>CM049427.1:122050475-123300475 GCA_026929855.1 Poa annua | reverse complement strand
TACTCCCCTATCACCCCACCTTGCAAATCTCGGGACGAGATTTATTTTAAGGGGGGAAGTCTGTAACATCCCAAATTTTGGAACCAAGAAAAAATTTATTTTTACCAGACCCAAAATTCAGAACCAACAAAAACTTTTTGAAATGTTTCAATAATGATTGTGTTCCCTTCCCATTGCTATGTTCGAACTTGTGTGACTTGCTACTTGAATGGTGATATGATTACTTCTAGGGTTTGAATGTTGTGGCCTTGATTGTGATGATTATTGTATTGTTTACTTGGATGAATAATTACACCAAAATACTTTAAGTGTTAAATTGAAGACACACTTGATAACAAAGTTGGGTGAGACTTGAATAGAAACAAACTCCTCAAATTAATCAACAAATGGGAATTTAAATCATGAGCTAAAGGAATGATCTAAATAAATTAATTTCCCTATTTTAATATCTATTTTCTTCAAACAAATACTCTCTTATGAGAATAAATTCTAATTTAAGTTAATATATTTGTCAAGGAAGTTCCAAGAGTTCAAATTAATATTTGGACTTGCTTAAAAATTTCTAAAAGATTATAAAAAGGGTTTTGAGAAAAATGCCATATTTAAACCCTGTGAACAAAAGTTATTCAAAACATTTTATTTTCAAATACCAAATTTTGTGGAGCTTATACATGCATATGGGAGCTTACCCATGTGTAACTACACCCATGCTACACCCGGGTGTAACTACACCCATGTGTGTTTCACACACGTATGGAGTATCTATCATACCGGGAGGTATGTAACATGTAGTATGGAGTATATAATGCTATTTTAATACTATAGATACTTATTTTTTGTAGTATCTAAAGTTTTTTTACATACTTCTCTTTTATATGCATATATGACAATATTTCGAGTATATAGTGTAAAATATTAGGACAGTTACTCAAACCAATCAAGTATGACAAATACTTTCGTAAGGTGGTATACGAGATGTGGGTGTAGTTACACCCGGGAGTAGAAAGCATTTAACACACATATATATATATATATATATATATATATATAAAATACTGTGTATGTTGCAACATTGTGGAGGTGGTAATCGGTGCCGCACATGCTGCTTTGAGATATGTGCTTCAGGGCTGACAAAACTTTCCATCTTTTCACTTAGCTATTCTGGCACAGATCTCAAAGCAATGAACGGTGCTGATTGCAAGCACCCTAGTTATGCAACATACAAAAACCTCGTCCTATATATATATATATATATATATATATATATATATATATATAGAGGTTAAATGGTTTCTACCCTCAGGTGTAGTTACCCCCTAGTTATTTGGTCTCCACGTGTCCACCACCGTAGCATCTTTCGAGCGGGCGCGCAAAGGATATTTCGAAGCCCATTAACCCACGTCCCCTGGTTACTTACCGATGGGAAAAAAATTAGATAATCGAGCCAGCTATTTTTTTGGGAGGCAGGTATGCGGAAGGTGGCTATATAATACCCACCGGGTCTCTTGTTTCAAACCAGAAACAACACCCCCAGTTTTATATTAGGGAACTGTGGAGAGACGTGATGGGCATGGAAGTATGATGGGAATTGATGAATCGGATCAGAACTCAGAAGCCAGCCAAGGAAGGTGTTGTACATGCATCGAATCTGATCAAAAGCTATCCAAGGAAGAACTTGCTACAGACACCATGATTCCTCTTGAGTAAGTACCGTCAATATGATTAGTACTAGTAGTACCAGATCGTGTTATGCTCCTCTTACGTAAGTATTATCCATCTGAGTAGTACTAGATCGGTATTTGCATTGCAAAGTTCTTACTAGTTTAATTTGGCTTGCAGGCAGTACAACAAAATTGATGGATGTAATTGGGAGGATTGATGAGTTGATTGCAATCATCAGGATCATTGTAGATTAATTTCGGCATTTCGTCATGGGATGGATGGAAGAGTACCTGGTTCTTGCAATGAAGTGAGAATGAAAACTTGCAGGGCATGTGGCCTTGGAGGCCACAAGCGTTATGACCTGTAGTAATCAGAGGTGAAGGAAAAATAAAAGAATACTTTCGGCATTGTGTTTTTTGTTCATTCCGGGATATTTGGTTTTTATAATCGGCAATGTTATAAGCCGCAATCTAAATGGTTTTCCCTTTTAAATGGAAATTTTATTCATGGCTTGATGTAGTTTGCTTTTCCTGAATATAATAAAGTCGTTGGATTTGTTTTTGCTTTTATTAAAATGTTGTCTCGTGGGTTGAAGTATGTATGTGAAATTTGTGTTCTGAAATTTAACTGACAATATGCACACTACTATAGTTTTTAGGATGAAGTATGTAGTTTGTAGTGTGTGTGGAAGGAGCATGTCGCATCAGATTATTGTATAGTATGGTGTATGTCCCATCAGGTATGTAGGTATGAGGTACGGATTATCTCATCAGATATAATATGTACCTTATCTATTCATCCTAATTTAGCTTTGGGGTGATTTCAGTATGGAGTATGGTCGTATAGTTGAGCGTGGTGGTATGTACTATGATTATTTGTAGGATGATGTATCATGTATGTCACATCAGGTATGTAGGATGCTATATGTAGGCTTGTATGTATATATTATGGTCCTTTCATATATGAAGCAAGGTAGTATGTAGTACGATTCATTTGTAGGATGTTGTATGTCGTACAATGTTCATGGGGAATGTCTCATTTTGTATGGGGTATGGCTATCATACTACACGTTATACCTACCTAAATGAGGTATGAGGTATGAAGTATGTGGCATCAGATACAAAACAATAATAAACATCCAAAGTACGGTTAACAAATAATACCCAGTAGTATGGGGCACCAAAAAAATGAGTACACAAATAGCTAGTGATACATGCAACTCAAACATGAAGTATAATCTGTGCCTAACGTATTCATCCCGTGAAGAGCTCTTGTGAAGGAAGACTTGGAGCCATTGGCTAACTTGACCATACCTGCATGTACGAAACCAATTGCAGCACAAATTAATGCATACCGGGTTCCGTCTGGCTAAATGGAGATTTAAAAATTGCTTGAGGTCCTCACATACCTTGCTCTAGCGATCAGATGCATGGAACAGGGCGTGGCTACTATTCTATCCTATCGGCGGCCGGCCGTGAGAGTCCAAGAGGGTAACAAATTAACCGAGAAGCTAGCAGTTTATTTATAACAAGATAATAAGATAACAATATACTATTTGTTCGGTGGATGAGATAAAGATTCTAATCGTTCAAATTCAAAATTTGTTAACCACCGTAACAAACAAGTAGAGATAATGACTAAATTAATTAACACGGCAATTAAATTACTCTGGTACTAGGCTAATGGGTAGTACTGCATACCCCTGCTAGCCCGTTTACTACAGCCTCTGGAATCGATCGATTTAATAAGTCAGCCTACCGGGGGACACGTGGAGGCCTACTAGATAGGGGGTAACTACATCCGAGGGTAGTATGAATATACTATATATATATATATATATATATATATATATATATATATATATATATATATATATATATATAGGGCAGGACTAAACAGGAACCTCCCTTAAGAGATTCGTACTTAAACTAAATAGGAACTATCCTAATTAGGAAAGGAGACCGGATCCAGGCCCACACCCCGACCCGACCGCTCCTAACCTCCCGCACCGCACGATCCCACCCCTAACCTCCCACACCATCCCACCTCCCGCACGATCCCAAGTCGGGTCGAAGGCGCCCTCCACCAGCCCCGCAGGCCGCCACGGCTCCCCGCACCCGACTCCCCGCCGTCCTCCACGCCAGGCCGCCGCCGCGCGCCTCCCGGCGAGGTTGCCGTCCTCCACGCAAGGTCGACGCTGCGCGCCTCCCGGCCACGCCAGGCCGCCACCGCGCGCCTACCGGTGAGGTCGCCCTCCTCCACGGCCCGGCGAGCGCGCCCGAACCCCGTCGCCCCACGCCGGCCAGCCTCCATCCCTCGCCGGCGCCGACGGCCCCCCACCACCCCGCGTAGGCCCGCCTCCATCCCCGACCGAGGCCGCTCTCGGGAACAGCCGCCCTCACCGGACCGGCGTCTAGCAGGCCACGGCGACCTCGACCAGCGGCCTGCACCGTCTTCGACCTGGTCGTCGCCTGCCGGAGTGATTCGCACCTCTCCTGCATCCCTTGACCTCCACTCCCGGCCTCAATCTGATGCGGCGCACCACCTCCTCCCGCATCTCCGATGTGTCGCCGTGCCCCGAGGGCGCGCTGGCCAGGACCTCCTCGTCCCCGCCACCGTGCCCTACGCCTGTCGTCGGCCTCGTCTCCGCCACCTCCTACCTCGCCCCTCCACTGCGCCCCTCTACCGTGTCCCCGGCCACCTCCAGCCTGGGGAGGCCCTCTCCTGTTTGTGGCGCACATCGACGCGAGGTCGAGGCTGCAGTTGAGTTCGTGCAATGATGTGAACTGTCAATTTTGCAGTTCATTTTGCTATGTTTTTTAAGTTCAGTTTATGAACTGTTGAGCATGACCTGATGTGAACTGGTTTTTTTTTCACGTTTTGGCATGGGACCCAAAATGAACTTCTTCCCGTGATGTAAAATTTCGATTTAGGATTGTGTGTGAACTGTTTTTTCTGAAGGTTAAATGAAGGTTCACTTTAAATATTTTTTGCAGTTCACTTCACCAATTTCAAGAGCAAGTGACAAATGAAACTTCAGAGAGGTAGAACTTTGTATTTCAGTAAGAAACAAGTATATTTTTACTTGAGATTCGTAAAAGCTCAAATGAAGGTTCGCTTGATATTCCATCTGGACTTCACACGGCACGCGCGAGAAGGTTCATATATCATTGCGGAGACATTTTAGAAAGCCTCTTTCCAAATAAGTTTAGAAAAAAATTCGCTTTATAACATCGTGGAGGTTGCTATCCGTGGCGCACACATGTCTTTGAGATCTGGTTCAAGAGGTGGACAAAACTTTCCATGTTTTCATTTTGCTAGTTTTAACCGGCTTTTGGTATTTCCTCTTTGGTCGTGCTGGTCCTAATTTTCTAGTGTGAGGTAGACCCTAGGCTTGTGGCTCTAGGGACGAATAATTCTCGTGACCCCCACCTTTCCTATTTCCCCTGATCCCCTTCCTCTCTCACCCCACCAAGAGCCCACCTTTCCTCTCTCTCGCGTGATACGTTTCTCTCTCCCCTCTCCCGTGATCCCGATCCACACCCCCACCGAGGCCACCACGCCCCTCCTCGATTCCCCACCGAGCTCCACCCACGGCGGCAGTCCGACCTCCTTGTGACCTCGGGCCTCCACAGCCGGAGTGGTTCCTCTCCTCAACACGTCCGTCCCAGCCTCCACCTCGAGCCAGGAACCACCTTTGCCCACCATGGCTTGCAGCAAGGTCGGACAGGCCCGGTCGCCCTACTTCTCCTGGTCCGCGGAGGAGGCAGGGGACGCCGGCAGCCACGGGCTTGCTAGCCGCCCCTTGCCGATCCCCGCCGCCTCCGGCACCGGATTGGGAAAGGGGAGGCACCGGAGGCCGGATATGGCGGTGCCGGAGCCCGCATCAGTCGGCATCAGAACCCATCCACTGTGCCCCCCGCATCGGGGCAGGAGGCTGGCGGCGCGCTGCTTGAGAAGACGGCGATGGCCTGCGCCCCCGGATCCGCAACTGGCTCCCTCTATGGCGCACCGGCCATGTACAAGGCTGGATCCAGGGAGGCCAGCGCCACCGCGTTGGTGCCGCCTCGTTGGTGCCCCCGCATCCGCAACTGTCGTGCTGCTGCGCGCTGCCGGAGATGGCGGCCATAGCGTGTGCAGCGTTATAAAAATGTTGAGTCTAAGGGTGACTTTTTCCTGCTTAGCTCGAGTCTAAACGGTGGAGAGGTCGAGTCTAGCAAAAAAGATTCCCAGGTTGAGTCTAGCACTAGACACAAGTCTAAGAAAATAAAGCATACATCGGGTCCACTAGACAGAGTAACAACTAGTACTTCATGTGCATGCATGGTGGGTCAATTGCTCAGACTTTTTTTTCTTAGACCCAACCCACATGCATCGCAAATGGTGGAGTGGTTTTGTTTCCTTAGACCCGAGTCAGATTTTTTCTTAGACTCGACACACACGCTGTACACGCTCTAACTCGCGCCCTCTGATCCTCTGTCCTTTTTGATCTCTGTACTAGCTCTGTTTCTTGTTCTGTCGGCACCAAAACATGTTTGTGCTAGCACCATTTGTTGTTCTATCGGCACCGTTCGGCAAAGAACCGAGCACCATTTCGATTCCCGTCCGTGGCGGCACGGGCGGCACCGTTTGTGTTTTAGACCACTAACACCAAATGTTTGTGATGTGAACAAATTGCAATCGTCTGTGCATGGAATTATTTTAGACATCCACTGTTTTGTTTCTTGATATAGTTGGTGAGCACTGACCAAGTATATTTTGTTAATGGTTCGAAGCCAGTACTCAATGCAAAGTTTTTTTCTTTTATATCGACCGACACAATTGCAAAGTTAAAGACACTGATCAAAAGTCTAAACTCTTGAATCATTCTGAACTAAAATGAAACGTACACGAAAACGGGCCCGTTAGAAGCTAGAAACGCTGGTCTGCACTTGCCATAATTATTTGGATTGGTGCATGTGAAGCACGGGACCGGTTTACGTTTTTGTTGGCTTAGGCATGAAAGGAAGTAATCCACATTCCTCTTTGGTAATTCCCTCCAGACAACTCACCCAAAAAGGAACCTCTCTCATATTCTGCACCAATCTCAAAGCTTTCAACGGTGCCGATAGCCACCACCCTAGTTATGCAACATACAAAAGCTGCGTAGGAACCCCCCTTAAGAGATTCCTACTTAAGCTAAGTAGGAACTTTCCTTTTGACACCGGACCCGGATCGAACCCGAACCCCACCACCCGACCGGACCCATTTATTGCGATCCACACCCCGACACCGCACCTCGATCCCCCACCCCCGATCCCCGCCTGCCTCCTTCCTCCCGGCGCCGACGAGCGAGCGGCGGCGGAGGCCGACGCGAGGGAGCCAGCGACGGAGCATCCCTGCACTCCCCGACCTAGAGGACCTTCCTCCTCTCCCCAGCGCCGGCGAGCGAGGGGTGGCGGAGGCCGACTCGAGGGAGCCGGCGACAAAGCATCCCTGCACTCCCCGACCTAGAGGACCTTCCTCCTCTCCCTGGCGCCAGCGAGCTAGCAGCGTGTGGAGGCCACGGCTGGAACGACGGCGAGCCCTTGCAGGAGCACCTCTCTTCCTCCCCCCACCACAACAACGAATATCATGGGATTTGTTCCTACACCAACGAGGAAGGCGAAGCTGGTAGAAGCTGATCTAGAGGTTTAGAACCTTTAATCTCTCCCCGCATTTGATGTTCCATGAAACTTTGCTTGATTTTGCAATCCATTGAGAGCAGTATTGTTGAGTATCATCTAGGAAGTTTTCATGGGTATGCGTTGAAGGTTCACAACAACACTATTTTGCCATCATACTGTGTGTATCACTTATTTTATGTGGTTTTGGATGAGATATACATGTACTTTGTAAAAACAGTGAGTCTTCTGTTGGATTATTTAGGAAGTTCACATACATGATTGTTTCTTTGATTTTAGTTAATTTTGTTGGGTTTTGTATGTTGAAGATTCAAAACATGTAGGAAGTTTTGTTAGATTGTGTAGGCAGTTCATCTAAAACATGCTTTAAAAAAGTTCAGATATCATTACTTTCTATTAAAAACTCATAGAAATTGAAGGTTCAGTACATAAACTTTTGGAAGTTTACTATCCAAAAAGTTGGAGGTTCACTGTATAATAGTTGAAGGTTAGCTTCTCCCTTCCATGCAGTAGATATTGGTTTATTAATTTTATATCAAGAGAAGTTAGCTTGTGCATGGAAAGTGATATATATTTCTTTGGTTCTGTGACAGCTTGCTCAGAACGATTTCGCCAAACGCATGATAATCACAGATAAGCACGATGAGGAAGAAATGTTGTGCTGGTCAGACCCACCACCAGCATCCCGTTCACCCATTGTGCGTGATCGTCCGATAATGGTTCCAGAACCCTCGTACCGTCTTCCGCGTCGAGGTATCCATGAAGTTGTGACTGATGGAAATGTCAGAAAATCAGGAGCACCAGCTGCTAGTTCCATGGTGATGAATGCACAAGAACAGTCGACTGAACAGACTGTTGATGATATGGAGGTTGAGAAAATTGATGAAAATCTGGCTGAAGAGGACGGCGACATGCAGTAAAGTAAATTTAATGAGGGAGTTCATATACAGATGTTTGCAACACACGGCGAAGATGGTGAACAAGATGTGATGTGGTGGTCTGGTCCACCGAAAAGTCCTTGTTCTCCAATAGAGCAAGACAAACTAATCCACGTGACAGAACCAACATACCGCCTCCCGCGTAGATTACGGGGTCGAGGATTAACGGATGAGAAGGCCACACACACAGTAGTAAACATGCTCAGGCCGACGGTAAACATGATGCATGGCTGAGGACAGCTACTCCCGAAGATGAAGTTGAGGTTAATACCACCATAAGAAAAAACAGTTGCAGCAGAGCTCGAATAACATCTTCTGGGATAGGGCATCCAGAACATGATCCTGACTGTAATAATGGGGATAGATCAACAAAAAGAACTTATGAGAGTCAAAATGCCTCCTAGGGTTCCGCTGCTTCATGTCCCCATAGTAACTGCTCCATGCCCGGTAAACCCGGATCAGAGACAAACACCTGTACCTCTTCGAACGTATACACATGTAAGAACTCTAAAGAAATAGTGTTTATTTGAGTGTTGCAACTGCTATTTTACCTAGTTTTTACTGTTCCATGAATTGTGAGTAAATAAATAACAATTTTGCAAAATTCATGCAGGCGCCAGAGCTCCCAAATCACCTCATACCCACCGATGGACAGCATTTTCGCACATTGGATGAAGTGTTTGAATTTTACAACACATATGCAAGACATGTTGGATTGGGAATTAAAAAGAACAGCGCAACAAGTATAGGCGGTACCTCAGATGTGTTAGAGAGGGCAAGCACGAGACAACTGTTGTTGCTGATGCACGACAGCGTGAGAGGGCTAGCAAGAAAATTGGCTGCAAAGCATGCATCGGCTTGAAGGAAAAAGAAGATGGATCATGCATTGTGAAAAGTGTGGTGTTTGAGCACACCCACCAACTCCTGCTAAGCCCATCAATGGTTATGTTCCTGCATTCCCACAAGAGAGTTGACTCAAATCTAAAGGAGTATATAAAGACCTCCGGTTTAGCAATGTCAAGCATGTGAGTATTATGGGTATACTTTCAAGGCTGTGTGGTGGTAGAGGCAAAATATGTTGCAATCAGAGAGATATATTGAACATGTAAGTGGAGTCTGCGGAGACCGAAACATCTATTTAAAAAATAGTGATACGGCACATCTTATTTTTAAGTTTGCTGACTCGTAAATGAAAATTAAATTTTTGCAGGAAAGCTGAAAATGCACGCAAAGAGGTTGCAGACGACGTGAAGAAAATATTCAAGTTCTTTGATGACATGAAAATCAAGAATGAAAATTTCTACTTCGACATCCATGTTGATGAACTTAAAAGGATCAAGAACATATTCTGGTCAAATGCAAGCTGCAGGGCTGCTTATGCAGACTTTGGCGACTGCATGACTTTCGACACTACATACAAGTCAAATCAGTTCCACATGCCTCTAGAAGTGTTTGTGGGTGTCAACCATCATCTGCAGTCTTGCATTTTTGGTGTTGCATTAATGGGTGATGAATCTGTAGATTCATTCAAGTGGGTGTTCAGTACATTTCTCCGATGCATGCGAGGGAAACAACCCATATGCATGCTAACATGTGTGTTTTAAAACTCCAAAACCCAATTATGCATAAGCTTGTATACATGTAAGGAAGAAGGTCTATATTTGTGTCAAAAAGTAGTTCACATAAGCATGAAAAGAAGGTTCACTCTGCCAAAACCCATTGTGTATGTGTTTATATACATGTTTAAAAATGGTTTCTTTGTTAGGAAGTTCATATCTGGGAAAGATAAAAGTTCTCATAAGCAGAAAAGAAGGTTCATTGACTTTTCTAACAAGTGTCTGATTAATTTGGAAAAAAAAATGTAGACCAATGTCCTTCTATGGCAAAGGCAATGAAGGCGATTTTCAAGCGGACTCTGCATAAGCTTTGCAGATGGCATATAATGAGGAACCATAAGGATCCTTTGGCAAAGCTTTACAAGGTGTTTCCTGTCCTGAAGGAGAAACTAGCCCTGATGAAAGCTGAGTTCGAAGAAGCGTGGCATAACTTAATAGCAACATACAATCTTGCAGATGTTAATGTGATGGTGAGCCTATGGAATGAACGGAAAAGTTGAGTGTCAGGATATTGGAAGGATGTATTCTGTGCACGCATGACATCAACACAGAGAAGTGAAAGCATGAATTTTGTTTTGAAGAGGGGATTTGTGAAAGAGCAAGATGATCTACACATTTTTAAGCAGCAAGTCAACAATTGCATATAGGCTAGGCATGAAGCAGAAAATTCAGAGACAAATGCCTCAACGGTAAATAAAACCTAAAACCTTTTCTCATGTTGCTATTGAAAATAAAGTTCAGAATGATATATGTTGCAGTTCAGTGTGGTTAAACCCCAAAAATCCACCTACTGAGAAAGAACAAAATAAAATTTCACACTGATAAGTTGTTGAAGTTCAGTTTACAAAATAAAATAAAATAATTTTTACCATGCATTCAAAAAAGGAAAAAGGAAGTTCACAATGAAAATTTTTGTAGTCCATAGTTACTATTAAAAAAACTAATGTTTTAATGAACCAATTTTATTTTATTTTCCTCCGCTGCAGGGTGAAGTAGAGATGTTGGCACGGTATGGTTTCGAGGCCCAGACAATGCAACACTTCACTCGTGCAGTGCAGGGAACGCCAATACGAGAGCACGAGTTTTCGCATTAAAACAAAACCAGAAGCACCAAATGAATTCTTTGTGCACCACTATAACCAGAGTAGAACATTTGCCTGGTCAAGGCATGAGTTCCACGTGTGGGTTGATGTAGATGAAGGGGAACATAAGTGTGAATGCAAGCTTTGGGAACATACATGTATATTCTTCTGTTCCGAAAAATAAAAAGTTCACATCATACTCCAACAAAAATCAATGGCCTTTGACATTTTAAAAATACCTGTTCTCTTGCAGGATTGTTTCGCCACCATGTAATCGCTGTTCTTGAGCACCTTCGGGTTGACGAGCTTCCGACAAGATTCACTTTGAAGAGATATACAAAAAATCCTGTGACAAATCCAACTTTCAAACGTCGCGACTTCATATCGACCGTGTCTGATGGAACATCGCTCGAATACAGACGGACAATGCTGTATAACGAAGCAATGAAGACATTCAATAGAGGTGTCTCCTGTGACCGCATGTTTGACAAAGCGTTGGAAGCTTTCAAGGAAGTAAACAAGCGAATGGATTATGAGGAACCTACCAGAGAGGAAGATAATAATAATACAACAACTGCTGATGAACCTGAACAACAACCTGTGACTAACGAAGTTCCTGATGTTAGAAATAATGATAGGTATGATGACATCCTGCCACCTCCAGTAGCTAGAACAAAAGGCAGTAAGAATAAAGATAGAAAATAGCCCCCACCCGCTGCTCCTCAGCGACCACAAACCACAACTCAATGAAAATGGGAATCCAATGGGTAAAAGATTGTGTGGCAACTGCAACCAGATTAAAGGATACAATGTGAGGACTTAAAAGAAGGAGCAACTGGCAGAGGAGCTGCTTAGAGCACATACAACCTTGTTTGGTGAACCTGACTCAAAGGGTAAGGAGAATGTGAAGATATCTATCAGGAATTTCATTGCAAAACAGACCGTACCAGAGACAGAAGGTGAGGAAACACTAGATACCAACGAAGAGGTGGACTACGAAGATGAATCAGACAACAGTGAAAAGGAAGAGCAAGAGAAAAACAGTGAAGAGGACGAGGAAGAGCAAACCAGTAAAGAGGAAGAGCAAAACACCGAAGATGGTGTAGACAATGATGAGGTTGAAAAAGACCAACAAACACACACTGAACAACAAGCAACGGTACCAGATGAGATGGTGACAACACACAAAATAAATGAAGACATGAAGCCCATGCACATGAGGTGGTGTATGTGGTGAGAGGGAGGATCATAATGTAAGAACTTGCCCCCGGAAACAAGAATTCCTAGACAGAAATCAGGCAACTTTCAAGCAAAAAGATGGCAGTGAGAAAATGAACCCGCTTGGGGTGCGGGTATGTGGTGAATGTGGACTGATTAGGGGTCGCAATGCAAGAACTTGCAAAAGGTTGCAGCTTGAAGCTCAACTAGAATAGGAAGCTTTAGATAATCTGGAGGCAGAGAAAAAACAATAAACTACCGAGAAGCTAACACTGCTGCTTTCTGCTACACGCAGCAGCAAGAGACTTAGAAATGATGAGGATGGCACACATGAAACAACACAACGGAGAAGGAAGGATAGGAAATAAGGGGAAGTGATAGTAGAAGTACATGATTAAAAAATGTAGGAAAAGTACTTACTGTAATAGAAATGACAAAGGATAGAAATCATAGATTTTACAGGTTCAGTTTATTGTATAAGAGGAAAGTTCATGGAAGCTTACCTGGTACTAAAAATCAAGGTTCACTCGCATTTGTTTTAAAGGTTCATTGAGAATTATGAGGAAGTTCACCTCACAAAAAATAGCATTGAATAATGCAATTCATACAATAAAAGCCTGGTACTTAAAAATAAGGTTTTTTGTTTTTTGTGAAGGTTCAGTGTCTGTGCGGAGGGAGGTTAAGTTACGACTCCCCGACCTCCCTCCAATGCCACCTTACTTTGAAGGTTCATTTGAGCATTATGAGGAAGTTGACCTCAGTAAAAAAATAATCGAATAATGCAAATCATACAATAAAAACCTGGTACAAAAATTAAGGTTCATTTGTTCTTTTGTGAAGGTTCAGATTGTCTGTGAATTTAGGATCACGTATGTGTACACTAAAAAAGTGTAGTTGGACTATTAAGGTTCACTTGCCATATTATGAAGGTTCGGACGACCAGATATTAGAAAAAGTCCGTCTCAGCAAAAACACAAGGGGAGTATACAGGTCATACACTAAAAGAAGGCGATGCCTGAAGGAAATAACGGTTCACTTGCCCTTATTTGAAGTTTCTGATTAAAAAGGTTCAGTTGGTGTAGAATTGGAAGTTCAACACTTGTGTATAAAACAAATGTCGTATGGGGGGTTAACTCCTCTACCAAAAATGTTTTGATTAATCCAACCAACTTTAGAAAACACATAAAATAAAAAAGACAGTTCACATGCTTTGGAAAAATATAGATGTTTATAGAAGTTGACACATTACAGCACCACAAAAATGTTTCAGAATAATAAGACCTGAAACTTAAAACTTGCATGTTTTGATCACCACATAAAAATAAGTACATAATTCCCCCCGGGATACAATACATAAGTGAAAAGAACAAGTTAAAAAATCAGTCGCCTAATGCAACAAATCCTGACCAAAAGGCCACCACCAATTACAACATATGGACAAGATCTCGCACTTCTTGTGGCCACTCCTCTGGTGAAAGTTAATTGTTTGCATGGAACATAAGCTGATACAAATGCTCAGCCTTCCATTCCTCAACAACGCGTTGCAAAAATGAAAACAACATATGCCAATTGGCAAGTAAGAACACATGATTGGTAGATCGCCCCCACACGAAAAAAGCTCAAAAAAATGTGTTGAAGAAAATACTAACATCTTTGTTCTTTATGTTCTTGACAAACTTCTCGCCGTCGTGCGTGACAGCAAACCTTAGTGTGTAGAAACCACACTCGTTTGCTCCTTGCTCAAGGGTGGCCTTGTAATGACACTTCTCAGCCAGGGTCTCCCAATTGAATGCGTTTCTCTTATTGTACTCATCTGGCCCATAAGCCTCTTTCATCAATAGAACCATCCTCCTCATTTGTTTTAATAAAAAAGAAGTCAAACAAAAATCAGAGATAGCATGAAAAAAAATATAATGTAGAACAGAAGCGGAACGTTTGAACTTACAATTTCAACCCGATCTTTGTGATTTGAAGACCTGGTTATACTACTGCTGCCATATCTAAGGCTGTCGAAAATATCAAGTGCGCCAGTGTATCTATTCATCACATACAACATGTGATGACCCCCATGGAAGCGAGGCAATAAAAGTTGTGAGAAAAAGGTGGCAGTGGTTAAGAAAGATGAAAATGGTATTCAGGTATTTATGAAATAGCTCAAAAAATGTAAATAATGAAACATAAAGTTCGGCTGTTACTAACGAAAGAGTTCACTCTATAGAACATATACAAAAAGAAGGTTCAGTCAGACAGGGGGAAAAAGTTCACACCATTATGCATCACTTAAGAAAAAAGAATGAAGGCTGGAAAATAAGAAAAAAGGTTCACTAGGCACTGCAATGAAGGTTCACTATGCTTAAAAAGAGACAGGATGGGAAAAACCAGGTCTGCCTTCAACAAATCTTCGGACGCTCTAACGTACAAGTGAAACATTTTTGCAGCTCTCTTTACATCAAACAAGCTCACTGTTGCCTCCTCAACGATACCTTTTTTCTCTTGCTCATCACAATATGGGTCAAAATCAAGTAGATACTGCTTAAAATTTTAAAGAAAAATATATCAAGACATCATGATTGGATACTGCAAACAACACATTAAATCTCATACAGTGCATATAAAAACAATATAGATGTATTGTTTGAGAAAGATGGATGGAAATGATGACATTACAGGGATGAAGTGTGGTCCGAGCAATACACGCTTCCCTGACTAAAACAACTTTTTCGTATCCACATCATCTTTCCAGTATGATATGATATGTTCCATTATTTCTCCTTCCATCATTTCCCCACGACCAAACAACCTCCACATAAGCTTGCCATCAAGCCATCATGGACAAAGGATCACCCGTGGGGCTTGTAAACAATTCCAATGTATATTTGAATAAAAAATGCAAGGACAAAAAAACAGACATCAAGAAAATGAGATTGGTTAAAAAAGGTATATAACACAAATTGTAAGAACTGACACTAAAATCATGCAAAATAATAAAAACATGTAGGAAAGATAGAAAAAGATACTCACCCCCCATGCCTAGCCTGGTAATCTTTGCTTACGATCAAACTTTTTAAGCTTTTTGCTTTGGTAAGATGTTGGAACTCGTTTGGCTCAAATTTATTCAAAGGGATCCTCAACTTCTTGCTTATGATGTTAGCCCTCTTATAAGAAAGCACAAGTGTTCCAGTTCGTAAACACTTTGGCTTTTGAGTGACAAAATCATCAGTGTTGCCCCTTGAGCATGTATCAACAACCTTTCTTTTCGCTGGCAACGGGGAGACAAAATCATCGTCGTCATCCACCACGGTTATTACATCCTTCACCTTCAGTCGAGGTGAAGTTGCAACCTTCTTGGTAGATTTCCTCACATTGGAATGGAGTTTTTCAACAGCCTTTTGCGCCTTGCTCTTAGTGTTTGCCCAATCTATTTCTTTGACAAGAATCACCTCAGGAGTGAGAGTCTGAGTCCCAAATATTGCAAAATCATCCTCCTCTAAAAATAAACCTGGGCCTGTCGACACAATAAAAAGGTTTACTGCATATAAGTATAAAACTTAATGTGAAGGTTCAGTCCCAAGAAAAAGAAGGTCCGCATCCTACAGGTTCAGTCAATCACATAGGAACCAGTGCACCAAAAAAACATAACACAAAAAGGAAAAAGGAGAGGAAGAAAATAAAGTTTTACTACATATAAAGCGTGCAAAAAAAAAGTGAAGGTTTTGCCGATGAAAAAATAAAGTTTACATCATTTATCTTTTCCTAAAAAAAGAAGGTTCCATAAATATAAAAATAAAGTTCACATCATCAATATCAGATGGGCCAATGCACAAAAAAAAAACACAAAAAGGGAACACAACAAAATGGCTGCATAAACACCTAATTCAGTTTCAAGATCAATGTTAAACACCTCTGTCGCCAGCCAACTGTATAATACAGTCATCCGTAGGTTTAGGAATTTTTTTGCTGAAATATAACAAGATTCACACCATTCGAAGAATTCAGGCACTAGAGCATGAAAACCCCGCAATCATTCATGAAAGGTCATGACACAAAATGCATAAGGAAAGTCAAAAAGGGAAACAATGAAGCTGAGAAGGAAATAAGAAAACAAAAACAACATCTCTGTATAACTGAATAATAAAAATCAGCAATAAAATTTACGGTGTGTGCTGCTTAGGCGTTCTCACGTAATGAGTCTCGAAATGAACGATATTCTTAGGTTCAAATCATTCTCCTTTAACATTTGTGGTTTCCCTCCATAACTTCTGGATACGACCAGCCGTGGTATAGAATACCCTTTGAGCATCTGGGTCATTGTCTTCCCGGAGACAATCAAGCAACTCAAAACGTTCTAGCTTTAGGTTAACACCAACTAAGCAAAAATGGCCAACATTCCCTGGGGTAGGCGGATTAGGGGGATCAAAAGTAGCAAAGAGTATCTGCATACAAGATGAGATTAATTAGAAAATGTGCCTACTGAAAAAAAGGCAAGATGACATGAGCCAAAATAAGAGATGGCCGGCCTTAATGTTACCAAATCTTTCTTATCCAAACGCTCTTCCACATCGACACGAAAAAGATCTCTAACACTCCTACTTGTAAGATTTCCTTCAAATATATGCCTCTGTTAAAAAATGAAAGTAAAATGGAAGTTCATACAGGAATATGTAGAAAGTTCAGATCATATAGTTATATAAAATACAATAAAAAATAAAAAGCATGAAAAAAGACTAACAAGTTCAGACACTTACACAACATGTATACGGGACCACCATCTTTTCTGAGTGCTTGTACTTTTGGTTCAGCAAAAAAGTTCCAACAGACACCACATACAAGCAAATTATTCCATTTGGCTAGAAGGCATTACCAAGTTGGCCAATGGTGCATGGGGACAAATCATTGTTAATAAGTATTTTATTCCTACAAATTACAAATAAAAATATATAAGGTCACTGAACATTAATAAAAAAAAGTGAAGATACATGAATTAGACAAAAAAACAAGACTGCCCACGCATGAGAGAAATGTAAAAAAATACAAAAAGATCAAAATACATACTTCAAGATAGGATCTCTCAATTTTGTGACAGCGTGATAAACATCCTTGATTCTTCTCAAAGCAGGGACCTGGAATTCTGATGGTGTGCATTGCAGGCCGGGGGCTGAAAACCAAAAAATTTAATAAGAGCTAGAAAACAAAGTTCACTTTATAACAGAAACGAAGTTCACTTAGGTAACCATGCTCGTATATGTAGTCTAACAAATGCTGGTTGGGAAGTTCACTGGGGTAGTGATGTGTACAAAAAACAAAATATATACGACACTAACTTTCTCTACATACCAAAAAGTAGTAACACAAAAAAATGTGTACTACCACATAATAAAAAAGATACACATTTAAAACATAAAAAGGGGTTATTATAATATAGTTGTTAATCGTGAAACATTTACAAAACCTGATAGAATAAAAAGTGAAGTAGGAAAAAGTAGTGTGCATTAAACTAAGTGGAATAAGGCAGTTGAAGGGATACTATATTCATGGATCCTTGCCTATGTACTGCGACATGCTTCATTTGTCTCCAGGAAGTGGGTCTGCATCTACGGCGGTAGTGTCAGCTACACATTCATCTTTTCCCCCTTTTTCAGACTCAACAACCGGCTCTGAACTATTTCCCGTGGCTCGGCTACTACTGGGCACAACCACATTGACATCAGGTGGATCTGCGTCTGTGGTGCGCAAAATTACATCATCGACGGGGTTTGAAACAATTGTTCCCTCCTCGACAACAACATCTGCTCGTGCAGACTGATTTAATTCAACTGGACTGGTGGTGTCACCTTCACCGCTGTCTTGCGCATGCAAACCAGCCGTTGCAGTGGCAGCAAAGGTGGCATCATCACGCAAACTTGCGCTTACATGTATATAATTGTCTTTGGTCATAACCACATCAGCGCCTTCCTCATATTTTTGCTCTCCATACTGTGAACTTGGAATGGAGTCAGCTCGAACAACACCTGTGAACACAAAATTATCACATCCAACGACGTCATCATCGCTATCATCACGTGGTGGTGACACATGTGACTCCACACGCCGTTTATTTAAGTTCTGTTCTTCTTCATCTGCATGTTCTTCCTTCATATCTTCTTCATCGAC
This sequence comes from Poa annua, assembly GCA_026929855.1. NCBI lineage: Eukaryota > Viridiplantae > Streptophyta > Magnoliopsida > Poales > Poaceae > Poa > Poa annua. Next base: position 123,282,146 of record CM049427.1, on the reverse strand, counting down.
GCACGTAGCTGCCTTCTCCTCTGCTTCCCTAGCTTCAGCCTACCAAAAAGTACATAAAAAAGGAAGTTAACTTATAAACATAAAGTAGGTTCACAAGCAGGTTTAAATAAAACACAAAAAAATGCAAGAAATAACACCCACCTCAGCATCTGATTCTCTTTGGCCTAGACCTGGTGATGAAAAGAAGTTATCTGTGCAAGAGAGCACTCCACCTGGTTCAGCTTCGTCTCTAAACTGCATTTCTTTGATGGCAGCTTCTTTCTCAAACTGCTTACATAACAAGGCTTGTTTTGCGCCAATGTTAGGAAAACCTTGGCGAACAAAAGACCAAGAAGTCCTACGGTTATTGAGGGCACTATTATCAAGTTCTGAAACTAATTTTAGAACATCACTTGGAGGGAGTTGACCAGGAGGGAAAAGGCCAGACACCCTGCTAAGACGTTCGTCCACAATCAGAAGAGACCGTGAAAGTTCCACGGCTTTTTGCAGAAGCTGGTGAATCTTCTGGACAGATGTAACAGATGACGTTGTTGGGATATCGGAAGATAACTGAAGCGCAACGCTAACGTTCGCAAATGGTGGCTGGTGTTAGACTATATCATTTCGAGTCCAATACGGTTTACAAGTAGGACTCTATTAGGCTTGTAGTACAAGGAAAGGTTCTAGCCAAGTCGGTTGTGCTTTGTAATATAAATACCCATGTAGTCCGGCCGTATCAAATCAATAAGCAATACATGAGTTTATCTCAAGTTTACATGGTATCAGATTAGATCCTAAGCCTATGGGTGCACCGCCACGGCCGTCAACTCCTCCTATCTCTCAACCTCTCTAGTTGCTCCTCCTCCCACCCAAAAGCCGTCATGGCTACTCCTCTCTCCTATACATACACCATCACCGACGTTACTCCCTTCATCCCAATTACCTTAGACCTAGCCCAACATAACTACTACCACTGGCGTCATCTTTTCGAGGTTCACCTCGGACGCTGTGGACTTCGCGATCACGTCGCCGACGACTCCGTTCCCCACCCTACCGATCCTCGCTGTGTCACGGACGACCTCGCCATCATCCAGTGGATCTACACCCGCGTCTCCACTGAGATCTTCAACCTCGTGTTCCGCGACGCCCCCACTGCTGCCGCTCTCTGGGCGGCCCTACGCCAGCTCTTCCAAGACAACGTCGACGCCCGGGTCAACAACCTCAATGTTGAGATCCGCAACACCGCCCAGGGCGCCTCCTCCCTCAACATCTACTGCCAGCGAATCCAGGCAATGTCCGACGAGCTTCGCGAGCTTGGTGAGCCCGTCCCCGACCGACAGCTCATCAAGATCATCCTTCAAGGGCTCAGCGACCGATTCCGGAACGAGGCATCCTTCATCCCCATGATGCGGCCCCGCCCCACCTTTGCTGAGGTCCGCTCCTTGCTCCAGAGCGCCGACGATGCGCAAATGCGCCGAGAGGCGCGCCCCCAAGCCTTCGTCGCCACGCCACGACCGCCGCCTCCTCCTGTTGCGCCCAACCCGCAGGCGCCCTTCCCTACCCCGGCCGTGTCTCAGCCGCAGCCCCCTCCGGGATGGCGCCCGAGCCACAACTAGCGAGGGAAGAACCTGATGTACTGTCCGCCTCGCTCCACTCCATCATCGACAGCACCGGCGCCCCGCCCCGCTCCATCACCATCGACAGTGCCTGCACCAGCACCTCTTGCGGCTCCCACTTGGCGCCCGCCTCACGATCCATGGACCGGCATGGTCCAGGCTTGGTCCTTGCCCTGGGCGGCCTCCTCTCCGATTGGTGCCCCACAGGCCTACTCCGACACCTGGGCGCCCGGCATGCGCCCCCACACTGGCGCCCCTGGACTCCTTGGCTCGCGCTCTCCGCCGAATGCCTACCACGCCGCTCCGGTGTACTACCCCTACGTCACCGACGGGGGGCCCTACATGCAATATCAGCCTCCTCCGCTGCTCATGGCGCCGCCACCGACTACACTACCTCCATCATAGGCCCTGACTTCTGCACCATCACCAAGCTGCGACCAGTCTATGTTTTTGCAGACCATGGACAACTTTGCTGCCCAAGGAAACTCAGGTATGGAGTGGATTTTTGATTCTGGTGCTTCTAGTCACATGTCTTCTTCGAGTAATATGCTGTCAAATTTTAACTCCACTCCTTTTTCCTCAATAATTCTTGGAAACGGCTCTTCTATCCCAATTTACTGCACTGGCCAAACCTCTATTCCCACACCCACAAAATCTCTACTTCTTCGTGACGTTCTTATTGCTCCAGCACTCATTAAAAATTTAATCTCCGTTCGTCAATTCACACGTGATAATCTTGTTTCCATTGAATTTGATCCCTTTGGTTTATCTGTGAAGGAGTACCTGACCAAGGCGGAGATTGCTCGATTCAATAGCTCCGGTGACCTCTACACTCTCCATGGAGTTCCAGCCGTAGATACACCCACCTCCATGACCGCCTCCGTCAACCTCTGGCATCATCGTCTCGGCCACCCTCATGCCGCCACTTTATCCTCCATGCTTAGTGAATTCTCCATAGATTGTACGAGAGATAGTCATAATTCCTCCTTATGTTCTTCGTGTCAACAAGGCAAACATGTTAGACTTCCGTTTAGTTCATCGCTAACTGTTAGTACTTTTCATTTCAAATTATAACATTGTGATCTCTGGACATCACCACACTATAGTATCTCTGGTTCTAAGTATTATCTTGTTGTTCTCGATGACTTTACGCACATTGTATGGACCTTTTCCTTCCGCAATAAATCCGACGTACACACTATATTTCTTAATTTCCAACGATATGTAGCCACCCACTTCTTTCTTCCCATCCGCTTCTTCCAATGCGAAAATGGTCGAGAATTTGATAATTTTCAAAACCGCAACTTCTTCCTTCAACACGGCGTTCTCCCTCGTTTCTCTTGCCCATATACTTCCCCTCAAAACGGAAAAGCCGAACGCTCTCTTCGCTCTCTCAACGACATTGTTCGCACCCTTCTCATCCACTCTTCCATGCCACCAAAATTTTGGGCTGAAGCCATGCGCACCGCCACATATTTACTCAACATTCATCCCTCCAAAGCCAACCCCAACTCCACTCCCTACTACTCCCTATTTTTATGTCATCCCAACTATCCCGAGCTTCGCGTCTTTGGATGTTTATGTTTTCCAAACACTTACTCTACCTCCCCCTATAAACTATCTCCTCGCTCTATTCCCTGTGTATTTTTAGGCTATTATGACGAACACAAGGGCTATCGTTGCCTAGATCTTGTTTCTTGTCGTGTTCACATATCTAGACACGTCACCTTTTCTGAGCATATTTTTCCTTTCTCCCGTATGTCACCCATTGTATCCGACACCCCTTCGTCTCCTACACATTGCCACCCTTCCAAACCAAATCAATTTCATCTCCAATATGTCACGCCAATTTCCTCCAAGCAAGCAACCGACGCGCCTCCAACCACCGCAACCGATGCGCCTCCAACCACCGCAACCGATGCGCCCCCTTTTTCAGCCATGCCAGCCACCCGGCCTCCTCCCCTGCCACGCCCGTCCGAGACACTGCCGCATCCGCCGAGCCTGTCGTGGCCGTCGAGCCGTCGTTTACTAGCACCCAAGCCTCTCCTGCCGTCCCTACTTCTCCGGCGTCTGTCTCTTCCGCTGCGCCCGACGCCTCTACACCATCTCCTCCACCACCACCACCAGCTCGAGATGTTCTCATTCCAGCTCCCAAGAATGCTCACACTATGCGCACTCGCGCCAAATCAGGTTTTTTCTTCCTACACCACGATTAAATCTCCTAGCAACACCCTCTCCCTCAATCTCTCCTCTACCTAAAACTTACAACTGCTCTTCTTGACCCCAATTGGGCTTCCACTATGCACGACGAGTTCTCCGCTCTCATTCAAAATGACACATGGAAGCTTGGTCCCCGCCCTCCCACCGCCAATGTAGTTTCTGGTAAATGGGTTTTCGCCAAAAATTCCACTCTGATGGCAGCCTTTCTCGTTATAAAGCTCACTGGGTCTGTCGTGGTTTTTCCCAGCAACATGGCATTGACTATGAAGAAACTTTCTCCCCCGTTGTTAAACCTAGCACCATTTGTACCGTCCTCAGCCTAGCCGTGTCCTCCACATGGCTCATTCACCAACTTGATGTCAATAATGCCTTTCTCCATGGTTCTCTTCAAGAAACAGTATATTGTCAGCAACCTCTTGGTTTTGAGGATTCCTCTTCTCCTGATCATGTATGTCTTCTTCGAAAATCCCTATATGGTCTTAAAGAGGCCCCTCGGGCTTGGTTTCAACGTTTTTCCACCTATATTCAAACCATTGGTTTTACCCCATCTCTAACCGACACCTCTCTCTTTGTGTATCACACCCCCTCTCACACTGCAAATTTACTTCTCTATGTCGATGATATTATACTCACGCTTCTACCCAAACCTTTCTTGACCACATCATCACTCTCCTTCGTTCTGAATATTCTATGATGGATCGTGGCTTTCTCCATCATTTTCTCGGAATAACTGTTACTCGACACTCCCATGGTATTTCTCTCTCTCAGCGCCAGGTCATCTTAGATATCCTCTCCCGCGCTGGTATGCTCGATTGCTAGCCCTCTTGCACCCCTGTCGACACTAGTTCCAAACTTTCCTCCGATGGTGAACCCTGTTATGATGCTCCACTCTATCGTAGTCTCATTGGTGCCCTCCAATATCTTACACTTACCCGCCCTGAAATCTCCTATTCTGTTCAACAAGCCTGTCTCTACATGCATGATCCCCGCCTTCCCCACTTTAATCACGTCAAACGAGTTCTTCGCTACATCAAAGGAACTCTAGATCATGGCCTCCACATAAATTCATCTTCCCCTAATAGTTTGACAGCATATTCCAATGCAGACTGGGCTGGTTGTCCGGACACTCGTCGGTCCACGTCCGGATACTGTGTTTTTCTAGGTAACAAATTGATTTCATGGTCTTCTAAACGATAGATTATAGTCTCTCGCTCTTATGGAGAAGCTGAGTACCGTGCTGTGGCCCATGCAGTCGCCGAGACAGTTTGGCTTCGCCAACTCTTGACTGAGCTTCATCGCCCCATTCAGCAGGCCACTATTGTATATTGTGATAATATTTCAGTTGTTTACATGTCCAGCAACAGTGCAGCATCGGCGGACCAAGACCATTGAGATCGACATTCATTTTGTTCGAGAGAAGGTTGCCTTGGGCCAAGTTCGAGTTCTTCATGTGCCCTCTACTGCTGACGTGGGGCTACCTTGCGGGTAGCCCACGGTGAGGCTACCTGGACCGCGCCAAGGATGGAAAGGCCCGCAGAAGGCCCACTCGGGGTATCTCATATCCTAGTCCAACTCGGTTAGGGCTTGGAACCTACCGTATCTGTACCAATCACCCGAGACCTGGCTGCCTATAAAGCCAGGAGGGTTGCCCGTCCTAGAGGACACGTACGTTCAGAACCACAAACCCTAGCGAGATCGCAATCTCGCCATTGTAATCGCTACTCGCATCAATAACCAGACAAGCAGGAGTAGGGCGTTATCCTCCGGGAGCCTGAACCTGGGTAAACCTCGCTTGTCAGCCGTCGTGATCACCTTGCACTCTCCTCTCTCCCCATCAATCAACCCGGGGTGTACAACCCTGGGACTTGCCGAGTTAGAACCTCGTCAATTGGCGCCGTCTGTGGGAAGTTCAACAAGTGCTAGGATCATGGTCACGCCGGCTCCATCCGCAATGAAGATCGGCGCACCCGCCATCAGGGAGTCGATCCGATTCGGCTCCTTCGAGTACGTCATCCACTCAAAGCTCATCAATCGGTGTACGCGGATCTGGACAAAGGTATACACATTACCTTCGGCTCCATATTCTGTTGCATCGATAGTCGTGGCATACTCAGGTCTACGACTACGGCGTTACGCGCGGCGGCATCATCAAAATCGCCGACCACCGTGCCCGCTGGACCCACGAAGGTCGCATCTGCCGCACCCGCGGAGATCGCGACCGCCGGACCCGCGAAGATCGCATCTGCCGCACCCGCGGAGATCGCAACCGCTGGACCCGCGAAGATCGCATCTGCCGCACCCGCGGAGATCGCGACCGCCGGACCCGCGAAGATCGCATCTGCCGCACCCGCAAGGTTTGCGCCAGCTGTACCCGCGAAGAGGACATCTACGTCGACAATCTCGGCAACGACCACGCGAATCGAGTCTACTACCCCAACCTCGATCGCGCGGTCAATCATGTCAAGACCCACCTCCACCATCGCACCCGCACGTGCGACCGGGGGCCCGCGTCCGACATCAACGTCACGCGTGCACTCATCTTCCTGGAAGTCCCAGGTCTACCCCAAGCCACTCGCACTCGCCCCGTCGAGTGCGGGCACATGGACAATCGCGAAGAGACGCGACAGCGGGTGCGCCGCGCGCCACGTTGCAGCAATTTTCGACCCCGAGCAAGAAGCGGGTGACATAAGTAGCAGCGGCAGCACCAACTCTCCAATCCATGCCTACCCCAGGCAGGTCTTCATGGCTGGCACAGCGCCGCATGACGACGACGACGAACCCGCATACCCACTGGAGGTGGACATGCCGGACCAGACAAAGCTTGTCATCACGCGTGATATGGCGATCCAAGCCATGAAGCATGTGGACGAAGGCACGTTCCCGCCACCCAACGCATCTCGAGACGATCACCTGGCGGTCCAGTACTTTCTACGCAAGGAAGGCGAACGAATTCGCGCCGAAAAGGCCGAACTTCTCAGGCGCAAAAGCGACGCGGATGCGTCGAGTGCCAGGCGAGCTGCTCTCTCCTTCACATCCTCCACAGAGGTGAACCAGGGAGCACGGCGAACCAGAGCCCGTATCCCCCACATGGCAGAAGCGGATCGAACAAGGCTCACCCGCAACCTCGACTCGTCCTTCGTCACTGAAGACGAGAATGGGATACCCGTCCCGAAGACGGCGAATGCCGCCCTGATATCTGTCGAGACATACCTCCGGCTCACACAGCCACCGGAGGGTGACGCGCGCTCCCTCCTCCACAAGCAACAAATTGCCTCCATAAGGGCAATCGAAGAAGCTTTGGCGGCCAAGGGGCCAAGCAACAGAGCGACTGAGCCAACGATGTCGGCGCCCCAGCGGCGCAGGGACAAGCAATCAAGGACCTCCGTGACGTCCTGACACAGAAGACGGTGGACCGCAACCGCAAGGAACGTTCGGCTATCATGGCAAACGCAAGCGACCACGCCGACCGCGACTTCGAGCCGTGTGGCGCAGCATGTTTCTCCTTCAACATCCGCGACACCCGCATGCCGAAAGGCTTCAAGTTGACGGCCGGCACACCAAAGTACGACGGGAAGCAAGACCCGAAGCTATGGCTCGAGGACTACCTTATTGCTTGCACCTGCCAAGGCGGAACATCTACCACGGCAATGCAGTACATCCAGCTCATGCTGACAGACTCTGCACGCGGGTGGCTCACAAGCCAACCCAAAGATTCTTTCCGAACATGGGAAGAGTTCCAGGACAACTTCATCAAAAGTTTCTCGGGAACATTCGCCAGACCAACGACCTACATCGAGTTGCAGGCCTGCAAGTAAGGGAAAGACGAGTCGCTCCGATCTTACATCCAAAGGTGGACACTCCTCCGCAATACCATGGAACCCGTATCAGAGGACAGGGTGATGGACGCCTTCATGCATGGCGTTGCTCGCCGCGACCTCCGGGAGGAATTTGGTAGGCTCCAGCCGAAGACCACAATAGAGTTAATGAAGACAGCCAACCAGTGGGCTGAAGGAGAGGACTACGTCCGCGAAACTTCTCCCAAAAAGGAAGGCGAAACAAGCAACTGGCGCGAGTCACGTCAGAAGAGGAAGGCACGTTACACGCACGACTCAATCGAGCTAGTAGCGGCGGGTTATGAAACCCCCCGCGAGGTCAAGCGTGAGGGCAGCAGACAGCATGAGCAAAGTCGACAGCCCATCTCGAGTCAGTACAACCGTGGCAGCAGCAGCATCGACCACATCAATGGAGGGCAGAAGCGCGAGTGGAAGCGCCCGTTAACCCCGGCAGAGGAACTGATGCAACCCTGTAAACATCACTCGTTCCGCAACCCGGCAACAGGAAAGTGGGGTTCAAACCACCTGTTGAAGGATTGCCGCAAAGCAAGAAAGATCTACCATGCCATGCAGCAAATCATCGCCCCGGTGCAGGCCATTCAAGCAGCACCGCAGCTAGCCATCCAGGCAGCACCCGCAAACAACAATCAAGTGCAGGCGGCAGGAGCGTTCCCCCAGCCGCAGCAGCAGCAACAAGGTCCGCCGGCAGCAGCCGACGCGTACCCAGCCGCACGGGGACAGTTGAACATGATCCAGAAGGGACCCCCGTCGAACAGGAGGCAGAAAATCATCACACGCCAAGTACTTCAAGCCATCAACAGCCCGCGCGCGGTACCAGACTACCTGCGCGGGTCGGAGACACCAATCACATTTTCCAGGGCAGATCACCCAGCGGAGGTAGTCCGACCAGGGCACGCCGCACTCGTGATTGAGGCTTTGAACGGCGACTACAGCCTGAAGAAGGTGTTCCTGGACGGGGGCAGCGACATCAACATCATATTCGCCGACACCCTCAGGCGAATGAACAGGTCGACAGATAAATTGCCGGAATCGGAGACCACCTTCCACGGCATAGTACCAGGGCAAGCAATCACGCCCATGGGAGCAATCACACTCGACGTCATCCTCGGAACACCCGAGCACTTCAGGAAGGAGTCGATAGACTTTGAGGTCGTCGACTGGAAGTCACAGTACCACGTCATCCTCGGACGCCCAAGCTTTGCCAGGTTCATGGCAGTACCCCACTACGCCTACCTGATGATAAAACTACCCGGGCCAAAAGGAGTAATCACCGTCCGCGGTGACTTTGGGCTCTCCAACAGCTGCGACCGCGAGTTTGCCAAGATCTCCGAGTCCTTCGGCGTCGAAGAGCGGTTCAAAGCCATATCAGCCGACAACGACAAGACCGTCTTTCCGGCTCGCAAGAAGCCTGCCAAAGACGCAGCGTTCAACACAAACGACGACACCGTCACCCACCAAGTCCATCCGACTGACAGCGGAAAGACAGTCAAGGTCTCATCAAGCCTGACACCCGCGTAGGAAAGCGCGCTCGTCGAGTTCCTACGTGAGAACTGGAAAATCTTTGCATGGCAACCCTCTGACATGCCAGGGATACCCAGGGAACTCGCCGAGCACTCTCTAAAAGTCCACGTGGACGCGAGGATAGTCAAGCAATCCATGCGACGCTTCTCAGGACCCAAACGAGACGCTATCACCATGGAAGTCGACAGATTATTGCACGCCAAGTTCATCCGAGAGATCAAGGACTCGGACTGGGTCGCTAACCCGGTCCTTGTTGAGAAAAAGAAGACGAAGAAACTACGCATGTGCGTGGACTTCACCGCAGTCAACAAATGCTGCCCCAAAGACCACTTCCCGCTCCCGCGGATAGACCAGATAATCGACTCGACTGCAGGTTGCGAACGCCTATCTTTTCTGGACGCCTACTCAAGTTACCAGCAGATCAGGCTGAAGGTCGAGGACGAAGAGAAGACAGCTTTCATCACACCCGACGGCGTTTTCTGCTACCAGACGATGCCGTTCGGGTTAAAGAACGCAGGTGCCACGTACCAGCGGACAATGTAAGCATGCCTCAAGGGGTTAATCGGGCAGATCGTCCAAGTCTACGTCGACGATATCGTAGTCACTACCCGGAAGGAGGATACCCTAGTCGACGACCTACGCAAGGTCTTCGCCGCACTGGACGTGTACCAGATCAAACTCAATCCAGAGAAGTGCGTGTTCGGCGTGCCAGCCGGAGAGCTACTAGGGTACCTTGTATCCGCAAGAGGAATCGAAGCAAATCCCGAGAAGGTGCAGAACATTCTCACAATGCCAGCACCAACGAAGCTCAGTGAGGTGCAACGATTAGCCGGCCGAGTCGCAGCTCTCAGTCGGTTCATTAGTAAGTCGGGAGAGAAGGCCTTACCCTTCTACCAACTGATGAAGAAGTCAGACAAGTTCGAGTGGACGCACGAGGCGCAGGACGCATTCGACCATCTCAAGAAGACACTGACAACCTCTCCGGTCCTCGTGGGACCACTGGAAAACGAGCCACTCTACCTGTACGTCTCAGCAACAAACAGGGTGGTGAGCACGGTGCTCGTAGTCGAACGCGAAGAGGAAGGGCACAGCCACCCGGTGCAGAGGCCCGTCTACTACCTTAGCGAAGTGCTTACCTTGTCCAAGCAGAATTACCCGCATTACCAGAAGCTGGCATACGGAGTCTTCATGACCTCCAGAAAGGTCGTCCACTACTTCTCCGAGCACCCGATCACGGTGGTAAGCTCCTCCGGACTAGCAGATATCCTCACAAATCAGCGCGCGACAGGACGAGTCGCCAAGTGGGTTGTCGAGCTAGGACCATGGGGGCTGAAGTATGCTCACCCGAAGTCCATCAAGGCCCAAGTCCTCCCAGAATTCACCACGGAGTGGATAGAAGCCCAGCTACCGAACGTCCCCGACTTGTCCAACGCGTGGACAATGTACTTTGATGGCTCCAAGAAATTCAAGTCAGCCGGGGCAGGAGTCGTGCTCGTTTCCCCCAAAGGCGACAAGCTCAAGTACGTCTTGCAGATGGACTTCCCGAAGCCGTCCAACAACGAAGCCGAATACGAGGCCCTGATCCACGGCATGCGGATGGCCAAGAACTGCGGCGCCACGCACCTCATGATCTACGGCGACTCCTACCTGGTGGTACAGCAAACCATGAAGTCCTGCGACGCCATCGCTGACAACATGATCGCCTACAGAGACCTCTACAATCAGATGGAAGGAAACTTCGACGGCTGCGAGCTGCGCCACATCGGCCGTGAAAGCAACGAGGAAGCCGATGCCCTAGCTAACATGGGCTCGGACAGGGTGCCAGTCCCACCCGGCGTTTTCCTCGAGTGCATCACACAAAGATCCATCAAGACTCAGGGTACAACAAGCACTGCAACCACAAAAGGCGATGTCAACCCGCCAAACCAAGACAAGGTCCCCATGGAAGTCATGCTAGTCGAAGCCACATGGACAGGACCATACCTGGCATACATACTGCATCAGAAGCTGCCAGCTGACCCAGTCGAAGCAAAGCGCATCATAAGACGCTCCAAAAGGTTCACCGTCATCAACGGGGAACTCTACAAAAGAAGCATATCAGGAATCCTGCAAAGGTGCATACATCCAGTCGACGGCCAAGCCATCCTACTCGACATTCACGCGGGTACATGCGGACATCACGCAAGCAGCCGGGCACTGGTGGCCAAGGCGCTACGAGCCGGATTCTATTGGCTCACGGCCATGCAGGACACCGAGGAGCTGGTGAAGAAATGCACAGGGTGCCAGGAATTTACCAACAAGCCGCACGCCCCAGCATCAGAGCTCAAAACAATACCACTAGCCTGGCCCTTTGCCCAATGGGGCCTGGACATGGTGGGCCCGTTGAAGAAATCCTCACCCGGAGGTCATACCCACCTCCTGGTCGCGGTCGATAAATTCACAAAGTGGATCGAAGCCGTGCCCATCACAAGTTCGAATGCGTCAACGGCGGTCAACTTCATCAGGTCAATCATCTTCAGGTTCGGAGTACCTAACGGGATCATCACCGACAACGGCTCGAACTTCACAGCCGAGGAATTCAAAGACTTCTGCTCAGAGCAGGGGATCAAGCTCAACTACGCGTCTGTCTCGCACCCGCAGTCCAACGGACAAGTGGAGAAGGCCAATGGCTTAGTCTGCAATGGCATCAAGAAGCGACTGCGCGTACCCCTAAAACGCGCAGCAGGTGCATGGGCGGAAGAACTGCCATCAGTCCTCTGGAGTCTGCGAACAACGCCGAATAGATCTACCCAGTACACGCCATTCTTCATGGTGTACGGTGCAGAAGCGGTCCTCCCCTGCGACATCAAGTTTGACGCACCAAGAGTAGTCGCCTACGACGAGTCAGAAGAAGAGGAGGCACTCGAGGACAGCAGAGACGCCCTGGACGAAGCACGCGACATCGCCCTAGCACGATCAGCCGTGTATCAGCAGGACCTGCGTAACTATCATACTCGGAGGCTGCGACCAAGAGCGTTCGTGGCAGGCGACCTGGTTCTTCGACTCAAGCAAAAGAAGGTGCACAAGCTCGCCTCCCCATGGGAGGGCCCGTACATCATAACAGAAGCAATAGGCAATGGAGCATACCGCCTAAAGGACTCGAAGACAGGAGCAGACTGCAGCAACCCGTGGAACGTAGCACAACTCCGCCGGTTCTACGCCTAGTTCAAAACAAGCATTGTACAAGAAAGTCAACGCGGCAGGTTTCAGACGCACTCTTTTCCTTACCAGGGTACCTGAGGGGACTGGAGGGTTTTTAACGAGGCGGCCTGTTCGCATGAATCAATAAATTGATTTGAAGAAAATCTGTCCCCTCCTTCCCGTCACTCAAGAAGCTCAAAAATCCTAGGCCGCCACTCGATCCACTCGGGGGCTGGCCACACAGGTTGAAATAATAGCTTAGGCTGCTACCCGAACCACTCAGGGGCTACGCCATACAAGCACGACAGAAATCCTAGGTCGCCACCCGAACTACTCGGGGGCTGCGCCATACAGGTTGAAATAAAAAGCTTAGGCCGCCACCCAACTTGCTCGGGGGCTGCGCCACACAAGCACAGAATCAAAAATCCTAGGCCGCCACTCGACCGACTCGGGGGCTGCGCCATACAGGTCAAGTCCAAAATCCTAAGGCGCCACCCGCAATCCACGGGGGCTGCGCCACACAGGTCACACTTGCAATCCTAGGCTACCACTCGACTTACTCGGGGGCTACGCCAAACAGGACTCAGAAAAATCCTCGGCCGCCACTCGAACCTACTCGGGGGCTGCGCTGCACAGGTCAAGTTCCAAATCCTAGGTCACCACCCGACACGCTCGGGGGCTGCGCCACACAGGTCACACTTGTAATCCTAGGCCGTCACTCGACTCACCCGGGGACTGCGCCAGACAGGAATCATTCAAAATCCTAGGCCACCACCTGACCCACTCGGGGGCTGCGCCGTACGGGTCAAGTTACAAATCCTAAGTCGCCACCTGATAAAATCAGAGACCGCGGCATGCAGGTAACACTTGCAAACCTAGGCCACTGCTTAGCACACTCGGCAGCTGCGCCACACAGGTCGAATCAGGCACCCTCACTTTCGAGTAAACACATCAATTCTCATTACTCGAAACAGTGCTATAATCTACTACAATGTATCTATACAAGCAAATTTGCCCTCTATAGCTAACCCTGTGCATCAGACGACAGCTACTCTAAACTGCAGGTTCGGCCTTTGGCGCATCGAGAGGACCTACAAGCCGCTCGCTCAAGTCCTGAACTTGCCGGATAATCCGGCGCGCAGCCGGCAAGGTCTCGTCGAAGTCGTCGTCACCCGGCAGGCCTTCAAGCACCCGCTCAAGCGGAAGATGTGGCCGGTGCATCCGAACGTACGCCAGCGCCGCGTTTGCACCAGCCACAAGCTGAGCGTCGACAACTTCCTTCAGCCCTTCGCCATCACGGAACCTCTCCAGCAAGGCAGGCAACCCGTTCGGCTGCGCATTATGCGGGAAGTACACGCGGTTGACGTGCCAAAGTGTCTTCCGGCAGCTCTCAAGAAGAGCGGCAGCGCGCCACGTTCGATCAAGCATCGTGGCAAGGACGCGCCCCCTCGACTTGTTCACCCAGAACTGGCGAGCTTCATAGGAGTCGCCGGACGCCTCTCGAGTGACTCGCTCTTCAACGCGAGTCCGCTCGGCCTCCCAATCGGGATTAACATCTGCGCACACGAACTGCAAGTCAGAAGGAGAAGGACAAACAACAGCGACAGCAGCCGCCAACATGATACATACCCTGCAACTGCCGACTGATCAAGTCCATCTCTCCAAGCAAAAAATCTTCACGACGTGAGAACTCCGCCGTGGGATGCGACTGGGAGCGCTGCAACATCCGCTCCGTATTCTTCAGGGTCGCCTCAAGCTCCACCACCTTGTTCTTCAAGTAGGTGATTACCCGCTGGTCATTCGCACTTCGCGGAGGAGCCGGCGCCGCCCGACGACGGCGAGCACCCGAAGAGGAAGCCGCGCCACTCGGCTCGGCCAAGGGAGAAGGTGGAGCATCATCGCGCATGGCACTCTGTCAGGAATACGCAGAGTCAATACAGAAATGCGACTGCCAAACACAGTTCAACTCAGAAGACAGAAAAAGTCAGCAAAATCAATACTGAAGAGCAAAAGACCCGACAGGGCAATATTCATTACAAACATGGAGTTCAAAATACAAGCCACAGCGACTGCCGCATCCCTACAACTATGCCTACTCTAAGGCCACGGACTGCGACCGGGAACGGCCCTTCCGAGCAGCCGCCTCAGTCGCCTTAGCAAGGGCCCTCTCGAAGAGTGCCACAAGCTGCGCAGCCAGCTGCGAGGCGCGCTCCTTCACGCCACTCAGCGACGCGGTCCGACCATCAGGTTTGCGAGGAAAACCGCTGACGATCTTCTCGAAGTCACCTGGAACTTGGTGGCCTAAAAGGAGCTGGAAGGTGAGCTCGGAGCCGCGTACCGTCTGCGACCGCGTGAAGTCGGCGATGGTGGTCGCGTCCCCAAACGGCGCGGCCAGAGCGTCCACGGTCGCTGGCGGCTGGCTGCCCAGAAAAATGCTCTGATGCACCACGGCCAGGGCTCCGGTCGACTTCTCCAACGCGGCGGAAGATTTCTTCAGGGCATCCGAGGCGTAGGCGCAGACCCGGTCGAAGAAGCCAACCGCGGTCGCCAAGTCGACCGTGTCACTCGACGCGTCTTCGGGAGGAGCTCCACCGCAAGTCTCTGCGCCAAAATTCAAAGTCAGGACAAGAAAAGGAACGAAAACTCAGTAAGCGTCAAGCCGATACTCACCCCCAAGAACAGCGGCGAGTGAAAGGAGGCGACCGATTTGAGTTCTCTCCTGGGCGACCCGCGCCAACTCCCGCTCTTGAGACTCACGAAGAGCCTTCTCAAGCTCATCCACCCGGCCAGTAGCCTGGTCCAGCGAGGAACGCAGTTGGTCCCTCTCCTTCTCCAGGCGAACATAAGCCGCGGCTGCGTCAAGCTGTTGGCGATAGTACGGCTGAAAATAAAAGAGAGCAAGGTATCAATAAAGTTGCGGGCGACTATACTAGTCACCCACACCTTCGGGGGCTACTCCCATCGGGAGCGCTGATCGCGCACCCGATGAGAAATCAGGAATACAAGAAAAACAAGAGAAGACTTACGTGGTCCAGGAGCTCAAGGTCCTCGGCAGCCGAAGGAGGAGCTTGGCTAGACGAGGCCAGGCCGCCGGCCTCAACATGCACCTTCTCCACCACCACAGGCGTCTCTATCCCAGTCGAAGGGCCAGAAGTAAGCTCCGTGTCCCGAAGGGGGGAGCCGATGTTGTCAGAGCGGTGGCTGCACCGAAATCAAGAACACAAGACAACTAAATGACGAACCCGCAAAGTGCTACTCGGAGGACACGTTGCAAAGAAACTAACCTGGGGGTGCTGGCGTCGTCGAAGCTCGACAGAGAGGGCGAGGGCATCCGCGCGAACGATAGAGGCGCTGCAGAGCTGACTGGAGGAACGTTGAGAGGTTCCTCCCAGCCACCCGAAGACTGCGCACCCGGGGACGTCGCCACGGTCTCCTCCTCAGCAACATCCACACCCCTGGCAGGCGACGACGCGGTGGCAGACTCGCCGCGACTCGGAAGCTTCCGCTTCTTCTTCGCGGGTTTCGCCACTTCGTCTTCCTCCTCCACCTCGTCGCGGGGGGAATGTGCGGAAGGGATTTCTTCATCCTCATCCTCCTCCTCGACGAACTTCGACTCATCGTCAGGTCCGTTCTCGGGGAGAGGAGGATAGCTGATGAACAGAGCCCGACCCTAAAGCAAAGTAGACGCAAGTCGAATCAAAACGCAAAGTAGACTCAAGTCGAACAAGCACAAAAAGAGAGCAAGATCAGACTCACCTCTGGAACGGGTTTCGCGGCCCCGTAAGGAGCTACGGGGCACTTGACATTGCAGGCGTCCGCGGCTCGAAGGTTGGTGATAGACCTGACGTTGGCCTCCACCTCCTCGTCATCCAGCGGCTTGGCGCTAACACCCTCGGCGGCCCACATCGGGTGGGGCCGGGCGCTGAGTGGCTGCACCCGAAGGCGGAAGAAGGTGGCCATCAGAAAGACGCCACCCGCATCACGCCCAAGGGTCTGAGTCAGCTCGTGCAGCAGGGTCAGCATGGGCCGCACAACCTCCTTCTCCACGGCAGACAGCGGGTGCGCCCAGGCGCCAGTCTTCCACAGTCCGCGCTTGCCGTCGAAGGCGTCCAGTCCGTCGTCGTTCGACTGGACGTAGAACCATCTCCGGCGCCACCCTTGGACGGAGTCAGACTTCTTCATCTGGAAGTACGCGGTATCACCGCGCATCTGGATTCCGAAGCCGCCCACTGGGAAGGTCAGCCCACTCTTCCCTACGTTCTTGCGAACGAGGAAGAGCGACTTCCACAGGCCCCAGTGGGGCGCGACGCCCAGGAAGCACTCGCATAACACGATAAAGCCCGCGATGCTCAGGACGCCATTGGGGGTCAGATCATGGATCTGAACCCCATAGGCGTACAGGAGCCCGCGCACAAAATCGTGCATGGGGAACCCGAAGCCACGCGGAATGAAGTCCGCGAAGCAAACGCGCTCCCCATCGCGGGGAGTGGGAAACGCTTCTTTGCCAGGGACTCGTACCTGGACTTCGTCCGTGGCAGCAGGCCTTGCGCACGGAGCAGCTCGATGTCGGTCTTCTTCGTCGACGACCTCTGCCAGTCGCCCTCGGGCTTTTTCATCAACCCGGCGTCATCGACGGCGGCGGCGGAGGAGCCAGCAGTGCCCTTCGGCTTGCCCATCGCCTAGGTCGCAGGGTGCATGGAGAGATTGCTTCGAGCTCGGGACGGCGGCGGCAATGGCAGAGCGCAAGAGGAGAGGAAAAGGCAAGAAGGGGTTGGAGAAGATGACATCCCAAACGCCAGGGCGCAGTACTTATTCCTCGAGGGTCGGCATCTCAACCGTCCATCGCGCAAGGGCTCCGAGCGAGGGCATCCAGCCGTCCACGTGTCGCACGGAGAAGCCAATCGTCGCCGCCAACTTCCTCCACTACGCACGAGAACCGAGGCGTCGTCATCGTACCGCGCAAATTTTGCGCCCACTTCGGGGACGTGACAACTGTGGACGTGGTCAGCTCTGACAGCGGGGCCCACCACGTCACGTCCCATCGGGCGCAGAGGCGTGCAGCAAAACCGTCATCAATGACGTCAACAAGCCAACGGCTCCGAAGCCAAACGAAGAAACTCGACAGATTCATTCGAGTGGTAAGCTTCACAGCTGAAATCAAGGTCAGATCAGCCAGTGACCTGAGCACCCGAAGTAACCTTTCGGGTGGCAACACAGTAAGCTCAAGCAGCCGAATCCATCCAACAAGTAAGCCAAGGCAGGCTGAATAGAAGCAAGCTTCACAAGAAGAAGTCAAAGTAATTCGACTGCACAGATTACTCCCATCGGGAGCTTCTGGTTCGACTGAAGAAATTCGAGTTCAGGCTCAAGATCAAGCAATCCAATGGCGCGTCCAGGAAGAAGGAGTCCTTTGTCCGACTCTGAGACTCGATCAAGCACTCGGGGGCTACTGACGTGGGGCTACCTTGCGGGTAGCCCACGGTGAGGCTACCTGGGCCGCGCCAAGGATGGAAAGGCCCGCAGAAGGCCCACTCGGGGTATCTCATATCCTAGTCCAACTCGGTTAGGGCTTGGAACCTACCGTATCTGTACCAATCACCCGAGACCTGGCTGCCTATAAAGCCAGGAGGGTTGCCCGTCCTAGAGGACACGTACGTTCAGAACCACAAACCCTAGCGAGATCGCAATCTCGCCATTGTAATCGCTACTCGCATCAATAACCAGACAAGCAGGAGTAGGGCGTTATCCTCCGGGAGCCTGAACCTGGGTAAACCTCGCTTGTCAGCCGTCGTGATCACCTTGCACTCTCCTCTCTCCCCATCAATCAACCCGGGGTGTACAACCCTGGGACTTGCCGAGTTAGAACCTCGTCAACTGCACAGTTTGCCGACATTTTCACCAAGGGGCTAGCCACACAACCCTTCTTCGATATTCGCTTCAGTCTCAACGTTATGGAGCCCCACGTTGAGACTGCGGGGGGTGTTAGACTATATCATTTAGAGTCCAATACAGTTTACAAGTAGGACTCTATTAGGCTTGTAGTTCAAGGAAAGGTTCCAGCCAAGTCGGTTGTGCTTTGTAATATAAATACCCATGTAGTCCGGCCGTATCAAATCAATAAGCAATACATGAGTTTATCTCAAGTTTACAGCTGGGTATCTAACAAGTGAGGTGCAGTGACTCCAGAGGCATCATCCGGCATTTTAGTGCGATGGATGGGACTTGGGGGACTTGTTTCTATCCTCAGATCTTTGACATGGAAAACATACGAATAAGCAATATCATTGCGCCCCTTCCACTGCCACACACACAAAAATAAAAGTTAGTGAAGAGAACATCATTAAAAACGAAGGTTCACTAAGAACAAAAAAGAAGGTTAACTACACTACAACATAGTTACCAGGAACAATAAAAATGTAAAAAAAGAAAGTTCACTTAGAACAAAAAAGAAGGTTAACTACTACAACATTGCTTAACAGCAACAAAAAAATGTAAAAATAAGAAAGTTCACTTTGAACAAAAAAGAAGGTTAACTACTACAACATAGCTTAACATGAACAAAACTCAAAAAGTGTAAAACATAAAAGTTCACTTAGAGTAAAATAGAGAAGGTTACAAAAAGTTCACTTAGAGTGAAAAGAAGGTTAACTATAGTACAACATGGCTTAACAGCAACAAATCAAAATTGTAAATAACCAAAGTTCACTTAGAACAACAAAGAAGGTTAACTTACAAACAACTTCCCAATGATGTACTTGGAAAGGTCATTCCTGCCATTCTTAATGCGATCTTCAAGGTAAATTGCTTTCAACCTCTTCTGGTCCAAGAAATTAGCACGAGGGGTCCTGCGATGCAATATAGAATGTTTCTTTGACAGACAACTGTCCAAGTACTGGACAACTGGAAGAATAACGCACCCCTGAGGGCCTGCCTGTGGTAAATTTGTATCCTGATACTTCTCAGTTGCAAGCTTCACCTCATCAACAACTAACTGGCAGAAATAACTTCTAGCCATCTTACCGTAATCCATGTCAAGAAGGATAGCAGCCTCCCCGTTGATACGAACTGCTGACCCAGGGCATATAAGCTTAGTGTACATTATTCCAAAGAAAACCTTCACAACACTATTGACTCTTGTCTCATCATCCACTAGTTTAGCCAGAAGGTCGTGTAGATGCTTTGTCTCAATACTAGCATTACTAGTGAAACCAAGTTCTTCCTTAAGCTTTGCAAGAGCAGCGTCGTGGCCAGTATCAGAAGGTCTAGGGACAGATTCAACCCCCACTGGGAAACCAAAAACATGGCGCACAGACTCTTTGTTGGCAACCACCACCTTGCCAGCACCACAATCAATCTTCATGGTGGTTGTGTCCATCCTCATCAATAGTACACACGCCTACGGGCGCACAACATTGCCATCAAGAACCCAGTCAAACACACAACCAAAACCAGCATCACGAACTATTTTCTTATGAGGATCCTTGAGCAACTTAGCACCATCTATAACCTCACCAATAGAACAACAGACAATTTGTTGGAAACGGCCAGGAGCTATATCATCGTCTCCGTCTTCGACAACTTTGGTTCGTTTGCCTCTCTTGAATACAATGGATTTCCTCTTTTCCATGACTGGGTCATCATCAACATCCTCACCACCATCCATGAATTCAACCTGCTTTACCACTCTTCCTTTCCTTTTTTCCCAACATTGCTCACACCTGAACCACCTCTGGTCATTTTCTTATTGACAGCAACCTAGAAAATTAACAAAAATAGAGATATCAGACACAAAAAAATGAAATTTAAGGTTCACCCATGAAGTGCTGTCAAGTTCACATTACTATACAAAAAACAAAGGATATGATATGCATGTATAAAGATCAGACAAAAAAGAATTAAAAGAAAAAATAAGTTCACATAGGTTAAAAAAAGGTTCACATGTACTGGTTGCTGCATTTAAGAAATATTAAAAAATTAAAACACATGATTTAGAAGGTTCACACAAAATATATCAACTCTAGAGTTTAAAAAATACACAATAAAAAAAAGTTCATATACACAGAAACTAGTACACTCACAAAAAGATCTAGACGGTTCACAAGCTGAAAAGAACAACTACACAATTATGAAAGTTCACATTAACAAAAAGCAACTCATTGAGCCAATTACTACAATACTAGAAAATAAAAAGCACAAAGATTTGAAGGTTAGCACTGTCACAATATGAAAGTTCACACAAGAATAGATACAAAACCTCATACGTGTGTTATGAATATGGATAAACATACAAAATATACAAATAGAAAAAATAAAAAAAAATGAAAGGAGCCATACAAAATAAACCTTATCAACAACAAAATCATCGCCGTCCTCCTTTGCATCAGTCATCAGGAATGTAGGGTTCATCAAACTTGACATGTCGATTTGCAGCAGTCTTCGAAGGAGATGCAAAGTCATGGGAACTATTGTCCTTTGTTGCGCTCGAGGACTACGACGAGGGACTGATGTGCTCACATCAACACGAGGACTACGTCGAGGGACCGAAGCAACATATGGCTCAACCCCTAGTGTGCGTACCAGCTGACTTTTAACAACAGGGACACGCCTTCTCCGATAATTTTGAACATTCTTTTCATGCGCAGCAACCCTAGCCCCATGTTCCTTCTCGTACTTATCTAATTGAGCTTGTACATTGTGAACCTGGGTGACCTCCTCGGTACCACAAACACTTTGAGACGGTGTATCCTGCCACTGAGGATTATGATCTGATATAGATAGATTAGGAAGGTTACTGGTGATATCATCAGCAGTACCATGGGGCATTGGGGTAGAATCAAAAATAGGAGCAAATGTTCCTCCACCGCTACAATCTGCAACACCAACAGTAACATGGGCCGGGGTTTCGTCATAAATAGGGCCGCCGGTCATACGGGGCCCTGGACTATTCCCAATAGGTGGACCATCTCCAGGGTAGTAAGCATTCAACGCATCTATTGTTTCCATAATAACATCATCAACTGCGAAAAAAGGAAGTTTATACAGAATGTTAAAAGCAGTTCCCAAAAAATATTAAGGTGCGTATATTTGGACACTAAAAAACAACAAATTCTCCTACACATGTAAAGAAATTGCAGTATAAAACATAGTCTCCTACACATGTAGGAAACATGAGAACCTTGTGATACAAAACTACAAAAAACACATCTATGAGCTATAAAAACTCTAGGAAGTTCATAAAATTGTTAAAAACAGTTCACCAGAACCAATAAAGTGCATATAATGAACACAGGATTATAAAGGAAGTCCATACAACTGCTAAAAACATTTCACCAAATTTTTAAAATGTACATATAATGAACTCTGATAAGAAAATTGTAACACTGAAAAAAGAAACCCTAGTATCCTACACATCTATTACCATGAAAATATTGGGATGCAAAAACCAAATATATCTATGGAATTATAAAAACAAAGGAAGTTCATTCAGCAGATGCTTAATAGTTCACACATATGCAAAAAAATGTTCTAAAGCAAAATATGGGCAACTAAAAACACAACAGCAGCCCACAGGAACACATAGCGGCATCATAAAAATATAATAAACACAAAATAAAATGATTAAGCACAATCATGGGAAACACAAATGGAACCTAACCCTAGATAATTTGGTTCACAAACAATTAAAACAACACATACACATGTGAACTAAAAAATCAACAGAAGAATAATAAGATGGGATCAGAAATTACCACTCGAACTACTGCTAGCAGAAGGATCTATTTGAGCAACAGATGAATGAACAGAGGGAAAAGCACGGGGCACCGAGTCGGGTCGGATGGGGATTCTGTCCTCGAAAGCTTCACCTCGACGAAGCCGCGGCGAGAGAAGCAGAGAGGAGCCAATTCCCGACCGCAGATCGAGCGCGCGCCTGCTCCGATGAAAACACGCTGGCGACGGGGGGAATGAAGCGGACCAACGCTGTGGAGAGCACACGCAAGGCAGTTGCGGCCCCACGGCAGAGGGTGCAGAAAGTCCGGGCGGAGCAGGAAGGGGAGCGGGGCACGCGAGGAAAATTAAGCACGACGCGGCGGCGGTTTCCCCTCCTAGTAGCGGTGGTTGCGACGGAGGAGGAGAGTAGTGGAAAAACTGCGGTGGTTGCGGGTTGGAAATGTAGAAGAGGAAGTAATTGCTACGCACCTGGTAGGAACTGCAATTAATGGGCCTAGACACCTGGTCCGGATGGAGGACAGCATAAAGGAAGTTCACATCGCAACGCCGTAAAGGTTCACTCATATTTCCAAGGAAGTTCAGAGAGTTGTTGTTTAGTTTAAACATGAACCGGTTCCTGTTTAGCTGAGTTATATATATATGCTGTCCTCCCAAACCGGACATGACTATTCTAGACAACCCCTTAAGTGTTTCAAGAATAGCTATTCTAGACAACTTCCCAAACCGGGAGGTTTGGGAACCAATTAGGACACCGCTTCCCGACCATAATAAATTCAGGAGATTTCTCACCCACCCCGCGCCCTCCTCGATCCACGTGGACCTTCCCCGACTCCGACTCCACCTTCTACCACCTGTGCGGCCGAGCGAGCGACGACGGGAGCTGCCGCGAGGGAGGACGCGACAGAGCCGGCAGCTTCCCCGAGCAAAGAGGACCTTCTTCCCCTACTCCGACGAGGCCGAGCGAGCGGTGGCGGTGGCCGACACGAGGGAGGGCGTGGCGGAAGACAAAAAACCGGGCCAAGAGGACCTTCTTCTCCGGCTCCGGCGAAGACGAGCGAGCGGCGGCGGTAGCCGCGACGAGGGAAATCTCGGCGGCTCGGGAACTTTTTTTGTTCCATCTACCCCACCTACCAACAACCACCTCTTACCCCTCGATCAATGGCTCCAATCCGCCGCAAATCAGATGAGACTGGTGGATTTTTGACTGGATCAACCACCGCATCGAAAAGGCCTGCCATGGCAGATCCTAAGGTATGATCCCGCGAGTGAACTCCGTGAATTCAGTTAGTAAACCTCCGGAAATTGCGCTGATCCATGTTGATATCGAAACGCACCCTATATCGTGGCTAAGGAAGTTCATATGTTGGAGATCATGATCCTTTGCATGCTTTTAATGGATTTCTCTATTCCCCCTGCAAAAAAAATCTAGATGTTGTGTTGAGGTTCATATATTTGTATGAGGAGATTCACATGTATTAAACCATGGTGTTGTTGCCCCCACTTTGATGGTTGTGTATGGAGGTTCACAAAATATTTAACCAAGTTCATAATATATTGTAGGTTTCTGATCCCAGCAAGCATTCTAGATTGGACGACAGTGGCATGGATCATCCGGTGAATCGAAAGACATTCAACAGAGACACAAGGGGGTTCAGCTCTATTATTGATGCAGTTCCCATCAGATCGGCACCCTGGCGCACCGAACATCGAGATGATCGTGAAATATTGATGTGGTCAGGGCCCCCGAAAGCCCCACGTTCTCCCGTCATATGCAACGAACATGTGGGCGTTGTAGGTCCAGTCTACCGACAACCCCGCTGGCGATCAACGTACAAGACAAACACACAAAGGTCTGCTGCATCAGGCCTCAAAACAGCTGGGATGCATGATAGATCTGGTGGTGGTGGGTTCTATTATTTAGAGCAAGAGGTTCATGGTTCTAAAGAAACCAGACATTGTCCTGATCCAACTGCGTTTAGTAAAAAGTTCGGCTTTGCATATCCTGAAGTTAATAGCAGGTCAGGGCACATGCCCCCAATAGATCTTATGTGCCATGTTCCAATAGTCACACCCCAACAGCAGGTCATAACACTGCCAAGTGAAGCTCATGCAGAACAACGATCATACACACACGTAAGTTTTTGTCTTCCAAAAAAAAACAGATCAGAACTATTACGACACTAGTTTTGCATATTTTTAAAATCAAGGGGTAAAAAAATGCAGAGGAACTTGTAATTCATATGTCTCTAACTGAGGGGGTTTACTTGTTGTTATGTTAGTGGTTCACATGTATGTTGTGGGAAGTTTGACTTAATATTCCATATAATTATTGTAGTCCCATGAGCTCTCAAAAAGCCTTGTTCCGTACAACGGTCAAGAGTTCAAGACAGCTAAAGATTTGTATGGGTTCTACAACGCGTATGCGAAGCACACTGGATTTGGCATTAGGAAAGGGCAGCTTAGCAAAAGAACAAGATATATCAAGTGTGTGCGGGAAGGTACACACAAGCCATATGTCGCTGATTGTGACAACGGCGAGATAAAGTGAGTGAGAGAACATGATGCAAAGCACTCATTCATTTTAAAAAAGAGGGAAAATGGTACGTGCGTTGTAAGAGAATTTAGGCAATATCACAACCACCCCCTGCTGTTGAGCCATCCAATGCTAGTATTACTACACTCGCACAAAAACCTCGACCCAACTCTAAAGGGCTATGTAAAGGATCTTCAAAACAAGAATGTTAAACATGCTAACATTATGGGGCTGCTGTATGCGATGTGTCAGACCCTGAATACAAGCTACACAAACGAAACGTATCGGTTGGGCCACACAACCAAGAACATACTGGGGTTACCACTCCCAGGAAAACCATCAGGCCATGCTCGGAATGGATCATCGGCCGACAGTTCTTGGTGATCCCAACGTCACATACGTTTCCAGATTGTGCACGCAAGACCCAAAAAGTCTTCCAACTCGTATACTTCAACCATACACACATGGTATACGAGTCGGATATTTAACAAGTTGAAACCACAGAATAAACCTAAGACACAAAGAAAGGAAATAATATCCAAAAGCTCTCACTGAGAAAAATATATCAAATGGCACCAATCAGAGGACACATGTCCCAACATTACATCATGCAGCGGAAACAAACCGGTCTGAGTACAGACAAGAAGCAAAGGGCTCAAGGCCGAAACGAAAAAGAAGGCCCATCCACGCAGTCCACCAGGAACTAGCCCAGGGGAACTCTAACTACTCGTCGTAGCTCTCGTCGTCGAACTCCACGTAGTATCCACCCCACTGGTCGAGCGAAGGATCCTCAACTGCAGAAAAACCACAGCCCGCGAACGGGTCAATACACCGAAGCGTATCGAACAAGCTTAACCTAACAGGTTACAAAACTGTAAGATTCCCAAAATATGGGGGTAAGTGTACTTAGCGGCAGCAGCACTAGCAGACTAAAGAGACACGCTAAAACTTCCGTCTAATTAGAGAGGGATAAGAGAGCGTTTAAATATCCACCTACAACTGACACCAGTCATAACCCATTCTCGAATTAACCCCCTCAACCAAGTATGAGGAAGCAATCCGGGAATACTCAAACTTAACAATTTTAGTTACCATTTAGGGTGTAAGTAATGCTATATTACTAGTCACATTAATTAACAATGATTAGGTGTAAGTTGTCTAGATCTTGTTAGCCAGCATCATCACCAAAGTCGTCCATAACCGTGGACACGGCTCATCGATAAGATTATACCCTGCAGGGGTGCACTACAGTACCCATACTCGCATGATCAACCCGTGAGGGCCTCTCAACACGACTCATTCCTTCACTACAGCAAGTCCAGGTGCCACCCATATGAGTTGTTACCCGCGTCAGGAGTCCGGCCGAATCTCAATTGCGGACTCATTAGTTTGTGCCTACGCACCATGCGGCTCAAACCACAGTAGGAACTGTCCGCTACGTACGCACCACCCCTATATGACCCCCCGTATCAAGTAACCTCTCATCGATCATCATCATCATGCACATGCATATGAGCGAATGGAAAACCCGAACTACTTGCGGCACATGGACGAGCTACGGATCCGTTCAAAGTCGAGGGGGGCTCCATTGGGCCACCCACAAGTGGTTAGTGCGCTCAAAATTGGATCCGAGGACAAAATCTCAGTTCCTAGGTCGACACTGAGCAGAACAAAGCACCTCGCAAGGCCTTCCACCTGGTGCCTTATCTTTTAATTATAGAACCCCAAAATAAGACAACAGTTTATTATAGTAGAACAATATATCATACTAAGCATATGAGATAAAGACAAAGGAACGACTCGCTCAACCAATCCTAAGCATGCACTACGACTCGCAAAGGCCAACATATAAACATGCAAGGGGTTATGGGTTGTGGGGATATAGCTATATAGGCTGCAGGATAAAACATGTGATGGGATCGCAATTCAAGAATCGATAACTAGGATAGCATAGATCAAAAGGCAGGAATGAAAACCCGACAATCGTGTAACCGGTTAGCAAAAGCTTGCCTGGCAGCTCGTAGCCTGGCACGATAGCTGGAACCTCAGTGTCGTAGGTACTCGCAGCAGAAACGTCGTCGTCTACCCAAAGAGAGCCAAACATAGACAATAGGAAACAATAATCAATAAAGAGAAATGCGCAATCAAATGATGGTGCGGTATGGTATGAGATGATTAGGTCATATTAAAGCGGGGATGGAATCCCGGCAAAAGATTAGGGTGCAAGTTATTTGTATAGCCATTAATTTAAATGTTACTTAATATAACAGAAGTGGTGATCCAATTAATTTAAAATGGAAAAGACATTAATTACTTAATTGCCCAACCCATTCCACATTTTAGGAATTAATTGCAATTGATTTATTTTTAACTCAAATTAAATATTTATTAGCATGGCAAGATATGGTATAAAAGGGATGAGCATATTATATGGAATTAGGGCATTATATAATTATTACCCCTCATACTCCATATTTAATTAATTAATTGCATTTGTTAATTTAAACTAAGCATTTTAAATAAATAATGCAAAATGACATAAGAATGTGATATTAATGTTTATTGCATTTTTCTGATATAAAAACATATAAAGTTTATTTAATTTGGAGTTATGAATTAAAAGTTATGCATTTTAGAAGTGTAGGGTTGTTTCTGAAATAACCAGGGACTTAACCGTGAGAGAAACTAAGCAGGGGAGGACTACTGTGCAAAACAAGGAAAGCAGGGGCTTCGGTGCAAAGTCCCCTCGCTCCGGACTTTTCTCACCGGGCGCGGGGCACACCCAGCGACTGCTGGTGGGACCTGGTGCCACGCGGGCGAGATGCGCACGGCGCTGGCCTCCGCGGTCGCTGACCCGCGGGGCCCGCGTGTCAGTGACGCGACGAAAAAAAGGAGGCCTTTTTCCACTGCCTGCTGGAGTCTCGAACTCGCGAGCTCGGGCGCGCGCATGGATCGCTCGGCTAGCCAGTATGTTAGATCGGTGATTAGTGTTAGGACTAGCGTAGGTTTTGTTTTATACAGTTCTAGCGATTTACTAACGTTCTCTGACGAAACTGACGACGACGGAGACAGGGGAACGGCGGCGAAAAGATCGACGGGCGCCGGCGACCTCACTGGGGCGGCGCCGCTCCGTTCGGGTGTGCGTGCGTGCGGAAACTCCTGGCAACTCATTTCCGTGCTCGAAACCGAACGGGAGGCTGTGTGTGCATCGTGCCCGTGCTCGACGCGTGCGGGAGGCGCCACGGCCGTGCTCGACGCCGGTGGAATTGAGGCGCGGCGGTGACGAAACCCGAGCGGAAAGGGGTGGAGGAGAGAGAGCTCACCCCGGGAAGTTTGATGGCGAGGTGGAAGAGCTCGGGGAGGTCGGGGCCGAGCGGACGGTGCGGGGAGGGGAGGCCGAGCCGCGGCGGTCGTCGAAGGAAGAAGAAGAAGGAGGAATGGTCCCGTCGCGGCTCCCGGTGTTGAGGACGAACTGGTCCTGTCGGCGCTTCTCCTGGCGTGAGGATGAGGCAGGGGGCGCACGGGTTCACGCCGGTGTCGAGGACGGAGCTCCGGTCATGGCGACGGCAGTGCGAGGGGAGCGTGCGGCGGCGGGGGAGAGGAGAAAGATTAGGTTTAGGGTTTCGGCTCCGGTCGATTTAAAGAGAGAGAGAGAGAGGAGGTGGCAGAGGGGCTCGGCGTGGGGGCGAGTTGCAAAGACTCATCGCCATGGACAACGACGTGGAAAGGTGGTCTCTGTGTCCGTACTGAGGAGGGAGAAGAGTGGAGCGGGCTGGGGTGGATCGGCAGCTGGGCTGAGATGGGCCGAGCAGGCCCAGCTCGGCCAGGGGGTTATTTTTTCTTCTCCTGTTTTTATTTTTCTTTTACAAAACTTTCTGATTTTTGTATTTGTGAAACAAATAAGAGAAAGAGACAAAAAGAACTTTTGAATAATTTTTACAAGTTTCAATTTAGTCATATTAATATCTAGTTTGGTTATTTATAAATAATTTGAAACTTCAAATGAATTTATTTGAAAGCATTTGAATTCAAAATAAGAATTTAAATTTGGGAAACATTTGGGAGACATATTTAATTAAATGCAACCAATTATGGAATGATGACATGATTCAACAATTTTATTGCACACCAAAAGGAAAGTTACAGTAGGGCTGTTACAACACTCCCCCCCTCAAAGGAATCACGCCCCGAGATTCTTCATGGAGCAACAAAGAGGTTGGGGTATTCGGCACGGAGATGGTCTTCACGTTCCCATGTAGCTTCCTTGTCAGAATGATGAGACCATTGAACCTTGTAGAACTTGACAGTGTTGTTACGGGTGCGACGTTCAGCTTCGTCGAGAATGCGAATCGGTTGTTCCACATAAGAGAGATCTTCTCGAAGTTCAATTGATCCATGATCAACTGCACGACCTGGATCTTTGAAGCACTTCTTGAGTTGTGACACGTGGAAGACATCGTGCACTTTGGAGAGGTTTGGAGGAAGTTCCAGACGGTAAGCCAATTCACCACGCCTTGAAAGAACGTTGAAAAGCCCAACATAACACGGAGCGAGTTTGCCTTTGATGCCAAAGCGTTGCGTGCCTCTCAGAGGAGTGACACGAAGGTAAGCTTGATCACCAGGTGCATAGACCATGTCCCTGTGCTTGCTATCATAATAGCTTTTCTGCCGAGACTGGGCAATCTTCAGATTGTCACGAATGATGCGAACCTTTTCTTCAGCCTCCTGGATAATATCCGGCCCAAAGAATGGACGTTCACCAGCTTGAGACCAATTGAGAGGAGTTCTACATTTGCGGCCATAGAGAGCTTCAAATGGAGCCATGCCTAGGCTTGCTTGGAAGCTGTTGTTGTAGGAGAACTCAGCATACGGAAGACAATCCTCCCATTTCATGCCAAAGGAGATAACACAAGCTCTGAGCATATCCTCCAGAATTTGGTTCACTCTTTCAACCTGTCCACTTGTCTGCGGATGGTAAGTTGTGCTGAACAGAAGTTTGGTACCCAAGGCTTTCTGAAAGCTATCCCAAAATCGAGAAGTGAAGATACTTCCACGATCTGAGCTTATTGCCAAAGGAACACCATGTAAAGGAACCAGTCTTGTCATATAGAGTTCTGCCAACTGACTAGCTGATACTGTCTCTTTGACTGGGAAGAAGTGAGCCACTTTGGAGAGACGATCAATGACAACAAAGATTGCATCGTTGCCTTTCTTGGACTTTGGAAACCCAGTAACGAAGTCCATCTCGATCTTGTCCCATTTCCATTCAGCAATTTGCAGTGGTTGAAGAAGTCCAGGTGGTCTCTGATGAACTGCCTTGACACGACAGCAAACATCACAATGAGACACATAGCGAGCAATTTCACGCTTCATCCTGGTCCACCAATAGATTGACTTGAGATCCTGGTACATCTTTGTGCTGCCCGGGTGAATAGAAAGCGGAGTATCATGAGCCTCCTTGAGAATGAGTTCTCTTAAGCTGTCAAGTTTGGGCACTACAATGCGTTCTTCAAACAGCAAGGTACCCTTGTCATCGAGAGAGAAACTCTTGTACTTATCCTTGCCAATGTTGTCTTTGATATTCTTGACACCAGAATCACGCAACTGTGCGGCACGGATCTTATCCTCAAGTGTAGGAGTGGCAATCAAGTTTGCAAGATAACCAGAGGGAACCACTTGAAGATTGAGTTTCTTGAATTCTTCATGAATAGGATGTTGGATGTCCTCAACCATGAGGTTGTTGCAATAGGACTTGCGACTGAGAGCATCAGGCATTACATTAGCTTTGCCTCGAGTGTAAGAGATGGTAAGATCGTAATCTGAGAGTTTCTCAAGCCACCTTGTTTGCCTGAGGTTCAAGTCTGGTTGAGTGAAGAGATATTTGAGACTCTTGTGATCAGTGAAGATCTCACAGCTGTGCCCCAACAAATAAGGTCTCCAAGCCTTGAGGGCATACATGATTGCTGCAAGTTCAAGATCATGTGTAGGATAGTTGAGCTCATGAGGCTGCAACTGGCGAGATGCATAAGCCACAACTTTGCGTTCTTGCATGAGGATTGCGCCTAGTCCTTGAAGAGATGCATCGCAGAATATTTGGAAAGGTTTGGAAGTGTCTGGGCCAACTAGAACAGGAGTAGAAGTGAGTTTAGCTTTCAAGAGATTGAAACTCTCATCACACTTTGGAGTCCAAAGAAACTTTCTATCCTTCCTTGTAAGATCGGCGAGAGGCTTAGCGATTTTGGAGAAGTTCTCAACAAATCGACGGCAATAGCTAGCCATGCCAAGGAAACTCCTGACTTGTTTCACCGATGTAGGAGGCAACCATTCAACAATGGCCTTCACTTTTTCTGGATCCACAGAAATGCCTTCAGAAGAGATGACATGACCAAGGTAGGATACTTTAGGAAGCCAGAATTCACACTTGGAGAACTTGGCATAGAGACGGTGTTCTCGGAGTTTCAACAAGATAAGACGTAGATGTTCTCCGTGTTCTTCCTCGGTTTTGGAATAGATAAGAATGTCATCGAGATAGACTACCACGAACTTATCGAGGTATTCCATGAAAACGAAGTTCATGAGACGTGAGAAAGTCGCCGGAGCATTTGTGAGACCAAAAGACATGACAGTGTATTCGTAGAGACCATAACGAGTGGTGAAAGCTGTCTTTCGAATGTCTTCTTTGCGGATCTTGATCTGGTGATAACCTGACCTCAAGTCCAACTTGGAGAAAACCTTAGCACCAGCTAGTTGATCGAACAGATCGTTGATGCGAGGGAGAGGATACTTGTTCTTGATGGTTTTCTTGTTCAGAGGACGGTAGTCAACAACCAGTCTCTCAGTCGTGTCCCTCTTTTTGACAAACAGAGTAGGACAACCCCAAGGAGAAGTACTAGGTTGAATATGACCTTTCCTTTCCAACTCCTCTAGCTGTCTCTTAAGCTCAGCCAGTTCTTTGGGGCCCATCTTGTAAGGACGTTTGGAGATAGGAGCAGTGCCCGGTTCTAGTTCAATAACGAACTCGACGGCTCTGTCAGGTGGCATACCTGGTAATTCTTCAGGAAAGACGTCAGGAAAGTCTCGGACCACCGGAATAGCTTCTATGGAAGGAAGAGGATCAACATTGAGAGCGAAAAGCCGAGCCGAAGATGTTTGGTTTGGAGAATAGACTATCTGTCCAGAAGGATGTGAAAGAGTTACAGTCTTTGTGGAACAGTCTATCTTAGCTTGATTGGCCTTCAACCAATCCATGCCCAGAATGACATCAATATCAGAATTGCCGATAATTATTAGAGATGCCAAGAAGATATGGCCTCCAATTTGGATTTCATTGTCGTGGCTTATCTTGGAAGAAGTCATTTGCATACCGGGAGAAGTAACCGCGATGTTTTTGGGTAGAGGATCGAGAATTAGCCCATGTAAATCCGCAAAGCCAACTGATACGAAAGAATGAGATGCTCCTGTATCAAACAACACTCTAGAAGAGATAGAGTTGACAGGAAGTGAACCAAGAACAACTTCTGGAGCTTCTTCTGCTTCCTCAGCCCTGATGTGGTTCACCCGCGCAGCACGTGCCGGAGGCCTGGTGTTGGGGACGAAAGGCCTAGCCGGGGCAGGTGCGCGGACCATCGCCTGAGTTGGAGAAGGGCGAGGTGGTGGAGGAAGTGTACGGGTCTCCGGGCAGTTGTTGGAGTAGTGGCCCGGTTTCCCGCACTGGTAGCAGGTCACGTTGGGGCGAGCGCCTGTTGGCCTTGGCGGTCCTCCGAAACCCCTCATAGCTAGAGCCGGGTTCGGTGGGCGAGGCGCGAGTCCTGGAGGTCCTGGCACGTAGGTAGCTCGTGCGAAGGCGCTGTTAGGCACCCAGAGCCGACGCTTCTGAGCAGGAGTGGCGGCGATTGACGATGAAGAAGAGTTGGTCTCACGAGAGTGCTTGCGCGACTCCTCGAAGACCTTGCGCCCATGCTCCTCATTGAGCGCGATGTTGACGAGGTCCTCGAAGTTGTCGGCCTTGACGAGGTTCAGCTTGTACTTGAGCGCGGGGTTGAAACCCTTGCGGAACTTGGCCATCTTCTTGGCCTCAGTGTTCACCTCATCTCCAGCGTAACGAGCAAGGCGATTGAACTCGCCATTGTACTCCATCGCGTCCATCTTGCCTTGCGTCAGCGAGTTAAACTGCTCGCGCATCCTGTCCATGAGACCTTCTGGGATGTGGTGGCGCAGGAAGGCTGCCCTGAAATCCCCCCAAGTGGTAACCACCCCGGGAGCTCTCATAGCCTGGAAGTTTTCCCACCATGAGGCAGACTTGCCCCTAAGCAGGTAGGACACGTAAGGCACCTTGTCATGCTCAGCCACGTGGGCGATAGCAAGGGTCCTTTCCATCTCACGAAGCCAATCATCAGCTTCCAGCGGCTCAGTGGGGGAAGCGAAGTTCCTTGGACCCAGACCGAGGAAGTCCTTGATGGTCACACGTGCATTGCCTTCATTGCGATGCCCGTTGTTGTTCTGGTAGACTTGGTTCTCGGCCATTTGAGCCAGAACTTGGGTCATCTGACCAAGCAACTCAGTGATTGGAGGCGGTGGTGGTGCGTCTTCCGCATTGCGGTTGTTCCTGGTGTTCGTCATCCTGGAGACCTTGGATATTAGAACCGCGACAAGATATACAAAGCCAGGGAAAAACTTGAAAAGTCGAATAACTTGCACAGAAAAACAGTTGCAAACTGTAGGATAACAAGGATAAGCTTCTCATAACAAAGGTTCATAACCATACACTTAGTTAGCCATCAGTACAACCACCAAGGTTTCAGTACTACAAGGACAGCTACTAGTACAAAGTTAACCATCCGTACAACCAACACGGTTTCAGTACAAAGGATAGCTACTACAACAAGGAAAAGATACAACTCGAAGACTAGCTCTCGCTTCCCTCAGAAGACGAAACTAGGCTGCTGCGATGGGTGTAGTGACGATCGCAGTACAGGCGGTAGTCTCGCACAATGCGTCGCAACTGAACGGAGTGGGCATCTGGCGTCTGTGTCCCGTACAGTAGTGGTCCAACGTGGTCTGGATCAGTAGTGATCAGAGGACCCCGCTCTGGAGTGTATCCACCCACAGCAGACAGACGACTCGGAAAAGCGAGCTGGAACCTCGGGAAAGCGTCTGGTGGGACGTTCCCCCTGTCATACTGCCCCAGGTGAGAGAGTGCCCGGTGCAGCTGCTGACGGACTGCTGCTAGCTCCAAGCGTAGAGTCCCAGCAACTGAGTCTGAAGACTGGCCAAACTGAGCGGTCATGTCCAGAACCTCGAGCTCGTACTGAGAGTCCGTGTAGGGGTAGTATGGAACGTAGCAGAATGGATGGTCGTTGAAGCAGTAGTAGTCCCTGCGCAGAGCCAGAGCTGCATCGTAAGCTGCCAAGTGTACTGCCATGTCCACAGTGGAAGCCTCAGCAACGTGCTTGTGCACAGTATCACCATCATCTCCGCTGATCCAAACAGTAGCTCTGTAGAAGGTCTGTCTGTAATCTCTGGGGATCTCGGACACCTGGTACTCCGGGAGGTAGCTGAAACCGACATAGTCAACCATGCTTCTGAGAAGCTTCGGGTAACCGGTAGTCTGCTCACAGTGGGTCTTACGCACCACCTGATAGTGCGCCATCTACATAGCAGTTTGAAGTAGAAGTTAGCCTCCGGAAACAAAAAGGATTGATTGCACAGAACAAATTGTACAATGCCAATGAGATGAAAACCAGAGAAAGATAGAACAACAACTGATTGATTCGAGATTGAAACTGAACATAGCCGAAGAAGTTGATAACCACCAAAACGACAAAACCACCTGCAACTATGGTACTACGGAAAACCCAGAACACGTGATGTCCTAAATTTTAAAATTAAGGTGAGAAGGGAATTATCGTAACACTTCCTTACCAGAAGAACAGGGAGGGTGGGTGGGGAAAGAAGTAAAAGAACAGAATTCCTACTCTCACGTTTAAGATTTCCTGATAACTACAAAAATATTTTTCTAGACTCAAACAACGACCAGTAGAAGGGAACCTAAGGGCGTTTAAGCTCTGATACCAACTATCAGACCCTGAATACAAGCTACACAAACGAAACATATCGGTTGGGCCACACAACCAAGAACATACTGGGGTTACCACTCCCAGGAAAACCATCAGGCCATGCTCGGAATGGATCATCGGCCGACAGTTCTTGGTGATCCCAACGTCACATACGTTTCCAGATTGTGCACGCAAGACCCAAAAAGTCTTCCAACTCGTATACTTCAACCATACACACATGGTATACGAGTCGGATTTTTAACAAGTTGAAACCACACAATAAACCTAAGACACAAAGAAAGGAAATAATATCCAAAAGCTCTCACTGAGCAAAATATATCAAATGGCACCAATCAGAGGACACATGTCCCAACATTACATCATGCAGCGGAAACAAACCGGTCTGAGTACAGACAAGAAGCAAAGGGCTCAAGGCCGAAACGAAAAAGAAGGCCCATCCACGCAGTCCACCAGGAAGTAGCCCAGGGGAACTCTAACTACTCGTCGTAGCTCTCGTCGTCGAACTCCACGTAGTATCCACCCCACTGTTCGAGCGAAGGATCCTCAACTGCAGAAAAACCACAGCCCGCGAACGGGTCAATACACCGAAGCGTATCGAACAAGCTTAAGCTAACAGGTTACAAAACTGTAAGATTCCCAAAATATGGGGGTAAGTGTACTTAGCGGCAGTAGCACTAGCAGACTAAAGAGACACGCTAAAACTTCCGTCTAATTAGAGAGGGATAAGAGAGCGTTTAAATATCCACCTACAACTGACACCAGTCATAACCCATTCTCGAATTAACCCCCTCAACCAAGTATGAGGAAGCAATCCGGGAATACTCACACTTAACAATTTTAGTTACCATTTAGGGTGTAAGTAATGCTATATTACTAGTCACATTAATTAACAATGATTAGGTGTAAGTTGTCTAGATCTTGTTAGCCAGCATCATCACCAAAGTCGTCCATAACCGTGGACACGGCTCATCGATAAGATTATACCCTGCAGGGGTGCACTACAGTACCCATACTCGCATGATCAACCCGTGAGGGCCTCTCAACACGACTCATTCCTTCACTACAGCAAGTCCAGGTGCCACCCATATGAGTTGTTACCCGCGTCAGGAGTCCGGCCGAATCTCAATTGCGGACTCATTAGTTTGTGCCTACGCACCATGCGGCTCAAACCACAGTAGGAACTGTCCGCTACGTACGCATCACCCCTATATGACCCCCCGTATCAAGTAACCTCTCATCGATCATCATCATCATGCACATGCATATGAGCGAATGGAAAACCCGAACTACTTGCGGCACATGGACAAGCTGCGGATCCGTTCAAAGTCGAGGGGGGCTCCATTGGGCCACCCACAAGTGGTTAGTGCGCTCAAAATTGGATCCGAGGACAAAATCTCAGTTCCTAGGTCGACATTGAGCAGAACAAAGCACCTCGCAAGGCCTTCCGCCTGGTGCCTTATCTTTTAATTATAGAACCCCAAAATAAGACAGCAGTTTATTATACTAGAACAATATATCATACTAAGCATATGAGATAAAGACAAAGGAACGACTCGCTCAACCAATCCTAAGCATGCACTACGACTCGCAAAGGCCAACATATAAACATGCAAGGGGTTATGGGTTGTGGGGATATAGCTGTATAGACTGCAGGATAAAACATGTGATGGGATCGCAATTCAAGAATTGATAACTAGGATAGCATAGATCAAAAGGCAGGAATGAAAACCCGACAATCGTGTAACCGGTTAGCAAAAGCTTGCCTGGCAGCTCGTAGCCTGGCACGATAGCTGGAACCTCAGTGTCGTAGGTACTCGTAGCAGAAACGTCGTCGTCTACCCAAAGAGAGCCAAACATAGACAATAGGAAACAATAATCAATACAGAGAAATGCGCAATCAAATGATGGTGCGATATGGTATGAGATGATTAGGTCATATTAAAGCGGGTATGGAATCCCGGCAAAAGATTAGGGTGCAAGTTATTTGTATAGCCATTAATTTAAATGTTACTTAATATAACAGAAGTGGTGATCCAATTAATTTAAAATGGAAAAGACATTAATTACTTAATTGCCCAACCCATTCCACATTTTAGGAATTAATTGCAATTGATTTATTTTTAACTCAAATTAAATATTTATTAGCATGGCAAGATATGGTATAAAAGGGATGAGCATATTATATGGAATTAGGGCATTATATAATTATTACCCCTCATACTCCATATTTAATTAATTAATTGCATTTGTTAATTTAAACTAAGCATTTTAAATAAATAATGCAAAATGACATAAGAATGTGATATTAATGTTTATTGCATTTTTCTGATATAAAAACATATAAAGTTTATTTAATTTGGAGTTATGAATTAAAAGTTATGCATTTTAGAAGTGTAGGGTTGTTTCTGAAATAACCAGGGACTTAACCGTGAGAGAAACTAAGCAGGGGAGGACTACTGTGCAAAACAAGGAAAGCAGGGGCTTCGGTGCAAAGTCCCCTTGCTCCGGACTTTTCTCACCGGGCGCGGGGCACACCCAGCGACTGCTGGTGGGACCTGGTGCCACGCGGGCGAGATGCGCACGGCGCTGGCCTCCGCGGTCGCTGACCCGCGGGGCCCGCGTGTCAGTGACGCGACGAAAAAAAGGAGGCCTTTTTCCACTGCCTGCTGGAGTCTCGAACTCGCGAGCTCGGGCGCACGCACGGATCGCTCGGCTAGCCAGTATGTTAGATCGGTGATTAGTGTTAGGACTAGCGTAGGTTTTGTTTTATACAGTTCTAGCGATTTACTAACGTTCTCTGACGAAACTGACGACGACGGAGACAGGGGAACGGCGGGGAAAAGATCGACGGGCGCCGGCGACCTCACTGGGGCGGCGCCGCTCCGTTCGGGTGTGCGTGCGTGCGGAAACTCCTGGCAACTCGTTTCCGTGCTCGAAACCGAACGGGAGGCTGTGTGTGCATCGTGCCCGTGCTCGACGCGTGCGGGAGGCGCCACGGCCGTGCTCGACGCCGGTGGAATTGAGGCGCGGCGGTGACGAAACCCGAGCGGAAAGGGGTGGAGGAGAGAGAGCTCACCCCGGGGAGTTTGATGGCGAGGTGGAAGAGCTCGGGGAGGTCGGGGCCGAGCGGACGGTGCGGGGAGGGGAGGCCGAGCCGCGGCGGTCGTCGAAGGAAGAAGAAGAAGGAGGAATGGTCCCGTCGCGGCTCCCGGTGTTGAGGACGAACTGGTCCTGTCGGCGCTTCTCCTGGCGTGAGGATGAGGCAGGGGGCGCACGGGTTCACACCGGTGTCGAGGACGGAGCTCCGGTCATGGCGACGGCAGTGCGAGGGGAGCGTGCGGCGGCGGGGGAGAGGAGAAAGATTAGGTTTAGGGTTTCGGCTCCGGTCGATTTAAAGAGAGAGAGAGAGAGGAGGTGGCAGAGGGGCTCGGCGTGGGGGCGAGTTGCAGAGACTCATCGCCATGGACAACGACGTGGAAAGGTGGTCTCTGTGTCCGTACTGAGGAGGGAGAAGAGTGGAGCGGGCTGGGGTGGATCGGCAGCTGGGCTGAGATGGGCCGAGCAGGCCCAGCTCGGCCAGGGGGTTATTTTTTCTTCTCCTGTTTTTATTTTTCTTTTACAAAACTTTCTGATTTTTGTATTTGTGAAACAAATAAGAGAAAGAGACAAAAAGAACTTTTGAATAATTTTTACAAGTTTCAATTTAGTCATATTAATATCTAGTTTGGTTATTTATAAATAATTTGAAACTTCAAATGAATTTATTTGAAAGCATTTGAATTCAAAATAAGAATTTAAATTTGGGAAACATTTGGGAGACATATTTAATTAAATGCAACCAATTATGGAATGATGACATGATTCAACAATTTTATTGCACACCAAAAGGAAAGTTACAGTAGGGCTGTTACACGATGCACAATGGGAGATCCAATATACCTTTCCACGGCAAATATATACTCAACATGTAAGTGGTATTTCATTCTAAGTACTAAGTGAAGTTTCATCTAAACAGCCCAGTTGCATAACCGCACGGACAATTCTTTGAAAAAATTGCTGGAAAGCAGCATTTGCGCGTGAGGAGACCAAAGGGGCAGTACCCAAACTGTACAAGTTCTTCGAGGAGATGATGGCCATGAATGAGTACTTTTTTTATGACGTGCGGGTCAATGGAGAAGACAGAATACAGAACATTTTTTGGGCTAATGCAAGTTGTATAGCAGCTTATCAAGATTTTGCTGACCGCAAAACTTTTGATATAACATATTAAACAAACAAACACCACATGCCGCTCGCAGTGTTTGTCGGGGTCACCAATCACCTTCAATCATGATTTTTTGATGTTGCTCTAATGGGTGACGAAGAAGAAGAAACCTTCAATTAGGTGCTCAGCACATTCTTGAGATGCATGAAAGGCAAGCAACCTATATGTATCTTAACATGTTTGTGTTTACTAAATAATAAAAACATTACATTCTCATTTCTATCTACTGCGGAGAATAGAACTAAATGCATGCAGATCAGTGTCCATCGATGGAAAAACCAGTACCAAAAATGTTCCCATGTACTCTGCATAAGCTTTGTAGATGGCACATCATGAGGAAACATAAAGTTGCTTTGGCAAAACTTTAGACGGTGTTCACTGACCTAAAAGAACAACTTACTGCTGTGCTGAACCATCCGTTGATGCTGACAGAATTTGAAGATGCTTGGCATGTGTTGGAGGGATCATAACCCGGTAGGCCCACCGACATAGAAGATAAGCTGGCCTGGCAGGAGCCTGTGCCGGATCAAGCATAAAGATATGGGTCGGGTGACACGTAAGTCGGTGCGCGACGTGTGCATTGGCCCGCAAGCAAGAAGGATCCAGAAGGCTGGAGACCAAGTACAAGACGGAGTCCTGCTAAGGAAAGAAGAGGCTTAGAGGACTTAGAGTAGAGTCCGGGTATAATAGGAACCCGGACCGTCCTTGTACCTCCAGCGAGACCCGCCGACTATATAAGGGGGTCTCCTGGTTCCTAGAGATCTAAGTTCAATTGACACAAGTCATAGGAGAGACACAATTGTAATCTCGAGACCCAAAAGGTAAAGCGCCGAGTCCTCGAAACACAGATCAATAAAGCCAAAGCAGGAAGTAGGTCTTTACCTCAAAACGAGGGGCCGAACCTGGGTAAACCCATGTTTCCCCACGCCACGCTAGAGAAGCTCCTGATGTCGGAAGCCGCCATGCCCCTCATCTCAAGTTTCCACCCGGAAACATCTGTTGTGACAATCCCACGATAGTTGGCACCCACCGTGGGGCCTGCGGCCAAGAGCATCACTTTTTCAGGAGAAGCGCGGCGTGGTATGGAAAGCCTAGCTATCGGCCAGATCGACACACTCTCAGGAGGGGAGCGGATCATGGACGACTCCGGCTGGACAGAAGAAGCAGATTTCTTGGAAACCGGATCTATGCTCATCTTTGGGCAGATCGATGTTTTCATCGTTGTGATCCGATCAAACGGAAACGACAAAGAACAGTATGAGCCGGAGTTCGAATCAGAGTCCGGGTCAACCACGATGGCCCAGAAGGACGGAGAAGAGTCAGTTGGATCACCAGAATTTGAAGCCATCAAAGAAGAGGGAGAGTCGGCGATCCGGGTCATGCAAGATCCCATCGTCACCCCACCAACAGGTCAGATCTGGATACGGATACATAATCAATCTTACCTTTATTCGAGGAGCGTTATGAAGATGGGCTTGAAGACGAAGATTACCCGACACACTTGGGACCCGTACGTCATATGACAATTCATGTTGTGACCCGGGCACCACCGGTTGATGCAGGATCGGCTTCTGTAAGCGACAAGACGAACGCCGAAGTATTGGTGAGGCAGAACAGAGACAACTGGGATCAGCATCAAGTCGCGCCAGCAGCAAACTATGCACCACCTAACCCCACTATCGGAGGAGTTCTACCGACTTTCAGTTCTTTGGCACAGACGCAGACACCAGCTGCAGGGATCCCCCTAGGAAACCCGATATTCGCACAAACTCCACTGTCGGCTCCAAACCCGGCCAACATGGTCAGGCCGCCTTTGAAGCAGCAGGTGCTAGCCGGACCATTAGCAAGCCCGGCGCAGCATCGGGAGACTTAACAAATACCACACAGCTATGATGAGAGAATTGGAAGATCTAAGGCAGGCAGTGGCAAGGGCGAATCAAGAGCGTGCGGACGAGATTCGGCACATACAAGACATAGAGCGGTTGGTGATTCAGCAAAAGCAGAGTCTGCAGGAAGAAAGAAAAACCCTCCAGAGAAGGAGGGATGAGCTAACTGCTTTCCAGAACAGGAGACACGTAAGTCGGCTTCCCCTACCAACCGGGACAAACACCAATGCACCTCGGGCTTTGGAGTATCAGACAACACCAAACGCGGCACCAGTACCAGCACCAGTACCAGTAACAACGGTTAACCCGGCGCCAGGGGCAGGCGTCCTCCCGGCCGGGTTACCAGGAGCCGGAGCAGCGGTCGCCGATCAGCTACCACCACCTCCACCCAGGTTTGATCCTTCTCCGGGTCATTACAATAATCCAGTTGCCAATAATTTTTTAGCTACAAATGCCCTGGAGCAAATACCCTTCGACAACTCACCGGCCGGCTTAGAAGCAAGAAGAGCCGTAGATCGATTACGGACGGCCGTGGTCCAACAGAACAACCCACGAGGCTCGCAAGCTTTCAACTCAGAGCCAGTGAGGAGCCATACCAGAACTCGACACGCAGAGCCGACATCAGCAAGATCAGTTCAAAACAGACTAGGACCGGTAAACCGGCCAGCCCCGCAACTAGAAGTACAGCAACCACAACCGCAGCCGCGGCAGCAGGTTCCCGCGCCACGTAGGGTGCCCGTGCCCGCCGCCCCTGCTGCCCAGTCCATAGTAGACAATTCAAGAGCAAGACGTGCGGCACCCGGAATTGCCGCACCAGAAACCGGAAATGGAGTTGGAGTTATGGCTCAACCCAGACCCATCGTGAATTCACCTGCGCCGGGTCTCGTCAGCAAACCTGACGGGACCCAAGTGTTTGTCAGATGCAATCAGATCAGAACCTTTCCCAGAAGAATTCAAAGAGCCAAGCAAAATTGTTAACTATGAGCCGAACATGAACCCGGAGACGTGGTTGAGTGGCTATAGTATGGCCATGGATATGAAGAATGCAACAGCAAACCTGTGTGCGCGTTGCCTATATCTGATGATGGCAGAAAGAGCACCCAAGATTTGCTGGACCGGCTTCCACCAAGCAGCATCCACTCATGGGAGGAGCTTAAGATGACAATCATCTCAAATTTTGCCGGGACATGTAAGAAACAATACACTGAAGCGGATCTCGATCGGTGTGTCATGAGGAAGACCGAGTCAAAAAGGCAATGGGTGCCCGGATCATGAAAATCTTACAGTCATCAATAAATATCTCGGATCACACGGCAATAACAACGATGGAGAAGAATTGTTGCTTTGATTCATTGACGCACAAACTCGGACGTATGAGGGAAGACCCAACTCGCCAGGGCATCACCATAGGCGAAGTAGTTTCAATTGCTTACAAGTATGGAGCAACAGATAAAAGAGTGGGCCAGACGGAAGAGCAGCAAAAGAACAACCGGGTCAACGCAACACGTAACCCGGCTCCAAATCAGAACAACGGAAATCAAAACAAAAACAAAAGACCCTGTGAGGGAGGAAATTCAGAGTTTGTGGTAACCACCCAGGCCACAGGTTACAGAGGACCAAGACCCGGCGGAAATTTCAGAGGAGGTCCTGCGAGAGGGCCAAACATCAGCGAGATTTACAATATGCCGTGCCCTAGGCACGCCAAGAACGGCAAACCAACAAGTCACAGGTTAGCACAATGTGCTGACATGAGAGCATGGAGGGGACACGAGCAGGCCATGGAGCAAAGCCAGGGTAACTTCAATGGAAAGAAAATAATGGGAACCACGCCAACGCAGTTAACCCGGCCAATCAAGGTCAAGGGTCCGGGTCACAGGGACCCCCAAACAACAATGCCGGGTCCAGTCAAAACCAGGGAGGAGGTTATCAACAAACCCCAAAAGAGCTTCACAGTTAGGGTCAGTATCACGTGTTCACCACTAGCACATCCAGAAGAGAGAAAAGGTTGAAAGAAAGAGAGGTCAATGCCGTAGCAACAGCCATACCGATATATTTAAGGTGGTCAGAACAACCAGTTACATGGAGTCGAGAGGATCACCCGGAGGGTATTGAACACCCGGGTCTCTTAGCCTTAGTGGTTGCTCCACAGGTTGACCGGTTCCGTTTGAACAAGGTCCTCATGTACGGCGGAAGCAGTATCAACATCTTATACCTGGACACATTCAAAAAGATGGGCCTATCTGAGAGCCGGCTAAAACCGGCATCAACAATATTTCACGACATAATACAAGGAAAGTCGGCTCACCCGATCGGAAAAATCAGTTTGGAGGTAGCCTTTGGAGTAAGCAAGGGGCAGTACATATCAGAGTACCTGTCATTGAAGATTTAAAGAGCCCATATCATGCCCTGTTTGGGAAACCGGCTTACGCCAAGTTCATGAAGAGACCATGTTATGTTTACCTAAAATTGAAGATACCGGGTCCCCAAGGAACAATCACTGTTGAAGGAAGCAAAGAACTGGCAATCGAGTGTGACAGAGGCGATGCCATCATGGCTGATCAGGCCTATTCAGAAGAAGAGCTGAGGTACTACAAATCTCACGTAGACCCGGCAGACAAGCGTGTGCTGGATAAGCCGGCCAACGAAGAAGAGAATAGGAAGTTCAAGTCTGCCCAGGACACCAAGATGGTTGACTTCGTGGAAGGATATTCCTCTAAGCAGTTCTTGATCGGGTCTCACATGGACCCGAAATAGGAAAGCGCGCTCGTCGAGTTTATCCGTGAGCATCGGGATATCTTTGCATGGTACCCTTCATACATGCCGGGTATCCCGAGCGAACTCGCCGAGCACAGTTTACATGTATATCCAGCAGCAAAACCAGTAAAGCAAGGTCTACGTCGTTTCAACGCAGAAAGGAAAAAGATTATCAGAAAAGC
Organism: Poa annua; assembly: GCA_026929855.1. Classification (NCBI taxonomy): domain Eukaryota; kingdom Viridiplantae; phylum Streptophyta; class Magnoliopsida; order Poales; family Poaceae; genus Poa; species Poa annua. The sequence goes on along the minus strand of CM049427.1, from coordinate 123,238,352 downwards.
CTTCTAGCGGCCGGCTTTATCATGGAAGTATATCACCCGAAGTGGCTGGCTAACCCGGTCCTCGTGTTGAAAAAGGACGGAGAGTGGAAGATGTGTGTTGACTACAAAAGTTTGAACAAGGTTTGTCTGAAGGATCCTTTCGCGCTGCCTTGGATTGACCAGATATTCGATGCCACAGCCGACAGCGAGTTGCGGTGTTTCCTGGATGCCTATTCCGGGTATCATCAAATCAAGCTGAAAGTGGAAGACCAAGAGAAGACATTGTTCATTACACCCTTTGGACCTTTTTGTTACAAGACAATGTCCTTCGGCCTTAAGAACGTAGGGGCAACGTATCAGAGGTGCATCCAGAAGTGTTTGAGTACCAGATCGGCCGCAACGTTCACGCTTATGTTGATAATGTTGTGATCAAGTCACAGAAAGCCGGGTCACTCCTAGATGACCTAAAGGAGACTTTTACTAACCTCCGCAAGTATCAGATGAAGTTAAACCCGACATAGTGTGTGTTCGGGGTTCCAGCAGGCATGTTACTGGGATTCATAGTCTCAGAGAGAGGAATAGAGGCAAACCCGGCCAAGATGAAGGCAATCATGAACCTTAAGAAGCCGGAGTGCGTAAACGATGTCCAGAAGTTGACGGGTTGCATCACAGCCCTAAGCCGGTTCATAGCGAGGATGGGAGAGAAAGCACTTCCTCTATACAAGCTGTTGAAGAAGTCAGACAAGTTCGTATGGGATCAGGAAGCTGATGACGCCTTTGAAGATTCGAAGAAAACACTATCCACAGCACCAGTCTTAGCGGCTCCCACAAGCAAGGATCAGATGTTGTTATATGTCTCTGCTAATTCACGAGCCATCAGTGTCGTGGTTGTCGTAGAGAGGAAAGAGGAAGGAAAAGAATACCCGGTTCAGAGGCTGGTTTACTAGGTTCGTGAGACCCTGGCCGAGTCAAAGCAAAGATACCCACAGTGGTAGAAGTTGGTGTTTGGAGTCTTCATGGCAAGCCGGAAAATGCCACACTACTTCCAGGAACATCCCATAACAGTGGTGAGCGCGGCTCCCTTAGCAGAAATAATCAGAAACAAAGAGGCAACAGGAAGAGTAGCAAAGTGGGCCATCGAGATGGGGCCTTATCACCTCAACTATGAACCAAGGACAACAATCAAGTCTCAAACCTTAGCCGATTTCATCAACGACTGGACTGAGTTTTACCCCTTACCTCCTGCACCGAGTATCAAGCACTGGGTCATGCATTTTGATGGTTCAAAACTATTTGGAGGATAGGGAGCCGGTGTCGTTTTAACTTCGCCAAAAGGAGACAAGCTGAGTTACGTTTTACAAATACACTTTGAGCCATGCACAAACAACATCGCCGAATATGAAGCTTTGTTACACGGCCTGAGAGTCGCCAAGGAGATGGACATCAAGAGGATCATGTGCTATGGTGACTCGGACCTAGGGGCACAGCAAGTATCCTGGACCTGGGATCGGAAGGATGCCAATATGGCAACATACAGAAGGGAAGTTGACAGGGTAGCCGGGTTCTTTTCCGGGTACCAGGTGGAGCACATCGACAGAAGAAAGAACAAGGCAGCTGACGCCCTATCAAGAATCGCCTCCAGGAGAGATCCGATACCACCCAATGTATTCAAAGCCGAGTTATATCATCCATCAGTCAAGCTTCCAACAGAAGAACTACTTGCAGTTCCAGATGACCCGGAGTCCCAGTTGGTTGCCGCCTTTCACCAAACCCCGTCATGGACAGAGCCGTTCTGGCTTACCTGCTGAGAGAAGAGTTACCGCAAGACGAAGTTCTGGCACGACAAATTGTGCGCCGGGCTAAGGCGTACGTCATCATCAATGGCGAGTTACACAAGAGGAGCACGTCAGGAGTTTTCCTGCGATGTGTCCCACCTGAGGAAGGCAGGAAAATCTTACATGAAATTCACTCAGGAGACTGCGGACATCACGCATCAACAAGATCAATGGTAGCTAAAGCGTGCAGACATGGTTTCTTCTGGCTGACGGCTCTAGCAGACGCAGAGAACATAGCCCGGGTGTGTGATGGATGTCAGCGATATGCAAGGTAGACTCAGGATTTAAGGATCATCCCAATCACATGGCCTTTCGCAGTATGGGGTATGGACATGGTTGGACCTTTCCAGCCATCACCCGGCAAGAAAACACATGTCCTGGTAGAAGTGGACAAGTTCACAAAGTGGGTCGAGGTTCAAACCGTCAACAGTTGCACAGTGGCAACAACAGTCAAGTTCCTAAAGAAGATCATATTCAGATTAGGGTACCCTCACAGTATCATCACAGACAATGGGACAAACTTTTCACTTGGAGAGATGCAAAAATTATGTGGCGAGAACAGGATCCGGCTTGACCTTGCCTCAGTTTCATATCCTCAGTCAAATGGCCAAGTAGAAAGAACAAACCAGGAGCTACTCAGAGGTGTAAAGCCAAGACTCCGGGTTCCACTAATCAGGGCAGCAGGAGCCTGGGAGGAAGAGCTGCCATCAATTGTTTGGAGCATTAACACAACCCCAAACAGGTCAACAGACTTCACCCCTTTCTTCATGGTTTATGGGGCAGAGGCCGTGTTACCCAGTGACATTCTTCATGATTCTCCAAGAGTTGCAAACTATGTGGAGACAGAAAATGAGAAAGCCCGGCTGACCTCACTGGAATTACTAGAGGAAGCAAGAGAACTAGCCCTGGCAAGATCAACCATATATCAGCAAGACCTTAGGCGTTACCATAGTCGCCGGTTAGATCAAGAACTTTTCAAGAAGGAGACTTGGTCTTGATACTTGCTCAGAACAGGGTCGGCTTTCACAAGCTTACCCCCCCCCCCCCCCCCCCCATGGGAAGGACCTTTTGTGATAAGCAGAAACTTACACAATGGATCTTACTACTTGGTGGATCTTAGAGAAGAAACCAAGCTGACAGGAAACAACACCGATCACACGAGATACCCAATGATAGAAAATGACAGACCCTGGAATATAACAGAACTTAGGCCATACTACACATAGACAGAAGGAGACCCGGAAAGGAAGGGTCCCACCCTTTTGTATCTTTTTTCAGTTAGAGAGCAGCAGGTTTCAGACGCACTATTTTCGTTACCAGGGTACCTAAGGGGACGGGAAGGTTTTTAATGAGGCGGCTTGCTAGCTATGTACATACCTTATGATAAATAAAAGAAAACTTCTCTGAAGAAAAGAGTTTGTTGGTTCAGATCTTCAGTTTTCGTATAGTAAGGGGTCTCGCGAGCGTACTAACTAAAAGTTGTAAGTTGAAAACTCAAGACTCGGCAGAGACGCCACAAAGTTCAGATCCTTTTTTTTAAGGGGTCTTGGGGGCTTACTAACTAAAAGCTGTAAGTTGAAAACTCAAGACTCGACAGAGACGACTCAAAGTTCAGATCATTATTTCTTAAGGGGTCTTGGGGGCTTTTTAACTATCAGTTGTAAGTTGAAAACTCAAGACCCGACAAAGATGCTATAATATTATTGGTTATACTTGCCTGCTAGCTTGATGCTATTCTAACCCGGCACTGACGCCATTGTGACCTGATGCTAAAAATACGGCTTTCAATCTAACTGATGCCCATGGGGACTTAGCAGACCCTAATTGACCTAGAGTTTTATGCACAAAACCCGTCACATGAAAGCCGGCTATGCAGAAAGCAAAGGAAACCAAAAGGGTCATTAACACCAAACATAAACTTGCAAATCCGGTCGAAGCCGGCTATCATTAAAAGCAAGTTTTCCAGGCGCACAAAGGTGCATCAGAACATGTATAGCTCCGTAGAGGTTTAAGCTAACCTATTACATGCCATGCTGGCCAAAAGAATATGAGTTTCACAGGCACAACATAAGTTAAGATAAAAATTACAAGCCGGTTATACTGTCGGGCCAGTCTCAGTTCGAACGGCTGTGGTCTCGGGGGCTAAGCCGGATGAGCTTGCAGCATCGGACTTCTTCTTGTCCTTCCTCTTGGCCAAACCCTTAGCAGCCTCCCAAGAAATCTCAAAGACACTTGGGAAACAAGAAGAAGGAGCGGCCGAGTGAGCAGAAGCCGGCAAATCTGGAGTCCCTGACGCAGGCGCCGTCTCCGGCTGAGTCGGAAGAGGAGCACCATAGCTCGGGTCCAACTTCGTCGTCGCCGGCTCCTTGGGATACAACTTGGCCCCGTCAGCAGAGAAGCCGATCCAGAAGTGGCTCAGGCTCAAGGTGTCCATAAGAAGCGTCGCGTGGTGTCGGGTCTTCTCGTCGATGGCCTTGATGTCCTCTTTGGTAAGAGGAGACCCGTCACTCTTGGAAGGCCACCCCCGGGTCAGCAACTCCGTGTCAACAGCCGGGTAATGCGCTGTGGTCAAATCCAAGAAACGCATAGCAGCAGGTCGAGCTGCATACCTCCTCCATATATAGAGCCAAGCCGGCAAGAGATTCAATTGTTGGACGAATTTGGCCTGAGTTGTTGGCGGATTCTCCCAGTTATGACAAGCCATCAACGCCTTGCCTGCTCCATAGTACAGCTGTTGCGCCAGGGTGTAGAAGGCTTTGAGCTTTCCCTCCGGCTCAAGCTGACATATGGGATTCCAAGACCCTGAAACAAAAAAAAACAGAAGTATAAGTCGGAAGAATAGACTACAGCAAAAAGACAAAGGAATCTAGAGGCTATGCCGGCTTACCAAAGAGCGAGACCACCTTCTTAGAGAGAAACAAGAAAAGCTTTTCATACTTGGCATTGGAGGCTTTAAGATCCTACTGCAGCTTGTCACGCTGCTCGTTCGAGCTGACCTCATGCTCCTCCATCTCTTGACGAAGGTGGGATTTCTCCTCAGCAACTTCGTCGAGCTTCTTCTCAAGCTCGGCGATTTTCTTCTCAAACTCGGCACGACGGCCGGCTTCTGCCTCCAACTCCCCCTTGACAACGTCAAGGGCATGGCCTTGCTGGCGAGTCTAGTCCTGAAACAAGAAACAAAGAAAAGGTCAGGAAATGACGGGTGAGAATAAGAAATCCCAAATTGTTATAAGTCCTAGGTCGCGCATGCTAAGAACCGGCACTTGGGGGCTACTCAATTATGGGCTCAGAAAGTAAAAGTTCAACAAAAAGACCCGGAGTATCGCAAGCGATTATCCCGGCCCTTGGGGACTACTCAATTGAAAGTAAAAGCAAGAAGCATGTAAAGGAAGACCCGGAATGCTGCAAGCAGTCATTCCGACTCTTGGGGACTACTCAACAGTGGTTACACTTTTTGAAAAAGGGAAAAAGTCATACTGGAAGTCCCGAGTCATCGCAAGCTGATAACCCGGCACTTGGGGACTAGGAGTGATACTTATGCATACCTCAAACTTTTCCCCGAGCCCAGCCAACACATTGTCCTCCGCCTGATGCTGCTCACCCACGCGCCTGTGGAGCTCTCCGAAGAGAGCCGACAAGTCCAAGTCCTTGTAGGACTGGAAGCTGGGGACCTTGCCGGTTGAAGATTTGGACCTGGTGGCACCCGGCGCGGTGGTCTTGGCGATGAGGGAGTCGACAGGCTTGACACCCATCGCTGAGCCGGTGATCTCCACATCTGGCAAGCCAGATGTACGAGGAGAAGCTGGATGCGTTACCGACTTAGCAGCCCCTCCTTCGGCGCGGAGGGGCGAGGTAACGACTGTCTCATCGACAGCCGGTGGAGAGGATGGAGTAGTGCGAGCTCTGCACAAAAGAAAGATGGTTATAACAGAGAAAAAATAGTAACAAGAAGAGCGGAAGAGGAAAGAAACTTACCCCTTATTGACGGCAAAGCCGCCAAAGATATCATCGCTCGAATCTGAAGAAACTGATAGAGATCGAGACTTAGACCTTCATTCAGTCCCGGCTAAAGGATAAAGAATAGAACGGCGCTTCTATGGAGGCTTAACCGGCGAGGAGTCGGGTTGTGGGAAATACCTTCAAAGAGCGGCTCGTCAGAATTAGAGGATCCAAGCCGGCGCTTTTGGCGACGAGCTTCCTTTCCCTCCTGACAAACACAAGAAAAATTCAGTGAAAAACTAGAGCAAAGTGCGAGAGCAAGACAAGTTCCAGTAAAGTGAAGTTACCTCGGCGGAGTCTGAGCGAAGCCTCCTCTTGGCAGCCGGAGGAGCCGGGTCCGCGGGCGGAAGGACCGTATCTGATATGTTTGTCTCATCATTAGGGGAAGACCGGCTTTCCCGAAGGTCGGCGTCCATTAAGTCAAGGAAGATCCGGGTGATGGAGGTTAACTCACCATTCTCTTCTTCTACTCCGGCTTTGGAGCCGGCCTCGTCAAGTTCATTACCCGACTCATCGGGAGAGTCGGACGAGGAGGATAAAGTCGCGGATCACCAGGTGTCGTCCGCCTTCAAAGTTTAAAGTTATAACCCAAAGGAGAAACTCTAGTATGAAAGAAAGACAGAGGAATCAGAAGTACCGGCTTCAAGGGGTTGGTGGGACAAAAAGGAGGAAGGTCGGTGTTCTTGAGGGCCTCCGGAGACTCGTTGACGATTCTCGAGGTAATTCTGACCAGCGCCTCCTCCGTGTGTTGGTTCTTGTTGAAGTGCATGGGGTCATTAAGAGACCCGGAGTATTGGCACATCAGACCCGGCCTGACGCCGAGAGGCATGATGTGCCACCCCATCCAGCACCTGACCAAGTCCGCGCCGGTCAGCCCGTGGGCGATCAAGGTGCAAACCAGACCAACGAGAGGCTTAATCGCCTCTCGGTATTTGGGGGAGGAAAGGGAGTTCATGTTATCATTGAGAGTGAGCCTCTCGACGTGGAAGCCGGGGAGAGCCGGCTCACCCCCAGGAGTGGTCGACTGGCAGTAGAACCACGTCTTCTGCCAGTCCTTCGGGTGTGAGTGAAGAACCACACCCGGGAAGATGAGATTGCATCGGCGTTGTATCGTCACCCCGCCGCAGGAAACAAGAGGACCGTCCAGGTGCCCCCGTTGGGGTTTGCAGTAGTAGATTTCGAGGAAGAGAGGAAGACTGGGTGCGATGCCGAGATAGGCTTCACAAAGGACGACAAAATGAGTGATGTTGAGCACCAAGTTTGGTGCTATGTCTTGTGGACGGATCTGGAAGTAGTCATGGACTTGACGGAAGAAAAGAGAACCTGGGGATTTGAAACCCCGGGAGATGTGATCACCAAACAGGACAACCTCGCCGTGTCCGGGCTGCGGCAGCGTCTCTTCTTCGTCTGGCACCCGCCAGTGGGCCTCCGATTGAGGCTGGAGCATCCCAAGGGTGACTAGATCATGAAGCAGGCTTGCCGGGACATTGGATTTGCCCGAGTTGCACTCGGCCTTCCGTCTAATCTTCTCCGTGGCGGCCGTGCCGGAAGACCCGGCGCCGGCTATCCTCTTTACTTTCTTGGGATCACGTTGAGCAGCAGCCTTGACAGGCATGGTGACGGATGAAAGCCGGAGATCTACAACAAGAAATAACAGAAATGAGAGATTGTTTCAGATCTACAAAATAGTAGAAAATAACAGAAAAATGAAGATCAAAAGACAATGGAGCAGTTCATCCACATGAACAGTCAAAGCAAAAACAGTGGAGAAAGGAACAGTGAGCCAAAACGGATCTAGAGGATCTCAGAAAATAGGATTAAAAGGAAAAGGTGTTCAAGAACACGAAGAACATCGAGGGTTCTTCCAACGAACGCGAAGAACAGGGTTCATCTAAGAAACATAATGAGATCAGAAATGCATGCCGAGTTGCGTGAGTACCTAGTGAGATGCAAGGTCAAGGACGATCTGAGCCGCAAGGTCGACGGGGGCGCGCGGCGGAGTTCTCGATCTCGGGGAAGATGAACCGTGGGCGGAAAGCTCGGGATGCTGGTGTAAGGAAGAAGAAGGAGGCGTTGTGCTCGGGGAGAGTGAGCTCTTAGCTCATCCCGGCCACCCTATTTATAGGCTCCAGGGGTTTGACCTAGGGGCAAAGGTGGAAAGTTAAGATGATGATCATTCCGGGGGGACAAGATCTGTTAGCTAGAAGATATTCCTGACAATATATTTGCTTCCCCGAGGTAGTTATTGTCTCCTCGATTCCCGCGCATGCATAGAAATTAAATATGTCATTGACCAAGTTTGACCGTAAGACAAGAGAAAGAATAAAGAAAGAAGAAAGTCAAAGACTAAGAGAAGTGAAAGCCGACAAGTGATGGCCGGGTTATGAGCGTTTGGCCAACATCAAGCCGACCAAGCGGATAACTCGAGAGCCTACTTGTCTAATAAGTTTTTTATTGTTTTTAAGATAACCCGGAGAAAAGGACTGACGACTTCCCCTAGAAACATGCTCCAAGGCACAAAGGTGAAGCAAGTCCAGTCTGATGTCCAAGTTATCCCGGGGGCTACTGTTGGAGGGATCATAACTCGGTAGGCCCACCGACATAGAAGATAAGCCGGCCTGCCAGGAGCCTGGGCCGGATCATGCATAAAGATATGGGTCGAGTGACACGTAAGCCGTTGCACGACGTGTGCATTGGCCCGCAAGCAAGAAGAATCCAAAAGGCTGGAGACCAAGTACAAGACGGAGTCCTGCTAAGGAAAGAAGAGGCTTAGATGACTTAGAGTAGAGTCCGGGTATGATAGGAACCCGGACCCGGCCTTGTACCTCCGGCGAGACCCGCCGCCTATATACGGGGGTCTCCAGGTTCCTAGAGATCTAAGTTCAATCGACACAAGTCATACGAGAGACACCATTGTAATCTCGAGACCCGAAAGCTAAGGCGCTGAGTCCTCGAAACGTAGATCAATAAATCTGAACCAAGAAGTAGGTCTTTACCACAAGACGAGGGGCCGAACCTGGGTAAACCCTTGTTTCCCCACGCCACGCTAGACAAGCTCCTGATGTCGGAAGCTGCCATGCCCCTCATCTCAAGTTTCCACCCGGAAACATCTATTGTGGCAATCCCAGGACAACATGCGTTGGTTGAAAAGTATTCAATCCAGCCACAGGTTCCCCTACGGCTAACTTGTTACGATTTCAACCCAGTCGAAGACCCCACCGTGGTATCGCCAATAAGAGTACGTTCTGCAGGATGTTAACATGATGATAAATTTGTGGGCTGAGAGGAAATCGTGGGTGTCTGCATATTGGAAAGAGGTCTTCTGTGCTCGTATGACGTCAACTCAGAGAAGCGAAAGCATGAACCATGTTTTGAAGAAAGGATTTGTAAAAGAGACACAAGACCTACATGTTTTTTGCGCGACAGGTTAACAGATGCATCTAGGCTCAGCATGAAGCAGGAAATGCAGAGATGTTAGCTTCAACAGTATGCTTCTGCCAAATTTCTATATATGATACAAATAGGTGCTTGAAAGCTCTGAATATTGGAGGTTCACCGACATGTGTTTTTTGCGTATGTATTACCTGAAGATTCGCTTGTCTGAAAAAAAACACTTTTTTAATTTGATTTCAAAACACATCTCACAAGGAAAACAGTTACACGCTATGGCTTTGAGGCACAATTGCCGTAGAAATACGCCCAAAATGTGCACAGTGTGTTCCGCGAACGGTTGTATCACAACACATCGTTCCACATCAAGCAATCGCGAGAGAATCCAAGTGACTACCTCGTACACCACTACAACCAAAGTAGAGAGTTTGCTTGGTCAAGACATGAGTTTCGTGTGAATACAGATGAGGATGAAGGCATATTCCTATGCGAGTGCAAGCTATGGGAACACACAGGTAGCCAAAAACCACAAACAATGTCATTAAAATATATTGTTTCCCGAGTGTTTTTTGTAAAAAAGTTCACACTCGTGTGGCACGAGGTTCACTTATTATAAAACTTGTAGTTCACCTTTGAATAGTTGGTAGTTCACCTTTGAATAGTTGGCACGAAGTTCACTCATGTCGTTTATTTTCCATTTTGGAAGCTTCAACCAGTAAGCCTGATACATGTTTTATTGTTTACTCGTAACTTGTAGTGTTGTTCTGCCAGCACCTCTTAGCCGTATTCGAACACATAAGACTGTCTCATATACCAGATAGATACATTATGAAAAGATACACAAAAAATCCAGCGACAGAACCTGACTTTTACCGCAAAGATTGTGTGAAACCTGAAGAGCGCGGGGCCACGCTTCACTATAGGCACACAACCTTGTATAATGAGGCAATGAAGTTGGTGAGCAAAGGATGCTCGTCTGACGGAATGTTCCAGGAAGCAGTAACAGCTTTCAAAGAGGTCGATGCTCGTCTGGACAAGACCGGATTGGATATGAACAACACAAATGATGAACCACCACCTTTTGATACTTCTACAAGATCAGCTGCTCCTGATGTTGTACCGAGTGCAGAAGGTGCTTCTGCTACTCTTTATGCTGATCCTTATGCACGTATCCAGCCACCTCTCATGGCAAAAACAAAAGGCAGCAAAAGCTCGAAGAGTTTTGCAAACATGAAAACCATAAGAAGGGAAAATCTGCAAAGAAATGGCCAGAGACAGAGCTTGATGAACATGCTAATCCTAAAGGTCAACGGTTGTGCGGAAATTGCAATAAGATTACAGGCCATAATGCCAGAACGTGTGTGAGGAGGCAGCTTGAGAAGCAGATATTTGAGACACACCAGACAGGTCATGGAGGAAATAGCACTCGAGAAGACTTGTGAATTTCAATTAAAAAGTTGCTTGCGCAACAGAGCTTCAAAAAAGTTGGCAGTGTGGAGGTGCTAGACTCTAATGAAGATGAGGACTCATCCGATGATTCAAAACAGGAAAGCGATCAATCAGACGAAGATGGTGGAGACGAATCGAACTAAGATGGTCATAAGCAACTGAAGATGAAGAAGACGGGGGATCGGAAGAACATACCACATGTTTTGAGCGTCAAAACAGTGAGGACCAAGATCCTGAAGGAAAAAGGTGTTGCAGCATATGCAATCAGAAGGCAGGGCACAACACAAGGAGTTGTCCGATGAAGCTACAAATTCTCCAAGAAAGGCTTTCAGCGAAGACATGTGGACGAAGGCGAGAGAATGAATCCACAGGGGAAAAGGGTATGTGGGAACTGTAACAAAATAAGAGGACACAATGCAAGGACATGCAAGAGACTGATGCTGGAGGAAGAACTGAGACGAACCATGCAAAACGTTGACATCGCCCTAACAGGACAACAACGCACAACAGAGAGCACCGAACATTACCAGCAATCGACAAAATCGCCAAGGAGGAGTAGTAGGTTTCAGTAACAAAAACTAGACAGGGGGGAGAATAGGGACAAAAAACACTTACGTACAAAAAATATAGCTCTGAAAACAAAAATAGTTTGGATGCATAGATATTGGAGTTCACTTTGGTAATAGTGGAAGTTTATTTGGGAAATGTTTGTGTAGTTCTATCTACAAAAGAAATATTCAGGTTCACTTTGATGCGGTTTAGAGGTACAATTTCCCCCTGCGCGAGTTTTGATGTTCTCTGTGCACAAACTGAGCGAGGTTTACCTTGATGTGTTTGAGAGGTTCAAGAACTATGACAAAAGTTGTGTTGTTCTTTATGCACATAGTAAACGAGGTTCACTTTGAGGCGTAGAGAGTTTCACTTCCCAAGACATGTTTGTGAAGTTCTCTCTACGCAGTTATGGTATAAAATCCCAGTTTTGTACATTCTTTTTTAGAAAATTCGCTCTATCAACAAAAATATTGACAAGCTAAACTTCTGATAATTGTGGGAGGTTCGCTAGCTTAAAACCCAGAAAAAAAAGCAATCTGACAGCGATACATATTAGTTCCGAAAAGTGGTCCACGGGCCCTATAAAAAAAGGCACATAAGGTTCAGAGATGCAAACATATTTACACAAACACACATGATTTTAAACACTGATGTTTTTCCCTATGTAAGAAACTACTCCTTTGATGTCTTCTTCGGTCCATGATCTGCCGCAGCCTGGGTCAACGCCTTCTTCGGTCCATGGTCTTGCAGTGGCTTGGGCCACTCCATAGAAGAAAATACATTTTTACGGTGGAAGAGAAGCTCAAACATATATTCAGCCTTCCAGTCCTCAACGTGGGTGTCGTGGGATTGTCACGACAGATGTTTCCGGGTGGAAACTTGAGATGAGGGGCATGGCGGCTTCCAACATCAAGAGCTTGTCTGGCCTGGCATGGGGAAATAAGGGTTTACCCAGATTCGGCCCCTCGTCTTGAGGTAAAGACCTACTTCCTTCTTCGGCTTTATTGATTAGGGTTTCGAGGACTCGGCGCCTTAGCTTCCGTGTCTTGAGATTACAATGGTGTCTCTCCTATTACTAGTGTCGATTGAACTAAGATCTCTAGGAACCAGGAGACCCCCTTATATAGGCGGCGGGTCTCGCTGGAGGTACAAGGCCGGGTCCGGGTTCCTATCATACCCGGACTCTACTCTAAGTCCTCTAAGCCTCTTCTTTCCTTAGCAGGACTCCGTCTTGAACTTGGTCTCCAGCCTTCTGGATCCTTCTTGCTTGCGGGCCAAGGCACACGTCGCACACCGGCTTACGTGTCACCCGGCCCATGTCTTTATGCTTGATCCTGCCCAGGCTCCTGCAGGGCTGGCTTATCTTCTATGTCGGTGGGCCTACCGGGTTATGATCCCCCCAACAGTAACCCCTCGGATAACTTGGACATCAGACTGGACTTGCTTCACCTTTGCGCCTCGGAGCATATTTCTGGGGGAAGCCGTCAATCCTTTTGTCCGGGTTATCTGAAAAATAATAAACAACTTATTAGAGAAGTAGGCTCTCAGGCTGTCCGCTTAGCCGGCTTGATGTTGGTCGAATGCTCATAACCCGGCCATCACTTGCCGGCTTTCACTTCTCTAAGTCTTGACTTTCTTCTTCTTTATTATTTGTCTTGTCTTTTGGTCAAACTTCTTGGTCAACGGTATTTAATATATATCCATGCGTGGGAATCGAGGAGACAATAACCACCTCGGGGAAACAAAGATCTTGTAAGAGAATATCTCCCACCTACCAGATCTTGTCCCCCAAAACAATCATTATCTTTCTATCCTTCTCCTTTTACCATTTTGCCCCTAGGTCAAACCCTAGAGGCCTATAAATAGGGTGGCCGGGGGGAGCTAGAAGCTCACTCTCCCCTGAGCGCAACGCCCTCATCCTCTTGAGCACAACGTCTTCGTCTTCCTCACGCCGTTCATCTTCCCGAAGCCCCAAGATCTTCCGTAGATCCTCGTTGACAAGATCTGTGCGTGGATCATCGCGTTTTCGGTTGCGCGCAAGAGATCCAGCTCCTCCTCTTCCTTCATTTCTCGGTAAATCCGCACCTCAAAACTCGCGTTTGTAATACTCGTGCTCTTCAAGTTCTTCGGTTAGGTTCGTGTTCTTCATGTTCTTGACACAATCTACATTGTTTCCGATTTCTCGAAGCTCTTTAGATCCACACCGATGCTTACTGCCTATTCTTCTTTTGTTCCTTGATCCGCGTGCATCGTCTTAGATGAACTCGTGTATTCCCTTTTGAACTCTCTCTTTTAATCATGCTTTTCCAAGTTCCGTTTGATCCGTTTTGGTTTACGTTGCTCCTCATTTCTCTGTTTCTTCATTGCATCCACATATCTCCTCATCTCGGGAACTTCGTCGATGAACCGCACTATTGCTCCCTTGATCTTCTTTTCCTGTCATTTTCTCCTGTTTTATAGATCCATACTAATCTCTTTCTCTGTTATTTCATGTTGTAGACGTCCGTCATTTAATTGATACGATGGGTTTCAAGTCGGCCGCACAGCGCGTCCCCAAGAAGAAGAAAAGGACAGCCGGCACCGGAACTTCCGACACAGTCGCCGCGGAGAAGATCAAGCGGAAGGCCGGGTGCACCTGGGGCACATGCACCATCCAGGAGAGCCGGCTTCAGGAACTGGTCGCCCTTGGGATGCTCCAACCTCAATCGGAGGTCCACTGGCGGGTGCTAGACGAGGAAGAATCGCTGCCGCAGCCCAATCCCTGCGAGGTAGTTCTCTTCGCAGATCACATCTCCCGGGGTTTCAAACCCCCAGGTTCTCTTTTCTTCGCCAAGTCCTTGACTACTTCCAAATCCGTTCCCAAGACATAGCACCAAACTCGGTGCTAAACATCACCCACTTCGTCGTTCTTTGCGAAGCTTATCTCGGCATCGCACCCAGTCTTCCTCTCTTCCTTGATTTCTATTGTTGCACACCCCAACGGGAACACCCGGATGGTCCTCTTGTTTCTTGGGACGGGGTGACGATCCAGCGCCGCCGCAACCTTGTTTTTCCGGGTATGGTTCTTCACTCACACCCGAAGGACTGGCAGAAGACTTGGTTCTACTGCTAGTCATCCACTCCTGAGGGTGAGCCGGCTCTTCTCGGCTTCCACACCGAGAGGCTCACCCTCAACAATAACATGAACTCCTTCGCCTCCCCCAAAGACCGGGAGGCGATTACTCCTCTTGTTGGCCGGGTTTGCGCCTTAATCACCCACGGGCTGACCGGCGCGGACTTGGTCAGGTGCTGGATGGGGTGGCACATCATGCCACTCGGCGTCAGGCCAGGTCTGATGTGCCAATACTCCGGGTCTCTTAATGACCCCATGCGCTTCAACAAGAACCAGCACACGGAGGAGGCGCTGGTCAGAATTACCTGGAGAATCGTCAACGAGTCTCCGGAGGCCCTGAAGAACACCGGCCTTCCTCCTTTCTGTGCCACCAACCCCTTGAAGCGGGTACTTTCTGATTCATCCGTCCTTCTTTCATGCTAAATCTTCTTTGAGTTATAATTTTGAACATTTCAGGCGGACGACACTTGGTGGTCTGTGACTTTGGCCTCCTCGCCCGACTCTGCCGATGAGTCAGGTTTTGAGATTGAAGAGGTTGGCTCCGAAGCCGGCGTAGAAGAAGAAGAAGAGGAAGGTGAGTTAAACTCCATCACCCGGCTCTTCCTTGAATTAATGGACGCCGACCTTCGGGAAAGCCGGTCTGCCCCTAATGATGAGACAAACATATCAGATACGGTCCTTCCGTCCGCGGACCCGGCTCCTCCGGCTGCCAAGAGGAGGCTGTGCTCAGACTCCGCCGAGGTAACTTTTACTGGCACTTGTCTTTGCTCTCGTACTTTGCTCTAGTCTTTTACTGAGGAAAGGGAAGCTTATCCCCAAAAGCTCCGGCTTTGATCCTCCGACTCTGACGAGCCCCTCTTTGATGGTATTTCCCACAACCCGACTCCTCGCCTGGTTAAGCCTCCGCAGAAGCGCCCTTCTATTCTTTATCCGTTAGCCGGGACTGAACGGAGGTCTAAGTCTCGGTCTCTCTCAATTTCTTCAGATTCGAGCGATGATATCTTTGTCGGCTTTGCCGTCAATAAAGGGTAAGTCTCTTTTCTCGTTCGCTCTTCTTGTTACTATTTTCTCTCTGTTATAACCATGTTTCTTTTGTGCAGAGCTCGCACTACTCCACCATCTCCTCCGGCTGTCGATGAAACAGTCGTTACCTCGCCTCTCCGCACCGAAGGAGGGGTTGCCAAGTCGGCGACGCATCCGGCTTCCCCTCGTACATCTGGCTTACCAGATGTGGAGATCACCGGCTCTGCGATGGGCGACAAACCTCTCGACTCCCGCATCGCCAGACCACCGCGCCGGGTGCCACCACTTCCAAATCTTCAACAGGCAAGGCCCCCGACTTCCAGTCCTATAAGGACTTGGAATTGACAGCTCTCTTTGGAGAGCTTCACATGCGCGTGGGGGAGCGGCGTCAGGCGGAGGACAGCGTATTGGCTGAACTCCAGGAGAAGTTTGAGGTATGCAGATGTATCTCTCCTAGTCCCCAAGTGTCGGGTTATCATCTTGTGATGACTCGGG
Source organism: Poa annua (assembly GCA_026929855.1). Taxonomy (NCBI): domain Eukaryota; kingdom Viridiplantae; phylum Streptophyta; class Magnoliopsida; order Poales; family Poaceae; genus Poa; species Poa annua. The sequence continues at coordinate 123,222,518 of CM049427.1, read as the reverse complement.
ACTTCCAGTATGACTTTTTCCCTTTTTTCATAAGTGTAGCCTTTGTTGAGTAGTCCCCAAGAGTCGGAATGACTGCTTGCAGTATTCCGGGTCTTCATTTACATGCTTCTTTCTTTTACTTTCAACTGAGTAGTCCCCAAGGGTCGGGATAATCGCTTGCGATACTCCGGGTCTTCTTGTTGAACTTTTATTTTCTGAGCCCATAATTGAGTAGCCCCCAAGTGCCGGGTCTTAGCCTGCGCGACCTGGGACTTATAACAATTTGGGCTTTCTTATTCTCACCCGTCATTTCCTGACCTTTTCTTTATTTCTTGTTTCAGGACCAGACTCGCCAGCAGGGCCATGCCCTTGACGTTGTCAAGGGGGAGTTGGAGTCAGAAGTCGGCCGCCGTGCCAAGGTTGAAAAGAAAATCGCCGAGCTTGAAAAGAAGCTCGGCGAAGTTGCTGAACAAAACTCCCACCTCCAGCAAAAAATGGAGGAGCATGAAGCCAGCTGGAACGAGCAGCGTGACAAGCTGCAGGAGGATCTTAAAGCCTCCAATGCCAAGTATGAAAAGCTTGTCTCGTTTCTCTCTGAGATGGTGGCCTCGCTCTTTGGTAAGTCGGCTTTGTCTTTGAATTCCTTTGTCTTCTTACTGTAGTCTATTCTTCCGACTTATAGTTCTGTCTTTTCTTGTCTAAGGGTCTTGGAACCCCATCTGTAAGCTTGAGCCGGAGGGGAAGATAAAAGCCGTCTATACCCTGGCGCAACAGCTATCGCCGGCAAAGCTTTGATGGACTGTCACGATTGGGAGAAGCCACCAACGACTCAGGCAAAGTTTCTCCAACAACTTAATGTCTTGCCAGCTTGGATCGATATCTGGAGGAGGTCTGCGGCTCGTCGTGCTTGTATGCGTATCTTGGCCTTGACCAAGGTGCATTACCCTGATGTTGACACGGATCTTCTGACCCGGGGATGGCCTTCCAAGAGCGACGAATCAACTCTTACCAAGGAGGACTTCAAGGCCATCGACGAGAAGACCCGACACCATGCGACGCTCCTTACGGACACCTTGAGCCTGAGCCACTTCCAAACCGGTTTTTCTGCTAACGGGGCCAAGTTGTACCCTAAGGACCCGGCAACGACGAAGATGGATCTGAATTATCGTGCTCCTCTTCGAACTCAGCCGGAGACGGCGCCTGTGTCCGGGACTCCAGATGTGCCGGCTCCTCCTCGTCCGGCTGTCCCTTTAGGTCCCTTCCGGAGTGTCTTTGAGATTTCTTGGGAGGATGCCGAGGGCTTGGCTCAGAGGAAGTCGAAAAAGAGACCTGGGGGCTCCAGCTCGTCCGGTTTAGCCCTCGAGACCCCGGCTGCTCCGGCTGAGACTGGCCCGACAGTATAACCGGATTGTAGTTTTTGTCTAATGTGCCTATGAAACTCGTATTCTTTTGTCCTGTATGGCATGTAATAGGTTAGCCTAAACCTTTGTGGAGCTATACATGTTCTGATGCGCCTTCGTGCGCCTAAAAACTTGCTTTTAATATAGCCGGCTTCGGCCGAATTTGCAAGTTTTATGTTTGGTGTCGATGACCCTTTTGGTTTCCTTTGCTTTCTGCATAGCCGGCTTTCGTGTGACATCTTGTGCATAAAACTAGGTCAATCAGGGTCTGCTAAGTCCCCATGGGCATCATAGTCAGGTTGAAAGCCGGATTTTTAGCATCGGGTCACAATGGCGTTAGTGTCGGGTTAGAATAGCATCAGACTAGCAGGCAAGTATAACCAAGAATATTGTGGCATCTCTGCCGGGTCTTGCGTTTTCAACTTGCAACTGATAGTTAACAAGCCCCCAAGACCCCTTAAGAAATAAGGATCTGAACTTTGTGGCGTCTCTGCCGGGTCTTGAGTTTTCAACTTACAACTTTTAGTTGGTAAGCCCCCAAGACACCTTTTAAAACATAAGGATCTGAATATGGTGGCGTCTTTGCCGAGTCTTGAGTTTTCAACTTATAACTTTTAGTTAGTAAGCCCGCAAGACCTCTTACTGCATGATAACTGAAGATCTGAACCAAGAAACTCTTTTCTTCGGAGAAGTTCTCTTTTATTTATCATAAGATATGTACATAGCTAGCAAGCCGCCTCATTAAAAACCTTCTAGTCCTCTTACGTAGCCATGTAAGGAAAAGAGCGCGTCTGAAACCTGCTGCTTTCAAACTGAAAATACAAAAAAGGGGTGGAACATGTCTTATTCGGGTCTCCTTCTGTCTATGTGTAGTATGGCCTAAGCTCTGCTATATTCCAGAGCCTATCGTTCTCTGTCATTGGGTATCTCGTGTGATCTCTGTTGTTTCCTGTCAGCTTGGTTTCTTCTCGGTGATCCACCAAGAAGTAGGACCCATTGTGTAGGTTTCTTGTTATCACGAAAGGTCCTTCCCATGGAGGAGTAAGCTTATGAAAGCCGGCTCTGTTATGAGCCAGTCTTAGGACCAAGTCTCCTTCCTGGAAAGTCCTTGATATAACCCGGCGACTATGGTACCATCTTAGGTCTAGCTGATACATAGCTGATCTTGCCAGGGCTATTTCTCTTGCTTCCCCGAGCATGTCCACTGAGTTCTACCGGGCTTGCTCGTTTTCTGTCTCCACGTAGTTTGCAACTCTTGGAGAATCATGTAGTATGTCACTAGGTAACACGGCTTCTGCACCATAGACCATGAAGAAGGGGGTAAAGTCTGTTGACCTGTTTGGGGTTGTATTGATGCTCCAAACAACTGATGATAACTCCTCCTCCCAGGCCCCGGCTGCCCTGATCAATGGACTTCGGAGTCTTGGCTTTACGCCTCTGAGTAGCTCCTGGTTTATTCTTTAAACTTGGCCATTTGATTGAGGATGTGAAACTGAAGCAAGATCAAGCCTGATCTCGCTGTCCCCACAAAACTTATGCATCTCTCCGAGTGAAAAGTTTGTCCCATTCGTCTGTGATGATACTGTGAGGGTACCCGAATCTGAATATGATTTTCGTCAGGAACTTGACTACTGTTGCTGCTGTGCAACTATTGACGGCTTGAACCTCGACCACTTTATGAACTTGTCCACTGCTACCAGGAGATGTGTTTTCTTGTAGGGTGATGGCTGGAAAGGTCCAACCATGTCCATACCCCATACTGCGAAAGGCCATGTGATTGGGATGGTCCTTAAGTCTTGAGCCAACACATGAATCTGCCTTGCGTATCTCTGACATCCGTCGCAAACCCGGGCTATGTTTTCCGCGCCTGCCAAAGCCGTCAGCCAGAAGAAACCGTGTCTGTATGCTTTGGCTACCATTTATCTTGTTGATGCATTATGTCCGCAATCTCCTGAGTGGATTTCCTGTAAGATTTTCCGGCCTTCCTTTGGCGAGACACATCGCAAGAAAACTCCTGACATGCTCCATTGATGATGACGTATGCCTTAGCCCGGCGCACAATTTGTCTTGCCATAATTTTGTCTTGCGGTAGCTATTCTTTTAGCAGATAGGCCAGATCCGGCTTTGTCCATGACGGGGTTTGGTGTAAGGCGGCAACCAACTGAGATTCCGAGTCATCTGGAACTACGAGCTCTTCTTCTGTTGGCTGATGGGTGATAGAACTCGGCTTTGAACACATTGGGTAGTATCGGGTCTCTCCTGGAGCCAATTCTTGATAAGGCGACAGCTGCCTCGTTCTTTCTTATGTCAATATTTTCCACTTGATACCCGGAAAAGAACACGGCAACCCTGTCAACTTCTTTTCTGTATGCTGCCATATTGGCGTCCTTTCTATCCCAAGTCCCTGATACTTGCTATGCCACTAGGTCCGAGTCACCGTAGCACATGATCCTCTTTATGTCCATCTCCTTGGCAACTCTTAGGCCGTGTAACAAAGCTTCATACTCGGCAATGTTGTTTGTGCATGGCTTGAAGTGTATCTGTAAGACGTAACTCAGCTTGTCTCATTTTGGCAAAGTTAAAACGACGCCGGCTCCCGATCCTCCAAATAGTTTGGACCTGTCAAAGTGCATGATCCAGCGTTTGATGCACGGTGCAGGAGGTAAGGGTTAAAACTCGGTCCAGCCATTGATGAAATAGGCTAAAGCTGGAGACTTGATTGTTGTCCTTGGCTCATAGTTAATGTGATAAGGCCCCGTCTCGATCGCCCACTTTGCTACTCTACCTGTTGCTTCTCTGTTTCTGATTATTTCTACTAATGGAGCCGCACTAACCGCTGTTATGGGGTGTTCTTGAAAGTAGTGTGGCATTTTCCGGCTTGCCATGAAGACTCCAAGAACCAACTTCTGCCACTGTGGGTATCTCTGCTTTGACTCGGTCAAGGCCGCACTGACGTAGTAAACCGGCCTCTGAACCGGGTATTCTTTCCTTTCCTCTTTCCTCTCTATGACAACCACGGCACTGACGGCTCGTCAATTGGGAGAGACATATAGCAGCATTGGCTCCTTGCTTGTGGGTGCCGCTAAGACTGGTGATGTGGTCAGTGTTTTCTTCAAATCCTCAAAGGTGTCATCAGCTTCTTGGTCCCATACGAACTTGTCTGACTTCTTCAACATCTTGTAAAGTGGAAGAGGTTTCTCTCCCATCCTTGCTATGAACCGGCTTAGGGCTGTGATGCAACCCGTCAACTTCTGGACATCGTTTACGCACTCCGACTTCTTAAGGTTCATGATTGCCTTAATCTTGGCCGGGTTTGCCTCTATTCCTCTCTCCGAGACTATGAAACCCAGCAGAATGCCTGCTAGAACACCGAACACGCACTTGGCCAGGTTTAGCTTCATCTGATACTTGCGGAGATTGGTGAAGGTCTCCTTCAGGTCATCTAGGAGTGACTCGGTTTTCTGTGACTTGATCACATCATCATCAACGTAAGCGTGAACGTTGCGTCCGATCTGATTCTCAAAGCATTTCTAGATGCACCTCTGGTATGTTACCCCTGCGTTCTTAAGGCCGAAGGACATTTCTAGATGCACCTCTGGTATGTAAGCTCCAAAAGGTGTGATGAACGATGTATTCTCTTGGTCTTCCACATTGAGCTTGATCTGGTGATACCCAGAATACGCATCCAGGAAACACAACAACTCGCTGTCGGCTGTAGCGTCAATTATCTGATCTATCCGACGCAGCGCAAAAGGATCCTTCGGACAGACTTTGTTCAAGCTTGTGTAATCAACACACATCCTCCACTCTCCGTTCTTTTTCAACACGAGGACCGGGTTAGCCAGCCACTTCGGGTGATATAGTTCCATGATAAAGCCGGCCGCTAGAAGGCAGGCTATCTCTTCTCCGATAATCTTTTTCCTGTCTGCATTTAAACGCCGAAGACCTTGCTTTACTGGTTTTGCTGCTGGATCAACATGTAAGTTGTGCTCGGCGAGTTCGCTCGGGACACCCGGCATGTCTGAAGGGGACCATGCAAAGATATCCCGATGCTCACGGATGAACTCGACGAGCGCGCTTTCCTATTTCGGGTCCATGTGAGACTCGATCGAGAACTGCTTGGAGGAATCTCCTTCCACGAAATCAACCATCTTGGTGTCCTGGGCAGACTCGAACTTTTTCTTCTCTTCTTCATGAGTCGGCTTATCCAGCACACGCTTGTCAGCCAGGTCTACCTGAGACTTGTAGTACCTCAGCTCTTATTCTGAACAGGCCTGATCTGCCATTATGGCATCGCCTCTGTCGCACTCGATTGCCATGTCTTTGCTTCCTTCAACAGTGATGGTTCCCTGGGCACCCGGTATTTTCAATTTGAGGTAAACGTAACACGGTCTCGCCATGAACTTGGCGTAAGCCAGCCTTCCGAATAAAGCGTGATACGGGCTCTCTAAATCTACAACCTCAAATGACAGGTACTCTGATCTGTATTGCGCCTTGCTTACTCCAAAGGCTACCTCCAAACTGATTTTACCGTGTGAGCCGACTTTCCTGGTACTATGATGTGAAAGATTGTTGATGTCGGTGTTTGCCGGCTCTCAGATAGGCCCATCCTTTGGAATGTGTCCAGGTATAAGATATTGATACTGCTTCCTCCGTCCATCAGGACCTTGTTCAAACGGAACCAGTCAACCTGTGGTGCAACCACTAAGCCTAGGAGACCCGGGTGTTCTATCCCCTCTGGGTGATCCTCTCGACTCCATGTAACTGGTTGTTCTGACCACCTCAAATATCATGGTATGGCTGTTGCTACGACATTAACCTCTCTTTACTTCAATTGTTGCTCTCTTCTGGACGTGCTAGTAGTAAACACATGATACTGACCCTGACTGTGAAGCTCTTTCGGGGTTTGTTGATAACCTCCCCCTGGTTTTTACTTGACCAGGCATTGTTGCTTGGCGGTCTCTGTGACCCGGACCCTTGCCCTTGATTGGTCGGGTTACTGTTGTTGCAGTGGTTCCCGTGATTACCACTGTTCCCATTGTTTCCGTCGAAGTTGCCTTGGTTCTGCTCTAAAGGCTGCTCGTGTCTCCTAAATGCTCTCATGTCAGCACATTGTGCTAACGTGTGGCTTGCTGGTTTGCCGTTCTTGGCGTGTCTTGGGCATGGCATATTGTATACCTCACTGATGTTTGGCCCTCTCACAGGACCTCCTTTGAAATTTCCGCCGGGTCTTGGTTCTCTGTAGCATGTGGCTTGGGTGGTTCCAACGAACTCTGAATTTCCTCCCTCATAGGGTCTTTTGTTGTTGTTTTGATTTCCGTTGTTCTGATTTGGAGCCGGGTTACGTGCTGCGTTGACCCGGTTGTTCTTTTGCTGCTCTTCCGTCTCGCCCACTCTTTTATCTGTTGCCGCATACTTGTAAGCAATTGAAACTACTTCACCTATAGTGATGTCCTGGCGAGTCGGATCTTCCCTCATTCGTCCGAGTTTGTGCGTTGTAGAATCAAAGGCGCAGTTCTTCTCCATCGTTGTTATTGCCGTGTGAGCCGAGGTATTTATTGATGACTGTAAGATCCTGTGATCCTGGCTACCCATTGCCTAGCTGACTCAGTCTTCCTCATGACACACCGATCTAGATCCGCCTCGGTGTACTGTTTCTTGCATGTCCCGGCCAAATTTGAGATAAATGTCGGCTTGAGTTCCTCCTATGAGTGGATGCTGTTTGGTGGAAGCCGGTCAAGCCAAATCTTCGGTGCTTCTTCTGCCATCATCATATATAGGTATCACGCACATAGGTTTGCTGTTGCGTTCTTCATGTCCATGGTCATACTGTAGCCACTCAACCACATCTCCAGGTTCATGTTCGGCTCATAGTTGACAATTTTTCTTGGCTCTTTGAATTTTTCTGGGAAAGGTTCTGATCTGATTGCATCTGATAAACACTTGGGTCCCATCAGGTTTGCTGACGAGCCTCCTCCCTGACCCGGCGCAGGTGAATTCATGACAGGTCTAGGTTGAGCCATAACTCCAACTCCGACTCCGGCTTCTGGTGCGGCAACTCCGGCTGCTGCGTGTCTTGCTCTTGAACTGTCTACTATGGACTGGGCAGTAGAGGCAGCAGGCGCGGCCACCCTCCATGGTGCGGGAACCTGCTGCTGCGGCTGTGGTTGTGGTTGCTGTACTTCTAGTTGCGGGGCTGTCCGGTTTACCGGTCCCAGTCTGTTTTGAACTGATCTTGCTGCTGCCGGCTCTAGATGTCGAGTTCTGGTAAGGCTCCTCACTGGCTCTGAGTTGAAAGCTTGCGAACCTCGTGGGTTATTGTTCTGCTGGACCACGACTGTCCGTACTAGATCTACAGCTCTTCTTGCTTCTAAGCCGGCCGGTGTGTTGTGGAAGGGTATTTGCTCTAGGGCATGTGTCGCTGCAAAAATATTATCAACTGGATTATTGTAATGACCCGGAGGGGGATCAAACCTGGGTGGAGGTGGTGGTAGCAGACCAACGATTGCTGCTCCGGCTCGGCCGGACTCCTCGCTGGGACTCCTGGTAACCCGGCCAGGAGCACGCCTACCCCTGGCCCCGGGTTAACAGTTGCTAGTGGTACTGGTGCTGGCGCCACGTTAGGTTGTTTCTGATACTCCAAAGCCCTAGGTGAAGCCGGCTTCCGCGCCTCCTGTTCTGGACAACGGTTAGCTCGTCCCTTCTTCTCTGGAGGGTGTTCCTTTCTTCCAGTAAGCTCTGCTCTTGCTGAATCACCAACCGCTCTCTATCCTGTATGCGCCGGATCTCGTCCGTGCGCTCTTGATTTGCCCTAGCCACTGGCTGCCTTAGATCTTCTAATTCTCTCATCATAGTTGTGCTATTGTTTGTTATGTCCCCTTGATGCTGCGCCTGGCTTGATGATGGTCCGTTGAGCACGTGCTGCTGCAAAGGCGGAGATCGGACCATGTTGACCGTGTTTGGTGCTGGCAGTGGTGTTTGTGCTAATATCGGGTTTCCGAGGGCGTTACGTGCAGCTGGTGTCTACGCCTGTGCCAAAGAACTGAAAGTCGGTAATACTCTTCCGATAATGGGATTAGGTGGTGCATAGTTTGCTGCTGGCGTGACTTGATGCTGATCCCAATTGTCTCTATTCTGCCTCCCCAACGCTTCGGCGCTTGTCTCGTCGCTTACGGAAGCCAATCCTCCATAAGCCGGTGGTGCCCGGGTCACAACGTGAACCGTCATGTGACGTACGGGTCCCAAGGGTGTCGGGTAATCTTCATCTTCAAGCCCGTCTCCATAACGCTCCTCGAACAAAGGTAAGATTGATTATGTATCTGTATCTAGATCTGACATATTGGTGGGGGTGACGATGAAATCCTGCATGACCCCGATCGCCGACTCTCCCTCTTCTGTGGTGGCTTCAAATTCTGGTGATCCAACCGACTCTTCTCCGTCTGTGAGGGCCATCGTGGTTGAGCCGGACTCTGACTCGTACTCCGGCTCATACTGTTCTCTGCTGGCTCCGCTAGATCGGATCACACCGACGAAAGCATCGATCTGCCCAAAGATGAGCATAGATCCGGTTTCCAAGAAATCTGCCTCTTTTGTCCAGCCGGAGTCCTCCATGATCCGCTCCCCTCCTGGGAGCGTGTGGATCTGGCCGATAGCTAGGTTTTCCATACCTCGCCGCGCTTCTCCTGAAAAAGTGATGCTCTTGGCCGCAGGCCCCACGGTGGGCGCCAACTGTCGTGGGATTGTCACGACAGATGTTTCCGGGTGGAAACTTGAGATGAGGGGCATGGCGGCTTCCGGCATCATGAGCTTCTCTAGCGTGGCGGGGGGAAACAGGGGTTTACCTAGGTTCGACCCCTCGTCTTGAGGTAAAGACCTACTTCTTGCTTCGGCTTTATTGATCTGGGTTTCGAGGACTCGACGCCTTACATTTCAGGTCTCGAGATTACAATAGTGTCTCTCCTATGAATTGTGTCAATTGAACTTAGATCTCTAGGAACCAGGAGACCCCCTTATATAGTCGGCGGGTCTCGCAGGAGGTACAAGGCCGGGTCCGGGTTCCTATCATACCCGAACTCTACTCTAAGTCCTCTAAGCCTCTTCTTTCCTTAGCAGGACTCCGTCTTGTACTTGGTCTCCAGCCTTCTGGATCCTTCTTGCTTGCGGGCCAAGGCACACGTCGCGCACCGGCTTACGTGTCACCCGACCCATGTCTTTATGCTTGTTCCGGCCCAGGCTCCTGCCAGGCTGGCTTATCTTCTATGTCGGTGGGCCTACCGGGTTATGATCCCTCCAACAACAGGCCTACGAAAAAAAGGAAAAAAGTCATGCCAAAAAACAAACAGATTATATGCATGCACGCAGGAGGAAAAAATTAAAAAAGACGCGTGGGCTTACATCTTTGTTATTAATCATCTCAGCGAACTTGAGGCCATAAAAAATGGAAGCAAGTTTTAGAGCATAGAATCCACATTTATTAACGCCTTGCACTTGAGTTGCCACAAAGACTGGTTTTTCGGCATATTTTGGCCAGTTTAATTTGATGTGCTTGTTGTATGCTGATTAACCATACACCTCCTTAACGAGGGCAACCAATCTGCTTACCTGGTAAAAAACAGATAAAAGATAATGAACAGAGTATGAGGGATAGAAAACATATATTAATTTAAAAAACTGATTGAACAGCTGATCCAACTTACAATTTCAACGCGTTGGCAATGGTGCTTTGCCCTGGTGTACGGTAGATGGGTGTTCCTCCTTTAATCAATAATGTAAAGAAACCTAGAGACTTTGTTTCGAGCGTAAATACAGTAGTGATTATTCCAGAAGTGAGGGATCAAGATCTGCAAAGACATGAATTCGAAAACACGTGAATCACAAACAGAAGTTCACTTGTAATTAACAAAATAGAAAACACAAAAACAAAGAAAAATGTGATAGTAAATTACCACACCAGTCGTAAGAAGATATTCAGAGTCCCTAACATAGGTCTTCCAACGTGAGGCCGCTAGTTTCACATCAAAAGGTTCCCTGTCCTTAGGATTACCTTTTGAATCCTTGAGATCGAATGGCGCAAAGTCAACCAAGTACTGCCCAAAAAAAAACACACTCAGGAGTTCACGAGACAAAAACATTGAGGTTCGTACATAATGGATTGGGGGGTTCAGTAGTTGAAAAAACAGCAAAAAGGAAACTTTCTGGGATTGTGTTTGGTGTAGCAGAACACGCTTGCCCATTTCGAACAGATGTTTCATCTCGGGGACGTCTTTCCAGTATGAAATAATCAAGTCCATGACTTCAGACTCTAAAATTTCGCAGCGGCCAAAAATCCTATGCATGTAGTGGTCGTTGATTTCTAAAGGATCATCGTGACTAATAAACATCGCAAGAATTGCACTGCAAATAAAAAACAGATTAAAAAATGAAATACAGAGAAAAATGAGAGCTGTAAACAAGAATGGGAAACATAAGCATGCTCGACATGCGTCAAAAAAAGAACTCACTCGTTGTGCTCGCGTCGATACTCCTCACTTAATAGCAACACTTTGATTTCCCTGGCCTGCGATAAGTATGGGAAAGGTGGAACAGCAACAAAAGGCACATAAGGTGTGGAAGGCAATTTAGGCCGCACAACTGCTTTCGCGACAGGTTGTTTTGCCTCCTGGGTAACAAAGTCGTCATCGTCGACATCAACGAATGAAGTAACATCTGAGTTTCCCTTCACTTCGATAACAAAAGGTTTGCCTACTCTTGATTTGGCATTACCATGAAGGCGGGTCACAGCCTTTGTGCCTTGCTCTTGCCTTCAACAATAATTTCAGGTGTGGGGGAGATTACTAAGGCATGAGTTACATAGTGACTCTCGAAGAGGGAAAAGTTATCCTCTTGCAAGTCAAGAGGTTATCCTAACAAAACAAAAACAACAAAAAGACGGGAGGTCCACTTTATATATATAAGGGGTTCATATATGAGAATGAGAAGTTTGTGTCCAGAAAAAACTAAAAACAGAGATAAAAATCCCTACCTGGGTCAACTCCTAAAACAGACTTTATGTCGATGTTAAAATAACTCGATGACATCCAGCTATATAACAAATTCATCCTGATATTCAAGACGTCTTTTTGTTCATACAGTATCAAGCCCTTGTCATCATAAAATTGTAAATTTTGAAGTATGAAAAGGCCGCAATCATGCCTGCATAATAACAGAAAAAAATTAAGAACAATATTTTGGTCAAACAAAAGAAAATACAAAAAGTAAGAAATTGAGTGTTAGATACTAACGCATTTGTTTGCCTTGGCGACCTGACGTATTTAAACTTGAAATGGGCAATAGATGCAGGCTCTAGTTAATTCGCTTTAGAGTCTCTTACTTCCCTCCATAATTTATTAATATTACGTGCCATCAAATGTATGACCCTCCAGCCATCTGGATCCATGTCACCGCGCAGGGAGTCAATAAGCTTGCAACGTTGCTCTTTTAAATTAAGAGTCACAACACAGAAATGGCCAATGACATCCGTCACTGGAGGATCAGGTCCATCAAATACATCAAACAAAATCTATAATAAAAAAAGGAACAGAAAAACCCAGTAAGAATCAGGATATTTTAAAAAAAGCATAACCGACAAACCACATATACAGAGAGGAGATTTCTCTTATTATACTCTTCTTGTCAACACGTTCATCGGAGTTTGGATTGAAAAATTTCCTCAATGGAGCACTTGTTAAATTTCCTTCAAATAAATGTCTCTAAAAAAAATAAAAAATAAAAACACACACACAAAAAAAAATTCAGATGATATGAACCTGTGGGAGGTTTATATAGTAATATGGAGGAGGTTCATATAGATGAATTGGGAGATTCAGATAAATAACACAAAAAAATAGGTGCACTTACAGAGCAGACATATGGTGCGACAAGCTTCTCTGTGTGCTTAAACCTTTCACAAAGCAAAAAAATTCCAGCCAAAACAGTGAAGGAACAAAGATAACCCCCTGGGTGGAAAGCATTAGCAACTTTTCCAATTGTGCACAGGCAATTATCTTTGTCAATGAGAACAGTATACCTGGTCACACACAAAAAAAAGATACAGGAGTTCTAGAGGTATCTTTTAGAATTACAGAAAAAAGACAGTGCAAACCTATATGGGGTTAAAATACGTACCTTTTCGAGGTATCCTTTCTCAACTTACGAAGTCCATGGTACACTTCTTTTATTTTCTTCATGATGGGCATGGAAGATAAAGGAGTTGGAGGAGTAGTTCAGCTTGCGGCTGGATCTATACAAAAACAGAAGTTCACTCTTGATTTAAAAGGAGGTTAACACATGAGAATAGGGGGGTTTACATACTACATAAAATACTTGTAGAAAAGAAAAAATTAGCGGAAATAGGATTAGCATGCTGATGGTTTCCTTATGTGATGGTTTTGAAGGTTCTTGTTCAGGAGCTGCAATAGGATTAGTAGACTGTGATTCTTTAGGTACAACTTTGTTATTCTCAACTGTTTCATTTTATTCCTGAAAAATTTGGAGGTTCTTCAACAGTAGCATAATCAATAGAGGGTTTTGGAGGTTCTTCAACAATAGTAGTATCAACAGTGGCAGAATGATCCGCACACACTTTTTCCCCACTTACAACATCTCGAACAGTTTCATGACCTGCTTCATCTAGCAAAACAACAATATCTACGCCTCCATCAGTAACATGGGCTTTTGGCGACACAACAAATTGTTCGTTTGAAGCAACTGTGTTGAACGACACATAAAATTGCTTACTGGTTGAAGCGTCCACATCGTCGTCACCAACGAGTGCCTACACTGCAGCCACATCGAGAGACAGCGGTGCGTACTGGATACTAGGCTGCTCGCTGTCAGGTAAGGGATCTTCAATATCATCTTCTTTGCTGTAAGGTTCCGATGGTGAAACAGGCGTAGGAGACTGTTTATCTGCGGTACAAGCATTGCCATCAACAGGAGGTTCATCAACCTCAATCACTTCATCAAACACTTCTTCATCTTCAAAAGCTAAAGCTTCAGCTAGCTTTGCTTCTCTCTGCGCAAAACAAAAACACAGAAACAAACAGAGAGGTCCACAAAAGATATCAGTAACAGTTCACACAAAAAATACCCCTAAAAACACATGGGGGAGAAAACAAAATGTACTGGGATATAATATAAACAAATAAATAAAAATGAAAAAGTACCTCAGCATCTGTTAGCCTTGTGTATGACTGAAACAATGGATCTTCGATGACGTGGTCGGTGTGGGCATCAACATCTTGTTCCAATATTTGCTGTTCAATGATGACAACATCTCTTTCATGCTCCGTGAGTAGGGCGTCCTGTTTCGCGCGGAGATCAACAAAACATGCTATACTGGACGAAACAGCCGCCCTGAATCCATCGAGAAATCGGGTCTCCCTAAGGGTCTGCTGTTCAACTGCTTCAACACTAGGACCGTGCCCATCAGGAAACAGACTGGACATGGAGCTCATACGATCTGCGGTTGTTGGAATCCTATTGGATAGATCCCCAACAATCTAAAGCAACTCAGTGATTTTATCAACAACAGCCACAAATACATGATCTTCATCTCCTAAAGGTGCCTTATCCTTCTTTTCTCACTTATTCGTTGCCTCATGCGAAGCAACATTATCAAACTGGGTGAGTTGCAACTGTTCAGGAGGTTGATCACTTGCAGATGAGCTAGCCGGCAAACAAGTGCGATCGTAAACAAGTTTCTCAGCATGCATCACATATGAATAAAGAATCTGGTTGCTTCCCTTCCACTGAAAAAATAAAGAAAAAGGTAAAAAAAATGATGAATAACACAAGTATGGGAGGTTCATATATAGATAGGATAGAGGTTCTATAACTAAAAAACAATTAAAAAAAGATACCTAAAAAATTAATTACAGAGTACAACACACAAAATACAGAAAACAGATACTTGCAGCAGAACGAAATAACAGAAGTCCACAAACAGATCGATAGAGGTTATCCTATGTGCAAAATAGAGGTTCAAGACAGAACTAACCGGGAGTTTACCAAACTTGTATTTGCTCAGCGCATGGCCGCCGCTCTTATACAGGTCAAGAGTGAAGATATCTTTGAGAGCTTTCTCATGCAAGAAGTTCGCGCGGGGCGTCTTGATGTGCATTACAGAAAAACGGTGTGCGTAGCAGCTGTCGAAATACGTAATAGGTAGCACAACACCTCCACCCTCGAGGCCCGCCTACGGGATACTCTTGTCCTGGACATGGTAGCAGCTCTTTTGATCTCATCAACAACCAACTGACAGTAGTCCATACGAGCCTTTTTCTGTAAACCATGTTAACAAGCATGCCAGCGTCCCTCCCGACGCGAGGTGCTGACCCAGGACAGATAAGCTTGTTGAACAAGATAGCAAAGAAAACCTTCACAATCAAATCAACCATATTAGGATCTTTTACTAGCTCTGATAAAATCTTGCGTAAGTCCTTTACCAGTATGCCGGAGTTGCTACCAATACCAAGTTCCCTCTTGAGACTAGCAAGGGACTCATCATGACCAATATGAGAAGGCCTGGGTGCAGTGTCACCACCCATCGGGAAGCCAAAAATATGGTGAACTGCCTCTCTGTTCACATCAATGATCATGCCTCTACCACAATCAATCCTCATAGTTTTTGTGTCAATGCTCAACATAAGATGGCACATCAGAACACGGCTGACAATCCCTTCAAGAACACAATAAAAAACACATCCAAAACCAGCTTCTATGACCTTGTCCTTGTGTTCTTTTTCCAACAGATTTGCTGTTGCGCGGACTTCAACAACAGAACAACAGACGGTTTGCATAAAATGCTTCTTGGGAGCTGCTGCTTTTATACCCCTATACTTCCTCTTAGTTCTTGAAACACTCGCAGACTTGACACCAGCTGCTCTCTTCCTTTTGTTATCCGGCAAACAATAAACCACAAAGAAAAAAAAATTAGAGGGATAAAAACACAGAATGTAAACAAACAAAGAAGGTAGGAGGTTCACTGTTCAAAATATGGGAAGTACATGAACACTTAGGAGACAAAAAAAACCGCACCTCAGCACTGAAGGACTCGAAGTCTGAAGCATCATCATCCGAAGAATCATCAACATTGTTGCAAAGTGAAGTGTACGACGGGTCAGCGCCGCGTTTTCGCTTGGCAGATACCAAACTAGCATCTAGAGGTGGGGCATTAGACGCAGACGCACCAGAGGCAACATGGGGGCTACGCCGAGGAACAGAGACAGCTTGGACCCTTAGCTTGCGCACAGGGACCCTTTGTTTCTTCAACAAGGGAGTGTCTCTGATATTACTGGGTGCTTCGCTTCCATGTGCGTTCTTTGCCATGCTTGGATATTTTCCTGTAATAAGCTACAACCTTCTCCTCATGCTCAGCTACCCTATCTGCATGTTCCCTTGCATACTTCTCAAGTTGTTCCTTCACATTGTGGGCTTGTGTGACTTCTTCGGTACTGTCGACACTCTGCGAGGGCATATCCTGCCACTCAGGGGTCCTCTCTCTCAGATGGTCATGGGTGCCCTCATGTAACGGTGTGCCATCAAAAATAGGCCTGCTGTACTTTAACCAGGAGCAACATTGCTGCCCCCCATCTATTTGATCCACACAAGTGTGTACGGTCAAAAAGCGGAGCAGACCCATCATCGAGCCCGACAGATCCATCAAGAGGTGTAACCGTGCTGTTGCCACCACCAGATCGGGTGGGCATGGGTGTACGGTCAAACAATGGAGCGTTTGTTTGCTCATCAGACCCCGCACCATCAACAATACTCTTGTTCCTCGAGTCAGGAAGGGTTGTCATTGGAGTCTTGTCGAACACATGGAGATCTGGTTGTGAAACTCCTACAAGGTACTCAATGTTTAGCTGGTTCAATGATGCCATGATGCT
Organism: Poa annua; assembly: GCA_026929855.1. NCBI lineage: Eukaryota > Viridiplantae > Streptophyta > Magnoliopsida > Poales > Poaceae > Poa > Poa annua. The sequence continues at coordinate 123,206,212 of CM049427.1, read as the reverse complement.
CTCATCAACTACACGAAAAAACAACTATTAAAACAAAACTAAAAAATAAAACACTTCTTTCTGTTTATGACATAAAACATATTAAAACATACAAACACTGAGAGGTTCACATGATATATACAGAGAAGTTCATCACCCCGAATGTGACAGTACAAACTAAAGCTACTGTTGCATGATCATAAGGTTTACAGTGATTTAATAACATACATGTATCAGACAGTAAAGTAAACCCTACAATGAATCAATTCATACGCACCAACATGTAGAAAATAACATCACCAACAACAAAACATTATAGAAAAAGGTTAGGGGAAAGGGATAACCATCATTTGCAGTCGGGGAAGGGATCTCCATTGCTTATCCCCTGTACCAAAAAAGCAGCAGCCGCAAAAATTCGAAGAGGATCCCCAAAATCCAGGCAGAACTGCACTCTAGGCCGCAGTTGGGTGGCCGCAGTTGGGTTGGAAGTGGGGTCGCACGCGGGGGTGCGAAAAGGAGAAAAGTAGCAACGTGTAAAGAGGTGGGAGAAAATGGCGGACCATAGCTACCTCCAAACCGGAAACCCTAGATAGAAGAAACGAATGAAGGGAGACGGCGCGCGGGGAAGGATAAGCTTCTCCTACGCCATGGCCACACCGTATTGGAGGGAGGGAGCTGGGAGGAACACCGGAACCGCACCAGAGAGAGGGAGGGGAACGAGCGAGGTTGTGTAGCGAGAGAGGTGCGTCATGAGTTGTCTACAAAACAGTTGGCGGATTCCCGGCCTGAACTGCGGTTTGTCCGGACCAGACAGCGATTAAATGAAAAATAAATGCGGTCCAGTAAAAAAAAAAACTGCGAGAGGTTCACATCCTATTGGATAAAAGTTCACAAAAAGGGCAAAAAAAGGAAAAAATGTAAAGGATTTAAGAAAAATAATTTCGATAAAATCATATACAGTTTGTGCAAAAAATATTAAATATCCCCTCGTGGAATTTGCTTCCCAAAGAACTTTTATAAAAATACACGCACCAAAAGTACACGTGCTAGAAAAAAAGTGGTTCTCGTCTATAAAAATATACAACAGATTATATTTAATTATAAATAAATATGGGGGGCCTTCAACCCCCTACTCCTCTCACTTCAACACACTTTAAAAACTACCTAAAATATAATTACAGAATGTAGAAACACATGCGAAAAAACACAAAGAGTTACAGCTTAAAACTGACAAAATCCAGAAGTTCACAATTAAACACATAGCGATTCGCCTATACACAAAGGGTATCGTCTATGAAAATATACAGCAGGTTATATATAATTTTAAAAACATATGGTTCCCCCCAGTCCTCTCACTTCAACACACTTTAAAAATTACCAAAAATATAATTACAGAATGTAGAAACACATGCAAAAAACACATAGAGTTACAGCTTCAAACTGACAAGATCCAGAGGTTCACAATTAAACGGACAGAGATTCGCTTATAAACAAAAGGAGGTTCACCCATACGGTCCTGGGGGGTTCGTGATGTGTGCTAGTGCATTTGCGGTGAAAATGCTTGAATTTATCTTTGTGATACCAAAAATCCAAAAATTGATGTATTGGAACGAACAATGTGATTATATACTCACTAATTGGCTTCCGCTTTACCAAAAAACACCACACACCGATCGAGTTTCAAAAATCATTGCCGTTTTGAGCTCGAAAAACCCGTGGCAAGAACTATCAAAATTAAACTCCGTACATCGCGAATTGCGACATAAACTCTCTACAAAACATAATCGCCTGGTCATTATTTGCAAAATCCGTACCTTACTCGATTGATTAGGATCAGTATTTGGGGGAAAATCTATGATATACGGGCCGCATAGTATACACGTTGGAAAATGGAAACATGGATTCAAAAATCAAATCCCGATCTGGACAAAATTTCGAAAAATAATAATATGGGTAGATGCGGATTGTCAATAGCTAACCGTAGATGTATGATGCGCGAAAATCCGATGAGTGAATCAAAAGTTACGCCGGAAAAACGATGACCCGCCGGTTCTCGTCACGAGGTTCGCTCGGTTCACTTCGGGAGGTTCACAAAGTTGTCCAGAATATTTATTCTATACAGGATATATAGGACATATTCATACTACACCCGGGTGTAGCTACACCCATGTGTGTTTCACACATGTATGGAGTATCTATCATACCGGAAGGTATGTAACATGTAGTATGAAGTATATAATGCTATTTTAATACTATAGATACTTCTTTTTAGGTAGTATGTAAAAAAAAATCTACATACTTCTCTTTTATATGCATATATGACGGCATTTTGAGTATTTAGTGTAAAATATTAGCACAACTGTAATTTTTTCATGAAACTTGTTTTGGTCTATCTCGGATACAGTATGACAAATAATTTCACAAGGTGGTGTTTGAGACGTGGGTGTAGTTACACCCGGGAGTAGAAAGCATTTAACTTATATATATATATATATATTTGCACCCAGGTGTAGGATAAATTATTTTGCGCCCGAGAGTTTTACATTGTTTAAAAAATATATATTTTTATTATCCAAATAATTATATTTATTTTACCCCATAACTAAAAAATCTACATAAGAAATGCAATATATAAGTCATAACAGTGTAAACAAGCGTATTTTACGTAATATTTTTATATGCCACATAAATAAATTTTTACGTCATGTTAATTTTTTCTTACGTTCCTATAAACTTACGAAGTACGGTAAAATTTACGTGACGTAAAAATTCTTTATGGTTCAAAAGATACGGGGTGGGTGTAGAATAACTATTCTACTCCCAGGGAGTCAAATAGCGCTACCCTATATATATATACATATATATATCTACATAAGAAAGGCAATATATAAGTCATAATAGTGTAAAAGTAGGTACAATAGTGTATTTTATGTAATATTTTTTATATGTCGCATAAATAAAGTTTTACGTGATGTTAATATTTTCTTATATTGCTATTAACTTAAAAAGTATGACAAAATTTACATGACGTAAAAATTCTTTACGGTTCAAAAGATATGGGGTGGGTGCAGAATAACTATTCTACTCCCAGGGAGTCAAATAGCGCTACCCTATATATATATATATATATATATATATAGGACATATTCATACTACCCTCGAAGGTAACTACCCCACGTGTGTTTCACATAATGTATGGAGTATCTATCATAACATGAGGTATGTATCATGTAGTATGGAGTATATAATGCTATTTCAGTACTATAGATACTTTTTTTAGTAGTATGTAGAAAACTTCTACATACTTCTCTTTTATATGCATATATGACGATATTTTGAGTATATAGTGTAAAATATTAGACCATTTGCAATTTTTTCATTAAAGTTGTTTTTGGGTATCTTAGATATAGTATACGAACATACTCAAACCGATAAATTATTACAAAGTACTTCCGTAAGTTGGTATATGAGACGTGGGGTAGTTACCTTTGAGGGTAGAAACCATTTTACCTATATATATATATATATAGGTTAAATGATTTCTACTCCTGGGTGTAACTACACCCACGTCTCGTATACCACCTTACGGAAGTATTTGTCATACTTTATCGGTTTGAGTATGTTCATATACTATATGTAAGATATCCCAAAATAAGTTTCATGAAAAAATTGCAACTGTCCTCATATTTTAAACTATATACTAAAAATACCCTCATATATGCATATAAAAGAGAAGTATGTAATTTTTTTTACATACTACCTAAAAAGAAGTATCTATAGTACTAAAATAATATTATATACTTCATACTACATGTTACATACCGGGATGATAAATACTCCATACTCGTGTGAAACACACGTGGATGTAGTTACACCCGAGAGTAGTATGAATATGCCCTATATATAAATATGGGAAATGTTGGGCTACCATGGTGGTTTGCTGTGCACCCACTGATAGTCGTTAGATCATCCTTCGTAGATAAGAGAGCACTGAAACTCGACAGCTCATAGTTAACTGCGTTCACCCCATGTTTGAACGAAATTGTAGCAACAATATATATCCCGATCTTATCCCCACCTCCCGTCTCGACCCGACCCAGCTCCTCTCCGTTCTCCACAACAGATCCAGCCATCCCCACCTTCTTCCCCGTGTTGGCTGCGCTCCCGACACCGGCCACGTGCTCGCTGCTCCAACGCCATCCCCGCTGCCGGCCGCTGTGCCTGAGCTGGGTCCGCACGACAAGGCTGACCTCGCGCTGTCGGCCAAGCACCACACGTCCCCGTCCCGCCCCGACGAGATTCATTCGGCCCAAGGAAGTTCTAGTGCAGCGGGTGCGCGCCCGCATCGGCACCGACCAAAAGCGCGGGTGGAGTTGCGGTTACTGGGATCTTCAGCGGCCACCTGCGTCGTCCCGCCCACTGCTCTCCACGGCCATGGCTCTAAGGATGAAGAGGGACAGGGAGCTCTTCGGCAACGACCGCGACGCGCACGTTCGCGGCCGCGGCGGCTCTCGAGGCCACGGAGGCAGTTGTGGCGGTGGCCAAGCAGGCGGAGCTGGGCGTGCCGGCAACCTGACGGCGGCGGTGAGTGAACGTGATTTGGGATTTGGGATATAGACGTCGCAGCAAGCAGGCGACGACGATGCATCGACCCTGTTTTCCTCTCCTTTTCGTTGATGATATGGGCATTGGCCTTGCTACTTCGCTGTGTTTCCAGCGTGACGGAGCTGATGCCGTCTTCAGGTCTAAGAATCACAATATTTTTCAGTTCCGTGTAGCTTCAGGTCCGTATAGCTTTTGGTCAGAAAATCACAATGATTTTTTACTTTGTTGGATCTGTGTAGCTTCAGGTCGGAGAATCACAATAGTTCTTAGGTACATGATTCTCAAGATCCGATAGATTCATGTCGTTTTGTATTGTTCAAATGGTGCGCTGGTTGCATTTTTTCATGTCCATGCTCCATATCTGAAATAAATTGCTTTTGTATTTTTTTTGTAATGAAGGATCTGAAAAATGCTTGTTAATTCAAATTTTTGGGGGTGGAATCGGATCTGAAGCTCTCTACAGCTCTCTACGGGAACTTGAAATTTCTGTGATATTTTTTTTGTAATATTGATGCATATATGCTGGTGGAAAGCATGTATGGTTTTGCATCAAATTTTAAATTTTTTCGTAACTAAATGAATCCGAAAGTTCTTGTAATTATATGGATTCGACAACGACTATTTCTTTTTACCACATGAATCTGAAGCATCTTTTTCTCATGGGCTACAAAGTCCTTGAGTACTCAGACTATTGGTGCCCAATGGTAACCAGTTTTGATCGGGATTGAAAAGAAAATTTTACCGGAATATTCCTGTTATGACATGGATGATTATTACAGTGTCAGAAATTTTTTCCTGGTAACGAGTCGCGGGCTACAAAATATTTGGATGGACGCAAATGAAACCATATGCTACAAAATGTTTGGTCAAAGAATTTATATTTTATTACATGGATGATTATTACAGAGGAAAGAAAAGACGCTTTCTACTGAATGTGGAGTTTTCCACTAAATTAATTAGTTAATTTTTGCTTTTCTTTGTTGTCGGCCAAGTCGGAACTGGGGTAAGGAGAGCCCACTCCCCCTTGGCCTCGCACACGGGCTGACAGACGAAACGACTAAGGACCAGGCCTCTCCACCTGGCGGGACCCTCAAGAGGCAACTCCCCTCGAGGGTCTGAAGAGGAAACGAGAGACTCAGGGGGTCACTCGCTTCAAGAGACCCTCCCGAGGCGCCAGCGCGCCTGGAGAGAAGTCAACGGGAATCCCCCCACAGGCCTCCCTAGGCCTGAGGGGAAACGTCGTGGCCAAGAAAGCACGGCGAGACGCACATAGCCTCTGCCACGCCCACGTGGTGACGCAAGCATCCCCATTGCCGTTTTGGTGATAAAGGAGTCAATAAAGTTGCGCCGCCTGCGGCAGGACTGCCAAGACCTTCCACTCTGGTGATAAAGCAGGTGGACGGCGCAACCCTCCAAATGAGAACGTCATCTCGGGCTCCACCTCAGAGATTGTCCTCCTTGCGGATAGTACAGCGCGGTCGGCCGCCTGTCGGCCACCGCGCCCACCTTTACCAGTGATAGACCATGTCATGGACGAAGGAGCAGCGGTGGACTCCTGCTCCACCATGCCACCGCCGTGTGGGAACCACCTTGAAGGCGTAGGAAAAGAAGAGCGCCAGAGGCGCCTATAAAAGCACCAAGACCTCCGTTGTAGTAGGGGTCGGCCAATTCCTTGGAACCACACTTGTAAACCCTAGAGATACCAAGTAGGATAGCCTCTGGCTGGAGGAGGAAGAAGACTATCGCTTCCTTCCCCAGGCAGGAACTGCCTCAAGGGAGCCCTCGGCAAGCTCTGCTGTACTGTAACCTCCATAATTCAACACAGACAAGAAGGAGTAGCGGTCTCACCTCCACACGAGGGCCGTGAACCTGGGTACGGGCCGGTGTCTATCTCTGTCGTGGGTGCTTCGTCTTCAGGTCCGGCGAGCTTCGTCGCCGGGTCCCTCGAGGGTCTTGACGTCCGCATTCAATCCCCTTCACGAACTACACTTCAGGAAGTGACTACCCCCGATTCTAGGGAGTCACATACCGACATTTGGCACGCCATTTAGGGGATTGAGGCGTGTCAATGACCTTCGAGCCATCTCCGTGCCATGGCGAACACCCGCGCTACCCGCGCCTCCCGCGTCAACCGACGCGCGCCTGAAGGAGCGCGCGCCCCGCCAGGCACCACGGCCACCCGCGCACGATGGGGCTGGCCCCGCCATGAAGAGCGCGCCCCCTCCGGCCCTCATGCAGAGGAGCAAAAACGCAACTCCGAGCACCAGGAGGACGCACAGTCGTCGCACCCGACGCAGCGCCCGAGCGGCTCCGGTCCTGGCAGGATGGACCGTGCGCCTCACACCGCGCTGCTCATGGTGCAGGAGCTTCTCCGCTACCAGCCCACCGCTGAGGCCCACGAGCAGTGGCTCTAGCGCCTCAACCACCTCGTCGGCATCGCCACGACGTGCCCTGCTCCGTCGTAGTCCAACATGCACCCCTCTCTCGCGGGCATGGTCGCAACAAACTCGCCTCCGCCCCGCCAGGACCTGCACCGGCTGCGACGCAGAGGGCTGCCTCGCACGCGTCCTCGCCTAACGATTGCTTGGTCATGCAGCGCACCGGGCCCGACGCTCGTGTTAGACTATTTTAGATCTGTTAGATTTCAAATTTGACTTAGTTTGTAATATTCAAATTTCAAATGGATGATTTGAGTATATTTGTAATAACTTTAAATCTATAAATCCAAAAGTTGCAAATAAAATTGTTTTAGAGACTTTGGAATATTTGTAAATGATACCACTGTTATAAAATATTTTTGAGTAATATTTGAATGAATTCATAGTTATATAGTTAATTGAATAATTTGAGTATTTTTAACATAACTATTAATAGAAATATTATTTTTTATTAAATCAAATTGCTATAAATTTAATTAAATGCCCCCTGTCTATTAACACTAATTACAAAATTCTGTTATAAAATTTTAATTATAGAAAACTTTAATCATTTAATTATTCCTTTTATTATATTTTCCAAAAATAGGAATTAATTAAATTGCATTTATAGCCTAATGCACTTTATAAATATCACAAATTTTGTATGATATTTCTTAGGATTTAAAAGTGCATTGCATGGATAACTTATTTTCACATATAGATATATTTCCCATTGGAAATCTTTTCATTATTTTCTCTAAGTTAGGAATGTGTTCAACTTAGCATTTTGGGTAAAAGTGCTATGCAGTAGACACTTAGGATTTTCAACTTGGAGTTAGAAGGCCAATGAAGAACTTAGCCAAAACAAGACTTCAGAAGTATGTTCAAGGAGTAGAAGCACTTAGAAGAAAATCAAGAATAATTTCATGAAGAACTTAGAAGAAAACAGACTCTGGAAGCATCCCAAGATGTCAAGCACCTAGAAGAAAAGTGAGAAGAAGTTCAAGAAGGCCAACCTCCCTTCTATTCTATAAATCTTTCTCTTTGTCCTTTCTTCTTCTCTGAGACTTCATGAAGACTAAGTAATTCCAAGACCAGCCTAGGTGATACAAAAATCATCAAGTCTGAAGATTATTCAAGTCTACTAAGAATTCAATCAAGACATCACCAAGGAGAATATTACAAGTCTGGAGATGAAGCCTGGAAGACCAAGTACATCTTTCTTCTATCTTTTCCCTCTTTCCTAATCTTGTCTTTTACTTTAGACTTAAACAATTTTTGATCATGATATTATCATCTTGAAGTTTGTATGATCCTAGTATCCAATTTACGAAGAGTTGTTAATAAGTGATGATCACCTTGAAGAATAGACTTAGTATTTTCTCTAAGTATTTTATGCACATCATGACTTAGTCATTAAAGTGCTTATTCAAGATAAAGTTTTAACAAAGTTATTTTTATCCAACTTGACCTTAGTCCTTAGTCAGTTTGACTAACATATTTGCCTTGCATAAACTTAAAAGATTTCCATGGCATGACATGCATCTCTAGTCCTTAGAAATAATTTGCATATCATGCATGACATGTTTTCCTTAGAAGTTTTATAAAAACTTGTTTGTTCACTATGTATGTACAAGTATGTTTGATGATTGTTGTTTGTTGATTGTTGTATTGTTGTTTGCTTATATTGTTTAGATTGAACGGAGAGCAAACGTTCGTTGCTGAAAAGAGTTTGTGAACAACGACAACATTCAAAGGCAAGTGGCACACCTCATAAACTTCCTACTATTTTCTATATGCATTACTTAGTGTATTTTCAATAAGCATGTGTAGGATAGTATTGTTATGCAAGCCATGTTTAGATTCCCCTATTCCTGTGTCTAGGTTCCTATCAATACTTAGTAGAATTATTTGATGCTATGCAAATGTTGTTTTTGTGAAAATCTAAATTCTACTAAGTTAAGAATTAAACACCTAGGTGGTAAGAGGTTGTATGGTTTATGTTGAGTGGCTACTTAGGCCATGTCTATGGTTTCTGGAGTATGTACACTTGTGAACGGCCACCCAGGAACAGTGGAATCTGAAGAACTCCGAGTGACGATTGCTTCCAGTGCAGCCATTGCCATATGGGCTCTGGCTTGATCAATTATGTTGCGTGGACTCTCTCCGGCTTGACAAGCAGATGTAGGGGGATGTTAGGTGGAACGGGTCAAGCCAGAGTGGGAGGGAAAATGCTTCTGAAAGATCTCGTCTCATTCTTCTCCTTTCCTTATCACTGTAAGTGTGTAAAGGATAGTTTGGGTTGGATGGGTACAATTGTGAAAGTGCACAACCTCTGCAGAGTTAAAATCTAAGTACTTAGCCGTGTCCCCGGTATGGACAATTTGAGCAGCTGATCACGGACGTCAACGGAGGATTCCACCATTCCAACTTCAGAAATAAAACTTGATGGGTGAACAAGGGAAGATGAGATTTATGGTTTTCATGCCATACTTGTCCTGATTTGAAGAAAGTGTTTTCCAAAGAGATAGGAAAAATTGGCTTTATACAAAATAGTCTTGAACTCCACCAGCCAAATATGCATATAGGTTATAGAGTTATTCCATTAAGTGTCCACCATAGTGTCACTTGCCAGACTCCATTTATAATGGAATCTGGCCCACGTTGTTGCAATATTTTCTTATTGCAGATTGATCAGATGACGAGTGAGGTTTCGATTAAAGGTTTCGAGTCTACAACCAACATGTTTTCGCCTGTGACAACATGAAGTTGTTGGAGACCCACTGCTATTGTATTTCCATTGTGTACTATTTCAAAGCTAGCTTTATGCTATGCAACTTGTAATGAATATTTTGTAAGTCTGGATCATCGATGTAATAAAAATTGATACTTTGTTGTGATATTACATCGTAAACTGTGTGTGCAAACGAATCGATCCAAGGATTTGCACTATACACAGGTATCTGACTTATTGAAAGTGCAGGTATGCTACAGATGGTATCAGAGCACTGTGTTGCATGTAGGTTCGAAACCCTAGGTTTGGATAGAAATAAGATTTGGCCATAGGATTGAAAATCTATTTCATTCAGTTTGCTGAAAATAAGAACTTTTCAAACACCATTCTGGTAACTATCTTAACTATTTCATTTCTAAGTTTCTTCTCTTGTTTTCTTTAGATGACCGCCCTCATTGAATCACTCAGGAAAGGACCAGTGATGACCATGACCTTGGAATGTGAGACAGAGTTTCCAAGAGCACTTAAGGATAACATGAAGAGCTTGGGTTTTGAAGGACAAGTAGTATACAAAGGTTTTCCTTTCATGGATGAAGGACAAGAGTACTGGTGGGTGCAAATCCATCTATACAGGAGCAAAGAAGATGACCACAAGATTGAGGGGGACTGCATGTTCACCAACCCGATACTTCACACATCAATCTTTGATTCAGCAAGGAATGCAGCATGGAGAGCCATCGAGTACCTTGCAGAAAGACTTCATTTTAGACTTCATAACACCCAGAAGTATCTTGAAGAACTCATGGAGGTTGAGGAAGAACTCGAAGCACTCAAGAAAAAGATAGATTAGACCACCTATCCCCTTAGAATAACGAGATCCGATCATGTATTGACCTTTCAAATTGTGGTATGGCAGTACTATCAATTTTGTCTTTCCATGACATGGATGTGTTTCGTTCGATAAAACGTTAGTTTGTTTGTTTTTTTCAAAAGAAGTTTGCAGTTTGATATGTTTGTTGCTTGTGTTTGAACCATGTTGATTGACTTGTTAGAGATTGCTTGCCTTGTTCTGATTTATTGAATTAAGATATCTCCATAGTACATATAATTCAACTGATTTATTTTCTAAAAACAAACAGATGTATCAACAACAATGAATTGCACAACAACAATGAATTGCACACAACCATGCGACAACTATTAGAGAACCAGAGTCAACTGTGGAATTTGATCAGTGATCAAGTGCCTAAGATTGATCAAAACCATAGTGTTTTTGAAGAGGACCTTATGACCAAACTAAATTCATGCAAAAGATGTGGAGAGATAGGACATACGTCCAAAGAATGTTTTGATGAGTGGCCCCATGGTCATACCAGACATCTTGTTAAAGGATGCCCCACAAGTCAGGTTACTTGCTTCCTGTGTGAAGGAACAAACCATGTAACAATTCAGTGTCAACTTTATCCGTGGGTGCAACAAGCTATCCAGCAAACCAAGGAAGGAGGTGTCCATCAATGGGACTATGTGGAGTATAGTAAGTCCTTAATCATTCCTTCCACCACATATCATTGTATTCTGAATACTTTTACACCCTACATCAGAAAAGTAAGCGATATTAAACCAAGTTCCTAGACTGACCACAAAAATTTCTTTTAAGGGTGGTAGCCACCCAGTTAAATTAAACCCCGTTGCTTAAACCCAGAGATCCCAAACTATCTTTCTTTCTAGCCTCCCCAATCAGAAAAATCATCCCCTGCCAGCTTTCAAGCTTTCCCTGTCAGAAAATTCATTTCCCAAAACCTCTCGAGCTATCAGAATCACTTCAAGCAGTTACTTTTCTTTCTAGCTTCTCCGAATCTCGGGGACGAGATTCCTTTTAAGGGTGGTAGTCTGTAACATCCCAACATTTCATAATGTTCAAAAATCACTAAATTTAAAAAAAAATCATTAAAAAAAATATTAAAATGCATAAGAAAACCAACTATGAAAGACTTCCATCATATTGAAAAGGTTTATTAAGTTAAATATCTCCATGTACCCATTATCTTCAAAAATTGTTCAAGTTAAACATTTTATTATCCATTCTATTTCTTAAAACCTCAATATCTAATTTGATCAATGTTTTACAAACTTCAAACCATTTTACTGTAATAAAAAGTTTCTTTATAAGTATTTAAAATTCAACCCTATGATTTATAACTTTAATAACTTCATATATTTTATAATTAGTGATTTATTCAAATAAACATTTCATTAGCTTAAATGATTTTCATTTATTTTCAAAACATAAAAGGAATTTCATGAATATATGTTCTATATAAGTAATGAATTAAATCTAAAATCTTTTCCAAAGTTGTTATGAAGTTTTCAAATGATTTATTATGTTATGAAACTTAATGGTGAACAAAATAATTTGAATTAAAAATGATTACATACATTTTCTCTTTTCATTACAAATTGTTTTAATATGTTATTTAATAATCTATTGAAGCTAAAATTTATTTAATATTGGAATATGAGTTTAAATAACTTAAATTCAAACATATTTTGAATATGGGTATTTTACAAATTTTATTTAGCCAAAAGAAAATTTAATTAAGATATATTTTCAAATTTGTTTAAGTGTCAAATTTGTATTCAATCAATATTTCAAAATATTATTTTTCAAAAATGTTCAAAACATGTCCACAACTAGTTTAACACATAGATATTGTTTTTACAAATTTTTAGAAATTAATTTGACATCATTTGGACATTTAAATCAAAAGATATGAATAATTTAGAAAATCAGAAAAAGAAAAAGAATCGCTGACGTCAGCATCGTCTTCAACCTCAGCCTCAAATCCCGCCTGAAAATTGCTCCGATTCCCTTCCAAAAATCCGAGCGATTCTTGCAGAATTAGGTTCCCCCTCTGCCCCCTATTTAAACCCCTCGCTCCCCTCCGTCTTTCCCCTCTCATCTCGCTCAAAACCGTGCCCCCAGGCCGAAAAAATCACTCGCCGGAGCCGCACCCCGCCGCCGCCGTTTTCCTCCGATTCCGGTGAAGAGAGACCACACCGAGCCTCCTCTCCACTCCCCTCCTTCATATTTTTGACTTGCGCATCTTACTAACCCCTCCCAGTCTCTCCAACACAGCTAATTCGATCGGAGGGAGCTCACCGGAGCTCGCCGGCGCCCGAGCACCTTCGGCCACGCCTCGCGGAGCTCTGGAACGCCCGAGACGACCTCGTCACCTCCATCTACTCCGCCGCGACGCGTCGCACTCGGGGGAATCTTCCACGCGTCCGGGGAATCGTCGGGGCGTCGTCCTCGTCCTCGACCGAGCCGCGCCGCCATCTTCATCGTCTCCGGCAACCTCTGCACCGGAGAGGTAAGAACCTCGTGTTCTGGTTCGTTCGATCGTAAATCGACGGCTAGGATTAGATCCCTGCACGAATCGGTACGAGTAGATCTCGATCGTCAGATCTGGATCCAACGATCCAGATCCAGTCACTTATCCACGTCAGCGCCAGGGTGTCAGTCCAGTCAGCGCCCAGTCAACGCTGACGTGTAAAATCATTTTTCTCGATTTATTTAAATTAGCATTTTTACAGAAAAGACCCTACAACTTAAATTTGTTAGAACTTTTTACTCACATATCCAAATTCAAATATTTTTATATATTTGGAAAGCCCTTGACATGTAGACTATTTTAGATCTGTTAGATTTCAAATTTGACTTAGTTTAAAATATTCAAATTACAAATGGATGATTTGAGTATATTTGTAATAACTTTAAATCTATAAATCCAAAAATTGCAAATAAATTGTTTTAGAGACTTTGGAATCTAAAAGATATATTGCTGGGTCTGCACCGCGCCCTCCCAGGCGATTTGCGTTACGGGCTGTTGGATCTGCACCGCGGGATGATCCCAAGCGTCCATTCCAGAGTTGACTTCCTGCCTCAGATTTTCGGCCCACCGGTCAGTGACTTGCCGGGTGAGAAATCCGGTGACGTTCTTATCTCGTGCGCGTCGTCTCTTTGGCGAGCGGTGGAGAAGGATTTGGGGCCCACCGAACTGATATTTTGGAGGAGTTGGTCGGGGTGTTTTCGACCTCTGCCTGTCTCCGACGTCGGCCACAGTCGCTGCCGTACAGCCATGGCCGCCGGCCGTTCGTCCGCGGAGTGGCGCTACAGCGGCGCCTGGAGTGGGCGCTGCCCTTCCCTCGCGTGTACAGGCCTCGACCTTATCTTCCCGTTGTCCTCCAGTCTCAGTTCCTCTCGCACAGCCCCAACCGCCCCTCGCTGAGCTCGCCCCCTTCCCCGGCTCATTGCTTTCGGCGCAGCTCTTCCCACCGATTTCGTAGCTAGCACCTTCATCGCCGCAACATCTGTCCCAGCTGGATCGATGGTGTCGCATGGCTCCGGCGCGGGTTGAGGTAAGTCGCGGCTGGATCCTCTTTTTTACTGCGCTCCTGGGGCCTGATCTTATGTTGGATCCGACTAACTTGGGTTGCTCGTGCCTATTTTTTGTTTGCAGTTGCCGCCCTGATTTCCTCTCGGTCAGGATTTGGTGCTCCATACGAACTGCTACTTTCAGGTGCGTACAAGATTTGGTTTTTCCGGTCGGTTGATTGTGCATAGAGTTAGAGTCCTTTGCGTGTCCAGGTTGTTTTTCCTTGCGCTGTTTGCTATCTATATGTAGAGGTAGCTTATGTTGTTACGTTCTTTAGATTCGCATCTAGCTTAACAGAAGTATGTGCCTATACATCTATAATAGTACTAATCTGAAAAGATAAATATTTCCTACGGCCTAGGTGTTGACGTGGTTTGTGGGCCACCTCTGACTTGATGCATGGTCTGAAGGTTCGTAGGTTAGGACACAGGTGTTAATTAGCTGCTAGGATGAAGTAAAGAGAGATGAAGCATTGCAAGAATGCATATCTTCCATCTTGGGTGCTCTCACATTTGACATATTTTCACTATTCTGTGAAGAATAATCGGTGTCCGCCTCTCAATTAATCCATGATCTGATAGGTTAGAATAGGAGTTCAGTTACCTGCTTCTGGATGGACACTGAAATGCATACATGCATTGGAAAAAAATTGTCCTGTTTGCTAGGATCCTGTTTTTTTTTACTCTGTTTATTGTGTACCTGTTAATTATCCTTTGCAGGTGTTAATTTATCCATTGATTGCTAGCGGAGAACTTGCCGTGATTGCTGGTATGCTAGCTGGTTAGAACATTTCCATATAGCTGATTGAGGATGTTGTTGGTTTTCTTTGATGTGCAGTTGCCGCTGTGAGTTGCTCCTGGATTAGCTGGTGCTCAGTTTGAATCATTCGTGGGAGGTATGTACAAGGATCTTTTTGGGATTTTGCTATCAGTTTGGATGGATGCAGTTCTACAATTCTTTGGGCTGTCCAGTTAGAAATCTTTTGGTTTTCCTATTGGTTGCCTACGCATGGAGATGGATGTAGTTTCAAGGTTCTTTGGTCTGTACAACTTATTTATGTGGGATTTAGATCACTTCAGATTTTATCCTAGCATTTACTTTTGTATCCTGTGGTATCTATTACTTTCAATTGCGTCAAATGGTGTTGTTTCACTGGTTTGTTGCCTTTTGGGATGGTTGGTTCATTCAAGAGATTATGTTGTACACCTTTCAAGGTTGCCTAAGTGGTTGCCTTAACTGTATTGTTAGATTCTGAACCATGCAAGGGCATAAAAAATGCAAACATGTTTTTTTGGACTGTCCAATTAGAAATCTTTTTTGTTCTCCTATCGGTTGCCTGCGCATAGATATGGATGTAGTTTTGAGGTTCTTTGGTTTGTCGAATTTATTTATCTTTTATTTATATCAGTTATAGTTATATCCTAGCATTTCCTTTTGTAGGCTATGCCACCTATTGGTTTAAATGCATCTAATGGTGTTGCTTCATTGGTTTATTGCCTTTTGGGTTGGTTGGTTCATTTCAAAAATTATGGCGTCCACCTTTTGAAGGTTTCCTAAGAGGTTGTCTTAACTGTATTGTTAAATTCTAAACCATGCGAGGGAATTAAATAAAAGCAAAGATGCTCTATTCTGTTTTACTTCTTTGAATCAAACATGCATACATACATCGTTTATATCTCCTGTCTTGATTTCTTAGAACCATTAGTTGATTTCCAATGTAGTTTTTAAGAAATTATGTGGTCTTTATTATTTCCGAAGGAATAGGTTGTGGTTATTGTATATAAACTGGTGTGCTTGTGTTTGTTTGTGATTCTATAGGTTTGGCCCGTGTCAGTTTGTTGGGTAGGGGAGCTGTGTCTGGTGTGATTTGTTGTTTCCTCTATTGGTTTTCTCTGTGGATTTCCCAACTGTAGTCTTCAGAAAGTCCGCCGTTTCGCCAGGTACATGGTTTTTCTTGAAACGCGTTTTTCACATGTGTAAGAATCAATATGTCTATGTCAGACCGATGTCTACGCCCATCCGTAGGTGTCTTCAGAGTGAATTTAACTGTGGATACTTTTCTGATGCAGGTTGGAGGGTTCGTTCACGCCCTTCCTTGCTGTTCTTCTACTTTCTCTGCTAGGTAATCATCATCAGTTTATTTTCTCTGTTGTGAATACGCTGCTCTTAAATCATGATCATGCTATCTGTTCATGGTCTGGCTACTGATTTGTTGTGTGATTCCTTGCTGTTGTGTTATTTATTTTCCTTTTACTTTAAACTCTTATTTTCTATTATATTGTCTTTGTCTGATTTATACCTGTAATTGCTGCTTTATTCCCCATTGTTGTTGTCCTCATCTTTTACGTTTGCATTCCTTAATATTGCTTCTATGTTAGGATGTGTTATTATTTGTTGCTTGTGCCACTTTGACGCTTCCATGTTGACGCGTCGTCGTGGACGTCTTCGGGCGGTTGCTCGGTTTGTTCCTACCCAACCCAGTGGGTTGTGTGGCCGTAGGCGACAAAGTATGTTTTTTCTTGCCGTTGTGTTGTTCTGTTGTTTTTTCCTGGGTGTTGCTTGCTTACATGACTTGCGTGGATGCATGCTTGCTTCGGGTTAGGAGATCGTTGGTTCCCCTTCCTCAGCCCAGCCCACACTGCCTTTAATCGGAAAAAACGCAGGCTAATCAGGCGTTTGAAGCGATCGCTGTTTCAAGGTGCTGCCACTGTCGTTTCGTAGCGCGTAGTGATCCTTCCTCTTCCTATGTGTTGTTTACGTCTTGCTCTTCTTTCCTTCTATATAGAGCATGTTGTCCATGGCCCGTTGCCATGTGATTGGACAGCTTTTCCTCTTGAGTTTGCTAACAGCTTAAAAGGTACCTTGGTCCATATGTACTTTAAGACGGTTGTTCTCTCTTTAGCCTATGTTCTTGGTTGTTCACATTATAAATTGTACTGTGCTTTTCTTCCTTAGCTTCTTATGTGGACCGGTCGTATTATGGAGCACCTGAATACCGGTGTCAGCATTGTGGAGCTGCCTTCTGGTGGGAGGAGAGATGTAAAGCTGGATCTTCAGTAAAGCTGCATAGAGTGCTCTACAACCTATGCTGCAAGGGTGGAAAAGTATCAGTACCGCCATTCGCCCGGCCGCCTCCTTTCTTAGCTGATCTTGTGCGCTTTGATGGTGACCGGCGTGCAAAAAAATTCCTTACCCAGATCAGACAATACAATTGCCTTTTTGCTTTCACCTCCATGGGTGCCAATATCGATCGGTCATTACAAAATAGCCGTGGTCCCAAATATTTCAAGATACAAGGTCAAGTCCATCACCGTATGGGTTCGCTTGTGCCACAAAATAAAGACACTCCAAAATACGTTGAGCTTTATATCTATGCTGGTGACGACGAGGCTAGGACCAGGATAAATGCTCTTACTCATTCCGATGGTGTTTCGGGTGATTTAGATCCTGTAATAGTTGATGGTTTGATAAAAATGCTTGACGACCACAATGATCTGGTTAAAACATTTAGGATGGCAAAAGAACGTCTAAAACAAAACGCGCATGAACATGTAAGTGTGCGTATAGTAGCTCCTTCGGCTGGTGATGGTCCACAATTTAGTTTGCCGACAACCAATCATCTGGCTTTATTAGTTGTTGGTGATTTTACTGTTGACACACCTAGGCGCGATATCGTTGTTGATAACAAGGATTCTGGACTGCAGCAGATATCTCCTCTTCATCCCGCCTTCATGGCTTTGCAGTACCCTCTGCTTTTCCCCTATGCTGAGAGAGGATTTCAGATTGGTGTCCCGTATATTGGACTGGACCCTGCATCACAGACCTCTAGGAATAAGATGACTATGCAGGATTACTATTGCTATGTGTGCCATTATCGATCAGACCAGTCTAATCCTTATCTTTGTTATGGTTTGTTGTCATCCCAATCTGTTGTTGATAGTCGGGCCTGTATCGACGAGAATCGTATATACTTCGTGCTTAAACACCAGGACCAGCTGAGGGCTGAACACCTGCAGGGCTTAACCGATGCTGTTGGACAGGGTTTTGTTGACGGCGCTGATGTTGGGAAAATGACTATACTGCCTTCGAGCCATACGGGAGGTCGGCGTTACTTTGTGGAGAATTTTCAAGATGGTCTGGCTGTTTGTCGTGTACATGGTGCTCCTGACATTTTCTCAACCTTCACATGTAACCCAAAATGGCCTGAAATAATTGAGGCTTTGTTGCTTGAGCCTGGTCAAAAACCCGCGGATAGGGCCGACATTATTGTTAGGGTGTATAAGATGAAACTCGATGAATACATAGATGACATTAGGTCTGGCCGTGCTTATGGACCCGTCAAAGCTGGTACGACATCTATATTATATTTTCTGTTTTATTTTTTACATGCTTGCATCCTGTGGCCATTTGATGCTTATGTGTTCTGGTTATTTTCTTTTACAGTCCTATACACAGTAGAGTTTCAAAAGAGGGGTCTTCCGCATGCTCATATCCTCATATGGTTGAAGGGAAATGAGTGTGAGGTCAGTGCAGCCTTAATCGATTCTTTTATCTCTGCCGAAATTCCAGATCCCGTTGAGGATCCTCTGGGATACATATTGGTCTCTGAGTTCATGATGCATGGTCCTTGCGGTAAATTAAATGATAAGTGTGTTTGCATGCAAAATGGGGTTTGTTCTAAGCATTTTCCAAAAGTTTTACAACCTGAAACAGTCCTTGATGAAAATGGTTTCGCTCTTTATAGGCGTCGAAACAGTGATCGGTTTATTTATAAAAATGGCAAATCTCTTGACAGTAAGTGGGTTGTACCCTATAACATGGCTTTACTGAAAAAGTACCAAGCTCACATTAATGTTGAATGGTGTAATAAGACACAGGTTATGAAATATCTGTTCAAATATGTCACCAAAGGTCCTGATTTTTCTAAAGCTATGCTTCAGAGGATAAAAAATGGTGAGGGTACTAGCAAAGTTGTTGTAGACGAGATCCAAGAGTACTTTGATTGTAGGTACATATGTGAGTTTGATGCATTGTGGCGTGTCTTTGGCTACACCATACATTACAAAACTCCTTCTGTGGAAAGGTTGCCTGTTCATTTGCCTGGCATGAATGTTGTTAGGTTCCGTTTCGGAGCAGACTTGACTAAAATTGTTAACAATGATTTTTTGAGAAAAACTATGTTGACAGAATGGTTCGTAGCAAACCAAAATTACTCCCATGCTCGGACACTAACTTATTGTGACTTTCCTACCGAGTGGACTTGGGATACACAAACTAGGTCTTGGCACGAGAGAGGTGGTGGCGAAAGCATAGGTCGTATATATTATGTCAATCCTACCAGCGGTGAACTCTATTACTTGCGTACATTGTTGATGATAGTTAAGGGTGCCACATGCTATGCTGATCTTAGAAATCATGCTGGTCGTTGTTATGTAACTTTCAAAGAGGCTTGTGCTGCTCGGGGACTCTTGGGTGATGATACTGAATGGTACCGTGCCTTTGATGAGGCACTGGTATGGGGGTTTGGGCCACGTCTTCGCCAATTGTTTGTTACCATGCTTATATATTGTGGAGTAAAAAGTGAGAGGGATTTTTTTGACCGATACTGGATTGAACTTGCTGATGATATCCAGTACCGCACAAGGAGAGACATGTGTAACCCCGCCTACGTGCTGTCCCCTGAACGATTGAAGGATATGTTATTGGATGAGCTTGCTGTGGTGTTTGTTAAGAATGGCTCAAAAATATCTGACTTTAATTTACCTTCGAAAACAACATGTGAGGGAATTTCCTATGAAAACAGTCTTATTTCTGAAGAGATGTCGTATGATTTTAGTAGACTTGCGTTCGAGGCCCCGCTCTTATTTAATAAGCTTAACGCTGACCAACGCTCTGCTTACAAATCTATTGTTGATACTGTTTGTGACGGAAGATCTGGCTTCTTCTTTGTCTCTGGATTTGGAGGGACGGGTAAAACCTTTTTGTGGAATACCATTGTTGCTTTTCTTAGAGGGGAACGGAAGATTGTTCTGACTGTTGCATCTTCAGGAGTTGCGTCTCTTTTGCTTCCTGGTGGTAGGACTGCTCATTCGCGTTTTAAGATACCGATAGATCTTGACGGCGCTGGTTTCTGTGATATTAAAAGAGGTACAAACTTAAGTGACCTCCTTCGCCAGACGTCTCTTATAATCTGGGATGAGGCACTCATGACAGATCGAAAATGCTTGGAGGCTCTAGATAGGACACTGCGTGACATTTTATCTGTTGATGATCCTTTGTTTGCTAACATTCCTTTTGGGGGTATGGTTGTGGTTCTTGGTGGGGATCTTCGACAAATTCTTCCTGTCATTGAAGGTGGCACACGAGCGCAGGTTGTTGCCGCTACAATCACCAAATCATCATTGTGGCGTCACGTCAAGGTATTAAAACTAACAGAAAACATGAGGTTGGCTGTACCAGGTGCAGATGTTGTCTTAAGACAAGAGATAGCCCAGTTTAGCCGGTGGGTTCTTGATCTTGGTGAGGGAAAACTTCCAATGAGCACACGAGAAGGTGAGGTTGAGCCAACTTGGGTGGACATCCCGGAAGATCTGCTGGTACACACTGATGGAAACAAGATCGACGCCATCATTTCTTCCGTCTATACTAATTTTGCAAACAATTATCAAGACAGTACATATCTTAGACAGCGAGCAATTCTAGCTCCTACAAATGAGTTGGCTGAAGAAATTAACGAGCATGTGCTGTCCATGGTACCGTCGGAGGGTCGGGAATACTTAAGTTCAGACTCAATAGCTAGCTCTACTGACACAACAAAAGAAGCAGATGTCTTCTATCCTCTTGAGATTCTTAATAAAATGACCATCGTCAATTTCCCTGAGCATAAGCTGGTTCTAAAAATAGGGTCGCCTATCATGTTGCTCAGGAACTTAAGTCAATCTACTGGCATGTGTAATGGTACCAGGTTGGTTGTGACTGACCTTGCTGATCATGTTATTAAAGCTGTCATCATTACTGGTTCCCACATAGGTGATGTTGTCTACATTCCTAGAATTGAGTTGACGGCTAGAAAGACCAAGTGGCCTATTGTGCTTCAAAGACGACAATTCCCTGTTCGGCTATGCTATGCTATGACAATAAATAAAAGCCAGGGCCAGACTCTGTCGGCGGTTGGCCTGTACCTAAAGACGCCGGTCTTTTCACATGGCCAGCTTTATGTTGCTGTTTCTCGCGTTACGTCGAGGTCTTCTCTAAAGATACTTATTGAAAACGATGACAAGACTTGTGGCTCCCAAACCAGGAACTTTGTGTATCCTGAGGTCTTCCAAATGGCTGGTTCGATGTGATCGTTCAGATAATAAATAAAGCTTTTGGCCACACTATGTTTAACTACCTATATTTTTGATGGTACTCTCTGCCTCTTGGTAACAGATGGTGGATGTTTTGGTGCTGGTTCCCGTTGCTGTGTATATACTATTAAGCAACCCTATTTGCTTATGTCTCTTTGTTGGCTCTTAATGCATGCGTTTTGGTCTTGATGATAGGTTTATGTATGCTTTCCCCGTGTGTGCCTACGTGTTGTTCATACTTTTGCTAGACCATAAGTGTAGCCACCAACATATGCATATGCCCTGGTTTTACTTATCCAGCTATGGATTTACCTTCATTTTGTTACTTTGCTGTCCGCCTTGGACATGTAAATGAACTTGAATGGGCCTGATGGTACTTAACCTCTTCTCATTTTATCTATTTATTTATGGGATTTATCTGTCCCCTGTGTTGTCAGTTCTAGCTTATGGTTGTTCGTTGCTCACGTTATGTCTCGAGTCGGTGCTGAACTAATATTTTCTCTTCGCTCACTGCAGATGGCGGCCACGTTGCTATCTGAAATCCACAACAACAGTAAGCACTGGACTATCGCAGTGTATGTTTCTCGCTTGTGGCATCATCGGGGAGGTACGGACAACGGACCAATAAAACACACCGACTTGGTGGTGCTGGATTCAGAGGTACTGCTATTAGGTTCCATTATTTTTATGCCTTTGTCTTATACCTGCATATGTTATGTTGCTTGGCTGAGATTGCTGTTGCTTCATGAAGGGCAACCACATGTATGTCGAGATCGCAAAGGACTTGGTTGACCAGTTTATGGATGTGATTGAAGAAGGCAAGGTGTATGAACTAACCAGGTTCCTGGTCTATCCAAGGAAGAGCCATTTCAGGCCGGTTGAGGGTCGATTCATGATCAAGTTTGGCAGATACACATCAGTTCGAGAGATTAATGTCGAGGGACAGGTGGCATACCCCATTTGCACGTTTGCTCTGACACCCATCGCTAATCTGCCTAGACCAAACGATCTTCCAGAACGTTTCACAGGTCATTTGCTTCATATACCTCATGTTTCGTTTCTTTTTTTTGTGTGAGGTCGCTGCAGCATTCCTTGCTCTTGCTATTTTTCGTGTATCACTCATCTTTTTGTTTTATCCCGTTGCAGATGTGGCTGGTGTCATCACAGGTGTTTCCAAGGCTGTTCAGTTCCGTACTTCCAATCGTCCAGACCCTTCTACCAAGAGGGTTATCTACCTAAGTGATCTTACGTGCGTATCCTTTGAAAAGCTTGATTTTGCTCTCCTGTGCCATGTACATCAGTTAGCTGATTGTCTTTTATGCCCTGTTTGGTCACAGCGGGAATCAGGTTAATATAGTGCTCTGGGGAGACCGGGCGACGGCCTTTGATGGTGACTGGGTCCTTAACACGGCTGAAAAAAACCCGGTCATAGCAATATTTGTTGGTACTTTGATCAAAGGCTATGATGGTTAGTGGTTCCTTGATTTGGTTTGCCTTTCCTACTCATTTACTTAATGTTTTGCCAACCTCTAATCTGTTACCATCTAATAGGCCGTAGGAGCCTCAGTGGAAGTGCTCCATGCCGTTGGTATATTAACGAGGATCTTCCTGAGATAAACGAGATCCACCGCAGGTGACGTAGCGCTTTCTTTTACACACAACATTTCGTTTGTTCTCTTTACCATGCTTGGAGGACAAAAGTTACTCAATTATTCTAAACTGTTTGTAGGCTGCAGGAGAAGATACCGGCTGTTGAAAATATTGTTCTTCCGAACCAGAGTGCCGACGAGATTAGTGCCCAACTCAACTTGGAGACAAAGACAGTTGCTGAGCTACTGTCTCTTAACATCTATGATAATGAGGTTAGTGGTCCTTAATTGTATATTAGTCGAATTGTGTGGGTGGTTGGATCTGTATCATTAGCACTGTTGCTTATGCATGGTTGATCAATTTCTTTTGTGCAGAACATAAAGTTCTTCTGCACTGTGACCCTCACAAAGCTCAGCCCCTCACAGAGGTGGTGGTTCAGTTCTTGCAACACCTGCCACAAGTCGTCGGTGCCATACGGTTCTGCCTACCGATGCTCTGACCCTGACTGTTCTTGCACTGATGCATCGCCGAGGTTGATACTCACCCTATTAAGTTTTAAGCAACTTCTTTTCAGAATGATAACATGATTATATTACCCTGAACATTAGATATCGGCTTTGTTACATGGGCTCTGACGGAGGGGGTGAGGAGGTAGAACTCATATTTTTTGACCGCATGGGTAAAGAGATCATTGGCAAACCGTTGGTCACGGTCCTGCGTTCTGGCCATTCAAACAGCACGCCTCTTGAGGATGTTGTCAGGTCTGCTAGAGGTGACATGTCGGTTCCTAGAGATTTGGCTGCTGTGGTTGCAAGAAAGTACAGGTTCGTGGTGTCAGTTTCGCGCAAGAGCTTTGATGCAGAGAGCAGACAGTCGTCTTTCCAAGTGCACCGAATTGATGCAGACCTGGGCAAGCAGTCGGCATCCTCTGCCCTTCGCCGTGGACAGCTGCCAATGGTGTCTCCTAGAAAGTCCGTTTCAGATGTCACTGCTCTATCCAAGCAACCGTTCGTTGAATGTTCTTCATCAGCAAACATACCTCCTGATGTTAGCCGCTTCTCTGATGTAAGCCTGCTTCTGTACTCCATGCTTTCTATTTTTGGTTCCTCATTTTTTTCATGTGTTTGTTTTCTGTATCACAATTCTTGATATGGAGATTGCTATCATTTATAGCCTGTCCGTGCTCTACCGTCTCTTCCGACGCCACCTTCTGTCAACAAGACCATTACTCTAAGGTAGTATTGAGCACCTATATTGTCCATCTGCACGAGGATGTTAGTGCTCGCTTCAGCCTTCACTGTTTTTTTCTTGCAGGACAAAGCCTGTGCCACCTGCCTCTTCAGTGGCTAAATCTTTGTTCCAAGACGGTGAGGATAAAGAGCAAGCAGTTGATCTGGGAGACAAAGGGTTAGAGGATACTAGAGATTTTAGTGAAACTGATCAGGTGATATGTCATTCCTATTAGGTTATTAGACTGTCCTGATGTCACCTTTCTTTCTGCAGTGTATACAGAAGTTTACACCAGTGGCTGTTCACTTTAGATTCTTTGTTTGTTTAAATCCATGTGGCTTAATTTCTAGCTGATAGCTGTACTGTTTACCGCGGTTTTTTGGCATGTGATCTATTTTGCCAGACTATGAAGGAGGATGCAGTAGTTGGTACGGAATCACCCACCGTCACTCCACCATCAAATGAGAAAGAAAAAAGGTGGGTCATCTTTTGAGGGCCGCTGATCATGCCTTTTAGATTATTCAATATCTCTTGACAAAAGACATAATTTCAGGCGTAGGACACCAAGTGGGAAAGGTGCGGCTGGCGCAGCTCAGAAGAAAGGCAAGCCTTAGACCACACGAGTCCGTGGCTCTAGGTTCATGTTAGGTATAAATGTTTTGCTTTACTTTAATCAATCACCCTGATGACAAGGTCGAGTCCATGACGGATCGGTTAGCCTCTTTGTCTAATGAAACCTGAACTCTAAAATTTGATGTCCATTTGTTTTACTCAGTCTCCGTAGTTAACTTAGCAGGGTTGGGATGGTCATTATTATTCACTAGGGACCTGGTCCCTACTTTTAGTTTGTGCATGACGGACGACCAGTTTTTTTATGTCGCTTTAAGGACAATTGATATCAGTTGGTGCGCCGGCTATCACATTCTTACAAAAATACTACGGTTTTTCTGGCTTATGTGATGGGTAATGCCCACTGTTTCTTCGTCTGCAAATTGGTTAACTTTATTTTTCACATTTGTATACTTATGTTAGGTTACTATTTAACCCCTGTCCATTAAATGCTTTGCATGTGGTGTTCGTCAGTTCTATTATTACACCATATACTTGATTCTTCACTGTCATCTTGCAGGATTATTTTGGTCTACGTGTGAATATAAACCATCGGTGTTGTTTCCCTGATGGCCATGATCGAGACGCTTTTGCATGTTCATCTTCATGCTACTTGAATCAAGCGGTGCCTGCTGTTTGTGTTCAAGCGATGATCAGCCCCATCCAGTTGTCCCGGCTTTATGATGCAATGTCTGCAAGAATCCGTTGAACCTTACTGAGCTGTCGTATAGTATATGTGGAGTCTCCACTGTGTCATGGTAATGATAAACTTATGATGTAATCAGTGCAAGATGAATCGATGCTTGCTATGACCTATCTGTATTAAGCTCCGAGCCAACTCATGAACCAAACTTACCTGTCTTCTACCGCTTGAATGGAAGTATTTCCGCCTGTTTGGTCCATATTGTGGCTTTCATTCTTTTGTTCCTTGTGTTGTTTTCTTATGCAGCTCTTATCTGTTTTCCTGAGTATATACATGATGCATGATTTATTGAATTCTTTCAATTTATTTATACTGTGGGCTACATGCTAACCATGGTTGTTCATTGGAGCATTTACATTATAATGATGTTTTGACTGTTGTAAGCTATACATAATTACAGCTTTTCAATCATGTTCTAATGCTTTCACGTGAATCTGGTCACATTCACCGTCTTTGTTACTTCAAGTATTCGCATCATGTCAGTGAATGATTTAGACCCTGTGACACATTACAATTGCTTTACTCTTGATGACTGCTATGTTTATTAAAGCGCCCTTCAGTTTTAGTGACATTGTAAAGTTGAGTATTCAGATGGCTACTGTAATTACAATTAATACAGTTTACCTTTCTTTACTAACTAACGGTTCTAGATTTTAGACTCCTATCAACCTTTTTGCTTGTGTCAAAGAATGCAGAGTCTTTGAAAAGACGCTTTCACAAGAGCAACACTTTCCTGGTAAAAAAAAATAGGTAAAAACCAAAATCTCGAATTTCAAATAGGCTTCAGTTGGGTGATCAACGGATTGTTTGGTTGCTGTGTTGAACAGTCAATTCGGTGAAACGATGGATTATGCTGAGTGATGAAGAGGCAGCTCCACAATTAGTCAATACACGTTCAAGGATTACTTGATTCGATCTCTGTACCTGGCATTATTTTCTTGGCTTCACGTACTGTTGCTGCAGCCCAAGCCTTCTGTATGGCTTAGATGGGCCTTTTAGTTCTGCTCTTATACATAGTCTGGGGCTGACGTTGGCCTCAACCCTAGATCGGCCATGAACACCTGATAAGTAGTTCTAACACATGTGGTTTCTAACTGCACTAAACTTAGATCTTCTAAATTAGTTATACAAAGGGATATACTTATGTATACATTTGAATAAATAGTAGCCATACTCTGAATAGTGATTCAATATTGTGTATAGAACTGGGTGGGTTGTATACAAGGAAATTGTCTAGGGCACGGAGTTTTTGCTCAACTGTTGTTCTTCCCTCGGTTAAATCCATGTAGCTCACGTCTGTTATGCTCCGCCGTGGCAGCTCGATGGAGGCCATCGAGATCCCGGCTACTATCATGCTAGGTGCCATGATGAAGAAAATGCAGCTTCCACCCCCTGCATATCTAACACGTGTCACTGAAAGAGACGAGTTCATTGTGAGAGTTGTATTTTACCCCTCTGCACAGTGTCTGCAACGTTCATTCCGGGCTCAGTCACTATCTAGCTGTCCAGCAAGCTCTATTGAGTCAGCATCAAATGATGCCGCCATCCAAGCAATCAGGTACATGGAGAGTGTTGAGAAGAAGGTGCTCAGAGATTTCAGCTACACCGAGATGGAGAAGAAAAAAAAAGCAAATGAGGTTCTTTTCGAGCAGCTGAAGCAGAAGGAAGAGAAGATTGAAAAGAAGACAAGTCAGCTAAATGAAGTTATCCGAGCTTATGATGAATTCATAAACAGCGTGTGTGAATTCAGCCGTCACATTTGCAAGATAACTTCACAAAACCTCACTCCAGAGACCAGCAGTGTTCACAACATGCACAATGCCGCTCTGCTTGACATCCAGGATATAGCCACTGACTTGAGCCACCGTACATTTGAGTCAGATGAGAGGCTCAAGGTCATAGGCACATGTTTTCAGAACGAGTCGGATTTCACCGAAGATGAACATTTTCCAGCATGCTCTGGTTCAGAACCTGAACCCTTGGCCCATTCAGATTGTGAGGCCTATAATTATGACTCTGATGGCGATGGGCTGCCTTTGGATTACTACGGTTCAGATTATTGAGGTCCCTATATAATACCAGTACCTACCCGTAGTGTTCCGGTCTATCCTTGAAACTCTATATTTGTCATGTCATCTGCGTTTTCTGTTGTAGTTCAAATGATATTAGGTAGTAAAACAGCTGCGCTATGTACTCAGGATGGAACCCTCTATGTATTTGACTGCAGTAATTTCGGGACCATGTAATCGCACTTATATGTAATATGTATTCCCAGTTATGGTACTTTAAAGTTCCGTACTAAACCGATGGTTCCTATATTTTATATTCTCTGCTGAAGTCTGATTTAATTGTGGGCTTCTTTTTTGTATGTAAGTTTTCATAAATCTTTGCAGTAATACGACATCAGTTTGAATTGTCTCACAAATAAGCTGGAGCAGAAGCCAATTGGACCACACATCTGCACAATACGATGGATGAGGATCTGTTCGTCGATCTCCATACGGTTTGATTTCTATTCGTTTCCCCTCGCATACATAACTTCTCAGATTGCTTCTTGATCTATAAAATGTAAGTTCTTCTGCCGCATGGTCAAATTTTATTTGCTTGCTATGCTAAGATTGTCTTCTCTGCGGGTACCAAAGCTATCCGCGACTCCTATCTCTGTTTGCAGACGCCTTGTGTTGCAGCAAGCCATAGAAACCCTAGGAATTTCTATTGATGAAACAACCACATTCGACGATGAAAGAAACGAGATCCTAACTACTACTGTAATCGTTGTTCCTCCACATGTCTATATGCCACGGCTGAAGACAAGGTTGTTTCATGGAGATTGGTCCCTAACATCTGATGCGGCTATTCAGTCAGCCTGCTACAATGCTCTGGTTTACCTAGAAAAGGTAAACGTGCTGAAGATAGATGGTATACACTCAGCTGAGCTTAAACGTTGCCAGAGGGAACTTCTTCAAGCATCATCCTGGACAGAAGCTTTTGAGCAGCGTGCAATAAAGCTACAAGAAAAGCTATGCGCAATGGATAAGGAGAAAACCCCGGTTCTAGCCGTCTCCGAGGCCCCATCAGATGTTGATATGATGGGAAAAAACACCAGTGCTAAGGTAGGTTTCTCCCTTCGTCATTCATGTCTTAGCTTGACGTTACACAGATTTTTACTCCAGTTTGTACTTCAAAACATAAGTTGAAGAGGAGGTCATATAGGTTTTAAAACTGAGTATGTGCTGGAATTACCACAGTGTCATCTTTTATACTGATGATATTTTCCTGAACACATTGCAATCAGGAGACACCGAGTGAGCCACCCTTCGTTCTTTTGAAGGGGGGCGGCGGGCTCTCTGCCTCTGCATTGATGATTGGGCCGTGTTATCATAACAGAAAGAGTAATCTCTCTATACCTTTAAATAGCTGTTTCTAATATATTTAATCAGAACAAGATTTGATACATGATAGCTAGCATTTTCTACCTCAACACAGTATCTCATGGTTCAGATTCGTTATCACCCTGCAACAGCTACCAGTAGATCCTTTGCTGATTGTTAGTTTCCTATTCTTATGCATGACACGGTGTATCTACCTTCCGCCTGTCGCTTAGATGCTCCACGGTGCTGACTTACATGGATATGTCTTTTTCATATCAGGAAGGATTCCGGTGCCGGTGCTGGAGCCAATCCCGGTCCCCGACCCTGAACAGGCAGCTCTCAACAGAAAAAAACGCAAGCAGATTATTGATTTGCAGCGGTCTCGAATTCAAAGCGTTGCTCTTGCCAGAGATGGTTCGTCTTCGGAGAACATGGCTGCTTCTATCACCGAACTCTCTTATGGGACTGCCAATGTTAGACTGAATTCTGTTGATGTAAGTTCCTTATATGCTTTCACAACTCATTTGTGGTTTTACGGCCCTCTTCTTTCCGGTTTCTGGTACACAGAACTCTGTAAACAAATTGCTTGCTCTTATTAATAGCCTGCCTCTACCGTGCCATACCTCGCAACGCCGCCTTCGACTAACAAGACAACTGTTCTAAGGTGGTACTGAGCAGCTACAGCCTATGTTAGAATCTCTCTTATATAGAGATGAGAATATTAATGCTAGGTTGAATCTCTATTTTTTGCAGGCCGGGGATGGCGTCACTTAATTCCAAGGTCCGTAAAACTCTGTTCCAAAACAGCGGTGATGAATGCAAGGGAACTGAGCAAGGAGATGAACTACTACAGAATAGTAGGGACCCCTGTGAAACAAGCAAGGTACTGTGTTTCTCGGACTGGATTACATCACATATGGAGCACTTATGACTACCAATTTTTACTCATGCTTCCGAATATGCATTTGTTATTATGATTTTTGTTGCATCGTTTTTCTTACATGCTAATTACCAGGCCGTGAAAGATCCAACAGCTAATTTCGATCCAACTGTCGTTCCAACTACGTTGGCAAAGAAAGACGACCCTTAGACCGTACGTGCGTGTGGTGCTAGGATCGTATTATGACTGTTAGGTATGAACATTGCTTCATTTAGCTCGCTATGTTCCCCCTGTTTTATCTGTTTTCCATTTGGTGATTAGCAAGTATATTAACATAGCTGATTGCATTTACTATCTTGCAGGATTTATTTTGCTTTGCATGTGATTATAATCCATCTTAATGCTTACCTGCTGCTGGAGATCAATGCACTTTTCGATGTTCAGATTGCTTGAAGTAGGTGGCATCTACCTATTTGTACTCAAGCCTGAATTCCATTCGATGTTTGACTCCTAATATGAAATGTTGTTGGCTGTAAGAATTGTCTATGTAATATAACAGACTAAGACGCTATTTGCTACATGTTTCCACTATCCGTGTAAGAATCTATGTTAAGGTGTGAATCTACGTATCCAACTTTATCTATTTGTATTCAAATACTTTTACCTGTTTATCCATGTAACCGTCTATGTATGTTGGATTCAATACTTACGATAGTAAAAAAAATCTACACCTTACAATAGTTGCTTACCTTTAACATTGTCACGACGGAGTCCATACAATACACGGTGAGAAGGACGTTATACCTGGGCTAATAAATACTAAAAAACCAGGTGGCGCGCGGCAAGCCGCGCCCCAAATCTAGTATTTGTAAATTGATACCACTGTTATAAAATATTTTTGAGTAATATTTGAATGAATTCATAGTTATATAGTTAATTGAATAGTTTGAGTATTTTCAACATAACTATTAATAGAAATAATATTTTTGATTAAATCAAATTGCTGTAAATTTAATTAAATGCCCCCTGTGTATTAACACTAATTACAAAATTTTGTTATAAAAAATTAATTATAGAAAACTTTAATCATTTAATCATTCCTTTTATTATATTTTCCAAAAATAGAAATTAATTAAATTGCATTTATAGCCTAATGCATACTTTATAAATATCACAAATTTTGTATGATATTTCTTAGGATTTAAAATTGCATTGCATGCATAAATTTTTTCACATATAGATATATTTCCCATAGGAATATGTTCAACTTAGCATTTTGGGTAAAAGTGATATGCACTAGACACTTAGGATTTTCAACTTGGAGTTGGAAGGCCAATGAAGAACTTAGCCAAAAAAAGACTTCAGAAGTATGTTCAAGGAGTAGAAGCACTTAGAAGAAAATCAAGAAGAAGTTCATGAAGGACTTAGAAGAAAACAGACTCTGGAAGCATCCCAAGATGTCAAACACCTAGAAGAAAAGTGAGAAGAAGTTCAAGAAGGCCAACCTCCCTTCTATTCTCTAAATCTTTCTCTACGTCCTTTCACCTTCTCTGAGACTTCATGAAGACTAAGTAAATCCAAGACCAGCCTAGGTGATACAAAAATCATCAAGTCTGAAGATTATTAAGAATTCAATCAAGACATCACCAAGGAGAATATTACAAGTCCGGAGATGAAGCCTGGAAGACCAAGTACATCTTTCTTCTATCTTTTCCCTCTTTCCTAATCTTGTCTTTCACTTTAGACTTAGACAATTTTTATCATGATATTACCGTCTTGAAGTTTGTTGGATCCTAGTATCCAATTTACGAAGAGTTGTTAATAAGTGATGATCACCTTGAAGAATAGACTTTGTATTTTCTCTAAGTATTTATGCACATCATGACTTAGTCATTAAAGTGCTTATTCAAGATAAAGTTTTAACAAAGTTATTTTTATCCAACTTGACCTTAGTCCTTAGTCAGTTTGACTGACATATTTGCCTTGCATAAACTTAAAAGATTTCCATGGCATGAAATGCATCTCTAGTCCTTCGAAATAATTTGCATATCATGCATGACATGTTTTCCTTACAAGTTTTATAAAAACTTGTTTGTTTACTATGTATGTACAAGTATGTTTGATGATTGTTGTTTGTTGATTGTTGTATTGTTGTTTGCTTATATTGTTTAGATTGAACGGAGAGCAAACGTTCGTTGTTGAAAAGAGTTTGTGAACAACGACAACATTCAAAGGCAAGTGGCACACCTCATAAACTTCCTACTATTTTCTATATGCATTACTTAGTGTATTTTCAATAAGCATGTGTAGGATAGTATTGCTATGCAAGCCATGTTTAGATTCCCCTATTCATGTGTCTAGGTTCCTATGCAATACTTAATAGAATTATTTGATGCTATGCAAATGTTGTTTTTGTGAAAATCTAAATTCTACTAAGTTAAGAATGAAACACCTGGGTGGTAAGAGGTTGTATATTTTATGTTGAGTGGCTACTCAGGCCATGTCTATGGTTCCTGGAGTATGTACACTTGTGAACGGCCTCCCAGGAACAGAAGAATCTGAAGAACTCCGAGTGACGATTGCTTCCAGTGCAGCCATTGCCATATGGGCTCTGGCTTGATCAATTATGTTGCGTGGACTCTCTCTGGCTTGACAAGCAGATGTAGGGGGATGTTAGGTGGAACGGGTCAAGCTAGAGTGGGAGGGAAAATGCTTCTGAAAGATCTCGTCTCATTCTTCCCCTTTCCTTATCACTGTAACTGTGTAAAGGATAGTTTGGGTTGGATGGGTACAATGGTGAAAGTGCACAACCTCTGCAGAGTTAAAATCTAAGTACTTAGCCGTGTCCCCGGTACGGACAATTTGTGCAGCTGATCACAGACGTCAACGGAGGATTCCACCATTCCAACTTCAGAAATAAAACTTGATGGGTGAACAAGGGAAGATGAGATTTATGGTTTTCATGCCATACTTGTCTTGATTTGAAGAAAGTGTTTTCTAAAGAGATAGGAAAAATTGGCTTTATGCAAAATAGCCTTGAACTCCACCAGCCAAATATGCATATAGGCTATAGAGTTATTCCATTAAGTGTCCACCATAGTGTCACTTGCCAGACTCCATTTATAATGGAATCTGACCCACGTTGTTGCAATAATTTTCTTATTGCAGATTGATCAGATGACGAGTGAGGTTTTGATTAAAGGTTTCGAGTCTACAACCAACATGTTTTCGCCTGTGGCAACACGAAGTTGTTGGAGACCCACTGCTATTGTATTTCCGTTGTGTACTATTTCAAAGCTAGCTTTATAATATGCAACTTGTAATGAATATTTTATAAGTCTGGATCATCGATGTAATAAAAATTGATACTTTGTTGTGATATTACATCGTAAACTGTGTGTGCAAACGAATCGATCCAGGGATTTGCACTATACACAGGTATCTGCCTTATTGAAAGTGCAGGTACGCTACAGCGAAGGAAACTCAGGCGCCCCATCAAGCATGTGTTCCTCGCGCCATCGAAGGTTGCCTTGCTCCAATGGGAGTTCTTCAGCGGTGGTTCGTCAGGGACCTCGAGGAAGGCGCAAGGGTGCTCCACCCCGACGAAGAACCACTTATGGCGGAAGTCGTCCACCTTCTTCTTCACCGAGGTGATGGCCTTGTTGTCGCTCCAGGACATGGCGATGTAGACACTCCCCATGCCGTCAACGATGCGGAACGAGACGCACCCTGAGCGCTCGTTCTTCGCTGTGTTCCGGAGCGCGTAGAAACACCGGAACAACCCCACCGTGGGCTCAAAGCCCAGGTACGCCTCGCGGAGGTAGGCGAAGACGGCGAGGATGAGGATGGAGTTGAGGTGCAGATGCAGCAACTACACCTGATAGAACGCCAGCACCGCCTCTAGGAACGGCGAGAAGGGCGGCACCAGTCCGGCGGCAAGGCAGTGCTGGAAGATCGGGAAGTACCCTCGCGGGGGCTTCCCGTGCACCGCGGGCTTCAGGGCGATGGCGCCGTGCTCGTTCGTCCGGTCCGCAACCAAGTACCGGACCTTGGCGAGCGCCTTATCGTTGACGCGCACGCCCAGCAGCGCCGCGCCAAGCACGACCTCGGAGGCCTCCGCCTGGGAGGACGACCCCGCAGCGGCCTTGCCCTTGCTCTTGAGCGGGCTTATCATCGAGGGCTCAAAGCGCCGGGGAAGACGAAAGGAGAAGAATCCCAGGAGAGAGCGGAGACGGGGAGCTCTGGGAGGCGGAAACTTCGGCGAGAAGGATTGGAAACGGTAACGGCTCCCTGCTGCGACGCTCGGGCTTTATACCCCCTCAAGGAGCAGTTACCGGGGCGTGGTGGGACACCCCACGACTCGCGCCCCGGATCGTGTGAGACCGTTACTCGTCTGAGCGACGCGTGGCTTGGGCTGGCCAGACATTAAGGGCCCACGACGCTTCGCCTGAGCCCCTGGGCTCAATCATGCCCATCATGGGCCCGGGGGCTACTGTCGGCCCAGTCGGAACTGGGGTATGGAGAGCCCACTCCCCCCAGGCC
Source organism: Poa annua (assembly GCA_026929855.1). NCBI lineage: Eukaryota > Viridiplantae > Streptophyta > Magnoliopsida > Poales > Poaceae > Poa > Poa annua. The sequence goes on along the minus strand of CM049427.1, from coordinate 123,171,767 downwards.
TCGCACACGGGCTGAAAGACGAAACGACTAAGGACCAGGCCTCTCCGCCTGGCAGGACCCTCGAGAGCAACTCCCCTCGAGGGTCTGAAGAGGAAACGAGGGCCTCAGGGGGTCCCTCGCTTCAAGAGACCCTCCCGAGGCGCCAGCGCGCCTGCAGGGAAGTCAACGGGAATCCCCCCACAGGCCTTCCCAGGCCTGAGGGGAAACGTCGCGGCCAAGGAAGCACGGTGAGACGCACATGGCTTCTGCCACGCCCACGTGTGATGCAAGCATCCCCGTTGCCGTTTTGGTGATAAAGGAGTCAATAAAGTTGCGCCGCCTGCGGCAGGAATGCCAAGACCTTCCACTCTGGTGATAAAGAAGGAGGACGGCGCAACCCTCCAAATGAGAATGTCATCGTGGGCTCTACCTCAGAGACTTCCCTACCTGCGGACAGTACAGCGCGATCGGCCACCGCGCCCACCTTTACCAGTGGTGGACCGCGTCCATGGACAAAGGAGCAGCGGTGGACTCCTGCTCCACCATGCCACTGCCTTGTGGGAACCACCTTGAAGGCATAGGAGAAGAAGAGCGCCGGAGGCGCCTATAAAAGCACCAAGACCTCGGTTGTAGTAGGGGTCGGCAAATTGCTTGGAACCACACTTGTAAACCCTAGCGATACCAAGTAGGATAGTCTCTCGCTGGAGGAGGAAGAAGACGATCGCTTCCTTCCCCAGGCTAGAACTGCCTCAAGGGAGCCCTCGGCAAGCTTTGCTGTACTGTAACCTCCATAATTCAACACAGACAAGCAGGAGTAGCGGTCTTACCTCCACACGAGGGCCGTGAACCTGGGTATGGGTCGGTGTCTATCTCTGTCGTGGGTGCATCGTCTTCAGGTCCGGCGAGCTTCGTCGCCGGGTCCCTCGAGGGTCTTGACCTCCGCGTTCAATCCCCTTCACGAACTACACTTCAGGAAGTGACTACCCCCGATTCTAGGGAGTCACAACCCGACATTTGTCTCGGCCGAAGCACAAAAATTAAAAGATAAAGAGAGAAATAAAAAATAAAGAGAGACATGAAGTGTAGGTGACGTTTTTATATTTGTTGGTTTGGAGGACATAGAACATGCAAGGTCCTGTGTAGAAGGAATATAGACGGAGTGTGGACAACTTTTTCAAATGAAAACTCTATCCAGCTGGAGGAACATCTATCTCACAAATTACTCTCTATATCCAAGACATCAAGATTTCTACTTTCTCTATCCTACGGCTCTAAGGGCGTGCACAACTACCCACCATGGTAAATACAAGGTGCTGAAATTTGTATAGTTAGAAATTCGTATACACAATGTGTTAGAATTAGTATGTAGTTAACTTGGTATAGTTAGAAATTATTAAATACTTTGTGTTCAAATTGGAATAGTTAGAAATTCGTATACACAATATGTTGGAATTTCACAATATTTTCCAATTATGAGTTAGTGTAAAGATTCATAGTTTCGAGATGGACGGGACTATAAGAGATGTCCTGAACTGGGCTCCGTCGGGCTGGCAATGGGAGGTGCTATCTTCCGTTGCACGCAAGATTGGTGAGGAATGAGGGAATCACAGTCGACCCGTAACTTCTTTGGTGGCGGTCACGTAGGCCACAAGCAGTGCAGAGGGAGCCGGTTCCCGAGGAGGTGGTTCGTCGCCGTGTTAGGGCGGAGGACGAGCACGTCCGTCGGTACATGGTCGCGTTGGATGTCATGTACTCCAATACATGGCAGCATCTACAGGGATCTTATATTAGCTATGATCCTGTTTGGGTTCCTTCCTTTTGGGTTTTCACCGCCCGCGGCATATTTTTGGCGGTTCGACGTCCAGTCTGATAAGGGAGATGTATTATATAGTGATATATTATTATGACTTGTAATGAATTGATACTACTTTTAATCTTGCTCATGTTGTTTTTACTACTACTAGTTTTAATCTTGCCCTTTTTGTTATTACACAAGCAGTACATTATCTTTTTCTAATCTTTATTCTTTATTAGTTAAGCTATGGACCACAACGGTAAAGATGATGACGAAGAAAAAATGCTGAACATCATAGCGAAAGGAGAAGATAGCTTTACAGATGACGGTTCACAGTATCTGAACGAAGATGGTGATGGGTTGTTGGATCATTTGTTAGAAGAACACAACACATGCAACCCGCAAACAAGTACTGATGTCGATGTTGGGCCCTCAACCAAGTCCGGCTCGGTATATATTTAAGCATTTGCTCATGATATCTCTAGGTAGACCTCCACTTTGAGCATATAGTGATGAATGTTTCTTTTCAGACCTCCACATCGAACGAATCTTCTTTTCCAAAGCTACGGTGCCCGACAAAAAAGTGGGACAAAAATACACATATGAAGATTGACGTAGTCAGTGCAATTGGGGAACTTTTGGAGCCCAAAAAGAGTGTGACCGCATTTACTAATAAAGCAGAAGATCTTGTTAGGGACATCATCACGATCACCTGTTGAGAATAGAATAAGCCAGGAAGAGCCGACGGAATAAGTTATGTCTCTTACGTAGTAATTTTTTTTATTTGGGACAAGATCATATCATATTTCACTCTACCAAAGATGGACACCGAAGAGCAAACAACGGCCTTGGTGAAGGAAGTCAAGGCGTGGGCCCTTAAGAAGATGGCCACACAATTCCAGAACCACAAGAAAAGATTGTGGACCAAATATGTCAAGAGAGAAAAAATTGCTCCGGACTTCAAGGGAGCAGAAGAGAGGTTAGTTCTCAATGCAACGAATTCAAGGAATACAAGGAATCGGAAGAACCTGCGGCTATGTCGAAAAAGAATGTGGATAATGCAAAGAAAAATATATATCATCATAATTTTGGGCCAGGTGGCTACAGGACCTGATACGTCTCCAATGTATCTATAATTTCTTATGTTATATGCCTATATTATACCAATTGCTACCTGTTTTATGTACTCTTTATATAGTTTGTATGCATTTTCTGGAACTAACATATTACCAAGAAGCCACAGTGCCAGTTCCCTGTTTTCTGATGTTGGTTTCAGAAAAGTACTTAAGGAAATATTCTCGGAATTGGACGAATTTAATACCAAAGCCCCTATTTTTCACGAGAGGTTCCAGAACACCGAAGAAGATACGGAGAGGGGCCATGAGGCCCCCAGATGAGGTCCCGGCGCGGCCCCCCTCGTGCCGCGCGGGCCCCTTGTAACGTCCCAAATTTTGGAAGGAAGAAAAACTTAATTTGAAAAGACCCAAAATTCTGAAGCAACAAAACCTTTTTGAAATATCTTGTTAATATACGTGTTTTAATCTTGTTTGCACTATTTTCCCTGTTGTGGTTGTTGTTTGTGTTGTTGAACCTTAAAATATCAACATATGAATTTTTTTACGTGCGTATAAATAACCAGTGTGATCAATTTTAGGACAAGTAAAATGATCCCTATATCTCCTCCATTTTTACTTTGGACAAGCTCCATTTCCTTGTCACCCTAGTTTTTAGCAACTACCCGAAAACCTACTAGTTAATAAGAATAACAGTATTTCCAAAAGCTACATGTTTGCAAAACTATAAAGGACCATTTAATGAGTCCTAATCTATCTTGAGTTTAGTATGTTGCTAGTGTTAGCAACTCTTATTTTCAAAACTCTCAATTTATTATTCTTTGGATAATTTCAATAAAAGTGGTTAAAGCTCTTCCTCCAAAAGTCTTGTCATAATCATGATGCTCACAACCTCACCAACATATTTGATTTGTATTAAGTTCTTGGTTGGTTGTTTAAAAAAATTCTTGTATTGGATGTGGTTATATGATTTTTGTGTGTCCACTTAGGAGTGAGGCTTGATTGAGATTAAATGTCCTATTCTATGATTGTGGTGTGTCTCACCTCTTTTGTTATGATTTCGTTCATAAGGAACTCAAAAATTATATTTTTAACTCGTGGATGACTATCTTCATGTCTATTAAAACATAGCAAATCTAGGGGCCATGTTCAGAAATTCATGACCCAATTTTGACATGTAAATCAACCAAGTTAATCTTTGTCACCTATATTTTCAAAACCTGTGTTTGGTTGTTTGTTGACACCTTGTTTGATCACTAAGCCATTTAGGGTTAGGAGGCTAGGCAAATCAATGACCTTTTGACCAGAGCTGGATTCACTTTTGCACTTCCTCCCCTAAACACACCAGGACCCTTTGGGCAATGCACTTGCACACCTCTCTTCTCTGTCACCTATTCTTGCTGGGAAATTCTTTTTATCCATTATTGGTCTCCTGGTTGCTTAATACTTAGTGATAAACATGTCCTCAAATTAACCTTGTGCACATTTCTCTAATTACACAAAACCATATAAAATCCTGCTCTCTCCTCTCCCCCATCGATTATCTGCCTTGTAGAAGAAGGAGACCAACAACCCCGACCCGGCCCCACTTGCCAGCCCCTCACTCACCCCTCTCCTCCACTCAGCTTCTCTCTTTTTGCAAACCGGCCAACCCGAGCTCACTCCCTCACTCCCCACTAGCCAAGCCATGTCCCTCCCGACCAGCACACCAATGTCTCCTTCCTCACCGCCCTACTGAGCCAATGGGAGAGCCCCTCGCGCACTTCCTCTCCCTCTCCTCCCGTGAGAAAACCTAAATCAGGAGAGCCCTCTAAGACACGACCCCGTGACCCTCTTCTTTCCATTCCACACCCAAAGTACTCCCCTGCCTCCCCTCTATCCACCCACAGAGCCTCGCTCGAGTTATCTCCCTCTATCGGTGAAGAACACCATTTTTCTCCCTCGGTGTCCGTCGACTTCGACTTACAATGGCTCGTGCCGACGTTTTGCACATCCTTTCTTCGCCATTTTTGGCCCTTCATGCTCGCACTGGAAGTAGCTAACTCCTCCCCTCCTCTTTTCTCTTTTAGGTCGACCGGAGACGCCTGAACCTCACCGTGTCCGAGACGGATGCCCTTAGTGTACCCGTCGTGTGGCTGCGCTCCGGCAAGATCTACGACCTCTCCTGCACCAACCCGACCCTCCGCATCAACCTCGACCCCTCTTTGTCGTCCCTCTTGAGCCCTAGGTGAGCTACCTGAGGCCATGGCCGAATCTTGGTTTTTTCCTATCCTTCCCGTGTGTCTCAAGGTGGAAGAAGAGCAGCATCCCGATCTGCAAATCAACGGTCATCATTTGAGCATCCTAGATCTAATCTCAGCCATTAGATCTCGATCCGGTGGTGAAAGAACATTTCCCTCATGTGTGGTTTTGGCAATTAAATGACAATCTCTATGGACTAATGTTTACATTGAGATATCCTTATAGATCATGTGCATGGGATTAGTGGAGCTCTTGTGTTGAGTGAAGCTTATTGCAAGTATGTCTTAAAGGATTCAAGACATCATATTAGTAAAGAAATGTTGGGAGATACAAGGTTGATCAAGATGTTGATCAACACACAAAGCTACAAGATGTACCAAGAGCGATCATGTAGCGTACCTACACTTAAAATAAGGCAGATACCTGTGTATAGTGCAAATCCCTGGATCGATTCGTTTGCACACACAGTTTACGATGTAATATCACAACAAAGTATCAATTTTATTACTTCGATGATCCAGACTTACAAAATATTCAATACAAGTTGCATAGCATAAAGCTAGCTTTGGAAGAGTAAACAGCGGAAATACAATAGAAGTGAGTCTCCATCACATTCATGTTGCCACAAGCGAAAACATGTTGGTTGCAGACTCGAAAGCTTTAAAGGAACCTCACTCGTCATCTGAACAATCTGCAATAAGAAAAATATTGCAACAACGTGGGTCAGATTCCATTAAAAATGGAGTCTGGCAAGTGACACTATGGTGGACCCTTAGTGGAATAACTCTAATAACCTATATGCATATTTGGCTGGTTGAGTTCAAGGCTGTTTTGCATAAAGCCAATTTTTCCTAACTCTTTAGAAAACACTTTTCTTCTATTCGAGACATTCGTGGCATGAAAACCACTGTCTCATTCTACCCTTGTTCACCCATCAAGTTTTAGTTTTGAAGTTGGAATGGTGGAATCCTCCGTTGACGTCCGTGATCAGCTGCTCAAATTGTCCGTACCGGGGACACGGCTAAGTACTTAGTTTTACACTATGCAGAGGTTGTGCACTTTCACCATTGTACCCATTCAACCCAAACTATCCTTTACACACTTATAGTGATAATGAAAAGGTGAAGAATGAGACGAGATCTTTCAGATGACCCGTTCCACCTAACACCCTCTACATCTGCTTGTCAAGCCGGAGAGAGTCCACGCAACATAATTGATCAAGCTAGAGCCCATATGGCAATGGCTGCACTGGAAGCAATCGTCAATCAGAGTTCTTCAGATTTTCTCTATTCCTGGGTGGCCGTTCACAAGTGCACGTGCTCCAGGAACCATAGACATGGGCCTGAGTATCCACTCAACTCGACTCCATACAACCTTTTACCACCCAGGTGTTTCATTCTTAACTTAGCAGAATTTAGATTTTCACATAACAACATTTGCATATCATCAATAATTCTACTAAGTATTGCATAGGAACCTAGACACAGGAATAAGGAATTTCTACACAGGTTTAGCATAGCAATACTATCCTACACATGCTTATATAAAAATACACTAAGTAATGCATATAGAAAATAGTAGGAGGTTTATGAGGTGTGCCACTTGCCTTTGAATGATGTCTTTGCTCACAAACTCTTTTCAACGTTAAACGAAGCTCTCCGTTCAATCTAAACAATATATACAAGAAACAATACAACAATCAACATAAAACACAACTACACAATGTATACAACACATACAAAATGAACAAACAAGTTTTATAAAACTTCTAAGGAAAAATATGCTTATGCATGATGTGCAAAATATTTCTAAGGACTAGAAATGCATGTCATGCCATGAAAATCTTTTAAGTTAATGCAAGGCAATTAGGTTGGTCAAAAATGACTAAGGACTAATGTCATAAGTTGGATAAATTAATTTGTTATAATTCATCTTGAATAAGCACTCTAATGGCTTAGTCTTGATGTGCATACATACTTAGAGAGAAATACTAAGTATATTCTTCAAGATGACCAACAATTATTATCATCTCTTTGTAAATTCGATATTCACTATAGTGAGAGAGACAGACACCCGGCCAACAACTTAAATTGTGGAACAGGTCTCATGTACGTGGACATGTAAGGTTAGTCTCCAGGCTGCTTCATCTCACTATGCCGCTAGGATCCAACAAACTTCAAAGATCATAACAACAAGATCAAAATTGTTTAAGTATGAAATGGAAGACAAGATTAGGAAAGAGGGAAAAGAAAGAAAGAAAGATGTAGTTGGTCTTCCAGGCTTCATCTCCAGACTTGTAATATTCTCCTTGGTGATGTCTTGATTGCATTCTTGGAAGACTTGAATAATTTTCGCGACTTGATGATTTTTGTATCACCTAGGCTGGTCTTGGATTTAACTTAGTCTTCATGAAGTCTCAGAGAAGAAGGGAGAAAAGAAAGAGAGAGGAAGCAAGACTTAGAAAATATTTGTTGGTTAGTCTTCATGAACTTCTTCTTGATTTTCTTCTAAGTGCTTCTACTCCTTGAAGATACTTCTGAAGTCTTGTTTTGGCTAAGTTCTTCATTGGCCTTCTAGCTCCATCTAGAAAATCCTAAGAGTCTAAGTTTATAACACTTTACCAAAAATGCTAAGTTGAAAATACTTCTAACTTAGAGAGAATAATAGAGGAGTTTTCCTATGAGGAGTATAACTATATAATAAAATAAGTTATGCATGAAATGCACCATTTAATCATAAGAAACATCATACAATTTTTTGTGATATTTATAAAATATGCTTTAGGCTATAAATGCAATTTAATTAATTTCAATTTTTGGAAAATATAATAAAAATAATTACAAATAAGATTAAAGTTTTATGTGATTAAATTCTGTAACAAAATTTTATAAATAATATTAATAGACAAAGGGTATTTAATTAAATTTATAGTAATTCGATTTAATCAAAAATAATGTTTCTATTAATAGTTATGTCAAAAATAGTCAAACTATTCAAATTAAATATATAACTATCAAATCATTCAAATACTACTCAAAAATATTTTATAACAGAGGCATCATTTTACAAATATTCCGAAGTCTCTAAAACAATTTTATTTGCATTTTTTGAATTTATAGATTTAAAGTTATGACAAAAATACTCAAATCCTCCATTTGAAATTTGAATAATTTAAACTAACTAAAATTTGAATTCTAACAGATCTAAAATATTCTACATGTCAAGGGCTTTTCAGAAATATAAAATTTATCAAATTTGGATAAGTGGTTAAAAAGTTATGGGGGTTTGAACTACAGGGACTTTTTTTGTAAAATAGCCAATTAAATTTAAATCGAAAAAAACAATTTCTGACGTGGCTGCTGCCAGGGCGCTGACTGGGCTGCTGACGTGGTTAAGTGGATGGATCTGGATCGTAGGATTTAGATCTAACGGTCCTAAACAGATCGTACCGTCGGTTGGATCTAATCCTGGCCGCACGATTCAGATCGGACGGTGTACGGCGAGTTGACCAAAAGTGGCGGCGGTTGGTCGTCGGAGTCTTCTCCAGTGCGGCGAGCCATGGCCGGAACGCACGGGCTCGGTGCTACGGGAAGATACCTGGAGATAGCAGAGGACGAGGCGGGGGTCGGAGGTGTAGTCGCGGTTGTCGGGGGGCTTCGGCTCGTCGGAATTTCGTCGTCGGAAGCAATGGCGCGGCAGCGAGCTTCGGTTGTAGATGGCGGCGTCGATTTACTGCAGAAGGGAGCGAACCGAGCCGTCACACAGATGCGCACGACGATGGGGAAGCGAGGGGGGGATGAGAGGGCATCTGAGGCTCGGGGCTCACCGGAAACAGCAGAGGACGGCGGCGGCAATGGCGGAGCTCCGAGGACGAACTCGAGCAGCCTGGGGGCTCGCGGGCTAGGGTTTCTTGGGGGAAAGGGAGAGGATGGCGTGGGGTATTTGTAGGTAGGCTCGGAGGAAACTAACCGCGATATTTGAGCTAGAATTTTGGAAAGAAATCGGGAGCAATTTCTGGAGAGAATTTCGGGCGGAAGTTGAAGAAGGGTGACGTCAGCGATGACGTCATCCGGAAATTTCTTTTTCATGTTTCTGATTTCTTTTATAACATTTGATTTAAGTGTCCAAATGAACTCAAATAAATTTCTATAAATTTCTAATATTCATATCTATGTTTTAAAACATTTGTGAGCATGTTTTGAAAACTTTTTAAATTTAATAATTTTGAAATATTGGTCAAATACAAATTTGACACTTAATATCAAATTTGAAATTATAGCATAATTAAATTTTCTTTTGGCTAAATAAAATTTGTAAAATACCCATATTCAAATATGTTTGATTCAAAGTTATTTAAACTCATTTTCAAATACTAAATTCATTTTTGGCTTTAGTATAATATTAATAGTATAACACAACTATATAAAAATGAAAAGGGAAATATAATGTATTCATTTTATTTTAGTTCAAAATAATTTGTGCACCATTATATTTTATATTAAGATAATTCATTTGAAAACTTCATAACACAACTTTGGAAAATATTTTAGTTTAAATTCATTTCTTATATAGAATATATTCATCAATATAAGTTTTTTAAATTAATGAATGCCATGCTTATTTAGAAACACTTTTATTTCAATAAAATGGTTTGAAAGTTTCTAACACATTTGTCAAATTAGATATTGAGGTTTTAAGAAATACTATGGATAATAAAATGTTTAACTTGAAACAACTTTTGAAAATAATGTTTAACTGATATCTTTGAAATATTAAACTTTTTGAAGATGTTTGAAGTCTTTTATAGTCGGTTTTTCTTATGCATTTTAATATTTTATTTTAATAAAAAGGAAAGTTTTAAATTTTAGTGATTTTTGAACATTATAAAATGTTGGGATGTTACAGATCATGTATCTCTTGGGATGGTAAACACTTGTATACATTTGTGAACCAACCCATGATATATGTGTGTGTGGTATTATTATATGTGGTTAGGTATCTTCCCATGTACTTGCATCAAATTAAGATTTTATATAGCTCATGGAGGATGACGTCATGTGGTGATCGTCAGCAAGGTGAGATGTGAAAGACCAAGAGAAGCTTCTTGAAGAGATCATATGCTTGGAGCTTGCTATGGATACATGAAGACGGATCTTAGCGAGACTCTCCCATTGTAAACATGGGGAGTATTTGGAGAAGTCTTCATCAAGCATGTGCTTGGACGCACAATCAAGAAAGATGAACCACTTGAAGAGAACAAGATAGTCATCATCTAGCTCAAGTGGAATGCTCAACGCAAAGGTATGATCTTGATAGGGCTATAGGATAGATAGGTGTACTATCAAAAGGGCTCTCAAGTGAATAACTTGATCGAATCGTTGTGCAGAGCTCAAACCTTTGCATACTTGACAAATCATATTTCTTGGTTCTTATTTGGCTTTTATGGTGGTGACGAACTAGAGCTTGATTCATCTCCATGTCAAGCTCTTGTTCATCGAAAATGGTTTTACTTGGGAAAACTTGTTGCATTTTTTATGTTGGAGGTTTTACCGGTTTACTTGTTAAAGAAAAGTTCAACCTTTCCCTATTTGGTTTTATCCTCACATGATTGATTATGATGTTTCTCTGTATGATCTTATAGAGCTCGTTGTAACGATTACAACGAGATGAAAATAATCAAAAATAGAGTCCGTATGAAATGGCTATTGTAGTTTTCGTTTTGCTGTTTCTGTCAGTTTTCAGGGACTCGGAAATTCCGAAAAAGTGAAATTTCCGGCCACAATTTCCAGCTCAAGTCAGTACCGAAATTTCCGACTGGAGCAAATTTCTAGTCTAAATTTTCGGCCGGAATTTCTGATTATCTCTATGTCCAACGATTAGAATTTCTAGGGGTATAAAGACCCCCCCCCCCACCCCCTCTTCTTCTTCCTTGGCCCATCCAAGGAGCACGAATTTCCTCTCTCTCCTACTCCATTATTGACCTTGGAAAGCTTGATTTCTCTCAACCCCTCCATTGATTCTTTCATATTCTTTATTGAAAGTTGAGAGGAGATCTAGATCTACAATCCTGCCAATCCATCTCTCCTCTAAGTGAGGGGAACCTAATGGATCTAGTTCTTGGAGTTCCTTTGTGGTTCTTCTCATTTGTTCTTCCTCTCTTCTCCCCCCATAATCATTAGTTGCTTTTGGTGGGATTTGGGAGTGAAGGATTTGAATCCTTTTTGATTTTCTTTGTTCTTCGTCTCTTATTTCCCCATAAACATTTGTTGCTTTGTTGGAGTTTGAGAGTGAAGCACTTGAGCACTCCGTGTGCTCTTGCCATTGCATCTTGCATCGGTTTGTGCTCTCCACGAGATTCGTGGAAGTGAAAGATTGTGAGCTTGTTACTCTTAGGTCATTGGACCCTATACGCCTATTGTGGCTGGTCTTTTGTGGCCAAGACCTTTTGTGGTCACTTGAGGGCTCCCAATTAAGTTGTGGGTGTGTGCCTCAAGACTTGGGAGCCCCCAATTAAGTTGTGGGTGTGTGCCTCAAGAGTGTTGTACGGGATTCGATCTCCGCCCCAAAGTGGATCAATAGTGGATGGTGAACTCGCAACCTTTTGTGGTTGAGTTCATCAGGAGAAGAAGGTGAGCCTTTGTGGCGTTGCGGCTAACCTGTTGTGGTTGTGCACACCTCTCCAAACGAGACGTACACCCTTTGGGTGGAACTCGGGAATACATCCTCGTCTCCGCGTGCCTCAGTTATTTCTATACTCGAGCTCTTCACTTATGCACTTTACATTGTGATAGCCTAGCTGCTTGAATTCATATATCTTGCTATCACCTTGTTATTTGTATTGCTTAGCATGAGTTGTTGGCGCACATAGGTGAACCTAGTTTATTTAGGTTGTATGCTTATTATTGGTAAACCTCTAGTTGTATTCCGTCTTTATCAAGCATACCGGAATTCGCGGGTCATTCTTGGACCGGAAAATCCGGCTCCTCGGAAAAAGTTTTAAATCGCTTATTCAGCCCCCCCCCCCCCCCCTAGGCGACGTCTATCCGTTCAATTGATATCAGAGCCAGGTTATCTCATTATAAGGACTAACCACCTAGAGATAAAGATGTCGTTTAGAGAATTAGTGCACAATCCCACTTATATATTCGATGGCACAAATTATGATGTTTGGAAAATTCGCATGCTTAATCTATTTAGAGACATGGGTTCCAATTTAGAGATTATTGTAGATATGGGTTTTTCTCCTCCAAAGGATTCACAAGAATTATCTTTAGAGGATGAGAAAAACTCTTATCTCGATACTCCAGCATCTAATGGTCTTATATGTGCTTTGAGCGATGTAGTCCTTGCGTCAATTATGCCTTTTCGGAGCGCTCATGAATTATGGACAAAACTTCAAGATATATATGAGGTGTCCAACATTTCCAAGGATGATTGTCCTCCTTCCACATCCGGTCCTGATGAGCTCACGACTTCCTCCACTTCACCGACATGTGGTTTGCCACAAAGTAATAATATGGTGAGTGGTGATAGAAATTGCATTCTTGATGGTGAATACACTATTGACTATACTTCTCACCCATCTAATTGCAATGCTCTATATTTGGACTTAAACACCTCTAGCACTTCAAATGTCATAAATGCTAGTGTTGACAGTCGTTGCATATCATGTAGTAGTTGCTTAACTAAATCTCATGAATATATGCTTTCCTTTTCTTGTTGCCATGATCAAAATATTTCTATTTCCTCCAGTACTTGTTTGGCTAACAATGTAGAGGAATCCCAACAATTGTTGGAACAAGACATGGACCTCAATGGTGTTTCAAGTACTTCTTCATCGTCTTCATCCATTACTCACTTTTGCCTTATGGATAAGGAGTTTAAGGTATCTCCTACTGTGCACTCCAATATATCTCATGATGATGATGATAATGATGATGATGATCGAATTAAGGAGAAGTTTGATATTGTCTCTCATGTTCTCTTAAATAATAAAAATGCTCATGAGAACTTCTTAGAAATCATGACTGCCCTTTTTGAGCTCAAGAAGACCTTTGAGGCCTTGGAGACCCGTTGTCATGAAGGGTGGGGTCTTGCTCGTGATTCCACGGGTGAGATCCACAATCTTGGGAATGCTCTTGAGGAAGAGCAAGAAACTCGGGTTACTCTCGAGGAGAGATTGGAATCTAGTGAGGAGTTAAATAATGAAATAATTGCTAAACTCACTAAAGAACATGACCATGCTATTGCTAAATGTAATGTGCTTAGTAAAGAAAATGCTAAGTTAAATAATGAGCTTGTCATGTTGTCTCCTTCCAATTCTAATGTTAATGATGCTTGTGCTACTAACTCCACTTTGTGTGACGCATCTATTTTGAAGGAGAATGTTGAGCTAAGGGCTCAACTTGATTTGCTAACTAGTAAGCATGAGAATTTTCAAGAAACTCATGAAAAGCGTTTTAGCTCTAATGATAATCTTCTAGCATCCCATGCTAGGCTAAATTTAGCTCATGAGGCGGTCACTATGGAGGTAACATCTTGTGAGCCTCTTGTGCACACTAGCACAACTTCTACTTCTAAAGCTTTATTGCCATGTGCTAGTACTAGTAATTCTACATTACATACTATTGCTAAATCTTGTGATGAATTACATTTCTTGCCTTGTTGCTCTAACAACGTAGCATCTACTTCCTCTAGTGTTTGTGTTGAAACTAACCATGTAGAGGAACTCAAAGAGCTCAAGGCACAAGTCACTTCTTTAAAGAAAGACTTGAAGAAGTGTCATGAAGGGAAGTCCACCCTTGACAACATGTTGAGAGTGCAACAACTTCCTCATGACAAGAGTGGACTTGGATTCAACTCCAATAACAAGAACAAGTCCAATGTCAATAAGAAGCACAAGTTCATCAAGAAGAAGGGCCAAGAACAAGTTACTGATTCGGCCAAGATTGTGTGCTTCAAGTGCAAGGTTGAAGGGCACCATGTTAGATCTTGCCCTTTGAAGAAGAAGCCTCTTAGTGAGAAGCAACAAGGGAAGCAACCTCAAGTTCAAACTCAAGCTTCCCAAGTTGAAGAACCTTCACTTCCCAAAAAGAAAGGTAAAAGTCGACTTGTAGCACCCCAACTTATATTAAAGTTGGAATACCTGTGTTATGTGCTAGTCCCTGGATCACTGCCAGCACCACAGTACAAAATATAGAGTACCACTGCATAAGTATTAAATTGCTACATCGAGATCCAAAATAATAGCCAATATGGCCTTATTACAATTTGCATAGCCATGAAGGCTAGCTAAAGTTCAAAGTTCACAGCGAAAGCGAAATAACATTGAGCCTCATCTTCAAGCATGCGCCACAGGCAGTCATGTTGGGTGTAGACTCGAGCCAATCATTCAGCATCAGAATTTCCTGCACATTGGAATATGCAGCCCCCGAAGGAGGTCAATACAATGACGTATTGGCAAGTGACTATGGTGGATATATATATATTGGCAAGTCTAACATCTATATGCATATTTGGCTTGGTGGGGTTGAAGGCCATTTGCAGAAAGCAAGTTTTCCCCTATCATTTTGTAAAACACTTTTATTTCTCGTAGACTTGGCACCGAGGGAATAAGCCCAAGTGCACCAACAATTCTTTCCTTAGTCCAATTTTACTTTATGAAAACAGTGTTGAGATTCTTCTGCCCATCCTTGTCCAGTTGCTCGAAGTAGTCCATTTCCGGGGACACGGCTGAGAACTCAGATTGTCGACTCTGCAGAGGTTGTGCACTTTCACCTTTAGACTCAATTTGTCCGAGAAATCCTATACACGCGGAGTGTATTATGGAAAGGAGAGAATTGAGACAAGAATTTTCAGAAGATGAATGCAACCATACTAGCAAGACCCGTTCCACCTATCATCTCTACATCTGCTTGTCAAGCTGACAGGTTGCACTCCCACAACTTAATCATTCTAGACAGAGCCCATTGTCAAAAGGTTGCACGGGAAGCTTTCTAAACTTAGAGGGACTTAGTAATCTCTTTGTTCCTGGGTGGCCGTCCACAAGTGTACTTCTGGTCAACCACCATACTCATGGCCCTAAGTAGAATAGACATTCATCCTAGGCGATGACAACCACAAGCATAGTCCCAAAAGCCACTCAACATAAACCATATCAACCAATTCCACCCAGATGTGTATTTTAGATTTTAACACTTAGAGACATTTCCATAACATGGCAAACACTTTTATAGCATGGCTAAGCAACTAATAAAATCTTTTCGTGGCTGCTTAGGGAAAAGGGTGGCTACACACTACTAGGATATTTGTAAAACACCAACTAACTTAGTATTAGAAAATAAATCAAAATTCCCTATCATGCACACTACTCAAAATATACTACTTATGCATATAGAAATTATGGGATATTGTATGAATATCACTTGCCTTGGTAACATGAGGAACAATCGCAGCAAGAATAACAATCACAAGCAATTCCTTCCTCTTCTTCACAATCTAGCACAATTAATGAATAAAATAAATACCAACACAATAACATCACAACACTAAAATAAAATCATGTATGCATGGATGATATGCTATGATAATGGGACACACTTATTAATACTTATTAATTTATGTCATTAATAAGTGAATTAATTTTTTTAGGTATTTCTTATTTTATTTATCAATTAAATAAATTTAAATTAATATAGTAAAACTTTGATTTCTATAATTACATCTTTTATTGTTTTTATGACATCTTAAATTTGGACATTTATTAATATTGCTGGACAGAGGGAAATAATACAATCCTAAAACAATTACATTTATTTCTAAATCATTTTTATTATTTAAGTTATTATTTTAATGGCCGAAATACTCCTCTGATAATTATACAAATTATAATTTGTCAAAGGGAAAAACAATTGATGTGGAAATAAACTACATGAGCAGAGCTATCCGTGGATATAAAGTTTATCAAATTTGAACTTGTAGATCAAAAGTTATGAATTTTCTAAGTTTTGTATATTTTCTGTTTTATTTATAAAAATTCCTGCGAAAAAGAATTTAACAGGGCTACGTGGCGCGATCCTATTGGTCGGTACCGTTTCGACGCGGATCGGCTGCGAGAGCCGTCCGATCTAATTAAAAATGGACGCGCGAGATCTAATCGATCTAGATCCATTGGATCTAGATCTAACGGTCCACGATACGTTGACCAAATGCGGGCGGTGCGGTCACAGGAGACGCGCGGGGGCGCGGCAGAGCCATGGCCGGCGTTTGCGCCCGAGGCGTGCTACGGTGCTAGGAGGAAACGGAGCTCGCCAGGGGATGCCGATGTCGTGGGGAGGGCGATGGCGCGGTGGCGATGACCGGAGCGTCCTTGTCTTCCCGGAAGAGCTCGCCGGAGTTGCGCCCGGCGACGGTTCCTCTCGGTCGTGGACGGAGGCGGGGTTTCGCTGCAAAAACACACGCTCCACCGCGTCAAATCGATGCGCACAGCTCACTGGGAGCGAAGGGAGGTGGAAAGGAGGTCCGAGGTGGCCGGAGTTGCTCGGGCGGCGGAGTTCTTACCGACGGCGACGGCGGGATTGCGCGAACTCGTGCGGACAGCCTATGGGCTCTCGGGAGGTGTGGTTTGGGGCAATCGGACGAGAGCGAGGAGGGCTATTAGTAGGGGGAAACGGCGAGGTAAATGGAGAAGTAAATCGCCGCATTCAAACGAAATCAAATCGGGCATTTTCGGTCGGGACGGGGGCGTGATTTGGGGACGAACGGCTCCGCGGGGGAGATGACAGGTGGGTCCCACCTGTCAGTCACTGCGAGCGAGCGCGCGGGGCGCTGGGCCGCTGGCGGGCTGGCAGGCTACGCGCGCGCGGCAGATAGATACGGGCCACGGCCCACTCGACTCAGAAAACCAAATACCAATTATTTTTATTTAAATCCTTTTTTGTTTTTAAATACTGATTTCAATATGATTTTTAAACCTATTCAAAACATTTCAGAAAAATTCATAAAAATATGTTTTGGAAAGGTTATTTAAAATGGAACTTTTTAACATTATTCTTGTCCATATATAAATTGGTAAAATTTTATTTATTAAAGGAGTTTTAAATAAACACTTTATGGAATTTATAGATTATTTATATTTATAATTTGAAGTTTTATTTATTATTTTTGTGATGTATTTTTATGCTCAATGATGCATGATGCCTGAATGCAAGTTTTAAATTTTTGCAAAATTTGGGATGTTACACGACTTTGCTACAAATGTCGTGGGAAGGATCACTTTGCTTCTTCATGCACTCATGGTACCTTATCCAACACACTATTATTGATAATGTTCATTCTCTTCGGAAGGATAAGGTTGGCAATGTGTTTGCCAAAGTTATTGGTACTCAAAGTTGTGTCAAGAAAATAACCATTTGGGTTGCCAACCCTATTGTGACTAACCTCTAAGGACCCAACTTGGTTCCGGACCAACAAGCTAAAACTTGATCAATAGATGTAAGTGGAGGACATTGGAGACTTGACTACATCATGAAGAATTAAGGGATATTCATCATTCATATTCTCTCAAGTCAAGTCAATTGGATTATATTGTCTTAGCATATATCCAATGCTCCTCCTTGAGGTAACTTGTATTCAATTCATATGTATACATTGAAAATTACTTGCACCCTTGTTGTTTGGTTTTGTACCTTACTAATGTTTTATATGTGTTGTGCACTCAACTTACTTTTGATTGAGTAATCAAGCTTGTTTATGTTGGTTTGCACACCATGTATGTTTTGAGCATCTTGTCTATTTGCTTTCATCTTAATTGGTTTAGGGATTTTAATGGACTGTCCCATTTTGGGGGAGTGATGTGCTTTTTTGTAACCACTAGTGGAAAAAGGCTTATAGGTGGGATGACCCTTTGTGGCGCACCAGAAGCGCATGCGCCACAAAAATGATTTAGTGGCGCACCACACAAGTGCGCCACAAATATCTGTGGCGCACAAAATAGCAATGTGCCACTGAAATAGTCATTTTTGTGGCGCACGAAGAAATATGCGCCACAGAAATATGGTGGGCCCTGCTAGATTGGTCGGATTTCAGAAATCTGAGTCATATTCTGTGGCGCACAAAGCAAATGCGCCACAAAACGTTAACATTTGGTGGAGCACCCTGTACCATGCGCCACAAAAACTTGACATTTTGTGGCGCATGGAGCTGGTGCACCACAGAATGTTAATTTTATGTGGCGCATATGGAACGGGTGCGCCACAGATAGTTTTCCCGCCTTTTCTCCCCCTTTCCCCGCCATTTTTCTGCTATCCTCTTCCTATAAAATCCCCCTCCGGTATGAGTTTTGGAATTATAGATTTTCAGTCTAGCTAGGCGTGTAAGGATGTTTTGTGTTGGTCTTGCAATAAGTGTGCGTCTGGCGGGTGCCACAGTACCGCCGCAGAGTATCTCGCGCTTATTTCCCATAATTTGCTTGTTGAGGGTAGGAAAGTGTATCACGATGAACTTATTGAGAGTGAGAGTCATCTCGCTTTGGTGGGAGCCAAACTATGCAGCGCTGGGTATCCATATCGAACCCCTAACCAAATTTGTCGTGAATTGATTAGGATTCGAGTCATGTTTAACAAGAAAGTTGAGAAGGTCAAGTTCAAGACTCAGTGGGATCTTGATTCATACGCTGAGTCTTACCGTTTGGTAGATGAGAGCGATGATTCCGATGACTTCATGCCGTCATCCAAGGCCCTGAAGTCAGAAGGAGCGTCGAACGGGAAGGGCAAGAAGGTTGAATCGTCCTTCAAGAATAAGAGTGTATCATCGTCAAAGGGCAAGGGCCCTTCATCAAGGGATTGAGTTGTGTTGTGTATCTTCATTAATTTCAGCTATGTTGAATCGTCATTTGAGTTGCGTTGCATATATCTTTGTGAATTGAATATTTGAGTTGAGTTATGTGTTGTGTATATCTTCAAAATTTGTCGTGTGTTATATGTGATGTTGGTTTGACTTGTATAATATTGTACAGTACCAACTTATTTGAAGTTTAACAATAGAATATGATTTTTTCATAGGTTAACTTTTTTTGGCACGCCCGAGTGTTTTCTGTGCGCCAATGGGGCTTCTTTCTGTGGCGCAGCCAGCCCATGCGCCACAGAAAAGCGCTTTCATTAAAACTGCACGCTAGCCCGCGCGTGACCTAACCCTACCGTGCGCCAGATTCCACGCAGCGCCGCCACCCGCCTCTTCCTCCCGCGCGCCGCCGCCGCTCGGTGGCCGCCCACATCCGCTCGCTTCCACTTCCCGCGCGGCGCCGCCGCGCGCCACCACCGATCGCCTCCTCCTCCCGCCACCGCGCGCCTCCTCGTTGGCCACCCTCGTCCGCGCGCCTCCTCCTCCCGCCGCCGCGCGCCTCCTCGTCGGCCACCCTCATCCGCGCGCCTCCTCCTCCGGCCGCCGCGCGCGACCGCCGCCACCGCCCTCCTCGGCGCCAACCCGGCGCGCAGGTCTCCTCCTCCTCCCTCCCTGCACTCTAGGTGTTTGTGGAAAGGCCCAAACCGGCATTTTTGTTAAATTTGTACTAGAATCTGAAATTTGTATTATTGGCTCATTTTTTATTATTGCATATATGTTTATGATGTTTTTAGCATGTTAAATTTGTATGATGTTTGTATTATAATGCATGGTGTTGTTTAGCTAATTAATATTTGCTTGTTATTTTCTAATTGTTGGCTGATTATGGGTTGTTTATGATGCTAAGTTTAGATACATAATGGTGTTGTTTAGCTAATGAATATTTGCTTGATATTTGCTAATTGTTGGCTGATTATGATGTTATTCAAATAAGACTGCCATTAGGAATTGCATTTGTGCTAAGTAGTTTCTTGTCCTGTTAGTAGTTTTACTTTTGGCCGATGATTAAACAGATGGTTGCGGGTTGCATCTTTAGAGAGGTGTGAGTGAACCATGTTGTCTGAACATAGTTCACAATGTTCATTCCACTTAATTCACTGACACCGTCTCTAAATTTCATATGTGTTGATCAATTCCATATGAGGCCTTACTTGTTTTTGTTTGATGATTTATAATTGCATTTTACTTTTTGTACTATTTACCATCTTGTGATATGCCGATGATTATAATGTTGTGATACAGCTTTCAGGGGTGGGTCTAGTGAGCCTTGTGATATGCATGAGTGCACAGATCTCATGCATCCTACCTGGCTCGCTAGCTCCATCCCTGAAGCATGTCACTTCTAATTATGAGGCCTTGCTTGTTTTTGTTGAGTGTTCTTTAACTTGCATTTTACCATTTTTTGTTATGTCGATGATTAAAATGTTGTTACAACATGAGATCCCGAGATGGAGTAAGTGAGGCCAGTGTGATGCGACCCATGATGTACAGGAATACACATTTTTTGCATCCCACTGGCTCTCACTTACTCCGTCTCGGACCATTTGTGTGTTTCCAGTATAAGTATGAGGCAAGATTTTCTTTCGAACGAATTTCATTTCTAAAATTTGTTTCTAAGATGACTACTTTTGGCTGATGATTAGATGGTTCAACGTTACATCTTCAGGGAGGTGTGAGTGAACCATGTTGTCTGAACATATACGTGGCGTTCATTCCACGTTGTTCGCTCACACCATCTCTGAAGCAATCCCATATGAGGCCTTGTTTGTTATTTTTCTTGACTGCTTTTTAATTAACTTGCATTTTACCTTCCTTTAATATGCCAATGATTAAACCATTGTGACACCATGTTGATATTATTTCTTTGCATCTTGTTGTGTATAAGTTTAAATTTGTTGTGCTAACTGCTTAAGCTCCTCTTATGCATGTAGACGATGTCGCCGCGCCGTCGCGGGTTGTCCGGCTTCCGCGGTGTTCGGGAGCGGCCCAACGGCACCTACTATGCCGAAATCCGTGTGGGCGGATTTCGGCATACGCTCGGGACGTACCCCACGCCGGAGGAGGCAGCGCGCGCGTACGACGCGGTCGCGTGGCGTTTCCGGCGCCCGCGAAACGAGCTGAACTTTCAGGACTGTCATGACATCGCGGAGGCGAAGTTCCTCGCGCCACGGCCAACCCTCCTCACCAACGAAGATCGTCATCGCCACCGCCAGGTGCCGCGGCGGATCGACACCGCCAAGAACAACGAGGAGCTGATGCGCCAGTGGAGGGAGGACTTCTCGCCGCCGAGTTGGAGTTTTACAGGAACCTAAGAGAGCAAAAAAAGGCAGACCGTCGCCACCGTCGGGAGGCCGCCGAGAATGCGGACAAGGATGACTAGGAGACCGATTACTCCAGGTGGTCCGACATCTTCTATAACACCAGCTCCGACGACGAGTAGTTTTCTCGTGCGACTTGTTTTCTTGCTAGCTTAGCATTTATCTTGTATAAGACTTCTCTTATTACTATATATGTATGCGATAAAACTTCTCGGGCTCGAATGAATGTGATATGTCTGTTCTAATTTATGTATTGGTTGAATATATATGTGTCAACTATGTACAAATCATATATATATACCTGTATTTGTACAACAGTATTTTTTTTTGACAATTCCTGTTATTTATTCTGTGGCGCTTGGTTTATTGTTTTTGTGGCGCATATAATTTTGTGGCGCATATAAACCACATGTGCCACTGAAATATTTTTGTGGCGCAGCAGGATGGATGCGCCACAGAAGGCTGAAAATTATGTGGCGCACTGAGGGGTTGCGCCACAGAAATATATTTTAGTGGCGAGATAATTGTGGCGCACCCACCATTTTCCTGGCTGCACCATAGAAAGGCTTCAAGGTGCGCCACAGGTATGCTTTTTTCCACTAGTGAATTTACTATCCTAAAACGTGTATTCATGAGGAATAGCACTTACTGGTGATATCAATATTATCTACACTCTTTGTGATATGTCTTACTCATGAGTAATTCAAATTCTTATGTCCATTAATTATCTCTTGTTGGATTTATTTTCCCTCTTGTTAAAAAAAGGGATGATCACATTATGGGGGAGTAATAAGCTATGTGCATATTACAAGCCTAGAAAATGTGAACATGTGAGGTAGTGTTACCTAGAGTTGATATTGTTGATTATCTTGTTCCTAGGTGGCATGGTACTCAAAAAAGGTCCATGTTTGCATAAATGCATCTTGTTCATCCATCTTTTGGTATCTTGTTTGTGAGAGAGTTTCTTGATGATTAGTATGATCATTGAATATGTGAAGTCATCAAGAATATCTTTGTGATATGTCTTACTCGTGAGAAATTCAAATTCTTATGTCCATTAATTATCTCTTGTTGGATTTCTTTTGCCTCTTGTTAAAAAAAGGATTATCACATTATGGGGGAGTAATAAGCTATGTGCATATTACAAGCCTAGAAAATGTGAACATGTGAGGTAGTGTCACCTAGAGTTGATATTGTTGATTATCTTGTTCCTAGGTGGCATGGTACTCAAACAAGGTCCATATTTTCATAAATGCATCTTGTTCATCCATCTTTTGGTAACTTGTTTGTGAGAGAGTTTCTTTATGATTAGTATGATCATTGAATATGTGAAGTCATCAAGAATCCATATATAAGCATGTTTTTCAATTCTTATATTTTGCCACATGCTTATGTTTTGTGAATATGATCCTGAATAAAGATATGTCATGTACCACCGAGAAATATCTCCATTCAATCATTGTCTTTGACAAGTGATAATTATATTTCTGGTAATTTTATTGATCATATTTTCACATTTGCTATTGTTCATAAATTGCCTTATGCTATCGTCAAGTTTGTTTTGGTCTAACCACCCTTTTGTCATCCTTACTATGGATCTTTTGTTGCTCTACTCATAATTTTTGTTGTGCCTTCTTGAGGTAGGAAAAGCAAGGATCCCATTCTTGTGCATTTACATTCAAAGCCTTAATTTTAAGTAGTGCACTATTCTTGAGGGAGCTATCCTATATTGAGTAGAAAACATCATCTTTAAATTGATATTATATCTTTTTGCTCTTCTTGAACATGAAGAATGTTTTTACAATATATATGGAGAGTGATGATCTCATTTATGTGCATTTTGTATTCAAATACAAGATCATAAATAATGAACAAATCTTGGGGGAGCAATCCTATTTGCTTTATAACATTAGTTATCTTCAATCGGTTTTTGATCCCGATGACATGTATCTTTGAAATACAAACATCTTTCGTCTTGGTACTTTGTGTCATCATGAAAAGTGTAGAGGGCTTGGTTTATTTGTTGAAACTTTACTCTTTTTTGTGGAGTTGGCTATCTCATCCCATGTTTGATAGACTACCTTCATGGATGAGATAAACCGTTGAGCATGGTTGTTTGTTTGTTTGTTTTATCTCTTATGCTCATTGGTTTAGCCTTGACCGTTTCATTTGATATATTTTCAAATTGGTTTCTCCAATCATGTGTTGATTTGAGTCTTTGATATAGTATGGACAAATCTTTCTCTTTCCACACTTATGTGTAGCTTCTTGATTTATTTGGTGTTTTTTCCAAATTGTATCTTGTTTGGTTCTTGAAAGATTTGTGCATGCATATTTACTTTTTGTATATCTTATGGCATTCTTACTTTCATTGATCTAATATATAGGTAAACTCCATCAAATCTTAAATGGCTAAGATGTGCATGAAATTCTATTTCATATCAATATGCACATATGTATGTGGAGTTTGTCATATGTATTGTAGTTGGTCTAACTACTTTGGACCCAGTTAGTTTGGGAACCATATTGTACTTTATTTGTTTTAGGTACATGGGAGATGCATTGTAAGCTTGTCTCATATTAAAGAAGATGTCTTCACTATGTGCCATTTGGAGCCAAGCTTGGATGATTGTGAACTCTCATCTTCTACACCGTCAAAGCTATCTCGGTAACAAGTATCTAACTCATGCATATACTTCTAGCTCTCAACCATGTGTAGGTTGTTCTTTCGCATGAGTTTCTCTAAGTTGCATTTGATATGGTTTTTGCAAAGTTTCTTTCAAAATATCTTCATTGCTAATGTGAGTAAGCCAGGATGATTGCACATCAAGGGGATTTATATAATCATCTTCATGATTCATCGATCCCGAACATGTTAATCTAGCAAATTCATTTCAAAGTCTCTAATGTTCAATATTGATGAATTCTCATAAATCATTTGCCTTATGTGATATTTGTTTTGTGTCTCTAAGTATCCCAAGTATCACTTATCCTATGTGGGTACTTGTGATGCTTTGAGAACTTGGTGTTGTAAGTTCATCTATACCCTCTAAGAATAATTTGAGCTATGTGCTTTGCTTTTAAGCAAAATTCTTATCGGTGTACTTATGACTTCCTCTTGGAAACCATGTGCTTTACCTTGTACCTCTGTTGTGTGTGCATGTTTCTTTGTGGACTTAGTGTCCACTTAGAAACTTATACACATGAGGGTAGTTACATAGTTAATTGGTATTCAAAATCTTAGTGATCACCTTTTATTACTTTCTTGATTCTTTGGTGATTTCTAAAAGTCACAAGCTTTGTTTTTTATTGGTATCACATTGCCTCTTGATAAGCTTGTGATCCTATTTGATGTATCCTCTTTGATGTGCTTGTATGTGAAATACATGATATGCATTATGTGCCTCATAATTTAAAAGACTATGGTGTTGCATAGGTTGATCCTTGTTTAGTCTCCTAAATTGTATTTCCATGTCACACCCATCCTTTCCCGGTTGAGCAATTCTTTAATCAATCTTGCACCTTTTTGTGTTCGAAATTATCTAGAAGGAAGTGAGGATTCCATGTTATGCACCGTATATTGAAATGCAAATCCTTCATTGTGCACGTACCTTGGGGAGTTCCCTCTTGATTTTTAGAACACTTGGTTTATCTTATCATAATATCTTCGTGTGCTCAATTGGTTTTTGGATCTCTTTATTGCTTGCTTGTTGGTGAATGCATTCTTCTTTTGCAATTGATATCCTTCTAGTGGATTTCAATTGGTATATTTCTTGTGCAATTGTTGGATCCTCAATATTGTTTGATCCCATCCATTTATTCGTCATTGGATAAGTGCATTTGATTTCACTCATATCATGAGAAATGCATAAATCATGGAGGAGATTTTATTATGTTACCTTTCGAAAGCCTTTCGCCCATTTCGGCAATCGTTGCCAATGGGGAGAAGCTTTGGAGGGTTGTATGGAATTGGCTTTGTACTTTGGTATATTCTTAAGTATTTGCCTTCCTTGCCTTTGCTTTTGTTGCTTTGTTTTATATATAGTGGAAACTCCACCATCGGTAATGGTTGACAATATATGCAATGAATTCTTTTTCATACACATGTGCATAAATTAGGGGGGGGGGGGGTTGCTCTATATATGTGGTTGGACTAACACCACATACCTTTGTAGCATTTGGTGTTAGTGCAACCATTCTCGTTCGTTAAATTCCATATTACAAACACTCTAAAAAGAGATTGTCATCAATTACCAAAATGGGGGAGATTGAAAGAACATTTCCCTCATGTGTGGTTTTGGTAAGGAAATGACAATCTTTTTGGACCAATGTTTGCATTGAGATATCCTTATAGATCATGTTCATGGGATTAGTGGAGCTCTTGTGTTGAGTGAAGCTTATTGCAAGTATGTCTTGAAGGATTCAAGACATCATATTAGTGAAAAATGTTGGAAGATACAAGGTTGATCAACACACAAAGCTACAAGATGTACCAAGAGAGATCATTTATCTCTTGGGATGGTCAACACTTGTCCGTATAGCTTTGTGAACAAACCCAGCATATATGTGTGTGTAGTATGATTATATGAGGTTAGGTATCTTCCCATGGGCTTGCATCAAATGAAGATTTCATATAGCTCATGGAGGATGACGTCATGTGGTGTTCGTCATCAAGGTGAGATGTGCAAGACCAAGAGAAACTTCTTGAAGAGATCCTATGTTTGGAGCTTGCTATGGATACGTGAAGACGGAGCTTAGCGAGACTCTCCCATTGTGAGCATGGGGGAGTATTTGGAGAAGTCTTCATCAAGCATGTGCTTGGATGCACAATCAAGAAAGATGAACCACTTGAAGAGAACAAGATAGTCATCATATAACTCAAGTGGAATGCTCAAGGCAAAGGTATGATCTTTACAGGTCTATAGGATAGATAGGTGTACTATCAAGAGGGGCTATCATGTGAGTAACTTGATCGCATCGTTATGGAGAGCTCAAACCTTTGCATACTTGGCATATCATATTTCTTGTTTCTTATTTGCCTTTCATGGTGGTTAGAACTAGAGCTTGCTTCATCTCCATGCCAAGCTCTTGTTCATCGAAAAAGGTTATAGTTGGGAAAACTTGTTGCGTTTTTTATGTTGGAGGTTTTACCGGTTTACTTGTTATAGGAAAGTTCAATCTTTCCCCATTTGATTTTATCATCACATAATGGATTATGATGTTTCTCCGTATGATCTTATAGAGCTCGTTGTAGCGATTACAACGAGCCAAAAATCATCGAAAATGGAGTCCGGATGAAAAATCTATTGCAGTTTTCGTTTTGCTGTTCTGTCAGTTTTCAGGAACTCGGAAATTCCGAAAAAGTGAAATTTCTGGCTCAAGTCAGTATCGAAATTACCGACCGAAGAAAATTTCCGGTCTAAATTTCCGGCCGGAATTTCCGATTTTCTCTAGGTCCAACGGTTAGAATTTTGGGGGGTATAGACCACCCCCCCCCCCCTTCTTCTTCCTTGGCCCATCAAAGGAGCACGAATTTCCTCTCTCTCCTACTCCATTGTTAACCTTGGAAAGCTTGATTCCTCTTAATTCATTCATTGATTCTTCCATATTCTTTAGGCAAAGTTGAGAGGAGATCAAGATCTACAATCCTACCAATCCGTCTCTGCTCTAAGTGAGGGGAACCTAGTGGATCTAGTTCTTTGAGTTTCTTTGTGGTTCTTCTCCTTTGTTCTTCCTCTCTTCTTACCCCATAAGCATTAGTTGCTTTTGGTGGGATTTGGGAGTGAAGGATTTGACTCCTTTGTGATTTTGTTTGTTCTTCTTCTCATATTACCCCATAAGCATTTGTGCTTTGTTGGAGTTTGAGAGTGAAGCACTTGAGCACTTCCTGTGCTCTTGCCATTGCATCTTGCATCGGTTTGTGCTCTCCACGAGATTCGTGGAAGTGAAAGATTGTGAGCTTGTTACTCTTGAGTCATTGGAACCTACACGCCTTTTGTGGCCAGCCTTTTGTGGCCAAGACCTTTTGTGGTCACTTGAGAGCTCCCAATTAAGTTGTGGGTGTGTGCCTCAAGACTTGGGAGCCCCCATTGAAGTTGTGGGTGTGTGCCTCAAGAGTGTTGTACGGGATTCGATCTCCGCCCCAAAGGGGATCAATAGTGGAAGGTGAACTCACAACCTTTTGTGGTTGAGTTCATCGTGAGCAGAAGGTGAGCCTTTGTGGGGTTGCGGCTAACCTGTTGTGGTTGCGCACAACTCTCTAAACGAGACGTACACCCTTTGGGTGGATCTCGGGAATACATACTCGTCTCCGCGTGCCTCGGTTATTTCTATACCCGAGCTCTTTACTTATGCACTTTACATTGTGATAGCCTTCGTGCTTGAAGTCGTCTATCTTGCTATCAACTTGTTATTTGTATTTCTTAGCATAAGTTGTTGGTGCACATAGGTGAACCTAGTTTATTTAGGTTGTGTGCTTGTTAAATTAAACCTCAAGTTTTATTCCGCATTTATCAAGCATACCGGAATTTCCGGGTCATTCATGGACCGGAAAATCTGACTCCTCGGAAAAAATTCAAATCACCTATTCACCCCCCCCCCCCCCCCCCCCGCCCTGTAGGCGACGTCTATCCGTTCAGGTGGCAGCTTACCCCTTTCCTTATGTGTGCACCGGAGCAGGCTGGCCCAGTTCTGCTGGTTTGGCCCAGCGCCACATCCGGCCCACCTGCATTTTTTTTCTTTTAAAATCCTTTCCCTGTTTAAATTTCAGAAAACTGCTAGCCTAGCTTTATTTCATTTGTGGTAGATCTACACATGAAAATTGATTGATTCCAATTTTCTAGCACTCTTATGTGTTTTTTCTTCCTTGTGGAATAGGCCGTTTGCAAAAATTATGCGTGTATGTGTGTGCTAGATTTAATCTAAACAAAGGTATCTCCATCACCATTTATTTAATTACTTGAGCTCTGTATGTCCAAATCTTGCAAACTAAACTTCTCTGTAAATCTTACGACCATACCTATTTAGATTTTTAAGCCATGCATGCAGGACATCTGAGAAACTAGAGTTCTATTATTTTTTTCTTTAACACCAGTGTATGTTTGGTGATTTTTAGTTTGTTATTAAAAATAATTTTTGGAGTAAATCCATTTGCATGTGGTATATATGGGGAGTAACTGTCATTTCCTAGATTTGTAGAAATTTACAACTTATATTTTGCTCATGGTGATTTAGTTTCATGAACAGTGGGTTATTACACTTGAAAAATGATATTGATATATTCTACTAATTGCACGTGTCTAGTTTTAATTGTTTTTGATATATATGTTAATGCAAATAGTTTAGGAGTATTTGTTTTAGGTGCTTATGTGTTTTTCTAAACATGCCAAGTTGGTTTTTTATAAATATAATTTATATCTTGGCATGTACACTATTAATGGTAAAATGTAAAATGTGTTTACTACTCTAAAACTGTAATAGATGAAGATAGGAATGTCCAAATGAGTTGAATCAAATTTCTACACAAAGATACAATTAGTACATATCCTTTTAAATTAGTCTTGCATGCAGGAGATTGCTAAAACTGAAACTACAATAGTAGCATTTGTATGATTTTTTACTTCCCTGTTAACAGTAGCTTTTGAAGCAAATCCAATTTTCTTGCCTTCCTATAGTTACTAGGAGTACTGTGGTAGAATGATTTATTTTTAGGAGCTATATTATGAGCATGGGAATGATGCTTTCTACGTGTTGTTGGTAAACCCCAAGAAGAAGGTGTGAAGTAGTCAGCAGCAAGATTTCACTCAGTTATGAAACCAAGGTTATCGAACCAGTAGGAGATGAGAATTCCCCCAAAGTGTCAACTACGCCATAATCTTGGTCTGGCGTAGGAGACGTGGAATCTGCATACAACACAATCAAAGTATTTTGTCCCAACTCAACGGTGTGGGTGTCAATCCCACCGGCTTGCTGTAACAAAAGGATTAAACGTAGGTGTGGAAGAAAGATGTTTGTTTGCAGAAAGTAACAGGTTTGCAGTTGTGGTTTTATCAGATTAAAGAGAAGGATCGGGGTCTACACTTCATTAATGGTGTCTGTCCATAAATAATAATAACATTTATTCATGCGTGGTAAACAAATTACAGCTAGGCAATTGATAGACTAGCGATGAGCAACCCAATGCATATACTAACGTTATAAATGTCTAGTGTGAGATTCATTCGGGCATTACAACAATATACATAGACCGTTCCAACCGCATCTATGACTAATAATCCACCTTTCGGTTAGTGTCCGCACCCCTTTCAGTATTAAGTTGCATGAATAGATTATCGCCTTAAGTACTTTGTGTGAAGTAAGTAAGTAACATCATCCTTAGACAAAGTACTACTGTTTTATCCCTAGTAGCAACGGTACATCTACAACCTTAGAACTTTCTGCCACTGCCCCAGATTTAATAGAGACAAGAACCTACTATCGAGTAAAAATACCCTCTCTTGGAGTTACAAGCATCTACTTGGACAAAGCACACACGAGTAACGGGGAGCATGCAAGATCATTAAATAGCACACACAAGATATATTATGAAGCAATAACTTTAGTACTCAATATTCATCGGATCCCAGCAAACAGAACATGGAGAATTACATAACGGTGATTTTGATCATGATAGGCAGCTCACAAGATCTGAACATGATAGCACAAGAGGAGAAGATAACCATCTAGCTACTGTTATGGACCCATAGTCCAAGGGTACACTACTCACGCATCAGTCCGGAGACGTAGAGGCCTCCGAGGATGATTCCCCCTCCCGGCAGGGTGCCGGGGAGCAGTTCTGATCTCTCCCGAATTGGTATTGACGATGGCGGCGGCTCGGGACCCGTGGAGGAAATAATGAACACCATGCGATTTTTAGGTTTTAGGGGGATATTGATAGGCGAAAGGACGAAGGCGGTGGAGGGCCGAGGCCGCGTCACCACGTGCTCGCGCGGGCCCACTTTCTGTCGCGCGAGCATCATGTGACGGCGCCTCGGTCGCCCACGTCGTCTCGTGTTCAGTCTTCTGGAACCTTCATAATCCAAAAATAATTTCAGGATGTTTTTCGTCCAATTCCGAGACTATTTCCTTAAGTACTTTTCTGAAACCAAAAACAGCAGAAAACAAGGAACTGGCACGGTGGCATCTTGTTAATAGGTTAGTCTCAGAAAATGCATAAAACTATCTAAAATGTATATA
The DNA here is from genome assembly GCA_026929855.1 of Poa annua. Taxonomy (NCBI): domain Eukaryota; kingdom Viridiplantae; phylum Streptophyta; class Magnoliopsida; order Poales; family Poaceae; genus Poa; species Poa annua. The sequence continues at coordinate 123,141,228 of CM049427.1, read as the reverse complement.
AAACATGTAATAACATGGTATAATATAGCATGGAACATAAGAAATTACATATACGTTGGAGACGTGTCAACATCCCCAAGCTTAGTTCTACTCGTCCCGAGAAGGCAAGAACGATAAAAGAAGAATAATTTCTGAAGTGACATGCTTAAACACAATCTTGATGACGTAATAATGTAAGGCATGTAAACTGAGATCAAATGAATAAGGGTTAAAGTTCATATTGTATCAAACGAGTAATAAATAAACAAATAGAGAAAGCAAGCAAAGCTTTCAATCATGTAGTACTAGATAGCAATCAACTGTGCAAAGTAGATATTAGAGATGATTTAAGCTTCAAGCACAACAATATAATCATCTAATGATTCCAACAAACATGACAACCTAATGAAAGGATCAAGTCAAGCAATACCAATATGCACGTAGAAGATCAATACTTTATCTGTTCAAAAGAAACAAGCAAGCGTTCAACGTTGGTTCCTAGCACCATGATGTTATGGCTAAGAGAATATTAACAGAGATTTGGAAGGCCAACGGAAGAAAGGCTCACAAAACTACAAGTGATCATTAGACAAGAGAAAGTCTTACAATCGAATATATGCAAGGAGTAGTGATTGCCACACAACGGATGCACATGGACCTATAAGTATATGAAAGCTCTCCAATGGAACTAGTGGGGGTGCATCCAACTTGCTTGCTCCAGAAGACCTAGAGAACTTTTGAGGAGGTGCATCATTGGAATATACAAGCCAAGTTCTATAGTGTAAAGTTCCCCACATAGTTATGCAGCTAAGACATGAAAAGTCTCACATATGGAGTAAATGTGAAAAACATGAGCACAAATGATGATCATAAACGATACAGTGCTATAACATGAGCACAAGTGATGACTATAAATGATATGATGCTATAACATGAGCACAAGTGTGTGATAAAGAATAGTAATGATGTCCCCTTTTTTATTTCTTTCTTTTCCATTTTTTTCTTTTTATCTTTTTTCTATTTTTTTTGTTTCTCTTTTCGATGGCCTCCATGGCTCTTTTCACTTTTAGGGGGCAAGCATCCTAATATGATATATGATATATAACAACACACTAATGATGATAAGACAACATACTGATGATACAAGTAACTAATATGAATGTGCCATAATATGAGTATGACAACGGTGCATCTGCCAGTGTGGCAGGTTATGCAGTGATCTAGCGTAACATGGGTAAAACCAAACATCTGCTTTATAGAAACACGCAAAGCAATATATAAGTAATGAATGACAACAAGTCATGTAATGTAAGATGGATGTGGCATGGCAATGTATCTCGGAACAGCTATGGAAATGCTGTAGTAGGTAGGTATGGTGGATGTTTTGAGGAAGATATGTGGCTTATGTGTAGGAGAACAAGATGAAGATCTCCCACGAGTTTGGATGTACCCGCGAAAAATGCACCAACTCTCAATGTGAGAAAGGACAATGCATATAAAATCATTATTGTTGGTGCTTGTAAAGTCACACAACTTAGTATTTTCAGCAGAACTCATTTTATCAATTTAATAGACAAACCGAAATAAAAATATTAAGGAAATAATGCTAAAACCAAAATAAACAAAAGCAAAAAAACTGAAAATAAATGACAAAACCGAAATAACAAAAGTAATGCAAGTAACTAGTTTTTTTGTATTTTTTATATTAAGCAAACAAGACAGTAATAAACATAAACTAAGAAAGACAATAACAAAATAAAAAGATTGGAAGTGCGAAAACTCCACTTGCAGAAGATGCTTATCTCCCCGGCAACGGCGCCAGAAATTCTTGATGCTTTCTACGTGTGGTTGGTAAACCCCAAGAGGAAGGTATGAAGTTGTACAGCAGCAAGATTTCCCTCAGTTATGAAACCAAGAATATCGAACCAGTAGGATATGAGAATTCCCCCGAGGTGCCAACGGCCCCAGAATCTTGGTGCGGCGTAGGAGACGTGGAATCTGCACACGACACAATCAAAGTATTTTGTCCCAACTCAACGGTGAGGGTGTCAATCCCACCGGCTTGCTGTAACAAAAGGATTAAACGTAGGTGTGGAAGGAAGATGTTCGTTTGCAGAAAGTAACAGGTTTGCAGTTGTGCTTTTATCAGATTAAAGAGAAGGACCGGGGTCCACAGTTCACTAGTGGTACCACTCCATAAATAATAATAACATTCATTCATGCGTAGTAAACAAATTACAGCTAGGCAATTGATAGAATAATGATGAGCAAACCAATGGCTATACTAACGTTATGATTTATAGTGTGAGATTCATTCCGGCATTACAACAATATACATAGACCGATCCAACCGCATCTATGACTAATAATCCACCTTTCGGTTAGCGTCTGCACCCCTTACAGTATTAAGTTGCATGCAACAGATTATCGTCTTAAGCACTGTGTGTAAAGTAAGTAAGTAACATCATCCTTAGATAAAGTACTACTTCTTATCCCTAGTAGCAATGGTACATCTAAAACCTTAAAGCTTTCTGTCACTGCCCCAGATTTAGTAGAGACAAGAACCTACTATCGAGCATAAATGCCTCCTCTTGGAGTTACAAGCATCTACTTGGCCAAAGCACACACGAGTAACGGAGAGCATGCAAGATCATTAAATAGCACACACATGATATATTATGAAGCAATAACTTTAGTACTCAATATTCATCGGATCCCAGCAAACACAACATGGAGAATTACATAACGGTGATCTTGATCATGATAGGCGGCTCACAAGATATAAACATGATAGCACAAGAGGAGAAGACAACCATCTAGCTACTGTTATGGACCCGTAGTCCAAGGGTAGACTACTCACACATCAGTTCGGAGGCGGTCGTGGCGACGTATAGGCCTCCGGGGACGATTCCCCCTCCCGACAAGTTGCCGGGAAGCAGTTCTGATCTCTCCCAAATTGGTGTTGACGGCGGCGGTGGCTCGGGACCCGTGGAGAAAATAATGAACACCATCTGATTTTTAGGTTTTTGGGGGTACTCATAGGCGAAAGGGCGAAGGCGGTGGATGGCCAAGGCCGCGTCACCACGTGCTCGCGCGGGCCCACTTTCTGCCGCGCGAGCACCAGGTGACGGCGCCTCGGTCGCCCACTTTGTCTCGTGTTAGGTCTTCTGGAACCTTCATAATCCAAAACTAATTCCAGGATGTTTTTCGTCCAATTCCGAGAATATTTCCTTAAGTACTTTTCTGAAACCAAAAATAGCAGAAAACTGGGAAATGGCACTGTGGCATCTTGTTAATAGGTTAGTCCCAGAAAATGCATAAAACTATATAAAATGTATATAAAACATGTAATAACATGGTATAATATAGCATGGAACATAAGAAATTATAGATACACTGGAGACGTATCACGGAATTAATCTCCCAAAACAAGACATATACAACTATATTTTGAATTAAATTAATTCCTTGTTTTACCTTGTTATGTGTTGATGTGTTTAAGAAATCATAATTCCAGAACCTTAACTTTACCTTTAATAACCTTAATGAACTTCCAAAAAGTATTGTTATGCCATTCAATTTTGAGTTTAACATAGTTCATCTTGTTTCCTAGGTGTTGCACTAATTTTATTTGCGGTCAATTGGTTATGTGCCATGGTTCGCTCTGTTTTATCAGTTTGTGCCATACCCGCGCTGTTTCTCTGGTCTGTGCCCTGGTTTGCTCGCAAATCGCCCAAACGCTCGTCTCCCTCTGGTGAACCTCCTTTGACCCGCACATGGTCTGACTGGTGGGGTCAGCCTGGCGCGGCTCTGCTCGTGTGTCGGCTCGGTTGGGATTTCCTGGGGTCGGCGCGTGGGGCCGGGGCACTAGTGTGACTGGTGGGGACGGCGCGTGGGGTAGGGCGTCAGGTCGGCGTGGGGTTGGTGCGAGGGGTCAGCGTAGATTTCTCGCCGCCGACCACTTCCAAACTATCCTCATGTCGACGATTCCGGCTACCATGGACGCCCTTCCATGGCACCTTTGCCAGGAGCACCGCCACTGCGTCAAGGCCGACAGAGCGCACAAGCGCTTGAGCAGGCGGTGGACACTGAAGGGAATCCAGCCGCCGCCGTCGCTGTTGCGGCGGGAGACGAAGGAGTTTGATCTCCTCCACGGTCTCCTGCCAGCGCCTCCCGCGCCGCCCGTCCTCGCGCCACCGTCACCTCGCGCCGACGAGGAGACCTCGTCTAACTCGTGGACCTTATCGTCGTCGCCGCGCAACCCACCCGAGGTCGTCGTGTACGAGGAAGGGTTCGAGATCTATGATCTCGCCGCCTTCTAGTCCTCGGTGACCCGCGAGGACTTTTCCCCGACAAGGTCCTCGAAACGGTCACCGAAGCCGTCCAGGCGTGCTCCTTGGAGGAGGTCCAAGCGTACGCGAAGCACCGCCGCCGGGGGGTCGAGATCGAGCTGGACCGCCACCACCGCGAGCAGGAGGCCTGCGTGAGCTCAAGCAAGGGGAAGTCCATCAGCGTCTACGTCGATGACGACTCCTTCGACGAGTAGTGAAGCACTCTGGCGACGGCGCGGCCGCACCCTGCGAGCTCCGGTGAGCTAATTTTGCTGCTTAGGGTTAGGGCCGCGTAGTATACATAGATTTTGGAAGGTCGTATGTAATCTCCGGCGAGCTTTGACGAGCACGCTCTGAATGTAATCTCCCGCGAACGAAGAACTATATGAATTTTAAATATGCGGGTCCAATTTGCTCCGGCGAACACATTTTTCAGCGAGACCACCATTTTTGCTTAGAAATGGGGCGTTTACCCTACCTTTGGAGCTCATTTCAAACACATTTACCAGCGAGTCCAACATTTTTTCTTAGAAATTGGGCCGGTTAGCCTACCTTTGGAGCTCATTCGCAACACTTTTTTTAGCGAGTCCACCAACCTACCTTTGGAGCTCATTTGAAACACATTTTTCGGCGAGTCGACCATTTTTGCTCAGAAATTAGGCCGTTTACCCTTCCTTTGTAGCTCATTTGAAACACATTTTTCAGCGAGTCCACCACCCTTCCTTTGGAACTCATTTCAAACACATTTTTGGCGAGTCAACCATTTGTGCATAGAAATGAGGCCGTTTACCCTGCCTTTGGAGCTCTTTTGAAACACATTTTTCAGCGAGTCCACCACCCTTCGTTTGGAACTCATTTCAATCACATTTTTCGGCGAGTCGACCATTTGTGCTTATAAATGAGGCCGTTTACCCTACCTTTTGGAGCTCATTTGAAACACATTTTTCAGCGAGTCCACCACCCTTCCTTTGGAACTCATTTCAATCACATTTTTCGGTGAGTCGACCATTTGTGCTTATAAATGAGTCCGTTTACCCTACCTTTGGAGCTCATTTGACGGTGGAGGTTTCCATATTAGTTATTAGTTGCTTTATTAAGGGAAAGTGCAATTTAGTTATTAGTTGTTGATCTATTTTAGTTGTTAGTTGCTTTATTAAGGGAAATGGCCTGGTGCTTGACGTCTCAAATTGTGTGTGTAAATCCACTTCAGTTTGCAAATTTTCGGGCGAGTCCACCACTTTTGCTTAGAAATGACGTCGTTTACCCTACCTTTGGAGCTCATTTGAAACACATTTTTCAGCGAGTCCAGGCTCATTTGAAAATTTATTTGGATTCAAGCTAGATTTGAGCAAGCTCATCGCTATCCCCAATTGGTTTGACAAAATACCCATTTAGTTACGACGGGTAACAGCCGAAATCCGCATTTGGTGCGCCAAAATACCCATTTTGTGTCACTGAGGCAAATGGGGTGGGCGAGCCAAAATTCCCGTTGGGTCCACTCTTCAGTGGGTGTACAACCCTTGTCCTACGCGCGCGTCCAGTCAGATCGCAGAACGAGCTTCTCGCGGATCGCCTGCAGATTCACTCTGGAGGAAATCGGACGGCTGCATATTCCTTCTAGAGAAATCGGACGGCTGCATTTTGATCGACATTTGAAATGAGCTTCAAATATTCAAAAAATATCAAAAAAGGAAAATCCTGCGCACATAGTCGTCTTATGTCATATACTAATGACTCAAGTTGAAAAACGTGGTCTACATACATTCAAAAGGATAAGGGCATGGAGATAAGGTGATATCGCATATCAAACTATGAGGTCTAAGGTTGGAGAGAAGTGGTTTTGGAATTGCAACATCAAATTTTCAAAAATCTCACAAAAACTTCGTTTTGGAGTGACTAAGAAGTATCCATGCTTAGTTTTTCATTTTCATGTTTTAAACTTGTTTAAATCTTGATCAAACTTAGGTTTGACCGATTTTGAAATAACCATAATAAATTTAAAAATTATCAAAAAATTGAAAAACCGACGCACATAGTCTTAATATGTCATATACTAACAACTCATGTTGAAAAACATGGTCTACATACATTCAAGTGAGAAGGGCGAGAATCTCATGTGATATCGCATATCTCAAATGTGGAAATGAGAACTGCAACATGATAATTTCAAGATACTCACAAAATTATCATTTAGGACTGATTAAGAATGGTCTAGGCCTAGTTCGCACACAAATTTTACACAAATGTGCGGCTGTTCGTGCTCGGAGCACGCCGGGCACACTCTGAGCACGTCAAGAGTCCGCACTTAAGGTGTTCGACAGAAGTATTATAACATATATTCAAACGATTCAAGTTGATAAACAAGATCTACACACGTTCAAATCACATAACTACACAGAGCGTGCAAGTTCACGTCCAGTTCGTGTCTATATTGCGCTTGCTGTGTTGACACGGACAGTTCGTGTCCACTCGTCCTCGTCCGGAACGCGTCTGGCAGACCCTGGATTCAGGCTACACAAACAAGACGTACCGGTTGGGCCACACAACTAGGAGCATACTGGGGATTACCAATCCCAAGAAACAGGCAGGCCTGGCTCGGAATGGATCATCGGCCGACAGCTCCTAGCGATCCCAACGTCACGTACGTCTCACGATTGCGCACGCAAGAATACTAAAATCTTACCAACTCGTATACTTCAAACATACACGCATGGTATACGAATTTGTTTGGAAACAATATAGAATTATAGGATAAACCTAAGACACAAAGAAAGGAAATAATTATCCAATGCTCTCACTGAGCAAATATATCGAATGTCACCAAGCAGAGGAGACATGACCCAACATTACATCATGCAGCAGAAAATAAGCCGGTCTGAGTACAGACAAGAAGCAAATGGCACAAGGCCGAAACAAAAAAGAGAAGACCCATCCACACTGTCAACCAGGAAGAAGCCCAGGGGAACTCTAACTACTCGTCGTAGATCTCGTCGTCGAACTCCACGTAGTAGCCACCCACCTGGTTGTACGGAGTCTCCTCAACTGCAGAGAAAACCACAGCCCGCGAATGGGTCAATACACCAGAGCGTATCGAACAAGCTAAAGCAAACAAGTTACAAAACCGAAAGATTCCCAAAGTATGGGGTTAGGTGGACTTAGCGGCAACAACACTAGCAACCTAAAGAGACACGCTAAAACTTCAGTCTATTTAGAGAGGGATAAGAGAGCGCATAAGTAACCAACTACTACTAACACCAAACATAACCCATTCTCGGAATAACCCCCTCAACCAATAATGAGGAAGCAATTCGGGAAACTCAAAAATAGAACAGTTTTAGTTACCATTTATTGTGAAAGTAATTCTATATTACTAGTCAAGTTAATTGACAATGATTAGGTGTAAGTTGTCTAGATCTTGTTAGCAAGCATCATCACCAAGTCGTCCATAACCGTGGACACGGCTCATCGATAAGATTATACCCTGCAGGGGTGCACTACTGTACCCATACTCGCATGATCAACCCAGTCAAAAACATTAGGGTCTCTCAACACGACTCATTCCTTCACTACAGCAAGTCCAAGTACCACCCATATGAGTTGTTACCCGCGTCAGGAGTCCGGCCGAATCTCAATTGCGGACTCATTAGTTTGTGCCTGCGCTACATGCGGCTCAAACCACAGTAGGAACTGTCCTCTTCGCGCGCACCACCCCTATATGACCCCCCGTATCAGGTAACCTCTTATCAAACATCATCATCGTGCAGATGCATATGAGCAACTGGAAAACCCAAACTACTTGTGGCACATGGACAAGCTGAAGACCCGTTCAAAGTCGAGGGGGGCATCATTGGGCTACCCACAAGTGGTTAGTGCGCTCAAAATTGGATCCGAGGACAAAATCTCAGTTCCTAGGTCGACACTTAGCAGAACAAAGCACCTCGCAAGGCCTTCCGCCGGTGCCTTATCTTCTAATTATAATACCCAACATAAGACAGCAGTTTATTATAGTAGAACAATCTATCATACTAAGCATATAAGATAAAAGACAGACGGACGACTCGCACAACCAACTATAAGCATGCGCTACGACTCGCAAGGCCAACAGATAAACATGCAAGGGGTTATGGGTTGTGGGGATAAAGCTGTATAGGCTGCATGGTAAACATGTGATGGGATCGCAATTCATGAAACGTATACTAGGGTAGGAGAGATCAACGACTAGTATGAAAACCAAACAATCGTGTAACATGTTAGCAGAAGCTTGCCTGGCAGCTCGTGGCCCGACACAAAAGCTGGAACCTCTGTATCATTGGTACTCGCAGCAGGCACGTCGTCGTCTACCCAGAGAAAAGCCAAACAAAGACAATAGAAAACATAAACAATAAAGGAAATGTGCAAACAATTTATGTTGCAATATGGTATGCGGTGATTAGGTCACATTAAAGCGGGGTTGAAAATCCCGGCAATTAATTATGGTGCAAATTATTTATCTACACATATGGCATAGATGGTATGATCAAATTAAATGCAATTAGGGCATTATATATTTATTACCCCACACATTCCATATTTAATTATTTAGTTGCATGTGTTAAATTAAACAAAGCAATTAAAATAAATGATGTAAAATGGCATAAGAATGTTATATTAACGTTTATTGCATTTTTCTGATATTAAAACATATAAAGATTACTTTATTTGGAGTTATGGATGAAAAGTTATTAACATTTAAAAGTCAGGGGATGTTCTGCAATTGTCTAGGGACTTAACCGTGATAGAAACGTAACAGGGAAGGTCCACTGTGCAAACTGGAAAATCCAGAGGGCTCGGTGTAAAACTTCTTGCGCCTCTGGCTTTTCTCACCGACAGGAACTTAGCCAGAGAGGTTGTCCGGCGGGCCCAACGCCAACGTGGCGCTGACTGGACTGCGCTGGCCTGGCCGGTCGCTGACTGGACTGCGCTGGCCTGGCCGTTGCTGACCGGTGGGCCAGGTCTGTCAGTGGGCAGCGAAAAAATTGGGCTCGCCCACGGGGTTCGATCGCGCGACGCACTCACGCATGGATCGGCCGCGGTAACCAGTGGGGAACGATGAGGGTTAGTGATACCTAATCGCGCGACTGGTTTTTAACACGGCATGGAAACGTTATGTCTGTCAAAACTGAAGAAATTTTTCCCCGCGGCGGAACAAAATGCCGGCGGAGAGCATGACCTAGCGGCGCTCCACTCGCATGCGTGAGTGCAACCGGAAGTGGCAGTGTGTGCGGGTTTGTGTGCGTGCGGAGATGCATCAAAGGTGTCGATTTTTTCGAGTTCGTGCACGGGAACGATCGTGCGTGGCGCGGTCGTGGCGGAGCTCGTCCGGCGCCAGCCAAAACACAGCGTAACAAGAAGCAATCGGAGGGGGAGACGCGGGGAATCGACGGCGCAGCTCACCAGGAGGCGGATGGCGAGCGTAGGAGGCGCGTCGAGGCCGGAATCGAGCGGTTGGTGCTCGGGACGGAGAGGATCCGCGGCGCGGTCGTGGATGGAGGGCTCGACGGAGGCGCTCCCAGGTTCTCTGCTCGCGTCGAGACGAAGGAGGGGACGGCGGCGCAACCCTTGGCGCGTCGAGGTAGGAGGAGACGGCCGCGGTCAGTCGGAGGCGTGCTCGGGCCTCCCGGCCATGGCGACGGTGAAGCGGGGGAGCGAGCGGGGCGGGGGAGGAAAAGAAGTTAGGGTTAGGGTTTTTGGATTGCGGCGCGAGGCGGCTAATTAGAAGGAGAGGGGAGTGGGGGCTAGCTGCCAGCGTCCTGGCCATGGACGACGTGGAAAGCAGCTCGCTCCTCTGTGCCCGTACAGAGGAAGAGGGCGAACAGGTCCAGGCCGTGGTGGTGCTGGGCTGGGCTGAGGTGGGCCGAGCTCGGCCCAGCTCGGCCAGGTGAGCCCTTCTCCTCTGTTTTTTCTTTCTTTTCTTTTTCTTTTGTTTTAATCTTTTCTGTTTTTGTAGTTTCAAAACAAAATAGAAAAGAAACATGATAAAAACTTTTGGACAATTTTAATAGTTTCAAAATAGTAAAGTTAAATTACTGGTTTGATTATTTGTAAAGATTTGAAACTTCATTTTTGAGTTTTTTTGAAATTGCATTTGAATTTAAATATTAAATTTGAATCCGAAAGCCACTTGTTTAATTAAAAGCAAATACAATTTGAATGACGACATGATGACAAGCTTTATTACACCACACGCACAACATTTTTGCAGGTCTACACTTGGGATGTAACAACACTCCCCCCCCCCCCCCGCCCTCAAAGGAATCACGCCCCGAGATTCTGCATGGAGCAACGAAGAAGTCGGGATACTCGGCACGGAGGTGGTCTTCATGTTCCCATGTAGCTTCCTCGTCAAGAATACGAATCGGTTGTTCCACATAAGAGAGATCTTCTCGGAGTTCAATTGATCCATGATCAACTGCACGTCCTGGATCTTGGAAGCACTTCTTGAGTTGTGACACGTGGAAGACATCGTGCACTTTGGAGAGGTTTGGAGGAAGTTCCAGACGGTAAGCCAATTCACCACACCTTGAAAGAACATTGAAAGGCCCAACATAACGCGGAGCGAGCTTGCCTTTGATGCCAAAGCGTTGCGTGCCTCTCAGAGGAGTGACCCGAAGGTAAGCTTGATCACCATGTGCATAGACCATGTCCCTGTGCTTGCTATCGTAATAGCTTTTCTGCCGAGACTGGGCAATCTTCAGATTGTCACGAATGATGCGAACCTTTTCTTCAGCCTCCTGGATAATGTCAGGGCCAAAGAATTGACGTTCACCAGCTTGAGACCAATTCAGAGGAGTTCTGCATTTGCGCCCATAGAGAGCTTCAAAGGGATCCATGCCTAGACTTGCTTCGAAGTTGTTGTTGTAGGAGAACTCAGCATACGGAAGGTAATCCTCCCATTTCATGCCAAAGGAGATCACACAAACTCTGAGCATATCCTCCAGAATTTGATTCACCCTTTCAACCTGTCCACTTGTCTACGGATGGTAAGCGGTGTTGAACAGAAGTTTGGTACCCAAGGCTTTCTGAAAGCTATCCCAAAATCGAGAAGTGAAGATACTTCTACGATCTGAGCTTATTGCCAAAGGAACACCATGTAAAGGAACCAGTCTTGTCATATAGAGTTCTGCCAACTGACTAGCTGAGACTGTCTCTTTGACTGGGAAGAAGTGAGCCACTTTGGAGAGACGATCAATGACAACAAATATTGCTTCGTTGCCTTTCTTGGACTTTGGAAACCCCGTAACGAAGTCCATCTCGATCTTGTCCCATTTCCACTCAGGAATTTACAGTGGTTGAAGAAGTCCAGGTGGTCTCTGATGAACTGCCTTGACACAACAGCAAACAACACACTGAGACACATATCGAGCAATTTCACGCTTCATCCTGCTCCACCAATAGATTGACTTGAGATCCTGGTTCATCTTTGTGCTGCCAGGGTGGATAGAAAGCGGAGTATCATGAGCCTCCTTGAGAATGAGCTCTCTTAAGCTGTCAAGCTTGGGCACTACAATGCATTCTTCAAAGAGCAAGGTACCCTAGTCATCGAGAGAGAAACTCTTGTACTTATCCTTGCCGATGTTGGCTTTGATATTCTTAACACTAGAATCGCGCAACTGTGCGACATGGATCTTATCCTCAAGTGTAGGAGTGGCAACCAAGTTTGCAAGATAACCAGAAGGAACCACTTGAAGATTGAGCTTCTTGAATTCTTCGTGAATAGGAGGTTGGATGTCCTCAACCATGAGGTTGTTGCAATAGGACTTGCGACTAAGAGTATCAGCCTTTACATTAGCTTTGCCTGGAGTGTAAGAAATGGTGAGATCGTAATCTGAGAGTTCCTCAAGCCACCTTGTTTGCCTGAGGTTCAAATCTGGTTGAGTGAAGAGATATTTGAGACTCTTGTGGTCGGTGAAGTTCTCACAGCTGTGCCCCAACAAATAAGGTCTCCAAGCCTTGAGGGCATACATGATTGCTGCAAGTTCAAGATCATGTGTAGGATAGTTGAGCTCATGAAGCTGCAACTGACGAGATGCATAAGCCACAACTTTGCGTTCTTGCATGAGGACCGCGCCTAGTCCTTGAAGGGATGCATCATAGAAGATTTGGAAAGGTTTGGAAGTGTCTGGGCCAACTAGAATAGGAGTACAAGTGAGTTTAGCTTTCAAGAGATTGAAGCTCTCATCACACTTTGGAGTCCAAAGAAACTTTCTATCCTTCCTAGTAAGATGGGTGAGAGTCTTAGCGATTTTGGAGAAGTTCTCAACAAATCGACGGCAATAGCTAGCCATGCCAAGGAAGCTCTTGACTTGTTTCACCGTTGTACTAGGCAACCATTCAACAATGGCGTTCACTTTTTCTGGATCAACAAAAATGCCTTCAGAAGAGATGACGTGACCAAGGTAGGATACTTTAGGAAGCCCGAATTCACACTTGGAGAACTTGGCGTAGAGACGATGTTCTCGGAGTTTCAACAAGATAAGGCGTAGATGTTCTCCGTGTTCTTCCTCGGATTTGGAATAGATAAGAATGTCATCTAGATAGACTACCACGAACTTGTCTAGGTATTCCATGAAAACGAAGTTCATGAGACGTGAGAAAGTCGCTGAAGCATTTATGAGACAGAAGGAAATGACAGTGTACTCAAAGACACCATAACGAGTGGTGAAAGCTGTCTTTGGAATGTCTTCTTTGCGGATCTTGATCTGGTGATAACCTGACCTCAAGTCCAACTTGGAGGAAACCTTAGCACCAGCGAGTTGATCAAACAGGTCATTGATGCGAGGAAGGGGATACTTGTTCTTGATGGTTTTCTTGTTCAGAGGACGGTAGTCAACAACCAGTCGCTCAATCGTGTCCCTCTTTTTGACAAACAGAGTAGGACAACCCCAAGGAGAAGTACTAGGTTGGATGTGACCTTTACTTTCCAACTCTTCTAGTTGTTTCTTAAGTTCAGCCAGTTCTTTGGGGCCCATCTTGGAAGGACGTTTAGAGATAGGAGCAGTTCCTGGTTCTAGTTCAATAACGAACTCCACGGCTCTGTCAGGTGGCATACCGGGCAATTCTTCAGAAAAGACATCAGGAAAGTCTCGGACCACCAGAATAGCTTCTATGGAAGGAAGAGGATCAACATTGAGAGCGAAAAGCTGAGCTGAAGTGGTTTGGTTGGGAGAATAGACTATCTGTCCAGAAGGATGAGAAAGAGTTACAGTCTTTGTGGAACGGTCTATCTTAGCTTATTGGCCTTCAACCAATCCATGCCCAGAATGACATCAATGTCTGAATTGCCGAGAATTATTAGAGATGCCAAGAAGATGTGGCCTCCAATTTGGATTTCCTTGTCGTGGTTTATCTTGGAAGAAGACATTTGCATGCCGGAAGAAGTAACCGCGATGTTTTTGGGTAGAGAATCGAGAATTAGCCCATGTAAATCCGCAAAGCTAACTGATACGAAAGAATGAGATGCTCCTGTATCGAACAACACCCTAGAAGAGATAGAGTTAACAGGTAGTGTACCAAGAACAACTTTTGGAGCTTCTTCTGCTTCCTCAGCCCTGATGTGGTTCACCCGTGCAGCACGTGCCGGAGGCCTGTTGTTGGGGACGAAAGGCCTAGTCAGGGCAGGTGCGCGGACCATCACCTGAGTTGTAGCAGGGCGAGGTGGTGGTGGAGGAAGACTGGTCTGCGGGCAATTGCTGGAGTAGTGGCCCGATTGTCTGCACTTGTAGCAGGTCACGTTGGGGCGAGCGCCCGTTGGCCTTGGCGGTCCTCCGAAACCCCTCATAGCAAGAGCCGGGTTCGGTGGGCGACGCGCGAGTCCTGGAGGTCCTGGCACGTAGGTAGCTCGTGCAAAGGCGCTGTTAGGCACCCAGATTTGGCGCTTCTGAGTAGGAGCGGAGGCGATTGAGTATGAAGACGAGTTGCTCTCACGAGAGTGCTTGCGCGACTACTCGAAGATCTTGCGCCCATGCTCCTCATTGAGCGCGATGTTGACGAGGTCCTCAAAGTTATCAGCCTTGACGAGGTTCAGCTTGTACTTGAGCGCGGGGTTGAAACCCTTGCGGAACTTGGCCATCTTCTTGACCTTAGTGTTCACCTCATCTCCAGCGTAACGAGCAAGGTGATTGAACTCGCCATTGTACTCCATCACGTCCATCTTCCCTTGCATCAGCGAGTTAAACTTCTCGCGCATCCTGTCCATGAGACCTTCTGGGATGTGGTGGCGCAGGAAGGCTGTCTTGAAATCCCCCCAAGTGGTGACCACCCCGGGAGCTCTCATTACCTCGAAGTTCTCCCACCATGAGGCGGACTTGCCCCTAAGCAGGTAGGATACGTAAGGCACCTTGTCTTGCTCAGCCACGTGGGCGATAGCAAGGGTCCTTTCCATCTCGCGAAGCCAATCATCAGCTTCCAGCGGCTCAGTGGGGGAAGCAAAGTTCCTTGGGCCCAGACTGAGAAAGTCCTTGACGGTCACATGTGCATTGCCTTCATTGCGATGCCCCTGGTTGTTCAGGTAAGCTGGATGCTCAGCCATTTGAGCCAGAACTTGGGTCATCTGCCCAAGCAACTCAGTGATCGGTGGCGGCTCATTACCTTCCGCATTGCGGTTATTCCTGGTGTTCGTCGTCCTGGAGACATTGGATAGTAGAACAGCAACAAGATACATAAAGCCAGGCAGAAAACTTGGAAAGTAGAACTCTTGCTCAGAAAACAGTTGCAAATTGTAGGATAACAAGGATAAGCTTTTCATAGAAAAGGATCACAACAAGACCCATAGTTAGCCATCAGTACAACCACAAAGGTTTCAGTACAACAAGGATAGCTACTAGTACATAGTTAACCATCCGTACAACCAATACGGTTTCAGTACAATAAGGACAGCTACTACAACAAAGGAAGAGATACATCACGAAGACTAGTGTGACGCCCTAAAATCGGTACTATGTAGATTTAAGCGTTCCCGCCGAAATCCGCATAATAACGATTTTAGGTCGCCCACCAGACATAATGTGCACGCCGAAACATGCGCATTATGTGGGTGGAATTGTGATAACATTACAACAGTTCCGATACATCCACAAATACAACAGAAGATAAAATACAACAACGACTCGAACGAGTCAAGATACAAATAATACAACATAAAGATACAAAAGACAGCGGAAGCAAAATAGTATCCGACTACGGATAAGATACAAATTGGACTAAGAGTCCTGAAGATAAGCAATGGCGCCATATCCCTGCCCAGCCAAGCCGGAGGGATTCCCAAGCTAACGTCGTCAGACTTCAAACCTGTTGACAGCACATAAAGCACATCCCAAAAGAGGGTCAGGGCACTCCCTGGCAAGCAAAACCGACTTGCCTACTTTCTACACCATCTCCCAAAATATAG
This sequence comes from Poa annua, assembly GCA_026929855.1. Taxonomy (NCBI): domain Eukaryota; kingdom Viridiplantae; phylum Streptophyta; class Magnoliopsida; order Poales; family Poaceae; genus Poa; species Poa annua. The sequence continues at coordinate 123,125,493 of CM049427.1, read as the reverse complement.
GGGAGGTGGACTTAGCGGCAGCAGCACTAGCAACCTAAAGAGACACGCTACAACTTCCGTCTAATCAGAGAGGGATAAGAGAGCACATAAAATAAACATCTACAACTAACACCAAACATAACCCATTCTCGAATTAACCCCCTCAACCAAATATGAGGAAGCAATTCGGGAAACTCACACATTGAACAGTTTTATTTATAATTTATTGTGAAAGTAATTCTATATTACTAGTCAAATTAATTAACTTTAATTAGGTGCAAGTTGTCTAGATCTTGTTAGCCAGCATCATCACCAAAGTCGTCCATAACCGTGGACACGGCTCATCGATAAGATTATACCCTGCAGGGGTGCACTACAGTACCCATACTCGCATGATCAACCCGCTAAGGCCTCTCAACACGACTCATTCCTTCACTACAGCAAGTCCAAGTGCCACCCATATGAGTTGTTACCCGCGTCAGGAGTCCGGCCGAATCTCAATTGCGGACTCATTAGTTTGTGTCCACGCGCCATGCGGCTCAAACCACAGTAGGAACTGTCCGCTTCGCACGCACCACACCTATATGACCCCCCGTATCACATACCCTCTCATCATCATCATTATCATCATCATGCACATGCATATGAGCAAATGGAAAACCCGAACTAGTTGCGGCACATGGACAAGCTGTAGATCCGTTCAAAGTCGAGGGGGGCTCCATTGGGCCTCCCACAAGTGGTTAGTGCGCTCAAAATTGGATCCGAGGACAAAATCTCAGTTCCTAGGTCGACACTGAGCAGAACAAAGCACCTCGCAAGGCCTTCCGCCTGGTGCCTTATCATTTAGTTATAGTACCCCAATATAATACAACATTATATTAAGGTAGAATAATATATCATGCTAAGCAGATGAAAACATAAGACCAACAGATGACTCGCACAAACAACTCTAAGCATGCGCTACGACTCGCAAGGCCAACAGATAAACAAACAACAGGTGATGGGATGTGGGGATAAAGCTTTATAGGCTGCAGGATAAACATGTGATGGGATTGCAGTTCAAGAATCGATAACTAGGGTAGCAGAGATCAACGGCAGGAATGAAAGACAATGTATAGGTAAACAAGCAAACTTTGCTTGCCTGGAATCCCGCAGGGAAGCAGATCTTGTCGTTGCTCACACATCTCAACGTCATATCCGCGAAGAAGCAACAAACACTGGAAAGCGTGAAAGATGCATTTTACAACTACGGCAAAAGATTCAGCATGATCATACGAGAATGATGCATGGCATGGCAAGATGCAATACAATGCAGGTAATCCAAATTAAGCGGGAAAGCAACCCCAGCAATTAATATTTAGGTGCAAGTTATTTATTTACCAGCAATATTAAATGTTGGTTAACATGGCAACACATGGCATGGGTGATGTAATTAAATTAAATGGAATAGGGCAATTATTAAGTAAAGCCCAACACATTCCATATTTAATTATATAGGTGCAACAAATAATTTACACTAAGCAATTAAAATAAAAGATGCAAAATGGCATACAACTGGCATATTAATATTCATTGCATTTTTCTGATAAATAAATATATAAAGATTATTTAATTTGGATTTATACATTAAAAGTTATTAACAATTTAGTTTTAGGGTTCTTTCTGAATTTTACAGGGACCTGTTCGTGATGAAACTGTGTCGGTGGGGACCTCTGTGTGGAAACCAGAAAGGCAGGGGGCGTGCTGTAAGTTTCCCGCGCAGAGATTCTTCTCAGAACCTTTCTCACCAAAACAGAGTCCACACCTGCGGCTGCCAGGCGGGCCCAGGTGCCACGCGGGGTGCGGGCGTGCTGTGCGGGTTCCCACGGTCACTGACCGGTGGGACCCGCCTGTCAGGGTGCGTGAGCAACAGAAAAAGGGGGGGTTTTAACCGGGGGAACTGGGGATCGAACTCGCGACGTGGGGCAGTGCGTGCGGCTGCGCTGGCCACTGGAGCTGCTGGGTGTTTGTGATAGTTTGAGCCACGGATTGTTTTTAAGGTGTCAAAGTCGCAAGTTTTTAACTGACGAAAACTGAACTGCAGAATGACCGAGGACAGTGCGCACGGCGGAGCAAAACTCGCCGGCGGCGACCAAGACGTTCCGCGCGAAGGCGGCGGTCCAGGGAGAGGGTGCCGGTGCAGGTGCGGGTGCTGGGTGTGTGCGGGAGTGCTAGAACGGCAAGGGGCGAGGGCCAGAGGCAAAGACGGAGCCTTTGGAGCTTCTCGGGCCCGGCCATGGCGGGAACAGAGGAGGACGAGGACGGACTCGTCGCTACGGGCAGCCAAACGAGTGGGGAAAGGAGGGAACGGGACGAGGAGCTCACATAGGGGGTGTCGGAGGAGTTGTTCGAGCTCGGGGAGGGCACTACCGCCGGAAATCCGCGGCGGAGGCTCGCCGGCCGCGGTGAGGATGAGGACGAGGCCGACGAGCTCGGTCGCTCCCGGAGCAATTCAGTGCACGGGGAGGACGACGACGTCGACGCGGAGTGCCGGGGCTTCTCGGAGTTCCCTCGACTACGCCAGAGCGGTGGCGCGACACGAGGTGGGTCTCTGGTGAGGTCTAACAGGGAAGAAAACAGAGGGGAGTTCGGGGTGGAGAGAAGAGGGCAGGCGGCGGCGGAGCAGGGAGAAGAGAGGGGCGAGGCTAGGGTTAGGGTTGGAGGGAGAGGGGTGCGGCTAAAAGGGAGAGGGAGTGGGTGAGGGAGCATGGTGGGGGCGCCATGGCGTCAGGCTCGCTTTCTCCCTGTTGACCGTACGGAGGAAGGAGAAAAGGGCCAGGGGAGGAGTTGGGCCAGGAGGTGGGCTGGGTGTTGGGTTTTTGGCCCAGGTAAGTTTTTTCTTCTCTGAAGTTTTTATTTCTTTTTATTTTTTTCTGTTTTCTATTTTTTAAAACAAAATAGAAAAGGAAAATGAATTAGGAGATTTTACAAAATAGTTTTTGTTTAAAATAGGCAATTTAATAAACTAGTTTTTATAATATTTGTAAAACATTTAAAATACACATTTTAATTAATTTCAAAAGCATTTGAATTTAATTGTGAGAAAAAGAATTTAAGCGGGGTTTAAATTTAAATGCAACAATTTCAATTAAGCTTGACAAATGCCAAGGATGCATGATGATGTCATGTTGATGCAAAAAGAAAAACAAACAAAAATCTAATTGGGGATAAATCCCGGGGCGTTACAACCGACACCACTAACAAGGGATCGCGTCCCGCGATCCACGCCGAGACCACAAGAAGAGAGGGTAACTATCGAGTCTTCACGCTCCGGGATGAACTTCTCGACACCACTAACAAGGGATTGTTGCTCCACCTTGAAAATTCTCGACACCACTAACAAGGGATTTTTGCTCACGACGAAGACGACTCCGAAAGATCGCACCTAATAGGGTAAAAGGCAAGAAATCGTCCACCCACACGTAGGATCCTAAAACTTTGAAAGTTGGATAAGAGGAGAGACTCCAAAACAAATAAGATAAGAGGACAAATAGAATTGAGGTACGGAGTAAAAAGAAACCTATTGAGATATTTTCAAAATAACTTTTAGTCAAATAATTTAGACACTCTACAAACATCGACCGTTAGCGAGGTTATCCTACAGGCTTTTGCGGACCCGCTGCTTCGATAACCATTCGTATCGAAACAACAAGGAGATCGAAACCAAGGCTCTGATACCACTTTGTGACGCCCTAAAATCGGTACTATGTAGATTTAAGCGTTCCCGCCGAAATCCGCATAATAACGATTTTAGGTCGCCCACCAGACATAATGTGCACGCCGAAACATGCGCATTATGTGGGTGGAATTGTGATAACATTACAACAGTTCCGATACATCCACAAATACAACAGAAGATAAAATACAACAACGACTCGAACGAGTCAAGATACAAATAATACAACATAAAGATACAAAAGACAGCGGAAGCAAAATAGTATCCGACTACGGATAAGATACAAATTGGACTAAGAGTCCTGAAGATAAGCAATGGCGCCATATCCCTGCCCAGCCAAGCCGGAGGGATTCCCAAGCTAACGTCGTCAGACTTCAAACCTGTTGACAGCACATAAAGCACATCCCAAAAGAGGGTCAGGGCACTCCCTGGCAAGCAAAACCGACTTGCCTACTTTCTACACCATCTCCCAAAATATAGGGGAGGTGGACTTAGCGGCAGCAGCACTAGCAACCTAAAGAGACACGCTACAACTTCCGTCTAATCAGAGAGGGATAAGAGAGCACATAAAATAAACATCTACAACTAACACCAAACATAACCCATTCTCGAATTAACCCCCTCAACCAAATATGAGGAAGCAATTCGGGAAACTCACACATTGAACAGTTTTATTTATAATTTATTGTGAAAGTAATTCTATATTACTAGTCAAATTAATTAACTTTAATTAGGTGCAAGTTGTCTAGATCTTGTTAGCCAGCATCATCACCAAAGTCGTCCATAACCGTGGACACGGCTCATCGATAAGATTATACCCTGCAGGGGTGCACTACAGTACCCATACTCGCATGATCAACCCGCTAAGGCCTCTCAACACGACTCATTCCTTCACTACAGCAAGTCCAAGTGCCACCCATATGAGTTGTTACCCGCGTCAGGAGTCCGGCCGAATCTCAATTGCGGACTCATTAGTTTGTGTCCACGCGCCATGCGGCTCAAACCACAGTAGGAACTGTCCGCTTCGCACGCACCACACCTATATGACCCCCCGTATCACATACCCTCTCATCATCATCATTATCATCATCATGCACATGCATATGAGCAAATGGAAAACCCGAACTAGTTGCGGCACATGGACAAGCTGTAGATCCGTTCAAAGTCGAGGGGGGCTCCATTGGGCCTCCCACAAGTGGTTAGTGCGCTCAAAATTGGATCCGAGGACAAAATCTCAGTTCCTAGGTCGACACTGAGCAGAACAAAGCACCTCGCAAGGCCTTCCGCCTGGTGCCTTATCATTTAGTTATAGTACCCCAATATAATACAACATTATATTAAGGTAGAATAATATATCATGCTAAGCAGATGAAAACATAAGACCAACAGATGACTCGCACAAACAACTCTAAGCATGCGCTACGACTCGCAAGGCCAACAGATAAACAAACAACAGGTGATGGGATGTGGGGATAAAGCTTTATAGGCTGCAGGATAAACATGTGATGGGATCGCAGTTCAAGAATCGATAACTAGGGTAGCAGAGATCAACGGCAGGAATGAAAGACAATGTATAGGTAAACAAGCAAACTTTGCTTGCCTGGAATCCCGCATGGAAGCAGATCTTGCCGTTGCTCACACATCTCAACGTCATATCCGCGAAGAAGCAACAAACACTGGAAAGCGTGAAAGATGCATTTTACAACTACGGCAAAAGATTCAGCATGATCATACGAGAATGATGCATGGCATGGCAAGATGCAATACAATGCAGGTAATCCAAATTAAGCGGGAAAGCAACCCCAGCAATTAATATTTAGGTGCAAGTTATTTATTTACCAGCAATATTAATGTTGGTTAACATGGCAACACATGGCATGGGTGATGTAATTAAATTAAATGGAATAGGGCAATTATTAAGTAAAGCCCAACACATTCCATATTTAATTATATAGGTGCAACAAATAATTTACACTAAGCAATTAAAATAAAAGATGCAAAATGGCATACAACTGGCATATTAATATTCATTGCATTTTTCTGATAAATAAATATATAAAGATTATTTAATTTGGAGTTATACATTAAAAGTTATTAACAATTTAGTTTTAGGGTTCTTTCTGAATTTTACAGGGACCTGTTCGTGATGAAACTGTGTCGGTGGGGACCTCTGTGTGGAAACCAGAAAGGCAGGGGGCGTGCTGTAAGTTTCCCGCGCAGAGATTCTTCTCAGAACCTTTCTCACCAAAACAGAGTCCACACCTGCGGCTGCCAGGCGGGCCCAGGTGCCACGCGGGGTGCGGGCGTGCTGTGCGGGTTCCCACGGTCACTGACCGGTGGGACCCGCCTGTCAGGGTGCGTGAGCAACAGAAAAAGGGGGGGTTTTAACCGGGGGAACTGGGGATCGAACTCGCGACGTGGGGCAGTGCGTGCGGCTGCGCTGGCCACTGGAGCTGCTGGGTGTTTGTGATAGTTTGAGCCACGGATTGTTTTTAAGGTGTCAAAGTCACAAGTTTTTAACTGACGAAAACTGAACTGCAGAATGACCGAGGACAGTGCGCACGGCGGAGCAAAACTCGCCGGCGGCGACCAAGACGTTCCGCGCGAAGGCGGCGGTCCAGGGAGAGGGTGCCGGTGCAGGTGCGGGTGCTGGGTGTGTGCGGGAGTGCTAGAACGGCAAGGGGCGAGGGCCAGAGGCAAAGACGGAGCCTTTGGAGCTTCTCGGGCCCGACCATGGCGGGAACAGAGGAGGACGAGGACGGACTCGTCGCTACGGGCAGCCAAACGAGTGGGGAAAGGAGGGAACGGGACGAGGAGCTCACATAGGGGGTGTCGGAGGAGTTGTTCGAGCTCGGGGAGGGCACTACCGCCGGAAATCCGCGGCGGAGGCTCGCCGGCCGCGGTGAGGATGAGGACGAGGCCGACGAGCTCGGTCGCTCCCGGAGCAATTCAGTGCACGGGGAGGACGACGACGTCGACGCGGAGTGTCGGGGCTTCTCGGAGTTCCCTCGACTACGCCAGAGCGGTGGCGCGACACGAGGTGGGTCTCTGGTGAGGTCTAACAGGGAAGAAAACAGAGGGTAGTTCGGGGTGGAGAGAAGAGGGCAGGCGGCGGCGGAGCAGGGAGAAGAGAGGGGCGAGGCTAGGGTTAGGGTTGGAGGGAGAGGGGTGCGGCTAAAAGGGAGAGGGAGTGGGTGAGGGAGCATGGTGGGGGCGCCATGGCGTCAGGCTCGCTTTCTCCCTGTTGACCGTACGGAGGAAGGAGAAAAGGGCCAGGGGAGGAGTTGGGCCAGGAGGTGGGCTCGGTGTTGGGTTTTTGGCCCAGGTAAGTTTTTTCTTCTCTGAAGTTTTTATTTCTTTTAATTTTTTTCTGTTTTCTATTTTTTAAAACAAAATAGAAAAGGAAAATGAATTAGGAGATTTTACAAAATAGTTTTTGTTTAAAATAGGCAATTTAATAAACTAGTTTTTATAATATTTGTAAAAGATTTAAAATACACATTTTAATTAATTTCAAAAGCATTTGAATTTAATTGTGAGAAAAAGAATTTAAGCGGGGTTTAAATTTAAATGCAACAATTTCAATTAAGCTTGACAAATGCCAAGGATGCATGATGATGTCATGTTGATGCAAAAAGAAAAACAAACAAAAATCTAATTGGGGATAAATCCCGGGGCGTTACAACTAGCTCGCACTTCCCTCAGAAGACGAAACTCTGCACCCCTCTCCGGTGAGGCGATGGGTGTAACGGCGATCAACGTACACGTGGTACTCTGGCACAACACGACGTATCTCGCAGAAGTAGGCATCTGGTGTCTGTCTCCCGTACAACAGTGGTCCAACGTGGTCTGGAGAAGTAGTGATCAGTGGACCACGCTCTGGAGTGTGTCCGCCCACATCAGACAGGCGACCCAGTGGTGGAAGCTGGAACCTCGGGTACACGTCTGCTCTGACGTTCCCCCTGTCGTACTGACCAAGGTGAGAGAGTACTCGTTGCAGCTGCTCATGGACTGCTGCTAGCTCCAAGCGTAGAGCTCCAGCAACTGAGTCTGAAGACTGGCCAAATTGAGCGGTCCGGTCAAGAGCATCAGTCTCGTACTGAGAGTCTGTGTAGGTGAAGTATGGAACGTAGCAAAACGGAGGGTAGTTGAAACAGTAGTAGTCCCTGCGCAGAGCCACAGCTGCATCATAAGCTGCCAAGTGTACTGCCATGTCCACACTGGAAGCTGCAGCCTCGAACTTGTGCACAGTACCACCATCATCTCCCCTGATCCGAACGATAGCTCTGTAGAAGGTATGTCCGAAATCCAACGGGATCTCAAACACCTGGTACTCTAGCAGCCAGCGGAAACCGGCATAGTCAACCATGCCTCTGAGAAGCTTCGGGTAACCGGTAGTCCGCTCGCACTGGGTCATACGCACCACCTGATAGTGTGCCATCTACATAGCAGTTTGAAGTAGAAGTTAGCCGCCGGAAACCAAAGGATTAATTGCAGAGAACCGATTGTACAATGACAAAGAGATGATTCAAGTGAAAGGTAGAACAACAACTGATTGATTCAAGATTGAAACAGAACATAGCCGAAGAGTTTGATAACTGCCAAAACAAAAAAAAACAACCTTCAAACACCTGCAACTATGGTACTACGGAAAACCCAGAACACTTGATTTCCTAATTTTAAATTAGAGATGGGAAGGGAAAAACATCGTAACACTTCCTTACCAGAAGAACAGGGAGGGTGGGTGGGGAAAGAAGAAAAAGAACAGAATTCCTACTCTCACGTTTAAGATTTTCCTGATAGCTACAAAATATTTTTCTAGACTCAAACAACGACTAGCAGAAGGGAACCTGAGGGCGTTTAGCCTCTGATACCAACTGTCAGACCCTGGATTCAGGTTACACAAACAAGACATACCGGTTGGGCCACACAACTAGGAGCATACTGGGAATTACTAATCCCAAGAAAAAGGTAGGCCTGGCTCGAAATGGATCATCGGCCAACAGCTCCTAGCGATCCCAACGTCACGTACGTCTCACGATTGCGCACGTAAGAATACCAAAATCCTACCAACTCGTATACTTCAAACATACACGCACGATACGGATTGGTTTGGAAACAAGATGGAATCACAGGATAAACATAATACACAAAGAAAGGAAATAATTATCCAACGCTCTCACTGAGAAAATATATCGAATGTCACCAAGCAGAGGACACATGTCCCAACATTACATCATGTAGCGGAAAACAAGCCGGTCTGAGTACAGACAAGAAGAAAATAGCACAAGGCCGAAACGAAAAGAGAAGGACCATCCACGCGGTCCACCAGGAAGAAGCCCAGGGGAACTCTAACTACTCGTCGTAGATCTCGTCGTCGAACTACACGTAGTAGCCACCCACCTGGTCGTACGGAGTCTCCTCAACTGTAGAGAAAACCACAGCCCGCGAACGGGTCAATACACCGGAGCGTATCGAACAAGCTAAAGCTAACAAGTTACAAAACTGAAATATTCCCAAAGTATGGGGTTAGGTGGACTTAGCGGCAGCAGCACTAGCAACCTAAAGAGACACGCTAAAACTTCAGTCTATTTAGAGAGGGATAAGAGAGCGCATAAGTAACCAACTACTACTAACACCAAACATAACCCATTCTCGGATTAACCCCCCCCCCCCCCCCCCAACCAAGTATGAGGAAGCAATTCGGGAAACGCACACATAGAACAGTTTTAGTTACCATTTATTGTGAAAGTAATTCTATATTACTACTCAAGTTAATTGACAATGATTAGGTGTAAGTTGTCTAGATCTTGTTAGCCAGCATCATCACCAAGTCGTCCATAGCCGTGGAAACGGCTCATCGATAAGATTATACCCTGCAGGGGTGCACTACTGTACCCATACTCACGTGATCAACCCAGTCAAAAACATTAGGGCCTCTCAACAAGACTCATTCCTTCACTACAGCAAGTCCAAGTGCCACCCATATGAGTTGTTACCCGCGTCAGGAGTCCGGCCGAATCTCAATTGCGGACTCATTAGTTTGTGCCTGCACGCCATGCGGCTCAAACCACAGTAGGAACTGTCCGCTTCGTGCGCACCACCCCTATATGACCCCCCGTATCAAGTAACCTCTCATCGAACATCATCATCGTGCACATGCATATAAGCAACTGGAAAACCCGAACTACTTGTGGCACATGTACAAGCTGAAGATCCGTTCAAAGTCGAGGGGGGCTCCATTGGGCCACCCACAAGTGGTTAGTGCGCTCAAAATTGGATCCGAGGACAAAATCTTAGTTCCTAGGTCGACACTTAGCAGAACAAAGCACCTCGCAAGGCCTTCCGCCGGTGCCTTATCTTTTAATTATAATACCCAACATAAGACAACAGTTTATTAAAGTAGAACAATCTATCATACTAAGCATACGAGATAAAAGGCAGACGGACGACTCGCACAACCAACTCTAAGCATGCGCTACGACTCGCAAAGCCAACAGATAAACATGCAAGGGGTTATGGGTTGTGGGGATAAAGCTGTATAGGCTGCAGGGTAAACATGTGATGGGATCGCAATTCAAGAAACGTATACTAGGGTAGCAGAGATCAACGGCAAGTATGAAAACCCAAACAATCATGTAAGATGTTAGCAGAAGAGCACAAAAGCTGGAACCTTGGTATCGTAGGTACTCGCAGCAGGCACGTCGTCGTCTACCCAGAGAAAAGCCAAACACGGACAATAAGAAACATAATCAATAAAGGAAATGCGCAAACAATTGATGTTGCAATATGGTATGTGATGATTAGGTCACATTAAAGCGGGGATGAAAATCTCGGCAATTAATTATGGTGCAAATTATTTATCTACACATCAAATTAAATGTTTATTAGCATGTCAAGACATGACATAGATGGTATGATCAAATTAAATGGAATTAGGGCATAATATATTTATTACCCCACACATTCTATATTTAATTATTTAGTTGCATGTGTTATATTAAACTAAGCGTTTGAAATAAATTATGTAAAATGACATTAGAATGTTATATTAATGTTTATTGCATTTTTCTGATATTAAAACATATAAAGATTATTTTATTTGGAGTTATGGATTAAAAGTTATTAACATTTTAAAGTCAGGGGGTGGTCTGCAGTTGTCCAGGGACTTAACCGTGATAGAAACGTAACAGGGAAGGTCCTCTATGCAAACTGGAAAATCCAGGGGGCTCAGTGTAAAACTTCTTGCGCCTCTGGCTTTTCTCACCGACAGGAACTGAGCCAGAGAGACTGTCCGGCGGGCCCAGGCTAAGCTCCTTGCCGGTCGCTGACCGGTGGGCCAGGCCTGTCAGTGGGCAGCGAAAAAATTGGGATTTATTCAACGCGCCCACGGAATTCGATCGCGCGACGCGCTCACGCATGGATCGTCCGCGCTAACCAGTGGAGAACGATGAGGGTTAGTGATATCTAATCGCGCGACTGGTTTTTAACACGACATGGAAACGTTATGTCTGTCGAAACTGAATTTTTCCACGAGGCAGTGAGCTGCGGCGGAACAAAATGCCGGCAGCGGGCATGATCTAGCGGCGCCCCGCTCACGTGCGTGAGTGCAACCGAAAGTGGCTGCGGGTTCGTGTGCGTGCGGAGATGCATCAAAGGTGTCGTTTTTCTCGAGTTTGTGCACAGGGACGATCATGCGCGGCGCGGCCATGGCGGAGCTCGTCCGGCACCGGCCAAAACATGGCGTAACAAGCAGCAATCGGAGGGGGAGACGCGGGGAATCGACAGCGCAGCTCACCGGGAGGCGGATGGCGATCGTAGGAGGTGCCGGGAGGCCGGAATCAAGCGGTTGGTGCTCGAGACGGAGAGGATCCGCGGCACGGTCGTGGATGGAGGGCTCGACGGAGGAACTCCATGGTTCTCTGCTCGCGTCGAGAGGAAGGACGGGACGGCGGCGCAGCCCCTGGCGCGTTGAGGAAGCAGGAGACGGCGGCGGTCAGTCGGAGGCGTGTTCGGGCCTCCCGGCCATGGCGACGGCGAAGCGAGGGGAGCGAGCGGTGGTGGGGGAGGAAAAGAAGTTAGGGTTTTTGGATTGCGGCGCAAGGTGGCTAAGCAGGAGGAGAGGGGAGTGGGGGCGAGCTATGGGGCTAGCTGCCAGCGTCCTGGCCATGGACGACGTGGAAAGCAGCTCGCTCCTCTAAGCCCGTACGGAGGAGGAGGGCGAACAGGTCCAGGCCGTGGTGGTGTTGGGCTGGGCTGAGGTGTGTCGAGCTCGGCCCAGCTCGGCCAGCTGAGCCCTTCTCCTTTGTTTTTTCTTTCCTTTTCTTTTTTGTTAATCTTTTCTATTTTTGTAGTTTTAAAACAAAATAGAAAAGAAACATGATAAAAACTTTTGGACAATTACTGGTTTGATTATTTGTAAAGATTTGAAACTTCATTTTTGAATTTATTTGAAATTGCATTTGAATTTAAATATGAAATTTGAATTCGAAAGCCACTTATTTAATTAAAAGCAAATACAATTTGAATGACGACATGATGACAAGCTTTATTACACCACAAGCACAACATTTTTGGAAGGTCTACACTTGGGATGTTACAGCGTCCAGAGTGCGCACTTATGGTGTTCGACAGAAGTACAATAACTCAGTAACATTAAGTACAATAACGCTATATAGAAGAGAGGTTCATATTCAAATATCCATAAGTTCATAATATATATGAAGATAACCCTAAGTTCATAATTCGATGAAAATAAAAAGGCTGATACATGAGTGTTCAAACAAACAGAGAGAGCTCCCTTTGTAGCAGCTGCTTTTTCTTGGCCCTGCAGGAAGACCCTACTGGCCTCGCTTGGCTATCTCAACAGCGAAGAGCTCCCTCTGTGGCAGCTGATCTTTCTTGGCCTTCTCCACCTTCTTGTCGAGGCGCTGCTTCTCCAGCGTCATAGCTTGGTTTTCCAGGGCTAAAGCTTCATTCCGCGCCAGGTTGTTCTCCATCTCGAGGGCCAAAACCTTCTCACGAAGCTTTAGGTTGTTCTCCACCTGGACCTTCAGCTGGTCGGACAGCTTCTCAGCGAAGTCCGAGGCCATGAGGAACTGCTCTCTAGCTTCCACCGTCTCGTCCATGTTCTGATTAGCTTTCTTCAAGGTTGCAACTAGTCGTTCTTGTAAGTCCTCAATCGACTGTGTGACGGAGGCGATCACCGACACCTCCTCCGGCATGCGATCCGCCTCCGCTGCATTTTCCCTGCTCACATAATCCGAATATATATGATGTTAACAAACCATGAGACCGGATGTAAACAACAGATGCAACCGTAAGGAACTAACAATCGGAATCAGACCACAAGTACATCATGGTAGCGGAGCGCGTGAGCGGTGATGCCATGGTTGGTGAAGCCGCGACGAGTACAAGAATTTGGATGAGTGGCGGCGTCGGGAAGACTGGAGGATGAAGTACATACGAGAGGGGTTGTGCACCTCTATTTATGCGAGGCTGGAGGATGAAGTACCCCACGTACTCGTTTCCCCACGCCCCACAACTGCACGTTTCCCACTTACTCACTTCCCGCGCGTTTCCCACTTACGCGCTTCCTGGGAGCGCGAGGTTGTGCTCTAAATTGCGCCGGTGTGCAGGAGGCAGGTACGCCCGCCTTAACGGCGACGCGTTTTTGCAGGCGACGAAGCGATGGGATGGCGAGCCGTCTACGGCACGCCTCCAAATTACGTCGGCGCCCAGGCTTTCCCGGCTTCCCAAGCGTCGACGTGGCCGTATCTCGTCGCCGCCGCAATAACTCTGACGTGACGCATGCTCACCCAGCCGCCGCTTCCCGCCCAGTGGCACCACTTCTCGCCTCCGTTTCCATCCCCTCCCCGCCTATATAACTCCTCCGCCGTGCCCGCAACCTCCAAAGCCAACACCATGCCTCGCCGCCTCCAGACCATCTGGGCCACCCTCACCCGCGCCCACCCTTTGGGGAGGAGGACCAGCCGGAGCAGGCGTCGGAGCTCCAGCCTATCGGCGACGTCTTGCCCCTCGACTGGGCGTACGTCGACGTGGAGGACCAGGAGGAGGAGGCGCCGCAAGAGCAGGAGCAGGAGCTGCTACTGTCGCTGTGGCTCGACCAGGTGGCCGCGGTGAACTCCATCGACACCTTGGATGAGGCGGATGATGACTTCGCGGAGGCGGTTGCGGTTGATGACTTCGCGGAGGCGATTGATGTCTACGCGGAGGCGGCGGACGCGGTTGTTGACACCATGGAGGCGGTTGCTGACGGGATGAACTCCATCGACGCCTACATGGCCGCCGAGCGTGTGGTGTACGATGACCTCAACGCCGTGGCGGCGGAGCGCGCGGCGAACCCAGCCTTGATGGAGGCCGCCCAGCTGGCGGTTGTCTCCGACCTGCGCGCCAGGTGGAGAGCACGCTACGAGGCAGGCAAGGGCGTCCTAGACGGAGTTTAGAGTAGGGATAGTTAGTGAATATTAGGGCTAGTTAGGGTTCAAATTCAAAAACAGCCGACTAGCGGTATTAAAATGGAGCCGCGGTATTACTAATTCATCCAACGGTCCATTTCAAAAACAACCGACCAAATCCCAACCGAGCCGCACACTAGCTGAGCCGCGGAAATTCCAACCGAGCCGCGCTAGGCCGACCCCACCAGTCAGGCCAAGTGCGGGTCAAAGGAGGTTGACCAGAGGGAACCGAGCGTTTTGGCGATATGCGAGCAAACCAGGGCACAGAACAGAGAAATAGCGCGGGTATGGCACATACCGATAGAACTCAGCTAGGTATGGCACAGAACCAATTAACCCTTTTATTTGTGTGCTATGCATGTGAATGTTGTTTGCTGTTATATACTATCCAGTAGTTGGTTGTGTTTTGTAATATTTGTTCTTTGTTTTTTACTTGAGATTGTTGTCAACACGCTCCTTTGTGGTGTTTTGTTAAATCAATCAACTGCACCTTTTTAGCACTTAGTCATAAACTTGTGTGGACAGTGTGTTACCATTGTTGGTTGCTCAGTTACTTGACCGTAGGTGTTTCTTGAGCTAGTAAAACGTTTGCATGTGAGTGTGCGAAATGCTAATGATAATGATTGCATATTAATATACTTTTGTTTGAATATTTCCTGAACTATTAAGATAATTTTGTCTGAAGTATTTCCTGAAACTAATATAACAACCCATATTAAATGATCTAATCACCATAAGGGGTATTTTGCTTTAGTATTCAGTTAAAACTACCTTTTTAATAATTAGGGTTGTCGTGTATATTTTCTTAGGAGAATATGTTGTTTGTCTTAACTATATGGACTTGTTGTTTGGTGTTCTGTAGCTAAATGAATTGCTTGCTTCGATTGTTAGCTTAGTGTCTTGTGCAATGCTGGATGTTTGTTATGTCCTTATGGCAATGTCTTGTATTTTGAGTATTGTTCCCTTTCATGTTTACGACGTTAGATACGACCAGGAAGGAACTAGAAGTGAGGAGTGAACCTAAGGAACATCAAGATCAAGACCACTATGAATCAGGCAATCCACCTCACCACTATGAATCCTACTATTTACAAAGCATGTTTTGTTCTCAAAATAAAATAATGCATACTTTACTTATTTTGTGGCACTTTGCCACCCGAAGACTATTTTACAAAATATTGTTTGGCCAAAGTTATCCACTAGATTATAATAGGTGTTATAAAAATAAGTATTCCTTCAAGGAGCCTTGTTGTTGAAGGATGTATAAAGAAAATCATATTTTCCGAGTAATATATATACTTATATCCCCACCAAAAAATCTTAGGATAGGAGCCTGGTTTTGGTAAATGGTTTTTAGAAGAAAACCCGAGTTGATGGGTGCAATCGGCGAGCAAGTGTTTTATAAAACCCAAGTTGCTGGGAGCAGTCGGAGATGTTTGCGAAAACCCGAGTTGTTGGGAACAGTCGGAGGTGGAGATGTTTTTGAAAAAAAAAGTACTGCCCTAGCAGCCGTTCGAACAATTAACCCGTGCAACCACATTACCTGACATGGGTAGGGCTTAGCCGAAAACTTGTTTATCTTAGTATGGAGCTACCTCAATTAGCGTATGAGGGTGGGACCCTCTGACCGATTAATTGAAAGTGTGGGATTGAGTTCACTACCGGTGGCAACAGTGGGTCTCTCGTCATGGCGCAGTGCAGTATGGAGAGACCGGATCAATACGATGGCCATCTCACTAGGTGCCGGGGAAGTTCAGCCTACAAAAAACGATGCTCTAAACTAGGGTCGACATAGTAAAAAGCTTTGATCACGTTATCCGGATCCCCGCATACTATCGTATGACGGGCCGTGGCAGACACGACGGAATGACCGTTTGGTGTGGGTAAAGTGCGCAACCTCTGCAGAGTGTAAATCTATTTGAATAGCCGAGTCCTCGGTCATGGACGATTGGAAAGGCCCATGATCTAGGCGTCCGGGCAATTTAGTTTTAAAAGAAAATGGTTTCGGAGGAAAAAAGGAGGCTTCAAGAAGGTACCTGGGAGGTACGGAGTTGGGAGAAGATGGTTGGTCTCGGCGAGACAATCAATCTGATTCCAAGGAAGGAAAAAGGGGTATCCCCATCCTAGTGTTTTTGAAAAGTTTTACAAAAGAATTTTTTCACACTTGGATATGTCCTTGCTATATCTAAGAGAAGAGATTTCTATCTCTAAATGTTTTCTTTAACAAAGATATAGAGATGTCGTATTCTCTATGTCTAAAAGCGTTGTATTCGAAAACTAAGCCTTATAGTTGTATATAGCAGCTATCACAGTTTTTGAAAATGTTTTCTTGCATTGCCATGAAAACTTAAACTTTAGAGGTGGTCTCTCGAGTACGTAAATGTACTCATATGGCTGTGTCCCTGGATATTCAAACGTCAAGATTGCAATGAGGAGATGTACGACGAGGAGGAGAAGTACGCCGATGACTATGCCAGCTGAGTGTCACCAACAACATCTTTGTGGGAATGCGTCAGGATATGAGGAGGGCCAACGCTAGCCGCAAACTTCCATTGTACCTTACTTAATTTCCGTCATGTGCGACAATGATAGCAGACTTGGTCATGCGACCAGTATTTATATAAGTCTTGTACTATTCGAGTTGAATGATGTAACTTTGTATACCATGTTGGTTATGTGATCGCAATGCACTGATCATTAGGATCGTGATCTGTTTAGATAACGTGGGCATCTCTGACGGGTAGTCAGAGGGGTCCTTACACCCCTCATGAGGGAGCCTCAGCCCTCCACCGCCTTCGCCCTTTCACCTACTTAAAGCCCCCGAAAATACAAGACCTAGGACCCGAAAAAATTTCCTCGACGAGTTCTAGAGCCACCGCCGTCATCAACCCTAGTTTGGGAGGGATCAGAAGCTCTTCCCGGCACCCTGCCGGAGAGGGGAATCATGACCGGAGGGCTCTATATCACTATGCCCGCCTCCGTACTGATGCGTGAGTAGTTCATCCTTGGACTACGGGTCCATAGCAGTAGCTAGATGGTTGTCTTCTCCTCTTGTGCCACCATGTTTAGATCTTGTGAGCTGCCTATCATGATCAAGATCATCTTTATGTAATACTACATGTTGTGTTTGCTGGGATCTGATGAATATTGAGTACCATGTCATTTGCTTCATAATATATTATGTGTGTTTTATTTATGATCTTGCATGCTCTCCGTTACTAGTAGATGCTCTGGCCAAGTAGATGCTTGTGACTCCAAGTGGAGTATTTATGCTCGATAGTGGTTTCATGTCTCTATTTAATCTAGGGTAGTGACAGCAAGCTCTAAAATTGTAGATGTACAGTTGCTACTAGGGATAAAACAGTAGTACTTTGTCTAAGGATAATGTTATTACTTACTTTACACACTTTGCTTAATGCAATAAGCTGTTTCTTACAATTACTCAAAGGGGTGCGGACGCTAACCGGAAGGTGGATTATTAGTCATAGATGCGGTTGGAACGGTCTATGTATATATTTGTAATGCCCAAATGAATCTCATACTAGACATCATGACATTATTATATGCATCATTAAGCACTTCTTTATTCTGTCAATTGCCCAGCTGTGATTTGTTTACCCACATGTATGTTATTATTATTTATAGAAACACACCACTACTGAACTGTGGAGCCCGGTCCTTTTCTTTAAACTGATAATACAACCTAGTGCAATCCTTTTATTTTCTCCACACATACGTTTAATCCTTTGTTACAACAAGCCAGTGAGATTGCCAACCTTACTGTTAAGTTGGGGCAAAATATCTTGATTGTGTTGTGTGTAGGTCCCTCATCAACAGCTCTTTTCTGGCGCTGTTTCCACCTCGAGAAGAACTCTCACCGCCTACTAGTTCGATAACCTTGGTTTCATAACTGAGGGAAACTGGTTGATGCACTCACCATACCTCCCTCTAGGGGTTTCCCAACAACACACCACCATGTGCATCAAGCTCTTTTCTAGCGCCGTTGCCGGGGAGTTGAAGCTCTTCTACGAGGGGAGTCTCACACTTCCAATCTTTTTATTTTTTATTTTGTTATTTTCTTGCTTAGTTTATTTTTATTATTGTCTTGTTTGCTTAATATCAAAAATTCAAAAAAAAGCTACTTGCATTGTTATTTTTATTTCGGTTTAGTCATTTATTATTTTGGCTTTTATTATTGTTATTTTCGGTTTGAAATTGAATTTGTTAAAATGACTACTCCTGTGAATACTAAGTTATGTGACTTCATTAACACCGACAATAGTGATTTTATATGCACTCCTATTGCTCCACCTGCATCGAAAGCAGAATTCTTTGAAATTAAACCTACTTTGTTAAACCTTGTTATGAGAGAGCAATTTTCTGGTGTTAGTACTGATGATGCTGCTGCCCATCTAAATAATTTTGTTGAACTTTCTGAAATGCAAAAATGTAAGGATATATATGGTGATATTATAAAACTGAAATTATTTCCTTTCTCTTTGAGCGGAACAGCTAAATAATGGTTGCTTTCATTGCCTAGGAATAGTATTGATTCATGGATTAAATGCAAAGCTGCTTTTATTGGAAAATACTATCCTCCTGCTAAGATTATTTCTCTAAGAAGTAGGATCATGAATTTTAAACAACTTGGTAATGAAAATGTTGCTCAAGCTTGGGAAAGAATGAAATCTCTAATAAAGAATTGCCCAACCCACGGACTGACTACTTGGATGATCATCCAAATATGCAGGACTAAATTTTTCTTCAAGAAACCTTCTTGATTCGGCTGCTGCAGGTACATTTATGCCATCACTTTGGGGGCTAGAAAAAAACTCTTGGATGATATGATGGGGAATTATTCTGAGTGGCATACTGAAAGGACACCTCAGGGTAAGTAGGTAAATTCTGTTGAAGAAACTTCCTCCTTGAGTGAAAAAGATTGATATTATTATGTCCATGCTTGTGAATGGTAAATCTCATGTTGATCCATATAATGTTCCCTTAGCTTCTTTAGTTGCACAAGAAGAGCATGTTGATGTGAACTTCATTAAAAATAACAATTTCAACAACAATGCCTATAGGAACAATTATGGTAATAACAACTATAAGCCCTATCCTCCTAATAATGGTAATTCTTATAGGAATAATAGGAATACCTCCTCTGAACTTGAAACCATGTTAAAAGATTTTATCACTACACAAACTTCCTTTAATAAAACTGTTGAGGAAAAGCTTGGTAACGTTGATATTCTTGCCTCTAAAGTTGATAGTCTTGCCCTTGATGTTGATCTTTTAAAATCTAAAGTCATGCCTAATGAATAATGATACTAAAGAGAGTAAGATCTTTGCTAAAATTAATTGATGAAAATGTTAGGATGATGGCCCAATTGCATGTTAGATGGGAAAGATAGAAAGAACTAGCTAAGGAAGATAATATTGTTAAAGTTTTCACTATTACTGCGACAAAAAATAATTTTACTTCACATGCTAGTAAGCCTCCTACTATTAATGGTAACATAGTTGGTGTTGGTAATGTTTCCTCTACTTCCTCCAAAAAGTTAAAATTGCCTAAAACTGCTAAAACTAGTCTTTATAAAAGTGCTAAAAATTTTAAGAACATAGGAGAAGGTGGTTCGGTTTGCTTTGAAGATAATAATTTTGATTTTGATAATTATAATATCTCAGAAGTTATTAAGTTCTTGCAAATGTTAGCCACAAGTCCTAATGCTAGATCTTTAAATATGGCATTTACAACTCATATTACAAATGCTCTCATTAAATCTAGGCAAGAGAAAGTTAAACTTTAAGCTTCTATCCCTAAAAAGTTAGAAGCTGGTTGGGAGCCCATCATTAAAATAAAAGTAGATAAAATGCGGGTGGCGGTGGGCGAGGCGAGCGGCGTGGAGGAGGTGTGTGTTTATGGTTATGAGAGAATAAGGATCTCGAGAGGGGTAAGACAAGTTTTTTATGTGGTATATATCTCTGGGGCATGAGCTCGGTGCGCCACAGAATTCATCCTTTCTGTGGCGCATGCCCCTAATGAGCCACAGAAAACAAAGGGGTGCGCCACAAAAAGTCTACCCGAATCTATTTTTGTTTGCCAAATAAGCCAGCAAACATCCGTTGATGCAGCGCCCTTGCCCTTTGACGATGATACATTCTTCTTATTCGATGATGATTCAACTCTTACCCTTGACCTTCGACGTTGCTTCAGTCTTCATGAGCTTCGACGATGGTAAGAAGTCATCAGAATCATCGCTCTCATCTACCCAACGGTAAGACTCAGCGTATGAATCAATCCCATTGTGTCTTGAAGAACTTGCCCTTCTCAACTTTCTTCTCAAACCTGGCTCGAATCCTAATCAATTCGCGACGAATTTGGTTAGGGGTCCAACATGGATACCCAGTTCTGGATAGATTGGCTCCCAGCAAAGAATGATCTGAAGAAACCTTTGCGGAGTCAATGATGTTCTTATTATGGTTAACAATAACCTGGTCCCCGTTGATTTTATTGTCTTGGATATTGAATGCAACCCATCTTTTCCAATTGTGTTGGGAAGACCTTTTCTTAGAACTATGGGTGCTATAATTTATATGAAAGAAGGAAATATTAGATACCAATTCCAACTCAAGAAAGGTATGGAACACTTCACTAGAAAAAGAATGAAGCTACCTTTTGATTCTATCATTCGTACAAGTTATGGTGTTGATGCTTCATCTCTTGATAACACTTGAATATCACTTTTTGTGCCTAGCTGAACGGCGTTAAAGAAAAGCGCTTATGGGAGACAACCCACTTTTTCTGTTATTTTATTTTATTGTGTCAAGGAACATGCTCACCTCTGTAGCAATTCCTTTGTATCTTTACGTTATTGCATTGTTGTGCCAAGTTAAGCCTCTAGTAGAAAGTTGATACTAGATTTGGATTCCTACACAGGAACAGTTTTCTGCTGTCCACCGTTAAATTCGCAGGAATTCACAGAAACATTAAAATGACATAGGATTGTTGTGCGCAATCCACAGATATATATATATATATATATATATATATATATATATATATATATATATATATATATATATATATATATATATATATATATGCAACTTTCATTAGTTTCGAGTTTTCTGATCTGAGCAAGTTAACTGCCTCGAAAAAATTCTTCTTTACGGACTATTCCGTTTTTGACAGATTTTTCCATTTATTTTGCAATGCCTCTTTTACTATTTTTGTTGGATCTTTTTGTTCCATAAAGTCTTAGTGGTTGTAGCTATTATCCAGTATAATGGGTAGCAATTGTGTTCATACAGAATATAAGAATTTTTAATTATGCACTAACCCTCTAATGATGTTTACTTTGAGTTTGGTGTGGAGAAAATTTTCAAGGATCAAGAGAGAAGGATGATATGATGTGATCAAGAAGATGGAAGAGTCAAAGCTTGGGGATGCCCCTATGGGTCAACCAAGCATATTTCAAGAAGACTCAAGCGTCAAAGCTTGGGGGTGCCCAAGGCATCCCCTTCTTCATCAACAATCTATTAGGTCCTCTCTAGTGAAACTATATTTTAATTCCGACACATCTTATGTGTTTTGCTTGAAGCGTCTGTTTGTTTTTGTTTTTGTTATTTTTATTCTCTGAATAAAATGGATCCTAGCATTCCTTTGTGGGAGAGAGACACGCTCTGCTTTTTTTAATGAATACTCGTATTCTTCACCTATACTAGTTGACTATTCTTCTATGTTAGTTCAATACTTTCTAGCTCTTATTTTTCATGCATCTCTTGCTAGAGGTGTTAGTTTTCATATGTTATACTCTCATACCTCATGATTAAATACTTGGAGAGTTTATCTTTAAATAAGTTGATTGGTGTTTGGTTACGAACAAAAAATGTTAAATGCGGTAGATTGTATGATGAAATGATACATAATCTTATAGATCATTAAATTGTGTCACTTGAATCATTGATGTTGTTTTTATATATTAATATGCTTAATGGTAAACTTGATGGTTTAGTAAAGTGGAATGATTAATGGTTGGTCTAGAAAACTTGAAGTTGTGTCACACTTAAATATCCAGTTGATAGCATAATGATATATGACTTATAAATGTCAAAAGCAACTGTGATTACTTTGTGTTATGCGCTACGGTCGGGGTCCCAACAATGACTTGTTCATTTGCCACAGTCCCTCATGGAGTGATTGACATTATGCCTTGTAAGATCATATTTCTTGTTGGAATCGTTTTACTTGTGAGTTATAAAGCTCTGGTTTTCATGGCACTTCCACCACCATACTTGCTAGGCTCTTCGGTACTTTGCATTACCCTTTCTCACATTGAGAGTTGGTGTGTCGTTTGCGGCTACATCCAAAACTCGTCTTTACGGACTGTTCTGTTTTTGACAGATTCTGCCATTTTTTTTGCAATGCCTCTTTCGCTATTTTGATTGGATCTTTTTATCCTATTAAGTATCAGTGGCTGTAGCTAATGTCCAGTAGAATTGGTAGCAATTGTGTTCCTACAGAATATCATAATTTTTTGTGCACTAACCCTGTAATGAAGTTACTCTAAGTTTGGTGTGGAGGAAGTTTTCAAGGATCAAGAGAGAAGGATGATATAATGTGATCAAGAGGATAGTAAAGCCATAGCTTGGGGATGCCCCGGTGGTTCACCCAGATATAACTCAAGAAGACTCAAGCGTCAAAGCTCGGGGATGCCCAAGGCATCCCCTTCTTCATCGACAAACTATCAGGTCCTTTCTAGTGAAACTATATTTTAATTCTATCACACTTATGTGCTTATCTTGAAGCGTTTGTTTGTTTTTGTTTTTTCTTATTTTCATTCTTTGAATAAAATGGATCCTAGCATTATTTTATGTGGGAGATAGACACGCTCCGCTTTTTCATATGAATACTCGTATTCTTCACTTATATTGGTTGAGTATTCGTCTTTTGTTATCGTTTGCTCTCTAGATCTTGTTTTTCATGCATCTCTTGTTAGAGTTGTTAGCTTTGTTAAATTGTACTCATATCTCATTGTTTAATTAATTGGAGAGTTTATATTTTAAATAAGTTGATTGGTGTTTGGTTGATAACAGAAAATGCTAAATGTGGTAGATGGTATAACTAAATATTCATAATCTTGTAGATCATTAAATTGTGTCACTTGAATCATTGATGTTGTTTTGAGATATTAATTTGCTTAATGGTAAACATGATGGTCTAGTAAAGTGGAATGATTAAATGGTTGGTCTAGAGAAACTTAAAAATTGTGCCACACTTAAATTTCCAGTTGATTGCATAATGGTATATGACTTCTATTTGCCTAAAGCAACCTTAATGACTTTATGTTATGCGCTACGGTCGGGGAAGCCAACGGTGACTTTGTCATTTGCCACGATCCCTCTAGGAGTAATTTTCATTATACCTTGCATGATCATATTTTTATTTGGAATCTTCTTACTTGTGAGTTCTAAAACTGCGGTTTTCATGGCACTTCCACCACCATATTGCTAGCCTTTTCAGTACTTTGCTTTGCCCTTTCTCACATTGAGAGTTGGTACATTTTTCGCGGGTACATCCAAACTCGTGGGAGATCTTGGTTATGTTCTCCTACACATAAGCCAAATATCTTACTCAAAACATCCACCATACCAACCTACTACAACATTTCCATAGCTGTTCCGAGATATATTACAATGCAACTTCCATATTACATTACATGACTTGTTGTCATTTATCGTTTATATATTGGTTTGCATGATTCTATACTGATGATGTGCGGTTTCATATACATTATGTCTTATTCATATTACTTATTTGTATCAAAAGTGTGTTGTCATATTATCATATTAGAATGTTTGTCCCTAAAAGTGAAATGAGCCATGGAGGCCATCGAAAAGAGAAAGAGAAAAGGAAAAAATAGAAAAAAAGAGAAAAGAAAAGAAAATAATAAAAATAAAAATAAAAAGGGAGCAACATTACTATTCTTTATCCACACATGAGCTCTTGTTATAGCACCGTAGTACTCATAGTCTTCATTTGTGCTCACGTTTGGCACATTTACTCCATATAAGACAGTTTTCATGTCTTACTTGCATAACTATGTGGGGAACTTTACACTATTCAACTTGTCTTGTATATTCCAATGATGAGCCTCCTCAAAAGTGCTCTAGGTCTTTGTGAGCAAGCAAGTTGGATGCACCCCCACCGGTTCCATTGGAGAGGTGTCATACACTTATAACTCTATGTGCATCGGTTGTGTGGCAATCACTACTCCGTTGTGTGGCAGTCACTATGTCATCATATGTGTAGAATCATGTAAAGCAATATATAAATGATGAATGACAACAAGTCATGTAATGTAAGATGGAAATTGCATGGCAATATATCTCGGAACTGCAATGAAAATGTTGTAGTATGTAGGTACGGTGGATGTTTTGAGAAAGATGGTTGGCTTATGTGTAGAAGAAACATGATGAAGATCTCCCATGAGTTTTGGATGTACCCACGAAGTATGCACCAACTCTCAATGTGAGAAACGGCAATGCGAAGTACCGAAGAGACTAGCAAGTATGGTGGTGGAAGTGCCATGAAAATCGTAGCTTTAGAACTCACAAGTAAAAAGATTCCAACTAAAAATATGATCTTACAAGGCATAATGAAAATCACTCCATGAGGGATTGTGGCAAATGAACACACTATTTGGGACCCCGACCGTAGCGCACAACATAAAGTCACTACGGTTGCTTTTAACATTTAGAAGGCATATATCATTATGTTATCAACTGGATATTTAAGTGTGGCACAGCTTAAAGTTTTCTGGACCAACCATTAATCGTTCCACTTTACTAAACCATCATGTTTACCATTAAGCATATTAAGATCTCAAAACAACATCAGTGATTCAAGTGACACAATTTAATGATCTACAGGATTATGTATCATTTCATCATACCATCTACCAGATTTAACATTTTCTGTTCTTAACCCAATCAACTTATTTAAAAGTAAAACTCTCCAAGTATTTAGCAATGAGATATGAGAGTATAACATAAGAAACTAACAGCTCTAGCAAGAGATGCATGAAAAACAAGAACTAGAAAGTATTGAAGTGACATAGAACAATATTGAACAAATATAAGTGAAGAATACAAGTATTCATAAGAAAAAGTGAAGCGTGTCTCTCTCCCACATAAGAATGCTAGGATCCATTTTATTCAGAGAATGAAAATAACAAAAACAAAAACATAGAGATGCTTCAAGCAAAGCACATAAAATATGTCGGAATTAGAATCCAGTTTGACTAGAGAGGACCTCATAGTTTGTTGATGAAGAAGGGGATGTCTTGGGCATCCCCAAGCTTTGACGCTTGAGTCTTCTTGTAATATGCTTGGGTGACCCACCGGGGCATGCATAATCATTGGCTCTTCCATCTTCTTGATCACATCACATCATCCTTCTCTCTTGATCTTTAAAAAATTCCTTCACACCAAACTCAAAGTAAACTTAATTAAAGGGTTAGTGCATAATTAAATATTCTTATATTCTGTATGAACACAACTGCTACCAATGCTACTAGATAATAGCTACAGCCACTGACATTTTATGGAACAAAAATATACAATCAAAATAGCAAAAGAGGCCTTGCAAAATAAATGGCAGAATCTGTCAAAAACAGAACAGTCTGTAAAGATAAAAAAAAATCGAGGCACGTAACTTGCTCAGATCAGAAAACTCAAAACTAATGAAAGTTGCATATATATCTGAGGATTACACAAAAAAAACATCTCAGGTCATTTTAATTTTGTTGTGAATTCTTACGAATTTAACGGCGGACAGCAGAAAACTGTTCCGCGCATGAATGCAAATCTAGCATCAACTTTCTACTAGAAGCTTAACTTGACAGAACAATGCAATAAAATAAAGTTAAAAACGAATTGCTACAGACGTGAGCATGTTCCTTGACTAAAGCTAAAAATATAAGATAATGGGTTGCCTCCCAAAAGTGCTTTTCTAATGCCTTTTAGCTAGGCTTGATAGTTCTAATGATGCTCTTATGAAAATAAGAGTTGAAAACCAAAGAGAGCATCAAGAGGCAAATATAAAACACATTTAAGTCTAACCCACTTCCTATGCATAGGAATCTTATAAACAAATAAATTCACAAAGAACAAAGTGACAATAATAGGAAGATAAAATAAGAGTAACTTCAAAACTTTTAGCATAAAGAGAGGTGTTTTAGTACCATGAAAACTTCTACAACCATATTCTCCTCTCTCATAATAATTTTCAGTAGTAGAAATAAATTCAAACATGTAACCATGAGAATCATTCAACACATAAAGAGGATCATTAAATTTAATTCGGAATTCATTAGCATGCTTCCCTCTTTCAAAATAGTTACTAAGATCAATATCAAGTTTAAGATCATGGTTGCAACAAAGAGTTGGGACTAGAGACAATTGCAAACCACATAAGTATTTCTCAACATAAGAATTTTTTTCCTCCATGGTGTAATTAGGAGAACTCAAGAACAAATTAGGACTCTCATGAGTAAGAGTACCATCACAAGCAGCAATTATATTATTTTTATCCTCACATAAATAAGTAATAACTTGTAAACATAGAGGATTATTGATAAGCATAGGACCATCATCTAAAGAATTATCATATATAACATTAGGGAGCACATTTTTACTTTCTTCTATTTCTTTTATTGCGTCAAGGACCATGCCTTTTTCAAATTTATCAAAAGTAGATATTTCAATAGATTCATGACATTCAACAATATAGCACACTTCCTCCTTGGACACGCATGGAGGGCAATCAAATAATGAAAGATTTAAAGAGTTACTATCTTTAGGACGTAGATCCTCCTTTTGTTCTTCACTCTCCTCTTTTTTTCATCTAATGAGCTTTCAGGTTCAGCAATTTCTTCTTCTATAGGTTCCTGCAAGACAACTGTTTCTTTTATTTGAGGATGTCTTTTCTCAAGAAATTCAGCAATATAAGTATTATCATTATAATACTCAAGGCAGTAACCAAGTATATCATAATTCTCAGTTTTACAAGGGGCATCGTCATTTTGAATATAACCACCAATTTCAAAGGGACCCTTATAAACAACATCTTCTTCAATTTGTTCAAGATTATTAAAGTCAAAGTTTCCTTTAGCATAGGCAGCCAAGGTTTCATTATCATTATAATCACATTGGAAAGTTAGGTGTTTAGGCCTTCTACAACAAAAAGATTCATTAAAGTTTTAGGATTCATCATATGTAGAACTCAAGTCCTTAGCAAAATAATTCAATCTACTTATTTGTTCTCATAAATATTTCCCTATATAGAGAAGTGATATTGCTTTTTTGTATCAATTATAGAATCCATTGATAGCAAGTATGAAACAAGGTATGAAGAGTGCAGTAGCAAGTTATGAAGAGTGCAGTAGCAAGTTATGAAGAGTACACAAGTGCAGCTTCAATTCCCCGGCAACGGCGCTAGAAAAATGCTTGATGCACATGGTGGTGTTGTTGGGAAACCCCAAGAGGAAGGTATGAAGAGTGCAGTAGCAAGTTTCCCTCAAACCAAGGTTATCTAACCAGTAGGAGATGAGAGTTCTTCTCGAGGTGGCAACGACGCCAGAAAAGTACTTGTGCCGAAGGGAGTGTCATTGTCTTCCTAGCAACGATGCCAGAAAAATGATGACGTGTAGTTTACGTGGAACCTGCACACAACACAATCAAGATACTTTGCCCCAACTTAACAGTGAGGTTGTCAATCTCAATGGCCTGTAACAAAGGATTAAACGTATGTGTGGAGAATAATGTTTGTTTGAGAGAATGAAAGTAACAAGATTGAAGTAGGTTGTATTATCAGTTTAAAGAAAATGACCGGGGTCCACAGTTCAGTAGTGGTGTCTCGCCAAAAATAATAATAGAATACATGTGGGTAAACAAATTACAGCTAGGCAATTGACAGAATAAAAATGTGAATAATGATGCATATAATAATGTCATGATGTCTAGTGTGAGATTCATTTGGGCATTACAACAATATACATAGATTGTTCCAACCGCATCTATGACTAATAATCCACCTTCCGGTTAGCGTCCGCACCCCTTTCAGTATTAAGTTGCAAGCAACATATTATTGCATTAAGCAAAGTGTGTAAGTAAGTAATAACATTATCCTTGACAAAGTACTACTGTTTTATCCCTATTAGCAACAGTACATCTACAATCTTAGAGCTTGTTGTCATTATCCCAGATTAAATAGAGACATGAACCCACTATCGAGCATAAATACTCTCTCTTGGAGTCACAAGCATCTACTTGGCCAGAGCATCTACTAGTAACGGAGAGCATGCAAGATCACAAAAACACACATAATATATTATGAAGCAAATGAAATAGTACCCAATATTCATCGGATCCCAGCAAACACAACATGCAGTATTACATAAATGATCTTGATCATGATAGGCAGCTCACAAGATCTAAATATGGTAACACAAGAGGAGAAGACAACCATCTAGCTACTTCTATGGACCCATAGTCCAAGGATGAACGACTACCTCATCAGTCCGGAACTAGGGTAGATGACGGCGGCAGGGTGCCGCGGAGATGATTCCCCTCTCCGGCAGGGTGCCGGGGAGAGCTTCTGATCCCTCCCGAACTAGGGTAGATGACGGCGGCAGCTCTAGAACTTGTGGAAGAAAAGTGTTCGGGCCCTAGGTCTTGTATTGGGGGGGGGGGGGGGGGGGTTAATTAGGCGAAAGGGCGAAGGCGGTGGAGGGCCGAGGCTCCCTCATGAGGGGCCTACGCGGTAGGAGGGGGAGCCACGCCGGGACCTCATCTGGGGGCCTCGTGGCCTCTCTCCGTCAGGTCTTCAGTGGTCTGGAACCTCCCGTGACAAATAGGGACTTTGGTAATAAATTCGTCCAATTCCAAAAATATTTCCTTGAGGGGTTTTCTGAAACCAAAAACAGTAGAAAACACGGAACTGGATCTGTGACATCTTGTTAATAGGTTAGTTTCAGAAAATGCATAAAAACTATATAAAATGTATATAAAAATGTTGCAATGGATGGGTATAATATAAGCATGGAACATAAGAAATTATAGATACGCTGGAGACATATCAAAGCCGACCGAGAGCAAAGAATAGGAAGGAGCAGCTGAGGAAGGTGGAAGAAAGGAACGAGGAGCTCTATGCGATGTATAAGAAGATGCAGGAGCAATTATTAAGCCGTCAAGAAGGCGATCAGTTGTACATAGATCCTGCACCCGACTTACCATCTAATCAGAAAATCAGCGTGGCTTCCACGGTGTTGCACGTCGATGATGCACAGGTTGATGCGTCACCGATGGATCGCTACTCCATGGATAATATGGAAGAGAAGACTGATTGTGAGCTACACCAGCCAATGAAGAACATATCCATGAAGGTAGCCGTAGGCATTGCTTTAAAGTTGATCATGTAGTGCGTTGGCATTGCCGCGAGGTTCCAGATGGGTATTCTCGTGTCGGGGTGGATGAAATTCTACCTGGATGTGAGACAATGGACATTGACATCCCTAGCCCTGAAAGGGAGGCGACCCTCGGAGAAGTCAAGAATGGAATAATTTTATGGAAAAAGAAATACATCGTGTTTTCAGGCTCGGCGCAAAGGACACCGTCTCCCTCACCTCCACCACCTCCAAGTCCATCCAACTTTGAGAGGGACGACGACGACACCTACATGACTCCACCTTGATCTTCGCCACCCCGTCGGCAGCCTCGATCTTCGCCTCCGCCCACTAAGTTCAGGTGGGTAAAGCGAAAGGTCACCAATACCAAGTGGGTCAGCGCGACAAAGTGCCCGCCTCCGCCTACTACGAAGAAATTGCCGCCGCTTCCATGATTCCCACCTTGTCCTCCCAAGTTATCTTACCATAAGACTGACGTGGAAATAGATGTGAGCGTAAAAGCCAGTGTGATGGCCCATTTTCAATCAGACCCTCCCCCGCCAAAGGTACCAACTGATCCGAAAATAAGGGAGCACTTTAGGAGCACGCTTACGCAACCACCGCCATTTATGGTAAATGCACCATCTGACTATGACCGTGCTCTTGTCAAGATGTATGTTGAGTAGAAGGAGAAGAAGAGGCAGCAGAGAGCTGACGTTCCCCAGCTCAGAGAACAGAAAAAACAATCTATCCCTCCGCTCAAGGTGTCATCCGAGATTGTAATACCAGAAGGGTTTGAAATTCCTGGTCTGATGTTGGATGAAATTTTAGGCCTAGTTGAAGTCCCCGTGGGTCCCGTGGCAAGGAAATTTGTCCTTGGGGAGGAACTGGTCACAAAGGAGGAGGGGAAGCTGCTACATACAAGAATGCGAGCATTACACCAGTGTTACATGGAGGCCTCAAAAGGCGAACATAAAATGTTATGTGTTAAAGTTAGAGATGAGCATTACTTCATGGGAGATCAAATAATCCATATTGACTTTGACGTATTGTTTAAGTTATTCAATATGGACACCCTCAACAAATCTATCGTTAGCTAGTGATTCATTTATTTCTGTAATTAATTAAGTCTCTAGCTAAGCTTGTCATGTCTCTATAATTGTCCTCACTTTTGTATGCTATTATGGAGAATGAAGATACTCGAATGTAAGAGGAATGGTGTTTATCATGTTGGGTTCGTTGACGGCTCAATTTTTTTAAGCAACAACATTACCATAAGGACATATTGTTTCCTTACAACTTCAAATGAGAGTGTATTGTCTTGTACACATTCACTTTTGCTCTTACTCGATGTTGATGAGTTAGCGACATATATATACATGTGTGCATATACAGCTATATTCTCGTCGACATTTAAATTGACCTTGGGCTAGTTGAGATACAGGACTCATTAGCGCGACCCATGAAGGATTACACAAGCATTACTAAAATGCTCCAGAGGTAATTTCAATCGTTATCGCACTATATCGGCCTTTTTTTTTGTGTTCCAGTTATTAATATCTCATTTAGTCATTTTATTTGCCGGGGAAGGGTATGTACGCGGTTCAACGAAGAGGCCGAAGGTCAATTTAAGCCAAACCTGACCTTTAAACAAATTGACGTAAGTATAGTACTCTTTTTAATTCTAGTTTCAATATCGGACTGTTATGCTTCATTATTATTTGATTCAACTCAATTTTCGTAAAGTGTGAGAGACAGCCACCGGCAACAAATCTATGTGGATACTTCGCTTGCGAGTACATGCATGCGTATATCAATGAGCGGAAAAGTAGACATCTACATTAACATTAATATATATATTCAGAGTATGATTGATATATTCATATCGACCTTATTTTTAATACATCAAATAGGTTTGCGGGCGGGTTTCACAGCAAAGCAACGCATAGTAGCAATAGGAAATTGCTGGATTTTTGCTTGACGAGGTCTAGCCCAATATGAGAATACAATGTAAACCATCCCTAGTGATTTTCATGTAGTTGTCGTATTGGGACCACACTCGTATTGGCACCCTAGTGTATTTGCTGCGACAATCTTATCCGGCCGGAGGGAGTATATGCTTGTATGCTTTAGACTCTTTATATAATATATGGGTCAATATGTGTAATTATAGTGTATGAATAATTGTTTTAAATGATAAATAAAACAGAAAACAGAAAATAAAATGAAAAACCTAAAACCAAAAACCCCTCGCATCTTTAGTCCCGGTTTGTGTTAGAAACCGGGACAAAAGGTCTTCGCGGGTGCATCTCGTATGCGCGCCCACGTCGATGCCTTTTTGTCCCAGTTGCAGACAGAACCGGGACTAAAGGTAGGAGCCTTTAGTCCCGATTTCACAGTCCCGGTTGGTAAATCGGGACTAGAGGCCCTTACTAACTGGGATTGTTGGCCTGATTTTTACTAGTGTAAATGTACATCCGAATTGGTTTTGGAATTTTTTGGCCCTGCGAAATACTCCCTCCGATCTGATATATGTGTCGTGAAAATAGAGCTAATAGTGTACAAACTCATGCACAACTTTCATAATATATAAGAGCATCTAGTGCCACAAGTCAAAATAGATATCTGAATAGCTACTGGTGTAGTTGTATGCACAACTTTCATAATATATAAGAGCATCTAGTGCCACAAGTCAAAATAGATATCTGAATAGCTACTGGTGTAGTTGTATCATTTTTAGGGCCCTACAAAATTGGGGCCGGCTTCTGTAAGAAATAACAACAACGATATGATCAAGAATGCCAAAAGCCAAAAACTCAAGAGCTACTGCTGACCTACAGTGTAGTTGCAACGAGTGTCATATAACCATACCCATAAGCTAACATATTATCAAGGTTATCAAGGTAATAAACAAAACAAAAAATTAGCTCCTTCAACATATTCTTTCGATTATATATCTTCATCAAAAAAACATTAATTACTTGTGTCATATCATCGAATCTCAAATTTACATATTCCACAACAAAGTTAACATTTTCTAACTACTCAATTTACGAAAGTAAAACAACTTCAAATCCACATGAACGGTTCATTCCGGCCAATTTTCACAAACTAAACGACTTTTTAAGATGCAAACTTCGTCTTCTTACAGAAATATTGAAACCTACAAAAAAAATCAAACATACATTTTTTAAACATACACACGTCATCATTTTAATATTCCGTTAACCCACGGGTGCGGCATGCCCGCACCACATCCACTAGTCTAATAGAACACGGAATTGCAAGTTACCCATACACCTGTTTGGTTCTTTAGACATGGTTCCACATAATTGGGTTAGTATAGAATTAGTATCAGTTAATAATATTTCACTAAAACTTCATCACTTCGCACGAGAACGCTAGTGTACATTGATAGTCTACACATATGTTCCGGTCAATCCAGTTGTATGCTTTCCGTTTATGAAGAATCCGTGAGGTTTGGTTGTGTAATTTGAAGTCACACGTGATATGCGATCAGTTACATGTGCCACCTCTTCCATTAAAAGAACCTTGATTCTGAAATATGTGACTGATAACCAATAACCTTGGGACAGTAAGGCTTTAACTGACTACTATTATCAGGATAATATAATATCACGGTATTTTGCCTAGCCCCTGCCTGGTTTGGTACTCAAATTATGTAGCTAGAAGTTAGAACTAAGCAATTTGAACAGTAGTAATACAGAGTGCTAGGAAGTCACAATTACTATGCTTCTTACGACCACTTGATTAAAATAGTAACATTTTCGTATTTGATCGATATGTGGTCACTGTTAGGCCTCACAAACTTCAGTGTTTCAAACTTGTGCTGCCAGGTGAAAGATTGGAGCAGGAGTTTGATGCTCATGAGGAACCTGAACCGGCTAGCCAGCAGGAATGAGTTTACAACCCTCTCACGTGTTCAGGGAAATCATGCCAGGCATGAATTTGAACCGTCTCCGAAACCACATACTACAGCTGTATTATGTGTGATAAACCAGGAAGAGCCTGAAGTTTTGCGACGATTAGATGGTTGAAATTTCGATCAGATGTATGCAAGTAGCCTGAACCAACGACGCCTGTACTACAGCTGAATAAAGTGATAGTTGACCGATCATTCTCATTTTTAACTCTGTATATGCGGAGCTTGTCTCACTAATAGCAAAGGCTGCACTTTGGCTTGACAAATGATTTTTTTGCGGTGGTCATTTTCACCTACATCTTCAAACAATCTATCATGGAAAGGTCACTATTATATATTCTGTAATTACCAACTTTTGTGTTCGTTGACAAAGGATTTGCGTCAGAGATTTTCAACGTGACATGTAGATGTAGGCTGTATCCCTGGAAATTTGAAAAATGTGATGTCAGATGTGCATCCTTGAAGGTGTCCTTACGTCTGAATTTGTATGTCCTGCATTTTTCTGCAATGTTGTGGGCTGCAGCAAACCAGAGAATCCATAGCTGTAGCTATACTTGCTTCTTCTGGCCTGCATTGTTGTGATCATGTAAAAGTGTCCTTTTAAGCAAAATTTTCTTGCCAAGGAGCACAAGCATGTCCAAATTCGCTGAGAATGAGAGTTCACTGTTTTCTAAATAGCTAACTGAATTGCTTCAAGCTATTGCGTGCAATACATACTGGGTCAAAAAATTGCCAAGCAACATACATAGTTTTGGTAGACTAACGTCTGAATTCAAGTTTCAAAAAAAACTTATGAATTCATATTACACTGATATTGATTGCATTTAAAGTAAAACTGAAGAAACTGAATACAGCTAACAATGTCGAAACTGAACAAATTGCGTCGTCGTATTCGAGCCCGTCTTCGAGGCCACCATCCACTCCACCATTCGCAGGCCGTTGTTCTCTATTTCGTCGCCAGGGCAGATGGGGCAGGTGTTATCAGGGCTGCCTGGAGTTGCCATGCTTACCACAAAAAGATCACAAATCAGCTATTGTTTACTGTTTAGCAGCAAGAGATAAACAAAAATAGATTCATATTTATCAAAACTCCATGAAACACCACTCACTCACACAATATATCACTTAAAATGCCAGGAGATATCAAAAACCAAAGATCAGTAGTAATAGCAGCAGAAAAATGAAAATGGACTCAGATTTATCAAATGCCATGACACAAATTATATATCACTCAAACCCTAAACCAGTTTTCTTTTAAGAAGTGGAAGGCAAAAATACACAAATACCAAAGGATTTCTTCAATGATAATGAATAGTCTTAGGCACTCAAGAATATGCAACAACTTTGCTATTTTACTGCAGCTAACAGCTAGAATAGTTGTCTGCTTCTATACCATACTTGATTCCTTAATATAACATGACTGCATGCATTAAGACTTAAATAAAAAGAATTTGGTAAGCAGTTCAACTAACTATCCATTGCCTGCAAGACGGACACAAAACAATCCTACGGACGCGAGGCATGGGTGGTAATATCTATTACTCTCCCCGTGTCAAAATGTAACATGTTTTACTCTTTTTTGGGCCATATGTATCTAGATATCTTTAAATGCAAGATTCATGTGAATCTTGCACTAAAACATGGGTAGATACATATGGCCCAAAAAAGAGTCAAACATCTTACATTTTGACACGGAGGGAGTATGTTCCAATTCTGATCCTGTAGTTGTGTGTCCTCCTCAAGATGGAAGCCCAATCTGCCTAGACTTACACGTCAGACAACGTCTAACTACGTCGTGATGAAACTGCAGTGCTTCAGCCGATTCTCGTCCAGCGCTGTGATGGGCACGACGCTTCAGTCGCGGTGGCACCGCCCCTGTCCTCAACCCGGGAGAAGGAAGCAATGCGGGATCCGCGACTTGCGCTGCACCTGCATGACGTGCTCCCGCTGCGCCGCCGAGATGCTCCAAGCGGGGCCGGCGACCACAGACCCAACTTTGTGTATGCCCGCGCGACGAGCTCCGCCACAGCCGACGAGGCCAAAACCAGCACCGTGAACGCCTTGCAACCTCGCCGTCATTCCCAAGATGTTGCGGAGCTGCCGGTGCAGAGGGTGCCCTCTCTCCTCGAACCCGGCGGCAGAGTCAACGAAGGGGAGGAAGGGGACAAGGACGGCAGCGACTGTGTACGCTTGGGAACGGGAAGGGTGCTCGATGTAGGGCTCTATTTTTGGCGAACCCTTGTTTTCTCTCGGGCCAGATCCATCTATGATATTGGGCCAGGCCCGCTTACGGTGCAGCGCTGATTTTAGAAGCATTATGATTGTACTGCTCATGTTTTTAGCACCAGTATGAATTGAAATCTTTCAGGCCTTTGGATGGACTAAAATGGATGGCTATTATGGGTACCATAAAACATCTCATTTTATGTAACATACAGACTCATCTCATTCACGTGAAGTGAACATATGATATGGTATTTGTACAATGTACTCTAAAACAGACATACACGGATCAGTTAATTCCACGCCTGGTGTACAAACAGAATTTGTTCTCAAACTGAAAAAATGCTAGCAGCAAGAAAAATAATCTGGGTGTTAATCTTCTCTTGTATAAGAAGGTGCGTTAACCTTCACATTAAAGTAGGCAAAGTTGATAGTGACTCTGTAATTAACCTCAATATACAGTCCTTCCCTACTTTCCTTGTAGCCAATGATGTGAGCTCCAAATTGCCCAGACATATGTGCATGTGCCTTATACCCTGTACCAAAACCAAGACCACAATGGTGAAGTAGCAGCTGTCGGGTCACTAGATTAAACCCTGCTCCTGCGACCGCGGCGAGCTGCTGACAAATCCACCCCTGTCGGCACCATTATCTCGGTGTTCCAACGCTGTGGCATACATCGTCCTCAGGTCCGGATGGCCGAACCTCGTCGCGGCGACGGCATAGCAGCCTAGGGTGTAGGTGAACACGAGGAAGACGTAGGCAAAGAGCTGGAGGTTGGCTAGCTGCTCCGCGCGCTCTCCTGCAGCATGCCCATGGCAATCGATGTGTGCGTCCGCGTCGCGGTGGCACCCCTCGGGGAGCATCGACCCGTAAAGCGTGAACGCCGTTTGGTAGAACCACAGGCCCTGCAGGGTGATAAGCACGCCACTGGCGAGGTCAGCGGGGAAGCTCTCCGGGAGGAACGCGCCGAGGACGCTGGAGACGATGCAGAGCCCAATGAGCACAACCAGGAGGTAGTGGTAGTAGCCCTCCAGCCCCATGTGGGTAGTAGAGTGGAAGTAAAAGAGCAAGAACTCCGCGGTGAACGCCGTCGCCCCGACCAGGCACAACGCACCCTCCGTCAAGGGCAGGTACCTGCTTGCGGCAATCGCCAATGAGAGCTCAGAGTTAGCTGTCTGAGATGCTTCCAAATTGGAATGAACTGCTAAGAACATTAAATAAGGACAGTGAAAAGTTAGGGAGGTAAATCAGCAGGGAATCTGAGGTGACGTAAAACTTTTCGTAGCAGATCACGGGAAGAAATAACTAATTTAATCCTCCAATCAGTTCGCTGTCATTTCAAAATCATTTGCACACTAGTTCGTCAGGTTATCCTTAATTATTCAGTTATAAATTTCTGGCACTCAAGAAACCAAAATGGTTGCATGATTTGGGTGATGATGGGATGTGTACTTTTACAATGAGACGCCACTGCTTATTATGTTATCATTGCCTGCAGGGACAAGATCAAACAAAAACGGCAATATGATTCCAGAGCAAAAAGGTTACACAGAGACTCCACCGAGTGCAACGTAGGAACCCCCAAAGTACCATCTAATGTGAAACATAGTCAGGTTGCATATCCGCTATTGGTTTATCTATCCATGCACTCAAGAAATGACAGAAATGGACCCTGGTACCCCACCTCCCACTCGTAAAGAAATCAAGAAGCATAAAGGGAACCTGTCCTTCTGTCAAGGTAAAGTATGAGATGGGCTTGAGCTGATGAGCTTTTTGCAACGTTCAGGGAGCAGTGTCCATGTTAAACAAATTTTCATTTCATGATAAGCTGCTGCCAAGTGTCAACTAAAAACTCCCTCCACACGTGGTCATCCTTTGTGAAACAATGGCTTCAATCGCAAAAAACCAAATGCATAGATAGAAGCAAAGAAAAAATGTCTGAGGTAAACGAAGCCTAGGCGCAGCCCTGAATTTTGCAACCAAAGTTGAGCTACAGTGAATCCAACACCAGCAGTGCCCAAGTTGGACACCAGGTTTGGAGAAACTTGCAGCAAACACCACCCTTTGTGGCATTTGTTGCGCAGAACACATAAACAAAACCTCTTTTGCAGCAAACCACATGTTTTTGTCTAATTAGTTGCATCTAGCCCAAATATACCGATTAATCTTGTTTTGGGTTAATTTTTGCAAGTAACAACAGCCTTTGTGTCAATTGTTGCACCAAACATTGAAATAAATTCTAAATTCTCTTTAGAAGGCACCATATTTTTTGGTGCATCAAGGCGTGCCGCTGAGAGAGCATGAGAGTTAGGTGTAATTAATTATATAAAAAAATATGACCTTGAAAAAAAGGGTGCTTGATATAATATCTGCCACACGCATGGGATTAGCGTCCATATATTGAGATTAACCGTTTTATTTGGGTTATGTGCAACTTATTTAAAAAATGTGTGCCATTATGCACAAAAGAAATTTTATTTTGATGTTATATGAACAAGTGCCACAAAACCTCGTGTTAGCTGCAACTAATTGATCGAAAATCAAGTCTAATGACGATTTTGGGCTGAGTGCAACTAATTAGACAAAAATATGTGGTCTGCTGCAAAAGAGGTATTGTTTCTGTGTTTTGTGCAACAAATGCCACAAAGTGTGGTGTTAGGTGCAATTTTCTCCCAGGTTTGCGAGTGAAGAGTAGCACATGGGTTATAGCCTGGACCAGGCAATACTTGTGCTTCTGGTCCGTCGTTTGTACTAACATTCAAAGATGCGACACCCCCGTTGTCAAAACACCAATCAACGAGGCAACAAACCCAACAACCATCATCCACCCCTCCCCTTGTTTTTTTCCTTTTCCAGATTCGCAGTTGTCTAGACGACTGTTCATCATGAATTACAAGTTTTTTTTTTTCCAAATCAATTGTGGACATAGTATGATTCAGATGATCATCAAGTGAAAAGAGAATGAAAAAAAAGGGGACATATTTGTGAGCAAACACGAACGGATTCCAGCCGGATCATGTAATCAGTGGAGTGTACTATAGTGCAACGATATGAATGACGGGACGTAATCAGTGGACCTTGTCTTGTCGGAGAGCAGCGCGAGTGCGCCGAAGAGGAAGAACATGAGCAGCATGCCGCCGTGCTCGAGGTCGTTGAGGTGCGCCGGGTTGACCCCGCCGCCTGGTGCGAGGATGCGGAGGTGCGTGGAGTAGAGCACCTCGATGCACATGTCGAGGAAGGCACCCCCCGCGACGACGTAGAGCTCGAGGTGCCGCAGCGCGCCGGCGCCGCTTCCCACGGGGTTCCAGACGCGGAAGCGGAACCCGGCCGGGTCGGCCGCGAAGCGCGCCACGGCCGCCCAGACGTGCCACGCGCCCACCAGGAGGAAGAGCGTCCCTGGCAGCGCGTGGCCCTGGAACGACCCCATCGATCGGTCAGCGCCGCCGTTCGGATCTGCCTGCGCGAGGGGTCGCCGCCGCCGCCGGCGTTGACTTGTCTCTCCTGCCGGCCGGCCTGCGCGCTTTGGCCCGCCTCCGCGCACGGCGCACGTACCTGGCTTTGCGACGACGATGATTGGTCGATGACGGGGATGGGGAAGGAATCAATACTTTTTCTTTATTCCTCTGCGAGCTCGCGAAGAAGCGCCTTTTCCTGGTGGTCGCCTTTTCTTTTCACGGGCGATGAGATAATGGCCGGCGAACTCTCTTCTCCCCTCTCTCTCTCTCTATACAGAGACAGCACCGCTCGTGAATGTTCAAAAAAAAAAAGAGACAGCACCGCTCGTGTGTGCGCACAAAGGGACTGGGATTGGATGACTTCTCTCTGGCCATCACGTGGTAACAATCGCCCTCATACCCACCTTTCGTTTCGGATCTAACGGCTAAGATTTATCCTAAAAATAAAGTCAAAATTCAAATATTTTAGGAAAGTTGAAAAAATTCTAGTACATCTATGATCTGAGAAAGTTTCGATTCATTTTGTTGTTCGGTTAATTTTTAAATTGTTTTTCGTTTTAAACTTAAAATGTTATCAAATCATAAATGGGTTATCCAAATGGAGCGAAACTTTCTCAGATCATAGATCGGTCCATATACTGCGTACTAGAAATTTTTCAATTTTTTCTGAAATATTTGATGTTGACTTTATTGTTTTGGACAAATCTTAGTCGTTAAATGCAAAATGGAAGTGGATGTGAGGGCGATTGTTACCACATAACTGACCAGAGCAAAGTCACCCAATCCCAGTCCGGCTGGGGAGAGGTGTGGAAATGGAAGGAGAAGGAGAAGGCTAGGGGCTGGTGTCCTTAGGGCATGGCCAATGGTGACAGTAGCAAGCCGTGGTCTCAGCTTTCACGTATGAAAAATAATAGTGAGGCTACCGTATTGATTTGTTTCATCCAACGGAAGCAACTGGTTCCAGCACCTATCTTTTTCACATGCAACCAATCACTTGCTCTGGCTGTGCTTTTCTCTCTCCTTTTGCTTTGCTTTTTCCATCTTTTTCAGCGAGGAGACGGGATCTTCTGCAAGAGATCGTTTTGCTCTGCAAGCCACCACCTTTTTCCCTCTCTCCTCCATGTTACCTGCTAGTCCGACGTGGATATGCTGGGGCAGTGGTCCACGCTGGAGCGCTGGACAGGCCCTTATTGGATGGATCCATGGCCTGCCCTGCTGTCCCTTTTGCTCCGTCACCACATGACAGACCAAGCGGTGCGCCGTCCCGGGATGTAGACGGATTCTCTGACTTTGCTGTCACTCATCTGTGGGGTCACTGGATGCGGAACCCACCTCTCAATGACACAAAATTAGGATATTTTAAGTCGGAGATGAGCTACGGTAATCTCTCCGAAGAATCCATCAAATCGCATAAAAGCAGAATCTCCACCGATTGCCAGTGCTAGTAAACACGGTTGGGGTCTGGGCCCGCCTCTTAATTTCTTAAATCAAAACATTGGATCAATTAAGAGCATTTTCACCAGGGCATCTAAAGGACCCTTAAAAGCATCTCCATCGCAGTCCAAGGACCCCCTAAAAGCCCTTTGGGGGACACGAAAAACGCCCACCAGCGGCACCCTCCAAAGGCTCGCCCCGATCGATTTTATGTCTTACATCCTCTATAGGGCCTCTATACTTGGAGACCCTCCTGGGGTGCCGGACATCGACTCGGGCATCGTCCTGAAAGCGCCGGCCCGCCCGTTATACAAACATACGCATCTCCCCGTGTTAACGAACGTTGTGCAGGAGGCCGTTGAGCTGCATTTAATGTCGAGGCGACTAGATGGCGTCACGCCTGTCATCACGCGTCGCAGACCGGCCTCGCAATAACGCCGCCCGGCTTCCAGTGACGCACATGGGAAGCGACGCATGCTGGAGTCGCAGCGTCGCCGACCTGCAGACGCTTCGTCGACGTCAATGTGTGGCCACCCAACCCCGCTCCTCCGGCCGCTTTAAAACCCGACGCAGCGCAGCCCTCCTCTCCTCACACCAACACTTCTCCCTCTCTCTCCCTCTCCCCCCCCCCCCAAGAACATAGGCCACCATGGCGGGCAGCCCCGGCGGGCCGCAACGCCACGAGCAGCTGGAGGAACCTCCGGCGTCACAACGAGGAGGTGGAGATGGCCAAGGCGTTCGAGCGAGCCATGTGGCGCGAGGAGGCCGAGAGGTCTCGTCCATGCGTGGTCTCACTGGAGACCGCGCGGCTGAGCAGCCGCCACCAGCTGCCGGTGCCCGACGACGCCACCCTTCTAGACGTGTGGGTGAGGAGCGCCGCTAACATTCCGGTTTTGCCGCAGCTCAGTGGCCAGAAACGCGTCGAGTTCGGCAGCTGCAAGTGGACAGAGATGTCGTACGAGCAAAAGCTCAACCCCATGTACACCATCTCGGCGCCCTACTGGCACGCCGTGGTGTACAAGGAGTGTGATACGCGTCGTAGCGGCCGATGAGAGCCAACGCTGGAGTATTCCTCAACGGACGACGA
Organism: Poa annua; assembly: GCA_026929855.1. Lineage (NCBI taxonomy): Eukaryota > Viridiplantae > Streptophyta > Magnoliopsida > Poales > Poaceae > Poa > Poa annua. The sequence continues at coordinate 123,083,730 of CM049427.1, read as the reverse complement.
CAGTGACGGCAAGGACGGCGACGCTAGCGACGACGACGACCCCGAGCTACCCGATCTGGCTCTACAACCGACGACGCCATCTTGGTCAACAGTGTCGCCGCACCGAAGAAAGGCGCCGGCCAAGAGCTGCTTGCATCTTGGTCAGCAGCGTCGCCGTCACTGAAGAAAGGGGCACCGCAAGCCGAAGGGGGTTCCCATCAAACTTCCCGCAGCATGTCACGGCGGTGAACCGAACACGGCGCCGGCTGTGACGCCCCAAAATCGGTACTATGTAGATTTAAGCGATCCCGCCGAAATCCGCATAATAACGATTTTAGGTCGCCCACCAGACATAATATGCACGCCGAAATATGGGCATTATGTGGGTGGAATTGTGATAACATTACAACAGTTTCGATACATCCACAACAACAATAAAAGATATAAATACAACAACGACTCGAACGAGTCAAGGTACAAATGAAACAATACGAAGATACAAATGACAGCAGAAGCAAAATAGTATCCTGCTACGGATAAGATACAAATTGGGCTAAGAGTCCTGAAGATAAGCGACGGCGCCATATCCCTGCCCAGCCCAAGCCGGAGGGATTCCCAAGCTAACGTCGTCAGACTTCAAACCTGTTGACTACACATAAAGCACAACCCAAAGAAGGGTCAGGGCACTCCCTGGCAAGTAAAACCAACCTGCCTACTTTCTACAAGATCTCCCAAAATATAGGGTAGGTGGACTTAGCGGCAGCAACACTAGCAACCTAATAGAGACACGCTACAACTTCCTTCTAATTAGATAGGGATAAGAGAGCGCATAAGTAACCAACTATTATTAACACCAATCATAACCCATTCTCGGATTAACCCCCTCTACCAAGTATGAGGAAGCAATTCGGGAAAACTCACACATTGAACAGTTTTAGTTACCATTTATTGTGAAAGTAATTCTATATTACTAGTCAAGTTAATTAACATCAATTAGGTGCAAGTTGTCTAGATCTTGTTAGCAAGCATCATCACCACTCCAGAATTTCATCAGCTCGGAATTTCCGGGCCACCCAGAAAACCACTCCAGAATTTGGCTAAGGAAAGAAGAGGAAGACGTTCTGACTCCAACCGGAAAATCAGATCGGAAATTTCACTGACTCGGAATTTCCGGGCAACCCTCAGAAACTTGAAGAAATTTGGCTAAGTCAAGATGTCGAAGACGTTCTGATCTCAACCGGAAATTCAGCTCGGATATTTCATTGCACCGGATATTCCGGGTGACTTGGAATTTCCGGGAGTCACTTATACCGGAATTTCTGGGTCTTCGAGGCAGCCAACGGCCAGATTTTGGGAGGGGGTATAAATACCCCCTCACTCACTCAAGAACAGTCAGCCCTCAGATTTTCTCTCTCCTACTATTCTTGAAAGCTCAAATCATCAAGATCTCCCAATCACTCCACCCAAATTCGTTGATCTTTGGAGGATTGGAGGAGAAGGCCCGGATCTACATCTTCACCGAAGGGATTTGCATTTCCTCCCCATTCACTTTGGGATTTCGTGGCTAGGGTTTCCGGTGGGAAAACCTAGTTCACCATTGTTGTAATCTTGGTGTTGCCTTGACCTTTTGTGGTCCTTGACCTGTTGTGGTCATCTTGAGAGCCCCCAATTCAGTTGTGGGTGCGTGCCTCAAGCGTTTGTAAGGGATTCGATCTCCGCCCTAAAAGGGGATCAATAGTGGAAGGTGAACTCGCAACCTTTGTGGTTGAGTTCATCGGAGAAGAAGGTGAGCCTTTGTGGCGTTGCGGCTAACCTGTTGTGGTAGCGCACACCTCTCCAAACGAGACGTACACCCTTGGGTGGAACTCGGGATTACATCTTCGTCTCCGCGTGCTTCACTCGGTTCCCCTTATCATTACTCCTTTACTTGCTTGTCTTGTTAGCTTATTTATCTTGTTATTGCTTCGGTTGTCATTTAGGTAAATTCACCTTAGTTGCATATCTAGAGAATTTACCTTTGTGTTGAACCTAAATTTGAAAAGACCTAAAATTTGTAATAGCACCTATTCACCCCCCCCCCCCCTCTAGGTGCCGGATTCCCGTTCAATTGGTATCAGAGACTTGTTCACTTTTAAGGGCTTAACCGCCTAAGTGCAACGATGACGGAATCCGATGCCGAGAGGGCCGCCCGTGGGAAATTAGAGGCGGAGAAGGAGGCGTTAGCCAAAGGGGCAACCATGGCCGATCTTATTGATATGAGATCGTCCTTGGAGGCCCAACTCCTCAAGATGAATGAGATGCTCATGGCACTCTTGAAGTCTAAGGAGCCCGAGGCTACTTCTCCCTCTCCCCCTCCTAAGGAGCATGGTGAGAACTCTAAGGAGTCATCTTCGGATGGGTCCAAAGATGTTCCTCCAAGTGTTTCCCTCGGGAAGGCGGAAAAGGATGAATCACCTAGCTCCTCTAACACCCCCAAAGGAGAGGAATTTCATAATGTCAACCATAATTACTCTCCTAACCCTCTTATCCCTCACCCTCATGTAAACTTTAGAAGTGATCCTCCTAAGCTCAAACCTACTCATTTCTCTCAATGGCAATTTCTAATGAAGTCTCATCTATGTAGTGCCTCCATTGAGCTATGGCGCATCATTGAAGAAGGATTCAAGCCTCATGATCCAACCAACTTGACAAGAAGAGAGGTGGTTGATAGCCAACTCAACGCCACCGCTCTTCATCAACTCCAAATGGCCGTTGGATAGAAGGACATGGCGCTCATTCAACAATTCTCCACCGCCAAAGAAGTTTGGAATGCTCTTTCCGACATCTTCGTCGGGAATGAGAGCATGAAGAAGAACCGGTATGATGCCTTATGCAATGAGGTGGAAGGGTTCTACAAGTTGGATGGAGAAAGTCATGAGGACATGTACCGGAGGTTGGTGTTGGTTGCTAACTACTTCAAGAACCTCGGGGCGGCCTACATTGATGACGCTTGGATCAAGAGGAAGTTCGTGACCGCTCTCTTGCCCTTTGAGGAAACGGATTTGAAGACACTCCAAGGGAGACATGACTTCGCAAAGATGACATCCAATGAAGTCATGAAAGAGATGACCGCATACAAGGTGGCCTCCAAGATTGCACAAGATGCAAGAGCTAGAGCCATAGGGATGCACAAGCATGCCTCAATTGCCTTGAAGGCCACCGTTGAAGAAGAGGATGAAGAGGAGTATGATGATCAAGTCGAGCTATCTAGTGAGACTCTCTCAAGTACTCTTACTCAACACATGGGTCTTGCGGCAAAAACGTTTTGGAAGAACCCCGGAAGGGCCAAAGCGAGGATTGACAAGAAGTTTACTCCCAATGGAGGAAAGGCAAGCAACAAGGTGAGGCTTTGCTATAATTGTGATGACAAAAGCCACTTTGTTGCAGATTGCCCATGGGAAAGAAGAAAGGATCATGGTGGGAGGCTCGTGGCCAAGACGAAGGGCAAGGGGCCCATGCCCATGAAGAAGCCCTACTTTAAGATGAACCAAAAGATTGTCTTGGTAACTCAAGAGCAATATCCCACCGATGATGAAGATAGTGACAAGGAGGATACTCCAACGCAAGTGGCCGCACTAGCCATTTCTTCCACACCTCCGTCACTCTTCTCCCCACCAAACGAGAGCCCCATCATCAAGAATGCAAGATGTCTTATGGCCAAGACATCCGAGGTAAAATTGTCCCCCACCTCCATATACCATGAAATTGATGATGGTATGAGCCTAGAAGTCAAGGAAGAAATTATTGCTTTTGATAAATTCATGACTAACTTGCAAGGAGAAGGAAAGAAACACTTTGGCTCAATTATGAGTCGTATAGGTGAGCTTGAGGATGAGCTTGAATTAAAAGGTGAGATTGAGAGAGAGGATGCACACGCTAAGGTGTCCCTCCAATCCTCTCTCGAAGATGAACAAGAAGCTCATGCTCTCCTCAAGGAGCAACTTGCTAAGATCACTACGGATCGTGATCTCTACTTTGCTAAATGTAAAATTGTGCAAAATGAAAAGTCCGAGCTTGTAGTTGCTCATGCTAGACTTTGAGAAGACTTCGAGTCACTTGAAAATACTCACAAGGTATTGACAAGTGATCACGAACGTCTCCTCAAGTCTCGTGATCAACTCCAAACTTGGATATCTATTCTTGAGAAACCTAGTACTTCTACTCCTTTGAATACTAATGCAAATGTTGTCAAGGATAAAGCTAGGGTCTTGTTTGTTCCCTCCATGGCAACCGAGCCCAAGACCTCTCTTGATAAAGGCAAGGGGACACTCACTACTCCTCTTCATGAGCGAGTGCCCCACAAGGGTAAGGAAGGTCTAGGCTATGTCGCTAAGGATAAGAAGAAGATGATAAAGAAGAAGACCAAGCCCGCACAAGCCAAGAAAGATGATATAGCAAGTGGAAATGCCACAAGGGGCACTCCCACTCGTGATGACTTTGCGGGCATATCTAAACCCCAATTATGCTTTATATGTTGATTATTATGGCGATGTCTATGCTAGATACATTGGTCCTTTTGATGGTTACATTGAATATGCTATTTGGGTCCCAAAGACCGTTGTTGCTAACCAAAAGGCACCCATTGCAAAATGGGTACCTAAACCAAAGAATTGATTGTGTGTAGGGACTTGCTTCCGGAGGATCGAAATGGATAATTGATAGTGGGTGCACTAGTCATATGACCGGAAGCAAGGAAATTGTAACGGAGTTGAAGCCCAATGATGATCAAATGACCGTTACATATGGTGACAATTCAAAGTCTAAGGTAATAGGGCTCGGCAAGGTGGCAGTGGCACCGGACATCACACTTGTGAATGTTTTGCTTGTCGAGTCACTAGGTTTCAACTTGATCTCCGTCCATTCTTTAACTTGTTTGGGTTATACCGTTGTTTTCTAAAAGGAGATGGTTATCCTCACGCGGAGCAAGTCTCTCAATGTGTCTTTCGTTGGGTACATTGAGAATGGGCTCTATGTTGTTGACTTCTCCGGAGTCACCACTTCCCATACAATGTGCCTATTCGCTAAGCCGGACTTGGGTTGGCTATGGCATCGCCGACTAGCCCATGTCAACATGAGGACTTTGCAAAGTCTCCACAAGGGTGGCCATATCCTAGGACTAAAATACCATGTTTCTTTCTCGAAGGATTGAATGTGTAGGGCTTGTGTTGAAGGAAAAATGCATGACATTCACCATCCAAGCAAGACCATCATTTCTTCAGGTTTTGGAGCTTCTCCATGTTGACCTCTTTGCTCCCATTCCGGAAGCTAGTCTTGGTGGCAAGAAATATTACTTGGTGATTGTTGATGACTATTCAAGATACACATGGGTTTTCTTCTTCAAGTCGAAGGTGGAGACTCAACAAACTATCATCGACTTCTTCAATGAAGCTCAACGTCAACACAATGTCCCATCTTGGTGATAAGAAGTTCAAGAACTACACCTTGAACGAGTTCCTTAGTGAAGAAGTGATTCGTCATCAATATTCCGCTGCTTATACTCCCCAACAAAATGGTGTAGCCGAAAGGAAGAATCGCACTCTTATTGAGATGGCAAGGTCGATGATGGCCGAGTTCAAGTCCCCTCACAACTTTTGGGCCGAAGCCGTCAACACCGCTTGCCATTCATCCAACCGGCTCTTCTTTCGCAAAGGACTCATGAAGACCCCTTATGAAGTGCTTACCGGGAACAAGCCCAATATCTCTTACTTCTGAGTTTTTGGTTGTAAGTGTTTCTATCTCATCAAAGGTGTTTGTTTGGGCAAGTTTGAATCTAAGTCTCTTGAAGGGACATTTGTGGGCTACGGGTCCGAATCCCACACTTATAGAGTCTATGATAAGGCCTCGCGCATTATCATAGAAACTTGTAGTGTGGTGTTCGAGGAGAATGACGGCTCCCTTGTGGAGCAGAGTGGTGTTTCCGTTGTAGGTGATAATCAACCTCAAGATGCTATCCGAAGAATGGGGTTGGGAGTCCACCGCCCCGTTGAAGTCTATTATGAGGTTGCTCAACAAGGATCAAGTTCTACACAAGTGGTGGCTACCCCAACACAAGAAACACCCATCGACAACACCGTGCCCAACACGCCCAGCCAAGAAGAAGCACAAGATCCTCCAGCTGCTCCTGGAATTTCCGGAGGGCCGGAATATCCGGATCAAACTGGATTCGGAAATTTCGGTGACTCGGAATTTCCGGTCCATACTGAACCCGGAATATCCGGTCCTGCTGACATTCCCGGTGGCAGCTCGCAGCAAGGCCAAGATCAACCCTCTCCCCCACCTCTGGACGTAACTCCAATGGTTGATCAAGGCCATCAAATCAGTCAAGGCGGAGACATGAATGATCAAGATGATCAAGCGATTCCTCCCACCACTCGGAGGGAAATCGAGATCCGCCGCTTGAATAGGGTTGGCACCTCACAAGAATTAAGAGCTCTATCTCTTGACAAGGTGCTTGGTGATGTGAGAAGCAAGGTCTCTACCCGAAGACAACTTGCAAGCTTTAGTGAACATCAAGCTCACATCTCCATGGTTGAACCCAAGAAGGTCTTTGAAGCTCTTGAAGATAAAGATTGGCTTGATGCTATGCATGAAGAGCTCAACAACTTCGAGCGCAACAAGGTGTGGAAGTTGGTGGAAAGACCCAAAGATTGCCGCAATGTTATCGGCACCAAGTGGATTTTCAAGAACAAGCAAGATGAACATGGCATGGTGGTGAGGAACAAGGCAAGATTGGTGGCTCAAGGTTACTCCCAAATTGAAGGCATTGACTTTGGAGAAACCTACGCGCCCGTGGCTCGACTTGAGTCAATTTGTATTCTTCTTGCCTATGCCTCTCATCATAACTTTAAGTTGCAACAAATGGATGTTAAATCCGCTTTTCTAAATGGTCCACTAAATGAACTTGTTTATGTTAAGCAACCACCGGGGTTTGAAGACCTCAAGTATCCGAACCATGCCTACAAGTTAGATAAGGCACTCTATGGCCGTAAACAAGCCCCACGAGCGTGGTACGAGCACCTTAGAGAACTACTTGTAGACCGTGGATTCCAACTTTTCACTAAGAAAGTTAATGGAGAGCTTTTCATTTGTCAATTATATGTGGATGACATTATATTTGGATCTACTAACAAAGCATTTAACGAAGAATTCTCTAAGCTTATGACTGACAGGTTTGAGATGTCTATGATGGGTGAGATGAAGTTCTTCCTCGGATTTGAGATCAAACAATTGAAGGAAGGAACGTTCATCAACCAAGCAAAGTACATTCAAGACATGCTCAAGAAGTACGGGTTGCTTGAGCTCAAGGGTGCCTCTACCCCAATGCAAACCAAATGTCACTTGAGCTCAACCCCAAGGGTAAGGATGTGGATCAAAAGGTATACCACTCCATGATTGGATCTCTTCTCTACCTTTGTGCATCTAGACCGGATATAGTGCTAGCCGTAGGAGTGTGGCAAGATATCAGGCGGCTCCTAAAGAAAGCCATGATATGGCGGTCAAGAGGATCTTTAGATATTTGGCTTATACCCCAACCTTTGGATTGTGGTACCCCAAGGATGCACATTTCTCATTATGTGGGTACACGGATTCCGATTGGGCGGGAGATCAAGATGATAGGAAGTCAACCTCCAGCGCTTGTCAATTTATTGGGAGGTCCTTGATAAGTTGGTCTTCTAAGAAGCAAAATTGTATATCTCTCTCCACCGCCGAAGCCGAGTATGTTGTCGCCGCAAGTTGTTGCACTCAGTTGCTATGGATGAGGCAAACTTTAAAGGAGTACGGAGTCGATTGCGACAAAGTGCCTCTTCTATGTGACAACGAAAGTGCCATCAAGATTGCTTACAACCCGGTGCAACATTTAAGAACCAAGCATATTGAGATCCGCCATCATTCCATAAGAGATCATGTGGCCCGAGGAGACATTGACTTATCATATGTGGGCACAAGGGATCAATTGGCGGATATCTTCACGAAGCCCCTTGAGGAAGGAAGGTTTTGCTTTTTCATGAATGAGCTAAATATCATTGATTCGAGGTCCTTAGCTTGATCGCTTGCACACTCACCTAGGACGTAATTGCATCTTATCTTGTTTAGATGTAGGCATGGAAATAGGGGGAGTGCGGTCCTAATACATTGGACCATCCCTCCCCCCATTATGCCGATAGCAAGTGTTCTTTTATCTCTATATTCATTCTTATGACTAATGAGCTAAAAACGACGAGTATTGGTTATGTACCCAAGATACATCTTCGCGGTGACATGCCATACACTCCTACATGGTGGCCTCGGCCACCGACCTCTTCTCTTTGAAGAGTTGATTTTATTTGGAGCTTATTGTTGCTATTTGCCCTCCTTTTCATGCATGTGGGAAACCTACTCAACTTGGCGCTTTATGTCTCGTTTTGGTAGTTGTGAGTTGAGTATGGTGTACCAATGACAGTTTGGAAATCTATCCCGAGCCTACTTCCACCTGAAAACATTTCTCTCTATTGCACACAAGTCATCCATTTGAAAACTGGGATTTTAGTTCAGCAGGTCGGAATATCTGGTTCATTTATGAATCGGAATATCCGGTGACTCGGAATTTCCGGTGTAAGTTACACCCGGAAATTCTGATCGGGCGGTTTGTCTAAAAAATATAAGGGCAGGCTCGGGGTGAAGAGCTCATTCGTGCCCTTCTTCCACCCCCGAACTCCCTCTCCTCCAACCGCCGCCCCTGCTGCTCCAAGATCCCTCCGGAGCACTCCGACCGTCGGGGAACCTCTTTCTCGGCCGGATCTGCTCCTCCTTCGCCCCGGGAACTCACTCCTCCAAGCAATGGCCTCAATGGATGAGGGTAACTTCACTTTTCCTTTTCCCTATGTGCTTGCACTAGGATCTTGATGTGGAGTTATTTATTTCAAGATTGCTTGGTAGAGATTGTTCCTAGCATCATTCCCTGCCATCTACATACATTAGTTTTGCATTGTGTTGGATCGATCTAGTTTTAGACCGAGTCAATCTCAGATCTGCATTGTTTCTGTTTAGGTCGGAATTTCCGACTCAGCCTGACTCGGAATTTCCGGTCCGCCGGAATTTCCGGTTAAGTATGAATCGGAATTTCCGAGCTGAACACTGAAGTTTTAAGATTAACTCATGTTTAACTACATATGATTCATCAAATGCCTACCTAATGTGTGTATCATCTCCTGACTTGTGTGTACTTACCTTATGCTACCCACTATGCTCAAATTCACAGGTTCTAGTGGGAGTCCGTCCTTCGCTGGGGCATCAAGGAACACCTCAAGGGCACCTGTTCACAAGACCCATGTCGACAAGGGTAAGGGTACTGCCTCAAGAAACCCAGCTGTTGCAAGGAAGAAGAAAGCTGTTGCTAGCAGGCCTGCATACAAGAAAAGGAAGAATGCTCCTGTTCCTCAACGTCAGAACTATGCAAAGATGAACTCTGTTGAATACTCTCAGCTTAGACAAGGGGATTGGTACCTTAGGCCAAGGGACAACACTCTGGATGATCGCAGCTTTTGGTGTCAAGAGCAATAGTTCATACTCAAGGACCTCTACTACTCTCTGTCGAAGCCCATTCGGCCTATGCATCCGTTTGACCTTGCAACTCTACAGCAGAAAGCATCTTTTGTTGAAGCTATACATATTGTCAGGACTATGGGCTTGGAGAGGCTTGTGGTCACTTGTTGTCCTTACAACTCTCAGCTCGTGATGCAGTTCTTTGCCACTCTTGTGATGAAGGGTGACTCAAAGAAGACATTTAAGTGGATGACTGGTGACTCTTTCTGTGAGTCCAACTTTGAGGAGTTTGCCAAGGTTTTGGGCTACAAGTTTGATGGTGACAACCCTCAAGGCTATCGCATGCACCACCCTTTCAAGCTCAACAAGAAACAGACCGTGCACTTATATGGTGAGGGAGCCACACCCGGCAATGCTCGAGACTTGCTTCCTCTTTATGATGTCCTTGTGCGCATCCTCCGTGAGAACATTGCACCAAGTGGTGGCAACAATGACAATGTGGTGACCCCTCTGTGCAACTTGCTCCTTCATGCCAACCACATTGTGGAGAACACTGACCCTGATGAAGACTGGAGTGTGGATGTTATGGATTACATCCACAATGAGATGTATGAAGCCATGACCACCAAGGTCACTATCCCCTATGCTCCTTACATCATGAAACTCATCAAGTTCAAGTTTCCTGACCATTCCTTCAGTGATGATGAGTTGGAAGCGCATGACTTCAAGAAACTATATGAGAAGAAGACAGTGGTCAAGCCTCCTCCTGTGCCTTCTTCTAGCTTAGCTCAGGGTGGATCGTTTATGGGTGATGCTAGGAGGGCTGTTGCTCCTACTTATGTCTCGGCCACTCATGCGAAGGTGAAGAAGCTGAATTGGTTCCAACGCAACATCTTGTGCATGAATGTGGACATCCGCAAGGAGTAATACACCGCCTAGGATCGTCGTTAGCTTGCCTACAACCAAGACTTGATTCTTCATCATGTGTCTGGCTCTCCTGCTCCTGCAGATCTCTCTGATCCCCTAACTTTTGCTCAGTGGAACCAGGATTCTTTGGCTCCTTGGACTCAGATTGATCATGACCTTGGCGGTAGCTCGTACACCACTGGACATGCTTATGATGATGATGAGGAGGCAGATTATGATGATGATGAGGATGATGATGATGATGAGGATGAGGAGACCCCCTCGGACTGAAGACCTTCACGGGACGTAGCATCGCTCCTCTTCCTTTTTGGCGTTTAGATGCCAAAGAGGGAGAAGTTGCTCTAGTAGGACTTCGGAGATTTGCAGGGGTTCGGGCACAAGCATATGCGTTTACCATTTCTTTGCGCTTGTGTCCATTTATCTTATTTGTGGCTGTTTGTTGAACTCTTTTATTATCTATGTTTGTTGAACTCTTTTATTATCTATGTGTATTGAGACAATGTTATGCTATCATTATCCTATGGTTGAGACTTCAAATTTATTGTGTTGGTATTCTCGTCATATCCTATATACACAAGGTATGATACTCTATCTAGTCTCAAATGCTACCATAACCTTACATTTTGTCTCCTTACTCCTTTGTGGTATCTTGTGTTTGTTTTTATAAAATTGCTCATATCCTTTGTCATATTGTGTTTCATACATGCACTTGTTTAGGGGGAGTTATTTTCTGTTAAAAACATGATATTGCATTTCGTTTCATTGCAAATCTTGGTATTGTCATCTAACACCAAAAAGGGGGAGATTGAAAGAACATTTCTTAATCCCTAGTGTTTTGAGTGTTAGTTAACAATACCAATGATGTACTAATCCTATTGCTAAGTATTTCAGTTTGTGTGAGTTGCATATCACATACCTCAAAGCCAAAATGTAGAGAAAAAGAGTTTCTGGAATTCTTCCCATAATCGGAATATTGGAGCCGGAAATTTCCAGGATCGGAAATTCCGGGTCTCCTATTTCTAACAGAAAAATGGCTAAGGAAAAGTTCGGAAGTGGTTCTGACTCAAACCGGAAAATCAACTCGGAAATTTCATTGACTTGGAATTTCCGAGTCACCCAGAAAACCACTCCAGATTTGGCTAAGGAAAGAAGAGAAAGTGGTTCTGATCTCAATCGGAAAATCAGCTCGGAAATTTCATCAGCTCGGAATTTCCGGGCCACCCAGAAAACCACTCCAGAATTTGGCTAAGGAAAGAAGAGGAAGACGTTCTGACTCCAACCGGAAAATCAGCTCGGAAATTTCACTGACTCGGAATTTCCGGGCAACCCTCAGAAACTTGAAGAAATTTGGCTAAGTCAAGATGTCGAATTCAGCTCGGATATTTCATTGCACCGGATATTCCAGGTGACTCAGAATTTCCGGGAGTCACTTATACCGGAATTTCCAGGTCTTCGAGGCAGCCAACGGCCAGATTTTGGGAGGGGGACTCACTCACTCAAGAACAGTCAGCTCTCATATTTTCTCTCTCATACTATTCTTGAAAGCTCAAATCATCAAGATCTCCCAATCCCTCCACCCAAATTCGTTGATCTTTGGAGGATTGGAGGAGAAGGCCCGGATCTACATCTTCACCGAAGGGATTTGCATTTCCTCCCCATTCACTTGGGGATTTCGTGGCTAGGGTTTCCGGTGGGAAAACCTAGTTCACCATTGTTGTAATCTTGGTGTTGACTTGACCTTTTGTGGTCCTTGAACTGTTGTGGTCATCTTGAGAGCCCCCAATTCAGTTGTGGGTGCGTGCCTCAAGCGTTTGTAAGGGATTCGATCTCCGCCCTAAAAGGGGATCAATAGTGGAAGGTGAACTCGCAACCTTTGTGGTTGAGTTCATCGGAGAAGAAGGTGAGCCTTTGTGGCATTGCGGCTAACCTGTTGTGGTAGCGCACACCTCTCCAAACGAGACGTACACCCTTGGGTGGAACTCGGGATTACATCTTCGTCTCCGCGTGCTTCACTCGGTTCCCCTTATCATTACTCCTTTACTTGCTTGTCTTGTTAGCGTATTTATCTTGTTATTGCTTCGGTTGTCATTTAGGTAAATTCACCTTAGTTGCATATCTAGAGAATTTACCTTTGTGTTGAGCCTAAATTTGAAAAGACCTAAAATTTGTAATAGCACCTATTCACCCCCCCCCCCCTCTAGGTGCCGGATTCCCGTTCACTAGGTCGACACTTAGCAGAACCAAGCACCTCGCAAGGCCTTCCGCTGGTGCCTTATCTTTTAATTATAATACCCAACATGTGAAAACATTTTATTAAGGTAGAATAATCTATCATACTAAGCATATGAAATATAAGACAGGCAGACGACTCGCACAACCAACTCTAAGCATGCGCTACGACTCGCAAGGCCAACAGGTAAACATGCAACAAGTAATAGGTTGTGGGGATAAAGTTGTATAGGCTGCAGGATAAACAGGTGATAGGATCGCGACACAAGAATCGAATACTAGGATAGCAGAGATCAACAGCAGGAATGAAAAACAATGTATAGGTAAACAAGCAAACTTTGCTTGCCTAGAATCCCGCATGGAAGAAAATTTTGTTGTTGCTCACACATCTCAACGTCTTATCCGCGAAGAAGCAACAAACACTGGAAAGCGTAAAAGATGCATCTTACAACTACGGCAAAAGATCCAGCATGATCATGAGAATGATGCATGTCATGGCAAGATGCATTACGAGATGCACTTAATCCAAATTAAGCGGAACCAGGATTCCGACAATTAATATTTAGGTTCAAGTTATTTATCTATCCATCAAATTAAATGTTGGTTGACATGGCAAGACATGGCATATATGATCTAGTCCAATTAAATGGAATAGGGCATTACTTATATTAATTACCCCACATATTCCATATTAATTATTTAGGTGCAACTAACAAATTACACTAAGCAATTAAAATAAAGGATGCAACATGGCATAAGAATGGCATAATGTTGTTCATTGCATTTTTCTGATAAATAAACATATAAAGATTATTTAATTTGGAGTTATAAAATAAAAGTTATTAACAAAACAAGTTTAGGGGGTGTTCTGTAAAGTGCAGGGACTTGTTCATGATGGAAAACGTGTCAGTGGGGGCTTAAGTGCGAAAGCAAAGAAGAATGGGGCTCTGTGCAAATATTCGAGGCGCCTCTATCACTGACTGGTGGGACCCACATGTAAGTGAGGGAAAGAAAAATAAAAGGTGGGCTTTTTGATTCAACAAGCGGGAACTGCAAACGGAGCGTAGCCACTGGGCTGGAATAGGTGTTCGTGTCTGACAAGAGGTGCTCTACGAGATGAACAGATCAGGAGATGTTAAATGAATTTTGAAAGAGGTTCAGAACTTCAGTACTGGATTCGACGGGGACGAACGAGGCCGGCGCAGCGGCGACCAACTCCGGGAGGCGCCTGGTGGCGGGGAATCTAGGGGTGCAGGTGGTGCTGCGGGGTGTGTGTGTGTGTGTGTGTGGGAGAGGCCAAGGAGTTCAAGGGGCGAGGAAGAGGAGCGAGCCTCTTGCACGGAGCTTGCAGCCATGGCGACAATGGCGGACAGGAACCGATCGGGATAGATTCGACTTCTATAGCCTACAATCGAGATGTGAAACGACGGGAATTGAACCGGGAGCTCACCGGGAGAGTCCTTGACGAGCAGTTCTTGAAGGGGATCGTGTGCAGAAAACAAAAAATTTCCTAGCAACGATATCCTTAAACTAGCCAAGATCTACACTATGCAGATATAGTAGTACGACGGATATCGGAATACATACCCTCGTAGACCGAATAGCGGGGATTACGCTCCCGCACAAGCGTTGACGACGAAGACGACGTAGCCGACCTCTAGGTCGCGGAGAACTCGGCGCGACGAAGATGACCCCGAGGTCGGGTGGAGGAAGTAGGCCTCCGAGTACCGCTAGCGCAGCACCTAGCAGGGCGTCACACACATACGGTGGAGACGACGGCCTCCGAAGCTCCAGTCCAGGACGAGCAGCGGAAGACTTGGACCGGAACACCAGCAGCGCGGCAGCGGGCTATGGTGGAAGAGATCCCCCTCCTCTACTCGGCGCGGCTCCGACAAGGGAACCACGAGATCGAGAGAGAAATTGGGAATTAATTGGTGAATTAAAAGGCCAGGGGTGCCCTTTCTTATATAGGCTCCCAGGGGGAGCCAATCTTGCCAGCCAGGCAATGTGGGACTATCCCACATGCCTGGTTCGGCCAAGGCTGGTGCGCCGGCCCTAGGTGGGCCCCATTTGGCCCACCTAGGCCGGCCAAGCCTCCCCCACAAAATTCCCTTGAGGGTTTTCCCCCCATGGGCCTTCTTTCGACCAGAAGGCCCATTTAGGGAAATCAGCCTAAATAAATTCGAAAATAAATATATAAAATCATATTTTCATATTAATTACACTAATTAATATCAACCATAATATATATAATTTTTCCTAACTCCGAAAACTCTTTCGGCGCTGCCCGATCTCCATCGGACCCCTCCCGGGACGCTCCCGGTGATCTCTTTCCTTTCCGGTTGTCTTGTCGAAACCCCTTAAGTGTGTTACCCTAGCGGTTCGATATAATAACAGGTACGATCAAGACTCCTCTATGATCAACGACTAACTCATAGGCCTGGACCCCATGAATTAATCCCTGTGATATAACGAATTACTTTCATCTATCAAACCTGGACATATAGTCTTAAACCCTTTGTCATGGCGATACTTAGCGTGTCCGAGCATCATTCTCAGATATCTCCATACCTAGCATGATCTCGTTACCGACATCGCTATCTTCTACTCGTCTATGATATTATGTCAGCTGGTGACCTAGTCACATGTTTGCAAACTCATTTGACATAATCTCACCGAGTGGGCCCTAGAGTATCTATCCGGCTATGCGGACTGACAAATCCCGCTGTTGACCCCTCGTCTCAACTACTCCTTTCCGATACCCAAAAGTATCACCGTTATTGTCATACTAAATAAGATACGACGTTTGGTGCGATCTAAGTATCTTCCAGGAATAACAATAAGAGTTGGTCTCACGGTCTTAAGGTGTAATGACTATGTCCTATAAATACTGGGTACGTCCATCACATCGTTACTCCTAACGATATGACTTCCATTGCCGACCGGCGCCATGCCCTATGATCGGAAAACCTCGATCATCAATCGCGCAACGAAACTAGTCTTAGTAGAGGCTACTAGGGACCTGGTTGTTTATCTACCACACCTGTATTAATGTTTTCGCTTAATACAGTTATAGCATGGTGTAAAACATATAATGAACGATTGGGATATTGCCAATAAACTATGTTTATTAAGTGCCTCTAGGGCATATTCACTTCAGTCTCCCACTTGCACTAGAGTAACACTTAATCTAGTTTACAACCTGGTAAAAGCTCAACACCCATAGCATCTTGGTGCCTGCTCGCCTCGTGGAAGAGGAATACAGTCAACAGATCTCACACATTGAGACCTATCTGTGGTTTGCAACACTTCTATGTCACCTAGTTTGACATAATCCCGTATCTTACGATGACGGTGAAATATATCCCAGTGGATGGAGTGAGACTCGAGCATTCGCGTAGCATGCGCCTTAAAAGTCTAAGAGATCTATTAAGGGGACCACCTACACTCGGAAAACTGCTCAGTCCAATCACAATTGCTACTTCTAAAGTCGCGATATATTTCTATACCTATGTAGATTGTGCGACAGTGCATTCATATGCGATTTCGCAAACTAACCATGTCTATCTTCAAAATAAAGGACATCTCCTATATGAGATTTCTAGTCGTATGGGTCAGTGTAATAACTTGCATCATCGTAACCGCTTTACGGCAAGTTTCGATTCCACTCTTACCCGTTACTAGAAAACCTATCTTCAGTTCTCATAGACACTGAAGAATAAACTTAACGTTTGTTCATTGATCCACACAAGGATCACTCTTAGAACATGTTCTTTAACCAAGAACTCGGGTCACACCAAGTCGAGCTTTCAGCCTGATAGACTCTATGTCTGATACATAGAGAATGTCGAACATCATTTTCTATCACTGAAAAAGCCAAGATTAACTTAATCTTTTACCTAGTCATACAAGCAAGAACCTCTCTCTTCGCTTGTCCTTTTCTGAAACACTTCAGAATCCTGACTTAGGAAATACTCCGACTTAATGATATTAAGCCCCTTCTGATCTATACAATTATAAATCGGATGCCTAATACTCCTATCTTCATTTCATAGAAAATTTAATCACTTAAATAATCCTTTACACTCTACTAGAGGATCTGTGTCATTCAATATGTTGTTACATACCAAATCACGAATGACACCTAGCTCCCACTCAAATATGCCTTCCGCATATAAGATCAAGGAAAAGCTACTTAGCTCCCACTCAAATATGCCTTCCGCATACAAGATCAATGAAAGCTACATTGCTCCCACTCACTTCTCTGCAAATGTAGGTTTCTTCAACTATTTTGGACAACTCCAAAATCCTTTGATCACATTATCAAAGTGAAGATTCCAGCTCCGATATGCTTGCTTCTGCCCATGAATGGACAACCGAAGTTTGCACACATGTTTAGCATCCTCAGGATTACAAACCATTCTTAATTACACTATTAAGAACCATGGTTTTCTCATCCATCTATCAATTTCTCATTCGAAATTATAGTAACTGCTAAACGACCCAGAATAGATTTAGGCTTCGCCACTTGAGACAAAGTCTCATGTGGTCTGTCGAAACTGTTTCACGACAAATCGAATCTGCTCAATATCTACTCTCTCATAAAACTCCATATACTATCAACATCCTAGATGCCATCAAGAAGATCTCCCAAGTCATTACCTAGTAATCGTATATGGATTTTATTTCGGATCATAAATGACTCACAGCCATTTCTCGGACTTAGGTTCACCATCTCTTCTTCGTAGTTCGTAGGTCTATCATATTCCATTAATATGACCTCCATAACAAGATTGTCGTAACACACAGTGTGGAACACAACCTCGTATGCCTACGCTCTTAGTATGAGCTCAGAACATCATGATCTTGAATCATTAGCTTTTTCAAGCTGTGGAGCCTGACACCGAACACACTTTCAGTTGCGCCACTCTGATGTCTGGAAAAGAAGTTCACCAACTTCGTCTTGCTCTACTTTCTTTCCCACTTATACCCTTGTACAAGAAACTATTTCTTTCGCAAGGTATATCCCGGCAAAGATTTTGCCTATGTCGTGAGACATGTACCCAACTAACTCTTTAGGTAGGGTATACTACAAAGATTAATCCATTTTAGGTTCGATTACATCGAAACACTAAATTGCTGAAACGACAATCCAGGCTCAAAAGCCATGCCATCACTCGTATGGTATTGTCTCCATGGATTCAAATGGTTTCCCTATTTGCTAACGTGAGTGTTTACGTTTCTACCATATGACTCTAATTATCACAATAATTCGGTAAGAGATTTATTTACCACACACTATCCGATAGGGTGCAATTACGACGTCCTAACACACCATAACACTATGGTGTTCCATGCGACGTAATTTGTGGAACTCTTCTCACAAGTCTTCCAATGATGTGCCAACATTATAACTCAAATCTTTATTTCCTCGATTTGCATCGCGGGAATTCGATTTTCTTGTTAAGTTTATTTCCTACTTCATTCTGAACTTCGTTTGATCGAATCAAAATTTCAGACTAACATTCCCCGGAGTGGATATCCATATATCTACTCGGAATATTCATGAAGTATATGAAATAAAGACTTCCACTACACGTCAAAGTACTTCATTGATTCACATACACCCATATGCATGATTCTCAACAAGCTATACTCAAAACGTTCAGTGAAGTTCACAAAATAAAGGTCTCCACTACCGTCAATTACTTCATTGAACCACATACATCTCTATGTATGACTATCAATAAGTTATATGCCCGCTTTCCGAAAACGGTGTCACAGTTATTTTGCAGGTGTCAAAAGATCAAATCTTAGGACTTGTAGGTCCATCCAGTGTGGAGCTAACGCATATAACATTGACATGACTAAACGGTAGTGCCACACATATGTGGTGTCTTTATTAAGTTTGTATCCTTTGGCATTAATATTATGAATGTGGGAGCTTCTACCATCTAAATTCAAATCGGCATATGATCATTACTTCATAAATATAGGACACCAATTTGTCACTATCATGTATGAACAAGTGTCTCGCTAGAGGAGACACACTCGTAACGATCATACCAACACCCGATCATAAAGAATTTATTCAAATGGTAGATCTAGAGGGAGAGTGTCTATGCCCGTCACAACAACTTGACTGCCATTATCAACACGCAATGTCGCCTCATCCTTTCAAGCTACTCAAGCAGTAAACCTGGTTTTTCACAAAACATGACTAGTTCAAGACTTAGTCACTACTGCGAGCACTTGCTTAGCTAAAACATTCATAACATGTATATCATATATACACCATCATCATTGATGACTTCCGGCGATCTGTTTCATCTTCTTGATACTTCCACCGTAATCAAGAACCATGTAGGGGAATGATTCCCCTTCCATGACATAGTCTATGACAGAGGATTTGCACTTAGCAACGATGTCTGTCATCCAGTAATTGAGCTGAGCGAGGCGTCTCAATGTTCATTAATCATGAACATACGTCATTAAGTATGACCGCCACGTGCTCCCTCAATGTGTGTATTCTCTTCCATCTTGGTTGAGAAGACAATCAGTCAACGTACTGATAAACTTCATCAACCCAACGTTTGGGGTACCCCGAGTTTAGCGACCATATCATATGTTCGCGATCTAAAAACTCGTACCCACCGTTGGTTCTTTATGGCAGAGATCATAGCATACACTGGACTATGATGATATCATCCACACAAAATCCGATAATCAAAATTATCTTTTGTTAGCGGAATCTCCGGGTTTATCTCCTAGCGGGTATTGTAACACAAAGAGCTAATGGTTTAAACAAGGAGTATCCTCAAGCTAAAGAATAAAACTATGAAGTTTGGACCCAACCTTTTAAGTTTCTCAATCGCAGGAATGCGCCTAATTTGAAAAGATGCTACCACAATGGTTAATATCTACAAAGGTTTGCAAAACAGACTCTGTTCATTATATTCTGAGTTCTAGTATTTTAGAAAATAACTATCCGAACTCCCACTCAAACGAACATCCCTCCTGGTCGTTTAAGCGATTACACGACCCCCATCCATTGCACCACCCCTCATCATCAGAGCCGGCGGCACAATTTCAAGAGTAGACAATTGTCCGCCACACCAATTTTGTGACTCGTGCTCGACCTTTCGGTCTCCCTGTTCCGAGGCCATATTTCTGAATATGCTAGGCTCGCCACCAAAGACCTCCACGCTGACGCTTGTGCAACATGGCTTACACCCACTGTATGCGAACGACGAGATGTCTGACACCCGATCATCACGGCCTGCCTCATAACGTAGAACTTTCTTGGTGGTGCGCGTTGGAGGGAGAACACTAGTGGTATTTTGAAGGGATCATCTTATATGGCTACCGCCGTGTAACTAATGTATACTATACACACAATCACACAATATAAGATGCACACAAAACATCAAATGTAATGCAATGTGATATAGTCCATTGCGCCATGATCTTCTTGGCGCCCGTAGTTTATAAACAATTTAATAAACCTACCTTGACCATATCACATAGCCCTGCAAAATAAAGTTAGTCGCTTCTACTTTATCTTTTGCATATTTTACGTGGCTTGGGGCTTTCGTAAATAGAACCGCTTCATACCTACGAACCTTATGACCACAACAACGATCCAATAATTGCATGTTTAAGCATCCCTTTCGGGCCCACCATTGAAAATGCGAAGACCAACTAAAGAGAGAGAAACAGGCACCCGCCAGCCACAGATACGGTACAAGCCGTATGTCAGTAGTGGAACCAGTCTCGCGTAAGCGTACGCGTAAAGTCGGTCCGGGCCGCTTCATCAACTCGATGCCGCTGGAATCACAAGTGCACGCTAGAGGGTAGCAAATAACAGGAACGGTGCCCCCGTGCAGAACACGGGTTCTAACAGCGTACAGCTATATCTACGATAGATCGGCTCTGATACCACTGAAGGGGATCGTGTGCAGAAAACAAAAAAATTCCTAGCAACGATATCCTTAAACTAGCCAAGATCTACACTATGCAGATATAGTAGTACGACGGAGATCGGAATACATACCCTCGTAGACCGAATAGCGGGGATTACGCTCCCGCACAAGCGTTGACGACGAAGACGACGTAGCCGACCTCTAGGTCGCGGAGAACTCCGCGCGACGAAGATGACCCCGAGGTCGGGTGGAGGAAGTAGGCCTCCGAGTACCGCTAGCGCAGCACCTCGCAGGGCGTCACACACATACGGTGGAGACGACGGCCTCCGAAGCTCCAGTCCAGGACGAGCAGCGGAAGACTTGGACCGGAACACCAGCAGCGCGGCAGCGGGCTATGGTGGAAGAGATCCCCCTCCTCTACTCGGCGCGGCTCCGACAAGGGAACCACGAGATCGAGAGAGAAATTGGGAATTAATTGGTGAATTAAAAGGCCAGGGGTGCCCTTTCTTATATAGGCTCCCAGAGGGAGCCAACCTTGCCAGCCAGGCAATGTGGGACTATCCCACATGCCTGGTTCGGCCAAGGCTAGTGCGCCGGCCCTAGGTGGGCCCTATTTGGCCCACCTAGGCCCAAGCCTCCCCCACAAAATTCCCTTGAGGGTTTTCCCCCCATGGGCCTTCTTTCGACCAGAAGGTCCATTTAGGGAAATCAGACTAAATAAATTCGAAAATAAATATATAAAATCATATTTGCATATTAATTACACTAATTAATATCAAACATAATATATAATTTTTCCTAACTCCGAAAACTCTTTCGGCGCTGCCCGATCTCCATCGGACCCCTCCCGGGACGCTCCCGGTGATCTCTTTCCTTTCCGGTTGTCTTGTCGAAACCCCTTAAGTGTGTTACCCTAGCGGTTCGATATAATAACAGGTACGATCAAGACTCCTCTATGATCAACGACTAACTCGTAGGCCTGGACCCCATGAATTAATCCCTGTGATATAACGAATGACTTTCATCTATCAAACCTGGACATATAGTCTTAAACCCTTTGTCATGGCGATACTTAGCGTGTCCGAGCATCATTCTCAGATATCTCCATACCTAGCATGATCTCGTTACCGACATCGCTATCTTCTGCTCGTCTATGATATTATGTCAGCTGGTGACCTAGTCACATGTTTGCAAACTCATTTCACATAATCTCACCGAGTGGGCCCTAGAGTATCTATCCGGCTATGCGGACTGACAAATCCCGTTGTTGACCCCTCGTCTCAACTACTCCTTTCCGATACCCAAAAGTATCACCGTTATTGTCATACTAAATAAGATACGACGTTTGGTGCGATCTAAGTATCTTCCAGGAATAACAATAAGAGTTGGTCTCACGGTCTTAAGGCGTAATGACTATGTCCTATAAATACTGGGTACGTTTATCACATCGTTACTCCTAACGATATGACTTCCATTGCTGACCGGCGCCATGCCCTATGATCGGAAAACCTCGATCATCAATCGCGCAACGAAACTAGTCTTAGTAGAGGCTACTAGGGACCTGGTTGTTTATCTACCACACCTGTATTAATGTTTTCGCTTAATACAGTTATAGCATGGTGTAAAACATATAATGAACGATTGGGATATTGCCAATAAACTATGTTTATTAAGTGCCTCTAGGGCATATTCACTTCAGTTCTTGCCGGAGCAAGGCGGAGGCGACGAATTTCGGCGGCAAAGCTCCGCCGGCGTGAAAAAAAAACAAGGAAGAACGTGGCGATCCAGGGCGGCTTCTGCTCCGGCGCTACGGAGTTGACGTCCGCGTCGATGCGGCGGTTTCATTCCCGCGCTCGGGAACCGCTGGCGGCGTACGTGGCGTGGGCTCGGTGCAGCTCGAAAATCCATCCATGGAGGCTTCGGGAGAGATGGAATAACAGAGGAGGAGAGAAAGAGAGAGTGGCGGCGCTGGGAAGGAGATAGGGAGAGAGCAGCTAGGGTAGCAGGGGCGCTGGGCGCTGGATATAGGAGGGAGAGCTCGTACGGCTGCCCATCCGAGCGACTCAGGAGCAATGGATGGTGGATGTTCTGTTCGTACAGAACATGACGTTGGCTATGAAGAAGAAGGAGCTGGGCTTCAGAAGGGAACTGAACCAGAGAGAAAAAAAACTGAATGGTTCTCTTCGGCCCAACAACACTTACTGGAATTTCCAAATTTCCAGGAAAAGAAATGAGGGGGAAAGAAGATAAAAGGATATATAAAGGATGGAATAGAATTAGAGAAAAAGAATTAAAATAGAGATAAAGCTTTGCAAACATTTACAATGTTTTAAACTTGATTTGAAATGATTCTACGATCCTTCCCAATATTATTTTGGGGCTTTGTATTTGAATTAGATGGAGACAAATTTATTATTTGAGAAAAAAATAAGGTTTGCATAAAATATTATTTTGAGTTGTAATAAAATATGCAAATATTTAAATATATGATGATGCCATGATGATGCAAAAAGAAAAAACAAACAAATCTAACTGGGGATAAAAATCTGGGGCGTTACACCTGTGAAGCCGGAAGCCTCGGTCGGCTCAGCCTAGGCTATGGGACCGTTTCTAAAGGTTGTAGTCGATGGGAACGGAGATGAGCAATTGCCAGAAGTGAAGCGTCGTTGCTTCCCTGGCTTGGTTCGCATCTTCCCCTCGCCTCGCATGAATCGGCATCTCTTCTCCGGTGTTAAGAAATACGACGTTTCCAACGTATATATAATTTCTTATGTTCCATGCTTATATTATAATAATTCTACATGTTTTATATACATTTTATATGGTTTTATGCATTTTTTGTTACTAACCTATTAAGAAGATGCCACAGTGCCAGTTCTTTATTTTATGCTGTTTTTTGTTTCAGAAAATCTCTTAAGGAAATATTCTCGGAATTGGACGAACCAAAAGCCGAGGTCCCTATTTTCCCCGGAACCATCCAGAACACCGAAAATGAGACGGTAGGGTTGGAATCGAGTCGAGCCGGCTCGAGGCTCGACTTGGTCAGGCTTTCCAAAACTCGAGCCGAGCTAGGCTCGGCTTGACTGAAAACATTTGCTAAACAATGGGCTCGCGGCTCGGCTTGTCAGGCTTGCGGCTCGGCCGGCTCGCGAGCCCGCAGTTTTTTTTCCCGTGAGTTTCGATTACCCATCGACCTCCCTCCGCTCGTTCCTCTGCTGCTCCCAAGATTAGGTTTCCCTGCCGCCGGTGTCGGCCACCCCCCGTCAGCACTGCCACGAACGACACAACCCATGGGCCCATACCTCCCTCTACCCTAGTGATGCACATGGTGGGTGTGTTGTTGGGAGACCCCAAGAGGAAGGTGTGAAGTAGTGCAGCAGCAAATTTCACTCAGTTATGAAACCAAGGTTATCGAACCAGTAGGAAATGAGAATTCACTCGAGCTATCAACGGCGCCAGAAAAGAGCTTGACGTAGTTGACATGGAGCCTGCACACAAACAATCAAGATACTTTGCCCAACTTAACAGTGAGGTTGTTAATCTCACCGGCTTGCTGTAACAAAGGATTAAACGTATGTGTGGAAAAAGGATGTTTGTTTGCAGAAAGTAACAAGTTTGCAGTTGTGGTTTAATCAGGTTAAAAATAATAATCGGGGTCCATAGTTCACTAGTGGTGTCTCTCCATAGATAATAATAAGATTCATGCAGGTAAACAAATTACAGTTGGGCAATTGATAGAATAATGATGAGTAAACCAATATATATACTAACGTTATGATATCTAGTGTGATATTCATTCGGGCATTACAACAATATACATAGACCGTTTCAACCGCATCTATGATTAATAATCCACCTTCCGGTTAGCGTCCGCACCCCTTTTAGTATTAAGTTGCATGCAACAGATTATCGCCTTAAGCACTGTGTATAAAGTAAGTAAGTAACATCACCCTTAGATAAAGTACTACTGTTTTATCCCTAATAGCAACAGTACATATACAACCTTAGAGCTAGCTATCACCATCCCAGATTAAATAGAGACATGAACCTACTATTGAGCATAATTACCCCATCTTGGAGTCACAAGCATCTACTTGGCCAGAGCATACACAAGTAACGGAGAGCATGGAAGATCATTAAATAACACACACATGATATATTATGAAGCAATAACTTTAGTACTCAATATTCATCGGATCCCAGCAAACACAACATGAGGAATTACATAACGGTGATCTTGATCATGATAGGCAGCTCACAAGATCCAAACATGATAGCACAAGTGGAGAAGAAAATCATCTAGCTACTGTTATGGACCCGTATTCCAAGGGTAGACTACTCACGCATCAGTCTGGAGGCGGTCATGGCGACGTAAAGGCCTCCGGGGACGATTCCCCCTCCCGGCAGGGTGCCGGAGAGAAGTTCTGATCTCTTACGAATTGGTATTGACGACGGCGGCGGCTCGGGACCCGTGGAGGAAATAATGAATGCCGTGCGATTTTTAGGTTTTTGGGGGATTTAAGTAGGCGAAAGGGCAAAGGCGGTGGAGGGCCAAGGGCCCCACACCTGGTGCCCGCGCGGCTCCAGGTTCTGCCGTGCGAGCACATGGTGGCGGGCCTCACTTCGTGTCGTCTTCGGTCTTCTGGAATGTTCATAATTAAAAGCTGACTCCAGGAAAAAATCGTGCAATTCCGACAATATTTTTTTAAGTACTTTTTTAAAACCAAAAACAGCAGAAAACATGGAACTGGCACTGTAGCATCTTGTTAATAGGTTAGTCACAAAAAATACATAAAACTATATATAATGCATATAAAACATGTAATAATATAGTATAATATAGCATGAAATATAAGAAATTATAAATACGTTGAAAACGTATCACCTAGCTGCGCTTCTCCTCCCGTACCTACGCTGGAGTTTGCTCCTCCTGTACCGGCGACTGTCGCCGGCTTCCGGCCGGCCTTCTAGCAGCTCATCTCCGGCCTCCTCTCTGAAGGTTTTGTTTTGCTTCCTTCACCTTCATTACTTCAGAGACCAGCAGCAACATCATCTCGTCAATAAGCATGTCTGCATCAAGAAAAGGATAGGCCCTCTTGCAAGTTGCGGTCACAATTTCTGAATCTGGTAGTACAAAGAATTACCGCACCACCTGGGAGATGGAGCACAAGTTCCTAGCTGGACTTTGTGATTATATGAGGTGAACATGGCACCAGATGTGCTAGATGGCTAGCGAGAACAGACGCAGACAAAATCCTAGGATTTTCCTACCGCAGTTTCCAGCTCATCATTCTTCATGTGGGCATCAACTCAATCCATTACTAAGAGCTGAATGGCAACAATTCAACAACACTCATTTGCCATCATCACCGATGAAAGGTCAAGAGATTGATGTGTTCGAGTGAAAGAATTCTCTGCTATAATGCTCAGATTTAACAGTGATGCCCCCCTTCCAAGTGGCGACCCAAAATTCAATCACACCCCGGGCCAACTTCATATTATGTGGTGTAGTTAGTGTAAATCACAGATTAAATCAACATTTTTTGCTAATGTATAGGTGCAAAAAAGATTCTACCCCCAGGGCCAGGGCCATGGCCCGGGCTGCCCGGGGTGTAGATCCGCCCCTGCTCCTCCCCATGTTATGTGATGCCTAGGATACAAACTATCAGAGATCTAACCCCGTACAATTTTAGCATTAGTCGTAAATTTTATATTTCACCGAGCCTTTGAGCCGGCTTGTCGAGCCTCGAGCACTCCTCCGAAGGTTTAGGCTTAGCTTGTTTGACCTTCGAGCCGAACCGAGCCCGAGCCGAGCCTTGTCGAGCCCGAGCCGAGCCTCGAGTCTTGAGCTTCAAGTCCACCCCTACGAGACGGAGAAGGACCACGAGGGGCCCTCATGAGGTGTTGGCGCGGGCCCCCCTTCTGCCGCGCCAGCACATCATGACGCTGCCTCGGCCCTCCACCGCTTTCGCTCTTTCGCGTACTTAAACCCCCTGAAAACCTAAGATACGAGGGAAGACAATTATTCCTACACGAGTTCCCGAGCCGCCGCCGTCATCAACCCTAGTTCGGGAGGGATCAGAAGCTCTCCCCGGCACCCTGCCAGAGGAGGGAATCATCACCTGAGGGCTCTAAGTCACCATGCCCGCCTCCGGACTGATGCGTGAGTAGTTCGTCCTTGGACTACGGGTCCATAGCAGTAGCTAGATGGTTGTCTTCTCCTCTTGGGGTGCCATATTTAGATCTTGTGAGCTCCCTATCAGGATCAAGATCATCGTTATGTAATACTACATGTTGTGTTTGCTGGGATCCGATAAATATTGAGTACTTTGTCATTTGCTTCATAATATATTATGTGTGTGTTATTTATGATCTTGCATGCTCTCCGTTACTAGCAGATGCTCTGGCCAAGTAGATGCTTGTGACTCTAAGAGGGAGTATTTATGCTCGATAGTGGGTTCATGTCTCTATTTAATCTGGGTAGTGACAACAAGCTCTAAGAGTGTAGATGTACTGTTGCTTCTAGGGATAAAACAGTAGTACTTTATCTAACGATGATGTTATTATTTACTTTACAAACTTTGCTTAATGCAATAATCTGTTGCTTGCAACTTAATACTAAAAGGGGTGCAGACGCTAAGCGGAAGGTGGATTATTAGTCATAAATGCGGTTGTAACGGTTTATGTATATTGTTGTAATGCACAAATGAATCTCATAGTAGCCATGACATTAGTGTATGCTTCATTATGCACTTCTTTATTCTATCAGTTGCCCAGCTGTAATTTTTTTACCCACATATATGCTATTATTATTTATGAAGAGACACCAATAATGAATTGTTGACCCTGGTCCTTTTCTTTAATCTGATAAAACAATCTACTGCAATTATGTTACTTTCATTCTATGCAAACAAACATCCTTTTCCACACATACGTTTAATTCTTTGTTACAGAAAGCCAGTGAGATTGACAACCTCACTGTTAAGTTGGGGCAAAGTATCTTGATTGTGTTGTGTGCAGGTTCCACCTCTACACGCCCGAGCTTGACACCCAGAGTGATACCCTATTTTCTAGCACCGTTGACACCTCCAGAGAATTCACGTCTCCTACTGGTTGGATAACATCGGTTTCATAACTGAGTGAAACTTGCTACTGCACTCATCATACCTTACTCTTGGGGTTTCCCAACAACATGTCACTGTGTGCATCAACGGTGGCCGTGCACGAAGATGCATAGGCCTTTTCTCTCGCCCCTAGTGTAGGTTTAGTTTGTTAAATCTTGTTTAGATTTGAAATTATAAGTTTGTTAAATCTCGTTTAAATGTTTGAATCGATTTGTGTTCATCATTTTTGTTGTTCATCGGCGCCGGTTCGTGCGTCCGCGAGGTGTTCGATAGTTTACATCCGTTTGGGGGGTGGGCCTTTGGGGAGTGCCGTTGTGGGCGGCCTCTAAATGTTGACCAGAAACATGTCCGGAACCCCTCAAAGGAGGCCCAATTGGGGGTGCCGGACACACATTTAGAGGCCCCCGGTAAAGATGCTCTAAAGTCCCCTTGGGGGGGGGGGGGGGGGGGGCGAACACGGAAATCGCCCACCAGCAGCGCTCCCAAAGCCTCGCCCCAAACATATTTTATGTCCGGCACCCCAATAGGGCCTCCATGTTTGGAGACCCTCCTGGGGGTGCCGGACATCGACTCGGGCATGGTTCTGACTGCGATGTCCCACCCGTCATACACACGACGCACCTTGACCCTGAATCATTCGTCCCCCCATAGCCCTCTCGCCGGCGATTCGCACCATCGCCGCCACTCTCGGCGCCGCCTGCTTGATTCGCACCTAGGGAACTTTGGCGCAGCGCTAGGGACCGTCTCGCGCCTGCTTGATTCCACTATGTTCAAGAAACTTGTGGATGGCCTAGCTCCACCATGCAACTATGTGATCGGCAGCCATGAGTATAGGAAGGGGTACCGTCTTGCTGACGGCATCTACCCCACTTGGGATATATTTGTGAAGACAAGCCGCAACCCGGTCGGCGAGGCAGATTGCCATTTTGCAAAGAGACAAGAGGTTGTTCACAAAGGTGTGGAGCAAGCTTTTGGTGTGCTCCAGGCCAGGTGGGCTGTTGTCTGCTACCCTTGTCTTTCATGGTCGCCGGAGGAAATGGATGATATCATGAATGCTTGTATCATCATGCACAACATGATCATTGAGGACGACGTCCTACAAGGAGGCAACATGTCGCAAACAATTCAATGTCCAAGGGCCTATGGCTAATCCACAGCTGGGCCTGCCGACGAGGTATGGTGAATTTGTTGCTGTAATTCGGGAAATTTTTGATAAAGCTACGCATAACCGACTACACAATGACGTCGTGGCACACGCATGGGTTATCAAAGCGAATCAGTCGGTTGAATGAAATTGTGTTGTAGTAGAAGCTACTACTTTCCAAATTTATTAATGCATGCACATTCTTATTACATATAATTAGAACTACTCTTCGTCATCTGACTCAGCCTTAGGTGGTGGTGTCCCAAGCACGTTGTGCACCGGCGCGCGTCCATAGTCCTCGACTGCCACTCCGGTTCTGGGCTTGGGGAACGGCCAGTCCTGCATATGCACGGGACGACCACGGCGACCAAGGTTCCCAGGGAGAGAAAGCAGAGTGTGCCGGGGATGGAGTTGCCGGCTCACCGTCCTCTTCCGCCGCGTCCTCTTCCTGCAGTTTTTCGGCGGCGCCCACGGCATGCTGATCGTCGACCAGCACGGCCTCCCTCTGCTCCTCCTTGTCGACCACCACGACCGTCTCCTTCTCCTCCTCATCGGGCAACACCGCCTTCTTCTCAGGCGACGACATGGCGAGCGAGTTGTGGGCGGAAAGAATGAGATCGATATGCGGTTGCGAGGATTGTTATATCGGTGCCAAGCGGTGCGAACACAACCCGAAACTACGCGGCGGCGGTTGCAATCCACACGAAGCGTCGTAATGCGGAGCAACGCGGCGGTTGTGAAAGAGCATTTTCCCTCATGTGTGGTTTTGGTAATTATATGACAATCTCTATGGACTAATGTTTGCATTGAGATATCCTTATAGATCATGTCCATGGAAATAGTGGAGTTCATGTGTTGAACTCTTGAATCCCATGTGTTGAGTGAAGCTTATTGCAAGTATGTATTGAGGATTCAAGACACCATCTTAGTGAAGAAAAGATGAGTGATGCAAGTCCAAGAGAAGCTTTCTTGAAGATCTCCTATGCTTGGAGCTTGCTATGGATACATGAAGACGGAGCCTAGCGAGACTCTCCCTTTATGGATACTACATAACCTTGGAGAACAAAAAGGATGAAGATCTTCAGGGTTGAATGAGAGAACTGGCTGGCAGTTTTTTCTGTTTTGTCAGGCCGGAAGTTCCGGTGTTGTGACCGGAAGTTCCGGCCGAAGGGCCGGAAGTTCCGGGCCTGCACCGGACATTTCCATTTGGCCAGAAAACGGCTAAGTCCTTTTAGGATTTAGCCCCTGGCAAAGGCGGAACTTTCACCGGAAGTTTGGCCGGAACTTTCCGGGTGACCGGAAGTTTGGCCGGAACTTTCCGGGCGACCGGAAGTTCCGGCCCTCGACCGGAAGTTCCGTTCCAGACAAACGAGAAAATCGGCTAAGTCAGGAATTGCTCGCACTCGGGCAAAGCCGGAACTTTGGTCGGAAGTTTGGCCGGATCTTTCCGGGCGACCGGAAGTTCCGGCCAAACCACCGGAAGTTTCGGTGCTGAACATGCTGGTTTTTCTCTAAGTCTGGAACTGCCTGCGCCCTGGCCAGGCCGGAAGTTCCTCCGGAACTTAGGCCGGAACTTTCTTGGACGCGTAATCAAGAAAGATGAACCACTTGAAGAGATCAAGATAGTCATCATCTAACTCAAGTGGAATTCTCAAGGCAAAGGTATGATCTTGATAGGGCTATAGGATAGATAGGCGTACTATCAAGAGGGGCTCTCAAGTTAGTAACTTGATCGCATCGTTGTGGAGAGCTCAAACCTTTACATATTTGGCGTATCATATTTCTTGGTTCTTATTTGACTTTTATCCTTGTGAGGAAGTAGAGCTTGGTTCATCTCCATGTCAAGCACTAGTTCATCGAAAACGGTTATACTTTGGAAAACTTGTTGTGTTTTTGATGTTTGAGGTTTATCGGTTGTTCTTTTATCTAGAGATTTTTCATTTCCCCATTTGGTTTTAACCTCACTTGTTGGACTATGATGTTTCTCTGCATGATCTTATAGATCTCTTCGTGGTGATTCCAGCGAGCCAAAAATCATCGAAAACGGAGTTCGTATGGTCAAGATATCATCGTTTTCGTGTTGACGTTTCTACCAGGGGCGGAAGTTCCGGCCCTAGGCCGGAAGGTCCGGCCGGCCGGAAAGTTCCGGCCAAACTTCCGGCCAAACTTCCGGTTTGACCAGAGAACACTTCCCGGGCGCGTTTTGGGGTGTTTGGGGGGTCCAGAAGTTCCAGGGTAAGCCCGGAACTTCCGGCCCGAGTGGGAAAAACTGCCCCCGACGGGCAGATTTGTTGGGAACCTATTTAAGGGGTCATCTTTCCCAATGGTTCCCAAGTTTTTTTGCTCTCTCTCCTCCTCCATTGTTGATCTCCAAAGCTTTGAGATCTCTCAATCCCTCCAATGATTCTTGCTATTTCTTGAGGGAAAAGAGAGAGGAGATCTAGATCCACATTTCAACCAATCCATCTCTCCTCTAAGTGAGGGGAACCTAGTGGGTCTAGATCTTGGAGTTCCTTTTGTGGTTCTTCTCCTTTGTTCTTCCTCTCTTCTCCCCCCATAAGCATTAGTTGCTTTTGGTGGGATTTGGGAGTGAAGGATTTGACTCCTTTGTGGTTTCATTTGTTCTTCCTCTCTTATTCCCACATAAGCATTTGTTGCTTTGTTGGAATTTGAGTTGAAGGACTTGAGCACTTTGTGTGCTCTTGCCATTGCATTTGCATCGGTTTGAGCCCTCCACGAGGATTTGTGGTGGTGATACTTGTGAGCTTGTTACTCTTGGGTCCTTGGACCCTAGACGCCTTTTGTGGCCGGCCTTTTGTGGCCAAGACCTTTTGTGGTCAAGATCTTTTGTGGTCATCTTGAGAGCCCCCAATTAAGTTGTGGGTGTGTGCCTCAAGACTTGGGAGCCCCCAATTAAGTTGTGGGTGTGTGCCTCAAGAGTGTTGTACGGGATTCGATCTCCGCCCCAAAGGAGATCAATAGTGGAAGGTGAACTCGCAACCTTTTGTGGTTGAGTTCGTCAGGAGAAGAAGGTAAGCCTTTGTGGCGGTGCGGCTAACCTGTTGTGGTTGCGCACACCTCGCCAAACGAGACGTACACCCTTTGGGTGGAACTCGGGAATACATCCTCGTCTCCGCGTGCCTCGGTTATTTCTATACCCGAGCTATTTACTTATGCACTTTATATTGTGATAGCCTTCGTGCTTGAAGTCATCTATCTTGCTATAACCTTGTTACTTCTATTGCTTAGCATAAGTTGTTGGTGCACATAGGTGAGCCTAGTATTTATATCTATGTTGTATGCTTGTTAAAGTAAACCTCTAGTTTTATTCCGCCTTTATCAATCATACCGGAATATCCGGGTCTTTCTTGGACCGGATAATCCGGCTTCTCGAAAAAGTTTTTAAATCGCCTATTCACCCCCCCTGTAGGCGACGTCTATCCGTTCACGTTGCCGGCGGCGGTTTGTGCGCCCGCAAGTCGCTTAAATTTTGGGCGCGAATGGGGTGGGCATTTGGGAGTGC
Source organism: Poa annua (assembly GCA_026929855.1). NCBI lineage: Eukaryota > Viridiplantae > Streptophyta > Magnoliopsida > Poales > Poaceae > Poa > Poa annua. The sequence goes on along the minus strand of CM049427.1, from coordinate 123,051,321 downwards.
CGGACACCGATTTAAAGGCCCCAGATGGAGATGCTCTAATGGCGCTGAGATTGATTAAGTGACTAATAAATCGGGACGGTTGGAGTACATTTTACATCATCTGTCACCGAAAAAAGTATCAGTAGAAAGTACTCTCATCAAAATAAATGTCAATATACAAGAAATCTAAACAAACCAATAAAAGAAGAAAGGAGAAGGAACATCGGATGTGCATATATAAATGCATGGTCCGCAACACAAAGGTAAAAGATAATCCAATAAAAAAATTGTGAGTGTTTATGTCTCAGCTAACTGATTTTTAAAAAATAAAATGAGTAATTCAAAAGAGAAAGGCATTTTCGGCAAGCGGTCGCTAGGGTCCACCTCCCCCTTATTTTATTTTGTTTTTTTTACAAGAAAATAAAATCCGTAGGGATAACACCCAGAACCCCAGCGAGACCTTCCACTTCCATTGGGGGAATGAAAGGGAGATCCATTGGGCTACCTGGATATATGCCGGACAATGCGTCCCTCGACCCGCCTACTCAGGTCTTGTATGGATATGCAGGAAGGGGTGCTCCTAGGTGTGTGTAGGGGGTGTGTTTGTTCGCGAGAATAGATTCCTCGTCAAGTCAGGGGGGTGGACACACTTGCGCGAATTCGGGTAACGGCTACAAGGGATAAAAATAAAGGAAACTGTACCCGACCAGGGATGGACGTAAACTCGTAAGCTACCGAGGGTAGGGATAATCGTCCAGGTCTTATTGTTAAAAAACAAAGGTAAAAGATAATCCAATAAAAAAATTGTGAGTGTTTATGTCTCAGCTGACTGATTTTTAAAAAAAATCTCAGCCAACTCAGAAAAGTATAATTGTAGTTTAAAGAAAAATGTGATTGCACTTTTCTAAACAAATTAGTGCGACTGAATTAGATGCACTTTTCTGAAGAGAAAAGTACAATTGCACGATTACACTTTTTTGAAAAGTGACTGAAACTTAAGAAAAAATCAGTGAGACTTAGCAAATCCATAATTTAGTGTCAGCCTAAATGGACAAAACACTAACAACATCTATATCATACTGCTATAATAAAAAGGTTGAACTGCAACGTCGAACTTGTATCATGTGATCACGATGTATGTACTCGTATTGTAGTAAATCAGTTTTGTAGAACCATGAAAACAATGTACGTTTCATTTCCTATTGTATTATTTATGTATGTATTACTCACTCCATACACAAATAAGTGTCTCAACTTTTTTAAAAAGAAGATGTATCTAGACAAAATCATGTTTAGATATATCTTCTTTTTGACAAACTTGAGACACTTATTTGTTTACGGAGGGAGTAGTATGTATGCTCTCAAGCTAACGGATAAAAAAAGCGGGGAAGCTAACAAAAACCTTTCAATGCAGCGGACTCGCTGACGCTCGCCATCGCCTCGTCGTGTGCTGCCAAACTGGCGCACTTCCTTCAAGCTTCCCTCAGGTTTTCCCCTCGAGCTTTCGGTTGTTTTTTTGTGCACGGGAAGGAATTTAGAGGCGACGGGGCAGTGGATTGGCCGACGACAGACCGCCACTAGAGGGAGGCTGGATTTGGGCAAGGACAGCGGACAAAACAAATGTGGGGGAGAGAGATCTTAGGGCTCTACTTGTTCACACTGTTAGCAAATTGCCTGTCCATGTGTAATTAAGTTTTCTACTGATGTCCACGTCTTCATGGTCGAAAAAAAGGATTATGTATCGACTAAAGTATATATTTTGACTTTCATGCGCTAGAACTTTAGCTCATAAACATAAAAGCACCGTACGATAGTTAGACATGCTGCAAATGCAATCGGATGCCTCGCAGAGCAATCGGGTAGAAGTGATGTTAGCTGGCCGGATGCATGATGTAGGCTAGCAGGAAGGGTGGTTTCGGTACTAGGGTTGTGTGTGGGGAATTCGGAGGAGCGGCGACATCAAGGTGGGAAAAAGTGAGTACGGGTTCGTGCCGTGTGTAAAAGTGAGTAGTATAAGGGCGTGTGCAGCGTTTAGACTCAACTCTAATAAAATATGTCAGAAAAAGCTGGTAACGTCAAGCTGGTACAAGCAGAGACAGTATTTTGTAACATCTACTCAGCAGCAAAAGAACAAAATTACTAGTTTTTACATGTGCATGCAATGCCACTTTTGAGAGAAACGTGAGACCGACAGTGGGCCTGACTGACAACTCGCGAGCTAAGTATTGCGCTAGACTCAACTCCATGAATCTTTTTGCTAGACTCAACTTCCGCACCGGTTAGACTCAACGCTAGATGAGAAAGATTCTCTTACGCCGGCTGGTTTCTACACGCTGCACACGCTCTAAGGCCAACTCAAACACGAAAGTAATAAACCCAAAAATCATACATGTAAGACCCACCTATCATAGGTATTTCACTGATGCAATTTATAATAACCGCTCTGGCAACATTTCGTGTTGAAATTATTTCGTGAGCAAATAGCAGGGAAGACCACTAATGTGCCATTTTCATTTTATTAATGAGTATTTGAATTGAAAAAAATTGTGGGAAAAATACTAAATTTCTAAGGTGTCTAGCCAATCCTGCATCCCATCCTTCAAGCTGGGTTTTGCTCTATGGATAAACAGAGAAAACATATCTTGAACATGAAGAAACATGTAGATATATTCATGCCCCAGGAAGTATTCCAAAACAGAGAAAACATATCTTGAACATGAGTATGGATGTCTTTATGAAGCCCGAGAAAGTATTCTAAAACCGACATATTTTCATGCCTAGATACTTCAATTTTGAAAAAAGAGGTCAGAATCACGTTTTCTTCTAATGTAAAATACTACTCCCTCTGATCCATAATAGGTGTCACTCACTTTTTACTAAAACAACCATCCTATTTTTAAGAAACCATAATACTTTTAAAAAGCTTTGATGGGAAACGCACCCTGACCCATTATCCACATCACCAATGAATCTTTTCATCACCATTAAGACATGATCATATAAAATTGCATGCTTCCTCACAGGAGGATTCATTGAAATGAAGGATATACTCACATACTCGAGCAGGAAATGGACAAATGGGTACTAATATACAAACGAGTCACTGATCATATAATTTCACATGAGGAACGGCGCCTGTGTGGATAGGAACACAATGAGTTGCCGAGGACAAGAGCGTAGTTCTTATTCAGGAAAGATCGGCACCACATGCCGTCGCCTGCGACTGCACAATGGGCGCCCGAGATTCCCTGGCTTGCGTTGGTGCCCAGGTAGACCATTCAGGTGCAACCACCGCCGCAGCCGGAGCCGCAACCTGAACCGCAGCCGCTGGACTTGGAGTGACCGGTCTTGGACCTTTCCATGACCATGCCTCCGCAACCGCCACCACAACCAGAACCGCAACCGCCTGACTCAGCGTTGACGGTCTTGGAGCCTTCCATGACCATGCCGCCACAGCCACCGCCACAGCCCAAACCACAACCACTGAACTTAGAGTGACTGGTCTTGGGACCTTCCATGACCATGCTTCCACAACCTCCGCCACATCCCGAACCGCAACCACCTGACTTTGTGTAGCCGGTCTTTCCTTCCACAACCATGCCGCCGCAACCACCTCCACAGCCTGAACCGCGACCGCCTGACTTGGCACAGCCGGTCTTGGAACCTTCCATGACCATGCTGCCACAGCCACCACCGCAACCAGAGCCACAGCCCGAACCGCAGCCACTAGACTTGGCATAGCTGGTCTTGGAACCTTCGATCACCATGCCGCCACAACCACCACCGCAGCCTGAGCCACAGCCACTGGACTTGACAATGTCGGCCTTGGAACCTTCCATCACCATGCTGCCGCAGCCTCCTCCACCACCACAACCCGAACCACATCCACCTGACTTAGTGCCCCCCTCCGCCATGGAGCTTTCAATAACCATGTTGCCACCACAGGAACTGCCGCATCCAGATCCACACCCAGCAGATTCAAGATGGCCATTCCTGCCGCTTGCAACGACACCGCTGCTTGCATGACCGTCCTTGGAGCTCATGGTGATAATGGAGCCACCGCAGCCACCACCACAACCTGATCCGCAACCACCGCATTTAGAATCAGCCACCTTGCCACTTACAGCGACAGTGCCATCACAGCTAGCATGACCATCCTTGTCACTTGCCATGACCAAGTCACCGCTACAGGTCGTGCCACAAGTGCCACATTGCGCTGGAGTAGTGATGGCACCTGCCGCTCCACCTTTTACCATTTGAGAAGCAGTGGTCCTATCAGGTTCAACAATTACACCCTTCTGAACCATGGCCTCTTCAATGAGTTTTGCACCTTCTTTGCCAGTGGTATTCAGGAACAGGAACGATATTGCAATCCAGGGAAGCAGAAACCAATCCTCATCTACCTGAGATTAAGAAATGCCACCATGAGTATATATGAGATGCTAGGAAATTAATTTCGACTACTTATAAGGATATGAAATTAGAACTGAGCATTGTACCGTGATAAACTCTGATTCAATGTCAAGTAGTGCGACTGCCTTGCCATAGGGGTGTTCAGCAGAGAACTTCACAGCAGTAACTGATGTAGTATCTTCAGCATGCTGACTGCAGCATTTTAGTTCATATGCTAGTCTCCTTCCCCTGTATAGTTTGATCTGCTTTGTTCAAAGAAGTGTAAGAACTTTAAGTATGCTAAATGCATAATTTTTTATGTATATATAATTTAATGTTATGCTCTTTCTTTAGCGAACATGATGTCTCTATGAACGTGAGCTGCAGACTGTAGTTGTTCTTACCAGTTTGTTATCACCTTTGATCTCGAGTATGGAGCCATCCTGGGTTACTTTGAGGTCACTGGTGATGGATACGTTAAAGTTAATAAAAGACCATTTAGTTTCCTTGAATTCTGCAAGCTGAAATGGCCTTTTTGATGACTTCGTTACTCCAACCAACTCGCGAATGTGAGCCGTGCCATTCTTTGCCTTGTTCTCCCTTGGGTAAAGGGGGTAATCTTAGTTAGCAAATAGGATTTATCCCAGAAGCATTTCAGATATAAATGCAAAAAGTAAATCCCCAAAGACTGGAAGAAAAAACTTCTTGTTGTCGACTCAGAAAAAAAATTATATTCGTTTTTAAGGAGCCTAAATACTGTCACATAATTTGAACACTAGTTTGTACAGCAAATACCAATTCGCAACAGCAATGATTTTGTAAGAGTACCATATGCTCTTAGAAGTATCAGTTATCACCATTTTTGGTGAGAAGTACCAGTATGCATCATGTAATACTTACTAATCAGCACACACATTCAACTATAGAGTTGATGTTAGTACAAAGTAACACTATCGATTCATACCACTAGGGCAAAAATTACCTTATCTGAAGACGAACAAGTTCAGTACCACAGTCATACACAAAGCGAGTCCAGGAGCTCACTTGTTGATCCTTTACGGAAGGTGGTAATAAGCAGGCCTTCAGAGAGAAAGGTTTAACATTGATCATGCTAAGCACCTGTGGAGCCTGCCTTGGGACAGTAGAAGATGCAGCAACACGAAGACTGATGGTTGGGGAGCCCGCATACCCACCATGAGATTTCAGTTCAAACCATCTTTCAAAGGAAAGCTTGGAATCGGGCTGTGCAAGCTCTTGAAGAGAGATTGAGACCTTCCCTAGTGGTTCTATTTTTTAATGATGACGCCCCAAAATAGGCATGATCAACCATTACTGTCAGAATGATTTCTCCAGTAGGTTCACATTGAAAACCAGCTCCAATACTCTTCCCTGTTTTCATTGAAATATCTAACCGGCCACCATCGCTGATAAAAAGATCTGGTTGACTTTTCGTGAAACATACATACACACTATTCTCTGGAATTGAAGATGGTAAATTCTTGATGTCCACAATTTGCAGATACAACTGCAAAGGATGGAAATGTTTCAATTCAATAAATACACTAGATTCTATAGCAAAGGAAGTGTTTGCCTCAGATTGTAGATACCATATCAATCGTGTTTTAAAAACAATAAAACTTCATAGATACTATATCATTCCACATTTTTGGTTATATTATTAGATCACAAAGAACTTCCAAAACAAATTTGTTGTACTTGTGCAACTGTTGCTTCAGGAACAATAAGAAATAAATAGAGCAGCATACCTCCAGAACTGTTGTTTCGAGAATAGTAAGATGCTTCTCTGCTTTATCAATACCAAAACCATTATCAACCCCAGTACTAAATATCTGAGGAGTGGATGTCATAGGAGACGGCAAGTTTCCACGGTACATAGCACCAACCTTCCAGTATCTCAGACCAAAGGTATTCTCGAATTGCTCAGTGGTTCCAGAAAATCCGGTGTCAAGCTTCTTCCCTTCAGCTCGATCATCGTCTGTGTCATCATGCTCCAGAACTCTCCCAAGAAGATTCAGCATGTCATTGTAGTAGGCAACCGGATGCAGTTGGTGAGTATGCCACATGAGATCCACATCATAGGTTGGCACGCGAAAGAACTTCAATCCTTTCTCCTGATTCACCTTGATCACATACAAAAACCCTTTGTATCGAGCTAAAGCTTCTTCAAGAAAACGGCGATCATGCATGCTTGGTGTTCCAACCTGCCACAATGAAAGCAACTCCCTGAATTTCGGTACATATTTATGTATTCCTAGCGTATGTATGGACCCTAAAGTTAACAGATATTTAATTATCACCAGCATTTGCTAGGCTAATTAAATCAAGCAGCAATCTGCTTATGAAACTTAATTGGACTAGCTTTTTAGATTAGTCGTTCACTCATGGGTATTCAATCACAATGCTGTGTCTTATAGTAAGTGCATAATAACAGCATGTAACTACCTGGTAGACGAAAGAAGACTGTCTCCTAACAGCTGAGACCAAATCATAGGAAATGCCCCCTGCAGCTCCATTGCTTGCATAAACTGAATCAGTAGAAGGAGTTGTGGACTCCAACTGAAAGGGTTCCCCAGGACATAACAATTCAGTCCAAACTGTCGCAGCCTGATCCTTGGATTTTGCTTGAATGGAGGACTCGACGTTGTTATTGTCCAAAATTCTGCCATATAATCTCTTGCAGTCCTTTACATATTGAACCTGAAAGATAAAATTCTCAGCACAGCATCACTGGAGAAAGCAAAAAAGGTTTTTATATGGACATTTCTAATCATGTGCACTATTTTTTTATGTCAGGAGATGCAAACAGTCCTCTAATGGGGATGCTGATAGCAATCCCACATTCCAGGTAGTATTAGGCAATCCTGAATGACACATGATGGCATGGTCATCTTAAACTACGATGCGTACCGGATTAAGCCGATGGCAGTGCCATATCCATTCGCAATCAAGAGGAACAACCAAAGACCCATCTACAACTGCAGCCTCAGTGTGCTTGGCAAGAAGGGGAAGCCAGCAAGCTTTGTACCTAGCACAAGTACAACAGCAAAACGAATGTGTCAAAGCCTATGCAGCACCAGAGGAAGAATTAGTTGATTTTAGCATGATAGCTTTTCATGTGAAAAGTTGAAGATAAGACCAGAACTCTAGCATCCCCATTTACCTGCAAGCACATGTCAGAAGATGGTTTCAGAAAATATTGTCAAGGCCATCCCTCATAAGTCATAACTGAAAATCCAACCATTCCCAAATTCAACTTTTCCTCAACTCATATCATACGATTTTACATCAGGTTCGATTTTTTCTCAGACAGGTGCGTGTCAGGAGACATTGACAGTGTTTTGAATAATGAATGGGCAAGAGTTCTGTCCTGAAATTCACCCCAAGAGCTGATCGAAATTGGGCACCAGTTGTTTTCAGTTCAAGAGTCAAGTTCCGATTTCCCGACACAACCCTATATAGGGTAGGGTTTGTTCACCAACCATCCCCCGACAGAAGAAAGATGGCGTGATGAATGAAAATTCCACACGCGACGCAAGCAAAAGCAAGCGCCTCTTGGCGTTGTTCAAGAGGCAGGAGGATGGATGGGGGATACCTGCGTATGGCCCTGTCCAGCAGCGGGCCCTCGTAGAGCCAGCGGCAGCGGTCGACGGCGGCGAGGAAGTCGAGGTGCCGCAGCGCGGCCGGGATGAGGTCCTCGCCGATGCCGATCCCCTGCGCCGCCGCCCACCGCGACTCCTGCTCCGCGTCCATTGCTCCTCCTCCGATGGACCCCGCCTGCAATTCCAACGCCAACAAGGGAAAGGGTGACACGTCAAAAAAAAACAAGGGAAAGGGTGCTCTTGGCCGTGTTATCGGAGTCCTACAAGAACACGATCGCCGCCGGTTTGGCCTCGATTCGGTTTCTTGACACGCGGCTTTGACTAGTGTAGAGATCGTCGTTATTTCGGAAAGTAATGTTGAATAATTAGGTGATTTAGTATATGATTTAATTTGTGAAAATAGTACATATTATAACTAGAATAATATAGACTAAACTAATAATGTGATCTACGCAAATAGTAGATAAATAGATTGAATCTAGATCACATACTACAAGCAGTAACTCTAGTAAAACTTCATATAGAAAGATCATGAACACGTACAGTGCAGCGGCAGTCGCACCGCTGGAGTTCCCCGTGTCGTCGCCCATGGCGTCGATGAAGAGGTTGGCGATGTCGGGGAAGTAGTTGTCGTTGGGGAAGAACTCGAAGCCAGTAGTCGCGCGAGTGCGCTTACAAAAAACCTGATCGCCTCTCTCCCGTATAGAATCACAAGAGGCGGGGTTCCGGAGGCCTACTGTCCCTTCAACCGGTGCACGCCGGAAGAGGGGATGGAGAAGACTTGGTAGACGGCGGCGCAATGCTCTGGAACGGTGTGAGACCATGTATCTCGTGGCGGCGGCTAGGGTTTGCATTGGGCTGTATATGTAGTACGAGTCGGGTAGAACGTGGGCTGTAAGCCACGATCGAGTCGGTAATGCCGCACAATCCCAGAGGAATCGGAAACGACAAGCTAATTAACGCGTCCGTTAATTACTAATCAATGACTCATTAATTTTTTTGGACTGCAAAAATATAAGCTCGGCTCGGTGAGATTCCCGCAACCCACGACGCATTTGACGTGTCGTGATGAGGCGAGGTGTGGCGTGGCGAGGCGAGCGAGGAGGAGGAGCGCGCGTGTGGTACCCTTCATCTTCTCTTATTCTCACTAGTCATATTGGTACTAGAACATCACACTATATAAAGTGGTGCAGCTCATTTTACACTAGCAGTATGGGACTAAACATTAGTCACGTACACTCACCAGCCATTTATTAATGGGCCATAACAATTTTGGATTTTAGTTGGGCTGGCCCATGTACACTAAAATTCCAGCAATCCCTCACAAAGTCTCATTGGCATATTATATCACATTTGTTCCAAAACATTGTTTTATATACCGGTGCTTAGTGGGGACTGTTAAGTTGAACTCCACTTAGAAACTTATGCTACGTTAGGCCACAACTTAAATAGTAGACTATGCCTTGAATTACAAGTTTGCTGCGACCTAATTTCACACAATCTCTTGACCGATACTAGGCTACCGCAAGGCTTCCCCGCGGTGTGTAGCTTGTACGTCATACTCCAAGTCATACTCCAAGGCCTTTCATTAGTTTACTAAAGAGCACCCGACTCTAATAGACTGCGACGTTTAACAGTCAGACTCATATAGGTGTATTCCTCAAGAGATGCTCTGCAGGATAACATCTCCGCTTATAAAAGTAAGCCGCTTGGAACGCATTAAGATAAATATCAACCTGCCATGCAGATCAGGAGAGTATTACATCTTTGCGGAGTGGGATAGTAAAATGTAAGGATACTCTCCTCCCAGCCGACCAACAATTTGTCTCCCACTTCTAATTCACGGGATCTCCGATCACATAGAGTAGGTTACCACTGTGGACAACTCATAAGGTGGGTCTTAAACCCATCTCTCGATGCATTATCTATCACGTTAGGTGATAAACCCTTTGTGAAAGGATCTGCCAAGTTCTTAGACGTTTGGATATAATCCAATGCAATAATTTTGGAGTTTTTCAATTTTCTGACAGATTTATTCTCCTTTTCATATGCCTTGATGACTTCAAATTATCCTCAAAACTTTTAATCTTAACAATCAGAGTTCATAAGGATAGCGGGTATGGGTTTTTCAACCACAGGTAAGTCCATCAAAAGCTCTCGAAGCCACTCTGCTTTAATAGTGGTTGTGTCTAATGTTGTGAGTTCTGCTTCCGTAGTTGACCTCGTTAAGATGGTCTGCTTGCAAGACTTTCAGGAAACAGCTCCACCACCGAGTGTAAACACATAACCACTCGTGGCCTTAATCTCATCAGCATCAGATATCCAATTGGAATCACTATAACCTTCCAGTACTATAGGATAACTAGAATAGTGAATTCCATAGCTCACAATGCCTTTTAAATAGCGCATAACTCTCTCAAGCGTATGCCAATGATCATCTCCCGGGTTGGAAACAAACCGGCTCAACTTGCTTACAGCAAACAAGATGTTAGGCCTCGTGGCACAAGCCAAATACATAAGCGAGCCAATGATCTGAGAATATCTCAGTTGATCTCTAGCAATGCCCTGATTCTTTCAAATCAACACACTGGGATCATATGGTGTCGGAGAAGGCTTGCAGTCGTCATACCCGAAGCGACTCAAGATGTTTTCCACATAGTGGGATTGAAGCAGTGTAATCCCACCATCACCATCTCTATGCAGCTTGATGTTTAATATTACATCAGCTACTCCAAGATCCTTCATCTCAAACCAGTGAGATAAGAAATCCTTAACCTCCTTGATTAAATCAAGATTGGTTCCAAATATCAGTATGTCATCGACATACGGACATAGAATAACTCCCTCACCCTCACCATGGCGATAGTATACACACTTATCGGATTCTTAACAACGAAACCTGCAGTAGTTAAAGTTCTTTCAAACTTCTCATGCCACTGCTTAGGAGCTTGCTTAAGGCCATATAAAGACTTCAATAGCTTGCACACCTTTGTTTCCTGACCCGGTACTACAAAATCATCAGGTTGATCCATATAAATTTCCTCGTCAAGCTCTCCATTTAGGAAAGCTGTCTTAACGTCCATTTGATGAACGAGAAGATGATGCGATTCAGCTAATGAAAGTAGCACCCGAATCATGGTCAGTCTAGCCACAGGTGAGTAAGTATCAAAGAAGTCTTCTCCTTCTTTCTGGGTATAACCCTTGGCCACAAGCCGCGGCTTGTACTTCTCAATAGTACCATCAGGCCTAAGGTTTTTCTTGAACACCCACTTACAACCTACAGGTTTGCACCCATAAGAACGATCAGTAACTTCCCAGGTTCTGTTAGCTAAGATGGGATCCATCTCACTACGGACAGCCTCCTTCCAGTAGTCAGCATCAAGAGATGCATGAGCTTCTGAAATGGTACTAGGGGTGTCATCCACAAGGTACACAATGAAATCATCACCAAAGGACTTAGCAGTCCTCTGTCTCTTGCTCCTAACAGGAAATTCATTGTCATCCTCCACCGGATTATCAGTGTGTTCTATCGAAATGGTAGGATCAGGAATCTCAACTAATTCCTGACAAGATGTATTAGGTATATCCTGATTTGGTGAGCTAGACATACCCTTCATGGGGAAAATGTCCTCAAAGAAAGTCGCATCATTCGACTCCATAATCGTACCGACATGCATGTCGTGTACCTTGGATTTGATTATCAAAAATCTATAGCCAATGCTATGAAAAGCATAGCCCAGAAGAACACAATCCACGGTTTTTGGTCCTAGCTTGCGCTTCTTGGGAATTGAAATATTGACTTTCGCCAAACAACCCCAAGTACGTAAGTAAGAGAGTCTCAACTTTTTCCTTTCCCATTCCTCAATGGAGAAACGGATTTGTTCTTTGCGGGAACTCGGTTTAGGACATGACAAACTGTCAATAGCGCCTCCCCCCACCATGCCTTGGAGAGACCCGAAGTGTCTAACATGGCGTTAACCAAATCAGTTAGAGTTCGGTTCTTTCTTTCGGCTACCCCATTTGACTGAGGTGAATAGGGAGGTTTCCTCTCATGGATTATACCATGTTCCGCACAAAAAGAATCAAACTCATTGGAAAAGTGCTCTCCACCATGATCAGACCTTAGCCGTTTTATTTTTAGATCAAGTTGCTTCTCTGCTTCAGCTTTATAGTTTTTGAAGAAGTTTAAAGCTTCATCTTTTGTTTTCAGGAGATACACATAACAATATCTAGTGAAGTCATCAATAAGCGTAATGAAATATTTCTTTCCGCCTTTTGTCAACATGTCATTCATCTCACAGAGATCTGAATGTATAAGTTCCAATGGTGCCAAGTCTCTTGTCTCCGCAGCGTTATGGGACTTGCGGGGTTGTTTAGCTTGAACGCACACTTGACACTTGGAACCTTTGACATTAGTGAATTTCGGAATTAAATCCAAATTAGCTAGTCGCGTCATGCTACCAAAGTTAATATGACAAAGTCGAGAATGCCAAATATTAGATTCAACTTCATGGCAAATATGATTAATAACTTTGGTGCAAATATCCGATAAAGATAGGCGGAACAAGCCTCGGCACTCATAGCCTTTTCCAACAAATTGTCCATACTTAGATATTACAACTTTATTGGACTCGAAAACCAACTTAAAACCATCTCGACACAGCAGCGATCCGCTGACGAGATTTTTTATTGATGGCGGGCACATGATGAACGTTCTTCAGGCGCACGGTCTTTCCCGAAGTAAACTTCAGATCGACCGTACCAACACCACAAACAAAAGCATGTGACCCATTTCCCATCAGCACGGGGGAAGTCCCTATGACCTGGTAAGAAGAAAACATCGAGGCATCAGCACAAACATGTACATTGGCGGTAGTGTCAATCAACCATTTAGGAGAATGACAAACTGAAAGGATGGTAGGAAATATACCGTACCCTGAATCCTTCATCTCAGTATCGTCAATCACAACATTGGCATTCTTGCCATTGTTCTCAGATTCGCGCAGCTCATGGCGGTTGGGACATCGAGGTGCCCATTGATTTGGATCACCGCAAACATGGCATGAAACCTTCCTCGGTTTGTTGTTGTTCTTCTTCTTAAAGTTGGTAGGCTGTTGTCAGACCCTGGATTCAGGCTACACAAACGAAACGTATCGGTTGGGCCACACAACCAAGAACATACTGGGGTTACCAATCCCAGAAAACAAACAGGCCAGACTCGGAATGGATCATCGGCCGACAGCTCTTGGCGACCCCAACGTCACATACGTTTCAAGATTGTGCACGCAAGAACCCAAAAAGTCTTCCAACTCGTATACTTCAACCATACACACATGGTATACGATTCGGATTTTTAACAAGTTGAAACCACAGAATAAACCTAAGACACAAAGAAAGGAAAAAGTTATCCAAAGGCTCTCACTGAGCAAAATATAGCGAATGACACCAATCAGAGGACACATGTCCCAACATTACATCATGCAGCGGAAAACAAGCCGGTCTGAGTACAGACAAGAAGAAAATGGCTCAAGGCCGAAACGAAAAGAAGGCCCATCCACGCGGTCCACCAGGAAGAAGCCCAGGGGAACTCTAACTACTCGTCGTAGATCTCGTCGTCGAACTCCACGTAGTATCCACCAACCTGGTCGTGCGGAGAATCCTCAACTGCAGAAAAACCACAACCCGCGAACGGGTCAATACACCGAAGCGTATCGAACAAGCTGAAGCTAACAGGTTACAAAACTATAAGACTCCCAAAGTATGGGGTTAAGTGGACTTAGCGGCAGCAGCACTAGCAACCTAATAGAGACACGCTACAACTTCCGTCTAAGTTAGAGAGGGATAAGAGAGCGCATAAGTTAACCATCTACAACTAACACCAATCATAACCCATTCTCGGATTAACCCCCTCAACCAAGTATGAGGAAGCAATTCGGGAATACTCACACATTGAACAATTTTAGTTACAAGTTATTGTGAAAGTAATTCTATATTACTAGGCAGGTTAATTAACAATGATTAGGTGTAAGTTGTCTATGATCTTATTAGCCAGCATCATCACCAAGTCGTCCATAACCGTGGACACGACTCATCGATAAGATTAAACCCTGCAGGGGTGCACTACTGGACCCGTACTCGTTCGATCAACCCCAAAAGCAAAGCCAGAAGGTAGGGCATCTCAACACGGCAAATCTCTTCTCTACAACCCATCCAGGGAACCGCATGATTGTGTGCACGGCTAATCAGGTCCAGTGCCCGCGTGATCGACCTTCATAGCACTCTAAGAACGTGCCACCCTATATGAGAATCGACTACGCCATCATCATGAGGTCGTTAGGTAACCATATGCATGCATCAAATGGAAAGCCCGAACTACTTGCGGCGCCCTGGACAAGAAGCGGATTAGATCGAAGCCGCGGGGGGCTCCATAGGGCCTCCCACAAGCGGTTAGTGCGCTCAAAATTGGATCTGAGGACAATAACTGAGTTCCTAGGTCGACACTTAGCAGAACAAAGCACCTCGCAAGGCCTTCCGCCGGTGCCTTATCTTTTAATTATAATACCCCAACAAAAGATAGCATTTTATTAAAGTAGACAATCTATCATGCTAAGTATAAATGACATAGGACAAACAGACTCGCAGAACCAACCTTAAGCATGCACTACGACTCGCAAGGCTAACAGATAAACATACAACAGGTGATAGGATGTGGGGATAAAGCTGTATGGGCTGCAGGATAAACATATGATGGGATCGCAATTCAAGAATCGTAACTAGGATAGTGTAACGCCACGGGATTTATCCCGTTTTGTTTTGTAAGTTTTCTTTTTGCATCGACATAACATCGCATTAATTTAATTGTTGCATTTAAATTTAATTCCCACGATTAAATTGAAATGCATTTCAAATTAATTAAAAATGTGTTATTTTCAAATCTTTTAAAAAATGTTAAAAACTAGTTTATTAAATTGTCTATTCAAAATTAAAAATATTTTGTAAAGGTTTCGCATTCAAATTCCTTTTCGTTTTTGTTTTAAAAATATATAACAGAAAAAATATTAAATGGGTGAGAAATAAAGCCAAGCCCACCTAAGCAAACCGTAGGGTTTCCCTGGAAAATTATTTCCCACCCCCCTGCAACTTTGCAGCCACCCTCCTCCTTTTCCGCTTTTTGCAAAAAGCCCTTCCACCCCCTTTTTCTTTCCTTTTCCCCCTTCCTTTCCTTTTTTTCTTTTTCCTTTTTCTTTTTCTTCTTTCCTTTTTCTCTTCTTTTCTCCCTCTTCCCTCCCGCATCGAGCCCGCACGGGAGGATCCTCCAGCGCCGTGCGCCCGAGCTGCTCCCGCTCACCCGCATGCGCGCCTGCCGCCTCGCTCCGCCGCGCGCCCTGCGCCAGCGCCGCCGCGCCGCCGCCGTGGCCCCTGGCCCGCCACCGCGCGCCGCGCCCGTCGCCGCTCTCCCGCATCGCGCGAACGCCTCCGCCGCTCCTCTGCCTCCCCGCGCGCCGTCGCCGCGCCTGCCGCCCTGCCTCCGAGCCGCGGCCGACCGCGTCTCCCCTCCGGGCACCCTTCGCGTGCGCGCCTCGAGCCCACACCAACCGGCCCGACCGAGCCGAGCTCGCCACGCCCCGGCCTCTTCCGGCCGCCTCCCGCGCGTCCCTGCTCCGGCCACCGTCCCCGCGCGTCGCCGCTGCGCCGCCGGCCGCCCTCCTCGCCGCTGCGCCGCCGGCCGCCTTCCTCGCTGCTGCGTCGCCGCTGCCCTCTGCTCTCTTCCGCTGCCCACGCGCGCCCCGCCGCCCGGCCGCAGCTGCCCGCCTCCGGCCGCCGCCTCCCCGAGCTCCGGCCGCTGCCCGCGCGCCCGTGTGCGCCGTGCCCCGGGTCCCTCGCCTCCGCCTCTCCCCTCCGGCCGCGCCGCCGCTCCTCCCGCGCGCACCGCCTCTCCGCCGCGCTCCTCGCGCCGCTGCTCCACCGCACGCTCCACGCCGCCCGCGTGCGCACCCGCCGCCATGCGTGTGCTCGCAGCCCGCGCCGGCCTCCTTCTATCCGTCGGTTTCCCGTCCGGTGGCGTCCCCACACCCGCCGCCCGCAAGGTGTTCGACACAATGCCCGCAAGACCTCGGCGTCGCAATTTTGTCCGAGTTGTCCACCCTTCGAGGTGTTGCTACATGCGCGTGCGAGTGCCTCTTCCGGTGCCGCGTTGTCGTGACCGTCGTGTCCGTTTCGCGGTGCCCGCCCGTGCGCTTTTCCTTCCGGTGCCCGTTGCCGTGCTCCTACGTGCCCGCGCCCGTCAACGAGAAGGACCGAGTACGACTACTTCCCCGGCCACTTCCACGACACCGACAAACGACGATGCCCCGGTTCCGCGACGACTACTTCCCCGACGTCGACTACTTCCTCTACGGACCGAAGACTTCGGTTTCGAACCCTGTCTCTCCCGATCCGACGTACGGACCCAAACCCTAAGCCTATACCTATTTTATTAAATGTCATCTATCTTGTGCATATCGCATCATAATTGCCTGTGTTGCATCTCTTGGGTTTGGTGGTGTAGAAAATCACCTAAACAATAAATATGGAATGTGTGGGGCAAATCAATATATGTATTGCCCGATTCCATTTAAATTGACTAGATCATCCATGCCATGTCTTGCCATGTTAACCAACATTTAATATTGCTGGTAAATAAATAACTTGCACCTAAATAATTAATTGTCGGGGTTGCTATCCCGGTTAATTTGGATTACCTGCATTGTATTGCATCTTGCCATGCCATGCATCATTCTCGTATGATCATGCTGAATCTTTTGCCGTAGTTGTAAAATGCATCTTTTACGCTTTCCAGTGTTTATTGCTTCTTCGCGGATAAGACGTTGAGATGTGTTAGCACCGACAAGATCTGCTTCCATGCGGGATTCCAGGCAAGCAAAGTTTGCTTGTTTACCTATACATTGTCTTTCATTCCTGCCGTTGATCTCTGCTACCCTAATTATCGATTCTTGAACTGCAATCCCATCACATGTTTATCCTGCAGCCCATACAGCTTTATCCCCACAACCTAATACCCGTTGAATATTTAAATGTTGGCCTTGCGGTTGATAGCGCATGCTTAGAGTTGTTTGTGCGAGTCGTCTGTTGGTCTTATGTTTCATCTGCTTAGTATGATAGATTTTTCTACCTTAATAAAATGTTGTATTAAGTTGGGGTATTATAATTAAATGATAAGGCACCAGGCGGAAGGCCTTGCGAGGTGCTTTGTTCTGCTCAGTGTCGACCTAGGAACTGAGATTTTGTCCTCGGATCCAATTTTGAGCGCACTAACCACTTGTGGGAGGCCCTATGGAGCCCCCCTCGACTTTGAACGGATCTACAGCTTGTCCATGTGCCGCAACTAGTTCGGGTTTTCCATTTGCTCATATCCATGTGCATGATGATGATGATTGATGAGAGGTTACTTGATACGGGGGGTCATATAGGGGTGGTGCGCGCGAAGCGGACAATTCCTACTGTGGTTTGAGCCGCATGGCGCGTGGACACAAACTAATGAGTCCGCAATTGAGATTCGTCCGGACTCTTGACGCGGTAACAACTCATATGGGTGGCACTTGGACTTGCTGTAGTGAAGGAATAAGTCGTGTTGAGAAGCCCTGATGCTTGCTTGGGTTGATCATGCGAGTTGGGTAAAGTAGTGCACCCCTGCAGGGTATAATCTTATCGATGAGCCGTGTCCACGGTTATGGACGACTTTGGTGATGATGCTGGCTAACAAGATCTAGACAACTTGCACCTAATTAATGTTAATTAAATTGACTAGTAATATAGAATTACTTTCACAATAAATTATAATTAAAACCTGTTCAATGTGTGAGTTTTCCCGAATTGCTTCCTCATACTTGTTTGAGGGGGTTAATTCGAGAATGGGTTATGATTGGTGTTAGTTGTAGATGTTTACTTATGCGCTCTCTTATCCCTCTCTGATTAGACGGAAGTTGTAGCGTGTCTCTCTAGGTTGCTAGTGCTGCTGCCGCTAAGTCCACCTCCCCTATATTTTGGGAGATGGTGTAGAAAGTAGGCAAGTCGGTTTTGCTTGCCAGGGAGTGCCCTGACCCTCTTTTGGGATGTGCTTTATGTGCAGTCAACAGGTTTGAAGTCTGACAACGTTAGCTTGGGAATCCCTCCGGCTTGGCTGGGCAGGGATATGGCGCCATCGCTTATCTTCAGGACTCCTAGTCCAATTTGCATCTTATCCGTAGTCGGATACTATTTTTGCTTCCCCTGTCATTTGAATCTTTGTATTGTATCATTTGTATCTTGACTCGTTCGAGTCATTGTTGTAATTTATCTTCTGTTGTTTTTGTGGATGTATCGGAACTATTGTAATGTTATCACAATTCCACCCACATAATGCGCATGTTTCGGCGTGCACATTATGTCTGGTGGGCGACCTAAAATCGTTATTATGCGGATTTTGGCGGGAACGCTTAAATCTACATAGTATCGATTTTAGGGCGTCACAAAGTGGTATCAGAGCCTTGGTTTCGATCTCCTTGTTGTTTAGATACGAATGGTTATCGAAGAAGCAGGTCCGCAAAAGCCTGTAGGATAACCTCGCTAACGGTCGTTGTTTCTAGAGTGTCGAAAACTATTTGACTTAAATTATTTTTGAAAAATATCTAAATAGGTTTCTTTTTACTCCTTACCTCTATTCTATTTCTCCTCTTATCTTATTTGTTTTGGAGTCTCTTCTCTTATCCAAACTTTCAAAGTTTTAGGATCCTACGTGTGGGTGGACGATTTCTTGTTTTTTATCCTGTTAGGGTTCGATCTTCGCGAATCTTCATCGACGTGATCAACTCCTCTTGTTAGTGGTGTCGAGAATTTCAAGGTGGAGCAACAATCCCTTGCTAGTGGTGTTGAGAAGTTCATCACGGAGCCTGAAGACTCGATAGTTACCCCTCTCTTCTTGTGGTCTCGGCGTGGATCGCGGGACGCGATCCCTTGTTAGTGGTGTCGGTTGTAACGCCCCGGGATTTATCCCCTTTTGTTTTGTGAGTTTTCTTGTTGCATCGACATAACATAACATCGCATTGCATCGCATTAATTTAATTGTTGCATTTAAATTTAATTCCCACGATTAAATTCAAATGCATTTCAAATTAATTAAAAATGTGTTATTTTCAAATCTTTTAAAAAATGTTTAAAACTAGTTTATTAAAATTGTCTATTCAAAATTAAAAATATTTTGTAAAGGTTTCGATTCAAATTCCTTTTCGTTTTTGTTTTAAAAATATATAACAGAAAATATTAAATGGGTGAGAAATAAAGCCCGAGCCCACCTAAGCAAACCCTAGGGGTTCCCTGGAAAATTATTTCCCACCCCCCTGCAACTTTGCAGCCACCCTCCTCCTTTTTCCGCTTTTTGCAAAAAGCCCTTCCACCCCCTTTTTCTTTCCTTTTCCCCTTTCCTTTCCTTTTTTTCTTTTTCCTTTTTTCTTTTTCTTCTTTTCTTTTTCTCTTCTTTTCTCCTTCTTCCCTCCCGCATCGAGCCCGCACGGGAGGATCCTCCAGCGCCGTGCGCCCGAGCTGCTCCCGCTCGCCCGCATGCGCGCCGGCCACCTCGCTCCGCCGCGCGCCCTGCGCCAGCGCCGCCGCGCCGCCGCCGTGGCCCCCGGCCCGCCACCGTGCGCCGCGCTCGCCGCCGCTCGCCCGCGTCGCGCGAACGCCTCTGCCGCTCCTCTGCCTCCCCGCGCGCCGCCACCCCTGCACGGCCACGCCGCCGCCGCGCCGTGCTCCGGCCCTGCCGCCGCCACGCCTGCCGCCCCTGCCTCCGAGCCGCCGCCGGCCGCGTCTCCCCTCCGGGCACCCTTTGCGTGCGCGCCTCGAGCCGGCACCAACCGGCCCGACCGAGCTGAGCTCGCCACGCCCCGGCCTCTTCCGGCCGCCTCCCGCGCGTTCCTGCTCCGGCCACCGTCCCCGCGCGTCGCCGCTGCGCCGCCGGCCGCCCTCCTCGCCGCTGCGCCGCCGCCGCCCTCTGCTCTCCTCCGCTGCCCACGCGCGCCCCGCCACAGCTGCCTGTCTCCGGCCGCCGCCTCCCCGAGCTCTGGCCGCTGCCCGCGCGCCCGTGTGCGCCGCGCCCCGGTTCCCTCGCCTCCGCCTCTCCCCTCCGCCCGCGCCTTCCGGCCGTCACCCGCAAGCGCCGCGCCGCGTAGCCGCGCCGCCGCTCCTCCCGCGCGCGCCGCCTCTCCGCCGCGCTCCTCGCGCCGCTGCTCCACCGCACGATCCACGCCGCCCGCGTGCGCGCCTGCCGCCGTGCGTGTGCTCGCAGCCCGCGCCGGCCTCCTTCCATCTGTCGGTTTCCCGTCCGGTGGCGTCCCCACACCCGCCGTCCGCAAGGTGTTCGACACAATGCCCGCAAGACCCCGGCGTCGCAATTTTGTCCGAGTTGTCCACCCTTCGAGGTGTTGCTACATGCACGTGCGAGTGCCTCTTCCGGTGCCGCGTTGTCGTGACCGCCGTGTCCGTTTCGTGGTGCCCGCCCGTGCGCTTTTCCTTCCGGTGCCCGTTGCCGTGCTCCTACGTGCCCGTGCCCGTCAACGAGAAGGACCGAGTATGACTACTTTCCCGGCCACTTCCACGACACCGACAAACGACGATGCCCCGGTTCGCGACGACTACTTCCCCGACGTCGACTACTTCCTCTACGGACCGAAGACTTTGGTTTCGAACCCTGTCTCTCCCGATCCGACGTACGGACCCAAACCATAAGCCTATACCTATTTTATTAAATGTCATCTATCTTGTGCATATCGCATCATAATTGCCTGTGTTGCAGCCCCATGAATAATGTCCTAGTTCTCCACATGTAAAACATGTTATATGGCTAGTATCTCTTTTGTGTTCCTCCTTGTTTTCTTGTACTTCCACATGCTTCATGAGATTTTGTTGTATCCCCTTTTTGGCTTGCTGACTGACTTCTTGCACCACGGGGTAGAGTTGATGTTGAGTTGGAACGTGATTTGTTGCTTCACAAAAACAGCAAGACATCTGACTTGTGGGGCATTCCCTAACTGGATGTTCGGTATGACCATGGGGCCACTCATCAGTGCATTCTTGGGACGTATGTCCTATCTCTCCACAAGTTTTGCATGCCTTTGGTTTGGTCATAAGGTTCTCTTCAAAATCCCTATGGTTTTGATCAATCTTAGGCAGTTGCTCATTGATCATCTTCAACAGCTGACTCTGGTTCTCTAGTAGTAGTCGCATAGTTGTATACAAATCACTGGTGTTGGTGTTGGGGTGAGACATCTGTTTATTTTAGAAAGCAATGAGTTGAATTATTTGTACTATGAAGGAATCCTAGTTCAAGAAAACAAAACAAGGCAACTAATCTATAACATAATCAATCAACATCTAACAAACATCAAGCAACAAGGTTCACAACTAACAAACAATCTAGTATTGTCATATAGCCAAGTTGATATGATCAATACACTAACACGATATCGTCATTCTATTTTTGGTGGTGGTCAAATCTACCTCCTTCATGACTGCTTCAAGTTCTTGTTCAACTTTCTTGGATATCTTAGAAGTGTTGGTCGAATCCTGGTTCTTCAGTGGCCTTTCATACATGCAGAACTTCATGATTAATCGTAGCTTTTCCATATGAGCCAGCAGAAGCAGACTTCGACTATAAGAACATGGTCATCTAGAAAAAGATAAGAGGTTTTTAGAAGATTGATAGTAGATGAGAATAAAAGAAAGACATAGTGAAAAGATTTGTTTTTAGAAAAGTGAAGTAAAATAGATTTTTAATCCTATGGTCAAACCTATTTCTATCCAAACCTAGGGTTTCGAACCTACAGGCAACACAGTGCTCTGAAACCATCTGTAGCGTACCTGCACTTTTAATAAGGCAGATACCTGTGTATAGTGCAAATCCCTGGATCGATTCATTTGCACACACAGTTTACGATGTAATATCACAACAAAGCATCAATTATATTACATCGATGATCCAGAATTACAAAATATTTGATACAAGTTGCATAGCGTAAAGCTAGCATTGAAAAAGTACACAGCGGAAAATACAATAGCAGTGAGCCTCTATAACTTCCATGCTGCCACATGCGAAAACATGTTGGTTGCAGACTCGAAATCCCTTAACGAAACCTCACTCGTCATTTGAATAACCTGTAACAAATAAAATTTTGCA
The DNA here is from genome assembly GCA_026929855.1 of Poa annua. Lineage (NCBI taxonomy): Eukaryota > Viridiplantae > Streptophyta > Magnoliopsida > Poales > Poaceae > Poa > Poa annua. The sequence continues at coordinate 123,029,124 of CM049427.1, read as the reverse complement.
ACAGAGTGGGTCAGATTCCATAAAAAATGGAGTCTGGCAAGTGACACTATGGTGGACACTTAAGGAAATAACTCTAAAGCCTATATGAATATTTGGCTGGTGGAGTTCAAGGCTAATTTGCATAAAGCCAATTTTTCCTACTCTTTTGAAAACACTTTTCTTGAAATCGACGAGCATGGCATGAAAACCATAAATCTCATCTTCCCTTGTTCACCCATCAAGTTTTACTTTTGAAGTTGGAATGATGGAATCCTCCGTTGACGTCCTTGATCAGCTGCTCAAAATTGTCCGTAACCGGGGACACGGCTAAGTACTTAGTTTTACACTCTGCAGAGGTTGTGCACTTTCACCATTGTACCCATTCAACCCAAGGGATCCTTTACACACCATTTGTGATAAGGAAAGGAGAGAATGAGACGAGATCTTTCAGAAGCATTTTCCCCCCCACCTGGCTTGACCCGTTCCACCTAACATCCCCCTACATCTGCTTGTCAAGCCGGAGAGAGTCCACGCAACATAATTGATCAAGCCAGAGCCCATATGGCAATGGCTGCACTAGAAGCAATCGTCACTCGGAGTTCTTCAGATCCCTCTGTTCCTGGGTGGCCATTCACAAGTGTACATACCCTAGGAACCATAGACATGGACCTGAGTAGCCACTCAACATAAACCATACGACCAATTACCACCCAGGTGTTTCATTCTTAACTTAGTAGAATTTAGATTTTCACAAAACAACATTTGCATAGCATCAATAATTCTACCAAGTATTGCATAGGAACCTAGACACAGGTATAAGGAATTCTACACAGGTTTAGCATAGCAACACATGCATATAAAAATACACTAAGTAATGCATATAAAAATAGGAAGTTTATGAGGTGTGCCACTTGCCTTTGAATGTTGTCGTTGTTCACAACCCCTTTTCAACGATACTCGGGACTCTCCGTTCAATCTAACAGTATAGACAAGCAACAATACAACAATCAACAGCAAGCACAACTCCACCATGCATACAATACATACTAGATGCATAAATAAGTTTTATAAAACTTTCTAAGGAAAATATGTTTATGCATGACGTGCAAAATATTCCTAAGGGCTAGAAATACTTCTTCATGCCCTGAAAATCTTTTAAGTTAATGCAAGGAAAATAGGTGGGTCAAGAATGACTAAGGACTAAGGTCTTAAGTTGGATAAACATACTTTGTTTTATATCTTCTTGAAACAAGCACTCTAATGGCTTAGCCATGATGTGCAAAATACTTAGAGAAAAATACTAAGTCATTTGTTCAAGATGATCAACAATTATTATCAACTCTTTGTAAATTGGACATTCACTATAGTGAGAGAGACAGACACCCGGCCAGCCACTTAAATTGTGGAACAGGTCTCATGTACGTGGACATGTAAGGTTTGTTTCCAGGCCGCTTCATCTCACTATGCTGCTAGGATCCAACAACTTCAAGATGATAACATCATGATCAAAATTTGTTTAAGTCTAAAAGACAAGATATAGAAAAGAGGGAAAAGATAGAAAGAGAGATGTGGTTGTCCTCCAGGCTTCATCTCCAGACTTGTAACTTTCTTTTGGATGATGTCTTGATTGAAGTTTTGATAGACTGGATAATTCTTCAGACTTGGTGGTTCTTGCATCCTCGAGGCTGGTCTTGGATTTACTTAGTATTCATGAATTCTCAGAGGAGAAGAAAGGACAGAGAGGAAGACTTAGAGAATAAAAGGGGGTTGTCCTTCCTGAACTTCCTCTCACTTTTCTTCTAAGTGCCTGACATCTTCAGGATGCTTCCAGAGTCTGTTTTCTTCTAAGTCCTTCATGAACTTCTTCTTGATTTTGTTCTAAGTGCTTCTTCTCCTTGAAGGTACTTCTGAAGTCTTGTTTTTGGCTAAGTCCTTCATTGGTCTTCCAGCTCCATGTTGAAAATCCTAAGTGTCTAAGTGTGTAGCACTTCACAAATACGCTAAGTTGAAATGATCCTAACTTAGAGAAATTGGGGAGGAGTTTTCCTTATGGAAACTATAACTATAAAATATGCTATGCATGAAATGCAATTTTAAATCACAAGCAACATAACACTAATTTTTGTAAATTTTATAACATATGCATAAAGTTATAGTTTGCAATTTAATTAGTTTCTAATTTGCAAAACATAATAACAGGAAACATATAGATTAAAATTTTATGTGTTTTATATTTTATAACACAATTTTCTTTATAGATGGTGTTAATAGCCAGAGGTGGTTTAATTATATTTAATGCAATTTGATTTAATCAAAAATAATATTTCTATTAAAAGTTATTTCAAAATTAAACTCACAACCATGAAATCATTCAAAATTTACTCAAAAATATTTTATAGCAGTGGCATTAATTTACAAATATCCTAAATTTTCTAAAACATATTTATTTGCAATTTTTGGATTTATAGATTTAAAGTTATTACAAATATACTCAAATTCACCATTTGAAATTTGAATATTTTATACTAAGTTAACTTTTAATTTTGTCAGATCCAAAATATTCTACATGTCAAGAGCTTTCCAAATATATAAAAATTATTAAATTTGGAGTTGTGGTTAAAAAGTTCTAGATGTTTTAATTACAGGGACTAATCTGCAAATTTTCCAATTAAAAATAAATTAGAAAATTGATTTACACGCTGGCGCTGACGCGGCGCTGACTGTGCACCACGTGGCGCTGACGTGGCTAGCTGACGTGGATAAGTCACAGATCTGGGCCGTCAGATCTGGATCTGACGGTCCAGATCGGATCGTACCGCTTCGTCCTCGGCATCTAATCTGCACCGTCAGATCTAGATCGAAGGGCTAACGTTGCGTACCAGAGGGTGGCGGCGCGATGGTTGCCGGCGATGAGGACGACGGCGGCGCGGCTTCGGTTGACGACGGATTCGTCGCTCCGGTGATTCCCTAGCTCCCGTTAGGACATGAAAGCGTGCGGAAGGAGATGGCGAGCGGGATGGAGGCGGTGGCGTAGGCTCGGCTGCCGTGCAGCGACGAGGAGGCGCGGGCGGAGCGGTGAAGTTCTCTCGCGATTCCGGCGAGCTCGGTCTCCTCGTTTGGCTGCATAAAAGGACGAGGGCGAGGTCAGGGGGGTGCGCACGGACGCGAGGAAGAGGTAGGAGGGCTTACGGGCTCCGGAAAAGGTCTCCACTCGCCGGAGATCGAAGAAACACGGCGGCGGATGGTGCGGACTCCGGCGAGCTTCTCCGGCGGCCTGGCGGCGTTCTGAGCTAGGGTTTGAGAGGGGAAACGGCGGCAGGGACCTGGGGTTTATATAGGGGGCTTCAGGAGATCGTATCCCGCACGAATCGGAGAGGAAATCGACTCCGATTCGATTTGATCTTCGGCGCCGATTTCGGACAGAGGTTGGAGATGATCTGCTGATGTCAGCATGACGTCAGCCAGTATTTTCTTTTTCTGATTTTATTTATTTAATTCATATCTTTTGATTTAAATGTCCAAATGATGTCAAATTAATTTCTAAAAATTTGTAAAATTATTACCTTTCTGTTAAACCAATTGTGGGCATGTTTTGAATATTTTTGAAAAGTAATATTTTGAAATATTGATTAATTAAAAATTTGACACTTAAAGTCAAATTTGAATTTCTATCTTATTTAGATTTTCTTTTGGCTAAATAAAATTTGTAAAATACCCACATTTCAATATGTTTGAATTTAAGTTATTTAAACTTATTTTGCTGAAATCATTTATCTTTATTTTGGCATAATATTAAAGAACTAAATATAAGAATGTTTAGGAAATGTGAATTATAGGGTATTCATTTTTAATTGAAAATAATTTGTGCAACATTATATTTTATATTATGATAATTCATTTGAAAACTTCATAACAACTTTGGAAAGGATTTTTGTTTTAATTCTATTCTTATTTAGAATATATTAATCATTTCATGCTTTGAAAATAACTGAAATTCCTTTGAGCAAATGAAATGTTTATTTGGCTAATTCAGTAATTTAAATTCTATGAAGTTTTAAAGTTATACACTATAGGCTTATAATTTCCAAACTATATTTTGATCTTAGTTAAAGGAATGAAACCCATTTAGTAATTATATACCATTTTGAATAATCTTATATTTATGAATAGATATGGCTAAGTGGTTTAATTCAGATACTTATAAAGAAACTAATTTATTTAAAATAAAAATGGATTATAGTTTGTAAAATATTTGTCACATTATATTTTAAGGTTTTTGAATTACAGTGGATAATAAAATATTTAAACTGTGACATTTGGAATATTAAACTCTTTCAATAAGTTTTGAAGTCTTTTATAGTTGGTTTCCTTATGCATTTAATATTTTATTTTAATAAAAGAAAAGTTTTAAATTTTAGTTATTTTTTGAACATTCCAAAATGTTGGGATGTTACAGTGCGAGTCGTCTGTTGGTCTTATGTTTCATCTGCTTAGTATGATAGATTTTTCTACCTTAATAAAATGTTGTATTAAGTTGGGATATTATAATTAAATGATAAGGCACCAGGCGGAAGGCCTTGCGAGGTGCTTTGTTCTGCTCAGTGTCGACCTAGGAACTGAGATTTTGTCCTCGGATCCAATTTTGAGCGCACTAACCACTTGTGGGAGGCCCTATGGAGCCCCCCTCGACTTTGAACGGATCTACAGCTTGTCCATGTGCCGCAACTAGTTCGGGTTTTCCATTTGCTCATATCCATGTGCATGATGATGATGATTGATGAGAGGTTACTTGATACGGGGGGTCATATAGGGGTGGTGCGCGCGAAGCGGACAGTTCCTACTGTGGTTTGAGCCGCATGGCGCGTGGACACAAACTAATGAGTCCGCAATTGAGATTCGGCCGGACTCTTGACGCGGGTAACAACTCATATGGGTGGCACTTGGACTTGCTGTAGTGAAGGAATAAGTCGTGTTGAGAAGCCCTGATTCTTGCTTGGGTTGATCATGCGAGTATGAGTACAGTAGTGCACCCCTGCAGGGTATAATCTTATCGATGAGCCGTGTCCACGGTTATGGACGACTTTGGTGATGATGCTGGCTAACAAGATCTAGACAACTTGCACCTAATTAATGTTAATTAAATTGACTAGTAATATAGAATTACTTTCACAATAAATTATAATTAAAACCTGTTCAATGTGTGAGTTTTCCCGAATTGCTTCCTCATACTTGTTTGAGGGGGTTAATTCGAGGATGGGTTATGATTGGTGTTAGTTGTAGATGTTTACTTATGCGCTCTCTTATCCCTCTCTGATTAGACGGAAATTGTAGCGTGTCTCTCTTGGTTGCTAGTGCTGCTGCCGCTAAGTCCACCTCCCCTATATTTTGGGAGATGGTGTAGAAAGTAGGCAAGTCGGTTTTGCTTGCTAGGGAGTGCCCTGACCCTCTTTTGGGATGTGCTTTATGTGCAGTCAACAGGTTTGAAGTCTGACGACGTTAGCTTGGGAATCCCTCCGGCTTGGCTGGGCAGGGATATGGCGCCATCGCTTATCTTCAGGACTCTTAGTCCAATTTGCATCTTATCCGTAGTTGGATACTATTTTTGCTTCCGCTGTCATTTGAATCTTTGTATTGTATCATTTGTATCTTGACTCGTTCGAGTCATTGTTGTAATTTATCTTCTGTTGTTTTTGTGGATGTATCGGAACTATTGTAATGTTATCACAATTCCACCCACATAATGCGCATGTTTCGGCGTGCACATTATGTCTGGTGGGCGACCTGAAATCGTTATTATGCGGATTTTGGCAAGAACGCTTAAATCTACATAGTATCAATTTTAGGGCGTCACAGATAGCATAGATCAAAAGGCAAGGATGAAAATCAAACAATCGTGTAAACTGTTAGCAGAAGCTTGCCTGGCAGCTCGTGGCCCGGCACAAAAGCTGGAATCTCAAGGATGAAAGTATCGACAGCAGACGCGTCGTCGTCTACCTAGAGAAGAGCAAAACACAGACAATAGGAAACAATATCATTAAAATGAAATGCGCAAAAAATTGATGGTGCATTATGGTATGAGGTGATTAGGTCATATTAAAGCGGTGATGAAATCCCGGCAATTAATTATGGTGCAAGTTATTTGTGTAACAAACAAATTAAATGTTGTTTAACATATATAGCATGGCAGGGTGATTTGATCAATTTAAATGGATTAGGCAATAATTAAATATTTGCCCAACACATTCCATATTTATTATTGAAGTGCAAAATATTTATCTACGCAACAGATTAAATGTTATTAGCATGGCAAGACATGATACATATGATAAGAGCAACTTAAATGGAATTAGGGCATTATATATTTATTACCCCACACATTCCATATTTAATTATTTAAGTGCACTTGTTAAATTAAACTAAGCATTTGAAATAAATGATGCAAAATGACAGAAGAATGTGATATTAATGTTTATTGCATTTTTCTAATATAAAAACATATAAAGTTTATTTTATTTGGAGTTGTAGAAATAAAGTTATTGCAATTATAAAACTAGGGTTGTTTCTGTAATTGTGCAGGGACTTATCCGTGCTAGCAGAAGTATTTGTGAGGGCTGAAAAGGGAGAAACAGAGAGCAGGGGGCTCGGGGTAAAAGTTCCAGCGCCAGTGTCTATGACGAGTGGGACCCACTCGTCAGCGAGCTAAAAGAAATTAAAAAGGTGGCCTTTTAATCCACTGGCCGGGGTTCGAACTCGGAACGACGAGGTGCGGGACAAGCGCGGCTCTGCTAGCCACTCGGACGGATCGTGTTGGTGTTAAAGAAAACGTTGGTTTCTTTTTATTTGTCCGTAACAAGGTGGGGGTTTTAACTGACGAAACTGAAGATTGAAAAAAGTGTGCCTGACGAACAGAAGAACGGAGGAAAGAGAACAGCGCGCGGCGGCCGGGCAAATCAGACGCCGACGACCTCGTTGGAGCGGCGCCGCTGCGGCTATGTGTGCAGGGGGGTGCGGAACAGTGTGGGCATCTCATTCCCATGCTCAGAATCGAAGGAGAGGCCGTGGGGGATTCGTGTTGGTGCTCGACGTCCGTCGGCCGTGGCATGGCGGGGCGGACTGCTCCGGCGCCGGCGATCCGAGCCGAATCGGAGACGAATAGAGAAGGGGAAGAGAAGGGGGACGGTGTGGCTCACCGAGGGGAGCTCGTGGCAAGGTGGGACGGCGTGGGGGCAACGGAGTGCGACCTGTCCATGTCGAGGACGGGCGGCGGCGCTCTGGCGAGTTTCTCCGTAGTGTACAGAGGAAAAGGAGAGAGCGGCGGCGTGAGGAGAGGGAAAAAGGAGGCCTAGGGTTTCCTGGGGCGCGCTGCGGCAAGGGGATAAGAAGGAGAGGGAGAGGGAAGTGGGGCAGGTGGCTCGGTGGGGCGCGCCATGGCAGCTCGTCCTCGCTGTAAAGCGAATCGACTGTGCGGAGGTGAGGGAAGAGGAAGGTAGGCTGAGCTGGGTCGGGCTAGGATGATTCGGCCCAGCTCGGCCAGACTTCTATTTTTTTTGTATTGATTTTCTTTTTGTTTAACCTTTTTCTGTTTTGTAAATTTAAAACAAAATAGAAAAAGAAAAGGAGATAAAACCTTTTTGACAATTTTTATAGTTTCAAAACAAACTGATTAAAGTATTGAAAAGATTATTTGTACAAATTTGAAACTTCAATTTTTAATTGATTTGAAAAAGCATTTGAATTTAAATATGGGATTTGAAAAAATTTAAAATAATTTATTTAATTGAAATGCAGTTCAAAATGAAAGATGCATGATGTCACACTATATTACACCACAAACATACAATTTAGGAAAGTACAATTTTGGGATGTTACAACACTCCCCCCCTCAAAGGAATCACGCCCCGAGATTCTTCATGGAGCAACGAAGAGGTCGGGATACTCGGCACGGAGGTGGTCTTCACGTTCCCATGTAGCTTCCTTGTCAGAATGATGAGATCATTGAACCTTGTAGAACTTGACACTGTTGTTACGGGTGCGACGTTCAGCTTCGTCAAGAATGTGAATCGGTTGTTCCACACAAGAGAGATCTTCTCGAAGTTCAATAGATCCATGATCAACTGCACATCCTGGATCTTGGAAGCACTTCTTGAGTTGTGACACATGGAAGACATCGTACACTTTGGAGAGGTTTGGAGGAAGTTCCAGATGGTAAGCCCAATCACCACGCCTTGAAAGAACTTTGAAAGGACCAACATACCGTGGAGCGAGTTTGCCTTTGATGGCAAAGCGTTGCGTGCCTCTCAAAGGAGTGACACGAAGGTAAGCTTGATCACCAGGTGCATAGACCATGTCTCTGTGCTTGCTATCATAATAGCTTTTCTGTCGAGACTCGGCAATCTTCAGATTGTCACGAATGATGCGAACCTTTTCTTCAGCCTGCTGGATAATGTCAGGGCCAAAGAATTGACGTTCACCAGCTTGAGACCAATTCAGAGAAGTTCTGCATTTGCGGCCATAGAGAGCTTCAAAGGGAGCCATTCCTAGACTTGCTTGGAAGCTGTTGTTGTAGGAGAACTCAGCAGACGGAAGGCAATCCTCCCATTTCATGCCAAAGGAGATAACACAATCTCTGAGCATATCCTCCAGAATTTGGTTCACTCTTTCAACCTGTCCACTTGTCTGCGGATGGTAAGTTGTGTTGAACAGAAGTTTGGTACCCAAGGCTTTCTGAAAGCTATCCCAAAATTGAGATGTGAAGATACTTCCACGATCTGAGCTTATTGCCAAAGGCACACCATGTAACGGAACCAGTCATTTTATTTCGATCTTTCCATACATAACCAAAAAAAGGAAAAGATTCCTCAAGAGTCTCGGTCTTGTCATATAGAGTTCTGCCAACTGACTAGCTGATACTGTCTCTTTGACTGGGAAGAAGTGAGCCACTTTGGAGAGACGATCAATGACAACAAAGATCGCATCGTTGCCTTTCTTGGACTTTGGAAACCTAGTATCAAAGTCCATCTCAATCTTGTCCCATTTCCACTCAGGAATTTGCAATGGTTGAAGAAGTCCAGGTGGTCTCTGATGAACTGCTTTGACACGACAGCAAACATCACAATGAGACACATAGCGAGCAATTTCACGCTTCATCCTGGTCCACCAATAGATTGACTTAAGATCCTGGTACATCTTTGTGCTGCCAGGGTGTATAGAAAGCGGAGTATCATGAGCCTCCTTGAGGATGATCTCTCTTAAGCTGTCAAGCTTGGGCGCTACAATGCGTTCTTCAAATAGCAAGGTACCCTTATCATCAAGAGAGAAACTATTTTACTTATGCTTGCCAATGTTGTCTTTGATATTCTTGACACCAGAATTACGCAACTGTGCGGCACGAATTTTATCCTCAAGTGTAGGAGTGGCAATCAAGTTTGCAAGATAACCAGAAGTAACCACTTGAAGATTGAGCTTCTTGAATTCTTCGTGAAGAGGAGGTTGGATGTCCTCCACCATGCGGTTGTTGCAATAGGACTTGCGACTGAGAGCATCAGCCATTACATTAGCTTTGCCTGGAGTGTAAGAGATGGTAAGATCGTAATCTGAGAGTTTCTCAAGCCACCTTGTTTGCCTGAGGTTCAAATCTGGTTGAGTGAAGAGATATTTGAGACTCTTGTGATCAGTGAAGATCTCACAGCTGTGCCCCAACAAATAAGGTCTCCAAGCCTTGAGGGCATACATGATTGCTGCAAGTTCAAGATCATGTGTAGGATAGTTGAGCTCATGAGGCTGCAACTGACGAGATGCATAAGCCACAACTTTGCGTTCTTGCATGAGGACTGCGCCTAGTCCTTGAAGAGATGCATCGCAGAATATTTGGAAAGGTTTGGAAGTATCTGGGCCAACTAGAATAGGAGTAGAAGTGAGTTTAGCTTTCAAGAGATTGAACCTCTCATCACACTTTTGAGTCCAAAGAAACTTTCTATCCTTCCTAGTAAGATTGGTGAGAGGCTTAGCGATTTTGGAGAAGTTCTCAACAAATCGACGGCAATAGCTAGCCATGCCAAGGAAACTCCTGGCTTGTTTCACCGATGTAGGAGGCAACCATTCAACAATGGCCTTCACTTTTTCTGGATCAACAAAAATGCCTTCAGAAGAGATGACATGACCAAGGTAGGATACTTTAGGAAGCCAGAATTCACACTTGGAGAACTTGGCGTAGAGACGGTGTTCTCGGAGTTTCAACGAGATAAGACGTAGATGTTCTCCGTGTTCTTCTTCGGTTTTGGAATAGATAAGAATGTCATCGAGATAGACTACCACGAACTTATCGAGGTATTCCATGAAAACGAAGTTCATGAGACGTGAGAAAGTCGCCGGAGCATTTGTGAGACCAAAAGACATGACAGTGTATTCGTAGAGGCCATAACGAGTGGTGAAAGTTGTCTTTGGAATGTCTTCTTTGCGGATCTTGATCTGGTGATAACCTGACCTCAAGTCCAACTTGGAGAAAACCTTAGCACCAGCGAGTTGATCAAACAGGTCATTGATGCGAGGAAGGGAATACTTGTTCTTGATGGTTTTCTTGTTCAGAGGACGGTAGTCAACAACCAGTCGCTCAGTCGTGTCCCTCTTTTTGACAAACAGAGTAGGACAACTCAGAGTAGGACAACCCCAAGGAGAAGTACTAGGTTGGATGTGACCATTACTTTCCAACTCCTCTAGCTGTCTCTTAAGCTCAGCCAGTTCTTTGGGGCCCATCTTGTAAGGACGTTTGGAGATAGGAGCAGTGCCTGGTTCTAGTTCAATAACAAACTCCACGGCTCTGTCAGGCGGCATGCCTGGCAATTCTTCAGGAAAGACGTCAGGAAAGTCTCGGACCACCGGTATATCTTCCATAGCAGGGAGAGGATGAACATTGAGAGCGAAAAGCTGAGCTGAAGAGGTTTGATTTGGAGAATAGACTATCTGTCCAGAAGGATGAGAAAGAGTTACAGTCTTTGTGGAACAGTCTATCTTAGCTTTGTTGGCCTTCAACCAATCCATGCCGAGAATGACATCACTGTCTGAGTTTCCCATAAGAATTAAGGAAGTGACGAGGTGTTAACTCGGCAAATCCCAGGGTTGTGCACCCCGGGTTGATTGATGGGGAGAGAGAGGGATGTTGGTGGTCACGACGGCTGACAAGCAAGGATTTACCCAGGTTCAGGCTCCCGGAGGATAACACCCTACTTCCTGCTTGTCTGATTATTGATACGAGTAGCGATTACAATGGCGAGATTGCGATCTCGCTAGGGTTTGTGGTGGTAGCTATGAGCCTGTCCTCTAGGACGGGCAACCCTCCTGGCTTTATAGGTAGCCAGGCCTCGGGAGTTTGGTACAGATATGGCAGGTTACGAAACCTAACCGAGTTGGACTAGGATACGTGGTACCCCGAGTGGGCCTTCTGTGGGCTTCTCCATGTTTGGCGCGGCCCAGGTAGCCTCATCATGGGTTAGTCGAAAGGTAGCCCCACGTCAGTAGCCCCCGAGTGCTTGGTCGAAGCGCAGCGTCGGGCAAAGGACTTCCTCCTACTGGACGCACCATTGGATTGCTTGATCTTGAGCTTGTACTCGTTTTCTTCAGTCGAAGAGGACACTCCCGATGGGAGTAATACCTTCGGTCGAATTTGTTTGTCTTGCTCTTCATGTGAAGCTTGCTTCTATTCAGCCTGTTAGCTTACATGTAGATTTGATTCGGCTGCTGGAGCTTACTCGACTTTCTTTTGTCACCCGAATAGATGTTTCGGGTTCTTTGACCAGCGCACTGTCTTAAGATGTTTCAGCTTAGAAGCTTACCACTCGAATCTTGCGCTCGAGTTAACACGCTGTTTCAGTTGTTTGGAGCCGTTGGCTTCATGACGTCGCTGCTGACACTTCCTTGCACGCCTCTGCGCCCGATGGGACGTGACATGACGGGGCCCACTGGCAACGCTGACCGCGGTCAGCAATTGTCACGTCTCCGAACTTGGCGCGAAATTTTCGCGCACGATGATGACGCCTCGATTCTCGTGCGTAGTGGAGGAAGTTGGCGGCGACGGGTGGCCTCTTTGCTTGACACGTGGACGGCGGGATGAAGATGCTCTGAACCGCTGCACGACGGAGGGCTGAGATTGACTTTGCTGAGGCATAAGTACCGCGTCGCAGCGCGAGGGCATCGTCTTCTCCATTCGTCCGCGCCTCCTTTCCTCTGCCTTCTGCCAACACGCTATTTGTCCGCGCACCTTGCGCTGCCCCGCGAAGCCATGGGCAAGTCGAAGACTGCCGTTGGTTCCTCCGCCGCCGCCGACGAAGCCGGGCTGATGAACAAGCCCGACGACGACTGGCAGAGGTCGTCCGTGAAGAAGGCGGAGGTCGAACTCCTCCGTGCTCAAGGTCTCCTTCCTCCTGCTGATCAAGTCCAGGTACGCGCTCCTGGCAATGTTGGGGATATATCAACTAGGGGTATAACCAACATGGATCAATCCGGCTAGTCCAGGGTGGCCCAAGGGTGGTAAGGCCGAGGCCTGCCGGGCGGCCCAGATAGCTGACGTACAAGGAAGTAGGCGGACGGTCCAAGGAAGGCGGAAGGCCGAAGCCCATCAAGCCACCGAGCCCAAGACGGAAGGCGGCAACTAAGCCGGCTAGGTCTAGGCCTCTGTTTACTTGCCGGACAAGTACTTACCTTGTACCCTGGGGTCTGGCCGCCTATATAAGCCGGCCACCAGGGAGCCTTTAGGGCAGAGACAACTTCAATAGGCATCATACCCATTGTAACCTGTTCACGGCTATTGCCTCATAGTGAATTATAGCAGCACGTAGGATCTCGCCACCGCTGTGGGATCCGAAGCTGGGTAAACTCTCCGTGTTCAATCCCGTCCTCGACGACACCAACCTTCTTCCCCACAATCCATACGTAGGCTAGAGGACCCCCGTCTCCTATCAAATATGCCGATACCACGACAGTTGGCGCCCACCGTGGGGCATAAGGTTCCTGGCGTCACGTTCCAGGCGGGAACACTTGGCGGCGTGGGCAAGCAGATCGCCGTCGGTCGCGTCACAAGGTATGGCGGCCATAGCTACGTCAACGCGGATGAGTCCTGGCTCCCGGCGGACGACTACCTTATCGGATGCGCAATCGTGCCGATCGGAGGGATCGCCGTCTTCATCGGGTACACGCCAGAGGCGTATGGCCTACCGCGTTTCTACAACCCCACCCACCAACCCTTCGACCAAGCAGTCGACCGGCAAGATGGATCTGAATCCGCCTTCTCCCAGGAGTCGGCGGAATCTGATTTCCACTTCGTCGGAGTTGTCGGACTGGGATCAGACTCCCAGCCGGAAAACAACGATCCTGAGTCAATCCTCCCTGCTCTACAGGAGGATGCGATGTCAGATGCCGGATCCAGATCTACCGTTCAAGTCAACATAGACTCTGACTCCGATGATGATGCTAGTCTCTTCGAAGAGAAGATCAAAACCCGCTTTTCCAGTGGTAATCCGGCTCCCTCAGAGGGTACAGTGGATACAGACATGCCTGAAAAGCTGGCTATGATGGTTGTTGTCGGTCACGAGACAACCCCAACTACTTCGGAGGCGCAGAACAAGCCGGCAGAAGATGCCGGCGACACCACTGCCGGCCAACTCATCGAAAGTTCCGACAAGGTGCGCGCGAAGAAGAAAGCTGGCCTCAAGAAAGGCGGCAGCAGCAAACCCACGGATTTGCTCCCCGTCATCAAAGAAGTAGACGAGATCATGAATACTCCGGTGAACAAAGACACCCCACTCGACGTAGTGGAAGAGCTTAGGCTTAACATGCTTAAGCACTCTGACTTCCTGAGAAAAAGAGAGGAGCACGTTGAGAGCCTTGCGAAGAAGATCGAGAAAGAACAGGAGAAGATGTCGGCCAAAACAAGCCGGCAACTCTTTGAGGAGAAAAGGTCATAAAAAAACCGCCGCGGAAAAGAGCCGCCTGCGCAAGCAACAACAGCGGCTCAAGATCTAGGGTTCCACTGGCGCACGGCACTACAGCGCGTGGACAGAAGGGGAGATGTTGTCTTCTGCACCCCAGTCCTCAACGCGGCCGCCGCGCTAGATACCCTAGACGACACCACTTACACGGCGGAAGAGAAGCTGGCCAATGCAAGACACTTCGTAAGCAAGGCCCTAGAACAACAAGCTCGCGCTGATTCCTACGGCCATATGGCGGATGCTCGCGGGGGAGACCTAGAGTCTAAGTCGGGAAAGTGCAAAGCTGCACCCGGCGCCGACCCCGACGTCTCATCCGGCTCCAGTAGCCATGGCGACAAAAGGAAGGCAACGCCACCTCCAAAGAAGACGCCACCGCCAAAGCCAAGGCGGGACGAGAACTCAAGGATAGGAAGCAGAGGAGACCTACCACCTCCACCTCAGCCAAGACGCGACAATGGCGGTAGCCGGAACAACAGGCAGCCGCCTAGGAAAGATGTCGGCAACGACCCTCCAAGGAGAGGCCGCAGCCGATCCCCGCAGCGTAGCACTGGCAGCAAGAAGAGAGAGGAGGTAGAAGGGCCCAGGCGCAGCATAAGCCGGGCAGCGCAGGACGAGCCGGACGCAAACAGAGGCGCACAGCAGCTCGATCCAAAAGACGCACGACACCGCCTACAAGACATAGCAAGAGGAAAGGAGCCGCTATACTCTGGACCAAAGTGCTTCGGTGACGCCATCCGCAGAGAGCCGTTCCCCAAGGACATGACATCAGTGTCAAAAAACTGTTCTAGGTACAACGGCCTCGTTAAGCCGGACTCATGGCTATCCGACTACGCCATGGCCATAGAGATTGCCGGCGGGAGCAGCCATATTGCCGTCCGCTACCTACCTCTCATGTTGGAAGGCACGGAAAGAGCTTGGATCGACAACCTTCCTGAAAAGTCCATCCATAGCTGGTACGACATGGAAAAGGTTTTCTCCCAGCACTTCCAACGAACATACAAGCGTCCAAATACCTACACAGATTTGCAGCGCTGTATCCAAAAGCCGGACGAAACCATGACAGATTTTGTCAGCCGTTGGATATCCGAAAAGGCCAACTGTCATGGTGTTTCGGACGCACAGGCTATCCATGCCTTCTACACGGGCCTACAGAAGAAGTCCTTGCTCCGTCATAGGCTCGTCCGCGAGAAAATCACGGACCTTGGTGAGATGCTCAACCTGGCCGCCCAGTACGCGGCGGCGGATGACGACGCCCGGGACGATGACCCAGACGTCAACATCATACCAAAGCGGAACAACAAACGCAAGCAGGCGGCGGATGACAAAGCCGGGCCTTCCAATGAGGTAGCCGCAGCATTCCAATGGAACGCCGGCAAAAAGAAGTGGAAGAATAAGAAAGATAGTCGCGAAGCCGGCTCAGGGCCTAAGGCGGCGAGAATCACTTATGAACAGGCAAAACTTTTGCCATGTCCCATCCACGCCTCATTGGGCAAGGTCAACCATATGCTTGGCGAGTGTCGTTTCATGGACGACTTCAAAAAGGATCCCACAGTCGGCTGGAAGTCAAAGAAGTCAAAGAAGAACGACAAGAAAGACAGCAAGGAGGATGAGGATGACGACGACATGTCTATCTCAAGCGAAGATGACGCAGCCGCCAAGAAAAAGAAGCCATACCCGAAGGTCAAAGAATCTCTTGTGTGCTTTGTCGGCACGCCTTCGGCTAAGGCGGATAAGGCGGAAATGCGCGAACTCAACGCGACAATGCCGGACGTCCCTCAGTACTTGAATTGGTCTGAGGCAACAATCACTTGGGACCGGTCCGACCACCCTGATCACGTTCCTCACCCAGGAAAGTACGCCCTTGTCGTCGATCCCATTGTCGACAACTTCAGACTCACAAAGGTACTTATGGATGGCGGCAGCAGCCTCAGCATCCTGTACTACGACACACTAAGCCGCATGAACCTATCAGAAGGTCAGCTGGACCACATCAACCTCACCTTTCATGGCATAGTGCCCGGCAGGCAAGCAAAGTCAATGGGGAGCATCAGGCTGAAGGTAACTTTCGGACCTAAAGAGAACTACCGCTCAGAATTCCTTCGGTTCGAAGTTGTCCCCTTCAAAAGCGCCTATCATGCAATCTTCGGACGACCGGCTTTCGCCAAGTTCATGGCAAGGCCGTGCTACATATACAGCAAGCTTAAAATGCCGGGGGAAAACGGAACCATCACGATTTCCGGCAACTTCAAGAAAGCCAAGGAGTGCGACCGTGGCATGGCCGCCTTTGCAGAAGCCGTCATCCACAAGGAAGAACTCGCGCTGCTCGGGGCGGATTCAGACAACTCCATGCCAAAGCCAAAGATGGATGTCAAGAAGACCTTCGAAGCGTCAGAAGACACCAAAAAGGCGGACCTCATCCCAGGTGACAAGTCTAAGCAAGTTGTCATCGGCTCCAACCTTGACAGCAAATAGGAAGGCGCGCTCGTCGAGTTCCTCCGTGAGAATCGTGACATCTTTGCATGGTCGCCTTCCGACATGCCTGGTGTACCGAGGGAACTTGCCGAGCACTCGCTCAACGTCATAAAAGGATCCAAGCCGGTGAAGCAAGCAACAAGACGCTTTGGAGAGGAGAGACGCAAGGCTATAGGAAAGGAGATAAATAGGCTGAAGGCCGCCAATTTCATAAAAGAAGTTGTACACACCGATTGGGTGGCAAATCCTGTACTTGTCCCAAAGAAGAATAAAGAGCTGAGGATGTGTATTGACTATACCGGTGTTAACAAGTGCTGCCCAAAGGATCCCTTTGCGTTGCCTAGAATTGACCAAGTCGTAGACTCCACAGCAGGCTCCGAGCTGCTTTGTTTTCTGGACGCCTACTCAGGATACCACCAAATCAAGCTGAGAGAGTCAGATCAGCTGAAAACATCTTTCACAACTCCTTATGGGACTTTCTGCTACATTACAATGCCTTTCGGCCTGAAGAACGCAGGGGCAACATACCAGCGCTGTATGCAAAATTGCCTGCATGAACAGATCGGCCGCAATGTTCACGTCTATGTAGACGACATCGCGGTAATGTCAAAAAAGAAGGCAGATCTCCTAGAGGACTTGGAAGAAACTTTTCTGAATCTCCGGAGGTATCAAATGAAACTCAATCCCGCCAAGTGCGTTTTCGGCGTTCCAGCCGGCAAACTGCTCGGGTTTATCGTCTCAGAACGAGGGATCGAGGTTAACCCGGAGAAGATCAAGGCCATCCAAAACATATCCAGACCTACTTGTCTGAAGGACGTGCAACGCCTAGCCGGATCGGCGGCAGCCGTCAGTCGTTTCATAAGCCGCCTAGGGGAAAAGGCAATGCCTCTCTACCGGCTATTGAAGAAATCCGACAACTTCGAGTGGACAGCAGAGGCAGATGCCGCCTTGCAACAACTTAAGGAGGCCCTCATATCAGCTCCGATATTGGCAGCACCTCGATCACAGGAACCAATGCTGCTGTACATCGCGGCAACACGAGCTGTTGTCAGCGTTGTCTTGGCTGTGGAAAGAAAGGAGAACGAAGCCGCGACGTGTGAGCAGCGACCGGTCTACTTCATCAGTGAAGTATTCTCCGCCTCCAAGCAGAGGTATCCGCATTAACAAAAGCTGGCTTATGGTGTATTCTTCGCCGCCAGAAAGCTTAGGCATTACTTCCAGGAACACACAGTGACGGTAGTCAGCAAGGCACCGTTGGGAGACATAATCAACAATGCAGAGGCAACAGGTCGAGTTGCCAAATGGGGCATCGAACTTGCCGCTTTTGATATAGTCTATAAACCACGGACCGCCATTAAGTCTCAAGCGCTTGCAGACTTTGTCGCCGACTGGACAGAGGCTATGGAGGAAACAACACTCCCCGAATCAGAATATTGGGTCATGCACTTTGACGGATCAAAGATGCTCAATGGCTCGGGGGCTGGGGTCGTTCTACGCACGCCTAAAGGTGACAAGCTTAGCTACGTATTACAAATCCACTTCATAGCAACCAACAATGTTGCCGAATACGAAGCCTTGCTTCACGGGTTACACGTGGCAAACGACCTAGGCGTAAAAAAAAATCCTCTATTATGGCGACTCAGATCTGGTCGCGCAGCAAGTAAGCGGAACATGGGATGCGAAAAGCGCAACAATGGCAGCTTACAGAGCCAAAGTTGACAAATTCGCAAAAAAATTCGTAGGCTACGAAGTTCGACATGTTCCAAGAGCTGAGAACGAGGCGGCGGACACACTTGCAAGACTTGGATCGGAACGCAAAAAGGTACCAAAAGATATCTTCCTGGAGCATTTGCACAAGCCATCCATTAAAGGCGCCGATTTGATGGACCCCGACTCAGAAGAACCGGTAGAAGCGGCAAGTCTCGCTGTCTACTTAACACAGCCGGATTGGACAGTCCCGTATCTCGATTTTCTAATCGACCAAAAGTTACCGGAGGACGATGAGGTGCTAAAGAGGCAGATCATAAGGCGAGCCAAGGCATTCACGATAATAAAAGGCGAGCTATACAAGCGAAGCACTTGTGGCATCTATCAGCGGTGCATATAGCCGGAAGAAGGCCGGGAAATTCTAAGAGATATACATATTGGCACCTGCGGGCATCATGCTTCCGCTAGGTCCATTGTATCCAAAGCTTTCCGCCAAGGTTTCTACTGGCTCACCGCCTGACGAGGTGTTAACTCGACAAGTCCCAGGGTTGTGCACCCCGGGTTGATTGATGGGGAGAGAGAAGAGTGCAAGGTGATCACGACGGCTGACAAGCAAGGTTTTACCCAGGTTCAGGCTCCCGGAGGATAACACCCTACTCCTGCTTGTCTGATTATTGATGCGAGTAGCGATTACAATGGCGAGATTGCGATCTCGCTAGGGTTTGTTGTGGTTCTGAGCGTGTCCTCTGGGACGGACAACCCTCCTGGCTTTATAGGCAGCCAGGTCTCGGGTGGTTGGTGCCGATGGCATCTACAGATATGGCAGGTTATGCTTTCCTAACCGACTTGGACTAGGTTACATGGTATCCCGCGTGGGCCTCCTGTGGGCCTTTCCATCCTTGGCGCGGCCCAGGTAGCATCATCGTGGGCTACCCGCAAGGTAGCCCCACGTCAGTAGCCCCCGAGTGCTTGGTCGAAGCGTAGAGTCGGACAAAGGACTCCTTCCTCCTGGACGCGCCATTGGATTGCTTGATCTTGAGCTTGAACTCGAATTCTTCAGTCGAACCGGCCACTCCCGATGGGAGTAACCTTTGTAGTCGAATTACTTTGCCTTCATCTTCTTGCGAGGCTTGCTTCTACTCAGCCTGTTTGGCTTACTTGTGGATGGATTCGGCTGCTCGAGCTTACTGCGTTGCCACCCGAATAGTTTCTTCAGGTGCTCGGATCATTGGCTGATCCTACCTTGTTGATTTCAGCTTTGAAGCTTACCACTCGAACAACTCTGTCGAGTTGCTTCAGTTGATTTTGGAGCCGTTGGCTTGATGACGTCATTGATGACGATCTTTTGCACGCCTCTGCGCCCGATGGGACATGACACGGTGGGCCCCGCTGTCAGAGCTGACCACGGTCCACAGTTGTCACGTCTCCGAAGTGGGCGCGAAATTTGCGCGGCACGATGACGACGCCTCGGTTTTCGTGCGTAGTGGAAGAAGTGGGCGGTGACGGTTGGTTTCTCCGTGCGACACGTGGACGGCTGGATGTGCCCGCTCGGAGCCCTTCCTCGATGGACGGTTGAGATGCTGATCTTCGAGGCATAAGTATTGTGTCTTGACGCTTGGGGTTTCATCTTCTCCAATCGCTCCGTGCTTCCTCTCCTCCTACGCTCTACCATTTCCGCCACCATCCCGAGCTCCGAGCAATCCGTCCACACACCTTGTGACCGTGACCATGGGCAAGCCGAAGAGCGCCGCTGGCTCCTCCACCGCCGCAGACGACGCCGGGTTGATGAAAAAACCTGAAGGCGACTGGCAGAGGTCTTCGGTGAAGAAGACCGAGGTGGAGATGTTCCGCGCGCAAGGTTTGCTGCCACCTGCCGACCAAGTCCAGGTACGCGTCCCTGGCAAGGAAGTCTTCCCCACTCCGTGCGATGGGGAACGTGTTTGCTTCGCGGATTTCCTTCCGCGGGGCTTCGGGTTCCCCATGCACGATTTCATGCGCGGTCTCTTGTACGCCTATGGGGTTCAGATCCACGATCTGACCCCCAATGGCGTCTTGAGCATCGCGGGCTTCATCGTGCTCTGCGAGTGCATCTTGGGCGTCGCGCCCCACTGGGCGTTGTGGAAGTCACTCTTCCTCGCTCGCAAGAACGTGGGGAAGAGCGGGTTGACCTTCCCCGTGGGCGGCTTTGGAATCCAGGTGCGCGGTGACACCGCATACTTTCAGATGAAGAAGTCCGACTCCGTCCAAGGGTGGCGCCGGAGGTGGTTCTACGTCCAGTCGAACCAAGACGACCTGGACGCGTTCGACAGCGGGCGTGGGCTGCGGAAGACCGGCGCCTGGGCGCACCCGCTGTCTGCCGTGGAGAAGGAGGCCGTGCGGCCCCTCCTGGGCCTGCTGCGCGATCTGACCAACACCCTTGGGCGCGAGGCGGGTGGCGTCTTTCTGATGGCCACCTTCTTCCGTCTTCGGGTGCAGCCGCTCAGCGCCCGGCCTCACCCGATGTGGGCCGCCGAAGGCCTCAGCGCCATGCCGCTGGATGATGAGGAGGTGGAGGCCAACGTCAGGTCCATCACCAACCTCCGAGCCGCGGACACGTGCAACGTCAAGTGCCCGATTTCTCCTTACGGGGCCTCGAACCCGTTCCTGAGGTAAGTCTGGTCTTGTTTTCTTTCTTTTCTTGTTCGACTTGAGTCTACTTTGCTTTTTGATTCGACTTGTGTCTACTTGCTTCAGGGTCGAGCTCTGTTCATCAGCTTTCCTCCCCTCCCTGAGAACGGACCCAATGACAAGTCGAAGTTCGTCGAGGAGGAGGACGAGGACGAAGAGATTCCCTCCGCGCATTCTCCCCGTGACGAGGTGGAGGAGGAAGATGAAGTGGAGGAACCCGCGCGGAAGAAGCGGAAGCTTCCGAGTCGCGGCGAGTCTGCCACTGCGTCGTCACCTGCCAGGAATGTCGACGTTGCTGAGGAGGAGGTCGTGGCGACGTCTCCGGGTGCGCAGTCCTCGGGTGGCTGGGAGGAACCTCTGAACGTTCCTCCAGTCAGCTCCGCAGCGCCACGTTCGTTCGCGCGGATGCCTTCGCCTTCCCTGGAGGGCTACGAGGACGCCGGCACCCCCAGGTGAGCTTCTTTGCTATGTGTCCTTCGAGTTGTACTTTGCGGTTTCGACGTTTAGTTGACTGGTATTCCGGATTTTGCTGCAGCCACCGTTCTGACAATGTTAGCTCCCCCCTTCGGGACGTGGAGCTCACATCCGCCCCTTCGACTGGGTTGGGGACGCCGGTGGTGGTGGAGAAGGTGCGTGCTGAGCCCGCCGGCCTTGCATCGTCTAGCCGGGTGCCTCCTTCTGCTGCAGAAGACCTTGAACTCCTGGATCACGTAAGTCTTTTCATGCTTTTTCTTGCATTCTTGATTTTTCATCGGGTGCGCGATCAGCGCTCCCGATGGGAGTAGCCCCCGAAGGTGTGGGTGACTAGTATAGTCGCCCGCAACTTTATTGACGTCTGGCCTTTTGCTTCAGCCGTACTATCGCCAACAGCTCGACGCAGCCGCGGCTTACGTTCGCCTGGAGAAGGAGAGGGACCAACTGCGTGCCTCGCTGGACCAGGCTACTGGGCGGGTTGATGAGCTTGAGAAGGCTCTTCACGAGTCTCGAGAGCGGGAGCTGGCGTGGGTCGCCCAGGAGAAAACTCAAGTTGGCCGTCTCCTTTCACTCGCCGGTGTTCTTGGTGGTAAGTTTCGGCTTGACGCCTACTGAGTCTTTGATATTTTTCTTGTCTTGACTTTGAATTTTTGCGCAGAGACTTGCGGCGGAGCTCCTCCAGAAGACGCGTTGAGTGACACGGTTGACCTGGCGACTGCTGTTGGCTTCCTCGATCGGGTCTGTGCCTATGCCTCAGACGCGCTGAAGAAGTCTGCAGCCGCGTTGCAGAAGTCGACTGGAGCCTTGACCGTGGTGCATCAGAGCATCTTCCCGGGTGACCAGCCGCCGGCGACCGTGGACGCCCTGGCTGGGCCGTTTGAGGACGCGACCACCATCGCCGACTTCACGCGGTCGCAGACGGTACGCGGCTCCGAGCTCACCTTCCAGCTCCTATTAGGCCATCAAGTTCCAGGTGACTTTGAGAAGGTCGTCAGCGGTTTTCCTCGCAAACCCGATGGCCGGACCGCGTCGCTGAGTGGCGTGAAGGAGCGTGCCTCGCACCTGGCTGCGCAACTTGTGGCACTCTTCGAGAGGGCCCTTGCTAAGGCGACCGAGGCGGCTGCCGCTCGGAAGGGGCATTCCCGGTCGCAGTCCGCGGCCTTAGAGTAGACGTAGTTGTAGGAATGCGGCAGTCGCCGCGGCCTGTATTTTGAACTTCATGCTTGTAATGAATATTGCCCTATCGGGTCTTTTGGTCTTCAATATTGATTTTGCTGACTTTTCTGTCTTTCTGAGTTGAACTGCGTTTCGCAGTCGCATTATTGTATTGACTCTGCGTATTCCTGGCAGAGTGCTGCACGCGATGATGCTCCACCCTCTCCACTGGCCGAGCCGAGTGGCGCGACTTCTTCTTCGGGTGCTCGCCGTCGTCGGGCGGCGCCGGCTCCTCCATGCAGTGTGAATGATCAACGGATAATCACCTATCTGAAGAACAAGGTGGTGGAGCTTGAGGCGACCCTGAAGAATACGGAGCGGCTGCTGCACCGTTCCCAGTCGCATCCCACGGTGGAGTTCTCGCGCCGTGAGGATTTTTTTCTTGGAGAGATCGACCTGATCAGTCGGCAGCTGCAGGGTATGTATCCTTTTGGCGGCTGCCGTCCTTGTTGGCTTTCCTTCTCGTTCTGACTTGCATTTTTATGTGCGCAGATGTTAATCCCGACTGGGAGGCCGAGCGGGCTCGCGTTGAGGAGCGAGTCACCCGAGAGGCATCCGGCGACTCCTACGAAGCTCGACAGTTCTGGGTGAACCAGTCGAGGGGGCGCGTCCTTGCCACCATGCTTGATCGTACGTGGCGCGCTTCTTTTCTTCTGGAGAACTGCCGGAAGACATTTTGGCACATCAATCGTGTGTACTTCCCGCATAATGCGCAGCCGAACGGGTTGTCTGCCTTGCTGGAGAGGTTCCGCGATGGTGAAGGGCTGAAGGAGGTTGTCGACGCCCAACTTGTGGCTGGTGCGAACGCGGCGCTGGCGTACGTCCGGATGCACCGGCCACATCTTCCGCTTGAGAGGGTGCTTGAAGGCCTGCCGGGTGACGACGACTTCGACGAGACCTTGCCAGCTGCGCGCCGGATTATCCGGCAGGTTCAGGACCTGAGCGAGCGCCTTGTAGGCCCTCTTGATGCGCCGAAGGCTGAACCTGCAGTTTAGTGTAGCTGTCGTCTGATGTACAGGGTTAGCTATAGGGGGCAAATGTGCCTGTGTAAGTATGATGTAACAGATTAAAGTACTTTTCGAGTTATGAGAGTTGATCTATTTACTCGAAAGTGAGTGCCTGTTTTGATTTGCGACCTGTATGGCGCAGTCGCCTAGAACGCTAGGCGGCGACCTAGGTTTTTCAAGTGTGACCTGTATGCCGCAGTCTCTGATTATATCAGGTGGCGACTTAGGATTTTTGTAACTTGACCTGTATGGCGCAGCCCCCGAGTCGCTCGAGTGGTGGCCTAGGATTTTGGCTAAGACCTGTCTGGCGCAGCCCCCGAGTAGGTCAAGGGGCGGCCTAGGATTACAAGTGTTACCTGTTTGGCGCAGCCCCCGAGTATGTCGGGTGGTGACCTAGGATTTGGAACTTGACCTGTGCAGCGCAGCCCCCGAGTAGGTTCGAGTGGCGGCTGAGGATTTTTCTGAGAAGGCCTGTTTGGCGTAGCCCCCGAGTAAGTCGAGTGGTAGCCTAGGGTTACAAGTGTGACCTGTGTGGCGCAGCCCCCGTGTGTGGCGGGCGGCGCCCTAGGATTTTGAACTTGACCTGTATGGCGCAGTCCCCGAGTCGGTCGGGTGGCGGCCTAGGATTTTTTGACTTTATGCTTGTATGGCGCAGCCCCCGAGTAAGTTGGGTGGCGGCCTAAGCTTTTATTTCAACCTGTGTGGCGCAGCCCCCGAGTGGTTCGGGTGGCGACCTAGGATTTTGGCCATGCTTGTATGGCGCAGCCCCCGAGTGGTTCGGGTAGCGGCCTAAGCTTTTATTTCAACCTGTGTGGCGCAGCCCCCGAGTGGTTCGAGTGGCGGCCTAGGATTTTTGAGCTTCTTCTGAGTGACAGGTAAAGGAGACAGATTTTCTTCAAATCACTTTATTGATTCTTGCGAACAGGCCGCCTCGTTAAAACCCTTCCAGTCCCCTCAGGTACCCTGGTAAGGGAAAGAGTGCGTCTGAAACCCGCCGCGCTGATTTTCTTGTACAATGGTTGTTTTGAACTAGGCGTAGAACCGGCGGAGTTGTGCTACGTTCCACGGGTTGCTGCAGTCCGCTCCTGTCTTCGAGTCCTTTAGGCGGTAAGCTCCATTGCCTATTGCTTCTGTTACGATGTACGGGCCCTCCCATGGGGAAGCGAGCTTGTGCACCTTCTTTTGCTTGAGTCGAAGAACCAGGTCGCCTGCAACGAACGCTCTTGGTCGCAGCCTCCGAGTGTGATAATTGCGCAGGTCCTGCTGATACACGGCTGATCGTGCCAGGGCGATGTCGCGCGCTTCATCCAGGGTGTCTCTGCTGTCTTCGAGTGCCTCCCCTGCTTCCGACTCATCGTAGGCGACTACTCTCGGTGCGTCGAACTTGATGTCGCAGGGGAGGACCGCTTCTGCACCGTACACCATGAAGAATGGCGTGTACTGGGTGGATCTATTTGGCGTTGTTCGCAGACTCCAGAGGACTGATGGCAGTTCTTCCACCCATGCGCCCGCTGCGCGTTTTAGGGGCACGCGCAGTCGTTTCTTGATGCCGTTGCAGACGAGGCCGTTGGCTTTCTCCACTTGTCCGTTGGATTGCGGGTGCGAGACAGACGCGTAGCCGAGCTTGATCCCCTGCTCTGAGCAGAAGTCCTTGAATTCTTCGGCTGTGAAGTTCGAGCCATTGTCGGTGATGATCCCATTAGGTACTCCAAACCTGAAGATGATTGACCTGATGAAGTTGACCGCTGTGGATGCAGTCGAACTTGTGATGGGCACGGCTTCGATCCACTTTGTGAACTTATCGACTGCGACCAGGAGGTGAGTGTGACCTCCGGGTGAGGATTTCTTCAGCGGGCCCACCATGTCCAGACCCCACTAGGCAAAGGGCCAGGCTAGTGGTATTGTTTTGAGCTCTGATGCTAGGGCGTGCGGCTTGTTGGCAAATTCCTGGCACCCTGTGCATTTCTTCACCAGCTCCTCGGCGTCCTGCATGGCTGTCAGCCAGTAGAACCCGGCTCGTAGCGCCTTGGCCACCAGTGCCCGGCTGCTGGCGTGATGCCCGCAGGTTCCCGCGTGGATGTCGAGTAAGATGGCTTGGCCGTCGACTGGATCTATGCACCTTTGTAGGATTCCTGAGATGCTTCTTTTGTAGAGTTCTCCGTTGATGACGGTGAAACTTTTGGAGCGTCTGATGATGCGCTTTGCTTCGACTGGGTCAGCTGGCAGCTTCTGATGTAGTATGTATGCCAGGTATGGTCCTGTCCATGTGGCTTCGACTAACATGACCTCCATGGGGACCTTGTCTTGGCTTGGCGGGTTGGCATCGCCTTTTGTTGTTGCAGTGCTTGCTGTACTCTGAGTCTTGATGGATCTCTGCGTGATGCACTCGAGGAAGACGCCGGGTGGGACTGGCACCCTGTCTGAGCCCATGTTAGCGAGGACATCGGCTTCCTCGTTGCTTTCACGGCCAATGTGGCGCAGCTCGCAGCCGTCGAAGTTGCCTTCCATCTGATTGTAGAGGTCTCTGTAGGCGATCATGTTGTCAGCGACGGCGTCGCAGGACTTCATGGTTTGCTGTACCACCAGGTAGGAGTCGCCGTAGATCATGAGGTGCGTGGCGCCGCAGTTCTTGGCCATCCGCATGCCGTGGATCAGGGCCTCGTACTCGGCTTCGTTGTTGGACGGCGTCGGAAAGTCCATATGTAGGACATACTTGAGCTTGTCGCCTTTGGGGGAGATGAGCACGACTCCTGCCCCGGCTGACTTGAATTTCTTGGAGCCATCAAAGTACATTGTCCATGCGTTGGACAAGTCGGGGACATTTGGTAGCTGGGCTTCTATCCACTCGGTGGTGAATTCTGGGAGAACTTGGGCCTCGATGGACTTCGGGTGAGCATACTTCAGCCCCCATGGTTCTTGTTCGACAACCCACTTGGCGACTCGTCCTGTCGCACGCTGATTTGTGAGGATGTCTGCTAGTCCAGAGGAGCTTACCACCGTGATCGGGTGCTCAGAGAAGTAGTGGACGACCTTTCTGGAGGTCATGAAGACTCCGTATGCCAGCTTCTGGTAATGAGGGTAGTTCTGCTTGGACAAGGTGAGTACTTCGCTAAGGTAGTAGACGGGCCTCTGCACCGGGTGACTGTGCCCTTCTTCTTCGCGTTCGACTACGAGCACCGTGCTCACCACCCTGTTCGTTGCTGAGACGTATAGGTAGAGCGGCTCGTTTTCCAGTGGTGCCACGAGGACTGGAGAGGTTGTCAGTGTCTTCTTGAGATGGTCGAATGCGTCCTGCGCCTCTTGTGTCCACTCGAACTTGTCTGACTTCTTCATCAGTTGGTAGAAAGGTAAGGCTTTCTCTCCCAACTTACTAATGAACCGGCTGAGAGCTGCGACTCGGCCAGCTAATCGTTGCACCTCCCTGAGCTTGGTTGGTGCTGGCATTGTGAGTATGTTCTGCACCTTCTCGGGGTTTGCTTCGATTCCTCTTGCGGATACAAGGTACCCTAGTAGCTCTCCGGCTGGTACGCCGAACACGCACTTCTCTGGATTGAGCTTGATCTGATACACGTCCAGCGCGGTGAAGACCTTGCGGAGGTCGTCGACTAGGGTATCCTCCTTTCGGGTAGTGACGACAATGTCGTCGACGTAGACTTGGACGATCTGCCCGATTAGCCCCTTGAGGCATGCTTGCATTGTCCGCTGGTACGTGGCACCTGCGTTCTTTAACCCGAACGGCATCGTCTGGTAACAAAAAACGCCGTCGGGTGTGATGAAGGCTGTCTTCTCTTCGTCCTCAACTTTCAGCCTGATCTGCTGGTAACCTGAGTAGGCATCCAGAAAAGATAGGCGTTCGCAACCTGCAGTCGAGTCGATGATCTGGTCTATCCGCGGGAGCGGGAAGTGGTCCTTGGGGCAGCATTTGTTGACTGCGGTGAAGTCAACGCACATGCGTAGTTTCTTCGTCTTCTTTTTCTCAACTAGAACCGGGTTGGCGACCCAGTCCGAGTCCTTGATCTCTCGGATGAACTTGGCGTGCAGTAATCTGTCGACTTCCATGGTGATAGCGTCTCGTTTGGGCCCTGAGAAGCGTCGCATGGATTGCTTGACTGGTCTTGCGTCCTTGTGTACTTTCAGAGAGTGCTCGGCGAGTTCCCTGGGTATCCCTGGCATGTCAGAAGGTTGCCATGCAAAGATTTTCTAGTTCTCACGTAGGAACTCGACGAGCGCGCCTTCCTATGCGGGGGTCAGACTTGATGAGACCTTGACTGTCTTTCCGCTGTCAGTCGGATGGACTTGGTGGGTGACAGTGTCGTTATTCGTGTTGAACGCTGCGTCTTTGGCAGGCTTCTTGCGAGCCGGGAAGATGGTCTTGTCGTTGTCGGCTGATATGGCCTTGAAGTGCTCTTCGACGCCGAAGAACTCGGAGATCTTGGCGAACTCGCGGTCGCAGCTGTTGGAGAGCCCGAAGTCGCCGCGGACGGTGATCACTCCTTTCGGCCCGGGCAACTTTATCATCAGGTAGGCGTAGTGGGGTACTGCCATGAACCTGGCAAAGCTTGGGCGTCCGAGGATGGCGTGGTATTGTGACTTCCAGTCGACGACCTAAAAGTCTATCGACTCCTTCCTGAAGTGCTCGGGTGTACCGAGGATGACGTCGAGTGTGATTGTTCCCATGGGCGTGATTGCTTGCCCTGGTACTATGCCGTGGAAGGTGGTCTCCGATTCCGGCAATTTCTCTGTCGACCTGTTAATTCGTTTGAGGGTGTCGGCGAATATGATGTTGATGCCGCTGCCTCCGTCCAGGAATACCTTCTTCAGGCTGTAGTCGCCGACCAAGGCCTCAATCACGAGTGCGGCGTGCCCGGGTCGGACTACCTCCGCTGGGTGATCTGCCCTGGAAAATGTGATTGGTGTCTCCGACCCGCGCAGGTAGCCTGGTACCGCGCGCGGGCTGTTGATGGCCTGAAGTACTTGGCGTGTGATGATTTTCTGCCTCCTGTTCGACGGGGGTCCCTTCTGGATCATGTTCAGCTGTGCCTGTGCGGCTGGGTACGTGTCGGCTGCTGCCGACGGACCTTGTTGCTGCTGCTGCTGCGGCTGGGGGAACACTCCTGCCGCCTGCACTTGGTTATTGTTTGCGGGTGCTGCCTGGATGGCTAGCTGCGGTGCCGCTTGAATGGCCTGCACCGGGGCGATGATTTGTTGCATGGCGTGGTAGATCTTTCTTGCTTTGCGGCAATCCTTCAACAGGTGGTTTGAACCCCACTTTCCTGTTTCCGGGTGGCGGAACGAGTGATGCTTACAGGGTTGCATCAGTTCCTCTGCTGGGGTCAACGGGCGCTTCCACTCGCGCTTCTGACTTCCATCATTGTGACCGATGCTGCTGCTGCCACGGTTGTACTGACTCGAGCTGGGCTGCCGACTTTGGTCGTGCTGTCGACTGCCCTCACGCTTGTCCTCACGGGGGGTTTCATAACCCGCCGCTACTAATTCGATTGAATCGTGGGTGTAACGTGCCTTCCTCTTTTGACGTGCCTCGCGCCAGTTGCTTGTTTCGCCTTCCTTTTTGGGAGAAGTTTCGCGGACGTAGTCCTCTCCTTCGGCCCACTAGTTGGCTGTCTTCATGAGTTCTATTGTGGTCTTCGGCTGGAGCCTACCGAATTCCTCCCGTAGGTCGCGGCGAGCGACGCCATGCATGAAGGCGTCCATCACTCGATCTTCTGATACGGGTTCCATGGTATTGCGGAGAAGTGTCCACCTCTGGATGTAAGAGCGGAGCGACTCATCCTTCCCTTGTTTGCAAGCCTGCAACTCGATGTAGGTCGTCGGCCTGGCGAATGTTCCCGAGAAACTTTTGATGAAGTTATCCTGGAATTCTTCCCATGTTCGGAAGGAGTCTTTGGGTTGGCTTGTGAGCCACCCGCGTGCCGAGTCTATCAGCATGAGCTGGATGTACTGCATTGCCGTGGTCGATGTTCCGCCTTTGCAGGTGCAAGCAATAAGGTAGTCTTCGAGCCATAGCTTTGGGTCTTGCTTCCCTTCGTACTTTGGTGTGCCAGCCGTCAACTTGAAGCCTTTAGGCATGCGGGTGTCGCGGATGTTGAAGCTAAAGCATGCCGCGCCACACGGCTCGAAGTCGCGGTCGGCGTGGTCGTCCGCGTGTGCCGCGCTAGCCGAACGCTCCTTGCGGTTGCGGTCCACCGTCTTCTGTGTCAGGACGTCACAGAGGTCCTTGACTGGCTGTCGCTGTGCCGCCGGGATGCCCGACGTCGTTGGTTCGTGCGCTCGGTTACTTGGCCCCTGGGCCGCCAGAGCTTCTTCGATTGCCCTTATGGAGGCAATTTGTTGCTTGTGGAGAAGGGAGTGCGCGTCCCCCTCCGGTGGCTGCGTGAGCCGGAGGTATGTCTCGACTGATATCAGGGCGGCGTTCGCCGTTTTTGGGACGGGTATCCCGTTTTCATCTTCGGTGACGAAGGACGAGTCGTGGTTACGGGTGAGCCTTGTTCGATCAGCTTCTGCCATGTGGGGGACACGGGCTCTGGTTCGCCGTGCTCCCTGGTTCACCTCTGTGGAAGATGTGAAAGAGAGGGCGGCTCGCCTGGCACTTGATGCATCCGCGTCCCTTTTGCGCCTGAGAAGTTCGGCCTTTTCGGCGCGAATCCGTTCGCCTTCCTTGCGTAGCAAGTACTGGACCGCCAGGTGGTCTTCTCGAGGTGCGTTGGGTGGGGGGAACGTGCCCTCGTCCACATGTTTCATGGCTTGGATCGCCATGTCCCGCGTGATGACAAGTTTAGTCTGGTCCGGCATGTCCACCTCTAGCGGATATGCGGGTTCGTCTTCGTCGTCATGCGGTGATGTGCCGGCCATGAAGACTTGCTTGGGGTAGACTTGAGTTGGGGAGTTGGTGCTGCCGCTGCTGCTTCTGTCACCCGCTTCTTGCTCGGGGTCGAAAATTGCTGCAACGTGGCGCGCGGCGCACCCGCTGTCGCGTCTCTTCGCGATTGTTCATGTGCTCACACTCGCCGGGGCGAGTGCGATTGGCTTGGGGTAGACCTGGGATTTCCACGAAGACGAGGGCGCGCGCGACATGGCTGTCGGACGCGGGCCCCTGGTCGCCCGTGCGGGTGCGACGGTGGAGGTGGATCTTGACTTGATTGACTGCCCGACCGAGGTTGGGGTAGTAGACTCGATTCGCGCGGCCGTTGCCGAGATTGTCGATGTAGATGTCCTCTTCGCGGGTGCAGCTGGCGCGAACCCTGCGGGTGCGGCAGATGCGATCTTCGCGGGTTCGGCGGTCGCGATCTCCGCGGGTGCGGCAGATGCGATCTCAGCGGGTCCAGCGGTCGCGATCTCCGCGGGTGCGGCAGATGCGATCTCAGCGGGTCCAGCGGTCGCGATCTCCGCGGGTGCGGCAGATGCGATCTCGGCGGGTCCAGCGGGCGCGATCTCCGCGGGTGCGGCAGATGCGATCTCAGCGGGTCCAGCGGTCGCGATCTCCGCGGGTGCGGCAGATGCGATCTCGGCGGGTCCAGTGGGCGCGATGGTCGGCGATTTTGGTGACGCCGTCGCGCGTAGCGCAGTAGTCGTAGACCTGAGTATGCCACGACTATCGATGCAACAGAATATGGAGCCGAAGGTGATGTGTATACCTTTGTCCAGATCGGCGTACACCGATTGATGAGCTGGCGAGTGGATGACGTACTCAAAGGAGCCGAATCGGATCGACTCCCTGATGGCGGATGCGCCGATCTTCATTGCGGATGGAGCCGGTGCGACCATGATCCTAGCACTTGTTTGCGTTCCCACAGACGGCGCCAATTGACGAGGTGTTAACTCGACAAGTCCCAGGGTTGTGCACCCCGGGTTGATTGATGGGGAGAGAGAAGAGTGCAAGGTGATCACGACGGCTGACCAGCAAGGTTTTACCCAGGTTCAGGCTCCCGGAGGATAACACCCTACTCCTGCTTGTCTGATTATTGATGCGAGTAGCGATTACAATGGAGAGATTGCGATCTCGCTAGGGTTTGTTGTGGTTCTGAGCGTGTCCTCTCGGACGGGCAACCCTCCTGGCTTTATAGGCAGCCAGGTCTCGGGTGGTTGGTGCCAAATGCATCTACAGATATGGCAGGTTATGCTTTCCTAACCGACTTGGACTAGGTTACATGGTATCCCGCGTGGGCCTCCTATGGGCCTTTCCATCCTTGGCGCGGCCCAGGTAGCATCATCGTGGGCTACCCGCAAGGTAGCCCCACGTCACCGCCAAAGAAGACGCCGAGAACATCGTAAAGACATGCAAAGGCTGCCAGTTGTACGCTCGCCAACCTCATTTGCCGGCACAGGAGCTAAGGACGATCCCAATCACCTGGCCGTTCGCGGTCTGGGGCTTAGACATGGTGGGTCCTTCAAAAAGGCGCGCGGTGGGTACACTCACCTATTGGTCGCTGTCGACAAGTTCACCAAATGGGTCGAGGCTAAACCGATCAGCAAACTTGACGCACGAACAGCCACCAATTTTCTCTGGGGACTTATCTCTCGGTTTGGAGTTCCACACAGCATTATCACCGATAATGGCAGCAATCTGTCCCAAGGCGACATAGAAGAATACTGCAGCGATCTGGGCATCCGGCTTGATTTGGCATCCGTGTCACACCCTCAATCCAATGGAAGTAGAGCGTACAAACGGCCTAGTCTTATCAGGACTTAAGCCTCGTCTCGAAGCTCCATTACACAGGGCAGCCGGTGCATGGGCAGACGAGTTACAGTCGGTACTGTGGAGTTTGCGCACAACGCCAAACAGGTCTACCGGCTACACTCCCTTCTTCTTAGTATATGGCGCTGAGGCAGTGCTACCTACCGACATGAAGTACGACTCCCCAAGAGTTCAAGCCTACATCGAGCAAGACGTAGAAGGTGCAAGACTGTAACATCCCAACATTTTGGAATGTTCAAAAATCACTAAAATTTAAAACTTTTCCTTTTATTAAGATAAAATATTAAATGCATAAGGAAACCAACTATGAAAGACTTCAAACATGAGTTTAATATTTCAAATGTCACAGTTTAAACATTTTATTATCCACTGTATTTCAAAAACCTTAAAATATAATTTGACAAATATTTTACAAACTACAATTCATTTTATTTTAAATAAATTAGTTTCTTTATAAGTATTTGAATTAAACCACTTAGCCATATCTATTCATAAATATAAGATTATTCAAAATGGTATATAATTACTAAATGGTTTTCATTCCTTTAACTAAGTTCAAAATATAGTTTGGAAATTATAAGCCTATAGTGTATAACTTTAAAACTTCATAAAATTTAAATAAATGAATTAGCCAAATAAACAATTCATTTGCTTAAATGTCATCTTATTTATCTAATAAGTGTGATGAGATAAATTCCTGTTTTACCTCACTTGTTATGTGTTGGTGTGCTTAGTAACTCTTAAGTACATTAACTTAGGTTGTCCTTTAATAACCTTAATGAATTTCCTAAAAGTATTGCTAGCACATTCACTTTTGAGTTTCCACAATAGTTCATCTTGTTTCCTAAGAGTTGCACTAATTTCATTTGTGTGTTATGCATGTGAATGATTGTTTGGTGTTATATGTTATCCAGTAGTTCCTTGTGTTTTGCAATGCTTAATATATGACTTTCTTATCTTAGATTGTTGTCAACACTTGGTTGCCATGTGATTGTTTGTTTATTGGTTGAAGTGACCTTAATTGTGGTGTCTTGTTAAATAGGCCTAGTGCACCATTTTAGCTCTTAGTCATAAACTGGCTTGAGGTGTTACCATTGTTTGTCGCCTAGTTACTTGGTAGTAGGTGTTTCTTGAGCTAGTAACAGTTTGACATGTGAGTGTGCTCAATGCTAGTTGTAATTTTAATACTTGCTTGTGTGTTAAGGTACTTTTGTCTGGAGTATTTCCTAAACTATTAATATACTTTTGTCAGAAGTATTTCCTGAAACTAATATAACAACTCTTATTAAATGATATGATAACCCTAAGTAAAGTGTTGTTGTAATGTTCTGAAGAACTACCTTTTTAATACTCAGAGTTGTTGTGTATATTTTCTTAGGAGAATCTGTTGTTTTCTTAGCTCTATGGACTTTGTTGATTGTTATTGTAGAGCTAAAGGAGTTGTTTGCTGCTATTTGTATCTCAGTGTCTTGTACAATGCTTGCTGTTTGTTATGTCCTTGTGGTTTTGTCTTGTGTTCTGAGTGAGGTTCATTTTCATTTTTACGACGTTAGATACGATCGGGAAGGAGCGGGAAATGTGGAATGAACCTGAGGAACATCAAGATCAAGACCAAGAACATATTGCTGAGCCAGGCAAGCCCACCTCACCACTATAATGATTTCTATTATTTTATCAAGCATGTTTTGTTTTAAAATAAAATAATGCATGATTTACTTCTTTTGTGGCACCTTGCCACCCGAAAACTATTTTTCAAAATATTGTTTGGCCAAAGTTATCTACTAGAACAGCTGTAGGTATTATAAAAAGAGTCTTTCATGATGAGTCTTGTCATTGAAGGCTCTATAAAGAAGATTAAGATTTTCAAATAGTATATTCTGTTATCTTACCTCAAAACTATAGGATGGGGACCTATTTGGATAAAAATATTTTATGGAGGAAAACCCGAACTGCTGGGAGCAATCGGCGAGCAAGTGTTTTATTAAAACCCGAGTTGCTGGGAGCAATCGGAGGTGTTTGCGAAAACCCGAGCTGCTGGGAGTAGTCGGAGAAGAAAGTGTTTTGAAAAACGAAGTGTGACCCTAGCTGCCGCTTGAACAATTAACCCGTGCAACCACATTACCTCAAAATGGGTACGAGGCCTAACGGAAGCTTGTTGGTGTTGGTATTCGAATTTTCCTCAATTGGCTAGATGGGGTTCGAGGCCCCGGAACCGAATGCTGCAAGAAAATGGGCATACAGAGAGTGGACTTCGTGTGCCACCGGGAAGCAACGGTGGGTCTCCTGTCATGGCGGTATGAGGCTAGGGGAAACCGCAAAGATACGGCTAGCTCACTCGGTGCCGGGGAGAACAAACCCACTCGACGAGGATATTCTGATACCAGCATCAACATAGTGGAAATTAGGATTGGCCGTCTTTTGTGTGCATGCTGTCTCTATACAGTCCATGGTTGATCCACGGCAGACCATCCGAATCTTGTGGTGAAAGTGTACAACCTCTGCAGAGTGTAAATCTATTCGAATAGCCGCGTCCGCGGTCATGGACGGTTCGGAAGGTCCCACTAGGCATGCTGGATGTTTTATGTTTTAAAAAAAAGGAAGGTTTTCGAAGGAAAACGAGGAGGAAATAAAGTGGTACCTGGGAGGAACGGAATTTGGGCAAGGATGGTTGATCTCGGGGAGACAACCAGTCCGACCTCAAGGAAGAAAAAAAAAAGGTTACCCCTATCCTAGTGTTTTTAAAGGTTTTACAAAAATAAAGTTTTGAACTTAGATATGTCCTTGCTATATCTAAGAGAAGAGAATTCTATCTCTAAATGTTTTCTTCAACAAAGATATAGAGATGTCGTATTCTCTAGGTCTAAAATCAGGGTATTCGAAAACTGAGCCCTATAGTCGTATATATATATAGCAGCCATCCCAGTTTTCCAAAAGCGTTTTTCTTGCACTATCATGAGAATTTAAAACTAGAGGTGGTCTTGCGAGTACGTAAATGTACTCATATGGCTGTGTCCCTGGATATTCAAACGTCCAGGTTGAAATGAGGAGATGTACGACAAGAAGGAGGAGTACGCCGACGACTACGCCAACTGAGTGTCCCGCTCAACTGCTCTGTGGGAATGCGTCAGGACGTGACGAGGGTCGACGCTAGCCGAAGCTTCCTCTGAACCTTAGTTAATATTCGTCAAGTGTGACGATGTTTGCAGACTTGGTCATGAGACCATTATTTATGTAAGTCTTATACTATTCGAGTTGTATGATGTAACTTTGTATACCATGTTGGTTATGTGATCGCGATGCACTGATCATTGGGATCGTGATCTGTTTACATAACGTGGTCATCTCTGACGGTTAGTCAGAGGGGTCCTCACAACTGGTACCATATTGTTAGTAAGTAATTATGTATAGAAAAGTTTTAAAGTTCTATTGCAAACTTTCGTTAACTCTAAAATTGCTCCATGTAATTAGGAATCTAAAATGAGCAACCATTCTTATTGGGGTCTTAATTCATTCTTGTCTCCGTGAAACTTAGTTTTCGAATTTGTTTGATAATTGAGGAGAACGATGGAGCTGAAAATTTGTTTTCAGAAATGAATGAGGTATGAGATATGACTGATATCTAGGACCTTGTTTTGTTTACAAGTTTTTATGAATTTCAGTGGGAGTACCTGAGCTCATATTGTATGAGTTTGTACTACAAGATAGAAGATGCTAGGCATCTCGATATCCAAATTAGTTTGGCACTGATTCATATTCAATCTAATTGAGCCATGGTAGCTTCATCATGATAGGAGTCATGATAGAATGGATAAATAGTGTAAGTGAATTTGCTCATTGCATTAAAAGACCACTAATAGTGAAATCCAGAAGAACACTTATCATATGATGATCAACTTCAACATAAAACTCCAAAGGGTGCTAATACTGACTATTCACGCCTAGGATTTTGTTCAAATTTGATTGGCACATATTTTGATGTTGAATGCTTCTTCCGCATAGAGAGGAAAAACCTAAAGAGGATCTGCAAAAGTATTTGGCAGAAAAGTAAAGACTAGAAAGTCTAGTTCAGGTGTATACGGCCAATATACATGTTATAGATATTTTTCCTATTAGTCACGTACTGTAATTCTTGGGTATTTGTACTAGATTGGGTGGTATGAACTGTCATACAACTCAATACAAGAATATAATGGCCTAAGTGACTTACGAGGAATGTGATAACAATACGCAACGAAAATAAGATAATTTGTTATTGTGTTCGTAGTTGGTATTATAACTAGCCCGCAAGATTTATTCTAAAATAACTTACTAAATTTGTTATTTTGTTCTGGTCTAAATAAAATAAGTAGTTGTTCAAATTTCGACCATAATCCATAGAAGATGGATAAGTTATTATAAATCTTGTTGGTAAAACATATATCTATAATACTAACGCTAAACGCCACAAGGCTAATGATTTGAATTCCACATAATTGTGGAACCGCCATTTAAGTCATATTAGAAATAATTGCATGAAGAAACTCAATGTTGTTGAATTTCAGAGTCACCTGATTTTGAATCATTTGACACTTGCAACACTTTCTAAAAGGAAATTGACTTGAACTTCGTTCGAGAGGCCTAAGATTGAACGAATGGATAATCATGTTGGAAATCACACATGATTGATGTATGTGATCCATTGGGTGTAGCCATAAGCGGTAGATTCATCTACTTTGTTGATGATTTGAATAGATATATTCAGATTTACCTATTCAATGAGAAAGAAGTCTGATTTTTTTTGAATATGTTCAAAGATTTCAACATGACGCAGAAAATCATCGTAACAATAATATCTAAGATGAGTTCATAGAAGCGATTATTTAAGTTACAGGTTTGGCACAAGACATCTATATGTTGCGTAATTAATTCCACAAGTTATGCCTCCCTAAAACAAAACAGAAGTATGGTGGTTCGAGAGACATAATCAGACCGTGTTTTGACATGGAATATCAAAGATGTAAATTGAAATTGCAATTATATTTTTGAAGAGCTATGCTTTAGAGACTACCGCTTTTACACTTAAAAGAGTACCATCATATATGATCCACTGAATTTACAACCATATGAGATATGTGACGGGAAGTTACCCAATGGTCTTTTCTTCATTTTTGGTATGCAAATGATTTTCCACCAAAATGGATAAATATCTTTGTAGGTTATCCCAAGGAAGCATTGGGAATTCTTTCCACTTTAAGCCAAAGATAAAGTGTTGTTGTCGCTGAGAATGGCTTATTTCCGAGAAGGATGTTCTCGTGAAAGTTTTCAGTGGGAGGACAATAGAATTCAATACCTAAGATGACCAGAGTGGCGCAACACCAGAATTTGTTCTGGAAGCAGCCATGTCGCCCATGACACCCACAACTACAAGTTGTTGAAGCTTTGGAGATTGAATTATATATTGAACCTCACTAGTCGGGTACGCTTTTTGTAGCGTACCTGCACTTTAAATAAGGCAGATACCTGTGTATAGTGCAAATCCCTGGATCGATTCATTTGCACACACAGTTTACGATGTAATATCACAACAAAGCATCAATTATATTACATCGATGATCCAGAATTACAAAATATTTTATACAAGTTGCATAGCGTAAAGCTAGCATTGAAAAAGTACACAGCGGAAACACAATAGCAGTGAGTCTCTATAACTTTCATGCTGCCACAGGCGAAAACATGTTGGTTGTAGACTCGAAACCTTTACGAAACCTCACTCGTCATCTGATCAAATCTGCAATAAGAAAAATATTGCAACAACGTGGGTCAGATTCCATTAAAAATGGAGTCTGGCAAGTGACACTACGGTGGACACTTATGGAATAACTCTAAAGCCTATATGCATATTTGGCTAGTGGAGCTCAAGGCTAATTTGCATAAAGCCATTTTTTCTTATTCTTTTGAAAACACTTTTCTTGAAATCTCGACGAGTATGGCATGAAAACCATAAATCTCATCTTCCCTTGTTCACCCATCAACTTTTAACTTAGAAATTGGAATGGTGGAATCCTCCGTTGACGTCCTTGATCAGCTGCTCAATATTGTCCGTAACCGGGGACACGGCTAAGTACTTAGTTTTACACTCTGCAGAGGTTGTGCACTTTCACCATTGTACCCATTCAACCCAAAGTATCCTTTACACACCATTTGTGATAAGGAAAGGAGAAAATGAGACGAGATCTTTCAGAAGCATTTTCCCTCCCACATGGCTTGACCCGTTCCACCTAACATCCCCCTACATCTGCTTGTCAAGCCGGAGAGAGTCCACGCAACATAATTGATCAAGCCAGAGCCCATATGGCAATGGCTGCACTGGAAGCAATCGTCACTCGGAGTTCTTCAGATTCCTCTGTTCCTGGGTGGCCATTCTCAAGTGTACATACTCTAGGAACCATAGAAATGGACCTGAGTAGCCACTCAACATAAACCATCCGACCAATTACCACCCAGGTGTTTCATTCTTAACTTAGTAGAATTTAGATTTTCACAAAACAACATTTGCATAGCAACAATAATTCTACTAAGTATTGCATAGGAACCTAGACACAGGTATAAGGGATTCTACACAGGTTTAGCATAGCAACACATGCATATAAAAATACACTAAGTAATGCATATAAAAATAGGAAGTTTATGAGGTGTGCCACTTGCCTTTGAATGTTGTCGTTGTTCACAACTCTTTTCAACGATACTCGGGACTCTCCGTTCAGTCTAAACAA
The DNA here is from genome assembly GCA_026929855.1 of Poa annua. NCBI lineage: Eukaryota > Viridiplantae > Streptophyta > Magnoliopsida > Poales > Poaceae > Poa > Poa annua. The sequence goes on along the minus strand of CM049427.1, from coordinate 122,990,159 downwards.
TACAAACAAACAACAATACAACCATCATAAAACAACACAACACTTACAAACAAGTTTCTTAACTTCTAAGGAAAACATGACATGCATGATATGCAAGTTATTTCTAAGGACTAGAGATGCAAGCCATGCCATGGAAAATCTTTTAAGTTAATGCAAGGCAATAGGTTGGTCCAAAAATGGCTAAGGACTAAGGTCTTTAGTTGGATAAACATATTTTGTTTTATATCTTCTTGAAATAAGCACTCTAATGGTTTAGCCATGATGTGCAAAATACTTAGAGAAAAATACTAAGTCATTTGTTCAAGATGATCAACAATTATTATCAACTCTTTGTAAATTGGACATTCACTATAGTGAGAGAGACAGACACCCGGCCAGCCACTTAAATTGTGGAACAGGTCTCATGTACGTGGACATGTAAGGTTTGTTTCCAGGCCGCTTCATCCCACTATGCTGCTAGGATCCAACAACTTCAAGATGATAACATCATGATCAAAATTTGTTTAAGTCTAAAAGACAAGATTAGGAAAGAGGGAAAAGATAGAAAGAAAGATGTAGTTGTCCTCCAGGCTTCATCTCCAGACTTGTAACTTTCTTATGGATGATGTCTTGATTGAGTTCTGGGTAGTCCTGATGATTCTTCAGACTTGATGATTCTTGTATCCTCGAGGCTGGTCTTGGATTTTCTTAGTCTTCATGAAATCTCAGAGGAGAGGGAAGGACAGAGAGAGAGACTTAGAGAATAAAAGGGGTTGGCCTTCTTAAACTTCTTCTCACTTTTCTTCTAAGTGCTTGACATTTTGAGGATGCTTCCAGAGTCTGTTTTCTTCTAAGTCCTTCATGAAGTTTCAGAGAAAAGAAAGAGAGAGAGAGAGAAGACTTGGAAAATATTTCTAGTTGGTCTTCATGACTTCTTCTTGATTTTCTTCTAAGTGCTTCTTCTCCTTGAAGATATTTCTGAAGTCTTGTTTTTGGCTAAGTCCTTCATTGGTCTTCCAGCTCCATGTTGAAAATTACTAAGTGTCTAGTGCATAGCACTTTTCTAAAATACTAAGTTTGAAAATAATCCTAACTTAGAGAAAACTAATGAAGAGGGGTTTTCCTATGAGAATATATCTAAATATAAAATATGCTATGAATGAAATGAAATTTTAAATCACAAGAAACATCAAAATAACTTTTGTGATTTCTTTATAAATATGCCTGAATTTATAAATGCAATTTAATTAATTTCTAATTCTGGAAAATATAATAAAAGGAATAATTATAAGATTAAAGTTTCCTATGACTAAATTTTTATAACAAAATTTTATACTTAGTGTTTAATAGACAGAGAGCATTTAATTAAATCTATAGCAATTGGATTTAATCAAAAATAATATTTCTATTAAAAGTTATTTCAAAATTAGTCAAACTATTCAAATTAAACACACAACTATGAATTCATTCAAAATCTACTCAAAATTATTTTATAGCAGTGGCATTAATTTACACATATTCTAAAGTTTCTAAAACATATTTATTTGCAATTTTTGGATTTATAGATTTAAAGTTATTACAAATATACTCAAATTCACCCTTTTGAAATTTGAATATTTTATACTAAGTCAAATTTCAATTTTGTCAGATCCAAAATATTCTACATGTCAAGAGCTTTCCAAATATATAAAAATTATTAAATTTGGAGTTGTGGTTAAAAAGTTGGAAGAGATCTAAGTGAGAGGGGTGTTTCTATAAAATTGCCAATTAAATTTAATTAAGGAAATTATTTTCCACGTGGCAGCTGACTGGGCAGTGACGTGGCTGATGACTAGGCGCTGAGCTGGATAAGTGATCAGATCTGATCCGCACGTTTTAGATCTAACGGATGAGAACACAACGTACCGGTTCGGTTAAATAATAAAAACCGATCCGTCCGATCGAGATCCGACGGTGGAGATCTAATCTATTAGAGGCCAGCGGCGCTAGGTCGCCGGAGTCCTCGCCGGAGATTGCACCCGCGGCGGCGACACCTCGGCATCGAGCGCTTCCGACGAACTACAGGCTACGAGGACGATCTGAAGTTACCAGAGCGTGCGGAAGGTTGCGGCGAAGACGTTGGCGAGGCGGACGGCTTCGACGTGCCCTTCTCCTCCGTGACTCGCTCGCCGGAGTTGCCGTTGGCGACGGCGTACTTCTGTCGCGCACGGACTCGTCAATCTGGCGTAGGAGAGGACAAACGTCAAGGTCAAAAAGATGCGCACGGACTCGGGAAAGGATGTGGGGGTGGTTCCCGGGCTCGGGCGGTTGCTCACCTCGCCGGAAAGGAGGAATCGGGCGGCGGCGGCAATGGCAGCGACGCGGAGAAATTCGAGCAGCCTGGTGGCGGCTTCCGTTTAGGGTTTCAGGGAAAAGGAGCGGCGGCGGCGGGAGTTTATATGGGGGGGGGGGGGCGTCAGGAGAACTTCTCCTTGCGAGAGTCGCGGCGTATGATCGTATCCGGATCGAACTCCTCTGCTCTGTTCGTTGCGATATGGGAGGAGAGGGATGACGCGTGGGTCCCGCGCGTCAGAGAGAGAGCGCGCGGTGCGGACGGAGCTGGGCCGCTGCTGGGCCTCGGGCGGCTGCGTGCGCGGCAGACAGGAGATGGGCCTCGGCCCAGTTGGCTCGGCCGTTTCTCTTTTTCTTTTTTCTTTTTTGACAAATCATTTTCTGTTTTCAACTTTTAATTCAAAATTGATTTTTAAACTTAACCAAATATTTTCAGAAAAATTAATAAAAATATGTTTTGGAATGCTAACTTAATTTAGGACTTTTTGGTAGTATTCTTGCCCAAAATAAAAATTTGTAAATTGGAATATTTTGAAGGATACAATTTAACATGTATTATGGAATAATTTCTAAAACAACATATCATTAAATATTAAATTTCAAACTCTTATTTAATTTAAGCCACAAGATAGAATGGGGTTTATGCCTGAATGCATGAGTGCAATGCTTGAATCCTCTTTCAAAAGTAATATTATGTTTTATTTTAAGATAATCTTTTGAACTTCATAAACAACCTTGTAAAGGAATTTTGATTTAATTCTTTTCTTATACAGGATACATATTCATGAAAATCATTTTTGGTGTTGAAGATACATGGAATTCATTTTAAGTTAATGACATGTTTATTTGGATAATCCATGTTTTAAATAGTTTAAAAGGATCACTTATAAATATTATTTTAATTTATGAATGGCTATGGCTATGTGATTGGAATCAATTTCTTATATGTAACTATTTACTTAAAATAAAATGGATTGTAGTTTGTAAAGTATTTGTCACATTATATTGTTTAAGGTTTTTGAATTACAGTGGATAATAAAATATTTAAACTGTGATATTTGGAATATTAAACTCTTTCAATAAGTTTTGAAGTCTTTTATAGTTGGTTTCCTTATGCATTTAATATTTTATTTTAATAAAAGAAAAGTTTTAAATTTTAGTGATTTTTGAATATTATAAAATGTTGGGATGTTACACTTTTGTAATCGAATAATAAGGATTTGAGAACGAAATATTATTGTAAGACAATAGTAAACCGATTGTATACAAGGAAGCGATGATGGGCCCTTAACTCTGTTTAAAATGGTTGAACGCCATAAAATCCAAGATAGTATTCATAGACGAAATCAAGCTTGGAACTTGGTAATAAAAATGAGTCTATAAACAGAAGTGGATGTCAAATCCATAAAAGGTTTGAGTTGTCAAAAATTGTTTACGACAAAGTTCAAGAACTTGACTACGTTAAGATTTGTATCTTCCGTAGCGAAACCTTAAATTTGAATGGGATTATTCTAGCAATCGCTGCATATGAGTTATGCCGGGTAACAAAGTTGTGTTCCTTAGTTCGAGTACTAACCAAGGACGTATAGCTGATACATCCGAGGGAGTTGTTGTAACATCCCAACACTTTGTAATATTAAAAAATAACTAAAATTTAAAACTTTTGTTTGATTAAAATAAAATAATAAAATGCAGAAGAAAACCAACTATAAAGGACTTCAAACATATTGAAAGGGGTATAGTATTTTAAATGTCTCAATGTTTCATTTTTTTTTTTAAATGTTGTTCAAGCTAAACATTTTATTATTCCTTTGTATTTTCTTAAAACCTCGACATATAAATTGACAAAAGTACAAACTTCAAACCATTTTATTGTAATAAAATAGTTTCTCTATAAATATTTGTTTTCAACCACTTAGCCATAGCTATTCATAAATTAAAATAATATTTACAGGTGTTCTTTTCAATTATTTAAAACATGATCTATTTGCCAAATGGTTTTAATTCATTCAACTAAGTTCAAAACATAGTGTTGAAATTACAACCCTATGGTTTATAACTTTAATAACTTCATATATTTAATAATTAATTAATTATCCAGATAAACATTTCCTTAGCTTAAATGATTTTCATTTTCAAAACATAAAATGATTTTCATGAATATATGTTCTATATAAGAAAAGAATTAAATTTAAAATCTTTTCCAAAGTTGCTTATGAAGTTTCAAATGATTTATCTTAATATAAAATATAATGGTGCCGAAAATAAAATTGAATTAAAATTTGAATCCATTATAATTCCTATTACTTTAAAGATATTTATTTTCTATTATTCTACTATTATACCAAAATAGAAATGAATGGTTATTGGAATATGAGTTTAAATAACATATATTCAAAACTTATATAGTATTATAATTTTATAAATTTATTTAGCCAAAAATAAAATTATTTAAACCATATTTCCAAATTTAACTTAAAATGTCAAATTTGTATTTAGTCAATATTTCTATATTATTATTTTTGAAAATTATTCAAAACATGCCAACAACTGGTTTAACACAAAGATATTGTTTTTATAAATTTATAGAATTTTATTTGACATCATTTGGAGTTTTAAATCAAAAGATATTAATTAAATGGAAAAAAGAAAAGAAAAATAAAATGTGCTGACATCACTGCTGACGTCATCGTCTTCCTCCTCCAGCGATTTTTTCGGCCGAAACCTCTCTCTGGATTCCTATCCAAAATTCGTCGTGAAGATTGCGATCTGTTTCCTTCTCTGGCCCTACTTAATCTCCACACACTCCTCCCTCTTTCCCCTCTCTTTCCCGTGCAAACCACGCCGCCAGGCCGCCGCAGTTGCTCGTCGGAGTTCGTCGAAGCCGCCGCCGTGTTTCTCTATTCCCGGAGCAGTGAGCCTCCTCCCTCCCGTTCCATCCCCTCCATTTTCTTCACCGCCCCCGTACGAGTGTTTCTAACCCATCCCCGACCTTCCCTTCTCAGAGAATCGAGCGGGCCGAGCTCGCCGGACCGCCGGAGATCTTCACGGCACCGCCCGTGCGAACCATCCGTTCCAGGAAGCACCCGCAGTGGAAGACTCCGCCATCTCCTTCGCCGCGACACGCCGCGCCCGAGGCCATCCTCCGCGAGCTCAGGGAAGAACAGCAAAGACCGGAGCGTCCTCGCCGGAGCCGCCGCCGCCATCTTCATCAACTATGGCAGAATCCCGCCGCCAGCCTTAGGTCGACCAAGGTGAGCCATCCGATCTTCAATCTACGGCCTAGATTAGATCCAGCCGATCGAATCGGTATGGTTGCGTTTGAACCATCGGATCTGGATCTGACGGCCCAGATCCAGTCCCTTAACCACGTCAGCGCCCATGTCAGCGCCACATCGTTGCCTCGTCAGCGTCCAGTCAGCGCTGACGTGGATTTTTTTTTCTTTTAATTAGTTTAAATGGCAGTTTTGCAGAAAAGCCCCTGCCACTTAGATCTGTTATAAATTTTTAACCACTTATCCAAATTAGATAAATTTTATATATTTGGAAAGGCATTGACATGAAGAATATTTAAGATCTGCCAAAACTCAAATTTGACTTAGTTTAAAATATTCAAATTTCAAATGGTGAATTTGAGTAATTTTATTATAACTTAAATCTATAAATCCAAAAATTTCAAATAAAATTGTTTTAGAAACTTTATAAAATGTGTGATATGATGCCTCTGTAATAAAATAATTTTGAGAAATTACTTTGACGATTTAATAGTTGTATGTTTAATTTGAATAGTTTGACTATTTTTGACATAACTTCTGAAAAGTCTCGTCTCGATCTTCAACTTTTCCTTCTCACTAAATGAGTGTATAGGATAGTTTGGGTTGATTGAGTCTAATGGTGAAAGTCACACTCTCGAGAGTTAAAACCTAAGATCTTAGCCGTGTCCCCGGCATCGGACAATTGAGTGACTTCACAAGGCTGTCTTCTGAAAATCTCTTCATCCCAATTTCTTAATAAAACTTTGATGGGTGAACATGGGTAGGAGACATGGATTTGTCTCGAGATGTCACATAAAGAGAAGATATTGTTTCAAAAAGTTGTTTACCAAAAGTAGGAGAAAACTTGCTTTGCGCAATAGTATTGAGCTCCACCAGCCAAATAAGTATATAGAAATAGCTTAGTAGTATATTAGCATTTAAAAGTCACTTGGCACCACAATTAAATTGTGCTGGCCCTTTATAGCTGGGCTACAACTAAACCTTGCAGATTGTTCGGATGAGGAGTAAGGGGCTCGTCTTCGAGCTACAACCAACATGATTTGCCAGTGGCTTCATGGAGATGATGTAGCTCCATGTTATCTTTAGAATTGCGTATGAACTCTGAAATAATTTGTGAATTATTAATTTTTTTAGCTAGCGCTTCAGCTATGCAAAGTTGTAAGGAATATTGTTTTTGGATCATTCGTTCTCGATTGTAATAAATTTTGACATTGTACTGTGATGTTACATCTTATTGGAAAATGCGAGACTTATGTGATCCAAGTCTTCCGCACGCTTCATATGCACCATTGCTTTCTTAAGCAAGGGTGCTACAGTTGTTGATCCCGAGAGATCTAGAAAGGGGAATGCAAACTTCCATGATAGAAGTATGCATCACGGAGATAATATCTTCATAGAATGAAATAGTCAAATGAATTTTTGATTTCATTATGAACAATGAAGATGCTTGCTTTCGCAAGAAATTAAGTGGGAGCGCTAAGACATATTCATGATACTTTATGTAGATGACATATCGTTGACTGAAAGATCATGTATATTTACTTGACATAATTAAAAGTTTCACTGAAAATAGTTTTCACTAAAACGACTTAGCCCAAAAATCATGTTAGGCATCTAAGATTCATGGAGATGAACTGATACGCGTAAAAGGTTGGGTCAAAGTACATAAAAGAGATACCAAAGTAGTTCGATATGGAAACATCAAGAAGTGTTCTTGTTACATGGTGTGTTAACAAGACTTGAGTGTATTCGACACTTGATGAGTTTAGAAATTTTTTTTTTTCTTATCAGTCATAAACACCATGATATGTACACAACCATATATCATATGCTGTAATATAGTTACAAGCATATACCAGAGTGATTCATGTGATGATCACTAGATAACAGTAAGATATTCTTTGGTGCTTTGGAAGAACGAAGAATATATTTTGGGTACGAAAGTGAAAAACATATTGCTGTAATATGTTACACCGAGGGGAGTTGTATCACATATCCGAATAAAATTAATTTTGATCTCAATTAGGCTATATGTGCGTTCAGTGAAAGTGGCACAATAGGATGGAAGGAAGTTCCATGTTGGTTTTGGACGAGTTCCAAAGTTCAACAATATGACGGATTCTACAAATGAGGATAAGTGTACTGTTGTTGTGACAAACGACATACTACAACCTAAGTCTAAATACATCATTGCTATGACTAGCAAACGATAGCTAAGTATATCGTTGTTTTGACAACAAATTTTGAGTCAAGCAGTTCTTGCAAACTTGGTGTAGTTCCATGTGTGTCAGATCTATGAAGCTATATATTATTTTTACCGTATTAGCAACGTGATTCAGACCGATGAACTAAAGGTTCCACCATGTGACCAAAGCTATACAAAATCATGCATAATCTCATTCGGTATGAGTCGTGCGTAGAGACGCAAAAGATATGCAATATACATACGAACCTGAAACGTTCAAGGTCCGTTAACTAAAACCTCTTCCATGAGCTAAACATGATCATCACCAGAAGTATTGGTGTTGGATCTTTACAAGTGTTAACTAGATTATTGACTCTAGTGCAAGTGGGAGACTAAAAGGAATATGCCCGAAAGGCAATAATAAAGTGGTTATTATCTTATTCCATGTTTATGATAAATGTTTATTTCTCATGCTAGAATTGAATTAACTGGAAACGTTAATACATGTGTGACTAATGAACAAATAAGAGTTCCTAGTAATGCCTCTCGTTTAACTAGCTCGTTGATTAACTGATGATTAAGGTTTCCTGATCATGAACATTGGATGTTGTTAATAACGGGATCACGTTATCAGGAGAATGATATGATGAACACACACCCAAATTAAGTATATCAATACGATCAAGTCATTAAGTTTATATTGTTGTACTGAGCATACGAAGTAACCCTAATACTTAGACCATGAGATCATGTCAATCACTAACACCGGAAGAATGCTTTGATGACATCAAACGTCACACCGTAACAGGGTGACTATAAAGGTGGCGTTGGGTATTCCGAAAGTATTAGTTGAGGCTCATGGATAAAGAAGTGGGATTTGTCCATCCAGATGACGGAGAGATATACTCTGGGCCCTCTCGGTGATATCACATCGACACCGCTTGCAAGCACGTGACTAGGTCACAAGGATGTCATATCACAGAACGAGTAAAGAGTACTTGTCGGGAGCGAGATCAAACAAGGTATAGATGATACCAATGGTCGGATCTCGGACAAGTAAAATATCGCGAGACAAAAGGAATTGGTTATGACGTTTTTGGTTCACACGATCACAAGATTCATCGTCGAATATGAAGGAGTCATTATGGATCTCAAGATCCCGCTGTTGACTATTGATCGTAGAGGTGTCTCGATCATGTCTACATTATTCACGAACCGTAGGGTGACACACTTAAGGTTTGTCGACGCTTTTGGGTAGACACGGATTTTCGGAGAAAAGTTTGGACAGCACCAAAATTGTTTCGGGTAATATTGAAATAGTTCAAGGGGTTAATTGTCAATGGTTGTTAATAGAATTAACAAATGAACCAAGGGGGTAAGTGTTAATGTTTGGTAATAGAATTATCAAATATTAAAAAGAAATGAAATTGTTTTATTTAATAAAGAAAAACCCTTGGGATTTTTGAGTGGAGATTAAAAGAGAATGAGTTGTCATGAGTGGATGCTCCACTCACATCAAGAGGGAAGAGGTGGAGTCACCCCTAGGGGCAACGACCCAACCTCACCCCTCTCCTATATATGGAGGGGTGGGAGCTCCCTTTTGAGAACACACTTGATCCTCTCTCCCTCCTCCCGCTGCTCCACCTCTCGGCCATCTGCTTGGCGAAGCCATGGCCGTTTAGTTCTCCACAACACCACGCCGTCGTGCTGTTGGAGTTCCTTGGTGGTTCTACTACTTCCGCTGCCCCGCTGGATCGAGGGAACGGAGGTCGTCATCAAGCCGTACGTGTGACCGAGTACGGAGGCGCTGCCCGTTGCAGCGCACATGTTCACGATCTCGAGATTGGAGAGTGAACGACTACATCATCCACGAGAATTATTCTCGAAACGCTTACGGTCTTCGAGGGTGAGTTTCTCTTGGAATATGTTCCACTCATTACGAGCATCTCTTAGATTAGATCTTGGCTTGTTGGTTTGTTCTCACCGTAGGAATTTTTTTGTTTTCTTTGCTACGAACCCATCAGAAAGCTCTAAGGTTGTAGATGTGTTGTTGCTACTAGGGATAAAACAGTAATACTTTGTCTAAGGATGATGTTACTTACTTTACACACAATGCTTAAGGCGATAATCTGTTGCATTCAACTTAATACTGAAAGGGGTGCGGGCGCTAACCGGAAGGTGGATTATTAGTCATATATGCGGTTGGAACGGTCTATATATATTATTGTAATGCCCGAATGAATCTCACACTTGACACCATATCATTAGTATATGCATTGGATTGCTCATCATTATTCTGTCAATTGCCTAGCTATAATTTGTTTACCACGCATGGATGATTGTTATTATTATTTATGGAGAGACTCTACTAGTGAACTGTGGACCCCGGTCCTTCTCATTAATCTGATAAAACCACAACTTTAAACCTGTTATTTTCTGTAAACATACATCTTTCTTCCACACATACGTTTAATCCTTTGTTACAGCAAGCCGGTGAGATTGACAACCTCACTGATAAGTTGGGGCAAAGTATCTTGATTGTTTATGTGCAGGCTCCACATTCGTTGCCGACGCTGGTGTTGCGCCGTGCCAATGTCGCCACCAACAACCTCAAGGGAATCCTTCATCTCCTACTGGATTGATAACCTTGGTTTCATACTGACGGAAACTTTCTGCTGCACTACTTCACACCTTCCACTTGGGGTCTCCCAACAACACACCCACTGTGTGCATTAGTGCATCAGCAACAACGTTATCTTTGTCCTTCTTATACTTAATAATGTATGGAAAAGATTCAAGGAATTCCATCCATTTAGCTTGACGTTTATTAAGATTTGTTTGACATTTTAAAAATTTCAACGCTTCATGATCAAAATGTATGATAAATTCTTCTGGCCACAAATAATGTTGCCAAACCTCAAGAGCACGAACAAGAGCATACAATTCTTTATCATAAATAGGATAGTTCAATTGTGCACCATTCAACTTTTCAGTAAAATATGCAACCGGTTTTCCCTCTTGCATCAACACACCCCCTATTCCAATGCCACTAGCATCACACTCGATATAAAATTGATTATTGAAATCAGGAAGTGTAAGCAAAGGTGCAGAAATCAAATAACGTTTACATTCATCAAATGCAGCTTCTTGGGCAGCGCCCCAAAAGAAAACAACACCTTTCTCAGTAAGATCATTCAAAGCTGCAGCAATGGTACTAAAGTCTCTCACAAAACGTCTATTAAATCCAGCAAGGCCAAGAAAACTTCGTAATTGACTCAGATTCATGGGATTTTTAATTGCTTCAGTTTTAGATTCATCTACCTCTACCCCATTCTTAGAAACAACAAATCTCGAAAATATTACCCTATCTTTGCAAAACGTGCATTTCTCAAGATTCCCATAGAGCTTATTAGCACGCAGCACATGCAAAACTGAGCGAATATGATCAATATGTTTAGTTTCGTTGTGGCTATAAATTAATATGTCATCAAAATACACAACCACAAATTTGCCAATGAAATGCCTCAAAACAAGATTCATAATCTCATGAAAGTACTAGGTGCATTAGTTAAACCAAAAGGCATCACTAACCACTCATATAAACCGAATTTAGTTTTAAAGGCAGTTTTCCACTCATCTCCCTCTTTCATCCTAATTTGATGATAACCACTACGTGATGCACACGGTGGGTATGTTGTTGGGAGACCCCAAGAGAAGGTATGAAGTTGTGCAGCAGCAAATTTCCCTGAGTTGTGAAACCAAGGTTATCGAACCAGTAGGAAATGAGAATTCCCCCGAGTTATAAAGGCGCCAGAAAAAATGCTTTCTGGTGGTTGACATGGAGCCTGCACACAAACAATCAAGATAATTTGCCCCAACTTAACAGTGAGGTTGTCAATCTCACTGGCTTTCTGTAACAAAGGATTAAACGTATGTGTGGAAGAAAGATGTTTGTTTGCAGAAAGTAACAGGTTTGTAGTTGTGGTTTTATCAGATTAAAGAGAAGGATCGGGATCCACAGTTCACTAGTGGTGTCTCTCCATAAATAATAATAACATTCAAGCGGGTAAACAAATTACAGCTGGGCAATTGATAGAAGAATGATGAGCAAACCAATCCATATACTAACGTTATGATGTCTAGTGTGAGATTCATTCGGGCATTACACCAATATACATAGAGCGTCCCAACCGCATCTATGACTAATAATCCACCTTCTCGTTAGCGTCCGCACCCCTTTCAGTATTAAGTTGCATGCAACAGATTATCGCCTTAAGCACTATGTGTAAAGTAAGTAAGTAACATCATCCTTAGATAAAGTACTACTGTTTTATCCCTAGTAGCACTAGTACATGTACAACCTTAGAGCTAGCTGTCACCACCCCAGATTAAATAGAGACATGAACCTACTATCGAGCATAAATACCCCCTCTTGGAGTTAAAAGCATCTACTTGGTCAGAGCATACACAAGTAACGGAGAGAATGCAAGATCATTAATAGCACACACATGATATATTTTGAAGCAATAACTTTAGTACTCAATATTCATCGGATCCAAGCAAACACAACATGAAGAATTACATAACAGTGATTTTGATCATGATAGGCAGCTCACAAGAACTAAACATGATAGTACAAGTGGAGAAGACAACCATCTAGCTACTGCTATGGACCCGTATTCCAAGGGTAGACTACTCACGCATCAGTCCGGAGGAGGTCACGGGGATGTAGAGGCCTCCAGGGACGATTCCCCTTCCCGGCAGGGTGCCGGGGAGAAGTTCTGATCTCTCCAAAATTGGTGTTGACGACGGCGGCGGCTCGAGACCCGTGGAGGAAATAATGAACACCGTATGATTTTTAGGTTTTTTGGGGGTACTTGTAGGCGAAAGGGCGAGGTCGGTGGAGGCCCAAGGGCCCCACACCTGGTGCTCGCTCGGGTCCAGGCCCTGCCGCGCGAGCACGTGGTGGTGGCGCCTCGGTGCCCCACTTCGTTTCGTCTTCGATCTTCTGAAACGTTAATAATTAAAAAATAATTCCAGGATAAAAATTGTCCAATTCCTTAAGTACTTTACTGAAACCAAAAACAACATAAAATAGGGAAGTGACACTTTGGCATCTTGTTAATAGGTTAGTCCCAGAAAATGCATAAAGCTATATAAAATGCATATAAAACACGTAATAACATGGTATAATATAGCATGAAACATAAGAAATTATTGATACGTTGGAGACGTATCAACATCCCCAATCTTAGTTCTACTCGTCCTGAGTAGGCAAGAACAATAAAAGAAGAAAAATTTCTGAAGTGACATGCTTTAACACAATCTTGATCACGTAATAATGTAAGGCATGTAAACTGAGATCAAATGAATAAGGCTTGTAGTTTATATTGATATCAAATGAGTAATAAATAAACAAGTAGGCAAAGCAAAGCTTTCAATGATATAGTAAAAGATAGCAATCAACTGCGCAAAGTAGATACTAAAGATGAATTAAGCTTCAAGCACAACAATATAATCATCTAATGCTTCCAACAAACATGATAACTTTGTGAAAGGATCAAGGCAAGCAATATCAATATGCACGTAGAAGATCAACTCCTTATTTGTTCAAAAGAAACAAGCAAGCGTTTAACGTTGGTTCCTGGCACCAGTATGTTTTGGCTAAGAGAATGTTAACGGGGGTTCGGAAGGCCAACGGAAGAAAGGCTCACAAAGCTGCAAGTGATCATTAGACAAGAGGAAGTCTTACAATTCAATCTATGCAAGGAGTAGTGATTGCCACACAACGGATGCACATATAGCTATAAGTATATGAAAACTCTCCAATGGAACTAGTGGGGGTGCATCCAACTTGCTTGCTCACGAAGGCCTAGAGCACTTTTGAGGAGGCTCATCATTGGAATATACAAGCCAAGTTCTATAATGTAAAGTTCCCCACATAGTTATGCAAGTAAGACATGAAAACTATCTCATATGGAGTACAAGTGCTAAACATGAGCACAAATGATGATTATAAATGATATGATGCTATAACATGAGCACAAGTGTGACTATAAATGATATGGTGCTATAACATGAGCACAAGTGTGCGATAAAGAATAGTAATATTGCCCCCTTTTTTGTTTTTATTTCTTTTTATGTTTCTCTTTTCGATGGCCTCCATGGCTCTTTTCACTTTTAGGGGCAAGCAAGCTAATATGATATATGACAGCACACTAATGATGATGTGACAACATACTGATGATACAAGTAACTAGTATGAATGTGCCATAATATGCATATAACAATGGTGCATCTGCCAGTGTAGCAGGTTATGCAATGATCTAGCGTAACATGGGTAAAACCACACATCAGCTTTATAGAATCACGTAAAGCAATATATAAGTAATGAATGAAAACAAGTCATGTAATGTAAGATGAATGTTGCATGGCAATATATCTTGGAACAACTATGGAAATGTTGTAGTAGGTAGGTATGGTGGATGTTTTGAGGAAGATATTTGGCTTATGTGTAGGAGAACAAGATGAAGATCTCCCACGAGTTTGTATGTACCCGCGAAATATGCACCAACTCTCAATGTGAGAAAGGGCAATGCAAAGTACCGAAGAGGCTAACAATATGGTGGTGGAAGTGCCATGAAAACCGCAGTTTTAGAACTCACAAGTAAAAAGATTCCAAATAAAATATGATCTTACAAAACATAATGAAAATCACTCCAAGAGGGATCGTGGCAAATGAAAAAGTCACTGTTGGCTTCCCCGACCGTAGCGCATAACATAAAGTCACTACGGTTGCCTTAGGCAAATAGAAGTCATATATCATTATGTAATCAACTGAAAATTTAAGTGTGACACATCTTCAAGTTTTTCTAGACCAACCATTAATCATTCCACTTTACTAGACCATCATGTTTACCATTAAGCAAATTAATATCTGAAACAACATCAATGATTCAACTACACAATTTAATGATCTACAATATTATGTATCATTTAGTTATACCATCTACCGCTTTTAGCATTTTCTGTTCTCAACCATACACCAATTAACTTATTTAGAAGATAAACTCTCCAAGTAATTAAATAATGAGATATGAGAGTATGATATAATAAAGCTAACATCTCTAACAAGAGATGCATGATAAACAAGAGCTAGAAAGCATAGAAGTAGCTAGAGAAGAATACTCAACGAATATAAATGAAGAATACAAGTATTCATAAGAAAAAGCGGATCATGTCTATCTCCCACACAAAAGAATGCTAGGATCCATTTTATTCAGAGAATGAAAAAAATAAAAACAAGCAGACGCTTCAAGAAAAGCACATAAGATGTGCGGAATTAAAATATAGTATCACTAGAAAGGACCTGGTAGTTTGTTGATGAAGAAGGGGATGCCTTGGGCATCTCCAATCTTTGACGCTTGAGTATTTTTGAAATATATTGGGGGTGAAACACCGGAGCATCCCCAAGCTTTGACGTTACTATCCTCTTGATCACATTATATCATCCTTCTCTCTTGATCCTTGAAAACTTCCTCCACACCAAACTTAGAGTAAACTTCATTGTCACTTAACTTGCTCAGATCAGAACTTGCTCAGATCAGAAAAAAGGGCATTGCAAAATAAATGGTAGAATCTATTAAAAACAAAACATTCTGTAAAGACGATTTTTTTCTAGTCACTTAACTTGCTCAGATCAGAAAACGCAGAACTAATGAAAGTTGCACATATATCTGAGGATTACGCACAAAAAAGGGCAGATTTTTCTGACGTATCTGTGAAGAGTTATGAATTTAAAGATGGACAGCAGAAAACTGTTTATGCGCAGGAATCCAAATTTAGCATCAACTTTCCACTAGAGGCTTAATTTGATAGAACAATGCAATAAAATAATGATACAAAGGAATTTCTACAGAGTTAGGACAAGTACTTGACCAAAAAAAAACTGGAAATAAAAGTGGGTTGTCTCCCATATACTAGGCACAAAAAGCAAAACTCAAGTATTATCATGAGATGAAGCATCAACATCAATAAGTTCCTCCAAAACATGGTTGGTTGTAATATGTGTTTTTGGTATCCATGAGTGTGTCCTATTATGTAAACCATCACTTTTAGGCATATTGGGAGGTTTGGGTTTGGGAATATAAGTAAACTTTTGTTCCATTCCTACAAAAGCCTTATCTTTCTTAGTTTCAATAGAGGAAAAGGTTGAACTTAAAGTTTCCATAGCATCTTCTAATTCATCAATTCTATGATGATGAGTATCAAGGGTGTTGCTAGTTTCTAAAGCAGTGATTCTTCCATTAATGTCATCTATTGATTCTTTACCCTTGCTAACATTATCAAGAAAAGTTTTCTCCATAGAATCCAACCTTTTAATAATATCTTCCAAAGTGATCTCAGTTTTAACTTCTTTAGTAAGGGGTGGTGATCCTACCAAACTATCAATTAAATTGCAGGCTTCAAAAGCAGATGTTCCAAGAAAGTTACCCCCCGTAAGATTATCAAGAACATACATATACCAACTAGAGATACCAACATAAAAGTTCCCAAGGCCGATTAAAGTAGAGTGTTTCTTAGTGCATTTTTGATGAACATCATTTATCCTATACCTATAGCAAGCATCTTTTAAACTTTCTCCTCCTTGTTGTTTGAACGAACGAACTTCAACTTCAAGAATACCCATTTTCAGCAAATTATTGAACAAACCGAAATAACAAAGGCAACAAAATTGAAAATAAAAATGACAAACCCGAAATAACAAAAGTAAAGCAAGTAACTATTTTTTTTGATATTAAGCAAACAAAACAGTAATAAAATAAACTAAGCAAGACAATAACAAAATAAAAAGATTGGTAGTGCGAAAACTCCCCTCGCGGAAGAATCCTTATTTCCTCGGCAACGACGCCAGAAAAGAGCTTGATGCATACGGTGGGTGTGTTGTTGGGAGACCCCAAGAGTAAGGTATGAAGTAGTGCAACAGCAAATTTCCCTCAGTTGTGAAACCAAGGTTATCGAACCAGCATGAAATGAGAATTCCCCCGAGGTATCAACGACGCCATAAGAATGCTTTCTGGAGGTTGACGTAGAGTCTGCACACAAACAATCAAGATACTTGCCCCAACTTAACAGTGAGGTTGTCAATCTCTCCGGCTTGCTGTAACAAAGGATTAAACGTATGTGTGGAAGAAAGATGTTTGTTTGCAGAAAGTAACAGGTTTGCAGTTGTGGTTTTATCAAATTAAAGAGAAGGACCGTGGTCCACAGTTCACTAGTGGTGTCTCTCCATAAATAATAATAACATTCATGCGGGTAAAAAAATTACAGTTGGGCAATTGATAGAGTAATGATGAGCAAACCAATTCATATACTAACGTTATGATGTCTAGTATAAGATTCATTCGGGCATTACAATAATAAACATAGACCGTTCCAACCGTATCTATGACTAATTGTCGGGGGGCTGCCCCCGGGGTAGGGCAGAACCCAGTACAGATCAGCAGTGTGGCTACAGGAGTTGACCTCTGGGACTGGCTAAGAGTTGTCCTTTGGGGCGCCGAAGGGGCAACTTGTCCTTTGGGTGGTTGTCAGGGCCAGAGTGCCTCTTGGGGCCGCACGGGTCATCTGTGGAGACTATAAATAGACCCCCAGACCCTCATGGAGGCGCAAGCACTAGCAGAGAGTTCCTCTAAGAACTAGTTTCTCGAAGATGACTTTGGTGAAAACCAAAGACATCTTCGGGAAACTAGGCCTAGAGATACTTCTCTTGAATAGCTACCTGGAACCTGGGGGGAACCCGGTGTCGATTTATAGTCTCCGCCCATGCCTAGTAGCCTTTTCCGGATTGCCGGGCTAGGCATGTCCGGTCTTGTCGTAGCGTCCTTGTACCGGTTGACACGCTCCCGTGCCAGGAGGGAGGTGACTATGCTTCCGTACCAGGAGGGATATGATTTCCCGCGTGCCAGGCGGAAAAGCCTGTACCTACTCCTTGACTCCGGCCCGACATGCCCCATGTCGGCTTCTCGCTCTGGTATGTCTACAGAGCTTTCCTGCACACTGAATATAACTGAGCAGGATTAAGGCAGGTTAGCCAGGTAAACCTCTACCGAGATGCCAATCCAGGCAACCCGGGCTCTTCTCTATCGGAGAGCATGTCGGAGGACCCCGACACGCCATTACACCGGATACCCTCTCGGGCCGACACCGGGTTCCCCCCAGGTTCTAGGTAGCTATTCAAGAGAAGTATCTCTAGGCCTAGTTTCCCGAAGATGTCTTAGGTTTTCACCAAAGACATCTTCGAGAAACTAGTTCTTAGAGGAACTCTCTGCTGGTGCTTGCGCCGCCTTGAGGGTCTGGGGGTCTATTTATAGTCTCCACAGATGACCCGCGCCGCCCCCAAGAGGCACTCTGGCCCAGACAACCACCCTAAGGTCAAGTTGCCCCTTCGGCGCACCAAAGGACAACTCTTAGCCAGTCCCAGAGGTGAACTCCTGTAGCCACACGACTGATCTGTATCGGGTTCTGCCCTACCCCGGGGACAGCCCGCCGACACTAGTCCCCGAAGCTGCTGTTGTGCCGTGACGCAAGACAAAGTGCGGCACTAGGTTCAAGAAGAAAACCCACCGAGAACTTCACATCAACCTTTACTCCTGCAATCGGGATGCCTTTTCCGGCATCCTTCTCCCGAGATCCTCCTGCAGAGATGGCCTATCCCAGAGAACATGACTTAGCTCCTCTGGGATTACACTCGGAAGTTGAAACGACAACATGTATCCTGGGCCACATGCCGGACGAGCCCTATCTGCCAGACGGTCCCATCCGGGGTCTCGTCATGTCAGGGGAATACTCGAGTGTCCTTGACTTAATGAAGATGTGTTATCCAAGCTGGGGTCCTCTCGGGATGCCATTCCACCCGGCATCGCTCTGGAGCATCTGAGGAAGCCATCTGTTCAGCCCTCACCCGAGTTGGAGTCCATCTTCCTCCCCATGGAATCCGGGTCGGAAGCCGTACCTATGGAAGTGGAAGTCGGGAGTACTTCACTGAACCCAGGAACTGCAGCGCTGAACTCGGGGACTCGACATGGCATGAATATAGAGGTGATATCGGCTGAGCCAATGGATATAGATGCTCCCGTGTTCCCGGTGCCACGCCCGAGCGCAGGACGCCGTCGACCGAGCTCGCCAGCAGCGTCATTTGTCCGCGCCTCTCACGCGCCTCTGCACCTCCATCATCTCTGGTGAGTCCCCCGATCCCCCCGATAGATTCCTCCACGATCGTGAGGGTTCGAGTTCTTCGGTAGTTCTTCTCGAATCTCCACGAGTTCATCGCGGGATTGCTTGACAGATCTTGCTTAGTGGGCATCGCGTATCTGTTTCTATAGTTGGCTAGCGAAGAGACTGCCTTGAACATGCCTCTGCTTGCATTATCTCTTTCCGTGCTCTGCTGCATTAGCACGGCCCAGAATTTTTATATTTGCTCCTATTAAGTCCCAATTATTTTGCTCCGGTAGATCTATCTGCTAGGATGTCGGTCACTAAAAGCAGTCTTTAGCCCGAGTTCCATCATTACCGACATGCTAACCCGACTAACTAGCCATTCCGACTGCAGACTAGCTCCGGCATGACCTCCGAAGCCGCCGAGATGGGCGACAAGAGCGTCAGAGGATGCTGGGACGGTTCCGAAGCCAGTCAGAGGGATCTTGATTGGCTATATCGGACACACCGGATTCCACCCCAAGTGGAAAGCCAACTTCCAGAAGGCAAAGTCGAGCCGTCACCCCAACCCGGCGAACGAGTAGGGTTCGTTACACATTTCGAGCGCGGGTTCGGCCTCCCGGCCAGCCCGTTCTTCCATGATTTTCTTGACCCATACAGCCTCCAACCACATCATCTCCCTGCTAATGCCATCATGATGCTCTCTTGTTTTTCCTCCTACGCGGAGGGGTACCTGTGCATCCGGCCCTTTGTGGATCTCTAGGCCAAGTACTTCCTTCTTCGCCGACAAGTCATCCCTAACCCGGACCGGAAGGTTAAGGATCTCGTCGCCTGCGGAGCGGCGACTATCATCCCGTGCGGTGACTCCGGATTCCCCAAGATACAAGGCCTATAGTCCTACCGGAAGTGGCAGCGAGGCTTCTTCTACGTGCGGAATTTGACCGCATCCGGAGACGAAGCGAGTTCCTCCGCCCCGGATTTCCTCAACCTACCGGAGTTTGCCATGGGCCCTCCGACCGACTTCAAACTCTTGAGCCAACTTCCGGATTCCGAGGAGGTCGAGAACATGCATGATGTCTTGAGCGTCCTCTCGGAGGACCTCACAACTGATGACCTCCTATGCACCTTCATCATTCGCCGGGTTTGTCCTCTCCAAACTCGAGTGCACAAGATGTGCTTCATGAGCGGGTTGTACGATCCAACCCGGACAAGCATCTTTGGGTTTGACAAACCCGCGGTTTACCACCGCGTCCGAGCTATTGATCGGACAAATATAACAGAAGACTGGAAGTGGGGACTGGCCCCGGCCACTCGGAAAAAACCACAGGAAGAGGTGCGCGCGCCTGCCTTAACCGACATTCGCGCTATGCCGGGTTTCACAAGCTACCGGTAGGCCTGGCCTGTGCTAACCTCCCTTTCTTATTGCAGATGTTCGAGCGGCATATAGAAGAGGACATGGTGCATGACGGGAACAAGTTCGCTCCCGACTTCCTGATGCCCGAGAGGATGCCCGAGGAGGATCCCGATGGCGAGGATCACCTCTCGATACCTCTTGCATGTGCTGCCGCTCCGGGTAAGCCTCCAGCTCAAGGTGCTATCTGAGTTGAATCTGACGAAGATGATGACGATTGTCAAATACTCGATGTAATTGACGCTCGTCCTCTCAACTATGCCCTGCCAGTGGTTCCGGGGCTTGCTGCCGCAATGCAGCGTGCCGAGAGCCGCAAGCGCGCTGCGTCCGAGACCACGCATGCCGGTAGCTCGGGCGTGGCTACCAAGAGGACCAAGACCACCAGGCGCCCGGGCGACAAGCCTTCCCGGCAGAGGAAAGGTCCTCCTACCGTGGCCATCGGGTAAGTTACTCTTCAACCGAGTTTGTCAATCCGGACCCAGCCCGAGATCTCTTCTGACTTGCCTTCTGAATGTAGGGCGGCGCTTGACGTCCCGCAGTCAGTTGGTTCCCGCCTCACGGGCTCCAGGTCGCCAGTCCAACTCGGGCTGCCCCTTCACCGCCACGGCGCTGGGTGGAGGATGCCGATCACCCGGTTTCTGGTTCCGACATGGTTGATGTGCCTACTCATGGCTCTGCTACGGGCGTGGGGACCTCGGGTGGACAGCCTGTGATCTACGAGAGCCCGGCCAGGCAAGCCGCAACCGCCGAGAGTGCCATCCTCCCGGACACGCCGCGCCGGGTAGCGTCTCCGGTTCTTGACGCGGACGTACCGAGCCCCCCGCGACAAGTTGTGCCCCTAGCTCCTTCACGGCTAGCTCCGCGTAAATCGCCGCCGCCGAAGCAGCCAACCTCCAAGCCTACCCGGCAACCGGATCCCCAAGCGAGGAAACCGCGCAGCCAGTCCCCTGGCCAAAAGAATGCGCTTCACAATCCCACTGCTCCGCCGAGATCTTCATCCTAGGACTTGGTCTTGACCAAGGGTTCCTCCGCTCCGGGTAAGCATTCCGGTCTTCCACCACCTCCTGCCGACATCCCCACTACTGCTTTGCAAGCCCTTCGAGCCACCGTAAGTGCAGTTGTGTCTTCAGGGTCCCGGGAAGCTGGAGCACTGAGCGCGCCCACCGTCACCGGCTTATGAACGGTTGACGAATACAATCTGGCTTGGATCGCCGCCGACGCCTCCGAGATCGCGGGAGACTTGCACGCTGCCGGCTCGAGCCGCAGCGTGCAAGCCCTGCACGCTCTTCACGTGGCTGTCCTGGACGCTACCCGCGCCGTAGATGTAAGTCTTCTTTCTTCTATCATCCCTAGTCCTCGAGATTGGTTCTTAGTGATCTAGACTTGACAGAGTAGCAGATCACTAGGTACGAATCTTCGAACTGAATTTCACCTCCTAGTCCCCCAGATCCTCCCCCGAGTACCAAAACTCTACCGACTAGTTGGCTCTCCTGTGTGAATCTTGAAGAAATCTCCCTATTATCACTTGGTCAACCGACGTCCCCGCGACTGATGTCGGATATATTCTGTCACAGGATTGCAGCAAGAGGCGCAGCAGCATCTTCCATACCCTCCTCGCTGACTTTGGCCAGACCAAGAGATCTGAGGAGCGACGCCGTGCGCAAGATCTCGGTGGAACAAAAGGCTGCGCTGATCGAGGCGCAGTCCGAGGTCGCGGCTGAGCGCTGAGCTGGAGAGGTCCAAGTGAATTGCTGCGGACTTGAAGACACCCTTCCTGGACGCTACCAAGAAACAGAAGGAGACCTCGGACCAGTCCGAGGAGCGTGTGCATGCCTCCGAGACCGAGGTGGCGCTTCTTCGGTCGAAGCAGGACACCTGGCTTACCGAGCTCACCGGTCTAAACCGGGACCTAAACAGTGAGTATTCCGAGTTCTCTTCCTCTGTCTTCCTATATTACGGATATTGCCTCATGGCTTGTCCGTGTGACAGTTCTTCTCTCGCAAGGGCACTTCGAGCACTCCCAGGAAGCCACCAGCCTCGCGATCACCGCCGCACGGGAGAAGAGGGCCGGGAAGGGTCCAGTTTCGGACGCATGAGATATTGATGATCATCTCATTGCCCTTAAGGCCCGGATAGTTCCCCTCCGGACTATCGGCACCGGACTCCTTAGTGCTGCGGTTCATGCGCACGGTGCGCTATGGTCAGGTGCCACCGGGACGCTCTCGGTCACCGAGTTGGCTGCTGCACTCCAGGATGCCGGAAAACGGCTGGATGCTTGGAAGCGGTCAGCCGCCCGTGCCGGTGCCGACCAAGTCCTGCAGCACGTCCTGAGTTGGTACGAGAAGCACGATCTCTAGGTGATCAAGAGCTTGCAGACCATCTCGGAGTGGTACACCGACCCGTCAAAGATCCGGCTGCGCCAGGAGACAGCGCACCGTCTCGCGAGTTGGGCGGATCCCGACTCGTTCATCACGAGCCTAGTCGAATCTGACTCCGAGTTAGATTATGACGATGAAGCCGGGGCGGAGGATGCCGGGGGCGCGGATTCTGGTGGTGGGGAGGAAGTCGGCGAGACCGCCGCGACCAGCGCAACCGTCATCAACCCCAACGCCGCCGATCCTCCGCCGCCCGAGATCCCGCTACCCGAGATGGTTGTGTCTGCACCGAGTACCGCTGCTACTGTCGAGAAGACCGCCACCGAGCCACCTGTTGCCAACCAAGCTGAGAAGCCGGCCACTCCCGCTGTGCCTTGAACGTCTCGGGTCTAGCCCGACATACTTTCTATGCTTTGCGTGAAAACACTTAGGCGCTTAAACATTAAATCCCCGGGATGCCGGGTGCAGATGTAATATACTATCCATTCGTATGCTATGCCAGTTATCTTTTGCCCTAATGAACGACACGCTATGTCGGCAAATTTCGTCACGAGTCACCGGGTTCATTTTCATGTTTACCATAGTTAGGTGATTTCTGCTCTTGTCTACTATACCGGCGTTCGACAATCGAGTCACGAAACCCCATTCATGGTATACACTACTTACAAATATCCAAGTTCTGTTTGGAAATTTTCCGACATAAGAAGCACAAACAAAAAACGGGTTAGTAACACTCATATGCCGAAAAACTCTTGCATCAAGTCTGTGAGATTGTTTTTGTGTTCACCATACTTGATGCTCTTTGCTCTTGACTACCATTTCGGCGTTCGTCAGTCGAGTCACAAGATTATTTCATATGGCATACACTACTTTAACTTTAAAACCGAGTCCAGAGTATTTCCGGCATATGCCAAACATAAACAAACACAAGGCAGTCCCCGAGTTCCTTTCTGGGTTACCGACATGCATATAATATTTACATAATAAGATAATACTGAAATGACAAGGGGCAGTCCCCGGGTTCCTCCCGAGGACACTGACATGCAATTTCGAACAAACAACCGACACCTTGAGCGAGGCAGTCCCCGAGTAACTCCTCGGGGTGCCGACATTTCATTGATAGGGATCGAGATACATACACTTCACCCTTTATGTGTAAAAGGGGCGAAGTAGGGCTACATTCCATGGCCGTTAGGTTTCTTCACCGGCTTTGTCCATTACACCTTTTATAGCCTCCTGTGCATCTACAAGGTAATAGGAATCATTGTGCAATGCTTTGGTTACAACAAAAGGCCCTCCCACGGTGGTGATAGCTTATGCATTCCGGCGGTGCGCTGTATCAGCCTCAGCACCAGATCTCCTTCTCGGAACACTCGGGAATGCACCTTCTGGCTATGATAGCGACGGAGGTTCTGCTGATAAATTGTGGACCGAGATAATGCCAATTCTCTTGCCTCTTCGAGCAAGTCGATATCGTTCTCCCGGGATTCTTTTGCCTCGGTCTTAGTGAACATCGTCTCCCTTGGTGCATCATACTCGATGTCGGTTGGCAGCACTGCCTCGGCATCATACACCATGAAGAATGGCGTATACCAGGTGGATCTATTAGGTGTAGTCCGGAGACCCCATAGTACTGCCGGTATTTCCTCTATCCAACATCCCGGAGTTCTCATTAGTGGTTCGATCAGGCGAGCTTTGATGCCGGCCAATACCAATGCATTTTCTCTCTCGACTTGCCCATTCGCCTCTAGATGAGCGACCGAGGCCACGTCCAACCAGATTCTCTTTTCCACACAGAATCGAGCGAACTCCCCTACAGCGAAGTTGGTGCCATTGTCCGTGATGATGCTGTGCGGGTAGCCATATCTCAGGATGATGTCCTTCAAGAATGATACCGAGGTGTGCCCGTCACACTTCCGGATCGGCTTGACTTCTATCCACTTGGTGAACTTATCCACCATTACTAGCATGTGTGCCATGTTGCCTCTTGCCGGATTAAACTGCCCTACCATGTCCAAGCACCATACCACAAATGGCCAAGTGATCGGGATAGTTTTCAGTGTTGAGGCCGGCATTTGTATCTTGTGGGAAAACCTCTGGCACCCTCCACACTTCCGGACAATGTCTTTTGCCTGTTGCAAAGCTGTGAGCCAATAGAACCCATGCCGGAATACTTTTACAACCAGTGCCCGTGATGAGGCATGATGCCCACATTCTCCTTGATGTATCTCCAACAGCATCTTTTGTCCTTCTTCCGGCTCCACGCATCTCTGAAGCACCTCGGTGACAGTTCTTTTGTACAGATCTTGATTGATGATGGTGTAGGCCTTGGATCTCCGTAGTATCTGCCGGGCTTCTACCTCATTCTCCGGAAGGGTGCCATCCGGTATGTACGCCATGATGGGCTGCGCCCAACCCGGGACGGGTCGTTACGGGAACACGGGAGCATCTATATCCATTGGCTCAGCCGACATCGCCTCTGTATGCACGCCATGTCGAGTCCCCGAGTTCAGCGCTGCAGTCCCCGGGTTCAGTGAAGTACTCCCGACTTCCACTTCCATAGGCACGGCTTCAGACCCGGATTCCTTGGGGAGGAAGATGGACTCCGACTCGGGTGAGGGCTGAACAGATGGCTTCCTCAGATGCTCCAGAGCGATGCCGGGTAGAATGACATCCCGAGAGGACCCCAGCTTGGATAACACATCTGCTGCATCATTTTCCCCTCTTGGTATGTGCTTCCTCAGATGCTCCAGAGCGATGCCGGGTAGAATGACATCCCGAGATGCCTTCAAAGAATCTGGATATCTTTTGCACATGGAACCGATATGAGCCCATATTGGCGTCAATCGCGTCCCAGTTTCCCGACAACTGCTGCACCACCAAGTCGGAATCACCAAAGCACTCTATCCGGCGGATACCGATTTCTTTGGCGACATTGAGCCCGTGCACCTTTGCTTCGTACTCGGCCACATTGTTAGATGCCCAGAAGTGAATCTGCAGTACATATTTCACCACTCCTTCTTTGGTGAGGTGAGGACCACTCCGGCACCTAATCCGATCTTGGCCTTTGAACCATCAAAATGCATCTTCCAAAAATTGTAGTCGGGAAGTGGAGGTTCATCCTGCATCTCGGCCTAGTCCACCAAGAAGTCCGTCAGCACCTGCGACTTAATGGCGTCACGTCTCTCGTAGGCCGGAGCATATGGAGACAACTGGATGGCCCACTTGGCAACTCAGCTGCTTGCGTCCTTACAAGCGATGATCTCGGCCAGGGGAGCTTCGCATACTACCGTGATCGGGTGTTCTTGGATATAATGCTTGAGTTTGGTAACCGCCAAGTACACCCCATATGCCATCTTCTAGTAGTGCAGGTAGTTCTGTTTGGAGGTTGAGATCACCTCGCTCAGGTAGTACACTGGTCTCTGTACCAGCTTGTACCCTTCTTATATTTCCACCACTATGGCCACAGTTACAACCCGGTTTGTGGCAGCGATATAGAGCAACATGGGTTCCTTGGGCAATGTGGATGCCAATACTGGTGCTGTTGAGAGCATTTTCTTTAAATCATTGAATGCCGCATCTGCTTGCGGGGTCCATACAAAAGTTTTGCTCTTTTTCATCAACTGATACAAGGGCAAGGCTTTCTCCCCTAGCCGGCTCACGAACCGACTTAGGGATGCCAAGCATCCAGTGAACTTCTGCACATATTTGAGATGTGTCGGTAGTTTCATGTTCTCTATTGCGCGTATTTGACCCGAATTGACCTCAATTCCCCTACTTGATATCAGGAAACCGAGTAATTCGCCCGTCGGGATGCCGAATGTACATTTATCCGTGTTCAACTTCATCCGGAATTTTCTTAAGTTTTTGAATGTTTCTCTCACATCATCGATCAGAGAAGATTTTCCCTTTGTTTTTATGACTATGTCGTCAACATAGACCACGGCATTCCGGCCTATCTGGTCGTCCAAACGTTTCTGCATGCACCTGTGATATGTAGCCCCAGCATTTCTCAAACCAAAGGTCATGATACTATAGCAATAAGCCCTATATGGGGTAATAAAAGTTGTTTTCAATTGATCATCCGGATTCAAAGGTATCTTGTGGAAAACAGAATAAACATCTAAAAAAGTCAAAAGCTCACACCTGGCAGTGGAATCGATCACTTGATATATCCGGGGGAGTGGGAACGGATCTTTCGGGTAGGCCTTGTTGAGGTTGGTGAAGTCGATGCACATGCGCCACACTTTGAGCAGGAGGGGCATCTTTCTTCTTCTCAACAAGGACCGGGTTTGATATCCAATCCGGATGCAGCACTTCCATTACGAACCCGACAGCCAGAAGTACGGCGAGATGCTCCATGATGGCAGCTCTTCTCTTGTCCGAGAGGCGCCTTGTCAGTTGCTTCACCGGCTTCGCGTCAGGCCTGACAAACAATGAGTGATCAGCCAACTCCCTCGGAACACCTTGCAGATCGTCACTCGACCATTCAAAGGCATCCCGATTCTCACGGAGGAAGTCGACGAGCTCGCCTTCCTATTTGCTCTCCAGGTTGCTGCCAATGATAACTTGGCGCTCCGGGTTGCTGGGGTCAACTCCCACCTCCTTGGTTTCACTTGATGCCTGGAACGAGGCATTCTGCTCCGGGTTCACCATCCCGGGTATGCCGAGTTGCGACGTCTTGGCCAGCGCAACCACCTGCTGGATTCTCTTCTTCTCCTCAGCAACGACGAGGGACTCGGCTAAGCAGGAGCCAGCAGATGCGCTGTCCATGGAGCGCTGGTGGTCTCCCGAGATGGTGATCACTCCGTTTGGACCCGACATCTTCATCTTCAAGTAGCCCATGTGGGTGGAGATCATGTACTTGGCCAGTGCCGGTCAGCCTATCAGTGCATGATACAGGCTCTCGAGATCTATGACCTCGAACTCCAAGCTCTCGGTCCGGCAGTTCTCCCAGGTTCCAAATAGCACATCAACCCAAATCTTGCCCATGGGCGAGCAAGAGACTCCCGGCACAATGCCATGGAAAGTCTTCTCGGTTGGGAGCAGCGTGTTCATGGACATCTCCACTTTCAGCATGGTATCCTTGTACATAATGTTAATGGCTCTTCCATTGTCAATCAGAACCCGGCTGAAGCAAACGTTGAGGCTTGGTCTGACAAAGGTCGGGTCTACCACCAAAGCATTGCCACCTGGCTTGGGCATAACCCGGGGATGATCCTTCCGGCTATAGGTGATCTCCATCTCGGACCAGTGCAAAAATTTTGGCGCCGCCGGGATCACAACATTTACCTCCAGAGCACGCTGTCGCATGCTCTTTCGGTCAGTGGGCTCGGTCACGAAGACCACATAGCTCTGATGTGCCTCCCGGTAGCTGCCCTGCTGATATCCGGATTGGTTACTCAGACCAGCACCATTGTCATTTCTGACATTAACCACGCTCACTGGTCGTGGGAGAGGAGGTCTCTGATTGGGCTGATTAACCCGAATTGCATTGGCTCCGGAAAGCGGTGGAGGAGGTCTCGGAATGTTTGGCCGTGCTGCCGGTGCACTTGGCCGAGTAGCTCCAGCAATACCTTCCTACAATGTGCGCTGGTACCAGCTGCATTGTCGGGAAGAGTGATTCGCAGGCTTGTTGGATTACAGAGTATGATAGCAGCATGGCTTGTTCAGCATCTCTTCATTCGTCAGCAGCTTCTTCTGGTCCACCCAAGTCTTCTGCACCTCCTGGCTCTGCCCCCAAGCCAGGCCAACAACTTTCTGCCGTTGGTTATTGCCGGCCTCTCCTTGATCTCGGCCTACAGCCACAAAATGTTGTGAGGCATAGTGGAAGTCGGATTGATTTCTCTTCTGACCGAAATCCTGGCGGTCATGGTTCCTGCTCGGCCCCGAGCGCTGGTTCCCCGAATTCCTCCTGTTGGAGTCTCCGACATCCACCAGGGGCTGCATGGGGTCCCCAAGCGTGTAGGTGTCGGCGATGTGGATGGTCTCGGCCAAGGTAGACGGCATCTTCCTCTGCAGTTTTTGCCATAGCATGGAGCCATGCTGACATCCCTGCGCAAACCATGATATGGCCCGAGTCTCGACAATCCCTTTGCAAGAGTTGCGAATGTTGCTCCACCGAGTAAGGTACTCTCGGTCAGTCTCATTGTCCCTCTGCTTGCAAATGGCAAGCTGCTGAGGCCGATTGGGCCTCTTGTAGGTGCTGGTGAACTTGCTGATAAAGGCCTCCTCAAAATCTAACCAATAGTCTATACTATCAATACTCAAATTGTTCAGCCAGATCCTGGCAGGTCCTTCCAACATTTGTGGCACATACCGCACCGCCCAGCGCCTGTTTCCTCCTCCTATGCTTACTGCAGTTACATAGTCGGTCAGCCAATCCTCTGGCTTCGAGCTGCCATCATAGGTCTTGGCGCCCCGGTTGAGCGGAAAATTTCGCACAACCGGCTCCCGCATTATCTAAGGCCCGAAGCAGGTAGGTCCCGGAGGGCCTTGCTCGTCTACCAACTCGGACTGGAGAATCCAGTCAAGTCTGAACCTGGTGTGACGCCCTAAAATTGATACTATGTAGATTTAAGCGATCCCGGAAATCCGCATAATAACGATTGTAGGTCGCCCACCAGACATAATGTGCATGCCGAAACATGCGCATTATGTGGGTGGAATTGTGATAACATTACAACAGTTCCGATACATCCACAAATACAACAGAAGATATATATAGAACAACGACTCGAACGAGTCAAAATACAAATATTACAATACAAAGATACAAATGACAGCGGAAGCAAAATAGTATCCGACTACAGATAAGATGAAATTTCGACTAAGAGTCCTGAAGATAAGCAATGGCGCCATATCCCTGCCCAGCCAAGCCTGAGGGATTTCCAAGCTAACGTCGTCAGACTTCAAACTTGTTGACTGCACATAAAGCATAACCCAAAAGAGGGTCAGGGCACTCCCTGGCAAGCAAAACCGACTTGCCTACTTTCTACACCATCTCCCAAAATATGGGGGAGGTGGACTTAGCGGCAGCAGCACTAGCAACCTAAAGAGACACGCTACGACTTCCGTCTAATCAGAGAGGGATAAGAGAGCTCATAAGTAAACAACTACATCTAACACCAAACATAACCCATTCTCAAATTAACCCCCTCAACCAAATATGAGGAAGCAATTCGGGAAACTCGCACATTGAACAGTTTTAGTTACCAGTTATTGTGAAAGTACTTCTATATGGGGCATCGTCGTTTGTCGGTGTCGTGGAAGTGGGCGGGAAGTCGTCGTACTCGGTCATCCTTGTTGACGGTCGAGGGCACGTAGGAGCACGGCAATCGGACACCGGAAAGAATAGCGCACGGGCGGGCACCGCGACACGGACACGGGCGGTCACGGAAACGCGACACCAGAAGAGGACGCGCACGCGCATGTAGCAACACCACGAAGGGTGGACAACTCGGACAAAAAAATGGTGACGCTGAAAGTCGGGCATTGTGTCGAACACCTGGCGGGCGTGGGCGGCGGCGTGCACGCGGCCGGAAAGAGGAGGCAGCGGGACGCGTGCGTGCGGGACGGATTGCACAGCGGTGGCGAGCGGCGCGGGCGGAGGCCCGCGGCACGACGGCGTGGGACGTGGCGCGTAGGCGTGCGGGGCGGCGGCGACGCAGCGAGCTGTGGCGCGGCTGCGCGACGCGGGAGGCAGAGGAAGCCGGGGCAGGGGCGCACGAGAGGAGCTCAGGCGGCTGCGGGTGGCGCCGCGGAGGAGGCCGGGCCGGAGCAGGGAAGGCGGGGCGCGGACAGCGCCGGCGGCTGACGGCGCTGCAGCGTTCGCTGGCGGCCGGAGGCGCGGCGGAGAAAGCGGGGGGCGCGCGGGCGTGGTGGAGGGTGGCCGGGGGCGCGCGGGCGTGGTGGAGGGTGGCCGGGGCGTGGCAACACGCTCGGGCGGCCCGGGCAGGAGGTGCGGCGGCCGGGGAGGCGGCACGACGCGCTCGGGCCGGAGGTGGCCGAGGCGCAGCACGCGTGGGGCGCACGGCGGCGCGGCGTCCGGTGGGAGGCGGCGGTGGGGGCGCGCAGCGCGGCGGCGTGCGGGCCGGAGGCGGCGCATGGGTCAGAAGCAGGGGCGCGGCGGCGGCGGGCTGGCGGCGGGCACATCGCGCAGGGCGCCGCGGCCGGCGCGGACCGGCGGAGGAGCGGGGTAGAGCAGGGGGCGGCGACCGGCGCGGCGCACGAGGCGGCGGTGGAGCGTGCGGGACAGCGCGGCGGCGCGGCGCGCTGGCGGCGGCGTGGATGCCGGAGGTGAGGCCAGAGGCGCAGGGGAAGGCCGGGGCGCGCGGGCAGCTCGGGAGGATTTGTCCCGTGCGGGAGAAGAGAGGAAAGGAAGGAAAGAAGAGAGAAAAAAGGAAAGAAAAGAAGAAGAAAGGAAGGAAAGAAAGGAAAAAAAGAAAAGAAGAGAAAAAGGAAGGGGAAAAAAAGGAAAAAAGAAAAGGAGAAAGTGGAGGGGGGCGGCTGCAAAAATTCCAGGGGGTGGGAAAAAGTTTTCAGGGGGGCAAAACCTAGGGTTTGGGTTAGATGGGCTTTGGGCCTTATTTCTCTCCCTTTTATTATTTTGTGTTTTACATATTTAAAACAAAATAGAAAAGGAATTTGAATACGAAAACTATACAAAATATTTTTAGTTTTCAATAGACAATTTAATAAACTAATTTTTAACATTTGCAAAAGATTTGAAATATCACATTTTTAATTAATTTGAAAATGCATTTGAATTTAATTGGGGGAAAAGAAATTAAATGCAACAAATTAAATTAATGAGATGCAATGCGATGCGATGTCGATGCAAAAAGAAAACTCACAAAAAAAGGGGATAAAATCCCGGGGCGTTACACCTGGCATCAGCTGGATCTAGCTGCCGAGTTCCTATCCGGGATCCCAGAAGATTCTTGTTAGGCTGGTATCCGAGTTGCTGCAACCTCGAGTTGCCATTGTCATGCCTCTTAACAACAGGAACCGCAACTTGCTGTGGGACTGAAGCGGCATCTCTCTGCCGGTTTCCCTGATTTTGTGGTAGATTCCGAGTTGGATTGCCACGGCTAGCCGGGACGTTATTTCCTACACCCCGGTTACCACCACCATGGCTGCTCTGCGCCTGACTGGGATTGTTTTGTCCGGCTTGCTGGATTCTGGCAAACGACGGGTCGTACGTCTGAAGTTGCTTGTTCTTCCCGGAGCCACGGCTTCGACTCCGGCTTTTGCTCCTACTCTGATAGGAAGAGGAAGTCTCTCCTCCCGACCTGTTGCTCTCGGCCCTAGCCGAGTGCACCTGGGAGACTGCACCCGGGTTCTTCTTCTTAAAGGCCTTGTTTTGCCGGTTAGCCTCCACGACTAACTCATTGACCCGCTCGTGCTGCTTCCGCAGGGCTTCCCCGGAAAGCCCAGCCAACTCGGCCATTGCGGCCTCTACAGCCCTAAGTGTTTTGGCGGGTGAGCTGTATACCGGCTTTTCAGCCGAGATCAGACTAGCTGTTCTGCTATGGCTAGGTGCACAACCACCAGCCAACTCATCTTTCACCATCCTGCCTTTCTTGCGCAGGTCTGCAATGCGCTTATCCCGGGAATCTATCCTAGGGAACCCGTGAGCTGCATTGTACTCATGGAGGCTAGCACTAAGCTCGCGCCAGATCTCGGCGATCTCCTGTGCCTCCGCATGTAGCAATCTACGATGCTCCTCTAAGTCGGTAGAAGCGACTTGGGCATCACCATCAGCGGCCAAGGGGACAACTAACTTGGCAACCGGACCCGTGAGGGGATCCGGCCTGCGGCTTTGCTGGGAAGGTTGGGGATCACAATCCCGGGCAGCACCTCGCTCCTGAGGAGGTTTTGCCGCGCGAGGTCGGCCACCGCCGGAACTGCCGTCGGGGGCATCCTCGAACACCTCCTCGGTCACCCTGACCATCATGACCGTGACGCAGCTCGCGGGGCGACCGATAAACTGATCCTGGGCGATGCGGATCATGGGTGGATCTTCGGCCTCCTGCACGACGTCCGGATAGTCGCAGACGATCTCGGTGGCGACGTAGGTGGTGAAGACGCCAAAGTCGATGAGGCAGCCGTTCGACGGGAATGGCCTGTTTCGGAAGCAGCCAGCGTTGTCGCTGACGAAGTCCATCTCGCCAAGTCTGACGACAAGGTCGGAGAGAACTCGGACGTCGGAGTGGACGATTGAACCCGTCTGGATGTGTACACCAGCCAGCGCATCTATCAGCCCCACGCTGGGCGCCATTTTTCGTGGTGGTATCACGGCAGATGCCATAGGATGGCTAATGTGTGGGGTCGATGGACGCTGGTGGATCCGGGGAGGTCTAGTGAGCTAAGAAGCTCAGACGATATGAGATGCCGAGACACTCAAGAACACCGAAGAACACACATAAACATCTCAGAAGTATAAGCAAGTGCACGAAGGCAAGGCAAGACACACGATATACCCAGGTTCGGGGCCCTCGTGAGGAGGTAACACCCCTACTCCTGCCTTTCCTCTCTCTATATGGATACCACAAGATCTAGAATGTGCTCCTTGAGCTGTTTCGGTGACGAACTAGATGAACTAGAGAGAAAGAGGAAGTAACTGCTCTAGAAGTAAATGAGGTCGTCATTTACTTCTAGAGCAGTTACTTCCTCTTTCTCTCTAGTTCATCTAGTTCATCATTGAAACAGCTCAAGGAGCACATTGTAGATCTTGTGATATCCATATAGAGAGAGGAAAGGCAGGAGCAGGGGTTTATGTGTGTTTGCCTTCGTGCACTTGCTTGTACTTCTGAGATGTTTATGTGTGTTCTTCGGTGTTCTTGAGTGTCTCGGAATCTCTTATCGTGTGAGATTCTTAGCTCACTAGCCCTCCCCGGATCCACCAGCGTCCATTAGCCCCACACATTAGCCATCCTATTGCATCTGCCGTGATACCACCACGACAGTTGGCACCCACCGTGGAGCTGATAGATGCGCTTGCTGGTGTACACATCCGGATGGGTTCCATCGTCCACTCCGACGTCCGAGTTCTCTCCGGCCTTGTCGTCAGATTTGGCGAGATGGACTTCGTCAGCGACAACACTGGCTGCTTCCGAAACAGGCCCTTCCCGGCGAACGGCAGCCTCATCGACTTCGGCGTCTGCACCACCTACGTCGCCACCGAGATCGTCTGCGACTACCCGGACGTTGTGCAGGAGGCCGAAGATCCCCCCATTATCCGCATCGCCCGGGATCAGTGTATCGGTCGCCCCGCGAGCTGGGTCACGGTCATGATGGTCAGGGTGACAGAGGAGGTGTTCGAGGATGCCCCCGACGGCGATGCCGGCGGTGGCCGACCTCGCGTGGCAAAACCTCCTCAAGAGCGAGGTGCTGCCTAGGATGGTGATCCCCAACCTTCCCAGCAACGCCGCAGGCCGGATCCCCCTCGGGTCTGGTTGCCAAGTTAGCTTTCCCCTTGGCAGCTGATGGTGATGCCCAAGTCGTTGTTGCCGACTTAGAGGAGCATCGTAGATTGCTGCATGCGGAGGCACAGGAGATCGCCGAGATCCAGTGCGAGCTTAGTGCTAGCCTTCGTGAGTACAATGCAGCTCAAGGATTCCCTAGGATAGATTTCCGGGATAAGCGCATCGTAGACCTGCGCAAGAAAGGCAGGATGGTGAACGATGAGTTGGCTGGTGGTGCTGCACCTAGCCATAGCCGAACGGCTAGTCTGTTCTCGGCTGAAAAGCCGGTATACAACTCACCCGCCAAAACACATAAGGCTGCAGAGGCCGCTATGGCCGAGTTGTCTGGGCTTTCCGGGGAAGCCCTGCGGAAGCAGCCGGAGCGGGTCAATGAGTTAGTCGTTGAGGCCAACCGGCAAAACAAGGCCTTTTCGAAGAAGAACTCGGGTGCAGGCTCCTAGGTGCACTCGGCGAGGCCCGAGAGCAACAGGTCGGGAGGAGAGGCTTCCTCTCCCCATCCGAGTAGAAGCAAAAGCCGGAGTCGAAGCCGTGGCCCCGGGAAGAACAAGCAACTGCAGACGTACGACCCGACGTTTGTCGGAATCCAGCAAGCCGTACAGAACAATCCTGGTCAGGCGCAGAGCAGCCACGGTGGTGGTAACCGGGGTGTAGGAAATAACGTTCCGGCTAGCCGTGGCAATCCAGCTGCTGCCAGGTTCAGACTTGACCGGATTCACCTGTCTGAGTTGGTAGAGGAGCAAGGGCCTCCGGGACCTGCCTTTTTCGGGCCTCGGATAATGCGGGAGCCGGCTGTGTGAAATTTTCAGCTCAACCGGCGTGCCAAGACCTACGACGGCAGCTCTAAGCCGGAGGATTGGCTGACCAACTATGTAACTGCAGTAAGCATAATCGGAGGAAACAGGCGCTGGGCGGTGCGGTATGTGCCGCAAACGTTAGAAGGACCTGCCAGGATCAGGCTGAACAATTTGTGGACTGATAGTATAGACTGTTGGTTAGATTTTGAGTAGGCCTTTATCAGCAACTTCACCACCACCTACAAGAGGCCCAATCGGCCTCAGCAGCTTGCCATTTGCAAGCAGAGGGACAATGAGATTGACCGAGAGTACCTTACTCGGTGGAGCAACATTCGCAACTCTTGCGAAGGGGTTGTCGAGGCTCAGGCCATATCATGGTTTGTGCAGGGATGCCGGCATGGCTCCATGCTATGGCAAAAACTGCAGAGGAAGATGCCGGCTGCCTTGGCCGAGACCATGCGCA
The DNA here is from genome assembly GCA_026929855.1 of Poa annua. NCBI lineage: Eukaryota > Viridiplantae > Streptophyta > Magnoliopsida > Poales > Poaceae > Poa > Poa annua. Next base: position 122,954,640 of record CM049427.1, on the reverse strand, counting down.
TCTCCGACACCTTCACGCTTGGGGACCCCATGCAGCCCCTGGTGGATGTCGGAGAGTCCAACAGGTGGAATTCGGGGAACAAGCGCTCGGGGCCGAGCAGGAACCATGACCGCCAGGATTTCGGTCAGAAGAGAAATCAATCCGACTTCCACTATGCCTCACAGCATGTTGCGGCTGTAGGCCGAGATCATGGAGATGCCGACAATAACCAACAGCAGAAAGTTGCTGGCCCGACTTGGGGGCAGAGCCAGGAGGTGTAGAAGACTTGGGTGGACCAGAAGAAGCCGCTGACATATGAAGAGATGCTGAACAAGCCATGCTGCTATCATACTCTGGAATCCAACAAGCCTGCGAATCACTCTACCCGACAAAGCAGTTGGTACCAGCGCACATTGCAGGAAGGTAGTGCTGGAGCTACTAGGCCAAGTGCACCGGCAGCACGGGGAAACATTCCGAGACCTCCTCCACCGCTGTCCGGAGCCAATGCAATTCAGGTCAATCAACCCAATCAGAGACCTCCTCTCCCACGACCAGTGAACGTGGTTAATGTCAGAAATGACAATGGTGCTGGTCCGAGTAACCAATCCGTATATAAGCAGGGCAGCTACCGGGAGGCACATCAGAGCTATGTGGTCTTCGTGACCGAGCCCACTGACCGAAAGAGCGTGCGACAACGTGCTCTTGAGGTAAATGCTATGATCCCGGCGGTGCCGAAATTCCTGCACTGGTCCGAGATGGAGATCACCTGGAGACGGAGGGATCATCCCCGGTTTATGCCCAAGCTAGGTGGCTATGCTTTGGTGGTAGACCCGACCTTTGGCGGACCAAGCCTCAACGTTCGCTTCACCCGGGTTCTGATTGACAATGGCAACGCCATTAACATCATGTACAAGGATACCATGCTGAAGCTGGGGGTGTCCATGAACACACTACTCCCAACCGAGACGACTTTCCATGGCATTGTGCCGGGTGTCTCTTGCTCGCCCATGGGCAAGATTTGGGTTGAAGTGTTGTTTGGAACTCGGGAAAACTGCCAGACCGAGAGCTTGGAATTCGAGGTCGTAGATCTCGAGAGCCCGTATCATGCACTGATAGGCAGACCGACACCATCCAAGTTCATGATCTCCACCCACATGGGCTACTTGAAGATGAAGATGTCGGGTCCAAACGGAGTGATCACCATCTCGGGAGACCACAAGCGCTCCATGGACTGCGCATCTGTCGGCTCCTGCTTAGCCGAGTCCCTCGTCATAGCTGAGGAGACGAAGAGAATCCAGCAGGTTGTTGCGCTGGCCAAGACGTCGCAACTTGGCATACCCGGGATGCTGAACCCGGAGCAGAATGCCTCGTTCCAGGCACCAAGGGAAACCAAGAAGAAAGAAGAGTTGACCCCAGCAACCCGGAGCGCCAAGTTAACATTGGCAGCAACCTGGACATCAAATAGGAAGTCGAGCTCGTCGACTTCCTCCGTTAGAATCGGGATGCCTTTGTGTGGTCGAGTGACGATCTGCAAGGTGTTCTGAGGGAGTTGGCTAAGCACTCATTATTTGTCAGGCCTGACGCGAAGCCGGCGAAACAACCGACTAGGCGCCTCTCGGATGAGAGAAGAGCTGCCATCATGGAGCATCTCGCCGTACTTCTAGCTGTCGGGTTTGTAATGGAAGTGCTGCATCCGGATTGGATATCAAACCCGGTCCTTGTTGAGAAAAAGAAATATGATCCCCTCATGCTCAAGGTGGGGCGCATGTGCATCGACTTCACCAACTTCAACAAGGCCTGCCCGAAAGATCCGTTCCCACTCCCCCGGATAGATCAAGTGATCGATTCCACTGCCGGGTGTGAGCTTTTGACTTTTTTAGATGCTTATTCTAGGTTCCACCAGATACCTTTGAATCTGGATGATCAATTGAAAACAGCTTTTATTACCCCATATGGGGCTTATTGCTATCGTGTCATGACCTTTGGTTTGAGAAATGTTGGGGCTACGTATCAGAGGTGCATGCAGAAATGTTTGCACGACCAGATAGGCCGGAATGCTGAGGTCTATGCTGACGACATAGTCATAAAAACAAAGGAAAAATCTTCTCTGATCGATGATCTGAGAGACACATTAAAAAACTTAACAAAATTCCGGATGAAATTGGACCCGGATAAATGTACATTCGGCGTCCCGGCGGCCAAATTACCCGGTTTCTTGATATCAGGTAGGGGAATTGAGGTCAATTTGGGTCAAATAAGCGCAATAGAGAACATTAAACTACCGACACATCTCAAATATGTGCAGAAGTTCACTGGATGCTTGGCATCCCTAAGTCGGTTCGTGAGCCGGCTAGGGGAGAAAGCCTTGCCCTTGTATCAGTTAATGAAAAAGAGCAAAACTTTTGTATGGACCCCGCAAGCAGATGCGGCATTCAATGATTTAAAGAAAATGCTCTCAACAGCACCAGTATTGGCATCCCCATTGCCCAAGGAACCCATGTTGCTATATATCGCTGCCACAAACCGGGTTGTAACTGTGGCCATAGTGGTGGAAATATAAGAAGGGGACAAGCTGGTACAGAGACCAGTGTACTACCTGAGCGAGGTGATCTCTAGCTCCAAGCGGAACTACCCGCACTACCAGAAGATGGCATATGGGGTGTACTTGGCGGTTACCAAATGTAACATCCCGGGATTTATCCCAAATTAGATTTTATTATTTTTCTTTTTTGCATCATCATGTTAACATATCATCATGCATTTGTCACCTTTTTATTTTATTGCATTTAAATTTGAATCACACCCTTCAAATTCAAAATCCACTTTTAAATCTAAATGCAAACCAAATCAATTTAAATATGATATTTAAACTCTTTTCAAATATTCAAACTAATATATTAAATTTTGTATTTTTGAAACAACAATTAGTTGCCAACAATTTTCTTCTTCTATTTTACTTTTAAAAACTTAAAACAGAAAAGAATAAACAAATGGAATAAAAAATAAAACACAGGGAAAGGAAAACTTACCTGGGCCGAATCCCCTACCTCAGGCCCAAACCCCAACCCATCTCCCTCTTCTTCTAGCCCAGCGCACCTCCCCTGTCCCTTTCTTCCTCGTACGGAGACAGAGGAGAAAAAGGGCAGCGAGCTCCTCCCCCACCATGTGCTCCCTCACCCACTCCCCCTCCCCTCTACTTAGCCTCCCCCTCCTCCTACCCGAAACCCTAGCCCTCTCCTCCCATCGCGCTGCCGCCTCCCCTCGTTCTTCATCCTCTGTTCTTCTTCTCCACCGAGAAAAGCCACCGGAGACCACCTCCCCGCCTCGTCGCTGCCCCGGCGCCGTCGAAGGGCCGCGAAGCCTCCCAGTAGCTGCGCCCCCCCGTCGGCACCCTCTACGCGCAAGCTATTGGACCGGGGGCCGCAGCGGGCGACGATCTCGTCTCCGCCTCCGTCACGGCCGGCGAGCGACACCGCCGGAATTCCGACGTTCCGGACCTCCTCGAGCCGACCAACAACTCCGACGACCCTCCACGTGAGTTGTTCTCCCCATTCCCCTCTCTTTCCCTCGAATCCGCGGCTTAGTTTGGACGAAATCATCCGCGCCTCCTCCTTCGACCACCATAGCCATGGCCGAACCTCCAAAGCTCCCGTTTTGGCCTCTGTTCCTCGCCCCTACGCGCTAAACCTCACAGCAGCACCACACGCACACCCAACACCTCCAGAACGCACGCCCGCACCTCACGCGCACGACACCGCGGTGGTCGCTGTTCTTCGTCCGTCGCCAGTCGTTCTGCCCGCGATACGAAAGTATGAATCTGTGATTCAGTTAAACTACGCGCATCGGGTTATATCGACGCCGCTTCCTTTCTTAACATCAAAGAGGTCGTAGACCAGTGGCTGCGAATCCTTTGCCTCTTCGTACAGATCGAGAGATCAAATCCCCACACCGCGCCCACCTTTTCTTTTGTTGCTCACCGGGAAACCTGACAAACTGCACCTCTCTTACTGTTAAAAATTCAGTTAGCGTCAGTGAGTTGGGTCATATTCTTTAGAGCCGGTTAACTATCATCATCACACTTCGATCCTAGCGGCTAGCGCAGCCATCGCTCCCCAGCACGACGTCACGAGTTCGAATCCTCACAAGCCGCATTGAATAAAAAGGCCCTTTTGTTCTCTCCTTCGGTCACTGACACCTAGGACCCACCCGTCGGTGACAGCAACTCCTTGGAGATTTGCACTGAGCCCTTTCTCCCCTAGGTCCTCACCGGCATGTTTTCAATCACAGACAGGTCCCTGCACTTTTCAGAAACACCCCTAAACTTAATATGTTAATAAATTTTAATTTATAACTCCAAATAAAATAATTTTGATATGTTTTATATCAGAAAAATGCAATGAATATTAATATGCCATTTGTATGATATTTTGCATCTGTTATTTTAATTGCTTAGTATAATTTGTTAATTGCAACTAAATAATTAAATTTGGAATGTTAGGGGTAATAAATATATAATGCCCTAATTCCATTTAATTTAATTAGATCATCCATGCCATGTGTTGCCATGTTAACCAACAGTTAATATTGCTAGTAAATAAATAACTTGCACCTAAATATTAATTGACGGGGTTGCTTTCGCGCTTAATTTGGAATTACCTGCATTTTATTGCATCTTGCCATGCCATGCATCATTCTCATATGATCATGCTGAATCTTTTGTCGTAGTTATAAGATGCGTCTTTTACGCTTTCTAGTGTTTGTTGCTTTTTCGTGGATATGACGTTGAGATGTGTGAGCAACGGCAAGATCTTCTTCCAACCGGGATTCCAGGCAAGCAAAGTTTACTTGTTTACCTATACATTGTCTTTCATTGTTGTCGTTGATCTCTGCTACCCTAGTATTCGATTATTTATCGTGATCCCATCACATGTTTATCCTGCAGCCTATACAGCTTGATCCCCACATCCCATCACATGTTGAATGTTTATCTGTTAGCCTTGCGAGTCGTAGCGCATGCCTAGAGTTGGTTGTGCGAGTCCTCTGCTGGTCGTTTATTAAATATGCTTAGTATGATAGATTATTCTACCTTAATAAAATATTGTCTTATATTGGGGTATTATAATTAAATGATAAGGCACCAGGCGGAAGGCCTTGCGAGGTGCTTTGTTCTGCTAAGTGTCTACCTAGGAACTGAGATTTTGTCCTCGGATCCAATTTTGAGCGCACTAATCACTTGTGGGAGGCCCAATGGAGCCCCCCTCGACTTTGAACGGATCTTCAACTTGTCCATGTGCCGCAAATAGTTCGGGTATTCCATTTGCTCATATGCATGTGCATGATGATGATGATTGATGAGAGGCTACATGTTATGGGGTCATATAAGTGCGGTACGTCACGAAGCGGACAGTTCCTACTGTGGTTTGAGCCGCATGGTGGCGTAGTCGCAAACTAATGAGTCCGCAATTGAGGTATCGGCCGGACTCTTGACGCGGGTAACAACTCATATGGGTGGCACTTGGACTTGCTGTAGTGAAGGAATAAGTCGTGTTGAGAGGCCCTGAAATTTGATTGGGTTGATCATGCGAGTATGGGTACAGTAGTGCACCCCTGCAGGGTATAATCTTATCGATGAGCCGTGTCCACGGTTATGGACGACTTTGGTGATGATGCTGGCTAACAAGATCTAGACAACTTGCACCTAATTAATGTTAAGTAATTTGACTAGTAATATATAATTACTTTCACAATAACTGGAAATTAAAACTGTTCAATGTGTGAGTTTCCCGAATTGCTTCCTCTTACTTGGTTGAGGGGGTTAATTCGAGAATGGGTTATGATTGGTGTTAGTTGTAGATGTTCATCTTATGCGCTCTCTTATCCCTCTCTAATTAGACGGAAGTTGTAGCGTGTCTCTTTAGGTTGCTAGTGCTACTGCCGCTAAGTCCACCTACCCCATATTTTGGGAGATGGTGTAGAAAATAGGCGAATCGGTTTTGCTAGCCAGGGAGTGCCCTGACCCTCTTTTGGGATGTGCTTTATGTGCAGTCAACAGGTTTGGAGTCTGACGACGTTAGCTTGGGAATTCCTCCGGCTTGGCTGGGCAGGGATATGGCGCCATCGCTTATCTGCAGGACTCTTAGTCCAATTTGCATCTTATCTGTAGTCGGATACTATTTTGCTTCCGCTGTCATTTGAATCTTTGTATTGTAATATTTGTATCTTGACTCGTTCGAGTCGCTGTTGTATATTATATATCTTCTGTTCTATTTGTGGATGTATCCGAACTGTTGTAATGTTATCACAATTCCAGCCACATAATGCACATGTTTCGGTGTGCACATTATGTCTGGTGGGCGACCTAAAATCGTTATTATGCGGATTTCGGCGGGATTGCTTAAATCTACATAGTACCGATTTTAGGGCGTCACACCAAACTCAAGCATTATTTCCAAGAATACCCGATCACGGTAGTATGCGAAGCTCCCCTGGCCGAGATCATCGGCTGTAAGGACGCAAGCGGCCGAGTTGCCAAGTGGGCCATCCAGTTGTCTCCGTATGCTCCAGCCTATGAGAGACATGACGCCATTAAGTCGCAGGCGCTGCCGGACTTCTTGGTGGACTGGGCCGAGATGCAGTATGAACCTCCACTTCCCGACTACAATTTTTGGAAGATGCATTTCGATGGTTCCAAGGCCAAGATCGGATTAGGTGCCGGAGTGGTTCTCACCTCACCAAAGCAGGAGGTGCAGATTCACTTCCGGGCATCTAACAATGTGGCCGAGTACAAAGCACTGGTGCACGGGCTCAATGTCGCCAAAGAAATCGGTATCCGCCGGATAGAGTGCTTTGGTGATTCCGACTTGGTGGTGCACTGTCAGGAAACTGGGACGCGATTGACGCCAATATGGGCTCATAACGGTTCCATGTGCAAAAGATATCCGGATTCTTTGAAGGCTGCGAGTTCAAGCACATACCAAGAGGGGAAAATGAAGCAGCATATGTGTTATACAAGCTGGGTCCTCTCGGGATTCCATTCCACCCGGCATCGCTCTGGAGCATCTGAGGACGCCATCTATTCAGCCCTCACCCGAGTCGGAGTCCATCTTCATCCCCAAGGAATCCGAGTCTAAAGCCGTGCCTATGGAAATGGAAGTTGGGAATACTTCACTGAACCCGGGGACTGCAGCGCTGAACTCGGGGACTCGACATGGAGTGCATACAGAGGTGATGTCGGCTGAGCCAATGGATATAAATGCTCCCGTGTTCCCGGTACGACCCGTCCCTGGTTGGGCGCAGCCCATCATGGCCTTCATATCGGATGGTACCCTTCCAGAGAATGAGGTAGAAGCCCGACAGATACTACAGAGATCCAAGGCCTACACCATCATCAATCAAGAGCTATACAAAAGAAGTGTCACCGAGGTGCTTCAGAGATACGTGGAGCTGGAAGAAGGACAAGAGATGCTGCTGGAGATACATCAAGGAGAATGTGGGCATCTTGCCTCATCACGTGCACTGGTTGTAAAATTATTCCGGCATGGGTTCTATTGGCTCACAGCTTTGCAACATGCAGAAGACATTGTCTAGAAGTGTGGAGGGTGCCAGAGGTTTGCCCACAGGATACATATGCCGGACTCAGCACTGAAAACGATCCCGATCACTTGGCCATTTGCGGTATGGTGCTTGGACATGGTGGGGCAGTTTAATCCGGCAAGAGGCAACATGACACACATGCTAGTAATGGTGGATAAGTTCACCAAGTGGACAAAAGTCAAGCCGATCCGGAAGTATGATGGGCACACCTCGGTATCATTCTTGAAGGACATCATCCTGAGATATGGCTACCCGCACAGCATCATCACGGACAATGGCACCAACTTCGCTTTAGGGGAGTTCCCTCGGTTCTGTGCGGAAAAGAGAATCCGGTTGGACGTGGCCTCAGTCGCTCATCCAGAGGCTAATGGGCAAGTCGAGAGAGCAAATGCATTGGTATTGGCCAGCATCAAAGCTCGCCTGATCAAACCACTGAGGAGAACTCCGGGATGTTGGATAGAGTAAATACCTGCAGTACTATGGGGTCTCCGGACCACAACTAATAGATCCAAAGGGTATACGCCATTTTTCATGGTGTATGGTGCTGAGGCAGTGCTGCCAACCGACATCCAGTATGACGCACCAAGGGTGACGATGTTCACCGAGACCGAGGCAAAAGAAGCCCAGGAGAACGATATCGGCTTGCTCGAAGAGGCAAGAGAATTGGCATTGTCTCGGTCCACAATTTATCAGCAGAACCTCCGTCGCTATCATAGCCGGAAGGTGCATCCCCGAGTGTTCCAAGTAGGAGATCTGGTGCTGAGGCTGATACAGCGCACCGCCAGAATGCATAAGCTATCACCTCCCTGGGAGGGGCCTTTTGTTGTAACCAAAGCATTGCAAAACGATTCTTATTACCTTGTATATGCACATGAGGCTAGAAAAGGTGTAATGGACAAAGCCGGTGAAGAAACCAAACGGCCATGGAATGTAGCCCTACTTCGCCCCTTTTACACATAAAGGGCGCAGTGTATGTATCTCGATCCCTATCTATGAAATGTCGGCACCCCGAGGAGTTACTCGGGGACTGCCTCGCTCAAGGTGTCGGTTGTTGTTCGAAATTGCATGTCGGTGTCCTCGGGAGGAACCCGGAGACTGCCCCTTGTCGTTTCAGTATTATCTTATTATGTACGTATTATATGCATGTCGGCAACTCAGAAAGGAATTCGGGGACTGCCTTGTGTTTGTTTATGTTTGGCATATGCCAGAAACACTCTGGACTCGGTTTTAAAGTTAAAGTAGTGTATGCCATGTGAAATAATCTTGTGACTCGACTGACGAACGCCGAAATGGTAGTCAAGAGCAAAGAGCATCAAGTATGGTGAACACGAAAACAATCTCGGAAACTTGATGCAGGAGGTTTTTCGGCATATGAGTGTTACTAACCCAGTTTTTGTTTGTGCTTCTTATGTCGGAAAATTACCAAAAAGAACTCGGATATTTGTAAGTACTGTGTACCATGAACGGGGTTTCGTGACTCGACTGTCGAACGCCGGTATGGTAGACAAGAGCAGAAATCACCTAACTATGGTAAACATGAAAATGAACCCGGTGACTCGTGACGAAATTTGCCGACATAGCGTGTCGTTCATTAGAGCAAAAGATAACTGGCATAGCATACGAATGGATAGTATATTATATCTGCACCCGGCATCCCGGGGATTTAATGTTTAAGCGGCTAAGTGTTTTCAGGAAAAGCATAGAAAGTATGTCGGGCTAGACCCGAGACGTTCAAGGCACAGCGGGAGAGGCCGGCTTCTCAGCTTGGTCGGCAACAGGTGGCTCGGTGGCGGTCTCCTCGACAGTTGCAGCGGTCTCCCCGGACAAGCATCTTCGGGTTGGACAAACCCGGGGTTTACCGCCGCGTCCGAGATATTGCTCGGACGAAGATGACAGAAGACTAGAAGAGGGGACTGGCCCCGGCCACCCGGAAAAAACCACTAGAGGAGGTGCGCACGCCTGCCTTAACTGACATTTGTGCTATGCCGGGTTTCGCAAGCTACCGGTAGGCCTGGCCTGTCCTGAACTCCCTTTCTAATTGCAGTTGTTCGAGCAGCAGATAGAAGAGGACATGGTGCATGACGGGAACAAGTTCGCTCCTGACTTCCCGATGCCCGAGAGGATCCCGGAGGAGGATCCCGATGGCGAGGATCACCTCTCGATACCTCTTGCCCGTGCTGCCACTCCGGGTAAGCCTCCAGCTCAAGTTGCTATCCGAGTCGAATCTGACAAAGATGATGACAATGATTGTCAAATACTTGATGTAATTGACGCCCGTCATCTCAACTACGCCCTGCCAGTGGTTCTGGGGCCTATTGCCGCAACGAAGCGCGCCGAGAGCCGCAAGCGAGTTGCGTCCAAGACCGTGCATGCAAGTAGCTCGGGCGTGGCTACCAAGAGGACCAAGACCACTAGGCGCCCGGCCGACAAGCCTCCCCGCAGAGGAAAGGTCCTCCTACCGTGGCCACCGGGTAAGTTACTCTTCAACCATGTTGGTCAATCCGGACCCTGCCCGAGATCTCTTCTGACTTGCCTTCTGAATGTAGGGCGGCGCTTGACGTCCCGCAGTCAGGTGGTTCCCGCCTCACGGGCTCCAGGTCGCCTAGTCCAACTCGGGCTGCCCCTTCACCGCCACGGCGCCGGGTGGAGGATGACAGTCACCCGGTTTCTGGCTCCGACACGGTTGATGTGCCCACTCCAGGCTCTGCTACGGGCATGGGACCTCGGGTGGTCAGCCTGTGATCACCGAGAGCCCGGCCAGGCAAGCCGCAACCGCCGAGAGTGCCGTCCTCCCGGACACGCCGCGCCGGATAGCGTCTCCGGTTCTTGACGCGGACGTACCGAGCCCCCGCGCCAAGTTGTGCCCCGAGCTCCTTCACGGCTAGGTCCACGGAAATCGCCGCCCCCGAAGCAGCCAACCTCCAAGCCTACCCGGCACCGGATCCCCAAACCGGGAAAACGCGCAGCCAGTCCCCTGGCCAAAAGAATGCGCTTCCCAATTCCACTACTCCGCCGAGATCTTCATCCCAGGACTTGGTCTTGACCAAGGGTTCCTCCGCTCCGGGTAAGCATTCCGGGCTACCACCACCTCTTGCCGACATCCCCACTTCTGCTTTGCAAGCCCTTCCAGCCTCCGTAAGTGCAGTTGTGTCTTCAGGGTCCCGGGAAGCTGGAGCACTGAGCGCGCCCACCGTCACTGGCTTATGAACGGTTGACGAATACAATCTGGCTTGGATTGCCACCGACGCCTCCGAGATCGCGGGAGACTTGCACGCTGCCGGCTCGAGCCACAACGCGCAAGCCCTGCACGCCCTTCACGTGGTTGTCCTGGACGCTACCCGCGCCGTAGATGTAAGTATTACTTCTTCTATCATCCCTAGTCCTCGATATTGGTGCTTAGTGATCTAGACTTGACCGAGTAGCAGATCACTAGGTACGAATCTTTGAACTGAATTTCACCTCCCAGTCCCCCAGATCCTCCCCTGAGTACCAAAACTCTACCGAGTAGTTGGCTCTCCTTTTTGAATCTTGAAGAAATCTCCCTATTATCACTTGTTCAACCGACGTCCCCGTGACTGATGTCGGATATATTCTGTCACTGGATTGCAGCAAGAGGCGCAGCAGCATCTTCCATACCCTCCTCGCCGACTTCGGTCAGGCCAAGAGATCTGAGGAGCGAGACGCCGTGCGCAAGATCTCGGTGGAACAAAAGGCTGCGCTAATCGAGGCGCAGTCCGAGGTCGCGCGGCTGAGCGCTGAGCTGGAGAGATCCAACTCTATTGCTGTGGACTTGAAGACACGCTTCCTGGACGCTACCAAGAAACAGAAGGAGACCTCGAACCAGTCCGAGGAGCGTGCGCATGTCTCCGAGACCGAGATGGCCCTTCTTCGGTCGAAGCACGACGCCTGGCTTACCGAGCTCACTGGTCTAAACCGGGACATAAACATTGAGTATTCCGAGTTCTCTTCCTCCGTCTTCCTATATTACCGATATTGCCTAATGGCTTGTCCGTGTGACAGTTCTTCTCTCGCAAGGGCACTTCGAGCACTCCCAGGAAGCCGCCAGCCTCACGATCACCGCCGAACGGGAGAAGAGGGCCGGGAAGGGTCCAGTTTCGGACGCATGGGATATCGATGATCATCTCATTGCCCTTAAGGCCCGGATAGTTCCCCTCCGGACTATCGGCACCGGACTCCTTAGTGCTGCGGTTCATGCGCACGGTGCACTATGGCCAGGTGCCACCGGGACGCTCTCGGTCACCGAGTTGGCTGCTGCATTCCAGGATGCCGGAAAACGGCTGGATGCTTGGAAGCGGTTAGCCACCCGTGCCGGTGCCGACCAAGTCCTGTAGCACGTCCTGAGTTGGTACGAGAAGCTCGATCTAGAGGTGATCAAGAGCTTGCAGACCATCTCGGAGTGGTACACCGACCCGGCAAAGATCCGGTTGCGCCAGGAGACTGCGCACCGTCTCGCGAGTTGGGCGGATCCCGACTCGTTCATCACGAGCCTAGTCGAATCTGACTCCGAGTCAGATTATGACGATGAAGCCGGGGCGGAGGATGCCGGGGGCGCGGATTCTGGTGTTGGGGAGGAAGTCGGCCAGACCGCCACGTCCAGCGCAACCGTCATCAACCCCAACGCCGCCGATCCTCTGCCGCCCGAGATCCCGCTACCCGAGATGGTTGTGTTTGCACCGAGTACCACTTCTAATGTCGAGGAGACCGCCACCGAGCCACCTGTTGCCGACCAAGCTGAGAAGCCGACCTCTCCCGCTGTGCCTTGAACGTCTCGGGTCTAGCCCGACTAACTTTCTATGCTTTGCCTGAAAACACTTAGCCGCTTAAACATTAAACCTCGGGATGCCGGGTGCAGATATAATACAGTATCCATTCGAATGCTATGCCAGTTATCTTTTGCTCTAATGAACGACACGCTATGTCGGCAAATTTCGTCACGAGTCACCGGGTTCATTTTCATGTTTACCATAGTTAGGTGATTTCTGCTCTTGTCTACCGTACCGGCGTTCGACAGTCGAGTCACGAAATCCCGTTCATGGTATACACTACTTACAAATATCCAAGTTCTATTTGGAAATTTTCCGACATAAGAAGCACAAACAAAAACCGGGTTAGTAACACTCATATGCCAAAAAACTCCTGCATCAAGTCTCCGAGATTGTTTTTTTGTTCACCATACTTGATGCTCTTTGCTCTTGACTACCATTTCGGCGTTCGTCAGTCGAGTCACAAGATTATTTCACATGGCATACACTACTTTAACTTTAAAACCGAGTCCAGAGTGTTTCCGGTATATGCCAAACATAAACAAACACAAGGCAGTCCCCGAGTTCCTTTCTGGGTTGCCGACATGCATATAATATTTACATAATAAGATAATACTGAAATGACAAGGGGCAGTCCCCGGGTTCCTCCCGAGGACACCGACATGCAATTTCCAACAAACAACCGACACCTTGAGCGAGGCAGTCCCCGAGTAACTCCTCGGGGTGCCGACATTTCATTGATAGGGATCGAGATACATACACTGCACCATTATGTGTAAAAGGGGCGAAGTAGGGCTACATTCCATGGCCGTTTGGTTTCTTCACCGGCTTTGTCCATTACACCTTTTCTAGCCTCATGTGCATTTACAAGGTAATAAGAATCGTTGTGCAATGCTTTGGTTACAACAAAACGCCCCTCCCAGGGAGGTGATAGCTTATGCATTCCGGCGGTGCGCTGTATCAGCCTCAGCACCAGATCTCCTTGTCAGAACACTAGAGGATGCACCTTGCGGCTATGATAGCGACGGAGGTTCTGCTTATAAATTGTGGACCGAGATAATGCCAATTCTCTTGCCTCTTCGAGCAAGTCGATATCGTTCTCCCGGGCTTCTTTTGCCTCGGTGTCGGTGAACATCATCACCCATGGTGCGTCATACTCGATGTCGGTTGGCAGCACTGCCTCAGCACCATACACCATGAAGAATGGCGTATACCCGGTGGATCTATAAGGTGTCGTGCGGAGACCCCATAGTATTGCCGGTATTTCCTCTATCCAACATCCCGGAGTTCTCATCAGTGGTTCGATCAGGTGAGCTTTGATGCCGGCCAATACCAATGCATTTGCTCTCTCGACTTGCCCATTCGCCTCTAGATGAGCGACCGAGGCCACGTCCAACCGGATTCTCTTTTCCGCACAGAACCGAGCGAACTCCCCTACAGTGAAGTTGGTGCCATTGTCCGTGATGATGCTGTGCGGGTAGCCATATCTCAGGATGATGTCCTTCAAGAATGATACCGAGGTGTGCCCGTCACATTTCCGGATCGGCTTGACTTCTATCCACTTGGTGAACTTATCCACCATAACTAGCATGTGTGTCATGTTGCCTCTTGCCGGATTAAACTGCCCCACCATGTCCAAGCACCATACCGCAAATGGCCAAGTGACCGGGATAGTTTTCAGTGCTGAGGCCGGCATATATATCTTGTGGGCAAACCTCTGGCACCCTCCACACTTCCGGACAATGTCTTCTACCTGTTGCAAAGCTGTGAGCCAATAGAACCCATGCCAGAATCCTTTTACAACCAGTGCCCATGATGAGGCATGATGCCCACATTCTCCTTGATGTATCTCCATCAGCATCTCTTGTCCTTCTTCCGGCTCCACGCATCTCTGAAGCACCTCGGTGACACTTCTTTTGTATAGCTCTTGATTGATGATGGTGTTGGCCTTGGATCTCCGTAGTATCTGCCGGGCTTCTACCTCATTCTCCGGAAGGGTGCCATCCGATATGTATGCCATGATGGGCTGCGCCCAACCCGGGACGGGTCGTACCGGGAACACGGGAGCATCTATATCCATTGGCTCAGCCGACATCACCTCTGTATGCACGCCATGTCGAGTCCTCGAGTTCAGCGCTGCAGTCCCCGGGTTCAGTGAAGTACTCCCGACTTCCACTTCCATAGGCACGGCTTCAGACCCGGATTCCTTGGGGAGGAAGATGGACTCCGACTCGGGTGAGGGCAGAATAGATGGCTTCCTCAGATGCTCCAGAGTGATGCCGGGCGGAATGGCATCCCGAGAGGACCACAGCTTGGATAACACATTTGCTGCTTCATTTTCCCCTCATGGTATGTGCTTGAACTTGCAGCCTTCAAAGAATCCGGATATCTTTTGCACATGGAATCGATATGAGCCCATATTGGCGTCAATGGCGTCCCAGTTTCCTGACAACTGCTGCACCACCAAGTCGGAATCACCAAAGCACTCTATCCGGCGGATACCGATTTCTTTGGCGACATTGAGCCTGTGCACCAGTGCTTCATACTCGGCCACGTTGTTAGATGCCCGGAAGTGAATCTGCAGTACATATTTCAGCACATCCTGCTTTGGTGAGGTGAGGACCACTCTGGCACCTAATCTGATCTTGGCCTGGGAACCATTAAAATGCATCTTCCAAAAATTGTAGTAGGGAAGTGGAGGTTCATACTGCATCTCAGCCCAGTCCACCAAGAAGTCACGTCTCTCGTAGGCCGGAGCATACGGAGAAAACTGGATGGCCCACTTGGAAACTCGGCCGCTTGCGTCCTTACAGCCGATGATCTCGGCCAGGGGAGCTTCGCATACTACCGTGATCGGGTGTTCTTGGAAATAATGCTTGAGTTTGGTAACCGCCAAGTACACCCCATATGACATCTTCTGGTAGTGCAGGTAGTTTTGCTTGGAGGTTGAGATCACCTCGCTCAGGTAGTACACTGGTCTCTGTACCAGATTGTCCCCTTCTTCTCTTTCCACCACTATGGCCACACTTACAACCCGGTTTGTGGCAGCGATATAGAGCAACATGGGTTCCTTGGGCAATGGGGATGCCAATACTGGTACTGTTGAGAGCATTTTCTTTAAATCATTGAATGCCGCATCTACTTGCGAGGTCCATACAAAAGTTTTGCTCTTTTTCGTCAACCGATACAAGGGCAAGGGTTTCTCCCCTAGCCGGCTCACGAACCGACTTAGGGATGCCAAGCAACCAGTGAACTTTTGCACATCTTTGAGATGTGTCGGTAGTTTCATGTTCTCTATAGCGCGTATTTTACCCGGATTGACCTCAATTCCCCTACTTGATATCTGGAAACCGAGTAATTTGCCCGCCGGGATGCCGAATGTACATTTATCCGTGTTCCACTTCATCCGGAATTTTCTTAAGTTTTTGAATATTTCTCTCAGATCATCGATCAGAGAAGATTTTTCCTTTGTTTTTATGACTATGTCGTCAACATAGACCTCGGCATTCCGGCCTATCTGGTCGTGCAAACATTTATGCATTTGTTTTTCTTAAGTTGTTTTCAATGGATCATCCGGATTCAAAGGTATCTGGTGGAAACCAGAATAAGCATCTAAAAAAGTCAAAAGATCACACCCGGCAGTGGAATCGATCACTTGATCTATCCGGGGGAGTGGGAACGGATCTTTCGGGCAGGCCTTGTTGAGGTTGGTGAAGTCGATGGACATGCGTCACACCTTGAGCAGGAGGGGATCATGTTTCTGCTTCTCAACAAGGACCGGGTTTGATATCCAATCCGGATGCAGCACTTCCATTACAAACCCGGCAGCCAGAAGTACGACGAGATACTCCATGATGGCAGCTCTTCTCTCGTCCGAGAGGCGCCTAGTCGGTTGCTTCACCGGCTTCGCGTCAGGCCTAACAATTAATGAGTGCTCAGCTAACTCCCTCGGAACACCTTCCAGATCTTTACTAGACCACGCAAAGGCATCCCGATTCTCACGGAGGAAGTCGACGAGCTCGCCTTCCTATTTGCTATCCAGGTTGCTGCCAATGATAACTTGGCGCTCCGGGTTGCTGGGGTCAACTCCCACCTTCTTGGTTTCCCTTGGTGCCTGGAACGAGGCATTCTGCTCCAGGTTCACCATCCCGGGTATGTCGAGTTGCGACGTCTTGGCCGCGCAACCACTTGCTGGATTCTCATCTTCTCCTCAGCTATGACGAGGGACTCGGCTAAGCAGGAGCCAGCATATGCGCAGTCCATGGAACGCTTGTGGTCTCCCGAGATGGTGATCCCTCTGTTCGGACCCGGTATCTTCATCTTCAAGTAGCCCATGTGGGTGGAGATCATGTACTTGGCCAGTGCCGGTCTACCTATCAGTGCATGATACGGGCTCTCGAGATCTACGACCTCGAACTCCAAGCTCTCGGTCCGGCAGTTCTCCCAGGTTCCAAATAGCACATCAACCCAAATCTTGCCCATGGGCGAGCAAGAGACTCCCGGCACAATGCCATGGAAAGTATTCTCGGTTGGGAGCAGCGTGTTCATGGACATCCCCAGCTTCAGCATGGTATCCTTGTACATAATGTTAATGGCGCTGCCTTTGTCAATCAGAACCCGGCTGAAGCAAACGTTGAGGCTTGATCCGACAAAGGTCGGGTCTACCACCAAAGCATAGCCACCTGGCTTGGGCATAACCCGGGGATGATCCTTTCGGCTCCAGGTGATCTCCATCTCGGACCAGTGTAGGAATTTTGGCACCACCGGGATCACAACATTTACCTCCAGAGCACGCTGTGGCACGCTCTTTCGGTCAGTGGGCTCGGTCACGAAGACCACATAGCTCTGATGTGCCTCCCGGTAGCTGCCCTGCTGATATCCGGATTGGTTACTTGGACCAGCACCATTGTTATTTCTGACATTAACCACGTTTACTGGTCGTGGGACAGGAGGTCTCTGATTGGGCTGATTGACCCGAATTGCATTGTCTCCGGACAGCGGTGGAGGAGGTCTCGGAATGTTTGGCCGTGCTGCCGATGCTCTTGGCCGAGTAGCTCCAGCACTACCTTCCTACAATGTACGCTGGTACCAGCTGCATTGTCGGGAAGAGTGATTCGCAGGCTTGTTGGATTACAGAGTATGATAGCAGCATGGCTTGTTCAGCACCTCTTCATACGTCAGCGACTTCTTCTGGTCCACCCAAGTCTTCTGCACCTCCTGGCTCTGCCCGCAAGTCGGGCCAGCAACTTTCTGCTGTTGGTTATAGCCGGCATCTCCTTGATCTCGGCCTACAGCCGCAACATGCTGTGAGGCATAGTGGAAGTCAGATTGATTTCTCTGCTGAACGAAATCCTGGCGGTCATGGTTCCTGCTCGGCCCCGAGCGCTGGTTCCCCGAATTCCTCCTGTTGGAGTCTCCGACATCCACCAGTAGCTGCATGGGGTCCCCAAGCGTGTAGGTGTCAGCGATGCGCATGGTCTCGGCCAAGGTAGCCGGCATCTTCCTCTACAGTTTTTGCCATAGCATGGAGCCATGCCGGCATCCCCGCGCAAACCATGATATGGCCTGAGTCTCGACAACCCCTTCGCAAGAGTTGCGAATGTTGCTCCACCGAGTAAGCTACTCTCGGTCAGTCTCATTGTCCCTCTGCTTGCAAATGGCAAGCTGCTGAGGCCGATTGGGCCTCTTGTAGGTGCTGGTGAACTTGCTGATAAAGGCCTCCTCAAAATCTAACCAATAGTCTATACTATCAGTACTCAAATTGTTCAGCCAGATCCTGGCAGGTCCTTCCAACATTTGCGGCACATACCGCACCGCCCAGCGTCTGTTTCCTCCGGCTATGCTTTGTAGCGTACCTGCACTTTAAATAAGGCAGATACCTGTGTATAGTGCAAATCCCTGGATCGATTCATTTGCACACATAGTTTACGATGTAATATCACAACAAAGCGTCAATTTTATTACATCGATGATCCAGAATTACAAAATATGTGATACAAGTTGCATAGCATAAAGCTAGCATTGAAAAAGAACACAGCGGAAATACAATAGCAGTGAGTCTCTATAACTTTCATGCTGCCACAGGCGAAAACATGTTGGTTGTAGACTCGAAACCTTTAAGCGAAACCTCACTCGTCATCTGATCAAATCTGCAATAAGAAAAATATTGCAACAACGTGGGTCAGATTCCATTAAAAATGGAGTCTGGCAAGTGACACTATGGTGGACACTTAATGGAATAACTCTAAAGCCTATATGCATATTTGGCTGGTGGAGTTCAAGGCTAATTTGAATAAAGCCAATTTTTCCTACTCTTTTGAAAACACTTTTCTTGAAATCAAGACGAGTATGGCATGAAAACCATAAATCTCATCTTCCCTTGTTCACCCATCAAATTTTATTTCTGAAGTTGGAATGGTGGAATCCTCCGTTGACGTCCGCGATCAGCTGCTCAAATTGTCCGTACCGGGGACACGGCTAAGTACTTAGTTTTACACTCTGCAGAGGTTGTGCACGTTCACCATTATACCCACTCAACCCAAATTATCCTTTACACACCATTTGTGACAAGGAAAGGAGAAGAATGAGACGAGATCTTTCAGAAGCATTTTCCCTCCCACTCTGGCTTGACCCGTTCCACCTAACATCCCCCTACATCTGCTTGTCAAGCCGGAGAGAGTCCACGCAACGTAATTGATCAAGCCAGAGCCCATATGGCAATGGCTGCACTGGAAGCAATCGTCACTCGGAGTTCTTCAGATTCCTCGGTTCCTGGGTGGCCATTCACAAGTGTACATACTCCAGGAACCATAGACATGGACCTGAGTAGCCACTCAACATAAACCATACAACCACTTACCACCCAGGTGTTTCATTCTTAACTTAGTAGAATTTAGATTTTCACAAAACAACATTTGCATAGCATCAATAATTCTACTAAGTATTGCATAGGAACCTAGACACCGGAATAAGGAATTCTACACAAGTTTAGCATAGCAATACTATCCTACTCATGCATATAAAAATACACTAAGTAATGCATATAGAAATAATAGGAAGTTTATGAGGTGTGCCACTTGCCTTTGAATGTTGTCGTTGTTCACAACTCTTTTCAATGATACTTGGGACTCTCCGTTCAATCTAACAGTATAGACAAGCAACAATACAACAATCAACAGCAAGCACAACTCCACGATGCATACAAACACATACTAGATGAATAAATAAGTTTTATAAAACTTTCTAAGGAAAATATGTTTATGCATGATGTGCAAAATATTCCTAAGGGCTAGAAATGCTTTTTCATGCCACGAAAATCTTTTAAGTTAATGCAAGGCAAATAGGTTGGTCCAAAAGGACTAAGGGCTAAGGTCATGAGTTGAATAAAATATTTTGTTTTATATCATCTTGAATAAGCCCTCTAATGGCTTAGTCTTGATGTGCAAAATACTTAGAGAAAATACTAGCTCTATTCTTCGAGGTGATCAACAATTATTATCAACTCTTTGTAAATTGGATATTCACTAAAGTGAGAGAGACAGACACCCGGCCAGCCACTTAAATTGTGGAACAGGTCTCATGTACGTGGACATGTAAGGTTTGTTTCCAGGCCGCTTCATCTCACTATGCCGCTAGGATCCTACAACTTCAAGATGATAACATCATGATCAAAATTTGTTTAAGTCAATTGTGAAAGACAAGATTAGGAAAGAGGGAAAGATAGAAAGAAAGATGTAGTTGTCCTCCAGGCTTCATCTCCAGACTTGTAATATTCTCCTTGATGATGTCTTGATTGAAGTTTTGATAGACTTGATAATTCTTCAGACTTGGTGGTTCTTGTATCCTCGAGGCTGGTCTTGGATTTACTTAATCATCATGAAGTCTAACAGAAGAAGGAGGGAGAAAGAAGAGAGAGGGAGAAAGACTTAGAAAATATTTCTGGTTGGTCTTTATGAACTTCTTCTTGATCTTTCTTCTAAGTGCTTCCACTCCTTGGAGATTCTTCTGGAGTCTTGTTTGGCTAAGTCCTTCATTGGTCTTCCAGCTCCATGTTGAAAATTACTAAGTGTCTAAGTGCATAGCACTTTACCAAAACACTAGATTGAAAATAATCCTAACTTAAGGAAAATAAGGAAGGAGTTTTCCTATAAGGAGTATAACTATACAATAGATATGTCATGCATGCAATGCAATTTATTTCTAAGGACAACACTTAACAAAGTAAAACAACTAAGTTTTCTAGATGCTAAAATTTTCTAAGAAAAAGATTTAGCATCTTTAAGATGTTGAAATTTTTCTAAGGAAGAGTGTTGTCGAAAAATATTTATCAATATTTTCTAACAAAGAATTTATTTTGTTTAAAGAGGCAAAATATTTCTAAGTACATTTTAATACCAAAGTGGTTATAATATGACTAAGTACTTTATAATTCGAATAGATGATGAAAATAAATTTTAATAAATTTTTAATCAATTTTAATCATTAAAACAACACTTAAAAGTATTTAATCAATATAAATTATAAAATCATAGAAAATTATTCTACAAAAATTAGTATAAAAATACTACTGCCAATACTTAGACATTCAAATTTATAGCAAAAGAGTTTGACAAGTTTTAAATTTCAAATTTGAAGTTATGTTCAATTTAACATTAATGCCACTTTTGAATTTAAACAAATTGTAATTTGACAAAACATAAAAGTAATGATGCCAAAAGTTTCTACGTGTCATAAGCTTTCCAAAAATATTTTATTTGTAAAATTTGACCAAACCAATAAAAAGTAGTGATAGATTTAAAATTTAGGATTTTTCTTCAAAACTGCCGGTCTTCGGTTGACTGTTTACTTTGACTGCTGACGTAGGAATTGACTTGCTGACGTGGCAGGCTGACTGGGGTTTGACTACGAATTTGACCAAAAATAAAGTTGCTTGGATGGAAAAACACTCTTAACGAAAGTTGTAGAGAATTACGTGCTCTTTCTAATTATCAGAATTATAACATAAGTGGATGAATAGATTGGTCACAAATCGCAAAATACCTGTCTGATCCGAAACTTCAAACGCGAATATCTCTCAGCTCGCTGAACCAAAAGAGGTGAGGCTTGGGGCAAAAGAAAGGTCTTGATCAGGGGAACAACTTTCGTATTGTCGTCCCAAACTTTTAAGATGGTTTGGTTACTCGAACAACATCAAACACGATCTGTATTATACAGAAAATTACGTACGTTAAAATAAAAAGTTGTCAACAGGAAAGTTGTAGATATAGAGTAGATCTACCTTTTCACCGAAGGAATTTCTATTTGACGCAACGAGCGCGAAGAGATCTGAGAAATACGACTTCAGATCTGATGGATGACGATTAGAAATTCTTCCTCCACGCTTGATGAAAGGAGTTGAGCCTTATTGGGATGGAAAGGTATCGACGAGATCTACAACAATGATTAAGGCCCCGTCGCGATTGGATTGGAGATGGTTTTGTTCGTCGAACGAACGAAATACTATTTCGCTGATTAGGATTTCGGTGGAACGAAAGGAGTAAAAGAGATACCGGCAGCTACAAGGGTTTATATAGGCGAAGGGATGGTGGAATAGATAGGGCTCGAAGTTGTGAACGCGTAGGATTAAGCGGATCCGGATTTGGAGTTATATTTCTTGAGATATACGTGTTTGAATGAAAGGTGGTTGGAAAAACGAATTTCAGGGTTTGAGTTGGATACGATAGCTCGGTTCGGTTCGTTCGTGGGCCGGCCGGCTGGCCCGATTCGTTTTTTTTTTCCTTAATTAATTCATAACTTTTATTTTAGAATTCCGAATTAAGTGAAATTAATTTCTAAAAATTTCTAAAAATTATATCTTTATTTTAAAACATTTATGGACATATTTTGACCACTTTTTAAAAATATTAATTTTGAATATTTGATTTAATGCAAATTTGACACTTTTGTCAAATTTGGAAATAGAAATTTAATTAATTTATTTATGGCTAAATAAAATTTGGTACCACAATTGTGAACATATGAAAATAATTATTTCTAATAATTACAATCAAAACATTAAAGTAAAATAAGATAAATAGCATAATCGTTATTTTATTTTTAATATTTTCTCAATTAGGTTTTCAAGTGGAAATAATATTTCAACCATTGTAATTTCAAATATAAATAATGCAAGAAAATGATGAATGCATGCATGAATTTTGTTTTCAAATCGACATACAAATAATTTTCAAAAAAGTATTTAATTTTTCTGATTTTTCAGAATTTGAAAAATCCTAGGATGTTACATGCTTACTGCAGTTACATAGTCGGTCAGACAATCCTCCGGCTTCGAGCAGCCGTCATAGGTCTTGGCACCCCGGTTGAGCTGAAAATTTCGCACAACCGGCTCCCGCATTATCCGAGGCCCGAAGCAGGTAGGTCCCGGAGGTCCTTGCTCCTCTACCAACTCGGACTGGTGAATCCGGTCAAGTCTGAACCTGTCATCAGCTGGATCTAGCTGCCGAGTTCCTATCCGGGATCCCAGAGGATTCTCGTTAGGCTGGTATCCGAGTTGCTGCAACCTCGAGTTTCCATCGTCATGCCTCTTAACAACAGGAACCGCAGCTTGCTGTGGGACTGAAGCGGCATCCCTCTGCCGGTTTCCCTGATTTTGTGGTAAATTCCGAGGTGGATTGCCACGGCTAGCCGGGACGTTATTTCCTACACCCCGATTACCACCACCATGGCTGCTCTGCGCCTGACCGGGATTGTTCTGTCTGGCTTGCTGGATTCCGGCAAACGACGGGTCATACGTCTGAAGGTGCTTGTTCTTCATGGAGTCGCGGCTTCAACTCCGGCTTTTGCTCCTACTCGGATGGGAAGAGGAAGCCTCTCCTCCCGACCTATTGCTCTCGGCCCTAGCCGAGTGCACCTGGGAGCCTGCACCCGGGTTCTTCTTCTTAAAGGCCTTGTTTTGCCGGTTAGCCTCAACGACTAAATCATTGACCCGCTCCTGCTGCTTCCGCAGGGCTTCCCCGGAAAGCTCAACAAACTTGGCCATTGCGGCCTCTACAGCCCTAAGTGTTTTGGCGGGTGAGCTGTATACCGGCTTTTCAGCCGAGATCAGACTAGCCGTTCTGCTATAGCTAGGTGCAGCACCACCAGCCAACTCATCTTTCACCATCCTGCTTTTCTTGCGCTGGTCTGCGATGCGCTTATCCCGGGAATCTATCCTAGGGAACCCGTGAGCTGCATTGTACTCACGGAGGCTAGCACTAAGCTCCCGCCAGATCTCGGCGATCTCCTGTGCCTCCGCATGCAGCAATCTACGATGCTCCTCTAAGTCGGTAGCAGCGACTTGGGCATCACCATCAGCTGCAAGGGGACAGCTAACTTGGCAACCAGACCCGAGAGGTGATCCGGCCTGCGGCATTGCTGGGAAGGTTGGGGATCACTATGCCGGGCAGCACCTCGCTCCTGACGAGGTTTTGCCGCGCGAGGTCGGCCACCGCCGGAATCGCCGTCGGGGGCATCCTCAAACACCTCCTCGGTCACCCTGACCATCATGACCGCGATGCAGCTCGCGGGGCGACCGATACACTGATCCCGGGCGATGCGGATCATGGGTGGATCTTCGGCCTCCTGCACGACGTCCGGATAGTCACAGACGATCTCGGTGGCGACGTAGGTGGTGAAGACGCCGAAGTCGATGAGGCAGCCGTTCGCCGGGAACGGCCTGTTTCGGAAGCAACCAGCGTTGTCGCTGACGAAGTCCATCTCGCCAAGTCTGACGACAAGGTCGGAGAGAACTCGGACGTCGGAGTGGACGATGGAACCCGTCCGGATGTGTACACCAGCCAGCGCCTCTATCAGCCCCACGGTGGGCGCCATTTGTCGTGGTGGTATCACGGCAGATGCCATAGGATGGCTAATGTGTGGGGCCGATGGACGCTGGTGGATCCGGGGAGGTCTAGTGAGCTAAGAAGCTCAGACGATAAGAGATGCCGAGAAACTCAAGAACACCGAAGAACACACATAAACATCTCAGAAGTACAAGCAAGTGCTTGAAGGCAAGGCAAGACACACGATATACCCAGGTTCGGGGCCCTCATGAGGAGTTAACACCCCTACTCCTGCCTTTCCTCTCTCTATTTGGATATCACAAGATCTACAATGTGCTCCTTGAGCTGTTTCGGTGATAAACTAGATGAACTAGAGAGAAAGAGGAAGTAACTGCTCTAGAAGTAAATGAGACTATAGTTTTGGCACCAAGGTTGGTCGTCCCTCCACAGGAGGAGTTATGGCGCCTTTTATAGAGTTCCGGCCGTGAGGGCCGGAAACCCAAATCCGGCTTGGGCCCATCGACAGGCCTAACGGTTATGTCGACACCGGCTAGTGCGACCTAGCCGCCGAGCTATCCGGCATAGCCCTGCCGTCATCATCCCGGCAAGGACCGTAGGCGCCGTCCTGGATCATCATTGTCCCCTTGTCAGAGATAAGATATGTCTTCGCCCATGCCTAGTAGCCTTTTCTGGATTGCCGGGCTAGGCATGTCCGGTCTTGTCATAGCGTCCTCGTACCGGTTGACACGCTCCCGTGTCAGGCGGGAGGTGACTATGCTTCCGTGCCAGGAGGGTTATGATTTCCCCCGTGTCAGGCGATAAAGCCTGTACCTACTCCTAGAATCTGGCCCGACATACCTGTTGTGGTGGTGTCACGGCAGATGCCATAGGATGGCTAATGTGTGGGGCCGATGGACGCTGATGGATCCGGGGAGGGCTAGCGAGCTAGAGAGCTCACACAGTAGGAGATGCCGGAAAGCTCAAGATCACCGAAGAACACACTCAAAGATCTAATAAACACAAACAAATGCACGAAGGCAAAGTCGCACACCCGATGTACCCAGGTTTGGGGCCCTCGTGAGGAGGTAACACCCCTACTCCTGCCTTTCCTCTCAATATAAGTGTGGTACAAGATCTACAACACGCTTCTAGAGCTCTCTTGGTGAAGAACAAGATGAACTAGATGAACTAGAGAGGGGAAGGAGTAAATGCGTAAGGAGTAAATGAGACTATAGTTTTGGCCCTCAAGTTGGTCATCTCCTCACCGAAGGAGTTATGGCGCCTTTTATAGAGTTCCGGCCGGAAGGGCCGGAAACCCTAATCCGGCATGGTCCCACCAGACAGGGCTAACGGTTATGTCGACATCGGCTAGTGCGACCTAGCCGCCGTGCTATCCGGTATAGCCCTGTCATCATCATTCCGGCAAGGACTGTAGGCGCCGTCCTGGATCATCATTGTCCCTCTGTCAGAGACAAGACATGTCTTCGCCCATGCCTAGTAGCCTTTTCCGGATTGCCGTGCTAGGCATGTCTGATCTTGTCGTAGCGTCATCGTACCGGCTGACACGCTCCCGTGCCAGACGGGAGGTGACCATGCCTCCATGTCAGGAGGAATGGGACTTCCCCCCGTGTCAGGCGGAAAAGCCTG
The DNA here is from genome assembly GCA_026929855.1 of Poa annua. Taxonomy (NCBI): domain Eukaryota; kingdom Viridiplantae; phylum Streptophyta; class Magnoliopsida; order Poales; family Poaceae; genus Poa; species Poa annua. The sequence goes on along the minus strand of CM049427.1, from coordinate 122,928,818 downwards.
CACCTGATCTCTGACTTCCGACCGACATGCCCCCATGTCGGTCTCCTCCTTGTTCAGTTCGGCATGTCCTTCCTGCACACCAAAGATAGCTTGCCAGGACCCAGACAAGTAAGTCGGTTAGTATCTACCCGGGGAGCCTATCCGGTATATCCGGGTTCTCCTCTACCCGGGATCTTACCGGGGGACTCCGACAGACCAGGGGGTCCGACACCCTTCTCGGTTGCGTCCGAGTTCCACCCCTGCTCCGGACTACCACATAGGATGAGCACATCTAGGCCTAGCCTCCCGAAGATGTCTTAGGCTGCTACCAAAGACATCTTCGAGAAGCTAGTTCTTAGAGGAACCATCCGCTGGTGCTTATGCTGCCCTGAAGGCCTGGGGGGCTATTTATAGTTTCCAGGGATGACCCTTGCGCCCCCCAAGAGACACCTTGGGCCCAACCACCTTCGAAAGGTCAAGTTGCCCCTTGGGTGCATCACAGGACGAGCCTTGCTCTTTCCAAAGGTCAAACACTGTTACCACACCGCTGATTGGTACCGGGATCTGCCCTACCCGGGGGGCAGGCCCCGACAATGCCCCATGTCGGCTTCTCGCTCAAGTATCTCCACAGAGCTTTCCTGCACACTGAATATAACCGAGCAGGATTAAGGCAGGTTAGCCAGTTAAACCTCTACCGAGATGCCAATCCAGTCAACTCCTGTAGCCACACTGCTGATCTGTACCGGGTTCTGCCCTACCCCGGGGGTAGCCCCCCGACTCTATCGGCCTCACACATTAGCCATCCTATGGCATCTGCCGTGATACCACCACGACAGTTGGTGCCCACCGTCGGGATGATAGAGGCACTGGTTGGTGTACACATCCGGGCAGGTTCCATCGTCCACTCCGACGTCCGAGTTCTCTCCGGCCTTGTCGTCATACTTGGCGAGATGGACTTCGTCAGCGACAACGCTGGCTGCTTCCGAGACATGCCCTTCCCGGCGAATGGCTGCCTCATCGACTTCGGCGTCTTCACCACCAACGTCGCCACCGGGATCGTCTGCGACTACCCGGACGTCATGCAGGAGGCCAAAGATCCCCCATGATCCGCATCGCCCGGGATCAGTGTATCGGTCGCCCCGCGAGATGCGTCGCGGTCATGATGGTCGGGGTGACCGAGGAGGTGTTCGAGGATGCCCCTGACGGCGATGCCTGCGATGGCCGACCTCGCGCGGCAAAACCTCCTCAGGAGCGAGGTGCTGCCCGGGATGGTGATCCCCAACCTTCCCAGCAACGCCGCATGCCGGATCCCCTCTCGGGTCTGGTTGCCAAGTTAGATGTCCCCTTGGCAGCTGATGGTGATGCCCAAGTCGCTGCTGCCGACATAGAGGAGCATCGTAGATTGCTGCATGCGGAGGCACAGGAGATCGCCGAGATCTGGCGCGAGCTTAGTTCTAGCCTCCGTGAGTACAATGCAGATCACGGGTTCCCTAGGATAGATTCCCGGGATAAGCGCATCGCAGACCTACGCAAGAAAGGCAGGATGGTGAACGATGAGTTGGCTGGTGGTGCTGCACCTAGCCATAGCAGAACGGCGAGTCCGATCTGGGCTAACAAGCCGGTATATAGCTCACCGCCAAAATATTTAGGGCTGCAGAGGCCGCTATGGCCGAGTTGGCTGGGCTTTCCGAGGAAGCCCTGCGTAAGCAGTAGGAGCGGGTCAATGAGTTAGTCGTTATAGAGTTATTTCATTAAGTGTCCATCATAGTGTCACTTGCCAGACTCCATTTTTAATGGAATCTGACCCATGTTGTTGCAATATATTTTTCTTATTGCAGATTGATCAGATGACGAGTGAGGTTTCGTTTAAAGGTTTTGAGTCTACAACCAACATGTTTTCGCCTGTGGCAACATGAAGATGATGGAGACTCACTGCTTTCGTATTTCCGCTGTTTACTCTTTAAAAGCTAGCTTTATTCTATGCAACTTGTATTGAATATTTTGTAAGTCTGGATCATCGATGTAATAAAATTGATACTTTGTTGTGATATTACATCGTAAACTATCTGTGCAAACGAATCGATCCAGGGATTTGCACTATACACAGATATCTGCCTTATTTAAAGTGCAGGTACGCTACAATAACGTCCCGGCAAGCCATGGCAATCCACCTCGGAATCCACCACAAAATCAATGAAACCGGCAGAGAGATGCCGCTTCAGTCCCACAGCAAGCTGTGGTTCCTGTTTTTAACAGGCATGACGATGGCAACTCGAGGTTGCAGCAACTCGGATACCAGACTAACGAGAATCCTCTGGGATCCCGGATAAGACCTCGGCAGCTAGATCCAGCTGATGCCAGGTTCAGGCTTGACCGGATTCACCAGTCCGAGTTGGTAGAGGAGCAAGCCCCTCCGGGACCTGCCTGCTTCGGGCCTCGGATAATGCGGGAGTTGGCTGTGCAAAATTTTCAGCTCAACCGGGGCGACAAGACCTATGACGGCAGCTCGAAGCCGGAGGATTGGCTGACCGACTATGTAACTGCAGTAAGCATAGCCGGAGGAAACATGTGCTGGGCGGTGCGGTCTGTGCCGCAAATGTTGGATGGACCTGCCAGGATCTGGCTGAACAATTTGAGGACTGATAGTATAGACTGTTGGTTAGATTTTGAGGAGGCCTTTATCGGCAACTTCACCAGCACCTACAAGAGGCCCAATCGGCCTCAGCAGCTTGCCATTTGCAAGCAGATGGACAATGAGACTAACCGAGAGTACCTTACTCGGTGGAGCAACATTTGCAACTCTTGCGAAGGGGTTGTCGAGGCTCAGGCCATATCATGGTTTGCGCAGGGATGCCGGCATGGCTCCATGCTATGGCAAAAACTGCTGAGGAAGATGCCGACATCTACACGCTTGGGGACCCCATGCAGCCCCTGGTGGATGTCGGAGACTCCAACGGGAGAAATTCGGGGAACCAGCGCTCGGGGCCGAGCAGGAACCATGACCGTCAGGATTTCGGTCAGAAGAGAAATCAGTCCGACTTCCACTATGCCTCACAGCATGTTGCGGCTGTAGGCCGAGATCAAGGAGTTGCCGGCAATAACCAACGGCAGAAAGTTGCTAGCCCGGCTTGGGGGCAGAGCCAGGAGGTGCAGAAGACTTGGGTGGACCAGAAGAAGCCGCTGACTTATGAAGAGATGCTGAACAAGCCATGCTGCTATGATACTCTGGAATCCAACAAGCCTGTGAATCACTCTACCCGACAATGCAGCTGGTACCAGCGCACATTGCAGGTAGGTAGTGCTGGAGCTACTCGGCCAAGTGCACCGGCAGCACGGCCAAACATTCCGAGACCTCCTCCACCGCTGTCCGGAGCCAATGCAATTCGGGTCAATCAGCCCAATCAGAGACCTCCTCTCCCACGACCAGTGAATGTGGTTAATGTTAGAAATGACAATGGTGCTTGTCCGAGTAACCAATCCGGATATCTGCAGGGTAGCTACCGGGAGGCACATCAGAGCTATGTGGTCTTCGTGACAGAGCCCACTGACCGAAAGAGCGTGCGACAGCGTACTCTGGGGGTAAATGCTATGATCCCGACGGTACCAAAATTACTGCACTGGTCCGAGATGGAGATCACCTGGAGCCGGAAGGATCATCCCCGGGTTATGCCCAAGCCAGGTGGCTATGCTTTGGTGGTAGAACCGTCCTTTGTCAGACCAAGCCTCAACGTTCGCTTCAGCCGGGTTCTGATTGACAATGGCAGTTCCATTAACATCATGTACAAGGATACCATGCTGAAGCTGGGGGTGTCCATGAACACGCTGCTCCCAACCGAGACAACTTTCCTTGGCATTGTGTCGGGAGTCTCTTGCTCGCCCATGGGCAAGATTTGGGTTGATGTGTTGTTTGGAACCCGGGAGAACTGCCGGACCGAGAGCTTGGAGTTCGAGGTCGTAGATCTCGAGAGACCGTATCATGCACTGATAGGCAGACCGGCCCTGGCCAAGTTCATGATCTCCACCCACATGGGCTACTTGAAGATGAAGATGTCGGGTCCAAACGGAGTGATCACCATCTCGTGAGACCACAAGCGCTCCATGGACTGCGCATCTGCCAGCTCCTGCTTAGCCCAGTCCCTCGTCATAACTGCGGAGAAGAAGAGAATCCAGCAGGTGGTTGCGCTGGCCAAGACGTCGCAACTCGGCATACCCAGGATGGTGAACCCGGAGCAGAATGCCTCGTTCCATGCACCAAGGGAACCCAATAAGGTGGGAGTTGACCCCAGCAACCCGGAGCGCCAAGTTATCATTGGCAGCAACCTGGACAACAAATAGGAAGGCAAGCTCGTCAACTTCCTCCGTGAGAACCGGGATGCCTTTGCGTGGTGGACTGACGATCTGCAAGGTTTTCCGAGGGAGTTGGCTGAGCACTCATTACTTGTCAGGCCTGACGCGAAGCCGGTGAAGCAACCGACCAGGCGCCTCTCGGACGAGAGAAGAGCTGCCATCATGGAGCATCTCGCCGTACTTCTGGCTATCGAGTTCGTAATAGAAGTGCTGCATCCGGATTGGATATCAAACCCGATCCTTGTTGAGAAGAAGAAAGATGATCCCCTCCTGCTCAAGGTGTGACGCATGTGCATCGACTTCACCAACCTCAACAAGGCCTGCCCGAAAGACCCGTTCCCACTCCCCCGGATGGATCAAGTGATCGATTCCACTGCCGGGTGTGAGATTTTGACTTTTTTAGATGCTTATTCTGGTTTCCACCAGATACATTTGAATCCGGATGATCAATTGAAAACAGCTTTTATTATCCCATATGGGGCTTATTGCTATCGTGTCATGACCTTTGGTTTGAGAAATGCTGGGGCTACATATCAGAGGTGCATGCAGAAATGTTTGCACGACCAGATAGGCCCGAATGCCGAGGTCTATGTTGATGACATAGTCATAAAAACAAAGGAAAATCTTCTCTGATCGATGATCTGAGAGAAACATTAAAAAACTTAAGAAAATTCCGGATGAAGTTGAACCCGGATAAATGTACATTCGGCGTCCCGACGGGCAAATTACTCGGTTTCCTGATATCAAGTAGGGGAATTGAGGTCAATCCGGGAAAATACGCGCAATAGAGAACATGAAACTACCAACACATCTCAAAGATGTGCAGAAGTTCACTGGTTGCTTGGCATCCTAAGTCGGTTCGTGAGCCGGCTAGGGGAGAAAGCCTTGCCCTTGTATTAGTTGATGAAAAAGAGCAAAACTTTTGTATGGACCCCGCAAGCAGATGCGGCATTCAATGATTTAAATAAAATTCTCTCAGCAGCACCAGTATTGGCATCCCCATTGCCCAAGGAACCCTTGTTGCTCGATATCGCTGCCACAAACCGGGTTGTAAGTGTGGCCATAGTGGTGGAAAGAGAAGAAGGGGACAAGCTGGTACAGAGACCAGTGTACTACCTGAGCGAGGTGATCTCAACTTCCAAGCAGAACTACCCGCACTACCATAAGATGGCATATGGGGTGTACTTCAAGGTTACCAAACTCAAGCATTATTTCCAAGAACACCCGATCACGGTAGTATGCGAAGCTCCCCTGGCCGAGATCATCGGATGTAAGGACGCAAGCGGCCGAGTTGCAAGTGGGCCATCTAGTTGTCTCCGTATGCTCCGGCCTACGAGAGACGTGACGCCATTAAGTCGTAGGCGCTGCCGGACTTCTTGGTGGACTGGGCCGAGATGCAGTTTGAACCTCCACTTCCCGACTACAATTTTTGGAAGATGCATTTTGATGGTTCCAAGGCCAAGATCGGATTAGGTGCCGGAGTGGTCCTCACCTCACCAAAGCAGGATGTGCTTAAATATGTACTGCAGATTCCGCCACTATGGCCACACTTACAACCCGGTTTGTGGCAACTGGTGCACGGGCTCAATGTCGCCAAAGAAATCGGTATCCGTCGGATAGAGTGCTTTGGTGATTCCGACTTGGTGGTGCAGCAGGTGTCGGGAAACTGGGATGCGATTGACGCCAATATGGCCTCATATCGGTTCCATGTGCAAAAGATATCCGGATTCTTTGAATGCTGCGAGTTCAAGCACATACCAAGAGGGGAAAATGAAGCAGCAGATGTGTTATCCAAGTTGGGGTCCTCTCGAGATGCCATTCCACGCGACTTCGCTCTAGAGCATCTAAGGAAGCCATCTATTCAGCCCTCACCTAAGTCGGAGTCCATCTTCCTCCCCAAGGAATCCGGGTCTGAAGCCGTGCCTATGGAAGTGGAAGTCGGGAGTACTTCACTAAACCCGGGGACTGCAGCGCTGAACTCGGGGACTCGACATGGTGTGCATACAGAGGTGGTGTCGGCTGAGCCAATGGATATAGATGCTCCCGTGTTCCCGGTACGACCCGTCCCGGGTTGGACGCAACCCATCATGGCGTACATATCGGATGGCACCCTTCCGGAGAATGCGGTAGAAGCCCAGCAGATACTACGGAGATCCAAGGCCTACACCATCATCAATCAAGAGCTATACAAAAGAAGTGTCACCGAGGTGATTCAGAGATGCGTGGAGACGGAAGAAGGACAAGAGATGCTGCTGGAGATACATCAAGGAGAATGTATGCATCATGCCTCATCACCGGCACTGGTTGCAAAAGTATTCCGGAATGGGTTCTATTGGCTCACAACTTTGCGACAAGCAGAAGACATTGTCCAGAAGTGTGGAGGGTGCCAGAGGTTTACCCACAAGATACATATGCCGGCCTCAGCAGTGAAAACCATCCCGATCACTTGGCCATTTGCGGTATGGTGCTTGGACATGGTGGAGCAGTTTAAGCCGGCAAGAGGCAACATGACACACATGCTAGTCCTGGTGGATAAGTTCACTAAGTGGATAGAAGTCAAGCCGATCCGGAAGTGTGACGGGCACACCTCGGTATCATTCTTGAAGGACATCATCCTGAGATATGGCTACCCGCATAGCATCATCACGGACAATGGCACCAATTTCGCTGTAGGGGAGTTCGCTCGGTTCTGTGCGGAAAAGAGAATCCGGTTGGACGTGGCCTCAGTCGCTCATCCAGAGGCGAATGGGCAAGTCGAGAGAGCAAATGCATTGGTATTGTCCGGCATCAAAGCTCGCCTGATCGAACCACTGATGAGAACTCCGGGATGTTGGATTGAGTAAATACCGGCAGTACTATGGGGTCTCCGGACCACACCTAATAGATCCACCGGGTATACGCCATTCTTCATGGTGTATGGTGATGAGGCAATGCTGCCAACCGACATCCAGTATGACGCACCAAGGGTGACGATGTTCATCGAGACCGTGGCAAAAGAAGCCCGGGAGAACCATATCGACTTGCTCGAAGAGGCAAGAGAATTGGAATTATCTCGGTCCATAATTTATCAGCAGAATCTCCATCGCTATCATCGCCGAAAGGTGCATCCCCGAGTGTTCCGAGAAGGAGATCTGGTGTTGAGGCTGATACAGCGCACCGCCGGAATGCATAAGCTATCACCTCCCTGGGAGGGGCCTTTTGTTGTAAGCAAAGCATTGCACAACGATTCTTATTACCTTGTACATGCACAGGAGGCTACAAAAGGTGTAATGGACAAAGCCGGTGAAGAAACCAAACGGCCATGGAATGTAGCCCTACTTCGCCCCTTTTACACATAAAGGGCGCAATGTATGTATCTCGATCCCTAACAATGAAATGTCGGCACCCCGAGGAGTTACTCGGGGACTGCCTCGCTCAAGGTGTCGGTTGTTTTGTTCGAAATTGCATGTCGGTGTCCTCGAGAGGAACCCGGGGACTGCCCCTTGTCATTTCAGTATTATCTTATTATGTACGTATTATATGCATGTCGGCAACCCAGAAAGGAACTCGGGGACTGCCTTGTGTTTGTTTATGTTTGGCATATGCCGGAAACACTCTAGACTCAGTTTTAAAGTTAAAGTAGTGTATGCCATGCGAAATAATCTTGTGACTCGACTGACGAACGATGAAATGGTAGTCAAGAGCAAAGAGCATCAAGTATGGTGAACACGGAAAAAATCTCGGAGACTTGATGCATGAGTTTTTTTGGCATATGAGTGTTACTAACCCGGTTTCTGTTTGTCCCTCTTATGTCGGAAAATTTCCAAACAGAACTCTGATATTTGTAAGTAGTGTATACCTTGAACGGGGTTTTATGACTCGACTGTCGAACGCCGGTATGGTAGACAAGAGCAGAAATCACCTAACTATGGCAAACTTGAAAATGAACCCGGGGACTCGTGACGAAATTTGCCGACATAGCGTGTCGTTCATTAGAGCAAAAGATAACTGGCATAGCATACGAATGGATAGTATATTACATCTGCACCCGGCATCCCGGGGATTTAATGTTTAAGCGGCTAAGTATTTTCAGGCAAAGCATAGAAAGTATGTCAGGCTAGACCCGAGACGTTCAAGGCACAGCGGGAGAGGCCATCTTCTCAGCTTAGTCGGCAACAGGTGGCTGTCAGACCCTGAATTCAGGCTACACAAACAAAACGTATCGGTTGGGCCACACAACCAGGAGTATACTAGGTAATACCAACCCAGGAAACAGGCAGGCCTGGCTCGGAATGGATCATCGGCCGACAGCTCCTGGCGACCCCAACGACACATACGTCTCAAGATTGTGCACGCAAGAACCCAAAATGTCTACCAACTCGTATACATCAACCATACACACATGGTATACGAGTCGGATTTTTTACAAGTTGAAACCACAGAATAAACCTAAGACACAAAGAAAGGAAATAATTATCCAAAAGCTCTCACTGAGCAAAATATATCGAATGGCACCAATCAGAGGACACATGTCCCAACATTACATCATGCAGCGGAAAACAAACCGGTCTGAGTACAGACAAGAAGCAAAAGGCTCAAGGCCGAAACGGAAAAAGAAGGCCCATCCACGCAGTCCACCAGGAAGTAGCCCAGGGGAAATCTAACTACTCGTCGTAGATCTCGTCGTCGAACTGCACGTAGTAACCACCCACCTGGACGTACGAAGAATCCTCAACTGCAGAAAACCACAGCCCGTGAACGGGTCAATACACCGAAGCGTATCGAACAAGCTTAATCTAACATGTTACAAAACAGTAAGATTCCCAAAGATAGGTAGGTCCCTTCCCCCTCTTTTTCGCATGTTTGTACATATTACATTGATGAAGCAATAAAATACTGTGGGGCTTTTGCCTCGCAGTCCTTTAGGTTCAAAAAAAGATTCCCAAAGTATGGGGGTAGGTGTACTTAGCGGCAACATCACTAGCAACCTAAAGAGACGCGCTAAAACTCCCGTCTAATTAGAGGGGGATAAGAGAGCGTTTAAGTAGCCATCTACAACTAACACTAGTCATAACCCATTCTCGAATTAACCCCCTTAACCAAATATGAGGAAGCAATTTGGGAATACTCACACGTTAACAATTTTAGATACCATTTATGGTGTAAGTAATTCTATATTACTAGTCAAATGAATTAACAATGACTAGGTGTAAGTTGTCTAGATCTTGTTAGCCAGCATCATCACAAAGTCGTCCATAACCGTGGATAAGATTATACCCTGCAGGGGTGCACTACAGTACCCATACTCGCATGATTAACCCAGTCAAAAACATTAGGGCCTCTCAACTCAACTCTTTCCTTCACCGCAACAAGTCCAAGGAGCCACGGGAGCTATGTTGGTCCCGGCCAAAAGGGTGCGGACTCCCGCAGGACACACCCCTCCGCACCAACAGGTCGCACCCTATATGCATGTAACAAGGCACACCGCCAAAGTAAAATACTACACTAGTATCGATGCATATGAGACAAATGGAAAACCCGAACTAGGTGCAGCTCCCGGACAAGTTGAAGTTCCAGTCAAAGTCGAGGGGGGGGGGGGGGGCTCCATTGGGCCACCCACAAGTGGTTAGTGCGCTCAAAGTTGGATCCGAGGACAAAATCTAAGTTCCTAGATCGACACTTATCAGCACAAAACACCTCGCAAGGCCTTTCGCCGGTGCCTTATCTTTTAATTATAATACCCCAATACAAGACAACATTTTATTAAGGTAGAATAATATATCAGGCTAAGCATCTAAAAGATATATTGCTGGGTCTGCACCGCGCCCTCCCAGGCGATTTGCGTTACGGGCTGTTGGATCTGCACCGCGGGATGATCCCAAGCGTCCATTCCAGAGTTGACTTCCTGCCTCAGATTTTCGGCCCACCGGTCAGTGACTTGCCGGGTGAGAAATCCGGTGACGTTCTTATCTCGTGCGCGTCGTCTCTTTGGCGAGCGGTGGAGAAGGATTTGGGGCCCACCGAACTGATATTTTGGAGGAGTTGGTCGGGGTGTTTTCGACCTCTGCCTGTCTCCGACGTCGGCCACAGTCGCTGCCGTACAGCCATGGCCGCCGGCCGTTCGTCCGCGGAGTGGCGCTACAGCGGCGCCTGGAGTGGGCGCTGCCCTTCCCTCGCGTGTACAGGCCTCGACCTTATCTTCCCGTTGTCCTCCAGTCTCAGTTCCTCTCGCACAGCCCCAACCGCCCCTCGCTGAGCTCGCCCCCTTCCCCGGCTCATTGCTTTCGGCGCAGCTCTTCCCACCGATTTCGTAGCTAGCACCTTCATCGCCGCAACATCTGTCCCAGCTGGATCGATGGTGTCGCATGGCTCCGGCGCGGGTTGAGGTAAGTCGCGGCTGGATCCTCTTTTTTACTGCGCTCCTGGGGCCTGATCTTATGTTGGATCCGACTAACTTGGGTTGCTCGTGCCTATTTTTTGTTTGCAGTTGCCGCCCTGATTTCCTCTCGGTCAGGATTTGGTGCTCCATACGAACTGCTACTTTCAGGTGCGTACAAGATTTGGTTTTTCCGGTCGGTTGATTGTGCATAGAGTTAGAGTCCTTTGCGTGTCCAGGTTGTTTTTCCTTGCGCTGTTTGCTATCTATATGTAGAGGTAGCTTATGTTGTTACGTTCTTTAGATTCGCATCTAGCTTAACAGAAGTATGTGCCTATACATCTATAATAGTACTAATCTGAAAAGATAAATATTTCCTACGGCCTAGGTGTTGACGTGGTTTGTGGGCCACCTCTGACTTGATGCATGGTCTGAAGGTTCGTAGGTTAGGACACAGGTGTTAATTAGCTGCTAGGATGAAGTAAAGAGAGATGAAGCATTGCAAGAATGCATATCTTCCATCTTGGGTGCTCTCACATTTGACATATTTTCACTATTCTGTGAAGAATAATCGGTGTCCGCCTCTCAATTAATCCATGATCTGATAGGTTAGAATAGGAGTTCAGTTACCTGCTTCTGGATGGACACTGAAATGCATACATGCATTGGAAAAAAATTGTCCTGTTTGCTAGGATCCTGTTTTTTTTTACTCTGTTTATTGTGTACCTGTTAATTATCCTTTGCAGGTGTTAATTTATCCATTGATTGCTAGCGGAGAACTTGCCGTGATTGCTGGTATGCTAGCTGGTTAGAACATTTCCATATAGCTGATTGAGGATGTTGTTGGTTTTCTTTGATGTGCAGTTGCCGCTGTGAGTTGCTCCTGGATTAGCTGGTGCTCAGTTTGAATCATTCGTGGGAGGTATGTACAAGGATCTTTTTGGGATTTTGCTATCAGTTTGGATGGATGCAGTTCTACAATTCTTTGGGCTGTCCAGTTAGAAATCTTTTGGTTTTCCTATTGGTTGCCTACGCATGGAGATGGATGTAGTTTCAAGGTTCTTTGGTCTGTACAACTTATTTATGTGGGATTTAGATCACTTCAGATTTTATCCTAGCATTTACTTTTGTATCCTGTGGTATCTATTACTTTCAATTGCGTCAAATGGTGTTGTTTCACTGGTTTGTTGCCTTTTGGGATGGTTGGTTCATTCAAGAGATTATGTTGTACACCTTTCAAGGTTGCCTAAGTGGTTGCCTTAACTGTATTGTTAGATTCTGAACCATGCAAGGGCATAAAAAATGCAAACATGTTTTTTTGGACTGTCCAATTAGAAATCTTTTTTGTTCTCCTATCGGTTGCCTGCGCATAGATATGGATGTAGTTTTGAGGTTCTTTGGTTTGTCGAATTTATTTATCTTTTATTTATATCAGTTATAGTTATATCCTAGCATTTCCTTTTGTAGGCTATGCCACCTATTGGTTTAAATGCATCTAATGGTGTTGCTTCATTGGTTTATTGCCTTTTGGGTTGGTTGGTTCATTTCAAAAATTATGGCGTCCACCTTTTGAAGGTTTCCTAAGAGGTTGTCTTAACTGTATTGTTAAATTCTAAACCATGCGAGGGAATTAAATAAAAGCAAAGATGCTCTATTCTGTTTTACTTCTTTGAATCAAACATGCATACATACATCGTTTATATCTCCTGTCTTGATTTCTTAGAACCATTAGTTGATTTCCAATGTAGTTTTTAAGAAATTATGTGGTCTTTATTATTTCCGAAGGAATAGGTTGTGGTTATTGTATATAAACTGGTGTGCTTGTGTTTGTTTGTGATTCTATAGGTTTGGCCCGTGTCAGTTTGTTGGGTAGGGGAGCTGTGTCTGGTGTGATTTGTTGTTTCCTCTATTGGTTTTCTCTGTGGATTTCCCAACTGTAGTCTTCAGAAAGTCCGCCGTTTCGCCAGGTACATGGTTTTTCTTGAAACGCGTTTTTCACATGTGTAAGAATCAATATGTCTATGTCAGACCGATGTCTACGCCCATCCGTAGGTGTCTTCAGAGTGAATTTAACTGTGGATACTTTTCTGATGCAGGTTGGAGGGTTCGTTCACGCCCTTCCTTGCTGTTCTTCTACTTTCTCTGCTAGGTAATCATCATCAGTTTATTTTCTCTGTTGTGAATACGCTGCTCTTAAATCATGATCATGCTATCTGTTCATGGTCTGGCTACTGATTTGTTGTGTGATTCCTTGCTGTTGTGTTATTTATTTTCCTTTTACTTTAAACTCTTATTTTCTATTATATTGTCTTTGTCTGATTTATACCTGTAATTGCTGCTTTATTCCCCATTGTTGTTGTCCTCATCTTTTACGTTTGCATTCCTTAATATTGCTTCTATGTTAGGATGTGTTATTATTTGTTGCTTGTGCCACTTTGACGCTTCCATGTTGACGCGTCGTCGTGGACGTCTTCGGGCGGTTGCTCGGTTTGTTCCTACCCAACCCAGTGGGTTGTGTGGCCGTAGGCGACAAAGTATGTTTTTTCTTGCCGTTGTGTTGTTCTGTTGTTTTTTCCTGGGTGTTGCTTGCTTACATGACTTGCGTGGATGCATGCTTGCTTCGGGTTAGGAGATCGTTGGTTCCCCTTCCTCAGCCCAGCCCACACTGCCTTTAATCGGAAAAAACGCAGGCTAATCAGGCGTTTGAAGCGATCGCTGTTTCAAGGTGCTGCCACTGTCGTTTCGTAGCGCGTAGTGATCCTTCCTCTTCCTATGTGTTGTTTACGTCTTGCTCTTCTTTCCTTCTATATAGAGCATGTTGTCCATGGCCCGTTGCCATGTGATTGGACAGCTTTTCCTCTTGAGTTTGCTAACAGCTTAAAAGGTACCTTGGTCCATATGTACTTTAAGACGGTTGTTCTCTCTTTAGCCTATGTTCTTGGTTGTTCACATTATAAATTGTACTGTGCTTTTCTTCCTTAGCTTCTTATGTGGACCGGTCGTATTATGGAGCACCTGAATACCGGTGTCAGCATTGTGGAGCTGCCTTCTGGTGGGAGGAGAGATGTAAAGCTGGATCTTCAGTAAAGCTGCATAGAGTGCTCTACAACCTATGCTGCAAGGGTGGAAAAGTATCAGTACCGCCATTCGCCCGGCCGCCTCCTTTCTTAGCTGATCTTGTGCGCTTTGATGGTGACCGGCGTGCAAAAAAATTCCTTACCCAGATCAGACAATACAATTGCCTTTTTGCTTTCACCTCCATGGGTGCCAATATCGATCGGTCATTACAAAATAGCCGTGGTCCCAAATATTTCAAGATACAAGGTCAAGTCCATCACCGTATGGGTTCGCTTGTGCCACAAAATAAAGACACTCCAAAATACGTTGAGCTTTATATCTATGCTGGTGACGACGAGGCTAGGACCAGGATAAATGCTCTTACTCATTCCGATGGTGTTTCGGGTGATTTAGATCCTGTAATAGTTGATGGTTTGATAAAAATGCTTGACGACCACAATGATCTGGTTAAAACATTTAGGATGGCAAAAGAACGTCTAAAACAAAACGCGCATGAACATGTAAGTGTGCGTATAGTAGCTCCTTCGGCTGGTGATGGTCCACAATTTAGTTTGCCGACAACCAATCATCTGGCTTTATTAGTTGTTGGTGATTTTACTGTTGACACACCTAGGCGCGATATCGTTGTTGATAACAAGGATTCTGGACTGCAGCAGATATCTCCTCTTCATCCCGCCTTCATGGCTTTGCAGTACCCTCTGCTTTTCCCCTATGCTGAGAGAGGATTTCAGATTGGTGTCCCGTATATTGGACTGGACCCTGCATCACAGACCTCTAGGAATAAGATGACTATGCAGGATTACTATTGCTATGTGTGCCATTATCGATCAGACCAGTCTAATCCTTATCTTTGTTATGGTTTGTTGTCATCCCAATCTGTTGTTGATAGTCGGGCCTGTATCGACGAGAATCGTATATACTTCGTGCTTAAACACCAGGACCAGCTGAGGGCTGAACACCTGCAGGGCTTAACCGATGCTGTTGGACAGGGTTTTGTTGACGGCGCTGATGTTGGGAAAATGACTATACTGCCTTCGAGCCATACGGGAGGTCGGCGTTACTTTGTGGAGAATTTTCAAGATGGTCTGGCTGTTTGTCGTGTACATGGTGCTCCTGACATTTTCTCAACCTTCACATGTAACCCAAAATGGCCTGAAATAATTGAGGCTTTGTTGCTTGAGCCTGGTCAAAAACCCGCGGATAGGGCCGACATTATTGTTAGGGTGTATAAGATGAAACTCGATGAATACATAGATGACATTAGGTCTGGCCGTGCTTATGGACCCGTCAAAGCTGGTACGACATCTATATTATATTTTCTGTTTTATTTTTTACATGCTTGCATCCTGTGGCCATTTGATGCTTATGTGTTCTGGTTATTTTCTTTTACAGTCCTATACACCGTAGAGTTTCAAAAGAGGGGTCTTCCGCATGCTCATATCCTCATATGGTTGAAGGGAAATGAGTGTGAGGTCAGTGCAGCCTTAATCGATTCTTTTATCTCTGCCGAAATTCCAGATCCCGTTGAGGATCCTCTGGGATACATATTGGTCTCTGAGTTCATGATGCATGGTCCTTGCGGTAAATTAAATGATAAGTGTGTTTGCATGCAAAATGGGGTTTGTTCTAAGCATTTTCCAAAAGTTTTACAACCTGAAACAGTCCTTGATGAAAATGGTTTCGCTCTTTATAGGCGTCGAAACAGTGATCGGTTTATTTATAAAAATGGCAAATCTCTTGACAGTAAGTGGGTTGTACCCTATAACATGGCTTTACTGAAAAAGTACCAAGCTCACATTAATGTTGAATGGTGTAATAAGACACAGGTTATGAAATATCTGTTCAAATATGTCACCAAAGGTCCTGATTTTTCTAAAGCTATGCTTCAGAGGATAAAAAATGGTGAGGGTACTAGCAAAGTTGTTGTAGACGAGATCCAAGAGTACTTTGATTGTAGGTACATATGTGAGTTTGATGCATTGTGGCGTGTCTTTGGCTACACCATACATTACAAAACTCCTTCTGTGGAAAGGTTGCCTGTTCATTTGCCTGGCATGAATGTTGTTAGGTTCCGTTTCGGAGCAGACTTGACTAAAATTGTTAACAATGATTTTTTGAGAAAAACTATGTTGACAGAATGGTTCGTAGCAAACCAAAATTACTCCCATGCTCGGACACTAACTTATTGTGACTTTCCTACCGAGTGGACTTGGGATACACAAACTAGGTCTTGGCACGAGAGAGGTGGTGGCGAAAGCATAGGTCGTATATATTATGTCAATCCTACCAGCGGTGAACTCTATTACTTGCGTACATTGTTGATGATAGTTAAGGGTGCCACATGCTATGCTGATCTTAGAAATCATGCTGGTCGTTGTTATGTAACTTTCAAAGAGGCTTGTGCTGCTCGGGGACTCTTGGGTGATGATACTGAATGGTACCGTGCCTTTGATGAGGCACTGGTATGGGGGTTTGGGCCACGTCTTCGCCAATTGTTTGTTACCATGCTTATATATTGTGGAGTAAAAAGTGAGAGGGATTTTTTTGACCGATACTGGATTGAACTTGCTGATGATATCCAGTACCGCACAAGGAGAGACATGTGTAACCCCGCCTACGTGCTGTCCCCTGAACGATTGAAGGATATGTTATTGGATGAGCTTGCTGTGGTGTTTGTTAAGAATGGCTCAAAAATATCTGACTTTAATTTACCTTCGAAAACAACATGTGAGGGAATTTCCTATGAAAACAGTCTTATTTCTGAAGAGATGTCGTATGATTTTAGTAGACTTGCGTTCGAGGCCCCGCTCTTATTTAATAAGCTTAACGCTGACCAACGCTCTGCTTACAAATCTATTGTTGATACTGTTTGTGACGGAAGATCTGGCTTCTTCTTTGTCTCTGGATTTGGAGGGACGGGTAAAACCTTTTTGTGGAATACCATTGTTGCTTTTCTTAGAGGGGAACGGAAGATTGTTCTGACTGTTGCATCTTCAGGAGTTGCGTCTCTTTTGCTTCCTGGTGGTAGGACTGCTCATTCGCGTTTTAAGATACCGATAGATCTTGACGGCGCTGGTTTCTGTGATATTAAAAGAGGTACAAACTTAAGTGACCTCCTTCGCCAGACGTCTCTTATAATCTGGGATGAGGCACTCATGACAGATCGAAAATGCTTGGAGGCTCTAGATAGGACACTGCGTGACATTTTATCTGTTGATGATCCTTTGTTTGCTAACATTCCTTTTGGGGGTATGGTTGTGGTTCTTGGTGGGGATCTTCGACAAATTCTTCCTGTCATTGAAGGTGGCACACGAGCGCAGGTTGTTGCCGCTACAATCACCAAATCATCATTGTGGCGTCACGTCAAGGTATTAAAACTAACAGAAAACATGAGGTTGGCTGTACCAGGTGCAGATGTTGTCTTAAGACAAGAGATAGCCCAGTTTAGCCGGTGGGTTCTTGATCTTGGTGAGGGAAAACTTCCAATGAGCACACGAGAAGGTGAGGTTGAGCCAACTTGGGTGGACATCCCGGAAGATCTGCTGGTACACACTGATGGAAACAAGATCGACGCCATCATTTCTTCCGTCTATACTAATTTTGCAAACAATTATCAAGACAGTACATATCTTAGACAGCGAGCAATTCTAGCTCCTACAAATGAGTTGGCTGAAGAAATTAACGAGCATGTGCTGTCCATGGTACCGTCGGAGGGTCGGGAATACTTAAGTTCAGACTCAATAGCTAGCTCTACTGACACAACAAAAGAAGCAGATGTCTTCTATCCTCTTGAGATTCTTAATAAAATGACCATCGTCAATTTCCCTGAGCATAAGCTGGTTCTAAAAATAGGGTCGCCTATCATGTTGCTCAGGAACTTAAGTCAATCTACTGGCATGTGTAATGGTACCAGGTTGGTTGTGACTGACCTTGCTGATCATGTTATTAAAGCTGTCATCATTACTGGTTCCCACATAGGTGATGTTGTCTACATTCCTAGAATTGAGTTGACGGCTAGAAAGACCAAGTGGCCTATTGTGCTTCAAAGACGACAATTCCCTGTTCGGCTATGCTATGCTATGACAATAAATAAAAGCCAGGGCCAGACTCTGTCGGCGGTTGGCCTGTACCTAAAGACGCCGGTCTTTTCACATGGCCAGCTTTATGTTGCTGTTTCTCGCGTTACGTCGAGGTCTTCTCTAAAGATACTTATTGAAAACGATGACAAGACTTGTGGCTCCCAAACCAGGAACTTTGTGTATCCTGAGGTCTTCCAAATGGCTGGTTCGATGTGATCGTTCAGATAATAAATAAAGCTTTTGGCCACACTATGTTTAACTACCTATATTTTTGATGGTACTCTCTGCCTCTTGGTAACAGATGGTGGATGTTTTGGTGCTGGTTCCCGTTGCTGTGTATATACTATTAAGCAACCCTATTTGCTTATGTCTCTTTGTTGGCTCTTAATGCATGCGTTTTGGTCTTGATGATAGGTTTATGTATGCTTTCCCCGTGTGTGCCTACGTGTTGTTCATACTTTTGCTAGACCATAAGTGTAGCCACCAACATATGCATATGCCCTGGTTTTACTTATCCAGCTATGGATTTACCTTCATTTTGTTACTTTGCTGTCCGCCTTGGACATGTAAATGAACTTGAATGGGCCTGATGGTACTTAACCTCTTCTCATTTTATCTATTTATTTATGGGATTTATCTGTCCCCTGTGTTGTCAGTTCTAGCTTATGGTTGTTCGTTGCTCACGTTATGTCTCGAGTCGGTGCTGAACTAATATTTTCTCTTCGCTCACTGCAGATGGCGGCCACGTTGCTATCTGAAATCCACAACAACAGTAAGCACTGGACTATCGCAGTGTATGTTTCTCGCTTGTGGCATCATCGGGGAGGTACGGACAACGGACCAATAAAACACACCGACTTGGTGGTGCTGGATTCAGAGGTACTGCTATTAGGTTCCATTATTTTTATGCCTTTGTCTTATACCTGCATATGTTATGTTGCTTGGCTGAGATTGCTGTTGCTTCATGAAGGGCAACCACATGTATGTCGAGATCGCAAAGGACTTGGTTGACCAGTTTATGGATGTGATTGAAGAAGGCAAGGTGTATGAACTAACCAGGTTCCTGGTCTATCCAAGGAAGAGCCATTTCAGGCCGGTTGAGGGTCGATTCATGATCAAGTTTGGCAGATACACATCAGTTCGAGAGATTAATGTCGAGGGACAGGTGGCATACCCCATTTGCACGTTTGCTCTGACACCCATCGCTAATCTGCCTAGACCAAACGATCTTCCAGAACGTTTCACAGGTCATTTGCTTCATATACCTCATGTTTCGTTTCTTTTTTTTGTGTGAGGTCGCTGCAGCATTCCTTGCTCTTGCTATTTTTCGTGTATCACTCATCTTTTTGTTTTATCCCGTTGCAGATGTGGCTGGTGTCATCACAGGTGTTTCCAAGGCTGTTCAGTTCCGTACTTCCAATCGTCCAGACCCTTCTACCAAGAGGGTTATCTACCTAAGTGATCTTACGTGCGTATCCTTTGAAAAGCTTGATTTTGCTCTCCTGTGCCATGTACATCAGTTAGCTGATTGTCTTTTATGCCCTGTTTGGTCACAGCGGGAATCAGGTTAATATAGTGCTCTGGGGAGACCGGGCGACGGCCTTTGATGGTGACTGGGTCCTTAACACGGCTGAAAAAAACCCGGTCATAGCAATATTTGTTGGTACTTTGATCAAAGGCTATGATGGTTAGTGGTTCCTTGATTTGGTTTGCCTTTCCTACTCATTTACTTAATGTTTTGCCAACCTCTAATCTGTTACCATCTAATAGGCCGTAGGAGCCTCAGTGGAAGTGCTCCATGCCGTTGGTATATTAACGAGGATCTTCCTGAGATAAACGAGATCCACCGCAGGTGACGTAGCGCTTTCTTTTACACACAACATTTCGTTTGTTCTCTTTACCATGCTTGGAGGACAAAAGTTACTCAATTATTCTAAACTGTTTGTAGGCTGCAGGAGAAGATACCGGCTGTTGAAAATATTGTTCTTCCGAACCAGAGTGCCGACGAGATTAGTGCCCAACTCAACTTGGAGACAAAGACAGTTGCTGAGCTACTGTCTCTTAACATCTATGATAATGAGGTTAGTGGTCCTTAATTGTATATTAGTCGAATTGTGTGGGTGGTTGGATCTGTATCATTAGCACTGTTGCTTATGCATGGTTGATCAATTTCTTTTGTGCAGAACATAAAGTTCTTCTGCACTGTGACCCTCACAAAGCTCAGCCCCTCACAGAGGTGGTGGTTCAGTTCTTGCAACACCTGCCACAAGTCGTCGGTGCCATACGGTTCTGCCTACCGATGCTCTGACCCTGACTGTTCTTGCACTGATGCATCGCCGAGGTTGATACTCACCCTATTAAGTTTTAAGCAACTTCTTTTCAGAATGATAACATGATTATATTACCCTGAACATTAGATATCGGCTTTGTTACATGGGCTCTGACGGAGGGGGTGAGGAGGTAGAACTCATATTTTTTGACCGCATGGGTAAAGAGATCATTGGCAAACCGTTGGTCACGGTCCTGCGTTCTGGCCATTCAAACAGCACGCCTCTTGAGGATGTTGTCAGGTCTGCTAGAGGTGACATGTCGGTTCCTAGAGATTTGGCTGCTGTGGTTGCAAGAAAGTACAGGTTCGTGGTGTCAGTTTCGCGCAAGAGCTTTGATGCAGAGAGCAGACAGTCGTCTTTCCAAGTGCACCGAATTGATGCAGACCTGGGCAAGCAGTCGGCATCCTCTGCCCTTCGCCGTGGACAGCTGCCAATGGTGTCTCCTAGAAAGTCCGTTTCAGATGTCACTGCTCTATCCAAGCAACCGTTCGTTGAATGTTCTTCATCAGCAAACATACCTCCTGATGTTAGCCGCTTCTCTGATGTAAGCCTGCTTCTGTACTCCATGCTTTCTATTTTTGGTTCCTCATTTTTTTCATGTGTTTGTTTTCTGTATCACAATTCTTGATATGGAGATTGCTATCATTTATAGCCTGTCCGTGCTCTACCGTCTCTTCCGACGCCACCTTCTGTCAACAAGACCATTACTCTAAGGTAGTATTGAGCACCTATATTGTCCATCTGCACGAGGATGTTAGTGCTCGCTTCAGCCTTCACTGTTTTTTTCTTGCAGGACAAAGCCTGTGCCACCTGCCTCTTCAGTGGCTAAATCTTTGTTCCAAGACGGTGAGGATAAAGAGCAAGCAGTTGATCTGGGAGACAAAGGGTTAGAGGATACTAGAGATTTTAGTGAAACTGATCAGGTGATATGTCATTCCTATTAGGTTATTAGACTGTCCTGATGTCACCTTTCTTTCTGCAGTGTATACAGAAGTTTACACCAGTGGCTGTTCACTTTAGATTCTTTGTTTGTTTAAATCCATGTGGCTTAATTTCTAGCTGATAGCTGTACTGTTTACCGCGGTTTTTTGGCATGTGATCTATTTTGCCAGACTATGAAGGAGGATGCAGTAGTTGGTACGGAATCACCCACCGTCACTCCACCATCAAATGAGAAAGAAAAAAGGTGGGTCATCTTTTGAGGGCCGCTGATCATGCCTTTTAGATTATTCAATATCTCTTGACAAAAGACATAATTTCAGGCGTAGGACACCAAGTGGGAAAGGTGCGGCTGGCGCAGCTCAGAAGAAAGGCAAGCCTTAGACCACACGAGTCCGTGGCTCTAGGTTCATGTTAGGTATAAATGTTTTGCTTTACTTTAATCAATCACCCTGATGACAAGGTCGAGTCCATGACGGATCGGTTAGCCTCTTTGTCTAATGAAACCTGAACTCTAAAATTTGATGTCCATTTGTTTTACTCAGTCTCCGTAGTTAACTTAGCAGGGTTGGGATGGTCATTATTATTCACTAGGGACCTGGTCCCTACTTTTAGTTTGTGCATGACGGACGACCAGTTTTTTTATGTCGCTTTAAGGACAATTGATATCAGTTGGTGCGCCGGCTATCACATTCTTACAAAAATACTACGGTTTTTCTGGCTTATGTGATGGGTAATGCCCACTGTTTCTTCGTCTGCAAATTGGTTAACTTTATTTTTCACATTTGTATACTTATGTTAGGTTACTATTTAACCCCTGTCCATTAAATGCTTTGCATGTGGTGTTCGTCAGTTCTATTATTACACCATATACTTGATTCTTCACTGTCATCTTGCAGGATTATTTTGGTCTACGTGTGAATATAAACCATCGGTGTTGTTTCCCTGATGGCCATGATCGAGACGCTTTTGCATGTTCATCTTCATGCTACTTGAATCAAGCGGTGCCTGCTGTTTGTGTTCAAGCGATGATCAGCCCCATCCAGTTGTCCCGGCTTTATGATGCAATGTCTGCAAGAATCCGTTGAACCTTACTGAGCTGTCGTATAGTATATGTGGAGTCTCCACTGTGTCATGGTAATGATAAACTTATGATGTAATCAGTGCAAGATGAATCGATGCTTGCTATGACCTATCTGTATTAAGCTCCGAGCCAACTCATGAACCAAACTTACCTGTCTTCTACCGCTTGAATGGAAGTATTTCCGCCTGTTTGGTCCATATTGTGGCTTTCATTCTTTTGTTCCTTGTGTTGTTTTCTTATGCAGCTCTTATCTGTTTTCCTGAGTATATACATGATGCATGATTTATTGAATTCTTTCAATTTATTTATACTGTGGGCTACATGCTAACCATGGTTGTTCATTGGAGCATTTACATTATACTGATGTTTTGACTGTTGTAAGCTATACATAATTACAGCTTTTCAATCATGTTCTAATGCTTTCACGTGAATCTGGTCACATTCACCGTCTTTGTTACTTCAAGTATTCGCATCATGTCAGTGAATGATTTAGACCCTGTGACACATTACAATTGCTTTACTCTTGATGACTGCTATGTTTATTAAAGCGCCCTTCAGTTTTAGTGACATTGTAAAGTTGAGTATTCAGATGGCTACTGTAATTACAATTAATACAGTTTACCTTTCTTTACTAACTAACGGTTCTAGATTTTAGACTCCTATCAACCTTTTTGCTTGTGTCAAAGAATGCAGAGTCTTTGAAAAGACGCTTTCACAAGAGCAACACTTTCCTGGTAAAAAAAAATAGGTAAAAACCAAAATCTCGAATTTCAAATAGGCTTCAGTTGGGTGATCAACGGATTGTTTGGTTGCTGTGTTGAACAGTCAATTCGGTGAAACGATGGATTATGCTGAGTGATGAAGAGGCAGCTCCACAATTAGTCAATACACGTTCAAGGATTACTTGATTCGATCTCTGTACCTGGCATTATTTTCTTGGCTTCACGTACTGTTGCTGCAGCCCAAGCCTTCTGTATGGCTTAGATGGGCCTTTTAGTTCTGCTCTTATACATAGTCTGGGGCTGACGTTGGCCTCAACCCTAGATCGGCCATGAACACCTGATAAGTAGTTCTAACACATGTGGTTTCTAACTGCACTAAACTTAGATCTTCTAAATTAGTTATACAAAGGGATATACTTATGTATACATTTGAATAAATAGTAGCCATACTCTGAATAGTGATTCAATATTGTGTATAGAACTGGGTGGGTTGTATACAAGGAAATTGTCTAGGGCACGGAGTTTTTGCTCAACTGTTGTTCTTCCCTCGGTTAAATCCATGTAGCTCACGTCTGTTATGCTCCGCCGTGGCAGCTCGATGGAGGCCATCGAGATCCCGGCTACTATCATGCTAGGTGCCATGATGAAGAAAATGCAGCTTCCACCCCCTGCATATCTAACACGTGTCACTGAAAGAGACGAGTTCATTGTGAGAGTTGTATTTTACCCCTCTGCACAGTGTCTGCAACGTTCATTCCGGGCTCAGTCACTATCTAGCTGTCCAGCAAGCTCTATTGAGTCAGCATCAAATGATGCCGCCATCCAAGCAATCAGGTACATGGAGAGTGTTGAGAAGAAGGTGCTCAGAGATTTCAGCTACACCGAGATGGAGAAGAAAAAAAAAGCAAATGAGGTTCTTTTCGAGCAGCTGAAGCAGAAGGAAGAGAAGATTGAAAAGAAGACAAGTCAGCTAAATGAAGTTATCCGAGCTTATGATGAATTCATAAACAGCGTGTGTGAATTCAGCCGTCACATTTGCAAGATAACTTCACAAAACCTCACTCCAGAGACCAGCAGTGTTCACAACATGCACAATGCCGCTCTGCTTGACATCCAGGATATAGCCACTGACTTGAGCCACCGTACATTTGAGTCAGATGAGAGGCTCAAGGTCATAGGCACATGTTTTCAGAACGAGTCGGATTTCACCGAAGATGAACATTTTCCAGCATGCTCTGGTTCAGAACCTGAACCCTTGGCCCATTCAGATTGTGAGGCCTATAATTATGACTCTGATGGCGATGGGCTGCCTTTGGATTACTACGGTTCAGATTATTGAGGTCCCTATATAATACCAGTACCTACCCGTAGTGTTCCGGTCTATCCTTGAAACTCTATATTTGTCATGTCATCTGCGTTTTCTGTTGTAGTTCAAATGATATTAGGTAGTAAAACAGCTGCGCTATGTACTCAGGATGGAACCCTCTATGTATTTGACTGCAGTAATTTCGGGACCATGTAATCGCACTTATATGTAATATGTATTCCCAGTTATGGTACTTTAAAGTTCCGTACTAAACCGATGGTTCCTATATTTTATATTCTCTGCTGAAGTCTGATTTAATTGTGGGCTTCTTTTTTGTATGTAAGTTTTCATAAATCTTTGCAGTAATACGACATCAGTTTGAATTGTCTCACAAATAAGCTGGAGCAGAAGCCAATTGGACCACACATCTGCACAATACGATGGATGAGGATCTGTTCGTCGATCTCCATACGGTTTGATTTCTATTCGTTTCCCCTCGCATACATAACTTCTCAGATTGCTTCTTGATCTATAAAATGTAAGTTCTTCTGCCGCATGGTCAAATTTTATTTGCTTGCTATGCTAAGATTGTCTTCTCTGCGGGTACCAAAGCTATCCGCGACTCCTATCTCTGTTTGCAGACGCCTTGTGTTGCAGCAAGCCATAGAAACCCTAGGAATTTCTATTGATGAAACAACCACATTCGACGATGAAAGAAACGAGATCCTAACTACTACTGTAATCGTTGTTCCTCCACATGTCTATATGCCACGGCTGAAGACAAGGTTGTTTCATGGAGATTGGTCCCTAACATCTGATGCGGCTATTCAGTCAGCCTGCTACAATGCTCTGGTTTACCTAGAAAAGGTAAACGTGCTGAAGATAGATGGTATACACTCAGCTGAGCTTAAACGTTGCCAGAGGGAACTTCTTCAAGCATCATCCTGGACAGAAGCTTTTGAGCAGCGTGCAATAAAGCTACAAGAAAAGCTATGCGCAATGGATAAGGAGAAAACCCCGGTTCTAGCCGTCTCCGAGGCCCCATCAGATGTTGATATGATGGGAAAAAACACCAGTGCTAAGGTAGGTTTCTCCCTTCGTCATTCATGTCTTAGCTTGACGTTACACAGATTTTTACTCCAGTTTGTACTTCAAAACATAAGTTGAAGAGGAGGTCATATAGGTTTTAAAACTGAGTATGTGCTGGAATTACCACAGTGTCATCTTTTATACTGATGATATTTTCCTGAACACATTGCAATCAGGAGACACCGAGTGAGCCACCCTTCGTTCTTTTGAAGGGGGGCGGCGGGCTCTCTGCCTCTGCATTGATGATTGGGCCGTGTTATCATAACAGAAAGAGTAATCTCTCTATACCTTTAAATAGCTGTTTCTAATATATTTAATCAGAACAAGATTTGATACATGATAGCTAGCATTTTCTACCTCAACACAGTATCTCATGGTTCAGATTCGTTATCACCCTGCAACAGCTACCAGTAGATCCTTTGCTGATTGTTAGTTTCCTATTCTTATGCATGACACGGTGTATCTACCTTCCGCCTGTCGCTTAGATGCTCCACGGTGCTGACTTACATGGATATGTCTTTTTCATATCAGGAAGGATTCCGGTGCCGGTGCTGGAGCCAATCCCGGTCCCCGACCCTGAACAGGCAGCTCTCAACAGAAAAAAACGCAAGCAGATTATTGATTTGCAGCGGTCTCGAATTCAAAGCGTTGCTCTTGCCAGAGATGGTTCGTCTTCGGAGAACATGGCTGCTTCTATCACCGAACTCTCTTATGGGACTGCCAATGTTAGACTGAATTCTGTTGATGTAAGTTCCTTATATGCTTTCACAACTCATTTGTGGTTTTACGGCCCTCTTCTTTCCGGTTTCT
Organism: Poa annua; assembly: GCA_026929855.1. Classification (NCBI taxonomy): domain Eukaryota; kingdom Viridiplantae; phylum Streptophyta; class Magnoliopsida; order Poales; family Poaceae; genus Poa; species Poa annua. The sequence continues at coordinate 122,902,700 of CM049427.1, read as the reverse complement.
GGTACACAGAACTCTGTAAACAAATTGCTTGCTCTTATTAATAGCCTGCCTCTACCGTGCCATACCTCGCAACGCCGCCTTCGACTAACAAGACAACTGTTCTAAGGTGGTACTGAGCAGCTACAGCCTATGTTAGAATCTCTCTTATATAGAGATGAGAATATTAATGCTAGGTTGAATCTCTATTTTTTGCAGGCCGGGGATGGCGTCACTTAATTCCAAGGTCCGTAAAACTCTGTTCCAAAACAGCGGTGATGAATGCAAGGGAACTGAGCAAGGAGATGAACTACTACAGAATAGTAGGGACCCCTGTGAAACAAGCAAGGTACTGTGTTTCTCGGACTGGATTACATCACATATGGAGCACTTATGACTACCAATTTTTACTCATGCTTCCGAATATGCATTTGTTATTATGATTTTTGTTGCATCGTTTTTCTTACATGCTAATTACCAGGCCGTGAAAGATCCAACAGCTAATTTCGATCCAACTGTCGTTCCAACTACGTTGGCAAAGAAAGACGACCCTTAGACCGTACGTGCGTGTGGTGCTAGGATCGTATTATGACTGTTAGGTATGAACATTGCTTCATTTAGCTCGCTATGTTCCCCCTGTTTTATCTGTTTTCCATTTGGTGATTAGCAAGTATATTAACATAGCTGATTGCATTTACTATCTTGCAGGATTTATTTTGCTTTGCATGTGATTATAATCCATCTTAATGCTTACCTGCTGCTGGAGATCAATGCACTTTTCGATGTTCAGATTGCTTGAAGTAGGTGGCATCTACCTATTTGTACTCAAGCCTGAATTCCATTCGATGTTTGACTCCTAATATGAAATGTTGTTGGCTGTAAGAATTGTCTATGTAATATAACAGACTAAGACGCTATTTGCTACATGTTTCCACTATCCGTGTAAGAATCTATGTTAAGGTGTGAATCTACGTATCCAACTTTATCTATTTGTATTCAAATACTTTTACCTGTTTATCCATGTAACCGTCTATGTATGTTGGATTCAATACTTACGATAGTAAAAAAAATCTACACCTTACAATAGTTGCTTACCTTTAACATTGTCACGACGGAGTCCATACAATACACGGTGAGAAGGACGTTATACCTGGGCTAATAAATACTAAAAAACCAGGTGGCGCGCGGCAAGCCGCGCCCCAAATCTAGTATGAAATACAAGGCCGATAGAAGACTCGCACAACCAACTCTAAGCATGCACTCCGACTCGCAAGGCTAACAGATAAACATACAACAGGTGATGGGATGTGGGGATTAAGCTGTATGGGCTGCAGGATAAACATGTGATGGGATCGCAATTCAAGAATCGATAACTAGGATAGCATAGATCAAAGGTAAGGATGAAACCAAATAGTCGTGTCAGCGGTTAGCAGAAGCTTGCCTGGCAGCTCGTGACCCGGCACAAAAGCTGGAATATCAAGGATGAAAGTATCGGCAGCAGACACGTCATCTACCCAGAGAAGAGCAACACAGACAAAATAGGAAACATAATCAATACAAAGAAAATGCGCAAACAAAAGATGGTGCATTATGGTATGCGCTGACTAGGTCATATTAAGGCGGGGATGAAATCCCGGCAATTAATTATGGTGCAAATATTTGTGTAACCAACAAATTAAATGGTGTCTAACATATATAGCATGACATGGTGATATGATCAATTTAAATGGAGTAGGCAATAATTAAATATTTGCCCAACACATTCCATATTTCGTATTTCATTGCAACTTATTTATCTACAACTCAAATTAAATGTTTATTAGCATGGCAAGACATGGTATAAAAGATATGAGCAAATTAAATGAAATTAGGGCATTATATATTTACTAGCAAAATGCCCGTTGCAGTCTAAATCAAATTGATAGAGTGTTCACAGTTATAAGAAAATCTTAATTTTGAAAAAAATAATTTGCCATACTTAATCATGCAGTCCACTCTTTTTATGGCCGTACATAAATAATTATAATCCTGAATTCATTCCACCTTCATTGTTGAACTTGTTCATGTGACATTTATACTCGAATAGTGGGGGCAGTTTAAATTTTAGTCTAATAAAGGCGTTTGAGACATTGATAAATCAAGTATCTCGTTATCACGGAGAGATAAATCCCATATCCCAACTCCCTCACAACCTAAATGTGTGTTGGTTAATTAACGGTTGAAGTATGCTCCACAATTATATCATTTACGTCAAAAGAAAACATGAAGTGGGTTCTCACATACTCACAGAGTTAACTACTTTCATAAGTTCCTCGCAAAAAAAGAATCATAAGTTATTGGACGACTCAGAGTTTGGGCAATCAAATGGCAAATGACTGATTTATCCTTAAAAAAAGTTTGGCAATATTAGCTTTTGAGGGAAACTAAGGTGCCTTTGCATTTGATTTATCGTGCGAGTCTTCGATTCTGTGCTTCAGCTGAAAATCAGGATGGTGTGATCAACCGACATTGAACAAAGCAGAAATCAGGAATAAACTAGTTCAGTCTAAAGGCCAAGGGGAAGATGAGCTAACATGGAAGATAAGCTATAACAGAAGCACCTTTGCAAGGCTCAACATCGTCATCATCGGGAGAGAGGAGGAAGAAGGAGAGGCAGCACAAGGTTCAGAGAGTTAGTGCGTATATCTCTGTTTATTCTACTGTATATACCTTTGGGAGGCAAATCTACAGACCCCTTTCTTAAACCGATGGAGAGGGACTTCATGCGTGTGGCACTGGCAGGGAACGAGCAGGTGCGGCAGCGGCACCAGCGCGCCGCCGAGGATGGCGGCGGACAGGAATCAGGTAGCAGTCTTCTCCAATCCAAGCGCCTGTTGAATCCATGAACTCTAGCTCTGCAGTACATAATTCCTTGCGCTCCCCACATGGAGATTCAGTGGTAATAAACTAATACTCAACACATGTGGACTTAGATGGATCATCCATATATAATTTTTGCAAAGAAATTTAATCATAATTCCAGCAGAGCACCACTTCTAACTCAATACTGAAATGCTACATTGGTTTGACTACAGTGTTCAAAATTGTGACGCCCTAAAATCAGTACTATATAGATTTAAGCGGTCCCGCCGAAATCCGCATGATAACGATTTTAGGTCGCCCACCAGACATAATGTGCACGTCGAAACATGCGCATTATGTGGGTGGAATTGTGATAACATTACAACAGTTCCGATACATCCACAAATACAACAGAAGATATATAATACAACAACGACTCGAACGAGTCAAGATACAAATGATACAATACAAAGATTCAAATGACAGCAGAAGCAAAATAGTATCCGACTACGGATAAGATGCAATTTGGACTAAGATTCCTGAAGATAAGCAATGGCGCCATATCCCTGCCCAGCCAAGGCGAAGGGATTCCCAAGCTAACGTCGTCAGACTTCAAACCTGTTAACTGCACATAAAGCACATCCCAAAAGAGGGTCAGGGCTCTCCCTGACAAGCAAAACCGACTTGCCTACTTTCTACACCATCTCCCAAAATATTGGGGAGGTGGACTTAGAGGCAGCAGCACTAGCAACCTAAAGAGACACGCTACAACTTCCATCTAATCAGAGAGGGATAAGAGAGCGCATAAGTAAACATCTACAACTACCAGCAATCATAACCCATTATCGAATTAACCCCCTCACCCAAGTATGAGGAAGCAATTCGGGAAACTCACACATTGAACAGTTTTATTTATAATTTATGGTGAAAGTAATTCTATATTACTAGTCAATTTAATTAACTTTAATTAGGTGCAAGTTGTCTAGATCTTGTTAGCCAGCATCATCACCAAAGTAGTCCATAACCGTGGACACGGCTCATCGATAAGATTATACCCTGCAGGAGTGCACTACTGTACCCATACTCGCATGATCAACCCAAGCAAGCATCAGGGCTTCTCAACACGACTTATTCCTTCACTACAGCAAGTCCAAGTGCCACCCATATGAGTTGTTACCTGCGTCAGGAGTCCGGCCGAATCTCAATTGCGGACTCATTAGTTTGCGACTACGCCACCATGCGGCTCAAACCACAGTAGGAACTGTCCGCTTCTTGTCGTACCGCACCTATATGACCCCCGTATCACCTAACCTCTCATCATCATCATCATGCACATGCATATGAGCAAATGGAAAACCCGAACTACTTGCGGCACATGGACAAGCTGTAGATCCGTTCAAAGTCAAGGGGGGCTCCATAGGGCCTCCCACAAGTGATTAGTGCGCTCAAAATTGGATCCGAGGACAAAATCTCAGTTCCTAGGTCGACACTGAGCAGAACAAAACACCTTGCAAGGCCTTCCGCCTGGTGTCTTATCTTTTAATTATAATACCCCAACACAAGATAGCATTTTATTAAAGTAGAACAATCTATCATACTAAGCAGATGAAACTTAAGACCAACAGACGAATCGCACAAACAACTCTAAGCATGCGTTACGACTCGCAAGGCCAACAGATAAACATGCTACGGGTATTAGGTTGTGGGGATAAAGCTGTATGGGCTGCAGGATAAACATGTGATGGGATCGCAGTTCAAGAATCGATAACTAGGGGAGCAGAGATCAACGGCAGGAATGAAAGACAATGTATAGGTAAACAAGCAAACTTTGCTTACCTGGAATCCCGCATGGAAGCAGATCTTGTCGTTGCTCACACATCTCAACGTTGTATCCGCGAAGAAGCAACAAACACTGGAAAGCGTAAAAGATGCATTTTACAACTACGGCAAAAGATCCAGCATGATCATATGAGAATGATGCATGGCATGGCAAGATGCAATACAATGCAGGTAATCCAAATTAAGTGGGAAAGCAACCCCGGTAATTAATATTTAGGTGCAAGTTATTTATTTACCAGCAATATTAAATGTTTTTTAGCATGGCAACACATGGCATGGGTGATCTAATTAAATTATATGGAATAGGGCATTATATATGTATTACCCCACACATTCCATATTGAATTATTTAGGTGATTTGCTACACCCGCAAACCCAAGAAATGCAACACATGTAAGTATGATGCGATATGCTCAAGATAGATGATATTTAATAAAATAGGTATAGGGTTAGGGTTTGGGTTCGCACGTTGGATCCGGAGAGACAGGGTTCGAAACCGACGTCTTCGGCCCGTAGAGGAAGTAGTTATCGTCGGGGAAGTAGTCGTCGCAGAACCGGGCCATCGTCGTTTGTCGGTGTCGTGGAAGTGGCCGGGGAAGTAGTCGTACTCGGTCATCCTCGTTGACGGGCGCGGGCACGGAGGAGCACGGCAAATGGACACCGGAAAGAGGCGCACACGGGGCGTGCACCGCAACACGGACACTGGTGGTCACGGAAACGCGGCACCGGAAGAGGACGCGCACGCGCATGTAGCAACACCACGAAGGGTGGACAACTCGGACAAAAGTGGCGACGAAGTTCTTGCGGACATTGTGTCGAACACCTTACGGGCGGCGGATGCGAGGCGTCACCGGACAGGGAAAACGGCGAAGCGGAGCGGAGCAGAGGAACGGGGTTGCGCGGGGCGGAGGTGCGCGGCGGCAGCGAGGAGCCCGGGGGCGCGGCGGCACGCGCGGGAGGCGGAGCAAGGGAGGATGCACGCGGATGGCGGCGCGCGCTGTGGCGGCGGCATAGGGCGTGCGGCAGCGAGCGCAAGGGCGACGGCGGCGCGTGGCGGCGGGCGTGGCGTGGCTTGGGTGCGCGCGGGGAGGCGGCGCTGTGGTGCAGAGGCGCGGCGAGCCCGGGCCGGCTCGGGAGAAGAGGGCTGGTGCGCGGCGGCGGCGCAGGCCGGAGGACGGCGCGGCGGCGCGTCATGGGGCGAGAGGTCGGCGCGGCGCACGGGCGCGGCAACGGCGCGGCGTGGGGAAGGCGCGGCGCGTGGCCGGCGGCGGCGTGGGGCGACGGCGGAGGGGCGAGGCGGCGTGGCGGCCCGGGGAGGCACGGAGACGGCCGGGGAGCGGCGGCGCGCTGGCCGGAGGCGCGGCGGCACGGTGCAGCGTGGCGGGTGGCGGCGCGGACGGTGGGAGCGGGCGCACGGCGCTGGGGCGGCGGAGGGCCGGAGGCGACGGCGGCCGGGGGCGGCCGGGCTGGAGCACGCTGCGGGGAGCTCGGGCGCGAGCGACTGCGGGCTCGGGAGCAAGGCTCTCCCGTTCGGCTCGGGAGGATTTGTGCGCTGCGGGATGGAGAAGAAAAGAAGAGGGAGAGAGAGAAAAAAAAGAAAGGAGGAAAAGAAAAAGGAAAGAAGGAAAAGAAAAGAGAAGGAGGGGAAAAAAAGAAAAAGAAAAAAGGAGAAAGTGGACGGGGCGGCTGCAAAGTTGCAGGGGGTGGGAAATAATTTTCCAGGGAAACCATAGGGTTTGCTTAGGTGGGCTTGGACTTTATTTCTCACCGATTTAATTATTTCTGATTTATATTTTTAAAACCAAAACGAAGAGGAATTTGAATACGAAACCTTTACAAAATATTTTTAGTTTTGAATAGACAATTTAATAAACTAGTTTCTAATATTTTTAAAAGATTTGAAAATAACACATTTTTTATTAATTTTAAAAGCATTTGAATTTAATTGTGGAAATGTAATTAAATGCAACAAATTAAATTAATGCGATGCAATGTGATGCCATGTCGATGCAAAAAGAAAACTCACAAAAAAAAAGGGGATAAATCCCGGGGCGTTACAAAAATATAACCACGCAATACTTCTACAAATTATGAAGACGGACAAATTGTTAACTACTATCATGAGGTGCCACTGCTTCGAAGAACAAGCTAACTTTAAGATGTATCTAATTAGTATCGCTCTATACAAATTAACAAATTAAGCTCAGTTAACTTACCTCACAAACATGAACACTCTACTCCAGCACCAGTAGCGAAAAAATAAACCATAGTTGTTCTCTTCCTAGGAGGCACCTCTCGCGCAGGTATCTTCACCTCCTTGGAGCTTGCCCGCATCCACGAGGGGTTGCCGTGGAGGTTCAGCTCGCCGACTTGTCACCAAGGAGCCTATGAAGTGGCTCTCAAAGGATTGACGAGGACACAACATGCGCGACCCTATCCCGTGTGGCCAGACACAGCGAAACAGAGGAGCGAAAATCCATTGCGAAAGCTGGACCAAAATCAGCAAAAAAATCAGAAATTGGAGAGCGGGGCTGTGAGGAATCGCCAGACAGAGAGCGAGCTGCCAGCGGCACTAAACTGCGATTCCAATCGAACATCAGGGACAGAGGGCGAGCTGCCGGCGACAAAAAAACATCAGCAGCAGTGGGGAGGCAGGGGAGAGGGCAGTTACATACGTCGTGGTCGTTGAGGTCATGGTCGTCGTCGTGGTCGCCGGGCCTATGGCGTAGCCCCGCCTCCCGTTGTTGGACCTTAGGTGGGCTTGGACTTTATTTCTCACCGATTTAATTATTTCTGATTTATATTTTTAAAACCAAAACGAAGAGGAATTTGAATACGAAACCTTTACAAAATATTTTTAGTTTTGAATAGACAATTTAATAAACTAGTTTCTAATATTTTTAAAAGATTTGAAAATAACACATTTTTTATTAATTTTAAAAGCATTTGAATTTAATTGTGGAAATGTAATTAAATGCAACAAATTAAATTAATGCGATGCAATGTGATGCCATGTCGATGCAAAAAGAAAACTCACAAAAAAAAAGGGGATAAATCCCGGGGCGTTACAAAAATATAACCACGCAATACTTCTACAAATTATGAAGACGGACAAATTGTTAACTACTATCATGAGGTGCCACTGCTTCGAAGAACAAGCTAACTTTAAGATGTATCTAATTAGTATCGCTCTATACAAATTAACAAATTAAGCTCAGTTAACTTACCTCACAAACATGAACACTCTACTCCAGCACCAGTAGCGAAAAAATAAACCATAGTTGTTCTCTTCCTAGGAGGCACCTCTCGCGCAGGTATCTTCACCTCCTTGGAGCTTGCCCGCATCCACGAGGGGTTGCCGTGGAGGTTCAGCTCGCCGACTTGTCACCAAGGAGCCTATGAAGTGGCTCTCAAAGGATTGACGAGGACACAACATGCGCGACCCTATCCCGTGTGGCCAGACACAGCGAAACAGAGGAGCGAAAATCCATTGCGAAAGCTGGACCAAAATCAGCAAAAAAATCAGAAATTGGAGAGCGGGGCTGTGAGGAATCGCCAGACAGAGAGCGAGCTGCCAGCGGCACTAAACTGCGATTCCAATCGAACATCAGGGACAGAGGGCGAGCTGCCGGCGACAAAAAAACATCAGCAGCAGTGGGGAGGCAGGGGAGAGGGCAGTTACATACGTCGTGGTCGTTGAGGTCATGGTCGTCGTCGTGGTCGCCGGGCCTATGGCGTAGCCCCGCCTCCCGTTGTTGGACCTCCGCCATCGACGGTTCGACAGAGTACATACTACATGTATGTAGTTGGTGCTGGCTGAGCAAGGTGCAGGGGGCGGTGGCCATCGACGGTGACCCTGTACTACCAGGTGCATCAGACAGGGATAGAGGACCTGCGACTGTGAAAGGATCGGTATGACACCTAGAGGGGGGGGGTGAATAGGTGCTAATTCAAATTTTAGTTCTTTTTCAAATTAGGCTTGACACAAAAGGTAAATTCACTAGATATGCAACTAAGGTGAATTACCTATATGACAAGCTAGCAACTAGGCAAGATATAATAAGGCGATAAATAAGGATAGAGGTAACCGAAGTGAAAGCACGAGACGACAAGGATGTATTCCCGAGTTCCTCCCTAAAAAGGGAGTACGTCTCGTTGGAGAGGTGTGAACCAACACAATGGTTCAACGGCCACAAAGGCCTCACCCTAATCTCCGGTGAAACGCACCACAAAGGTTTGGTCCACTTTCCACTATCGGAATCCTTCGAGGCGGAATCCGGAGCCTTTACAACAACGATTCGGGACACGACCCACAAAGGGCTTGGGGGCCCCCGAACAGCTACAATGTGTCACAAAGACAATAGGTAAGTACAACAATGGGCTAGGTTTCCTAGTGGAAGCCCTAGCAAGTGTTCCCTTAAATGAATGAGGGGGAAATGAAGAACGGCTCGGTGAAGATGTAGATCGGGGCCTTCTCCTTCAATCCTCCAAAGATCAACGAGTTTGGATGGGGGGATTGGGAGATCTTGGGATTCTTGGCTTGCAACAATGGAGCTCCTCCTTTTCTCGGTCAAGCACTTTTCTGGAGGAAGGAGGAGGGGTATTTATCCCTCTCCAAAGATGTAGCCGTTGCAGCCAAAACCCAGGCCGGAAACTCCGGCCAGGGGCGGAAACTCCGGCCTAAGGAGGCCGGAAACTCCGGGGGCCACCAGGGGCTGAACACCAGATTCTTCAATCTGAACTCGGACATCTTCGAGGTACACGAGGCCGGAAAGTTTGGCCTGGGGCGGAAACTCCGGTCCACGGGACCGGAAACTCCGCCCCCCACCGGAGGCTGAGCACAACTTCGGCAACCGAGCATCGGTAAAGATTCCGGTCCTCAGGGACCGGAAACTTCAGGCAGGGGCGGAAACTCCGGCCCCCTAGGCCGGAAACTCCGCCCCCCACCAGGGGCTGAGCACACTTTCAGTGCTGTCTCTTTTTCTCCTTTTTGGTGCTGATGCATCTGAAGAGTTCCTAGATTATCCTGCATTACTTAACACCAACTTAATACATCCACATGTTGTTAACTAACACACAAAACACAGAGATCATAGAAATGTTCTTTCAATCTCCCCCTTTTTGGTGTTAGATGACAACATATGGATTTGCAATAACAGTAATTTCACTAACATGTAATGATAGCTGAAAGAGCTCCCCCTAGATGTGTGCATCAAGAAAATTTGCTTTGGAATGCACGTGCACACATATAGAGGCAAATTCGAACAACAAATTGCAAGTACGAAAGGTAGGCAATACATTTCACAAATAAGACATACCTTGTGCACAAAACTGAAGATATTAACCTCATATAACCAAGGCACAATAGTAGTCTCAACCACATAATATAAGAAATCCAAATGACTTACACACACATAGTTCATGTCAAAGAGAAGGCAAATAAGTTCGAAATTCAAATATCATAACAAGGACACAAGCGCAATAAAAAGATAGAGGCACATGCTTGTGTCCCAACCCATGCAAATCCCGGAGAGAACCTAATAGAACTACTTCTCCCCCTTTGGCACCGAGAAACCAAAAAGGGGAAAAGAGCATAACTAACGGGCCCATGAAGATCACTCGGTGTCTTCATCGGTGTCGTCATCTCCTTCGTCGTCGTAGTCCTCATCGGAGAGGTTCATGGGAGCCTTGCCGGTGTTGTGAGACGTGGTAGGAAAGGAGGTCACATCCGAATAATCAGCCCAAGGAAAGACATCCTGATTCCATTGCTCAATAGGGACCGTGTCAGACGAAGATGAGGAAATGATGGGAATGCCAGCTTCATCTTCTTCCGGAGGAGGAGTAACATTTCCATTGTTCATTTTGCGCATCTCCTTGATCATCAAGTTTTGGTTGCTCAAAATGTGTTTCTCTCTCACATAAGACCCATGATTCTCCTTGTGAATGGCAACATCCATGCATAACAGTTTCCTCTTCCACCAAGAGAGCTTGCTAAATTCTGCGTTTACCTTGGCCTTCCCTTGAAGACTAGAGGGGGGATCGGCATTCTTTCTTCTCCTCTTAGGTAAGGGAGCGTCCTCTTCATCACTAGTTTGGGGAGGAGGTGCATGAGAGGATGAAGCTTGGTTTGTGTGCTTGGAGAGAATATGGAGAGTTCCCTTGGCATGCTTGATGAAGCTAGAGCGATCAAGTGTGGGCACTTTGGAGAGAATGAGCTTCATCACATAGGGAGCATAGAGTGGATTCTTGTGCTCGAAAATGGCCCAATGCATCTCGCACTTGATGAAATCCATCACATCCACCTCTTGGCCACGGCACTCCGGACCGGCTTGAAGGACCTTGTAAGCATGGTAGAGTAGGTTGACAAGGCCTCCTCGAATAGCATCCACATTCCCGGCTTGAGGAGCAAGGTTGAGCCGAACCATGCGAAGGAAGATGTTGAAGGTGGGAAGGAGGTCTTGATTAGAGCCCACAGAAGAAGCAACGGAGTAAAGAGGACGCAAACGGCTCTTGTTATATGCAGTCCCTTCCACATGCATCCTCATCCCAACTGGAGTAGTGGCCCCCTTGAAGTCATAGCCCAGAGCTGTCGCAAACTCCACAAAGTTGGAGGTGCACCTGAGAGGTCCAGTCATCCACGTCATAGTGACATCCTCATCGTTGTCAAACACCACCGTGGCAAAGAACTGCTGCACAAGCTGAATATCATAATCCTGCTGAGTGTAAGAGATGAGCTTTTCCAGACCAAGCTTCCTAGCAATCCAAACAGCCTCCCGAAAGTATGCTTTCTTGTTCAGCGCCTCAAGATCCAGAATCTTCTGTTCACAGACTGCGTGCTTCTCAATCCGGGCATAAATCTCCTGCATAATCAGCTGCTGCTCCCTCCTTGGGAAATTGGGGTTGGTGGTGTTGGGAGGCAAGTCATAGAACTGTTGTGACCTCATACGACGGAACTCTAGCTTCCCCATACCCAGAACGGTGGTCAAGGAGTCAAAATGTGCTTGCTCGGCCTCTTCTTCATTATCAAAACCACCAAGTTCAGCTTGTCTAGTGGCCTCCTCATCAATAGTGCTCTGCTGTCTCATGCGGCCACTGCTGCTATCAAATATAAGCTTGTCCCTTGTTTGAGCTCTTTCTTTACTTGAAGCAAGGAGCGGATTCCGAGTGACCACCTTTTTCTTCTGACCTGTGAAACAGAGAGTACATGGATAGCATGGAGATAAGTTTGCATGTCCAAGAAAGCCAAAAGGAGAAAATTAAAAGTGTCAGAATTTCTCTCAGACATGAGCTAGACCGGAGTTTCCGGCCACAGGGGCGGATATTCCGGTCCACACCGGAGATTCCGGTGCATGAGGGACCGGAGTTTCCGCCCTGTGGCAGGAAAACTGCAATCTAGTTCAAATCTAAGGAAAAATTGAGCACAACTAATTTTCTAGAGAATCAAATGCCAACACTAGGGTTCTACACCATGCAGCACATGCAGAACTTCTCTCAAAACAAGATCTAGAGTGAAAACCTAGAGAGAGAGAGAAGAAAAACCTTTGCCCGACATGGTGGAGGTCAAATGCGAGGAAGAAGGATCCCTAGCACTTGTACGGAGGAGGGGCCGGTGGCACGGCGGATTCCGGTGGCGGGGAGCGGCCGGAGGGGTCCTTGGAGGCGGCGGCGGCTGGGAGAAGTGTGGGGGTCGGGGGTGTGTGGGGAGTTGTGGGACAACTCCTCACCCCGATCCCCTTTGAAGATCCCAGCGAAACTGCCCAGACCGGAGTTTCCGGCCCTAGACACCGGAGTCTCCGGCCCTGGCCAGAGATTCCGGTTCTAGGGGCGGAAACTTCAGTCAGACCGGAGTCTCCGTCCTGGAAGACCGGAGTTTCCGGCCCCACCGACTCCAAATCCCAGGTTTTTATGTGTTTTGGACATGCAAAAGGCAAGAGGAGCAGTTTTTAAGATGAGGCAGGTCTGGGATAAGACAAATGGTCACTGGAGATGGTACCATGCACTCAAGTTTGGTAAGAAACAACAAAAGCGACATTAAGAAGCAACGCTTGAGTGCATTTTCCATAAGAGCAAGAATAAAACAAAGAAATCAAGATAACACCACAAGAGTACCAATTCTTCACAAGGAAGAAGTTGGTGGCCAAGGCCACCATGTATGAGTTTATGTGGTGTGCTACCGCGAAGATATATCTTGGGTCCACCGCCATTACTCAACATTTAGGCTCACAATTCATAAGAATGAACAAAAAGGAGACGAAAACAATTCTTACTATTGGCATAATGGGGGGAGGAAAAGTCCAATAGATTAGGACCGCACTCCCCCTATGTCCATGCCTACACCTAGACCAAATAGAAAGTTGAGATAGAGGTGTGCATGCAAGGTAGTCAACCAATGCTCCTAGAATCCACGATATTTAGCTCATGCCTCAAAAAGGTGAACCGTGCTTCGTCAAGTGGCTTTGTGAACATATCGGCAAGTTGAATCTTCGTTGGAATATAACCAAGCTCAATGTCACCCCGGTTGATGTGATCTCGAATAAAATGATAGCGAATCTCAATATGCTTCGTTCTTGAGTGCTCCACCGGGTTGTGACCAATCTTGATAGCACTTTCATTGTCACATAAAAGAGGCACTTTGTCACAAAGGACACCGTATTCCTTTAAAGTTTGCCTCATCCAAAGTAATTGAGTGCAAGCACTAGCGGCCGCCACATACTCGCCTTCGGTGGTAGATAAGGATATGCAATTTTGCTTCTTGGAGGACCAACTCACCAAGGATTTCCCAAGGAATTGACATGCACCGGAAGTAGACTTCCTATCATCCTTGCAACCGGCCCAATCCGAATCCGTGTAACCGGCAAGAGAGAAGTTGGACCCCCTAGGATACCACAAACCAAACCTTGGGGTATAAACCAAATATCGGAAGATTCGATTCATCGCTATCAAGTGACTTTCTTTAGGAGCCGCTTGATACCTTGCACACACTCCTACACTCAACACAATATCGGGTCTAGATGCACAAAGATAAAGCAAAGAACCAATCATAGAGCGATAGAGTTTTTGATCGACATCTTTACCCTTTGGACTAAGTTCAAGATGGCATTTGGTGTCCATAGGAAACCTCTTCTCTTTTGCATCTTGCATCTTGAACCTCTTGAGCATATCTTGGATGTATTTGGCTTGAGAGATGAAAGTCCCTCCACTTAATTGCTTGATTTCAAAACCAAGAAAGAATTTCAAATCTCCCATCATGGACATCTCGAACCTATCCGTCATAAGCTTTGAAAATTCATCATTGACAGCTTTGTTAGATGAGCCAAAGATAATATCATCAACATAAAGTTGACATATGAAAAGCTCCCCTTTTACCCTCTTTGTGAAGAGAGTGGGATCGATTTGCCCCACTTCAAAGCCACGGTCTAGCAATAGCTCTCTTAGGTGCTCATACCAAGCTCGAGGTGCTTGTTTGAGACCATAGAGGGCCTTATCAAGATTGTAGACATGGTTTGGGAAGTGTGGATCCTCAAATCCCGGTGGTTGCTTTACATATACCAACTCCTTTAAGGGACCATTAAGAAATGCACTCTTCACATCCATTTGATGCAACTTAAAATTAAAATGAGATGCATAGGCAAGTAGGATACGGATGGACTCAAGACGAGCCACGGGAGCATAGGTCTCTCCAAAATCAATGCCTTCAACTTGAGAGTACCCTTGAGCTACCAATCTCGCCTTGTTCCTTACAACCATTCCATGCTCATCTTGCTTGTTCTTGAATATCCACTTGGTGCCAATAACATTGCGGCAATCTTTTGGCTTTTCTACTAGATTCCATACTTTGTTGCGCTTGAAGTTGTTGAGTTCTTCATGCATGGCTTCCAACCAATCCGGATCTTCAAGTGCTTCAAACACCTTCTTTGGTTCAATCATAGAGATATGAGCTTGATGTTCACTAAAGCTTGCCAATTGACTTCTTGTGGAAACCTTGCGAGATACATCACCAATGATGGCTTCAAGCTTGTGACACTTGATTTCCAAATTTCTCTTGACTCTTGCTTGACGACGGGTTTCGATATCCCCATTGTTGCGTGGGATTTCGGCTTGATCACCTAGATCATTTGAGTCCCCGTCTTGACCGTCTTGATGAGCATTGCCATCTTGTTGCACATTTTCAATGATGGGAGAAGATGGATGCTCTTGCTCTTGATCTTGACTAGGGTTGAGAATAGGAGTTCTTGAATCTTGTGAGACCTCTTGGTCAACTTGAGGAGGAGCTTGTTCTTGTTCTTGGATAGGTGTCTCATTTGCTTCCATAGAGGGTGCCACTTCAACTTGTGATGATGGAATCTCCACTTGAGTGGAGCTTGTACTTCCTTGAGGAGGCTCATGATGAATCTCGATGGGGCGATGAAATCCAACACCCATTCTTTGTATTGAATCTTGAGGTTCCTCGTTATCTACATCACAAACATGAAATTGCGCCACTTGGGAGCCGTCATTCTCATCAAACCTCACACTACAAGATTCTACAACTCTCCCTAAGGATTTGTCATAGACTCTATAAGTGTGAGAGTTCGCACCATACCCAACAAGAACACCTTCTAAGGCTTTAACTTCAAACTTAGAAAGATGTACACCTTTGATTTTGTAGAAACACTTACAACCAAAGACTCGATAGTAGGAGATGTTGGGCTTGTTGCCGGTAAGCATTTCATATGGAGTTTCCTTCTTCCCTTTGCGAAAGAATAACCGGTTGGAGGAGTGACATGCCGTGGAGATAGCTTCGGCCCACAAGAAGAGTGGAGACTTAAACTCCGCCAACATGGCCCTAGCCATATCCATAAGAGTCTGGTTCTTCCTCTAGGCTACACCGTTTTGTTGAGGAGTATATGCGGCGGAGTATTGATGTCGGATTCCCTCATCGCTAAGAAACTCATTTAGGGTGTAGTTCTTGAACTCGGAGCCATTGTCACTTCTAATGGCCAATATGGGAAGATTGTGTTGACGTTGAACTTCATTGGAGAAATCGATGATGGTTTATTGAGTTTCATCCTTCGTCTTGAAGAAGAAAACCCAAGTGAATCTTGAATAGTCATCGACAATCACCAAACAATATTTCTTCCCACCAAGGCTAGGTTGAGGTACGGCACCAAAAAGATCAACATGAAGAAGTTCCAATACCCTTGATGATGAGATGATGGTCTTGCTTGGGTGGGGAGAATCATGCATCTTTCCTTCAACACAAGCCCTACAAAGACGATCTCTAGAAAAAGAAACATTCTCATTTAGTCCAAGAATGTGGCCACCCTTGTGGAGACTTTGCAAAGTTCTCATATTAACATGGGACAAGCGGCGATGCCACAACCACCCCACGTCGGCCTTTCCAAATAGGCATATTGCTTGAGTGTTGGTTGACCCCGAAAAGTCTACCACAAACAACTCATTTTCAACATGCCCAACGAACATGACCTTTAGAGTCTTGCTCCTCAAGAGTACCACCATATCAAGAGTAAAATGGACATCAAAGTTCCTCTTATTAAGAGCACGAACGGACATAAGATTGTAACCTAGAGACTCAACAAGCATGACATTTACAAGGGTGGTATCCCTTGCAACTACCACCTTGCCAAGACTCTTTACCTCGGCTTTGGACTTGTCACCATAAGAGACGGTTGAGTGATTTAAATTTGGTCTCAACTCCGTCATGATCTCCTTGCTTCCGGTCATATGACTAGTGCATCCACTATCAACCACCCATTTAGATCCACCGGAAGCATAGTCCTACAAGAAATCATTTCTTGCATTTAGGTACCCATTTCTCAATGGGTCCCTTTCGGTTAGCAACAAGGGTCTTAGGAACCCAAATAGAATAGTCAATGTAACCATCATAAGGACCAACATATTTTGCATAAACATCACCATAATAATCAACATAAAGAATGTAGTTGGGATTGTTATGCCCCGCAAAGTCACTACGAGTGGTCTTGCCCCTAGTGGCATTACCACTCGCAATGTTAGTCTTAGCTTGTGCGGGCTTGGTCTTGTTCTCCTTGGTGTTGCTCACCTTCTTCTTTGCCTCGGCCACATACCCAAGACCTTCCTTTCCTTTGTGTGGTTTTAACTCAAACAAATAAGCAAAACCCTTATCGTTACCTTTAGGAATAGAGGTCTTAGCATGATCCTCCTTCAACCTAGCATTTTCTTCAATGACATTTTCATGAACACGAGGAATAATGGTTATGCTAGTTGAGCAAGTTTTAGAGAGTTGAGTTTGGAGTTGCTCATGTGACTTAACAAGGATGGAGTGGGTCGTTTTCAAGACCTTGTGAGCTTTATCAAGCTTCTCCATATCCTCAAGAAGTATAGTATTCGCAACTCCAAGTTCAACTTTCTCCTTTTTAATCACTTTATATTTGGCAAAAACATGATCTCTATCCTTAATGATTTTACTAATTATTTCATCATTTTTAGCATCAAGAGACTCAAGTCTTTCCTCTAGAGTGGTTCTATATTCACTTTCTTCATCAAGAGAGCTATTTAAGGATGCTATGGAAGCATTCAAAGAAGCAATGGTGAGAGAATCCTCTCTCTCAATCTTACTCTTTTCTTGAAGAAGTTCTTCGGCCGCACATAGTTGTCTCATGAGAGACTCAACATGTTCCTTGGCCTCACCTTGCAAGTTAGTCACAAAAGTATCGAGGGCAACTAGTTCCTTCTTAATCTCAAGACTAGATTCATGCATAGTCTTAGGAGAAGGGGATGATACCTCGGTGACATGAGCCATGAGGCAACGAGCGGTGTTGGTGGAGAGGTTCTCATTGGGGGATCCAAAGAGAGATGATGATGAAGTGGAGACAATAGCCAATGCGGCTACCTCTTTGTTAGGTGCATCTTCATCTTCGGAATCACTTGTGGCATATTCCTCTTGTGCCACCAACACAATTCTCGGTGCCTTCTTGAAGAAGGGCTTTCTTGGTCTTGCGGGCTTCTTTTGAATCAACTTGGAGTGATCCTTTGGGATAAGCTTCCCACCATTTTGCTCACGGTTCTCATAAGGGCACTCTCTAATGTAGTGGTTCTTGTCATGACAATTGTAGCATGTCTTTGTCCTTGAGGCAAGATCTTTCTTGCCACTTGAGTTGTTATCTCGATCAACACGAGCTTTAGCACTAGCCGGGTCATTCCAAAACACTCTTGTGGCAAGTGCAATGTGACCATTGAGGGCTTGCTCAAGATCATGTGGAGCAATGTTGCTTGGACAAGCTTCAACTTCGTCATTGGCATCTATGCAAGTCACCTTGGCCTTTAAGGCAAGAGAGGGACCTTGTTTCATTCCCATGGCCCTAGCACGATTATCTTCGGCATTCTTGGTGGCAACCTTGGAGGCTTGGACTTCTTGCATAACTTCATGGGAAGACAATTGAAGGTAGTTGTATCTTCCTTGAATAGACTTCAACTCCATTGGCTCCGAAGGCAAGAGGGCATTCTCATACTTCCTCTTGACCCAAGCATCATCAACATAGGTTGCTCCCACATCATAAAAGGCTTTGGCAAGAGTCTTGAGTCTACCATACATCTCTTCATGGGTCTCGTTGTCAAGCATGTAGAAGCCTTCGGCGGCATTGCTCAAAGATTCATATCTATTTCTCTTCATGCTTTCATTTCCAAGGAAGGCACGCTCAAGACAATCCCAACCTTCTTTGGCGGCGGTGGCATGTAGAACATGATGCTTGTCGTTGTCGCTCAAGGAGAGTTCAATCATGTGGAGAGCGGAAGCGTTTAGTTGCTTTTCGGCGAACTCTCTCTTGGTCATGTTGCTTGGATCCTCCACTATGTATCCTTCTTCAATAATCCTCCAAAGCTCGATGGAGGCACTGTTGACATGAGATTTCATTGAGCGTTGCCAACTAGCAAAAGCTAATGCATTAAGCTTAGGTGGGGGACCTAAAGGGTTTATGCGGGTAGTGATAATTGGATCGGGAGAGTACCATCCCCGAACGGCATGATACCCTTACTTTTCCTCATGCGAGTTGGGAGATGACTTAGGCTTATCATTGGCTTTCACCTCCTTCTCTTTTTGCTCTTTATTCTCCTTGGGACCACCCTCATCGGAGTTAGAAGCTTTTTCAAGCGTGATGATATCCGAGGGCTTGTTGTTAATGAGTTTATTGAGCAAGTCACGAAACTCATTAAACCTAGCATCCATGGAAGATGTCAAAGTTGTTTCCAAAGCTTTGATATCGGCCATGGATGCCGCGGTGGCTTGGTCCTTTTTAAGGGACTCATTAGCCTCGGCAAGCCTTGCGGTCTCATCGTCACTTTCTGTCATACTTCTCTTAGGCGGTTAAACCCAAAAAGAGAGCCTTAGCTCTGATACCAATTGAAAGGATCGGTATGACACGTAGAGGGGGGGGGGGGGGGGGTGAATAGGTGCTAATTCAAATTTTAGTTCTTTTTCAAATTAGGCTTGACATAAAAGGTAAATTCACTAGATATGCAACTAAGGTGAATTACCTATATGACAAGCTAGCAACTAGGCAAGATATAATAAGGCGATAAATAAGGATAGAGGTAACCGAAGTGAAAGCACGAGACGACAAGGATGTATTCCCGAGTTCCTCCCTAAAAAGGGAGTACGTCTCGTTGGAGAGGTGTGAACCAACACAATGGTTCAACGGCCACAAAGGCCTCACCCTAATCTCCGGTGAACCGCACCACAAAGGTTTGGTCCACTTTCCACTATCGGAATCCTTCGAGGCGGAATCCGGAGCCTTTACAACAACGATTCGGGGCACGACCCACAAAGGGCTTGGGGGCTCCCGAACAGCTACAATCTGTCACAAAGACAATAGGTAAGTACAACAATGGGCTAGGTTTCCTAGTGGAAGCCCTAGCAAGTGTTCCCTTAAATGAATGAGGGGGAAATGAAGAACGGCTCGGTGAAGATGTAGATCGGGGCCTTCTCCTTCAATCCTCCAAAGATCAACGAGTTTGGATGGGGGGATTGGGAGATCTTGGGATTCTTGGCTTGCAACAATGGAGCTCCTCCTTTTCTCGGTCAAGCACTTTTCTGGAGGAAGGAGGAGGGGTATTTATACCCCTCCAAAGATGTAGCCGTTGCAGCCAAAACCCAGGCCGGAAACTCCGGCCCTAGTGGCCGGAAACTCCGGCCAAGGGCGGAAACTCTGGCCTAAGGAGGCCGGAAACTCCGGGGGCCACCTGGGGCTGAACACCAGATTCTTCAATCTGAACTTGAACATCTTCGAGGTACACGAGGCCGGAAAGTTTGGCCTGGGGCGGAAACTCCGGTCCACGGGACCGGAAACTCCGCCCCCCACCAGAGGCTGAGCACAACTTCGGCAACCGAGCATCGGTAAAGATTCCGGTCCTCAGGGACCGGAAACTTCAGGCAGGGGCGGAAACTCCGGCCCCCTAGGCCGGAAACTCCGCCCCCCACCAGGGGCTGAGCACACTTTCAGTGTTGTCTCTTTTTCTCCTTTTTGGTGCTGATGCATCTGAAGAGTTCCTAGATTATCCTGGATTACTTAACACCAACTTAATACATCCACATGTTGTTAACTAACACACAAAACACAGAGATCATAGAAATGTTCTTTCAGATTGCAAGCTCTATCTGCTCCTTCCGGCTACGGGAAAGGTCATTGGAGCTTGATCTGCTCTGCAGGCGATGGAGAGGACCTGGGAGCTCAATTTAATCCTGCCGGCGATGGGGGAGAACGGGAGATGACCTGGGAGATCTATATGCTCCTACCGGTGATGGGAGAGGACATGGGAGCTCGATCTTCTCCTGCCGGTTACGGGAGAGGAAGGGAGGCAACCTCAAGCTCGTGTGACCTATTGGGGTGCGGCTTGACGGGGGAGGCGATCTAATGGAGGCCGGATGTAGGGGCGGCGACGGGCTGCTCGAAGGGGCGGTCGGGGGAAACGATGGTCGACTGGATGGCGACGGTGGTGGGGCTGGAGGCGCCAAGGCCCTACCGAGGTACACAAAGGCGGCGCTGGGAGTCGGCCGCCATCCGGCATGCGCGGCGGCGAGTACGCGTGGCCAGGCTCAAGGCTCAGGGAGTACAACGTAAAAGTGCCGATGTTATTTTGGATTGCGGGTTTATTTCAAAATTCATGAGGGGCTAAAACACAAAATAGCCAAGACGTACCATCGGTGACCCAAAGCAATCTTATATAGTAGAGATTACCCCACACATTCCCTATTTAATTAATTAGTTGCATTTGTTAAATTAAACTAAGAAATAAAATTATATGATGAAAAATGACATACGAATGTTATAATGTTGTTCATTGCATTTTTCTGATATAAAAACATATAAAGATTATTTTATTTGGAAAAAAAGAATTAAAGTTATTGCAATTTTAATTCTAGGGTTGTTTCTGAAAATGTGCAGGGACCTATTCATGATGGAGAAGTTTCTGCGAGGGGCTAAAGCACTAAACCCGAAAGTGCAGGGGGCGCTGGGTAAATTCTGCAGCGCAGAAACTGCTCTGGTCTTTTCTCACCGCGCGTGTGCCCAGCCAGAGAGACTGACGCGCGGGCCAGGCTGATGGGGCGCTGACTGGACGCTGCGGTGGCACCACGGTCGTTGACCGGTGGGCCCCGCCTGCCAGCGTGCGCGCGAAACTAAAAGGACTGGCTTTTATTCATCGCGCGAGGGGGATTCAATCCCGGGCGCTCGGACGAGGAGAACGAGTGAAGCTGCTAGCCACTCGGACGGATCGTGTTGTTGACAAATCTAGGTTCGGGTTTGTTTTTTACAGGAAACGAAGGTACGTTGTCTGACGAAACTGCAACCGAGCGTCGCGGCGCAGCAGAAAGTCCGACGTCGACCAAGACTCGGGCGGCGCTGGGCGTGCGGGGGTGCGTGGTGTGAAGCGGGGTGTCGTGTGCGTGCTCGAGTGCAAAGGAGAGGGACTTCTTCCTCGAAATCGTGCTCGTTTTCTTCCGTGCGCGATACGGCCGCGGCGTGGACAGTGTACGGCGACGGCGGAATTCCGGCCAGAGGGGACGGAATCGTCGGAGAAAGGAGAGGGGAAAACCGCGGCTCACCTCGGGGTAGACGATGGCGAGAGGGGACAGGACGGGGACGACGGAGTCGAGCGGTTCGTGTCGAAGAAGGGGTGGTGGCGCTCGGACGGAGTCGGGGGAGTCGTGGGCGTTGCGGTGGCGTGCGGGGCTTCTGGGCCCGGTTGCTGGCCGCCGAGGACGGAGGTGACGGGACGGAACCCGTTGGTGCGAGGAGGAAGAGAGGGGACGACCAGAGGTACGACGCGGCGGCGAGCAGCTCAGGTGATTTTTGCGGTGTAGAGGAGCAGGGGAAAAACGAGAGGGAGGTGGCGGCGCTGCGAGAGGAAGGGGGTAGAGGGGACCTAGGGTTTGGTGGGCGCTGTGGGGTGCTTAAGGAGAGGGGGCAAGCAGAGGGGCGAGTGGGGCAGCGCGGTGGGGGCGAGGCGCAGTGGCTCTGCGCCATGCCGCGCTGGAAAGGAGGTCGACGTACGGAGGTAGGGGATGCCTCTGGTGAGCTGGGGTACTGGGCTGAGTTGGGCCATGGTGGCCCAGCTCGGCCAGGTAGCCCTCTCCCCTATTTTTTTTTCTTTGATGTTTCTTTTCTTTTTATTTCTTTTCTGGTTTTTGTTTTCAAAACAAAATGGAAAGAAAAAAGAGATGAAACCTTTTGACAAACTTTTATATTTATAAAATAGATAATTTAAAATACTAAGTTTTGAAAGTTTGCAAAAACTTTGTAACATCATATTTGAAAAAAATTGAAATTGCATTTGAATTTAGAAGTGTGATTTAATTTAAATGCAACAATTTAATTAATTGTGGAGACAAAAAGAAAAGATGCCATGTAGATAATTTTATTACAACACAAACAGCACATTCTTGGAAAGTTAAAGTTGGGATGTTACAACACTCCCCCCTCAAAGGAATCACTCCCCGAGATTCTTCATGGAGCAACGAAGAGGTCGGGATACTCGGCATGGAGGTGGTCTTCACGCTCCCATGTAGCTTCCTTGTCAGAATGATGAGACCATTGAACCTTATAGAACTTGACAGGGTTGTTACAGGTGCGACGTTCAGCTTCGTCAAGAATGCGAATTGGTTGTTCCACATAAGAGAGATCTTCTCGAAATTCAATTGATCCATGATCAACTGCACGTCCTGGATCTTGGAAGCACTTCTTGAGTTGTGACACGTGGAAGACATCGTGCACTTTGGAGAGGTTTGGAGGAAGTTCCAGATGGTAAGTCAATTCACCACGCCTTGAAAGAATGTTGAAAGGCCCAACATAACATGGAGCGAGCTTGCCTTTGATGCCAAAGCGTTGCGTGCCTCTCAGAGGAGTGACACAAAGGTAAGCTTGATCACCAGGTGCATAGACCATGTCCCTGTGCTTGCTATCATAATAGCTTTTCTGCCGAGACTGGGCAATCTTCAGATTGTCACGAATGATGCAAACCTTTTCTTCAGCCTCCTGGATAATGTCAGGGCCAAAGAATTGACGTTCACCAGCTTGAGACCAATTCAGAGGAGTTCTGCATTTGCGGCCATAGAGAGCTTCAAAGGGAGCCATGCCTAGACTTGCTTGAAAGTTGTTGTTGTAGGAGAACTCAGCATACGGAAGGCAATCCTCCCATTTCATGCCAAAGGAGATAACACAAGCTCTGAGCATATCCTCCAGAATTTGATTCACTCTTTGAACCTGTCCATGTCGGCGGATGGTAAGTTGTGCTGAACAGAAGTTTGGTACCCAAGGATTTCTGAAAGCTATCCCAAAATCGAGAAGTGAAGATACTTCCACGATCCGAGCTTATTGCCAAGGAACACCATGCAAAGGAACCAGTCTTGTCATATACAGTTCTGCCAACTTACTAGCTGATACTGTCTCTTTGACTGGGAAGAAGTGAGCCACTTTGGAGAGACGATCAATGACAACAAAGATAGCATCGTTGCCTTTCTTGGACTTTGGAAACCCAGTAACAAATTCCATCTCGATCTTGTCCCATTTCCACTCAGGAATTTGCAGTGGTTGAAGAAGTCCTGGTGGTCTCTGATGAACTGCCTTGACACGACAGCAAACATCACACTGAGACACATAGCGAGCAATTTCACGCTTCATCCTGGTCCACCAATAGATTAACTTGAGATCCTGGTAAATCTTTGTGCTGCCAGGGTGGATAGAAAGCGGAGTATCATGAGCCTCCTTGAGAATGAGCTCTCTTAAGCTGTCAAGCTTGGGCACCACAATGCGTCCTTCAAAGAGCAATGTACCCTTGTAATCGAGAGAGAAACTCTTGTACTTATCCTTGCCGATGTTGGCTGTGATATTCTTGACACCAGAATCACGCAGCTGTGTGGCACGGATTTTATCCTCTAGTGTAGGAGTGGCAACCAAGCTTGCAAGATAACCAGAAGGAACCACTTGAAGATTGAGCTTGTTGAATTCTTCATGAAGAGGAGGTTGGATGTCCTCAACCATGAGGTTGTTGCAATAGGACTTGCGACTAAGAGCATCAGCCATTACATTAGCTTTGCCTGGAGTGTAAAAGATGGTGAGATTGAAATCTGAGAGTTTATCAAGCCACCTTGTTTGCCTGAGGTTCAAATCTGGTTGAGTGAAGAGATATTTGAGACTCTTGTGGTCGGTGAAGATCTCACAGCTGTGCCCCAACAAATAAGGTCTCCAAACCTTGAGGGCATACATGATTGCTGCAAGTTCAAGGTCATGTGTAGGATAGTTGAGCTCATGAGACTGCAACTGACAAGATGCATAAGCCACAACTTTGCGTTCTTGCATCAGGACTGCGCCTAGTCCTTGAAGGGATGCATCACTGAAGATTTGGAAAGGTTTGGAAGTATCTGGGCCAACTAGAACAATAGTAGAAGTGAGTTTAGCTTTCAAGAGATTGAAGCTCTCATCACACTTTGGAGTCCAAAGAAACTTTCTATCCTTCCTTGTAAGATCGGTGAGAGGCTTAGAGATTTTAGAGAAGTTCTCAACAAATCGACGGCAATAGCTAGCCATGCCAAGGAAGCTCTTGACTTGTTTCACCGTTGTAGGAGGCAACCATTCAACAATGGCCTTTACTTTTTATGGATCAACAGAAATGCCTTCAGAAGAGATGACATGACCAAGGTAGGATACTTTAGGAAGCCAGAATTCACGCTTGGATAACTTGGCGTAGAGGCGATGTTCTCGCAGTTTCAACAAGATAAGACGTAGATGTTCTCCGTGTTCTTCCTCGGTTTTGGAATAGATAAGAATGTTATCGAGATAGACTACCACGAACTGTCGAGATATTCCATGAAAACAAAGTTCATAAGACGTGAGAAAGACGTCGGAGCATTTGTGAGACCAAAGTACATGACAGTGTACTCATAGAGACCATAATGAGTGGTGAAAGTTGTCTTTGGAATGTCTTCTTTGCGGATCTTGATCTGGTGATAACCTGACCTCAAGTCCAACTTGGAGAAAACCTTAGCGCCTGATAGTTGATCAAACAGGTCATTGATGCGAGGAAGGGGATACTTGTTCTTGATGGTTTTCTTGTTCAGAGGACGGTAGTCAACAACCAGTCGCTCAGTCGTGTCCCTCTTTTTGACAAACAGAGTAGGACAACCCCAAGGAGAAGTACTAGGTTGGATGTGACCTTTACTTTCCGACTCTTCGAGCTGTCTCTTAAGTTCAGCCAGTTCGTTGGGGCCCATCTTGTAAGGACGTTTAGAGATAGGAGCAGTGTCTGGTTCTAGTTCAATAACGAACTCCACGGCTCTGTCAGGCGGCATGCCTGACAATTCTTCAGGAAAGATGTCGGGAAAGTCTCGGACCACCGGTATATCTTCCATAGCAGGAAAAGGATGAACATTGAGAGCATACAGCTGAACAGATGGAGCTTTAGAATAGAAGTAGACTATCTGGCCAGAAGAATGGGTAAGCTTAACAGATTTAGCAGTACAGTCAATGACCGCTTTATTAGCCATAAGTCAATCCATCCCTAGGATGAAATCAATGTCTGAAGAACGAAGAGTAATAAGAGATGCTTGGAATGGAAGATTTCCGATTAAGATTTGTTGTTCAGGCTAGCATTCTTTGTAAGCCATTTGGATCGTGGTTGCTGCACTAAGACAGGGATGTCCATCTTTTCGAAAGGAACATCATTGCTGGAAGCAAAACTTTGCGAGATGAAAGAATGGGAGGCACCAGAATCAAACAACACTTTAGCGAGGATAGAGTTCACGAATAGATTTCCAGGAACCACATTAGTAGCTTCCTCTGCTTCTTTTGTTGTAACATGATTCACCCTTGCGCGTCTACCAATAGACCTTTTGTCGATGTTGGGGGCCTGAGGAGTAACAACACAGCTCTTAGGGCGACAAGGTGGAGAAGGAAGTTGGTTTTGCGGTCACTTGTAAGAGAAATGGCCCGGCTCACCACACTTGAAATAGGTGACCGAAGAGTTCGGTACTATAGGCGTTGTCTGCTTGACGAAACTCCTTGTAGCTGAAGCTGGGTTGGTTAGACCGGAAGAAAACTTCGGAGAGATTGGACAGTGGATGAGTTGAGTTTGACCTGCATAGGGTACCCAAACCCTACGTTTCTGCGGAGGTGTAGAATCTGATGGAGAAGAAGTTGTTTCAAGAGAGTGTTTACGAGATTCTTCGAACTTCTCACGTCCAAATTTCTCTCGTAGAGCTGTGTTGACAAGGTCTTCAAAGGTATCGCACTTGATAAGAGTGAGTGCGTACTTAAGATCTGGGTTTGGCTCTGCGGAATTTGGCTTGCTTTTTGACATCAGTTGATACCTCATCCTAAGCATTGCAGGCAAAACGATTGATCTCAGCCTTATAGTCCAACATAGACATGCTACCCTGAGTCAAGTCATAAATTCTTCCCGCTTTCTTTCCATGACCCCATCGGGAATATGGTGGCATTTGAAAGCCTCCTTGAACTCATCCCAAGTAGTCACCACACCTGGTGCTCGTAACTCTAGGAAGTTCTCCCACCAAGACATGGATTCACCGCGGAGCAGGTAGGTGACATAAGGAACACGGTCCTCATCGGACACATGAGAAACAGCCAGAGCATTGTTCATCTCACGCAGCCAGTAATCAGCATCAAGTGGCTCAGAGGGAACATCGAACGTGCGGGGATTGAGCTGGAGAAACTGCACGATAGACACACAGTTGTTGCTCTGGTTCTGGTTTTCCTGAATTTGACTCAAAACTTGCGTCATCTGAGACAAAACTTGCCCCATATGGGAAGGCATTGGAGTATCTTCTTCGCCCCCCTCCATCCTGAGGAGGTTACAACGTTAACACCATAATTGGATAAACAAAATCCAACGTAAGTGCTTAAAGGAAAACTTCAGATTGCTTAGAAAAGATAACAAGGAACGAGACATGGCCATCCATCATGGTACGCCACTTTGTTCACTTCCAGAAAGGTTTAAAGAGAGGTAAGAACGAAGACTAGCACTAGAACTAGGAAACACCAATTGAGCTTGACGTAACTTCACCGAAAGAGGAGAAACAACTGATTGATTCAAGAATGAAACCGAACGTAGCCGAAGAGGTTGAAACTGCTAAAACGAAGAGCACCACCTTGAAGACACCTGCAACTATGGTACTACGGAAAACCCAGAACACGTGATGTCCTAATTTTAAATTTTAGGTGAGAAGGGAAAATATCGTAACACTTCCTTACCAGAATAACAGGGAGGGTGGGTGGGGAAAGAAGTAAAACAACATAATTCCTACTCTCACATTTAAGAATTTCCTGATAGCTACAAAATATTTTTCTAGACTCAAACAACGACCAGTAGAAGGGAACCTGGGGGCGTTTAGGCTCTGATACCAACTGTCACACCCTGAATTCGGGCTACAAAAACAAAACGTATCGGTTCGGCCACACAACCAGGAGCATACTTGGTAATACCAACCCAGGAAACTGGCAGGCCTGGCTCGGAATGGTTCATCGGCCGACAGCTCCTGGCGACCCCAACGACACATACGTCTCAAGATTGTGCACGCAAGAACCCAAAAAGTCTACCAACTCGTATACTTCAACCATACACACATTGTATACGAGCCGGATTTTTAACAAGTTGAAACAACAGAATAAACCTAACACACAAAGAAAGGAAATAATTATCCAAAATCTCTCACTGAGCAAAATAATTGAATGGCACCAATCAGAGGACACATGTCCCAACATTACATCATGCAGCGAAAAACAAACCAGCCTGAGTACAGACAAGAAGCAAAGGGCTCAAGGCCAAAACGGAAAAAGAAGGCCCATCCACGCAGTCCACCAGGAAGTAGCCCAGGGGAACTCTAACTACTCGTCGTAGATCTCGTCATCGAACTCCACGTAGTAACCACCCACCTGGTCGTACGAAGAATCCTCAACTGCAGAAAACCACAGCCCGCGAACGGGTTAATACACCGAAGCGTATCGAACAAGTTTAAGCTAACAGGTTACAAAACAGTAAGATTCCCAAAGTATGGGGTTAGGTGTACTTAGCGGCAGCAGCACTAGCAACCTAAAGAGACGCGCTAAAATTTCGTCTAATTAGAGGGGGATAAGAGAGCGTTTAAGTAGCCATCTACAACTAACACCAGTCATAACCTATTCTCGAATTAACCCCCTCAACCAAATATGAGGAAGCAATTCGGGAATACTCACACGTTAACAATTTTAGTTACCATTTACGGTGTAAGTAATTATATATTACTAGTCAAATTAATTAACAATGATTAGGTGTAAGTTGTCTAGATCTTGTTAAGCAGCATCATCACCAAGTCGTCCATAACCACGCACACAGCTCATCGATAAGATTAT
This sequence comes from Poa annua, assembly GCA_026929855.1. Taxonomy (NCBI): domain Eukaryota; kingdom Viridiplantae; phylum Streptophyta; class Magnoliopsida; order Poales; family Poaceae; genus Poa; species Poa annua. Next base: position 122,874,171 of record CM049427.1, on the reverse strand, counting down.
ACCCTGCAGGGGTGCACTACAGTACCCATACTCACATGATCAATCCAGTCAAAAACATTAGGGCCTCTCGACTCAACTCTTCCCTTCACCGCAACAAGTCCAAGGAGCCACGGGAGCTATGCTGGTCCCGGCCAAAAGGGTGCGAACTCCCGCAGGACACACCCCTTCCCACCAACAGGTCGTGCCCTATATGCATGTAACAAGGCACACCGCCAAAGTAAAATACTACACTAGTATCGATGCATATGAGACAAATGGAAAACCCGAACTAGGTGCAGCTCCCGGACAAGTTGAAGTTCCAGTCAAAGTCGAGGGGGGCTCCATTGGGCCACCCACAAGTGGTTAGTGCGCTCAAAGTTGGATCTGAGGATAAAATCTAAGTTCCTAGGTCGACATTTAGCAGAACAAAACACCTCGCAAGGCCATCCGCCGGTGCCTTATCTTTTAATTATAATACCCCAATACAAGACAACATTTTCTTAAGGTAGAATAATAAATCATGCTTAGCATATGAAATACAAGGCCAACAGAAGACTCGCAAAACCAACTCTAAGCATGCACTACGACTCGCAAGGCTAACGGATAAACATACAACAGGTGATGGGATGTGGGTATTAAGCTGTATGGGCTGCAGGATAAACGTGTGATGGGATCACAATTCAAGAATCGGTAACTAGGATAGCATAGATCAAAAGGCAAGGATGAAAACCAAACAGTCGTGTAAGTGGTTAGCAGAATCTTGCGTGGCAGCTCGTGGCCCGGCACAAAAGCTGGAATATCAAGGATGAAAGTATCGGCAGCAGACACGTCGTCTACCTAGAGAAGAGCAACACAGACAAAATAGGAAACATAATCAATACAAAGCAAATGCGCAAACAAAAGATGGTGCATTATGGTATGCGCTGATTAGGTCATATTAAGGCGTGGATGAAATCCCGGCAATTAATTATGGGGCAAATTATTTGTGTAACCAACAAATTAAATGTTGTTTAACATATATAGCATGGCATGGTGATCTGATCTATTTAAATGTAGTAGGAAATAATTAAATATTTGCCCAACACATTCCATATTTAGTATTTAATTGCAACTTATTTATCTACAACTCAAATTAAATGTTTATTAGCATGGCAAGACATGGTATAAAAGATATGAGCAAATTAAATGAAATTAGGGTATTATATATTTATTACCCCACACATTCCCTATTTAATTAATTAGTTGCCTTTGTTAAATTAAATTAAGAAATAAAATTATATGATGCAAAATGACATAAGAATGTTATAATGTTGTTCATTGCATTTTTCTGATATAAAAACATATAAAGATTATTTGATTTGGAAAAACAGAATTAAAGTTATTGCAATTTTAATTCTAGGGTTGTTTCTGAAAATGTGTAGGGACCTGTTCGTGATGGAGAAGTTTCTGCGAGGGGCTAAAGCACTAAACCCGAAAGTGCAGGGGGCTCTCGGTAAATTCTGCAGCGTAGAATTTGCCCTGGTCTTTTCTCACCGCGTGTGTGCCCAGCAAGAGAGACTGACGCGTGGGCCAGGCTGACTGGGCGCTGACTGGACGCTGCGGTGGCACCACGGTCGCTAACCGGTGGGCCCCGCCAGTCAGCGTGCGCGAGAAACTAAAAAGACTGGCTTTTATTCATCGCGCCAGGGGGATTCGATCCCGCGCGCTCGGACGAGGAGAACGAGCGGAGCTGCTAGCCACTCAGACGGATCGTGTTGTTGACAGATCTAGGTTCGAGTTTGTTTTTAACAGGAAACAAAGATACATTGTCTGACGAAACTGCAACAAGGCGTCACGGGGGAGCAGAAAGTCCGACGTCGACCACGACTCGGGCGGCGCTGGGTGTGCGGGGGTGCGTGGTGTGCAGCGGGGTGTCGTGTGCGTGCTCGAGTGCAAAGGAGAGGGACTTCTTCCTCGAAACCGTGCTCGTTTTCTTCCGTGCGCGACATGGCCGCGGCGCGGAGAGGGTCCGGCGACGGCGGTATTCCGGCCAGAGGGGACGGAATCGACGGAGAAAGGAGAGGGGAAAACCGCGGCTCACCTCGGGGTAGATGATGGCGAGAGGGGACAGCGCGGGGACAATGGAGTCGAGCGGTTCGTGTCAAAGAAGTGGTGGTGGCACTCGGACGGAGTTGGGGGAGTCGTGGGCGTTGCGGTGGCGTGCGGGGTTTCCGGGCCCGGTTGCTGGCCGCCGAGGACGGAAGTGACGGGGCGGAACCCGTTGACGCGAGGAGGAAGAGAGGGGACGATCGGAGGTACGGCGCGGCGGCGAGGAGCTCGGGTGATTTTTGCGGTGTGGAGAAGCAGGGGGAAAAACGAGAGGGAGGTGGCGGCGCTGCGAGAGGAAGAGGGTAGAGGGGACCTAGGGTTTGGGGGGCGCTGCGGGGTGCTTAAGGAGAGGGGGCAAGCAGAGGGGCGAGTGGGGCAGCGCGGTGGGGGCGAGGCGCAGTGGCTCTGCGCCATGCCGCGCTGGAAAGGAGGTCGACGTACGGAGGTAGGGGATGCCTCTGGTGGGCTGGGGTACTAGGCTGAGTTGGGCCGTGGTGGCCCAGCTCGGCCAGGTAGCCCTCTCCCCTATTTTTTTCTTTGATGTTTCTTTTCTTTTTATTTCTTTTCTGGTTTTTGTTTTTAAAACAAAATGGAAAGAAAAAAGAGATGAAACCTTTTGATAAGCTTTTATATTTATAAATAGATAATTTAAAATACTAAGTTTTGAAAGTTTGCAAAAACTTTGTAACATTATATTTGAAAAAATTTGAAATTGAATTTGGATTGAGTAGTGTGATTTAATTTAAATGGAACAATTTAATTAATTGTGGAGACAAAAAGAAAAGGTGCCATGCAGATCAATTTTATTACAACACAAACACCACATTCTTGGAAAGTCTAAAGTTGGGATGTTACAGTGGCTCGGTGGCGGTCTCCTCGACAGTAGTAGCGGTACTCGGCGCATACACAACCATCTCGGGTAGCGGGATCTCGGGCGGCGGAGGATCGGCGGCGTTGGGGTTGATGACGGTTGCGCTGGCCGCGGCGGTCTCGCCGACTTCCTCCCCAACACCAGAATCCTCGCCCCCAGCATCCTCCGCCCCGGCTTCATCGTCATAATCTGACTCGGAGTCAGATTCGACTAGGCTCGTGATGAACGAGTTGGGATCCGCCCAACTTGCGAGACGGTGCGCAGTCTCCTGGCGCAACCGGATCTTTGCCGGGTCGGTGTACCACTCCGAGATGGTCTACAAGTTGTTGATCACCTGGAGATCAAGCTTCTCGTACAACCTCAGAACGTGATGCAGGACTTGGTCGGCACCGACACGGGCGGCTGACCGCTTCCAAGCATCCAGCCGATTTCCGGCATCCTGGAATGCAGCAGCCAACTCGGAGACCGAGAGCGTCCCGGTGGCACCTGGCCACAGTGCACCGTGCGCATGAACTGCAGCACTAAGGAGTCTGGTGCCGATAGTCCGGAGGGGAACTATCCGGGCCTTAAGGACAATGAGATGATCATCGATATCCCTTGCGTCCGAAACTCGACACTTCCCGGCCCTCTTCTCCCGTGTGGCGGTGATCACGAGGCTGTCAGCTTCCCGAGAGTGCTCGAATTGCCCTTGCGAGAGAAGAACTGTCACACGGACAAGACATGAGGTAATGTCGGTAATATAGGAAGACGGAGGAAGAGAACTCGGAATACTCACTGTTCATGTCCCGGTTTAGACCGGTGAGCTCAGTAAGCCAGGCGTCCTGCTTCGACCGAAGAAGGGCCACCTCGGTCTCGGCGGCATGCGCACGCTCCTCAGACTGGTCCAAGGTCTCCTTCTGTTTCTTGGTAGCGTCCAGGAAGCGTGTCTTCAAGTCCGCAGCAATAGACTTGGACCTCTCCAGCTCAGCGCTCAGCCGCGCGACCTCGGACTGCGCCTTGGTCAGCGCAGCCTTTTGTTCCACCGAGATCTTGCGCGCGGCGTCTCGCTCCTCCCGGAGTCGCTCATCAGATCTCTTGCCCTGGCCGAAGTCGGCGAGGAGGTTATGGAAGATGCTGTTGCGCCTCTTGCTGCAATCATGTGACAGAATATATCCGAGATCAGTCGCGGGGACGTTGGTTGAACAAGTGATAATAGGGAGATTTCTTCATGATTCACACTGGAGAGCCAACTACTCGATAGAGTTTTGGTACTCAAGGGAGGATCTTGGGGACTGGGAGGTGAAATTTAGTTCAAAGATTCGCACCTAGTGATCTGCTACTCGGTCAAGTCTAGATCACTAAGCACCAATCTCGGAGACTAGGGATGATAGAAGAAAGAAGACTTACATATATGGCGCAGGTAGCGTCCAGGCAGCGTGCAAGTATCCCGTGATCTCGGAGGCGTCGGCAGCGATCCAAGCCATATTGTATTCATCAACCGTTCATAAGCCGGTGACGGTGGGTGCGCTCAGTGCTCTAGCTTCCCGGGACCCTGAAGACAAAACTACACTTACGGAGCCTCAAAGGGCTTGCAAAGCAGCAGTGGGATGTCGGCAGGAGGTGGTGGTAGCCCGGAATGCTTACCCGGAGCGGAGGAACCCTTGGTCAAGACCAAGTCCTGGGATGAAGATCTCGGCGGAGCTATGGGATTGGGAAGCACATTCTTTTGGCCAGACGACTGGCTGCGGTTTCCCGGCTTGGGGATCCGGTTGCCGGGTAGGCTTGGAGGTTGGCTGCTTCGGTGGCGGCGATTTCCGCGGAGCTAGCCGTGAAGGAGCTCGGGGCACAACTTGGCGCGGGGGGCTCGGTACGGCCGCGTCAAGAACCGGAGACGCTACCGGCGGGGCGTGTCCGGGAGGACGGCACTCTCGGCGGCTGCGGCTTGCCTGGCCGGGCTCTCGGTGATCACAGGCTGACCACCCGAGGTCCCCATGCCCGTAGCAGAGCCTGGAGTGGGCACATCAACCGTGTCGGAGCCAGAAACCGGGTGACCGGCATCCTCCACCCAGCGTCGTGGCGGTGAAGGGGCAGCCCGAGTTGTACTGGGCGACCTGGAGCCCGTGAGGCGGGAACCACCTGACTGCGGGACGTCAAGCGCCGCCCTACATTCAGAAGGCAAGTCAGAAGAGATCTCGGGCAGGGTCCGGATTGACCAACTCGGTTGAAGAGTAACTTACCCGGTGGCCACGGTAGAAGGACCTTTCCGCTGCCGGGGAGGCTTGTCACCCGGGCGCCTGGTGGTCTTGGTCCTCTTGGTAGCCACGCCCGAGCTACCGGCATGCGCGGTCTCGGACGCAGCGCGCTTGCGGCTCTCGGCGCGCTTTGTTGCGGCAGCAGGCCACGGAACCAATGGCGGGGCGTAGTTGAGAGGACGGGCGTCAATTACATCGAGTATTTGACAATCGTCGTTATCATCTTCGTCAGATTCGACTCGGATAGCATCTTGAGATGGAGGCTTACCCGGAGCGGCAGTACGGGCAAGAGGTATCGAGAGGTGATCCTCGCCATCGGGATCCTCCTCTGGCATCCTCTCGGGCATCGGGAAGTCGGGAGCGAACTTGTTCCCGTCTTGAGCCATGTCCTCTTCTATCTGCCGCTCGAACAGCTGCAATAAGAAAGGCAGGCCAGGACAGGCCAGGCCTACCGGTAGTTTGCGAGACCCGGCATAGCGTGAATGTCGGTTAAGGCAGGCGCGCGCACCTCCTCCAGTGGTTTTTCCGGATGGCCGGGGCCAGTCCCCACTTCCAGTCTTCTGTCATCTTCGTCCTAGCAATAGCTCTGACGCGGCGGTAACCGCGGGTTTGTCCAACTCGAAGATGCTTGTCCGGGTTGGATCGTTCAACCCGCTCATGAAGCACATCTTGTGCACTCGAGTTTAGAGAGGACAAACCCGGCGAATGATGAAGGTGCGCTTGAGGTCGTCAGCTGTGAGGTCCTCCGAGAGGACGCTCAAGACATCATGCATGTTCTCGACCTCCTCGGAATCCGGAAGTTGGCTCCAGAGTTCGAAGTCGGTCGGAGGGCCCATGGCGAACTTAGGTAGGTTGAGGAAATCCGGGGCGGAGGAACTCGCTTCGTCTCTGGACGCGGTCAGATTCCGCACGTAGAAGAAGCTCCGCTGCCACTTCCGGCAGGACTCCAGGCCTTGTATCTTGAGGAATCTGGAGTCACCACGCGGGATGATAGTCGTCGCTCCGCAGGCGACGAGATCCTTAACCTTCCGGCCGGGTTAGGGATGACTTGTCGGCGAAGAAGGAAGTACTTGGCCCAGAGATCCACAAAGGGCCAGATGACCAGGTACCCCTCCGCGTAGGAGGCAAAACAACAGAGCATCATGATGGCATTAGTAGGGAGATGATGTGGTTGGAGGGTGTACGTGTCAAGAAAATCGCGGAAGAACGGGCTGGCCGGGAGGCCGAAGCTGCGCTCGAAATGTGTAACGAACACTACTCGTTCGCCTGGTTGGGGTGACGGCTCGACTTCGCCTTCTGGAAGTCGGCTTTCCACTTGGGGTGGAATCCGGTGTGTTCGATACAGCCAGTCAAGATCCCCCTGACTGGCTTCGGAACCGTCCCAGCATCCTCTGACGCTCTCGTCGCCCATATCGGCGGCTTCGGAGGTCATGCCGGAGCTAGTCTGTAGTCGGAATGGCTAGTTAGTCGGGTTAGCATGTCGGTAATGATGGAACTCGGGCTAAAGACTGCTTTTAGTGACCGACATCCTAGCGGATGGATCTACCGAAGCAAAATAATTGGGACTTAATAGGAGCAAATATCAAAATTCTAGGCCGTGCTAATGCAACAGAGCACGGATAGAGATAATGCAAGCATACGCATATTCAAGGCAGTCTCTTCACTAGCCAACTATAGCAACAACTACGCGAGGTGCAGAGGCGCGGACCAATGGCGCCGCTGGCGAGCTCGGTCGACAGCGTCTTGCGCTCGGGCGTGGCACGGCGACGGCAGCGGAGCGCTCGGAGCAAATGCAAAGGAGGAGGGCGATGTGGGGAAGAAGAAGAGGTAACCCCTCCGTTCCCCCTATTTATGGGGAGCCCGAGGGCGGTTTCCAAATCTCCCGCCCATGACCTCCCGAATCGTGGGTGGGGATCGCGGTGCGCCGACGCGCGCGCGCGTGGCCGCACCCGGATATGCGCAGCGTGCCACACCGGAGTCCATAGAGCGCCAACGGTTGGTATGCGGATCCGTTGCGTATCTTGGCGCGCGAACCCGAGCGGCGTGCACGTAAGACAAGGACACTCGAGTATTCCCCTGGCATGACGAGACCTCGGGTGGGACCGTCTGGCAGATAGGGCTCGTCCGGCATGTGGCCCAGGATACATGTCATTTCGACTTCCGAGTGTAATCCCAGAGGAGCTAAGTCCTGTTCTCCGGGATAGGCCATCTCCGCGGGAGGATCTCAGGAGAAGGATGCCGGAAAAGGGCATCCCGGTCGCATGAGTAAAGGTTGATGCGAAGTTCTCGGTGGGTTTTCTTCTTGAACCTGGTGCCGCACTTTGTCTTTCGTCACTGCACAACACCAGCTTCGGGGACTAGTGTCGGGGGGCTGCCCCCGGGGTAGGGCAGAACCCGGTACAGATCAGCAGTGTGGCTACAGGAGTTGACCTCTGGGACTGGCTAAGAGTTGTCCTTTGGTGCGCCGAAGGGGCAACTTGACCTTTGGGTTGTTGTCGGGGCCAGAGTGCCACTTGGGGGCCGCGTGGGTCATCTGTGGAGACTATAAATAGACCCCCAGACCCTCAAGGCGGTGCAAGCACCAGCAGAGAGTTCCTCTAAGAACTAGTTTCTCGAAGATGTCTTTGGTGAAAACCTAAAACATCTTCGGGAAACTAGGCCTAGAGATACTTCTCTTGAATAGCTACATGGAACCTAGGGGGAACCCGGTGTCGGCCCGAGAGGTTATCCGATGTAATGGCGTGTCGGGGTCCTCCGACATGGTCTCAGGTAGAGAAGAGCCCAGGTTGCCCGGATTGGTATCTCGGTAGAGGTTTAACTGGCTAACTGCCTTAATCCTGCTCGGTTATATTCAGTGTGCAGGAAAGCTCTGTGGAGATACCAGAGCGAGAAGCCGACATGGGGCATGTCGGGCCGGAGTCAAGGAGTAGGTACAGGCTTTTCCGCCTGACACGGGGGAAACCATATCCCTCCTGGCACGGAAGCATAGTCACCTCCCGCCTAACACGGGAGCGTGTCAACCGCTACGAGGACGCTACGACAAGACCGGACATGCCTAGCCCGGCAATCCGGAAAAGGCTACTAGGCATGGGCGAAGAAATGTCTTGTCTCTGACAAGGGGACAATGATGATCCAGGACGGCGCCTGCGCTCCTTGTCGGGATGATGACGGCAGGGCTATGCCGGATAGCTCGGCGGCTAGGTCGCACTAGCCGGTGTCGACGTAACCGTTAGGCCTGTCGATGGGCCCAAGCCGGAATAGGGTTTCCGGCCCTCCCGGTCGGAACTCTATAAAAGGCGCCATAACTCCTCCTGTGGAGGGATGACCAACGTTGGTGCCAAAACTATAGTCTCATTTACTTCTAGAGCAGTTACTTCCTCTTTCTCTCTAGTTCATCACCGAAACAACTCAAGGAACACATTGTAGATCTTGTGACATCCATATAGAGAGAGGAAAGGCAGGAGTAGGGGTGTTACCTCCTCACGAGGGCCCCGAACCTGGGTATATCGTGTGTCTTGCCTTGCCTTCGTGCACTTGCTTGTACTTCTGAGATGTTTATGTGTGTTCTTCGGTGTTCTTGAGTGTCTCGGCATCTCTTATCGTGTGAGCTTCTTAGCTCACTAGCCCTCCCAGCGTCCATCGGCCCCACACATTAGCCATCCTATGTCATCTGCCGTGATACCACCACGACACTAATAATCCACCTTCCGGTTAGCATCCGCACCCCTTTCAGTATTAAGTTGCATGCAACAGATTATTCTCTTAAGTATTGTGTGTAAAGTAAGTAAGTAACATCATCCTTAGATAAAGTACTATTGTTTTATCCCTAGTAGCAACAATACATCTACAACCTTAGAGCTAGCTGTCACCACCCCATATTAAATAGAGACATGAACCTACTATCGAGCATGAATACCCCCTCTTGGAGTTACAAGCATCTACTTGGCCAGAGCATACACAAGTAACGGAGATCATGGAAGATCATTAAATAGCACACACATGATATATTATGAAGCAATAACTTTAGTACTCAATATTCATCGGATCCCAGCAAACACAACATGAAGAATTACATAACAGTGATCTTGGTCATGATAGGAAGCTCACAAGATCTAAACATGATAGTACAAGTGGCGAAGACAACCATCTAGCTACTCCTATGGACCCGTAGTCCAGTAGACTACTCACGCATCAGTCCGGAGGGGGTCATGGCGACATAGAGGTCTACGAAGACGATTCCCCCTCAAGGCAGGGTGCCGGGGAGAAGTTCTGGTTTCTCCCGAATTGGTGTTGACGATAGCGGCGACTCGGGACCCGTGGAGGAAATAATGAACACTGTATGATTTTAGGTTTTGGGGGGGGGGGATACTTTTAGGCGAAAGGGCGAGGTCAGTGGAGGCCCGTGGGCCCCACACCTGGAACTCGCGCGGGTCCAGGCCCTGCCGCGCGAGCACATGGTGGCGGCGCCTCGGTGCCCCACTTCATGTCGTCTTCGGTCTTCTGGAACGTTCATAATTGAAAAATAATTCCAGGATAAAAATATTTCCTTAAGTACTTTTCTGAAACCAAAAACAGCAGAAAAAAGGGAACTGACACTTTGGCATCTTGTTAATAGGTTAGTCCTAGAAAATGCATAAAACTATATAAAATGCATATAAAACATGTAATAACATGGTACATGGAACATAAGAAATTATAGATACGTTGGAGACGTATCACTACGCAAATCAATTTTAGAGAAAAAAGCAGCACCACTTAATTCATCTAGCATGTCATCCAACCGTGGAATAGGGTGACGGTAACGAATAGTGATGTCATTAATTGGTCTACAATCTACACACATGCGCCTTGTACCATATTTCTTAGGAACTAAAATAACATGAACATCACAAGGACTTAAGCTCACACGAATATACCCTTTGTCCAGAAGTTCTTGTACTTGTCGCTGAATTTCCTTTGTCTCTTTAGGATTGGTACGGTAAGGGGCTCGGTTGGGCAAAGAAGCTCCTGGAATCAAATCAATTTGATGTTCTATGCCTCGCAGTGGTGGCAAACCAGCCGGTACCGCGTCGGAAAAAACGACCTCAAAATCCGACAACAATTAGCAACACCAAGAGAAATAGGGGTCATGTCATTAGAAACAAGAATTTCGCCCTTGCACATAAATACAAGAGGTACTACAGTAGGATCCTCACGAAATCTTGTAAATCAGATTTGGTGGCTAACATAACTAACTTTTCTCTCCCTCACTTTTCTTTTTACCACTCGAATTTGGCTTGTGGCTCTCACTCACCGAAGGTGGAGTCTCTCTCCTATCTAATCTCTCACGCTCATCCTCACAGTGAACCTCAACTTTTTGACGAGATTCTTTGATCACAACTAGTGGTGTCATAGGCCTCAACATGATCTCCATTCCTTGCCAACTGAGCTGGTATGTGTTGGCTCGCCCATTGTTACGGACATCTCTATCAAACTGCCATGGACGACCCAATAATAAATGGCACACCGTCATAGGAACAACATCACACTCCACGGTGTCCTTATAAGGTCGAATCTGAAATTCCACACGCCCCATATGGTTGATCTTCATCTCCCCACTATCACTCAACCACTGAATTAAATAAGGATTAGGGTGTGGTAAATACTTCAGATTCAGTTTTTGACAAAGCTCTTTACTAGCCAAATTGCGGCAACTGCCACCATAAACTATCACTTTTCACGCCTTGCCGTTACAAAGACCAGCCATGGTCTGGAATAAATTGCAACGCTGCTCCATAGGACTTGTTGTAACACTCAATGCTGATGCCTACAAACAATAGTGGGCAAACGAACGGCATCAGCAAATACAATACCGCAGTCATCGTCCTCCTCAGCTTTAGGATCCGCCTCATCACCACTCTCATATTCACCAGTTTCTTCATTGACTAACATAACTTTTCTATTGGGACAATCATGCTTGAAATGACCCTTGCATCCGCACGTATGGCAGTTCATATCACGTGTGCAGGCTGTAGAATTCGAAGAACCACTACCACTCGCTGTAGTTGGTGGTGGGGTTTGTGAGAAGGTGCAACCGAAATTGGCTTCATAGGTGCAGCTCCACGAGAACTTGGTGCAACACTAGATTGCACAACACTAGGTGTAGCACGTGAGGAAAAACTGCCCCTTCCGAAAGAAGAACGAGACAAATATTTGGCATCTTCGGCCACTTGTAACTCAGCTTCACGTGCTTGATGCAACAAATCCTCTATATCAGCATATAGATAATGACGGACAATTCTCTTGACATTAAATTCAAACCGGACAGAAATCACTGCATGGTTTGTTCAGGTTCTTCTCGCACTTTAGCACGCTGCATTATCAACTCCATCTCCTTGTAATATTCATCCACGGAAAAAGAACCTTGCTTCAGATTTTGCAACTTGTCATACAAGGAACGCCTATAGTTACGAGGAACAAAACGATATGCATCTCCTTCTTCATCTCATGCCAAAAACGAATGGGCACGACATTAGCTTCACGCCGCGCATTGATGCACACGGTGGGGTGTTGTTGGGAGACCCCAAGAGGAAGGTGTGAAATAGTGTAGTAGTAAATTTCACTCAGTATGAAACCAAGGTTATCAATCCAGTAGGAGATGGAGAATTCCCTCGAGGTTGTTGGTGGCGATGTTGGCATGGCGCAACACCATCGTCAGCAACGAACGTGGAGCCTGCACACAAACAATCAAGAAACTTTGCCCCAACTTAACAGTGAGGTTGTCAATCTCACCGGCTTGTTGTAACAAAGGATTAAACGTATGTGTGAAAGAAAGAGTGTATGTTTGCAGAAAGTAACAGGTTTGCAGTTGTGCTTTTATCAGATTAATGAGAAGGACCGGGGTCCATAGTTCACTAGTGGTGTCTCTCCATAAATAATAATAACATTCATCCATATGTGGTAAACAAATTACAGCTAAGCAATTGACAGAATAATGATAAGCAACCCAATGCATATACTAATGATATGGTGTCTAGTGTGAGATTCATTCGGGCATTACAACAATGTACATAGACCGTTCCAACCGCATCTATGACTAATAATCCACCTTCTGGTTAGCGTCCGCACCCCTTTCAGTATTAAGTTGCATGCAACAGATTATCGCCTTAAGCACTATGTGTAAAGTAAGTAAGTAACATCATCATTAGACAAAGTACTACTGTTTTATCCCTAGTAGCAACAGTACATCTACAAGCTTAGAGCTTTCTGTCACTGCCCCAAATTTAATAGAGACATGAACCCACTATCGAGCATAAATACCCTCTCTTGGAGTTACGAGCATCTACTTGGCCAAAGCACACACAAGTAACGGAGAGCATGCAAGATCATTAAATAGCACACACATGATATATTATGAAGCAATAACTTTAGTACTCAATATTCATCGAATGCCAGCAAACACAACATGGAGAATTACATAAAGATGATCTTGATTATGATAGGCAGCTCACAAGATCTAAACATGATAGCACAAGAGAAGAAGACAACCATCTAGCTACTGCTATGGACCCGTAGTCCAAGGTAGACTACTCACGCATCAGTCCGGAGGCGGTCATGGCGAAGTAGAGGCCTCCGGGGACGATTCCCCCTCCCGGCAGGGTGCCGAGGAGCAGTTATGATCTCTCCCGAATTGGTGTTGATGACGGCGGAGGCTCGCGACCCGTGGAGGAAAAAGTGTTCACCCCCCCGGAGTTTTTAGGTCAGGGGGGTTTATATGGTCGAAAGACCTAGGTCGGTGGGCGCCCGAGGGCGCCACACCACCGCCCGGCGCGGCTGGCATGGGGCCCGCGCCCCGAGGCGATGTGGCGGCCTCGTGGCCCCACTTTGTCTCGTCTTCGGTTTTCCTGGACGCATATATTCCAAAAATAATTCCTGGTTGACTCGTTTCCAATTTGGCGGGTATTTCCTTAAGTACTTTTCTGAAACCAAAAACAACAGAAAACATGGAACTGGCACCGTGGCATCTTGTTAATAGGTTAGTCTCAGAAAATGCATAAAACTATATAAAATGCATACAAAACATGTAATAACATGATATAACATAGCATGGAACACAAGAAATTATGTATACGTTGGAGACGTATCACAGATTAACAAGACCATGCCACCAAAGCAAAGCATAACCATCAAACTCAATAGATGCAAGCTTGATTTTTCGATCATCCCTATTCTGCAAACGCCATAATTGTTCCATCTTCAACTCCCTATTTATATACTCTTCCACATCAATGGAGCCCTCGAATTTGGGAATGCTGAATTTTGGTTTGCCCAAACCATCATCATCACGATGGGCTGCATGACCAACATTATCGAACACACGACGAGCACGACCAAGAGGAGCACCTCCACGCCCCAGATGTGCAGCACCCCTACCTTCGCCGCGTCCAACATGAGCACCATGGGCGTGCCCATTGACCACCTCATTAGCATCATCATAAGCACCAAACGACTCCTCATATTCGGCATGTACACTGGCATCATCGGTTGCCTGTCCATGACGCTGTGTTATTACCTCCATAGCTCGATTCATATCCGTCATGGACCGTTGAAGAGTCACCAAAGTCTGTTGTACCGTATCAACCTTGGCATTTGTGGCCGCCAAACCAGTGTGTAACTTCTCAGATTCAGCCCCGAAATGAGGCGAAAGATGATCTCGAAGGGCCTCGTACTCCTGCCAATTAACTGACGCAGTATCCTCCTTCTTTTGCTGCACCACACTTGCGTTCTCATCACCTGACGACATGATTAGTGTGCACAAGAATATTTGTATATATATATATATGTGGAAACTCTCAACTCACTCAAACACGAAAGAAATTGTGGATCTTACCGTTCGAAAGTGAATTAGCAAAGCTTACCAACTTGTAATAGGAGCACGTGCACGAATGTGATGGAGCGAATATTATCGGTCTCAAAGTGTCACAGGACAAAAACCAGGGTATTTAAGTGGAGCTTGGTAGGGATACCTAACTACACCAAATTACAAATCCTAGTGCTGATCGTATGACACCACAGGAAACGCATAAACAGGGCAAAGCAACAATGAAACAACAGTGTCACAATGCACGCGAGAGACACTAGCAAATTCTCAAAGTATAAGGGCAAAAGATTGCTCAATTTTACTAGTGAAAACAGCACCGCAAACAGGTTCAATAAGACTGGACATAGAAACAAACTTTCAGCTTCTTGTTTCTTTAATTCGCTTGCTCTTTTTCTCTTTTTTTTGTACTTCTTTTCTATGCTTCCAAACCAGCAAAATAGTCAACTTTTGTGACACTGTAGGTACAGTAAAATTGAGCAGCCCTAGATCTAGGAAAATCTAGTCTCGTGGGTAAGTTCCTACACCAAAGAAAGGTTTCCTAAGGTTGTCAAACTGAAAGGAAACAAAACTCTATGTGGACTCGGTAACAAAAACGAAAACAGGAAGAACTCGAAAGTCAAAACCAACTCGAACTCGGACTCAACTTCTTTTTGGTAATTTTCTGTTTACGACTCTAACTCGACTTGCACAAAGAAATGAACATAACCTAGACTTCTACGACTCGGACAAGACAAGTGTAGCACCCCCGAGAGCCAAGCTAGACAAATCCCAGACTTTCATCTGATATAAGGCTCACCTCGATCTCGAGAGCCAACAGTTGAAATCGGTAACACAACAGAAACCCTACAACACAAGAAGCAATATATTAAGCTCTTACCAGAGCGAAGAAGAAAATATCACCAAAATAAGGTCACTGACCTTTCAATCACCAATACAACGGAAGGAAAATTATGCTATTAGACATAGCAAGATAGCAAAAGGGCCTAAGAGGCCAGAAAGCATAATGGCAACGTCCCAATCCAGAGATTCTAGGCTGCCGTCTGGGAACCCCAACCTACTCGTCGATGTCGATGTCCTCAAAACACACCTGTCCAAAATAATTGCGCAAGGCTGAGTACGGGAGGTACTCAACAAGACTTATTTAACCTATTATATATCTGCTCGTTCAGGGAGTAATCATGAATGTCTTTGCATAAAGCCATCTTTGTTTTCAAATCGAGGGAGGAGAGAATCTCGCATCAGTAAACTTTTTAGAAAGGGATAAGAGAGTTAAACACAAGCTTCATCCACATCTTCAATCTCCACCAGATCATCATGAGTTGTACCACTCACCAGAATCACCCCCTCGCTCAACCCGAGGAAGCGATCCTCCCTTAGTTGGCAAGTTTTATACTTAGATTATACTTGTCCATGATCACTGAAATAAGGTACCAAGTCATCCATAACCGTGGACACGGCTTTCCGAAAAGATTTACCGTGCAGGGGGTGTAACTACCCACACGCGCCAACCAACCGATGCGCCAGCTATTAGCACTCTTCCTGGGAGTGCCGACAGGAGGGTTGGCCACGACCTTTCCCAAGCTTCGCCTATGTCCATGAGCCACAGCAGTAGATCTGACCACACGCAGCGGTCTCTAGTGTCGTTTGCCAAGTCCAAGATCTGTGACCGCAGCCTACTTGAACCTGGCCCTAAATCTCTTAACCTCATTTTACCGCACACGCAAATGGAAAACTCGAACTAGTGGCTTCACGTAGTAGGCTAGGCAAGTTGGAGTCGAGGATTTTCCGAGCCCTGTGTGGATGCACGAATAGTCTTGGTTCCGTACCCAGGAACTCAGTTCCAAAGATCGACAAGAATGAGACAACCCACCACAATCCCATTGTGGCCTCGCATCCAAGTCTTTAGCATATTCAACACATCTCTGATCATTCCACGCCATTCTTCATGACAGTTCCTTCACTGCTCTCATTCATCAATCGGATGGAGCAGAGGGAAGATCTAAGCAGGGCTAAGCATAGCAGGCTCTCGTGATGCACCACTCAAGACACTCTAAACCTCAACTCAAAACCACATTTGAATCGCATGCCTAGTACCAGAATCAAATACTTTGAAACCATATATGTGCATATAAGAGGTTATGCTTTCCTTGCTCTTCGATAACAAGATATATAGCAATTGGAGATCTTCAGCTTGTGTTGATCAAAATAACCAAAATAACTCTTCATAGATTCCAGCTTCAGTAGGTCGTCGATGATCCAACAATGTCCTTCGATATTGTCGAACTCCACTTCGGATTCGCATTCTACCGCGAAAAACGAAACACCGGAAAAGAAACGGGAAACAACATTCAACCATGGCATCGATGCAATGCGCACAATGTATGCATGACAAGTTAAAGGATTGAAATGTAAATCCTACACATGGAAGGACATTTTCAATGGAGGGTGAATGCCCGAGAGGTGCCATTCGACAAATTCCATATTTAAAAGAAATGATGTATTTTTTTCTTCTATTATGAACATGGTTCAAAGTTGTTTAAATATGCCTGATTTGGAGATAGTTAGATAGATTTTATTTTTCTGCAAATTTTGATATAAAAATCATATTTTCTGAATTAAAATGAATTAGTTATGAATTTCCAAAGATTAACTAATTTTAAACCAATTTAGAACATTTATGAAATTAAACAAATAACTTTTCTAAATATTTTTCAATTTACGAAATCATTTTTGGAAAACATTAAAATTCTGACAGGAGACCCCACATGTCATAATTAAATGAATACAGAAAATAGAAAAGGATTAAATAATTCAGTAAAAGGAAAAGAAATTGAGGCGCTGACGTCAGCTGACGTCAGCAATGGAGGAATCCTCCCAGTCGATCACACATCCTTCGATTGAGACTGAGAGGAAGCAAGCCAGCGGGCGCGTTGGACGCGGCAGAGCGCGGGCGACCAAAAGGTGGCGGCGCGGCCAGCAAATGGTCGCCGGAGCTGCTCCGGTGAGGTGCCCGTTCGGCGGCCGCAGATGGAGAACGGCGGCCCGAGCAACCCGAGGGAGAGGAAGAACAGGGAGAGGTCCACGAGGACCGCAAGCTCACCAGGAGCGCGACGGAGAGGTCGGGGAGGCGAGGGGAGGTCGGAGACGGCCGGAATCGTTCAAGGCTGACGGCGGTCGGACTTGAGCACGACGAGGACGGGACGGCGGAATTCGTCGTGTCCCGGGCTTCCCAGCACGAACGTATGGAGGAGGACGGGGAGATGAGCATGGCGCTTCTCTAGGGCGTCTCGCCGGAGCGAGGTGTGGCTTGGAACTGCGGCAATCGCCGGAAGTCCGAGGAGCTCTCCGCGGCTAGGGTTTCTCTGATTGGGGAAGAAGGAGAGGAGAAAGAAGCTAGGGATTCTCCTAGGCGGCGGCGGAAGAGATATAGAAGAGGGTCAGCGTTGTCGGCTGGCAACTTGGCGCACGGCCGTGGCGGTGGACGGCGGAGGAGATGACATGGCTCCGGCGTCCTTCTGTCTAGAGGAAGGAGAAAGAAAAGAAAAGAAAATTTTGCGAAAACCCCCCTGCAGTTCTGGGAAACCACAAACCTTTTGAAAACACGCCCCTGGTTTGGAAATAAAGCTTTTGAGGGCCTTTTTGTAAACACAAAATTTATACAAAAATATCAGTAGTTTTAGAATTTCACAAGGAAGCCATTGGCAACCTTGGATTTTGAAATTTTGAAATATTTTTAACATTCACAATAACAAGTGGTTCATGCCACTTTAGGGTTTTCTATTTTATTATTAAAACTCAAATTTTGTGCAAATTTTTAATTAGATGCAAATGATGCTCACGATGCACAAATAAATCTTGATTAACAAATAGCAAATTTGGGGACGTTACAGATCTATCCCCCTTACAAGAATCTCGTCCCCGAGATTCCTTGGGTAGGATAAGAGATGCAGAGGGGAGGCTACACCAGTCTTGGATGATCTTGTCGATCCCACGACGATCTTGTTTAACGAAGAGGTTGATCTTTTACTTCAGGGATGATTGAACACTTCTGTAGCGCCCCAACTCTTATTAAAGTTGGAACACCTGTGTTATGTGCTAGTCCCTGGATCACTGCCAGCACCACAGTACAAAATATAAAGTACCATTGCATAAACATTAAATTGCTACAACGAGATCCAAAAATAATAGCTAAGTATAGCTTTATTACAAGTTGCATAGCCATAAAGGCTAGCTAAAATTCAGAGTTCACAACTTAAGCGAATAACAATGAGCCTCATCTTCAAGCATGCGCCACAGGTAGACATGTTGGGTGTAGACTCGAGTCCAAACTTATTCTTCACCAGAATTACCTGCACATTTGAATATGCAGCCCCCGAAGGAGGTCAATAAATTGAAGTATTGGCAAGTGACTATGGTAGATATAAAATGACAAGTCTAGAATCTATATGCATATTTGGCTTGGTGGGGTTGGAGGCTATTTTGCAGAAAGCAAGTTTTCTTCTATCTTTTGTAAAACACTTTTATTTCTCAAAGACTTGGCACCAAGGGATAAAGCCCAAGTGCACCAACAATTCTTTCCTTAGTCAAATTTTACTTTATGAAAACAGTGTTGAGATTCTTCCGCCCATCCTTGTCCAGCTGCTCGAAGTAGTCCATTTCCGGGGACACGGCTAAGTACTCAGATTGTCGACTCTGTAGAAATTTTGCACTTTCACCTTTAGACTCAATTGACCCAAACATCCTATACACGCGGAGTGTATTAAGGAAAGGAGAAAATTGAGACAAGAACTTTCAGAAGAAGCATGCAACCATACTAGCAAGACCCGTTCCACCTACCAATTCTACATCTGCTTGTCAAGCTGACAGGTTGCACCCTCACAATTTAATTATTCTAGACAGAGCCCATTGTCAAAAGGCTGCACGGGAAGCTTCTAAACTTGGAGGGACTTAGTAATCTCTTTGTTCCTGGGTGGCCGTCCACAAGTGCACTTCTGGGTAATAACCACCATGCTCATGACCCTAAGTAGAATAGACATTCATCATAGGCGAAGACAATCACAAGCATAGTCCCAAAAGCCACTCAACATAAACCATAACAACCAATTCCACCCAGATGTGCATTTTAAATTTTAACACTTAGAAACATTTCTATAACAGGGTATGTAACACTTTTATAGCATAGCTGAGCAACTAATAAAACTTTTCATGGCTGCAAAGGAAAAGGGTGGCTACACACTACTAGGAATTTGTAAAATACAAACTAACTTAGCATTATAAAATAAATCAAAAATCCCTATCATGCATACTACTCAAAATATACTACATATGCATATAGAGAATACTGGGTATAATATGAATGCCACTTGCCTTGGTAGCAGGAGGAGCAAGCACAACAAGAATAACAATCACAAGCAAGTCCTTCTTCTTCTTCACAATCTAGCACAATCAATAAAATAAAATAAAATAAATACCAACACAATATCATCACAACACCAAACATAAATATGTATGCATGCATGATATGCTATGAGTATAACAAGACACCCTTATTAATAAATTTTATCTTCTGTTATTAAATGTACGAAATGCAATTTCTAGGAATTTCTTATTTTATTTATCAATATAAATAATTGAAAACTATATTGCAAAACTTGATTTCTATAATTACAACTTTTATTGTTCTATGAAAGTTTTCAAATTTGACACATATTAATATTTCTGGACAGAGAGAATTAATACAACACTAAAACAATTAAATTTATTTACAAAACATTTTTATTATTTAATTTATTATTTTAATAGCTGAAATACTCCTCGGATAATTACACAAATTTTAATTTTCGAAAAGGAAAAACAAATGATGTAGAAATTAACTACACTAGCAGGGCTATCCGTGGATATAAAATTTATCAAATTTGAACTTACAGATCGAAAGTTATGAATTTTCTAAATTTTGCATATTTTCTATTTTATTTATAAAAATTCCTGCGAAAAAGAAATAACAGGGGCCACGTGGCGTGTTCTTATTGGACGAAAACGGTTCGATGCGGATCGCGGCGCGAACCGTCCGATCTAATTAAAATTGGACGCACGGGATTAGATCAATCTTGATCCGTTGGATCTAGATCTAACGACCCACGATTCGTTGACCAAAAAGGGCGGCGCGCTCGCCGGAGTTCACCCGACCGCGGCGGCGCCACGGCCGACGTTGCTCGATCTCGCGTGCTAGAGGACTACGGGACGAGCGGAGCTTACCGGGACGTAGCGGGCGTCGAGGCAAAGTCGATGGCGCGGCGGGGGGCTTCACGGCGTCTCCTCCTCTCCTCGGGTGCTCGCCGGAGACGACGGGGCGGACGGCGGCGTCGGTCGTGGACGGGGACGGTGCTCGGCTGCAAATTAACCTGCGAGACAAAGTCACAAACGTGCGCAAGGAGGAGAGGAAACAAGGAGGGGCAAAAGCAAGTCCGGGGGTGGCCGGAATACTCCGTACGGCAAGGTTTTCGGCGGCGGAGCTGGCGGAGTTCCGAGCTCGCTCGTGAGGTGCCCGGCGGCGGAAAAAATAGGGTTTGGGGTGGGGAGGGTGGCGGCGGGGTTGGGGTTTTAAATAGGGGTCGGAGAGGGGGCAAACGCCGAGCAAATCACGCTCGGATTTTCCGGCGCGGCGCGGATTTGGGCTCGGCGCGATCTCCGGCGGAGGAAGACGAAGCTGACAGGTGGGCACCACCTGTCAACGAGAGGAGGGAGAGAGAAGAGTTGCGCGGGCTGGCTGGGCCGTTTTCGGACGCGCGCGCGGCAGATAGCTAAACGGACCGGCCCGACTCTTATTCTTTTAAATAAAATTAATATCTGTTTTCAAATACTGATTTCAAAATGATTTTTAAACCTATTCAAAACATTTCAGAAAAATTCATAAAAATACGTTTTGGAAAGGTTATTAAAAATGGGACTTTTTAACATTATACTTGCCCATAAATAATTTGGTAAAATTACATTTATTAAAGGGGTTTAAATAAACACTTTAAGGAATTATAGATTATTTAAACTTACAATTTAAATTTTTATTTAATATTTTGTGATGTAGTTTTATGCCTAATGATGAATGATGCATGGATGCAAAGTTTTAAATATTTGCAAATTTTGGGATGTTACAACTTCATAACTCATCAGACTGTTCTTCAGCTATACCAAAGAGAAGAGGGAAATAACTCTAGAACGAGGATCTTCAATAAGACCGAGTATCTCATGGTCAACTCAAGGGAGGAGTGTGCAAAACAACTCTTGAACTAACAAACATGAAACACATCAAGGTAACAGATGGAATTGAAGAAGTTTCAAGTTGGTAAAGGATTAGAATATGAACTTTGCACACGGCTAAAATGGATAGATAAAGAAATCTTGTTACAATAAAAGGAAGAACCCTTTTCAGCTTTCAACCACTTGGCTTGCAAGATGTTTGCCACATGATTAAAAGTCCATGGCCCTAAGATGACTGACAAATTCACATAATGTGTGAGTTGAAAAGAATTTCAAGTACAAGCAAAAGAAGGGAGAACAATCAACCGAATGTTGAAGATCACCACGGAAAGAAACTTCACATGATGGATATGTATTCAAAAGATAAGAAAAGGATCAAGAGGATCAATCGAGAGACATTCAGAATCTCTGAGATCATCGGAGGAGGGAACTTCTTCTTGATTTTCTAGATACCCATTTCAAGCTCATGACAAGCTTTTAATAGGCGAGGGGATAAACGTCGGGCTTTGGAAGGAGAAATATCATAAGGGGAAACTTTTAGAATAAGCCGCACAAAAATCCTCCTGGGAGTGGTTGTTCTTGAAGATTCCATGGAATTTCAGCAATAGGCCTTCCGACTAATTGTGTCAACCACAACATCAATCTTGCCGGAGTTACAAGAAGACCTATGTCAAAATCCTTGAGGGACACCAAACCATCGTTGCTGCTTGAGATTCAGCTCTGGCTAGTTGGGATGAAAGTTCAAACTAAGAACGTTCGAACAGAGAGGTGCAATGGTTAACATCGAAGAAAGGTTGCATATTATCAAGATGAGGACAACAATGTCAAGCTCGAAAAGATGAGCGAGATTGCAAAAACCATGCATTAGCAATTTGTCAAAAGACAACTGCACCTACATGATTAATATGCAACAAGCACAATGGAGTCCTTGTGGGGAAAACAATAAAGTAGATAATGAAGTTTTCCGACTTCTTCTCATTCTTGAACTAATCAGTTAGTGGCTTGGGTGCATAAATGACTTCTTCAAGGAATGGAGGTAAGAACCTATCATCCCATGAATAATCCACACATGCATGACTGACTAGAGATGATTCCCGACAAAGGAAAACTCTACTTGGATTCACGGCGATATCTTTCAGGAAATGCACGTGAACCAGAAGAGGTTACTTCCAACATCCAGAACACACACTTCGTGATGACACAAAGATGGTTCTCAAAAGTTTCCAACATTATTGAAAAATGTTCATAATGATCATCTTCAGACATGGAGGCAATAAGAATGTTATCGATGGGCTCAACAACAAGCTTATTAAGATATTCCAACAAAGGGAATCATATGATACATGAACAAGGAAAAATATTGGTCAGACCAAGGACATGAAGATGTAAACTGGCGAAACACCATAGGTAAAACATCATCAAGATGGTCGTTGGGACTGAGTTGGATTTGACGATAGCCCAAATCAAATCAAAGATTTGGAAGATAGCAGATCTGTAGGATATACCATCTTGCTTCAACACGACAACACCGGTAGACAGGATTTTTGCTAATCAAAGCAAAACGATGTGGTCTTAAGAGCGTTGGTAAAACCTAACTCTTTGACTAAGTATGTGCACCAGAACAAACGGACTTGATAGCACAGTCAACTCACTTAGCGATCGGATAACCAATCGCACAATGAAGGAATCAATTGTCCTCATATGTCAAAGCAATGAAAATTGCCAAGAATATTTGATAATCACATCAATACACTCGCCATAGCATTCCCGAGCACGAGCAGCTGGGAGGAAAGCGTGAGTAAGGAAGTGAAAAGCATCACTTCATCAATAAAGTCTGAGACACAACACAACCTCCTGATATAAAAGAGTGTGATACTTCAAGATGGAACAGATTAGGAGCAAACAAAGCTTCTTGATCTGTGGACTACAACACTTGGACCTGGTCCTAGACATGGACGAGGTACGGGAGTTTGTTTCTCCCTGATATCCCGAAATGGAATATCACGACGGACCCCAAGAGCAACATTCATTAGTACACCAATGCACATTTACAACTTGGATGCCAATTGGCATACACGGGTCAGAACATGATGGAAGAAAAGAAACATACTTAGGAAAATCCGGGGATGCAGATGATCAAGTTAGCATACATATGATAACTTGTTACGATAAGAAAGGTGTGGCAGAGTCACTAACTTAGATGTGGGACTCATAAAGAGCACTCTTGTCGGGATCCTTTTGATTCCATGACAAAACCTCTGCCTGAGCTAGAGGAACAAACCCTTGGATGTTGCAAGTCAATCACGACAAAACCACGAGCTGGAAGGTTAGCTAGAATTGACATTACTAGCCCTTCTGAGGTTGGAAGCATTCCTCAGGGATCAATGAAATGGATCTTGGGTTAAAGGTCAGCATCATGTACTGATAGAGTGAGCATCACATTGGTAACAACCAACATGACTCAACACACCACCAACAACACAATCTGGGACCTTCGGTTCAATTCCAGGATGAAAAACGAAAGAAGGAGTAACTACCATTTGAGTGTCACAAAGGCACAACGATGTAGTAATCACGAGATAGCTTCAGAGACAAATCACAACTTCCGAAGTATCAAAAGAAGAAAAGGAGATCTTCAAAGTGAAAGGACTCTGAAACATTGGAATAGAATGATGCAAAAACGACAAGGTTGAGAGATCAAGAGGGAAAGGAATCTCTCTTGTCAACAAGAGAAAGACGGATCAAAGAACACACCAGACTCTAGAAAACTTAACTCTAGGTCAACTTGGCTGAGAAACGACTTGCACTTGATGCACCTACATTTTGAATGACCAGAGAAAGAGAGAGCAAATGTTTTCAACCAAAACAAGTTAAGGTGACCCAGAGATGGAGCGATACCAGATAAGGAGTAAAAAGAAGCCTACTCAGATTTCTGCAAATGATTTTTGCTTCAAATATTTTTCACAACCACTAGATTCAACATCGACCAATAGAAAGGTTTTCCTACAGGCGGTCCTGCTCTGATACCAAAACCTGTAGCACCCCCGAGAGCCAAGCTAGAGAAATCCCAGATTTCATATGGTATAAGGCTGACCTCGATCTCGAGAGGCAACAGTTGGAATCGGTAACACAACAGAAACCCTACAACACAAGAAGCAATATATTAAGCTCTTACCAGAGCGAAGAAGCAAATATCACCAAAATAAGGTCACTGACCTGTCAATCACCAATACAACGGAAGGCAAATTATGCTATTAGACATAGCAAGATAGCAAAAGGGCCTAAGAGGCCAGAAAGCATAATGGCGACGTCCCAATCCAGAGATTCCAGGCTACCGTCTGGGAACCCCAACCTAGGCGTCGTCCTCAAAACACACCTGTACAAAATAATTGTGCAAGGCTGAGTACGGGAGGTACTCAACAAGACTTGTTTAACCTATTATATGTCTGCTCATTCAGGGAGTAATCATGAATGTCTTTGCATAAAGCCATCTTGTTTTCAAATCGAGGGAGGAGAGAATCTCGCATCAATAGACATTTTAGAAAGGGATAAGAGAGTTAAACACAAGCTTCATCCACATCTTCAATCTCCACCAGATCATCATGAGTTGTACCACCCACCAGAATCACCCCCTCGCTCAACCCGAGGAAGCGATCCTCCCTTAGTTGGCAAGTTTTATACTTAGATTATAGTTGTCTATGATCACCAAAATAAGGAACCAAGTCGTCCATAACCGTGGACACGGATTTCCGATAAGATTTACCCTGCAGGAGGTGTAACTACCCACACACGCAACCAACCGATGCGCCAGCTATTAGCACTCTTCCGAGGAGTGCCGATAGGAGGGTTGGCCACGACCTTTCCCAAGCTTCGCCTATGTCCATGAGCCACAGCAATAGATCTGACCATGCGCAGCGGTCTCTAGTGCGGTTTGCCAAGTCCAAGATCTGTGACTGCAGCCTACTTGTACCTGGCCCTAAATCTCTTCAACTCATTTTACCGCACACACAAATGGAAAACTCGAGCTAGTGGCTTCACGTAGTAGGCTAGGCAAGTTTGAGTCGAGGGGTTTCCGAGCCCTGTGTGGATGCACGAATAGTCTTGGTTTCATACCCAGGAACTCAGTTCCTAAGATCGACAAGAATGAGACAACCCACCACAATCCCATTGTGGCCTCTCATCCAAGTCTTTAGCATATTCAAGACATCTCTGATCATTCCACGCCATTCTTCATGACAGTTCCTTCACTGCTCTGATTCATCAATCGGATGGAGCAGAGGAAAGATCTAAGCAGGGCTAAGCATAGCAGGCTCTCGTGATGCACCACTCAAGACACTCTAAACCTCAACTCAAAACCACATTTGAATCGCATGCATAATACCAGAATCAAATACTTTGAAACCATATATGTGCAGATAAGAGGTTATGCTTGCCTTGCTCTTCGATAACAAGATATATATAGCAATTGGAGATCTTCGGCTTGTGTTGATCAAAATAACCAAAATAACTCTTCATAGATTCCTGCTTGAGTAGGTCGTCGATGATCCAACACTGTCCTTCGATATTGTTGAACTCCACTTCGGATTCGCATTCTACCGCGAATAACGAAACACCGGAAAAGAAACGGGAAACAACATTCAACCATGGCAACAATGCAATGCGCAAAATGTATGCATGACAAGTTAAATGATTGAAATGTAAATCCTACACATGGAAGGACATTTTAAATGGAGGGCGAATGCCCGAGAGATGCCATTCGACAAATTCCATATTTAAAAGAAACGGTGTATTTTTTTCTTCTATTATGAACATGGTTCAAAGTTGTTTAACTATGCATGATTTGGAGATAGTTAGATAGATTTTATTTTTCTGCAAATTTCATATAAAAATCATATTTTTCTGAATTAAAGTGAATTAGTTATGAATTTCCAAAGATTAAATAATTTTAAATCAATTTAGAACATTTATGAAATTAAACAAGTAGCTTTCCTATATATTTTTTAATTTAAGAAATCATTTTTGAAACATTAAAATTCTGACAGGAGACCCACATGTCATAATTAAATGAATACAGAAAATAGAAAAGGATTAAATAATTCAGTAAAAGGAAAAGAAATTGAGGCGCTGACGTCAGCTGACGTCAGCAATGGAGGAATCCTCCCTGTCGATCACCAATCCTTCGATTGAGACCGAGAGGAAGCAATCCAGCGGGCGCGTTGGACGCGGCAGAGCGAGGGCGACCAAAAGGTGGCGGCGCGGCCAGCAAATGGTCGCCGGAGCTGCTCCGGTGAGGTGCCCGCGCGGCGGCTGGAGATGGAGAACGGCGGCCCGAGCAACCCGAGGGAAAGGAAGAACAGGGAGAGGTCCACGAGGACCGCAAGCTCACCAGGAGCGCGATAGAGAGGTCGGGGAGGCGAGGGGAGGTCGGAGACGGCCGGAATCGTTCAAGGCGCACGGTGGCCGGACTTGAGCACGACGAGGACGGGACGGCGGAATTGGTCGTGTCCCGGGCTTCCCAGCACGAACGTATGGAGGAGGACGGGAAGAAGAGCACGGCGCTTCTCCAAAGCGTCTCCCTGGAGCGAGGTGTGGCTTGGAACGGCGGCAATCGCCGAAGTCCGAGGAGCTATCCGCGGCTAGGGTTTCTCCGATTGGGGAAGAAGGAGAGGAGAAAGAAGCTAGGGATTCTCATGGGCGGCGGCGGAGGAGATATAGAGGAGGCTCGGCGTCGGCGGCTTGCATCTTGGCGCACGGCCGCGGAAGTGGATGGCGGAGGAGACGACACGGCTCCGGCGTCCTTCTGTCCAGAGGAAGGAGAAAGAAAAGAAAATTTTGCGAAACCCGCCCTGCAGTTCTGGGAAACCACAAACCTTTTGAAATCAGGCCTCTGGTTTGGAAATAAAGCTTTTGAGGGCCTTTCTGTAACCAGAAAATTTATACAAAAATATCAGTAGTTTTAGAATTTCACAAGGAAGCCATTGCCAACCTTGGATTTTGAAATATTTTTAACATTCACAATAACAAGTGGTTTAGGCCACTTTAGGGTTTTCTGTTTTATTTTTAAAACTCAAATTTTGTGCAAATTTTTAATTAGATGCAAATGATGCTCATGATGCACCAATAAATCTTGATAAACAAATAGCAAATTTGGGGAAGTTACAACAAGGTACTCGAAGGAAAACCGACCAGCAACTACAACTTGTAATCCGATGCAATCTATGGTTCTGGCGAGATCTAAACCTAATATATTTTTTTGGCTTTTTCTGTATAGGACGAAAACCAAAAATCTATGTGATGGATATGTGGATGCTCACCGAGTAAACTATGGAAATCTGATACCAAGATGATAAGGGGTTGTCCGATCTTCTCAGCGAGCCAATGGTGAAATCGATGGATGATGGAGATAACTCGCGGATGCTCTCGAACTCTCTGGCTGTTCCCCTGTTACCAATGCAACATCTCTTCAACCCAATGGATATTCGCAACACCACACGCTATTACAATGCAACCACCGACCACGAAGCGGTTTTGCAAACTACCAATTCCCAGTGGAAAGACAGATCACACTCAAACTTTGGTAGAAACCTCTCGATCTCAACAAAGGAGAGGAGTGAATTCCTGATCGCAACAAAGAGGAATTCTGATAGATGAATGCTTAGCAATTCTATCTAGGGTTTATCTTAAATGTGGTCTGCCCTCTATGGCGCAACCCTTGGCTATTTAAAGGGACTGGCCGAAACTAGGACTCAATTCGGATCTGAATCCAAACCTGGTTCGACTCAGACTGATACAAACCGACTCATGGTGGATTCGGCCTAAAACTTGCCACGCAAGCCTCATGCATTGCACCTTAGACTAATATCTTCATATGTCATGTCCTAGTGCGCCACTTGATCCTTCCAACGTGCAACGAGTGATTTCCTTCAATGCCCTGGTGCGCCGGCCTCTCTCTCTCTCCTCCCTCGCGCACTTGCTGATATTAGAAATCAGTGATGGTTCTTCTCCTTGATGTAGCTCGACTCCTCCTCCAATGCTTGTGTTATCAATAAACCTGATCTTACATAGATGCATAGACTTAGGCAGTATAAAGTTCTCATTAACACAAACATCATATTTAATTAAGAGTGAGTTCACCTGTTGCTCAAGTAACTTGGTTCGAGCCCTTGTCATCAGTCCAATCCTCACATCATTAGCTTTGTCTTGTACAACAACATCATCAATAGGAGAAGATGGTAAAGGACTAGGGATGTCCTCATCAGCCGTGGTGGCGCAACAGCTCGAAGGCCACGTACGGGTCGATTGGAAGGAGCCGGAGTTGGCGTCGTTGGTCGAGCAAGCGGTGATGATACGGACGGTGCAGGTCTGCTCATTTGCGAGTCTGGTCACGCGATCGTTCTTGGTCGCCTCCTTTCTCGACTCGGCGATGGTGGCGTCAAGCATAGCCTTGTTTTGCGGTGGAGGCACCTGGACAGTTTGGCCGGCCATTTGAGCTGAATTTGTAGAGCGCGGTTGGGTGAGGGTTTTCGTCCCAAAACCTTCCTGGCTATCAGATCGGACGTTCAGTGAGGTTGGGGATGCATGGTTGAAGATGCTCTAATTAAGAGGGAAGGGGAGAAATTAGGAGAGAATTGGTACATATAGGCATGAGGTGAGAGAGTAGTTAAGATGGGAGAGAAATTAGGGTCTCGTTTTTTTACGTGCAGAATTAAATTAATCAATAACCGGTTTCTCTCGGATTTCTTTACGAGATAAACTTTCAATATATATAAAACATACAATTAATATTATTATGATTGACCTCCCGCTAACAAAGTTATATATTTTAATAGCAGTAGATTCACATTTTCTACTGATTTGTTTGTTCATGTCTATTATATTTAAAATACTTAAACCCGTAGCAACGTGCGGGTATTCAGCTAGTAGAAGGGAAGATATATATTGAGATAGAGATAGAGATAGAGATAGAGATAGGGAAGCTGCCGTGGTGCCAGTCAGCCGAAATTCCAGTCCGCGACAACGAGCTGTCAGAGTAGCGCAATCTTCCCATCTGGTTTCGTTCTGCGGATTTGCGTTTTTCTCTAGGTTTTACTTGCTGGAATTTTAGTGTTCATGGGCCAGCCCAACTAAAATCTGAAATTCCCATGGCCCTTTAATAAATGTCTAGTTGAGAGTACGTCACTAATGTTTAGTCTCATACTGCTAGTGGAGAGTGAGTTGCACCACTTTCTATAGTGGGATGTTCTAGTACCAATATGATCTAGTGAGAATAAGAGAAGATGAAGGGTGCCACACGCGTGCTCCTCCTCCTCGCTTGCCTTGCCACGCCACCCCTCGCCTCATCACGACACGTCACGTCATGACGCGCCGCAGGTTGCGGGAATCTCGCCGAGCCGAGTTTATACTTTTTGCAGTCCGAGAAAATTAATGAGTCATTGATTAGTAATTAACGGACGCGTTAATTAGCTTGCCGTTTCCGATTCCTTTGGGATCGTGCGGCGTTACCGACTCGATCGTGGCTTACAGCCCACGTTCTACCCGACTCGCACTATATATACAGAACGGGGCAAACCCTAGCCGCCGCCACGAGATACATGGTCTCACACCGTTTCAGAGCATTGCGCTGCCGCCTACCAAGTCTTCTCCATCCCGTCTTTCGTCGTGCACCGGTTGAAGGACAGTAGGCCTCCGGAACCCCGCCTCTTGTGATTCTGTATGGGAGAGGGGCGATCAGGTTTTTTGGAGCGCACTCGTGCGACTATTGGTTTCGAGTTCTTCCCCAACGACGACTTCTTCCCCGACATCGCCAACCTCTTCATCGACGACATGGGCAACGACACGGGGAACTCCAGCGGTGCGACTGCCGCTGCACTGTACGTGTTCATGATCTTCCTATATGAAGTTTAACTTGAGTTGCTGCTTGTAGTATGTGCTCTAGATTCAATCTGTTTATCTACTGTTTGCGTAGATCACATGATTAGTTTAATCTGCATTATTCTAGTCAGAATATGTTTACTGTTTTCGCGGATTAAATCATATGCTAAATCGCCTAATTATTCAACAATCCAAAAACCTGATTATAGGCAATTAGCACCTGCTGGCTTTATCGCGTCAGCCGTTTCCCTTTAAAGGGGTTGTGTATAAGCGGTGGCGCGTGAGAGCAGTATTATGGTTTCAGAACATGAACCGCTATGCTGCCACCAAAGGCAAGCCTGATGGCGAGCTTGACCCTACACAGCAGGATTCCTTCGAGAGGCTCGACAACATGTTTAAGAGTGCCCTTTTGAGTATTCTTGACGATTCCAATGTGGACTCGTATATGTCGTTTTCTAACGGCAAGGACATGTGGGATGCGCTCGAGGCCAAGTTTGGGATCTCGGATGCTGGCAGCGAGTTGTATGTCATGGAAACTTTCTATGACTACAAGATGACTGATGAGCGCTCTGTTGTTCAATGGGCTCATGAGATACAGTCACTCGCTAAGGAACTTGAGCACTTTAAGTGTATCTTACCGGACAAGTTTGTCGTTGGTGGCATTATCGCCAAGCTTCCACCTTTGTGGAGCAACTTTGCTACCTCTCTGAAACACAAGAGACAAGATTTTTCCGTTTCGGATCTCATTGGGTCGCTTGATGTGGAAGAAAAGGCGAGAGCAAAGAATACACGTGCTCGAGTTACCGAGGTTGGTTCTAGTGCTCATATGGTACAGAAGAAGAATTACCCGCCGCCCCCACAAGCCCAAGTTTAACTCTGGGGGTAAGGGCAAGCCTGATGGAAAGTTCAAGCCATCATAGTTGTAACATCCCAAAATTGTACTTTCCTAAATTGTATGTTTGTGGTGTAATATAGTGTGACATCATGCATCTTTCATTTTGAATTGCATTTCAATTCAATAAATTACTTTCAATTTTTTCAAATCCCATATTTAAATTCAAATGCTTTTCAAATCAATTAAAAATTGAGGTTTCAAATTTGTACAAATAATCTTTTCAATACTTTAATCAGTTTGTTTTGAAACTATAAAAATTGTCAAAAAGGTTTTATCTCCTTTTCTTTTTCTATTTTGTTTTAAATTTACAAAACAGAAAAAGGTTAAACCAAAAGAAAATCAGTACAAAAAAAATAGAAGTCTGGCCGAGCTGGGCCGAATCAGCCCAGCCCGACCCAGCTCAGCCCACCTTCCTCTTCCCTCACCTCCGTACAGTCAATTCGCTTTACAGCGAGGACAAGCTGCCATGGCGCGCCCCACCGAGCCACCTGCCCCACTTCCCAATCCCTCTCCTTCTTATCCCCTTGCCGCAGCGCGCCCCAAGAAACCCTAGGCCTCCTTTTTCCCTCTCCTCACGCCGCCGCCCTCTCCTTTTCTTCTGTCAACTACGGAGAAACTCGCCGGAGCGCCGCCGCCCGTCCTCGACACGGACAGGTCGCACTCTGTCTCCCCCGCACCGTCCCACCTCGCCACGAGCTCCCTTCGGTGAGCCGCACCGTCCCCCTTCTCTTCCCCTTCTCTATTCGTCTCCGATTCGGCTCGGATCGCCGGCGCCGGAGCAGTCCGCCCCGCCACGGACGTCGGCCACCAACACGAATCCCCCACGGCCTCTCCTTCGATTCTGAGCATGGGAATGAGATGCCCACACCGTTCCGCACCCCCTGCACACATAGCCGCAGCGGCGCCGCTCCAATGAGGTCGCCGGCGTCCGATTTGCCCGGCCGCCGCGCGCTGTTCTCTTTCCTCCGTTCTTCAGTTCGTCAGGCACACTTTTTCAATCTTCAGTTTCGTCAGTTAAGAACCCCACCTTGTTACGGACAAATAAAAAGAAACCAGCGTTTTCTTTAACACCAACACGATCCGTCCGAGTGGCTAGCAGAGCCGCGCTCGTCCCGCACCTCGCAGTTCCGAGTTCGAACCCCGGCCAGTGGATTAAAAGGCCACCTTTTTAATTTCTTTTAGCTCGCTGACGAGTGGGTCCCACTCGTCATAGACACTGGCGCTGGAAATTTTACCCCGAGCCCCCTGCTCTCTGTTTCTCCCTTTTCAGCCCTCACAAATACTTCTGCTAGCACGGATAAGTCCCTGCATAATTACAGAAACAACCCTAGTTTTATAATTGCAATAACTTTATTTCTACAACTCCAAATAAAATAAACTTTATATGTTTTTATATCAGAAAAATGCAATAAACATTAATATCACATTCCTATGTCATTTTGCATAATTTATTTTAAATGCTTAGTTTAATTTGACAAGTGCACTTAAATAATTAAATATGGAATGTGTGGAGTAATAAATATATAATGCCCTAATTCCATTTAAGTTGCTCTTATCATCTGTATCATGTCTTGCCATGCTAATAACATTTAATATGTTGCCTAGATAAATATTTTGCACTTAAATAATAAATATGGAATGTGTTGGGCAAATATTTAATTATTCCCTACTCCATTTAAATTGATCAAATCACCCTGCCATGCTATATATGTTAAACAACATTTAATTTGTTTGTTACACAAATAACTTGCACCATAATTAATTGTCGGGATTTCATCCCCGCTTTAATATGACCTAATCACCTCATACCATAATGCACCATCAATTGTTTGTGCATTTCTGTTTATTGATATTGTTTCCTATTGTCTGTGTTTTGCTCTTCTCTGGGTAGACGACGACGCGTCTGCTGTCGATACTTTCATCCTTGAGATTCCAGCTTTTGTGCCGGGCCACGAGCTGTCGGGCAAGCTTTTTCTAATAGTTTACACGATTGTTGGATTTTCATCCTTGCCTTTTGATATGTGCTATCCTAGTTACGATTCTTGAATTGCGATCCCATCATATGTTTATCCTGCAGCCCATACAGCTTTATCCCCACATCCTATCACCTGGTGTATGTTTATCTGTTAGCCTTGCGAGTCGTAGTGCATGCTTAAAGTTGGTTCTGCGAGTCTGTTTGTCCTATGTCATTTATACTTAGCATGATAGATTGTCTACTTTAATAAAATGCTATCTTTTGTTGGGGTATTATAATTAAAAGATAAGGCACCGGCGGAA
Organism: Poa annua; assembly: GCA_026929855.1. NCBI lineage: Eukaryota > Viridiplantae > Streptophyta > Magnoliopsida > Poales > Poaceae > Poa > Poa annua. The sequence continues at coordinate 122,840,845 of CM049427.1, read as the reverse complement.
GGCCTTGCGAGGTGCTTTGTTCTGCTAAGTGTCGACCTAGGAACTCAGTTCTTGTCCTCGGATCCAATTTTTAGCGCACTAACTGCTTGTGGGAGGCCCTATGGAGCCCCCCGCGGTTTCGATCTAATCCGCTTCTTGTCCAGGGCGCCGCAAGTAGTTCGGGCTTTCCATTTGATGCATGCATATGGTTACCTAACGATCTCATGATGATGGCGTAGTCGATTCTCATATAGGGTGGCACGTTCTTAGAGTGCTATGAATTTCGATCCCGCGGGCACTGGACCTGATTAGCCGTGCACACAATCATGCGGTTCCCTGGATGGGTTGTAGAGAAGTGATTTTCCGTGTTGACATGCCCTACATTCTGGCTTTGCTTTTGGGGTTGATCGAACGAGTACGGGTCTAGTAGTGCACCCATGCAGGGTTTAATCTTATCGATGAGCCGTGTCCACGGTTAAGGACGACTTGGTGATGATGCTGGCTAATAAGATCATAGACAACTTACACCTAATCATTCTTAATTAACCTGACTAGTAATATAGAATTACTTTCTCAATAACTTGTAACTAAAATTGTTCAATGTGTGAGTATTCCCGAATTGCTTCCTCATACTTGGTTGAGGGGGTTAATCCGAGAATGGGTTATGATTGGTTTTAGTTGTAGATGGTTAACTTATGTGCTCTCTTATCCCTCTCTAACTTAGACGGAAGTTGTAGTGTGTCTCTATTAGGTTGCTAGTGCTGCTGCCGCTAAGTCCACTTAACCCCATACTTTGGAGTCTTACAGTTTTGTAACATGTTAGCTTAAGCTTGTTCGATACGCTTCGGTGTATTGACCCGTACGCGGGCTGTGGTTTTTCTGCAGTTGAGGATTCTCCGCACGACCAGGTTGGTGGATACTACGTGGAGTTCGACGACGAGATCTACGACGAGTAGTTAGAGTTCCCCTGGGCTTCTTCCTGGTGGACCGCGTGGATGGGCCTTCTTTTCCGTTTCGGCCTTGAGCCATTTTCTTCGTGTCTGTACTCAGACCGGCTTGTTTTCCGCTGCATGATGTAATGTTGGGACATGTGTCCTCTGATTGGTGCCATTCGCTATATTTTGCTCAGTGAGAGCCTTTGGATAACTTTTTCCTTTTTTGGTGTCTTAGGTTTATTCTGTGGTTTCAACTTGTTAAAAATCCGACTCGTATACCATGTGTGTATGATTGAAGTATACGAGTTGGAAGACTTTTTGGTTTCTTGTGTACACAATCTTGAAACGTATGTGACGTTGGGGTCGCCAAGAGCTGTCGGCCGATGATCCATTCCGAGCATGGCCTGTTTGTCACCTGGGATTGGTAACCCCAGTATGTTCTTGGTTGTGTGGCCCAACCGATACGGTTCGTTTGTGTAGCCTGAATCCAGGGTCTGACAGTTGGTATCAGAGCTTACACGCCCTCAGGTTCCCTTCTACTGGTCGTTGGTTGAGTCTAGAAAAATATTTTGTAGCTATCAGGAAATTCTTAAACGTGAGAGTAGGAATTATGTTCTTTTACTCCTTTCCCCACCCACCCTCCCTGTTCTTCTGGTAAGGAAGTGTTACAATATTTCCCTTCTCACCTAAATTTTAAAATTAGGACATCACGTGTTCTGGGTTTCTGTAGTACCATAGTTGCAGGTGTCTTCAAGGTGGTGCTTTTCGCTTCAGCAATTATTAACCTCTTCGGCTACGTTCAGTTTCATTCTTGAATCAATCAGTTGTTTCTCCTCTTTGGTGGAGTTACGTCAAGCTCAGTTGGTTTTCCTCGTTCTAGTGCTAGTCTTCGTTCTTACCTCTCTTTAAACCTTTCTGGAAGTAAACAAAGTGGCGTACCATGATGGATGGCCATGTCTTGTTCCTTGTTGTCTTTTCTAAGCAATCTGGAGTTTTTCCTTTTAAGCGCTTACATTGGATTTTGTTTATCCGATTGTGGTGTTAACGTTGTATCCTCCTCAGGATGGAGAGTGGCGAAGAAGATACTCAAATGCCATCCGAAATTAGGCAAGTGTTGTCTCAGATGACGCAAGTTTTGGGTCACATTCAGCAAAACCAAAACCAGGGCAACTGCTGTGTGACAATTGAAGAGTTCCTCCAGCTCAACCCACGCACGTTTGATGTTCCCTCTGAGCCACTCGATGCAGATGACTGGCTGCGTGAAATGAACAATGCTCTGGTTGTTTCTCATGTGTCCGATGAAGACCGTGTTCCTTTTGTATCCTATCTCCTCCGCGGAAAATCCATGTCTTGGTGGGAGAACTTCCAAAAGGTTACGAGCACCAGGTGTTGTTATCACTTGGGATGAGTTCAAGGAGGCTTTCAAACGCCACCATATTCCCGATGGGGTCATGGAAAGAAAGCGTGAGGAATTATATGACTTGACTCAGAGAAGCATGTCTGTGCTGGTGAAAGTGTATTCTATGTACTCCCAAGTTTTGGTGACTAATGACAACACAAAAAGTATTCTAATGTTTGTGATGAAGCATGCAGGCTATTTTACAGGTTGACTGTCAAAGAGGAATACTTAGGTTGCCTAAATATCATTTCAATTGCACCTGGTATTTGTTCAGGAATTCAGTCAGGAGATTTCCGGGGCCCGGAAATTTCCGGTCCACAGACCGGAGATTTCCGAGCCAAGCTTATAATTATCACTAAGTCTGAATTCAAATGCGTACTGACTCCAACTCAAGCTGAGCCGGAAATCCTCCCGGAGATTTCCGGCGCTCGGAGATTTCCGGGCCCCAGTCCGGAGATCTCCGGGTGACAGAGGAATTTCGACCAAGTCCAGATTACAAATTGCGTACTGACTCCAAAACAATTTTAGCCGGAAATCCTCTCGGAGATTTCCGGCGCTCGGAGATTTCCGAGCCCCAATCCGGAGATCTCCGAGTGTCAGAGAAATTTCGACCAAGTCAAGAAGCCCAACCAGTACTGATCCAGTTTCTTGCTCAACCGGAAATTGTCCCGGAAATTTCCGGGTTCCGGAGATCTCCGGTCCTCAACCCGGAGATTTCCGGGCTGGCGGCTGTGCAACGGGCGGATTTTGAGGAGGGGTATAAATACCTCTCCACCTACCTCCAGCTTCCTAAGCTTCCAGATTTTCTCTCTCCTCCATTGGTGTTGAAGCTCGTTTCTCCCGGATCTCTCAATCTAGCCACTCAAATCCGTTGATACTTGGGGATCTGAGGGAGAAGCCACCGATCTACATCTCCACCGAAGCGATTTGACTTTCCCCCTCTATTTCTTGAGGGGCAACGAATCTAGGGTTCCTTTGTGGATAGCTAGGTTCAACCTTGTGTAATTTGATCCTTTATGGATTTCTTTGTGGAAGTGACCTGTTGTGGTCGTTGTGAGAGCCCCCAATTCAGTTGTGGGTGTGTGCCTCACGAATTTGTACGGGAATTTCTCCGCCCTTAAAGGAGTCCTTAGTGGAAGTGTGGATTCGCACCTTTGTGGTCGAATTCACAGGAGAATAGGGTGAGGCCTTTGTGGCGTTGAGCAAACCTTTGTGGTAGCTCACACCTCTCCAACGAGACGTACACCTATGTGGTGGAACTCGGGATAAAATCTTGGTCTTCGAGTTCCTACGGTTGTTTCGTTCCACTCACCTTTACCGCATCTTTATTTCTTGTACTTGCCTAGTTTCCTTGTAGTTTGTCACTTGTATCATCTAGTTGCACATCTAGACAATTTACTTTCTGCTAGCCTAAAAACCGAAAAAGAGATAAAAATTGGTCACCACCTATTCACCCCCCCCTCTAGGTGGTCAACTGCCGTTCAATTGGTATCAGAGCCAGGTTGTCTCTTAAAAGCTTCACCGCTTGAGACCAACCTTGGACAATGCAAGTTGACCCAAAAGAGGGTTCCGAAACGGACGCCTCGACTTTGGCGGCAATGCAAGAGAAAGGTGCCACTATGGCCGATATCAACTCTTTGGAAACAAAGTTGACATCGTCTATACAAACCGAGTTCAAGAAGTTTCATGATATGCTTGAGTATCTCAAGATATCTAAAGAAACCTCTCTTGCATTGCCCTCAAAGCCTCCGGTGCTTCCGGGCATTACTCTTGATGTGGACCCCGAATTGATAAAGGGAAAGCAATTGCCTTTGGATGGGAAGGGTGATGCTAGTAGTTCCTCAACCCATCAAAACACTCCATCATCCAATGATGAAGTGCCTAAAGGCTACAACGCCACCCCTCCCCCATCCCAATACCATACCCCCGATCCCATTATTCCTCACCCGCAAGTTTCTCATAGGGGTGATCCCCCATTGCTTAAAGATTACACCTTTTCTCAATGGCAATACATGATGAAGTCTCATGTTTGCAGCTCTTCAATCGAGTTGTGGCGCATCATTCAAGTTGGATATAAGCCGCATGATCCGACCAACCTAACAAGAAGAGAAGTGGTGGAGGCTCAACTTGATGCCACCGCTCTCTACATGATCCAAAAGGCGGTTGGGAACAAGGACATGGCTCGCATTCAACATCTCACCACCGCCAAGGAGACATGGGATGTTCTATCCGAGTTGTTCGTTGGAAATGATAGCATGAGAAGGAACCGCTATGACTCTTTGAGCAATGAAGCCGAGGGCTTCTTCAAGCTTGATGGTGAAGACCATGAGATGATGTATCAAAGATTGGTGACCATAGCCACAAGCTTTTGAGAAGTGGGTGCCTCTCATATTGATGATGCTTGGATCAAAAGGAATTATGTTAGCTCTATGATGGCTTGTGAGCCTACCGACGTCAAGAGTCTTCAAGGAAGACACAACTATCATCTCATGACATCTAATGAGGTTATGCAAGAGATGGCCGCATACAAAGTGGCCACGAAGAATGCTCAAGATGCAAGAGCAAGGGCTCTTGGAATGCAAAGAGGCACAACCAACCTTGCTTTGAAGGCTACCGTTGAGGAAGACAACGATGATGATGATCTTGGAAGCTTTTCCGCCATGTCCGAGGAAGCACTCAAGATTGCTTACAATGACCATCTTGCTCTTGCAGCTCGCACCTTTTGGAACAATCCCTCAAGAGGCAAGATGCGTATTGACAAGAATGCACCTCAAGCCGATAGGGTCTCACCCTCCAAGTCAAGGACATGTTACAATTGTCAAGACAAGTTCCATTTCGTTGCCGAGTGCCCTTATGAGAAAAGAGAAGAGCATGGTGGACGTCTAGTGCTCAAGGACAAAACCAAGATGCCTCCCAAGAAGGCCTATGGAAAGAAGAGGCCTTTTAACAAGAAGCCTCGCATCATGTTGTGGACTCAAGAGGAGTATCCCACCGATGATGAAGAGTCGGAGGAAGAAACCCCAAATGAAGTGGCGGCCCTTGCCACTACCTCGACAACTATCATCTCTCCATCAACGACAAGAACTCCTTCAACTACGACAAGCTCTTCATCGTCTCTATTCACATCGCCTAATGAGAACCCCATCACCAAGAGCTCAAAGTGTCTTATGGCAAAGGCATCGGAGGTACCTTCATCCTCCTCCTCTCTCATGAATGAAATGAATGAGCTTGATGATGCCTCTAGCTTTCAAATCAAGCAAGAGCTTGTGGCGTTCGACTCCTTTATCACTAACTTGCAAGGTGATAGCAAGAAACATGTTGGTGCCCTCATGGTTCGAATTGGTGAGCTACAGTATCTCAATGAAGAGAAGGGTAAGATAGAAAAAGAAGACGCTATTTCTCTATCTTATTTGAAGTCCTCTCTTGAGGAGATTGAAGAGTCTCATGCTCGTCTTGAGGAGCAACTTGAAACTATTGAGGAAACTCATAACTCCTCACATGCTAAGCTCATTAAGGAGTGATATGTACTTTGCTATATTCAAGATGGCTCAACAAGATAAAGCCGAATTTGCGGTTGGGCATGTTCGACTCATTGAGGACATGGAAAAGCTCGTCATAGCTCACAAAGCTTTGGAGAGTGAACATGCTCTTCTAAAAGATTCGTATGCCCAACTTCAAACTCGGCTAACAAACCTTGATTCTCTTAGCATCTCTACCTCTAAGTGTTCTTGTGATAATGCTAATCTTGTGAAGGAGAATGCTAGGTTGAAGAGTGAGATGACTAAGGCCGCCACATCCAAGACCATCCTTCTTAAAGGTAAACAAGTTGTTGAGACTCCCATCGTGGAGCCTCACACTCGACAAGGAAAGGAAGGTCTTGGATATGTGCCTCCCATCAAGATGAATGCCAAGAAGGGCATTCCCAAGAGCATCAAACCCATTCAAGCCAAGAAGGCCGACTCCATTCAATCCAAGGAAGGTCTTGCGAGTAGGAATGTCACAAGGGGCAAACCTACTCGTAAAGATCACGCCGGGGACAACAACCCTAACTATGCTTTATATGTCGATTATTATGGGAATGTTTGTGCTCGTTACATTGGACCCTACTATGGTTTTATTTCATATGCTATTTGGGTTCCTAAATCTCTTGTCGCTAACCATAAAGCACCCATTGTGAAGCAATGGGTTGCTAAATGCAAGAATTAATCTCTTGTAGGATCTTGCTCCCGGTGGTTCAAAATGGATAATTGATAGTGGATGTACAAGTCATATGATCGGGAGCAAAGAACTTGTTACGGAGTTGAAACCTAATGAAGATCAAGTAACCGTAACTTTTGGTGACTTATCAAGGTCTAAGGTAACCGGGTTTGGCAAAGTGGTAGTTGCCCCCGACATTTCTCTTGTCAATGTCATGCTTGTTGAATCTCTTGACTATAATTTGTTATCGGTTCGTGCCTTCACAAAGATGGGGATCTCTCCCTTCTTTGATAAGGACGTTGTGGTCCTCTTGTGGAGCAAGTCGCTAAGAGTGGATTTCGTGGGACACGTGGAGCATGAGCTCTATGTGGTGGACTTCTCCGGAGCCACCACTTCTCAAGCCATGTGTCTCTTTGGAAAAGCCGACGTGGGTTGGCTTTGGCATCGCCGACTAGCTCACGTAAACATGCGTACTTTGCAAAGTCTTCACAAGGGTGGCCACATTCTTGGACTAAAAGATCATGTTTCCTTTTCAAGGGATCGAATTTGTAGAGCTTGTGTGGAAGGCAAGATGCATGACATTCCTCATCCAAGCAAGACCATCATATCGTCATCCCGGATTTTGGAACTCCTTCATGTTGATCTATTTGGACCAATTCCGGAGATAAGTCTTGGTGGCAAGAAATATTGCCTCGTGATTGTTGATGACTATTCAAGATATACTTGGGTCTATTTCTTCAAGACCAAGGATGAAACTCAACAAGTCTTCATCGACTTCTCAAAAGAAGTTCAACGCCAATATGACCTTCCCATTTTGGTTATTCGTAGTGACAATGGGTCGGAATTCAAGAACTACACTCTTAACGACTTTCTTAGTGAAGAAGGCATTCGTCATCAATATTCCGCTGCTTACACTCCTCAACAAAATGGCGTTGCTGAAAGAAAGAACCGGACTCTCATCGGTATGGCGAGATCTATGTTGGCGGAGTTCAAATCTCCCATCAACTTTTGGGCGGAGGCTATTTCCACCGCTTGTCACTCATCTAATCGCCTCTACTTCCGCAAAGGTTTGAAGAAGACTCCATATGAGATCCTCACCGGCAATAAACCCAACATTGGCTACTTCCGAGTGTTTGGATGTAAGTGCTATTATCTAGTCAAGGGTGTCCAGTTGGGTAAGTTTCACTCTAAGTCTCTTGAGGGGATCTTTGTCGGTTATGGTAGCGAGTCCCACACTTATAGAATCTTTGATAAATCCTCCCGGATTATCATAGAGTCTTGTAGTGTGGAATTCGATGAAAATGATGGCTCCCAAGTGGAGCAAGTTGGTGTTTGTGATGTAGGTGATGAACAACCTTTTGATGCTATTAAGAAGATGGGGGTGGGCTTTCTACGCCCAATTGAAGTCCATGAAGAAGTTGTTCAAGATGATTCAAGTTCTCCCATCAAGGAAACCTCACCATCACAAGAACCACAAGGTGGCTCACCCATAGAAAATGATGATTCCCCTCAAGAACAATCTCAAGGTCCTCCTCAACAAGGGCATGCTATTTCTTCTCAAGATGAAGCTCATGATGAATCTCAACAATATCTTCATCAACAAAAAGCTCATGCTTCCTCCACCAAGATTATCGAAGCCAACTCCACTTCTCCAAGTTCTACTCAAGGGCAAGATCATCCTTCTCCACCTCATGAAAAGACTTCTCATGATGATCAAGGCCCACAAGAAGGTCAAGACGAGGATCCAAAGGATCAAGATGGTCAAGAAATTGTCCCCACCACAAGGGCGGCAATTGAAACTCGTCGTCAAGCTCGCTTTGCAAAGTCTTTGGAACTTAGAGCATTATCTCTCGACAAAGTCATTGGTGAGATTCGTGCAAGGGTCTCTACACGAAGTCAATTAGCTCACTTTAGTGAGCATCAAGCACACATTTCCATGGTCGAGCCCAAGAAAGTCTTTGATGCTCTTGAAGATCCCGATTGGCTAGGGGCTATGCATGAAGAACTTAACAACTTCGAGCGCAACAAAGTGTGGCGTCTAGTTGAGAAGCTTAAAGATTGCCGCAACGTTATCGGCACTAAGTGGATCTTCAAGAACAAGCAAGATGAACATGGTATCGTTGTGAGGAACAAGGCGTGGTTGGTGGCTCAAGGATTCTCTCAAGTCGAAGGCATCGATTTTGGAGAAACTTTCGCACCGGTCGCAAGACTCGAATCGATACGTATTCTCATCGCTTTTGCTTCTCACCATGGTTTCAAATTGCAACAAATGGATGTAAAATCTGTTTTCTTAATGGTCCATTGCAAGAACTTGTTTATGTTAAACAACCCCCGGGTTTTGAAAACCCCAACCATCCTCACCACGTCTATGTCTTGGACAAAGCTCTCTATGGCCTTAAACAAGCCCCCCGTGCATGGTACGAGCACTTGAGAGAGTTCTTGGTAGACCGTGGATTTGAGGTTGGGGTAATCGATCCCACTCTTTTCACTAAAAAGGTTAATGGTGAACTCTTCATTTGTCAATTATATGTCGATGACATTATCTTCGGTTCTACTAACCGTGTGTTCAATGATGAGTTTTCCAACCTAATGACCGACAAGTTCGAGATGTCCATGATGGGTGAACTCAAGTTCTTTCTTGGCTTTGAGATAAAGCAATTGAGGGAAGGGACTTTCATTTGTCAAGCCAAGTATATTCAAGAGATGATCAAGAAATTCAAATTGCTTGGACTTAACGGTGTGACGACTCCTATGCAAACCAAGTGCCACCTCCAACTCAACCCCGACGGTAAAGAGGTAGACCAAAAGGAGTATCGTTCTATGATTGGGTCTCTTCTTAATTTGTGTGCCTCTAGGCCCGATATCGTTTTAAGCGTGGGAGTGTGTGCTCGTTATCAAGCCGCGCCTAAGGAAAGTCATTTGATGGCCGTAAAGAGAATCTTCAGATATTTGGTTCATACCCCTTGCTTTGGGTTGTGGTATCCCAAAGATGGCACATTGTCTCTTTATGGTTATACGGACTCCGATTGGGCGGGCGACATTGATGATAGGAAGTCCACATCCGGAACGTGTCAATTTCTTGGAAGATCTTTGGTGAGTTGGTCCTCGAAGAAACAAAATTGTATCTCATTATCCACGGCGGAGGCCGAGTATGTTGCTGCCGCAAGCGGATGTACTCAACTTCTTTGGATGCGGCAAACTTTAAAGGATTACGGTGTCCTCTTGGACAAAGTGCCGCTTTTATGTGACAATGAGAGTGCCATCAAAATAGCGTACAATCCAGTGCAACATTCAAGGACCAAGCACATTGAGATTCGTCATCACTTCATCCGCGATCACGTGGCACGAGGAGATATTGATCTATCATATGTTGGTACGAGGGATCAATTGGCGGATATCTTCACGAAACCCCTTGATGAAGCCCGCTTTTGCTACTTGAGGAATGAGCTCAATATCATAGATTCTCAGGCCTTGGCTTGAGCTCCGTACACACACTCCAACGTTTAAGGTGTTATAAGACCTAGAGGTACGCATGGACTTAGGGGGAGTGTTTTCCTAATACATTGGACTCTTCCTCCCCCTATTATGCATATAGTGACATATCATTGCTAAAACTTCAAATTGAATCTAATTTGTGAGCTTCAATGTTGAGATGTAGTTATGGACTCAAGATATATCTTCGCGGTACCATGCTACAACTCATACACGGTGGCCTCGGCCACCAACTCTCTTTCTCTTTGGATTCCATTTGGTTTTATTTTTTTTATTCTCACTTGCATTGTCTTTGGTTCTTTTGGGAAAACACACTCTTGGTGGTCTTCTCTTGTGTTTTATGGTTTTTGCAACTTGAGTGTGTTTTCTTTTCAGTTTGCGTATCTATCCTAAGCCTTTCACTATCCTATAAACATGCTTTTCCCCACTCATGTCCCTTTTTGGTATCTTGTTCCTGGAGTTTTTGGTTTTGAACAGAAATCTCCGAGCCTTACTCAGAAATCTCCGGGCCACCAGAAAATTTCGAGACTAAGTCCATTAAAAAATCAGCACTGACCTGCGCTGATTCTTGACCGGAAATAGTCCCGGAAATTTCCGAGCTGAGACTCGGAAATCTCCGGCCCCTGCGATTTCTGGCACCTAAGTCCTTTTCAACTTCGGCACTGACCTCAGGCGAAGCTGAATCGGAATTAGAGCCGGAAATCTCCGGGGTCCGGAAATCTCCGGTCCGATGTCCGGAAATCTCCGAGCGTGCCAAAAGTTTTCCAGGGCTAAGTCCTATCCGGAAATAGCCCCGGAAATCACCGGCACCCGGAAATTTCCGAGCCTCAGTCCGGAAATTTCCGGTTCAAATTTTCTTGTCTATATAAGGGCACGGGTAGACCGGCCGGTTCGGCCAGTTCATCCACCCCGTGCCCTAATCCTCTCTCTCCTCCGAAAATCTTCAATTCTTCCTTTCCTCGCTGCGGGTGGATCGTTCGAGGGTTTCTTGCGTGCTTCGGGGATCTGCTTCTCCTCGTCAAGGGCTTCGTTTCCATCCGCACACTTTTCACAATGTCCTCCGGTAACTCCTCTTATTTCAAATCTAGGACGAAACTTGTTTTCGTTTAACCTAGCAGATTTAGGAGGTTGTTGGTTGTTTCCTTTGGCAGAATTGCTCCCCTAGGCATGTTCTACCTTCCATATGCACATATCTGTTTTTCATCCATAGATTTTGTTCAGATCTGTCAAAATTTCGTGTAGACCGGAAATTTCCGGTCCTCACTCGGAAATCTCCGGACCCCGGAGATCTCCGAGTCAGACCCGGAAATCTCCGGCCTGCTCAGAATCAAAACAGCTAAGTCCAGAAACTATGTTTGCCAAAACATTTCTAGTATGTTCCTTTTTTCAATCTTGGACATGAGTGCTTACCCCATATGCTTTCCATCCACTCTATGCTGTGTACCTGCAGGTTCCAACCCTCGTGGCCGCTTTAAGCAAATATCTACTCGCGGAAGAGCCAAACCAGTTCACTCCCGCCCTCCCAGTGGGTCCTCCAGTGAAGACAACTCTCAAACTGAGTCCTCAGCCATCCTCAGGAAACCTATTGGTGCTAATAAGAAGAAGAAGACAAAGCTCCGCCTTGAAGACTTCAACAAAGGAAGTTTTCGCAAGTGGCGAAGTGAACTATCCTATGATGTGGAGTCTGATGATCCCACTTACTTTTGCACTGAGATGGCATGGATCTACAGGGAAGTCTATCAGAAGTTCTCCATTGACAAGCCAATCTGCCCCATGAAGTGGATTGACTTTGAAAAATTAATGAAGAAGGCAGATTATTTTGGTGGTGCTGTGAAGGTGTGTGGTCTTTTGGGTTTGGAGCCTTTGATGAGAACTGAGTGCAGCTACAGCGTCTCTCTTATACATCAGTTCTATGCCACTGTGGTGTTTGACTCCTCAGAGGATATTGGGATGACTTGGATGTCTAGCAGGCAGCGCTTGACTTCTTCCTTCAGAGAGTTTGCTCAGATTCTTGGTTGCCCTTTCCATGGTCTTACTACTGCAGCTGGTGCCCGCATGCATGTCCATGGCGTGGCCTACAACAAACACGTCATGACTGATCTATACCAGCCTGGAGGGAGGATTGGCTCTCAGAATGGCCTCCTGCCCACTTATGATATCCTGCTGCGCATGTTCCGTTGGACCATTGCTCCCATTGCCGGCAATGCAGATAATATTGCCGGGGCTCTAGTAAACTTGATGCGTAAAGCTCATGATGCCTATCTTGGGGAGTATGCAGTTCAGCAGGAGGTCTTTAAGGTGGATGTCATGGACTTTATTTTCCAGGAGATGTCCCTAGCAGTCTTTGAGAGGAAAGTTCCTCCATATGCTCCTTATATAATGTTGCTCATCAAGAGCCTCTACCAGCTGTCTGAGCAAGACGGTGATGACTTTGATGCAGCTTTTGCCACTCAGCCTCACAAGCCAGCCCTGCTTGTCCAGAAATCTGCTCACTTGGTTCAACAACAAGCCACCATGCATGATATCAATGAGGATGACATTTTTGGTGGTCCATCTCGGGTTCCCTCCGATCCCAACATCAAGAAAGCTGCCAAGAAAAGTCGCCCCTGGGTAGTTCGAGCAATTGAGAAAATCATGAACATGAACTGTTGCATTCACAGTGAGAACTACTCCATCTACTCTCAGAACCATCGCATTATGCAGCGCCAAGAAGCAATGATGGCTCACATGAAGATGCCTGCTCCGAAGCAACCTTTGAAGCCTCGGGTTCCCTTCAAGGATTGGAATGCAGATGGTCTCACTTTTGATTGGGATGATGCTGTGCCAGAGGACAGCGATCTTGAGAATGCTGACACGGAGGAGGAAGAGGAAGATGATCAGGACGCGGGTTCCGACTCTTGAGTCATGGGACGTTAGTGGAACCTCCTCCCTTTTTGGTATCTTGATGCCAAAGGGGGAGAAGTATCTCTAGGACTCTCGGGATTTGCATGGGCTGAGAGCACTTCTTTCATTTCGCTTTGCTTTCTTCAGTGCTCTCTTATTTCGTGACTGTGTTTGTTTCGTCATGTGTGTGAGACATGAGTACTGTTAAATTCTCTATTGTAATAACTATTTATCTAAGTTTGTTGCTTCTATTGTGTTTGTGTGTGCTTTGTAAAATCTAGGGGGAGTGTTGATCCTAAGGAATGTGCACTTTGTATTCCAAAGACATTCTTAAATAGTGCACTCACTTAGGGGGAGCTCCGTCTATATTTTGCAAATCCACTCCTTTTTTTGTGTTGTCATCATTCGCCAAAAAGGGGGAGATTGAAAGTGCATTCTATGTACTCCCAAGTTTTGGTGACTAATGACAACACAAAAAGTATTCTAATGTTTGTGATGAAGCATGCAGGCTATTTTACAGGTTACTGTCAAAGAGGAATACTTAGGTTGCCTAAATATCATTTCAATTGCACCTGGTATTTGTTCAGGAATTCAGTTAGGAGATTTCCGGGGCCCGGAAATTTCCGGTCCACAGACCGGAGATTTCCGAGCCAAGCTTATAATTATCACTAAGTCTGAATTCAAATGCGTACTGACTCCAACTCAAGCTGAGCCAGAAATCCTCCCGGAGATTTCCGGCGCTCGAAGATTTCTGGGCCCCAGTCCGGAGATCTCCGGGTGACAGAGGAATTTCGACCAAGTCCAGATTACAAATTGCGTACTGACTCCAAAACAATTTTAGCCGGAAATCCTCTCGGAGATTTCCGGCGCTCGGAGATTTCCGAGCCCCAATCCGGAGATCTCTGAGTGTCAGAGGAATTTCGACCAAGTCAAGAAGCCCAACCAGTACTGATCCGGTTTCTTGCTCAACCGGAAATTGCCCCGGAAATTTCCGGGGTCCGGAGATCTCCGGTCCTCAACCCGGAGATTTCCGGGCTGGCGGCTGTGCAACGGGCAGATTTTGAGGAGGGGTATAAATACCCCTCCACCTACCTCCAGCTTCCTAAGCTTCCAGATTTTCTCTCTCCTCCATTGGTGCTGTAGCTCGTTTCTCCCGGATCTCTCAATCTAGCCACTCAAATCCGTTGATACTTGGGGATCTGAGGGAGAAGCCACCGATCTACATCTCCACCGAAGCGATTTGACTTTCCCCCTCTATTTCTTGAGGGGCAACGAATCTAGGGTTCCTTTGTGGATAGCTAGGTTCAACCTTGTGTAATTTGATCCTTTGTGGATTCCTTTGTGGAAGTGACCTGTTGTGGTCGTTGTGAGAGCCCCCAATTCAGTTGTGGGTGTGAGCCTCACGAATTTGTACGGGACTTTCTCCGCCCTTAAAGGAGTCCTTAGTGGAAGTCGTGGATTCGCACCTTTGTGGTCGAATTCACAGGAGAATAGGGTGAGGCCTTTGTGGCGTTGAGCAAACCTTTGTGGTAGCTCACACCTCTCCAACGAGACGTACACCTATGTGGTGGAACTCGGGATAAAATCTTGGTCTTCGAGTTCCTACGGTTGTTTCGTTCCACTCACCTTTACCGCATCTTTATTTCCTGTACTTGCCTAGTTTCCTTGTAGTTTGTCACTTGTATCATCTAGTTGCACATCTAGACAATTTACTTTCTGCTAGCCTAAAAACCGAAAAAGAGATAAAAATTGGTCACCACCTATTCACCCCCCCCCCCTCTCTCTAGGTGGTCAACTGCCGTTCAGCTGGACTATCAAGCTGAGTTCAACCGTCCATGGCTCGCTATGCTCAAGATGAGGTATCAACAGGAGGAATTTGGTCGTGAGATGTTTGAAGAATCTCGAAAACATGCTCTTGAAGATGCTTCTTCTTCAGCAAACACCATGCCACCACAGAAGCGTAGGCTTTGGGTTCCATATGCATCTCCAACTCAACACACCTATCTTCCAAGCCCTTTAGGGTTCACTCCTCGTCCCCCCTCCGTAATGTTTCCTACAAGAGGTTCTCAAGCTCAGAAAAGGCCAAGTGTTCAAATTCCGCCAAAGCCAGTGACTTCAAAAACCTGCTTCAAGTGCGGTGATCCAGGCCATATCTCTATCCATTGTCCCCAAAACAAGATTCATAAGCAACAAGCTCGTTCTTATCCAACACAAGCTTTAGTTTGTGCTTTCCCCAGCTTTTTGCCTGCATCTAGGAGCGGAAGGGTGAACCACCTCAACGCCAAAGAGGCAGAGGAAGCTCCAGAAGTTGTAATGGGCAAACTCCTAGTTAACTCTTTTCCTGCTAAGGTATTGTTCGATACTGGAGCATCTCATTCTTATGTGTCAGTAACCTTCGCTGAAACAACGAAGCTGCCTCTAGATCCCTTATCTACTCCACTCGTGATCCATTCTCCGGGAACGCAAATGCAGACTTCCATGGCAAGCCATGGAAACCAAATTCAAATTGGAGGTCATTTTTTCCTGGCTTCCTGACGTGGGGCTACCTTTCGACTAGCCCACAATGAGGCTACCTGGGCCGCGCCAAACATGGAGAAGCCCACAGAAGGCCCACTCGGGGTACCACGTATCCTAGTCCAACTCGGTTAGGTTTTGTAACCTGCCATATCTGTACCAAACGCCCGAGACCTGGCTACCTATAAAGCCAGGAGGGTTGCCCGTCCTAGAGGACACGCTCATAGCTACCACCAAAAACCCTAGCGAGATCGCAATCTCGCCATTGTAATCGCTACTCGTATCAATAATCAGACAAGCAGGAAGTAGGATGTTATCCTCCGGGATCCTGATCCTGGGTAAATCCTTGCTTGTCAGCCGCCGTGACCACCAACATCTCTCTCTCTCCCCATCAATCAACCCGGGGTGCACAACCCTGGGATTTGCCGAGTTAACACCTCGTCAATTGGCGCCGTCTGTGGGAAGGCAAAAAGTGTTGGAATCATGGTCGCTCCGGCTCCATCTGCAATGAAGACTGACGTCCGCGTCGCCAGGGAGTCGATCCGCTTTGGCTCCTTCGAGTATGTCCTCCACCCTCCGGCTCGCCGCTCGGTGTACGCCGATCTGGACAAAGGCATACACATCACCTTCGGCTCCGTATGCTGCTTCGCCGACATTCGCGGAATACTCAGGTCCGCGGCAACCGCGCCACGCGCGGCAGCACCCGCATCGGCGAATCTACCGCCGCCCTCACCAAGACTCGCGAAGATCGCATCTGCCGCACCAGCGAAGATTGCATCTGTCGCACCCGCGAAGATCGCATCTGCCGCACCCGCAAAGATTGCATCTGTCGCACTCGCAAAGATTGCTCCTGTCGTCGCGCCCGAGAAGATCGCATCTGCGTCAACTACACCGACAACCTCAGCAACAGCCGCGCGGATCGAGTTTACTACACTAATCTCGATCGCACGGTCGGTAAAATGAAGATCTACCTCAACTAATGCACTCGCGCGGGCGACCAAGGGCTTGCGGTCGACACCCACGCCGCGCGCGTCTTCGACTTCATGGGGCCGCCAAGTCTACCCCAAGCCAATTGCACTCGCTCCGGCGGCTGCGAAACCTCCGAACAGGTTGACGATCCTAAGAAGGCGCAACAACGACTGTGCCGCGCGCCACGTTGCAGCAATTTTCGATCCCGAGCAAGGTTCGGACTACGGAAGCAGCAGTGGCAGCACAAACACCCCGACCCAAGTCTACCCCGCGCAATGCTTCATGGCGGGCACAGCGCCACCCGAGGACAACGAAGAACCCACATACCCACTAGAAGTGGTCATGCCGGACCAGACTAAACTCATCATCACACGGGACATGGGAATCCAGGCCATGAAGCATGTCGACGAGGGCACGTTCCCTCCACCCGACGCGCCTAGAGAGGATCACCTGGCAGTCCAGTACTTGCTACGCAAGGAAGGCGAACGACTCCACGCCGAAAAAGCCGAGTTACTCCGGCGCAAGAGGGACGCAGATGCATCGAGTGCCAGACGAGCTGCCCTCTCCTTTACCTCCTCTACGGAAGTTAACCAAGGAGCACGGAGAAACAGAGCCCGCGTTCCCCTCCTGACGGACGCCGACCGAACTAGGGTCACCCGCAACCTCGACTCGTCCTTCGTCGCCGAGGATGAGAACGGGATACCCATCCCAAAGATGGCGAACGCCGCCCTGATCTCAGTCGAGACATACCTCCGGCTCACGCAGCCACCGGAGGGAGACGCCCGTTCCCTTCTCCACAGGTAGCAAATCGCCTCCATAAAGGCGATCGAAGAAGCTCTGGCGGCCAAGGTACCAAGCAACCGGGCACGCGAGCCAGCAACTTCGGAAGTCCAAGCGGCACAGCGACAACCAATCAAGGACCTTCGCGACGTCATCACGCAGAAGACGGTGGACCGTTCGGCTGGGGCAGCGAACCTAGATGACCAGGCCGACCGCGACTTCGAGCCGTGCGGTGCTGCATGCTTTAGCTTCAACATCCGCGACACCCGCATGCCTAAGGGCTTCAAGCGTACAGCGGGTACCCCAAAGTAGGACGGGAAGCAAGATCCACGACTGTGGCTCGAGGACTACCTCATCGCCTGCACCTGCCAAGGCGGGACGTCGACCACGGCAATGCAGTACATCCAGCTTATGCTGACGGATTCGGCGCGCGGGTGGCTCACAAGCCAACCCAAGGCCTCTTTCCGAACCTGGGAAGAATTCCAGGATAATTTCATAAAAAGCTTCTCGGGAACATTCGCAAGGCCAACGACCTACATCGAGTTGCAGGCCTGCAAGAAAGGAAAGGACGAGTCGCTCCGCTCCTATATCCAGCGGTGGACACTCCTCCGCAACACCATGGAACCCGTCTCAGAAGACCGGGTGATGGACGCCTTCATGCACGGTGTTGCTCGCCGCGACCTCCGCGAGGAATTTGGTAGGCTCCAGCCAAAAACCACCATAGAGCTCATGAAGACAGCCAACCAATGGGCCGAAGGAGAGGACTATGTCCGCGATACTTCTCCCAAGAAGGAAGTCGAAACAAGCAACTGGCGTGAGGCACGTCAAAAGAAGAAACCATGTTACACCCACGACACAATCGAGCTAGTAGCGGCGGGATATGAACCCCCCCGTGATGACAAGCGCGACAACAGTCGACAGTACGATCAAGGTCGATAGTCCAGCTCGAGTCAGTACAACCGTGGTAGCGGCAGCATTAGCCACAATGACGGAGGCCAGAAACGCGAGTGGAAACGCCCGCTAACCCCGGCAGAGGAGCTGATGCAACCTTGTAAGCATCATTCGTTCCGCAACCCGGAGACAGGCAAGTGGGGTTCCAGCCATCTGCTGAAGGATTGTCGCAAAGCATGGAAAATATACCAGGCCATGCAGCAAATCATCGCTCCAGTGCAGGCAATACAGGCAGCTCCGCAGTTAACCATTTAGGCGGCACCCGCAAACAACAACCAGGCGCAGGCGGCCGGGGCATTCCCCCAGCCGCAACAGCAGCTGCAGCAACAGGGCCAGTCGGCAGCGACCGATACGTATCCACCCGCTCGGGGGCAGCTGGACATGATCCAGAAGGGACCCCCGTCAAACAGGCGCCAAAAGCTCATCACCCGCCAAGTACTTCAGGCCATCAACAGCCCGCGCGCAGTACCAGACTACCTGCGTGGGTCAGAAACACCGATCACGTTTTCCAGGGCAGATCACCCATCCGAGGTAACCAGACCCGGACACGCCGCACTAGTGATTGAGGCCCTGATCGGCGACTACAGCTTGAAGAAGGTGTTCATGGACGGAGGCAGCGGCATCAACATCATATTCGCCGATACCCTAAGAAGAATGAACAGGTCGACAGAGAAATTGCCGGAGTCGGAAACCACTTTCCACGGCATAGTACCAGGGCAAGCAATCACGCCCATGGGAACAATCACGCTCGACGTCATTCTCGGCACACCCGAGCACTTCAGGAAGGAGTCGATCGATTTCGAGGTAGTCGACTTGAAGTCACAGTACCACGCCATACTCGGACGCCCAACTTTTGCCAGGTTCATGGCAGTACCCCACTACGCCTACCTGATGGTCAAGTTGCCCGGACCGATAGGAGTAATCACCGTACGTGGCGACTTCGGGCTCTCCAACAGCTGCGATCGCGAGTTCACCAAAATTTCTGAGTTCTTCGGAGTCGAGGAGCACTTCAAGGACATATCAGCCGACAACGAAAAGACCATCTTTCCACCTCGCAAGAAGCCAGGTAAGGACGCAGCATTCAACACAAACGACGACACCGTCACCCACCAAGTCCATCCGACTGACAGCAGCAAGACGGTCAAAGTATCGTCAAGCTTGACACCCGCATAGGAAAGCGCGCTCGTCGAGTTCCTGCGTGAGAACTGGAAGATCTTTGCATGACAACCTTCTGACATGCCAGGAATACCCAGGGAACTCGCCGAGCACTCTCTAAAGGTCCACAAGGACGCAAGACCAGTCAAACAATCCATGCGACGCTTCTCAGGACCCAAACGAGAAGCGATCACCATGGAAGTCGACAGACTACTGCACGCCAAGTTCATCCGAGAGATCAAGGACTCGGACTGGGTTGCCAACCCGGTCCTGGTGGAGAAAAAGAAGACGAAGAAACTACGCATGTGCGTTGACTTCACTGCAGTCAACAAATGCTGCCCCAAGGATCACTTCCCGCTCCCGCGGATAGACCAGATCATCGACTCGACAGCAGGCTGCGAGCGCCTGTCCTTCCTGGACGCCTACTCAGGTTTCCAGCAGATCAGGCTAAAAGTCGAGGACGAAAAAAAGACGGCCTTCATCAAACCCGACGGCGTATTTTTTTACCAGACGATGTCGTTCGGGTTAAAGAACGCGGGTGCAACGTACCAGCGGACAATGCAAGCGTGCCTCAAAGGGCTCATCGGGCAGATCGTCCAAGTCTACGTCGATGACATCGTCGTCACAACCCGAAAGGAAGATACCCTAGTCGACGATCTCCGCAAGGTCTTCGCTGCACTCGATGGGTACAAGATCAAGCTCAACCCAGAGAAGTGTGTATTCGGCGTGCCAGCCGGAGAGCTACTAGGGTACCTCGTATCTGCAAGAGGAATCGAAGCAAACCCCGAGAATGTGCAGAACATACTCACAATGCCAGCACCAACCAAGCTCCGGGAGGTGCAACGGTTATCCGGCCGAGTCGTAGCTCTCAGCCGGTTCATTAGTAAGTTGGGACAGAAAGCTTTACCTTTCTACCAACTGATGAAGAAGACGGACAAGTTCGAGTGGACACAGGAGGCGCAGGATGCGTTCGACCATCTCAAGAGAACCCTGACGACCTCCCCAGTCCTAGTGGCACCGCTGGAAAACGAGCCGCTATACCTATACGTCTCAGCAACAAACAGGGTGGTAAGCACGGTACTCGTAGTCGAGCGGGAAGAAGAAGGGCACAGTCACCCGTTGCAAAGGCCCGTCTACTACCTCAGCGAAGTCCTCACACTGTCCAAGCAGAACTACCCGCACTACCAGAAGCTGGCGTATGGAGTTTTCATGACCTCCAGGAAGGTCGTCCACTACTTCTCCGAGCACCCGATCACGGTGGTAAGCTCCTCTGGACTAGCATACATTCTCACAAACCAACGCGCGACAGGACGATTCGCTAAGTGGGTTGTCGAGCTAGGACCATGGGGGATGAAATACGCTCACCTGAAGTCCATCAAGGCCCGAGTCCTCCCAGAATTCACCACCGAGTGGATAGAAGCTCAGCTACCAAATGTCCCCGACTTGTCCAACGCATGGACAATGAACTTCGATGGCTCCAAGAAATTCATGTCAGCCGGGGCAGGAGTTGTGCTCATCTCCCCCAAGGGTGACAAGCTGAAGTATGTCCTACAGATGGATTTTCCGACACCATCCAACAACGAAGCCGAGTACAAGGCCCTGATCCACGGCATGAAGATGGCCAAGAACTGCGGCGCCACGCACCTCATGATATATGGCGACTCTTACCTGGTTGTATAGCAAACCATGAAGTCCTGCGACGCCATCGCCGACAACATGATCGCCTACCGAGACATGTACAACCAGATGGAAGGCAACTTCGATGGCTGCGAGTTACAGCACGTCGGACGCGACAGCAACGAAGAAGCCGACGTCCTCGCCAACATGGGATCAGACAGAGTTCCAGTTCCACCCGGCGTCATCCTGGAGCGCATCACGCAGAGATCTATCAAGACTCAAGCTGCGGCAAGCACTGCAACAAAAGCAAAAGGTGATGCAAACCCGCCAAGCCAAGAGAATGTCCCCATGGAGGTCATGCTAGTCGAAGCTACACGGACAGGACCATACCTGGCGTACATACTGCATCAGAAGCTGCCAGCGGATCCAGTCGAAGCAAAGCGCATCATCAGGCGCTCCAAAAGTTTCACCGTCATCAACGGGGAGCTCTACAAGAGAAGCATCTCGAGAATCCTGCAGAGGTGCATAGACCTAGTCGACGGCCAAGCCATCCTACTCGACATCCACGCGGGTATCTGCGGGCATCATGCCAGCAGTCGAGCACTGGTGGCCAAAGCACTACGAGCCGGCCTCTACTGGTTGACAGCCATGCAGGACGCCGAAGATCTAGTAAGGAAATGCACAGGGTGTCAAGAGTTTGCCAACAAGCCACACGCGCCAGCATCAGAGCTCAAGACAATACCGCTAGCCTGGCCCTTCGCCCAATGGGGGCTAGACATGGTGGGCCCGCTGAAGAAATCCTCACCCGGAGGGCATACTCACATCCTGGTTGCAGTCGACAAGTTCACCAAGTGGGTCGAAGCCGTACCCATACAAAGTTCGACCGCATCATCAGCAGTCAACTTCATCAGATCGATCATCTTCAGGTTCGGAGTACCAAACGGGATCATCACAGACAATGGCTCAAACTTCACAGCCGAAGAATTCAATGACTTCTGCTCAGAGCAAGGTATCAAACTCAGCTATGCATCCGTCTCGCACCCGCAATCCAATGGGCAAGTGGAGAAAGCCAATGGCCTCGTGTGTAGTGGCATCAAGAAGCGATTGCGCGTACCACTAAGACGCGCGGCGGGCGCATGGGTGGAAGAACTGCCGTCAGTCCTTTGGAGTCTGCGGACCACGCCCAACAGATCCACTCAGTACACTCCATTCTTCATGGTGTACGGTGCAGAAGCAGTCCTACCCTGCGACATCAAGTTTGACGCACCACGGGTGGTCGCCTACGACAAGTCAGATGCAGAAGAGGCACTCGAAGATAAAATGGACATATTGGACGAAGCACGCGACATCGCTCTGTCGCGATTAGCCGTATACCAGCAAGACCTGCGCAACTATCACGGACGAAGATTGCGGCCAAGAGCTTTCGTCGCAGGTGATCTGGTCCTTCGCCTCAAACAGAAGAAAGTGCACAAGCTCGCCTCCCCATGGGAGGGCCCGTACATTGTAACAGAAGCAATTGGCAACGGAGCATATCGCCTGAAGGACTCGAAGACAGGAGCAGCCTGTTGCAACCCGTGGAACGTCGCACAACTCCGGCGGTTCTATGCTTAGTCGACTCAGCCATTGTAACAAGGATAGCATGTCAAGGCGGCAGGTTTCAGACGCACTCTTTCCCTTACCAGGGTACCTAAGGGGACTGGAAGGGTTTTAATGAGGCGGCCTGTTCGCAGCAATCAATAAAGTGATTTGAAGAAAATGCTGTTCACTCTACCTTCTCAGTCAAGGCAAGCAAAAATCCTAGGCCGCTACTCGATTCACTCGGGGGCTGCGCCACATAGGTTGAAATAAAAGCCTAGGCCGCCACTTGAGTCACTCGGGGGCTGCGCCATACAGACATAACTCGCAAAATCCTAGGCCTCTACTCGATCTACTCGGGAGTTGCGCCACACAGGTCAAGTCAAAAATCCTAGGTCGCCACCCGACGCACTCGGGGGCTGCACCTCACATGTCACACTTGAAAAGCCTAGGCCGCCACTCGAACCACTCGGGGGCTGCGCCAAACAGGCACAACTCAAAAATCCTAGGCCTCTACCCGACTTACTCGGGAGGTGCGCCGCACAGGTCAAGTCCAAAATCCTAGGTCGCCACCCGACATACTCGGGAGCTGCACCTCACAGGTCACACTTGAAAATCCCTAGGCCGCCACTCGAACTACTCGGGGGCTGCGCCATACAGGCTACACTGGAAAAATCCTAGGCCGCCACCCGAGCCACTCGGGGGCTGCGCCATACAGGTCAAGTCCAAAACCCTAAATCGCCACCGACACAATCGATAGCCGCGGTACACAGGTCTCACTTGAAAGAATCCTAGGACGCCACTCGACTCACTCGGGGGCTGCGCCACACAGGTTCGCAACGCAGGCTTAGGCCGTCACCCAAGATACTCGGGGGCTACGCCACACAAGTCAAAGACAAAGCAAATACTCGCACAGGAATGAAACAGTTTCACTCGTTACTCGAGAACTCTTTTAACTTCATATACTGTCATTTACATTGGCATAGTCGCCACATTAAACTAACCCTATACAGCAGAAGAAATCTACTCTTAGTCTGCAGGCTCGGGCTTCGGCGCCCCGAGTGGGCCTACAAGGCGCTCGCTATGCTTCTGCACCTGCTCAATCATCTGGCGCGCAGCCGCCAGGGTATCGGCGTACTCGATGTCGCCAGGCAGTCCACCCATCAGCCTCTCCAACGGAAGGTTGGGCCGATGCAGCCGAACGTACGCCAGAGCCGCATTCGCCCCGGCGACAAGCTGAGCATGGACGATCTCCTTCAACGCATCTCCATCACGGAACCTCTCCAGCAAGGTGGCCAGCCCATGCGGCTGCCCATTGTGCGGGAAGTAGACGCGATGGATATGGTACAGGGTCTTCCGACAATTCTCCAAAAGGAAAGCCGCACGCCAAGTTCGGTCGAGCATGCGAGCGAGAATACGCCCTCTCGACTTGTTCACCCAGAATTGGCGAGCTTCGTGAGAGTCGCCAGATGCTTCCCGGGTAACACGCTCTTCGACGCGGTCCCGCTCAGCCTCCCAATCCGGGTTCACATCTGTGCGCACAAGCTAAAAGTCAGAACCAGCAAGTTTTAGCAAGGAAAAGCAAGCTCAGAGGATACCAACCTTGAAGTTGTCGACTGACCAGATCGATCTCTCCGGTCAGGAAATCTTCACGCTGGGAGAAGCCGGCAGTAGGATGAGACCTGGAGCGATGCAGCAATAGCTCGGTATTCTTCAGAGTCGCCTCAAGTTCAACCACCTTATTCTTCAAATATGTGATGATCCGTTGGTCGTCCGCGCTTCGAGGCGGAGCCGGCGCCGACCGACGACGGCGAGCACCCAGAAGATCCCTCACCGCTCGGACCAGCCGCGGAAGCAGAAGAAGTGCTGCCGCGCACGTCAGTCTGCCATAAGTTCGCAGAGTCAATACAGATGCGCGACTGCTCAGCGCAAGCAAATACAATTGAAGACACTCAATTTCAACACAAAATATTGTTCAAGGTCAGAAGACCAAACAAAATATCAGTCATTACAAGCAGAAGGTACGAATACAGGTCAAGTCGACTGCCGAATCCCTACAACACTACTACTCCAGGGCAGCAGACTCCGAGCGAGAGCGGGTCTTCCGAGAAGCAGCCGCCTCAGACGCCTTGGCGAGTGTCCTCTCAAAGGTGGCCACAAGCTTCACAGCCAGTTGTTTAGCCTGCGCATTCACTCCGCCAAGCGACGCGGTCCGGCCGTCAGCCCTCGCCGCAGACAACCCTCTCGAAATCGCCCTCAATCTGGTGACCTAGAATGAGTTGGAAGGTGAGCTCGGAGCCGCGTACCGTCTGCGTCCGAGTGAAGTCCGCAAGGGTGGTGGCATCTTCCTTGAACGGAGCAGCAAGAGCGTCGACGGCAGTCGGTGGCGCATCACTTGGGAAGATGCTCCGGTGCACCGTTGTTAGCGCACCAGTCGACTGCTTCAGCGCAGCCGCCGACTTCCTCAGCGCGTCGGACGCGAACGCGCAGACGCGGTCGAGGAAGAAGCCGACAGCAGTCGCCAAGTCAACCGTGTCACTCGACGAGCCCCCCGGAGGAGCCCCACCGCAGTCATCTAGAAAAACAGATCTAATGTCAGACAAGGGAAAAACACAAGAAACAGTAGGCGCCAAGCCGAAACTTACCTCCAAGAACACCGGCGAGCGCGAGAAGGCGGTCGACTTGGGTCTTCTCTTGGACGACCCGCACCCGCTCACGCTCCTGGAACTCGTGAAGAGCCTTCTCAAGCTCAGCCTGAGCCTGGAGCTTCAGCTCTAGCTGAGCAACCCGCCCGGTAGCCTGGTCCATAGAAGCACGCAGTTGGTCCCTCTCCTTCTCCAAGCGAACATAAGCCGCGGCTGCATCAAGTTGCTGGCGATAGTATGGCTGAAACAAAAGCAAGGAATTAATAAAGTTGCGGGCGACTCTACTAGTCACCCACACCTTCGGGGGCTACTCCCATCAGGAGCGCTGATCGCGCACCCGATGAAAATTCAAGACTACAAGTACAAGTACAAAGGACTTACGTGGTCCAGAAGATCGACATCTACGGAAGGCGGCGGAGGAGCGCGACTCGAAGACGCGATGACGGCAGGTTGAGTGCGCTCCTCAACTGCCACCCGGGTCACCAGCTCGGTCGAAGGGGCGGACATATGCTCCACCTCACGATGAGGAGAGTGGACATCGCCAGAACGACGGCTGAAGCAAAACAGAACAATGACCAACTAAAGGATTGGAACTACAAAAGACAACTCGAAGTCCACAAGGTACTCACCTGGTGGTCTCAAGGTCATCTTCACTCCCCAAGGAGACAGACGCCAGCCGCGCGAACGCGCGTGGTGGCGCGGAGCTGACAGGGGGAGCAGCCAGCGGCTCACTCCAACCGTCAGGAGACCGCACACCCGACGACGTCGCGACGACCTCCTCTGGATCAGCATCCGCACCCCTAGCGGGTGACGAGGCAGTCGTAGATTCACCGCCACTCCTGCGCTTCTGCCTCTTCCAAGCGGGTTCTACCTCGTCATCATCATCCTCCACTTCGTCGTTGGGAGAGACGGCGGACGGGAGCTCGTCGTCGTCATCGTCATCCTCCTCCACAACCTTCGACTCGTCGTCGGGTCCATTTTCAGGGAGAGGAGGAAGGCTGACCAGCAGAGATCGACCCTGAAGCAAGTAGACGCAAGTCGAATTAAGAAGCAGGACCTCAAGAAAAGAACAAACAAAGGGAACAAGTCAGGAACATTACCTCAGGAACGGGGTTCGACGCCCCGTATGCAGCAACCGGGCACTTGACGTTGCAGATGTCCGCGACTCGGAGGTTGGTGATGGACCGCACCTTGGCTTCCACCTTCTCATCATCAAGCGGCTTGGTGTTGACGCCCTCGACGGCCCACATCGGATGGGGCCGAGCGGCAAGCGGCTGCACCCGAAGACGGAAGAAGGTGGCCATCAAGAAGACGCCACCCGCCTCGTGCCCAAGGGTCTTGGTGAGGTCGCGCAGCAGGCCCAGCAGCGGCCGCGCGGCTTCCTTCTCCTCCGTAGCCAGCGGGTGCGACCAGGCGTGAGTCTTCCGCAGCCCGCGCCCGCTGTCGAATGCCGCCAGGCCGTCCTGGCTCGACTAGACGTAGAACCACTTCTTGCGCCACCCTTGGATGGAGTCCGACTTCTTCATCTGGAAGTACGCGGTATCACCACGCACTTGGATTCCGAAGCCGCCCACGGGGAATGGTAACCCGCTCTTCCCGACGTTCTTGTGAACGAGGAAGAGCGACTTCCACAGCGCCCAGTGGGGCGCGACACCCAGGAAGCACTCGCAGAGCACAATAAAGCCCGCAATGCTCAAGATGCCATTGGGGGTCAGATCGTGGATCTGAACCCCATAGGCATACAAGAGACCGCGCACAAAATCGTGCAAGGGGAACCCGAAGCCCCGCAGAAGGAAATCCACGAAGCATACGCGTTCCCAATGGCGGGGTGTGGGATATACTTCTTTGCCTGTCGTGGTATCGGCATATTTGATAGGAGACGGGGGTCCTCTAGCCTACGTATGGATTGTGGGGAAGAAGGTTGGTGTCGTCGAGGACGGGATTGAACACGGCGAGTTTACCCAGCTTCGGATCCCACAGCGGTGGCGAGATCCTACGTGCTGCTATAATTCACTATGAGGCAATAGCCGTGAACAGGTTACAATGGGTATGATGCCTATTGAAGTTGTCTCTGCCCTAAAGGCTCCCTGGTGGCCGGCTTATATAGGCCGCCAGACCCCAGGGTACAAGGTAAGTACTTGTCCGGCAAGTAAACAGAGTCCTAGACCTAGCCGGCTTAGTTGCCGCCTTCCGTCTTGGGCTCGGTGGCTTGATGGGCTTCGGCCTTCCGCCTTCCTTGGACCGTCCGCCTACTTCCTTGTACGTCAGCTATCTGGGCCGCCCGGCAGGCCTCGGCCTTACCACCCTTGCGCCACCCTGGACTAGCCGGATTGATCCATGTTGGTTATACCCCTAGTTGATATATCCCCAACATTAGCCCCCAGAAAGGTTGAAGTTCTCCAGGCGCCGGCTTCTTCTTGGTTCTTCATCTGCCAATGTTGGCGGCTGCAGGACTTGAACCATTCTGAAAATTAACAAGGCATGCATGTCTTGATGCTGACATGCGGCCGCCTTTATCCATCATGGGAAAAGATGGCTACTCGGCAATCTTTGCCGAGCATTCTTCTTGACGGTTTCCACCTAGCCGGTTCACGACAGTTTGAAAACAGCCTAGGCGGGAATCTCGCCACGATCACAAATTGCGGGAAAAGAGGAGGCGTGGAGATCGTGCAATCATGGGCTGCAACGGATGCTGGACACGTGTCCGACTAAAAATGCCGTTGCACAGGGAGCAACGCCCGGCCCTATAAATAGGTAGCCAAACGGTCCATTTTCTTTACCCAGCCTTTGCTCTCCGTACGCTCTTGCCTCTTCCTCTTCTTCGCTCCTTGCCTCCGAACAAGCTCCGGCGAACTCCTCTCCTCCGACGACCTTTTTCTTGCGGCGATGTCCACCGGCCCAACCTTCTCGACGGCGTCGAGCGGTCCGGCGACCGAGGCCGCGCTCGTGACGTCGATGGGCGGCGCAATAACCCGTCCCGCGGTGACGGCGACGGCGGGCAATGTCACCGCCGTCGTCCCTCGGGCTTCTACCGCGCGCACGCCAGCGGCGGGCTCTTCGGCTCCTCCACCGACCACCACGGCGACGGCGACAGCGGGCGCCCCCGGCGACGAGGAAGAAGAAGCGTCGGACCTCGGGTCCCGCTACTGGCTACCTTCCATCGTCGACGAAGACGCCCTCCAAGATTTGGAGGCTGTCGGCTACCTCCCCACTCGGGAGGATTGCCGGTGGAGGGCCGCCATTGGAGACATCATCCCGGCCCCGGAAGCCGGAGAGCGGGTAATCCTTACCTCCCATCTTGTTAGGGGAATGGCGCTTCCGCCTTCCACCTTTTTTAGCGAGGTTTTGGATCACTACGGGCTCCAGCCCCACAACATTGCACCCAATAGTATATTAGTCTTAGCCGGCTTCACAGCTCTGTTCGAAGGCTACCTAGGTATTAGGCCTAGTTTAGACTTCTTCAGATACTGCTTCCGTTGCCGGCGACAGACGGTGCCGGACGGCGGGCTGGCAACCTGCGGCAGCATCACCTTCAACTGCCGCCAGGGCCGCCAATGGTATCCCAAGATACCATACCTCGAGTCCGTCAAGGGCTGGACCTCCACGTTCTTCTACTGCTAAGATATGGCAGTGCCGGGCCGCCAAGTTGGCATCCCGGCATTCGTCAACGCGCCACCCATGCCTCGACCATGCTGGGACGAGGCGGTGCCCAAGTTGACGGAGGAACTCCGCCTTATTCAAAGGCGGATTGAATTCCTCACGAGGACGATGGCTCCCCCTCAGCTGGATGGGGTCGACACCGTCATTTGCTGGCTCGGCCGGCAAATCCTCCCCCTGCGGTACAGCCCGCACAAGATGTGTCAGTATTCGCCTACTGACACAGCCTCTCTTCGCGTGAGCGAAGAGATATTGCCGGTCGCCGACCTGGCATTCCGGCTCCGCAGCCTCGTCAAGGCGGGGTCGGTGAAGGCGGCTGAGGGCGTGCCCATGCACACCCACGACAACCCTCCCCTCGAGGTAAATATTTTCTTCCTTTGCCCCTTGTTTGATAGCTTTGCCGGCTAGGATTGAGTTCCTTTAACATGTCTTCTTTTTCAGCTCTCCGAGTTGAGGGAGGATGACCTGGCTCCCGACTTCTACGAGTCGGAAGCCGGGAAGACGAAGAAGCGCAAGGCGTCCGGCGCTGCTTCCTCTACGGTGAATGCCGAGAGGAAGAAATGGATCGCGTCGGCTACCGAGCCGACTCTCGCCAACATTGGCGAGAACGCGGGGATTAACATCCCCCGAAGGTACTCAATTCTGCCTTTACCAGACGGCAAACCTTTTCAATACTGGCCAATTGAATGTGCTTGCTTTTTGTTGACAGGGAAAGGGTCGCAACCTCCCGGTTGACGACCATGCTTCTTGGCAAAGGAAAGCGGCCGCAAAGTGGCTCGCTGGCCACCGTGCCGCCAACTCCTCAGCTCCACGCCGGCAGCTTTATGGGTGACGCTCGTCGTCAGCCCCCAGCTCCGGCTTCAGGCGCTCCGCCAAGGGCTCCTTCCGCCGACCGCGCGCCAAAAACTCCGCTACTGCTGGCTGAGGCTACGGCCGATGATGCCGCTCAATCGCGCGCCGCCAACGAAGGTTTGCTGGAGTCGTCTGTCGGCAGGTCTCGGAGGGCAGCCCTGGCTGCGGGAGGCGGCACGGTCAGGGACCCTTGGTCCACCTTTAAGAAGGCCAAGGAGTCGACCTTGGCTTTTGCCCACTTCGCCTCGCAGGCCTTCACCGACTTGGAGGGCGACTTATCTATAAGTTCTTACCACTCCGGCATATACATAGCCTTTCCCCCGAGCACTTAGATGGCAAGTCAAAAGAAATTTTGACTGCCGGCTTAGTGGTTATTCGACAATATGTTATATGCCTTTGTTTTGTCTTGCAGGGCCTTGTGTCCGCCAACGTCGAGCTTGTCTCCTCCCGAGTCGAGATAAACCGACGCTGCCGCGACCTGAAGAAGGAGTGCGAGGCCAAGGACCTGCGGATTGCCGAATTGGAGGCGGCCCGCAAAAAAGATGAAGGTAGGGTTTATCCTTTTCGCCTTCAACTATGCTTTCGACTTATGTTTCCGTCAATCATGTAGCTTAGCGAATCCATATTTGTAGAACTGCTAGACCACGCCCAGGATATCCTGAAGGCGTCCACTGATATGCAAGCTCTTATGAATGAAGTTTCAGACTTGGCGGCCGCCAACTTGGAGTTGAAGGAGGCTCATCGAAAGGAGATGGAGGCCCGGCAACTCAAGTTTGCGCAGGAGTCTAGCCAGCTTACTGGTGAGCTGGAAAGCCTACGCAACAAGTTGGCGGAGGCGGAGAAGACGGCTGCGGAGGAAATCTCCAAGCAGACTTCTCGCGCCCAAACTGCGGAGGGCGCGCTGGCAACTCATATGATTGAGTTGTCTGCTTTCCATAACTCGGTCCTTGGTAATTTCTTGCTCCTTTTTTGATTCTGCCATGTTGCTTTAGCCTGAGCCAAACTAATGGCTTTATTTCTGATGCAGTTCCCGCCGGTTTAGGCGATGACAAGGTTGTCAGCCCCCGCCTGGATCGCCTTGCGCGTCTGGGCGAACTGATCACCGAAACTTTGGCGGCGTCCAAGCGGTTTGCCGCCAAGTTCTTCACTTCGTCCGGCAGCCAGGAGCCGACCGAGTTCAGCGACGTGCCCGCCATCTTGGAGCAGGCGACCAAATTGCACAAAAGCTCGCTGAAGTCGGCGACACGGGGTGGAGCCAAGACCGCCCTTGGGTTGTTCATGGCGCACTACCCCGAGGCGGAGATAGAAGCTGTCACCG
Source organism: Poa annua (assembly GCA_026929855.1). Lineage (NCBI taxonomy): Eukaryota > Viridiplantae > Streptophyta > Magnoliopsida > Poales > Poaceae > Poa > Poa annua. The sequence goes on along the minus strand of CM049427.1, from coordinate 122,809,927 downwards.
AAGGCATGCCGTCAACATATGAAGACGGTAGCGAGGTTGAGCCGGCCGCTGTTCTGGACAGCGTTGCCGGCTACGCCACGCGGGTTGCCGACATGGTGGACACTTCCATCTTCTACCGGCGCCATCATGTGCCTGGCGGAGAGGAAGCTGAAGCTGCCGGCGCGGCCGAGGCGGAGGGGAGTGATAGTTCCGGGGCTGAGGTTGTCAGCCCCCAAGTCTGATGTAGACGCTCCCCCGAGCCATATCTTTTCTGTCCTTGCCTTCTATCAGCCTTACTTGTCGGCCCCTGAAACAATGCAACAATGACTTGTAATATTTGTATATACTTTTGTTGCTGCTTTGCTAGGCGGAAACTAGCTGACAAGTTTTATTTTGTCTGTATTTATATGGCCCGCCTTAATTTTACCCTGACTTATATGCTTGACTTTTTGTATGTTGACGAAACCTCAGCCGGTAAATTTAGCTGAAACAACCAAGCTAGACCATCTGTTTAGAATCAGAGACCAAAGCCAACATGTTGGTGTCAAAGACATACTACTAGGCGAACCACATATAAGTAATCAGAAGTAAAGGAATTAGGCGGCGCAAAAAGTTTGTTTTTGCTTTGGGTTGGCTCGAAAGCTGCAAGTATCTACCAGTTTGAACCTTTGCACGGAGCTAGAAAATAGGTAACTTAGATACATAGGGGAAATATGATTGCAAGAAAAGACAAAAGATGGCATGCATCTCAACACAGATGAGGAACCATAGACTTTTATTTCATAACCATATTTAACTTATTACAGTTATAAATTGCTAAGTGTAGAAAGGACGTAGCTGCTCAATATTCCAAGGCCGTCTTGTTTGCTCGAATGGATCGTCAATGCCTTTCTTGCGCTTGGTTCCCCTTTTTCCTGCCGCCTTCTTGCGCATTTTCTTTTCGTCTTCGTCGCGGATGTAGGCTAGGTAGTAGGAACCATTGAGCAGGGCCTTTGTGACTATAAACGGTCCTTCCCATGGCGGGGATAACTTGTGCAAGCCTTTTCTGTCTTGAATTAGGCGGAGAACCAGGTCACCTGTTCGGAAGCTTCGCTTCCGCACTCTCCGGCTATGATAGCGGCGAAGTTGTTGCTGATACAAGGCGGAGCGATGGAGAGCGACGTCTGTTTCTTCGTCTAGCAGGTCTAGGCTATCCTGTCTTTGTAGCGTACCTGCACTTTAAATAAGGCAGATACCTGTGTATAGTGCAAATCCCTGGATCGATTCATTTGCACACACAGTTTACGATGTAATATCACAACAAAGTATCAATTTTATTACATCGATGATCCAGAATTACAAAATATTCTTTACAAATTGCATAGCATAAAGCTAGCTTTGAAAAGTACACAGCGGAAATACAATAGCAGTGAGTCTCTATAACTTTCATGCTGCCACAGGCGAAAACATGTTGGTTGTAGACTCGAAACCTTTAACGAAACCTCACTCGTCATCTGATCAAATCTGCAATAAGAAAAATATTGCAACAACGTGGGTCAGATTCCATTAAAAATGGAGTCTGGCAAGTGACACTATGGTGGACACTTATGGAATAACTCTAAAGCCTATATGCATATTTGGCTGGTGGAGTTCAAGGCTAATTTGCATAAAGCCAATTTTTCCTACTCTTTTGAAAACACTTTTCTTGAAATCGACGAGTATGGCATGAAAACCATAAATCTCATCTTCCCTTGTTCACCCATCAACTTTTAACTTAGAAATTGGAATGATGGAATCCTCCGTTGACGTCCTTGATCAGCTGCTCAAAATTGTCCGTAACCGGGGACACGGCTAAGTACTTAGTTTTACACTCTGCAGAGGTTGTGCACGTTCACCATTGTACCCATTCAACTCAAGGTATCCTTTACACACCATTTGTGATAAGGAAAGGAGAGAATGAGACGAGATCTTTCAGAAGCATTTTCCCTCCCACCTGGCTTGACCCGTTCCACCTAACATCCCCCTACATCTGCTTGTCAAGCCGGAGAGAGTCCACGCAACATAATTGATCAAGCCAGAGCCCATATGGCAATGGCTGCACTGTAAGCAATCGTCACTCGGAGTTCTTCAGATTCCTCTGTTCCTGGGTGGCCATTCTCAAGTGTACATACTCCAGGAACCATAGACATGGACCTGAGTAGCCACTCAACATAAACCATACAACCACTTACCACCCAGGTGTTTCATTAACTTAGTGGATGTGCACTCTCAGGTAAAATTCACCATGCTCACAGCCCTAAGTAGAATAGAAATTCATCCTAGGCGAAGACAGCCATGAGCACAGTCCTGAGTAGTCACTTAACATTTTGTAAAAACCTTTCATCAATTGCATAGCATCAATATTCTGCTAAGTATGTTATAGGAACCTAGACACAGGAATAAGGGATTCTACACAGGTTTAGCATAGCAACACATGCATATAAAAATACACTAAGTAATGCATAAGAAATAATAGGAAGTTTATGAGGTGTGCCACTTGCCTTTGAATGTTGTCGTTGTTCACAACTCTTTTCAACGATACTCGGGACTCTCCGTTCAGTCTAAACAATACAAACAAACAACAATACAACAATCATAAAACAACACAACACCTACAAATAAGTTTCTCAAACTTCTAAGGAAAACATGACATGCATGATATGCAAGTTATTTCTAAGGACTAGAGATGCATGCCATGCCATGAAAAATCTTTTAAGTTAATGTAAGGCAAATAGGTGGGTCAAGAATGACTAAGGACTAAGGTCTTAAGTTGGATAAACATACTTTGTTTTATATCTTCTTGAAACAAGCACTCTAATGGCTTAGCCATGATGTGCAAAATACTTAGAGAAAAATACTAAGTCTATAAGGTGATCAGCAATTACTATCAACTCTTTGTAAATTGGATATTCGCTAAAGTGAGAGAGACAGACACCCGGCCAGCCACTTAAATTGTGGAACAGGTCTCATGTACGTGGACATGTAAGGTTTGTTTCCTGGCCGCTTCATCTCACTATGCCGCTAGGATCCAACAACTTCAAGATGATAACATCATGATCAAAATTTGTTTAAGCCTAAAAGACAAGATTAGGAAAGAGGGAAAAGATAGAAAGAAAGATGTAGTTGTCCTCCAGGCTTCATCTCCAGACTTGTAACTTTCTTCTGAATGATGTCTTGATTGAGTTCTTGGTAGTCTTGATGAATCTTCAGACTTGATGATTCTTGTATCCTCGAGGCTGGTCTTGGATTTACTTAGTCTTCATGAAGTCTCAGAAGAGAAGAAAAGACAGAGAGAGAGACTTAGAAAATAAAAGGGAGGTTGGCCTTCTTGAACTTCTTCTCACTTTTCCTCTAAGTGCTTGACATCTTGAGAATGCTTCCAGAGTCTGTTTTCTTCTAAGTCCTTCATGAAGTCTCAGAGAAAAGAGAGAGAGAGAGAGAGAGCAAGACTTGGAAAATATTTCTGGTTGGTCTTCATGAACTTCTTCTTGATTTTCTTCTAAGTGTTTCTTCTCCTTGAAGATACTTCTGAAGTCTTGTTTTTGGCTAAGTCCTGCATTGGTCTTCCAGTTCCATGTTGAAAATCCTAAGTGTCTAAATGTATAGCACTTTTCCCAAAATACTAAGTTTGAAAATAATCCTAACTTAGAGAAAAGGGGGAGGAGTTTTACTTATGGAACTATAACTATAAAATATGCTATGCATGAAATGCAATTTTTAAATCACAAGCAACATAACCCTAATTTTTATAGCATATGCATAAAGTTATAGTTTGCAATTTATTTAGTTTCTAATTTGCAAAACATAATAACAGGAAACATATAGATTAAAGTTTTATGTGTTTTATATTTTATAACACAATTTTCTTTATAGATGGTGTTAATAGCCAGAGGTGGTTTAATTATATTTAATGCAATTTGATTTAATCAAAAATAATATTTCTATCAAAAGTTATTTCAAAATTAGTCAAACTATTCAAATTAACTCACATCTATGAAATCATTCAAAAATTACTCAAAAATGTTTTATAGCAGTGGCAGTAACTTACAAATATTCTAAAGTTTCTAAAACATATTTATTTGCAATTTTTGGATTTATAGATTTAAAGTTATTACAAATATCTTCAAATTCACCATTTGAAATTTGAATATTTTATACTAAGTTAACTTTGAATTTTGTCAGATCCAAAATATTCTACATGTCAAGAGCTTTCCAAATATATAAAAATTATTAAATTTGGAGTTGTGGTTAAAAAGGTGTTTTAGATCTAAGTGACAGGGGTGTTTCTGTAAAATTACCAATTAAATTTAATTAAGGAAATTGTTTTCCACGTGGCAGCTGACTGGGCAGTGACGTGGCTGCCACGCGGCGCTGACGTGGATAAGTTACAGATCTGGGCCGTCAGATCTGGATCTGACGGTCCAGATCGGATCGTACCGCTTCGTCCTCGGCATCTAATCTGCACCGTCAGATCTAGATCGAAGGGCTATCGTTGCATACCAGAAGGTGGCGGCACGGTGGCTACCGGCGATGAGGAAGACGACGGCGCGGCCTCGGTCGACGACGGATTCGTCGCTCCGGTGACTCCCTTGCTCGGTGGAGACGACGGCGACGCGCGGCGTGCCGCGACGGAGGAGATGGAAGTGGCGGCGTCGTCGATTGCGTGCGAGGGCAGCGAGGATACGAGGCCGGAGTGGTTCAAACGCCGGTGACCTTCGGGTCGTGCTCTCGCCTCCACTTTGGCTGCAGGACAGGAGCGAGGAAGGGGTCAGAAGGTGCGCACGGACGCGGCGAGGCAGATGGGCGTGGTCTCGGAGACGGGGAGGATTTACCTCGCCGGGAAACGGAGGAAAACGGCGGCGGCTTCGAGCTTCTCCGGCGAGCAACCGTGGCGTCCTGGGGGCGTTCTGAGCTAGGGTTCAAGAGGGAAAAGCGGCGGCGGGTTCTGGGGTTTATGTAGGGGCTTCAGGAGATCGTATCCCGCACGAATCGGAGAGGAAATCGACTCTGATTCGATTTGATCTTCGGCGCCAGATTCGGACAGAGGTTGGAGATGATCTGCTGACGTCAGCATGACGTCAGCAAGTATTTTCTTTTTCTGATTTTTTATTTATTTAATTCATATCTTCTGATTTATAACTCCAAATGATGTCAAATAAATTTCTAAAAATTTGTAAATTTATTATCTTTCTGTTAAACCAATTGTGGGCATGTTTTGAATATTTTGAAAATTAATATTTTGAAATATTGATTAATTACCAATTTGACACTTAAAGTCAAATTTGAATTTCTATCCTATTTAAATTTTCTTTTGGCTAAATAAATTTGTAAAATACCCACATTTCAATATGTTTGGATTTAAGTTATTTAAACTTATTTTGCTGAAATCATTCATCTTTATTTTGGCATAATATTAAAGAACTAAATATAAAAATGTTTAGGAAATGTGAAATATAGGGTATTCATTTTTAATTGAAAATAATTTGTGCAACATTATATTTTAATTATGATAATTCATTTGAAAACTTCATAACAACTTTGGAAAGGATTTTTGTTTTAATTCTATTCTTATTTAGAATATATTAATCATTTCATGCTTTGAAATTAGATGAAATTCATTTAAGCAAATGAATTGTTTATTTGGCTAATTCATTTATTTAAATTTTATGAAGTTTTAAAGTTATACACTATAGGCTTATAATTTCCAAACTATATTTTGAACTTAGTTAAAGGAATGAAAACCATTTAGTAATTATATACCATTTTGAATAATCTTATATTTATGAATAGATATGGCTAAGTGGTTTAATTCAAATACTTATAAAGAAACTAATTTATTTAAAATAAAATGAATTATAGTTTGTAAAATATTTGTCAAATTATATTTTAAGGTTTTTGAAATACAGTGGATAATAAAATGTTTAAACTGTGACATTTGAAATATTAAACTCGTGTTTGAAGTCTTTCATAGTTGGTTTCCTTATGCATTTAATATTTTATCTTAATAAAAGGAAAAGTTTAAAATTTTAGTGATTTTTGAACATTCCAAAATGTTGGGATGTTACAGACTACCACTCTTAAAAGGAATCTCGTCCCCGAGATTCGGAGAAGCTAGAAAGACAAAGCAATTGTTTGATTGATTCTGATAACTCGAGATGTTTTGGGAAATGAAATTTCTGACATGAAACTTGAAAACTTGTAGGGGAAAAAAAAATTTGATTGGGGGGAAGGCTAGAAGATTGTTTGGGATCTTTGGGTTTAATAGGTTGAGTTTGAATATTCTAGGTGGCTACCACCCTTAAAAGAAAAGTTTTGTTGATAATTCAACATCCTAATGCACAACCATAAATCAAGATAATCCCTTACAAACATCATCTAACAAACATCAAGCAACATGGTTCAAACACAAGCAACACATACGTAAAATTTCAAACTTCTTTTGAGAAATCGAACTAATCGTTTATCGAATGAAAGGTCGGGGAAGTACAAAAGCAACAGTACTGCCATACCACAATTTGATAGGTCAATACTCTAAATTGATACGATAAGCTAAATAAGATAATGGTGGTCTCTCTAACATGGTTTTGATTGCTACACTTATCCCTCCTAATTATTACGCTTGCGTTTTATTGCGTGGTTCTTTGCCACAGGCGTGACTTCTTCCTCAGTTGACTCTTCAAACAGCACCTCTTCGGGGTCTTCTTCCACTGGTCCTTCCTCCTTCGTAGCTGCAGATACAGTCGCATCTCCAGTGCCTTGGTCACCTCCTTCTTGAGCTACTGGCGGTGGTGGAGGTGGAGTGAGTTGCGCCTCAAGCATGGCAATTTGCTCATCCTTGCCAAGGTTCTCCAAATGTAGGTCATGGATGAGTTCCACCAACTGACCAATAAGATTTTCAGAAGCTTGGAGTTCTTGGGTCTTTGCGTGAATCACGGCTTGTGCATGATCTGCGACGTCATAAGTCTGTTGGACTCTCCTGGTCAGACAGTTGATAAGATAATCCAAGTCTTCAAACGTCTTGTTAACGAGGGGCAGGTCCAGGCGATTTCCCGTGTGAGCCATCGAGAGACCATGTGCATTCCTCTTCCCAAAAGCACGGAAGGGCGATCCTGGTGCTAGCTTGAATCGATACTTGTAACACAGACGAGCCATTAAGTCCACCATAGCTATGTTCACCCCCTCAATCCACTCTGGGTAGTAGGTGACATAGTCCACGGCTCGAAGTCTGGCATCGTAGGATCCGGGGTCATGATGGTGCGTATTTCCCAACGTATCCCATGGGGTATGTTGGTCTCCTCCTTCCTTCCTCGGAAATAGGGTGGTGGTAGCTTCAATACACTTGTCAACCTAGACAGCTGTCTCCCAAAGATGGAACCCGACAAAACTCCAGCATACGCAGTCTCAGTGTATTCTCCCATCTAGAATTTTGAACAGGTAAGAGTATTAGAATTTAAGAGAAAAGGGAAAGATGCAAGACAAGATAAATAATGTAACACCATATTAAAGAAAAGTTCAAGATTCACTCATGTTTTGGAAACCTAGTTTAGTTAACTATTTAACCTTTGGGGTCTTAGTCCAATCCTAGGGGTTTCGAACCTACATGCAACACAATGCTCTGATACCATCTGTAGCGTACCTGCACTTTAAATAAGGCAGATACCTGTGTATAGTGCAAATCCCTGGATCGATTCATTTGCACACACAGTTTACGATGTAATATCACAACAAAGTATCAATTTTATTACATCGATGATCCAGAATTACAAAATATTCTTTACAAATTGCATAGCATAAAGCTAGCTTTGAAAAGTACACAGCGGAAATACAATAGCAGTGAGTCTCTATAACTTTCATGCTGCCACAGGCGAAAACATGTTCGTTGTAGACTCGAAACCTTTAACGAAACCTCACTCGTCATCTGATCAAATCTGCAATAAGAAAAATATTGCAACAACGTGGGTCAGATTCCATTAAAAATGGAGTCTGGCAAGTGACACTATGGTGGACACTTATGGAATAACTCTAAAGCCTATATGCATATTTGGCTGGTGGAGTTCAAGGCTAATTTGCATAAAGCCAATTTTTCCTACTCTTTTGAAAACACTTTTCTTGAAATCGACGAGTATGGCATGAAAACCATAAATCTCATCTTCCCTTGTTCACCCATCAACTTTTAACTTAGAAATTGGAATGATGGAATCCTCCGTTGACGTCCTTGATCAGCTGCTCAAAATTGTCCGTAACCGGGGACACGGCTAAGTACTTAGTTTTACACTCTGCAGAGGTTGTGCACGTTCACCATTGTACCCATTCCACTCAAGGTATCCTTTACACACCATTTGTGATAAGGAAAGGAGAGAATGAGACGAGATCTTTCAGAAGCATTTTCCCTCCCACCTGGCTTGACCCGTTCCACCTAACATCCCCCTACATCTGCTTGTCAAGCCGGAGAGAGTCCACGCAACATAATTGATCAAGCCAGAGCCCATATGGCAATGGCTGCACTGTAAGCAATCGTCACTCGGGGTTCTTCAGATTCCTCTGTTCCTGGGTGGCCATTCTCAAGTGTACATACTCCAGGAACCATAGACATGGACCTGAGTGGCCACTCAACATAAACCATACAACCACTTACCACCCAGGTGTTTCATTAACTTAGTGGATGTGCACTCTCAGGTAAAATTCACCATGCTCACAGCCCTAAGTAGAATAGAAATTCATCCTAGGCAAAGACAGCCATGAGCACAGTCCTGAGTAGTCACTTAACATTTTGTAAAAACCTTTCATCAATTGCATAGCATCAATATTCTGCTAAGTATGTTATAGGAACCTAGACACAGGAATAAGGGATTCTACACAGGTTTAGCATAGCAACACATGCATATAAAAATACACTAAGTAATGCATAAGAAATAATAGGAAGTTTATGAGGTGTGCCACTTGCCTTTGAATGTTGTCGTTGTTCACAACTCTTTTCAACGATACTCGAGACTCTCCGTTCAGTCTAAACAATACAAACAAACAACAATACAACAATCATAAAACAACACAACACCTACAAATAAGTTTCTCAAACTTCTAAGGAAAACATGACATGCATGATATGCAAGTTATTTCTAAGGACTAGAGATGCATGCCATGCCATGAAAAATCTTTTAAGTTAATGTAAGGCAAATAGGTGGGTCAAGAATGACTAAGGACTAAGGTCTTAAGTTGGATAAACATACTTTGTTTTATATCTTCTTGAAACAAGCACTCTAATGGCTTAGCCATGATGTGCAAAATACTTAGAGAAAAATACTAAGTTTATAAGGTGATCAGCAATTACTATCAACTCTTTGTAAATTGGATATTCGCTAAAGTGAGAGAGACAGACACCCGGCCAGCCACTTAAATTGTGGAACAGGTCTCATGTACGTGGACATGTAAGGTTTGTTTCCTGGCCGCTTCATCTCACTATGCCGCTAGGATCCAACAACTTCAAGATGATAACATCATGATCAAAATTTGTTTAAGCCTAAAAGACAAGATTAGGAAAGAGGGAAAAGATAGAAAGAAAGATGTAGTTGTCCTCCAGGCTTCATCTCCAGACTTGTAACTTTCTTCTGGATGATGTCTTGATTGAGTTCTTGGTAGTCTTGATGAATCTTCAGACTTGATGATTCTTGTATCCTCGAGGCTGGTCTTGGATTTACTTAGTTTTCATGAAGTCTCAGAAGAGAAGAAAAGACAGAGAGAGAGACTTAGAAAATAAAAGGGAGGTTGGCCTTCTTGAACTTCTTCTCACTTTTCCTCTAAGTGCTTGACATCTTGAGAATGCTTCCAGAGTCTGTTTTCTTCTAAGTCCTTCATGTAGTCTCAGAGAAAAGAGAGAGAGAGAGAGAGAGAGAGCAAGACTTGGAAAATATTTCTGGTTGGTCTTCATGAACTTCTTCTTGATTTTCTTCTAAGTGTTTCTTCTCCTTGAAGATACTTCTGAAGTCTTGTTTTTGGCTAAGTCCTGCATTGGTCTTCCAGTTCCATGTTGAAAATCCTAAGTGTATAAATGTATAGCACTTTTCCCAAAATACTAAGTTTGAAAATAATCCTAACTTAGAGAAAAGGGGGAGGAGTTTTACTTATGGAACTATAACTATAAAATATGCTATGCATGAAATGAAATTTTTAAATCACAAGCAACATAACCCTAATTTTTATAGCATATGCATAAAGTTATAGTTTGCAATTTATTTAGTTTCTAATTTGCAAAACATAATAACAGGAAACATATAGATTAAAGTTTTATGTGTTTTATATTTTATAACACAATTTTCTTTATAGATGGTGTTAATAGCCAGAGGTGGTTTAATTATATTTAATGCAATTTGATTTAATCAAAAATAATATTTCTATCAAAAGTTATTTCAAAATTAGTCAAACTATTCAAATTAACTCACATCTATGAAAGCATTCAAAAATTACTCAAAAATATTTTATAGCAGTGGCATTAATTTACAAATATTCTAAAGTTTCTAAAACATATTTATTTGCAATTTTTGGATTTATAGATTTAAAGTTATTACAAATATACTCAAATTCACATTTTGAAATTTGAATATTTTATACTAATTTAACTTTGAATTTTGTCAGATCCAAAATATTCTACATGTCAAGAGCTTTCCAAATATATAAAAATTATTAAATTTGGATTTGTGGTTAAAAAGTTGTAAGAGATCTAAGTGACAGGGGTGTTTCTGTAAAATTACCAATTAAATTTAATTAAGGAAATTGTTTTCCACGTGGCAGCTGACTGGGCAGTGACGTGGCTGCCACGCGGCGCTGACGTGGATAAGTTACAGATCTGGGCCGTCAGATCTGGATCTGACGGTCCAGATCGGATCGTACCGCTTCGTCCTCGGCATCTAATCTGCACCGTCAGATCTAGATCGAAGGGCTATCGTTGCATACCAGAAGGTGGCGGCGCGGTGGCTACCGGCGATGAGGAAGACAACGGCGCGGCCTCGGTCGACGACGGATTCGTCGCTCCGGTGACTCCCTTGCTCGGTGGAGACGACGGCGACGCGCGGCGTGCGGCGACGGAGGAGATGGAAGTGGCGGCGTCGTCGATTGCGTGCGAGGGCAACGAGGATACGAGGCCGGAGTGGTTCAAACGCCGGTGACCTTCGGGTCGTGCTCTCGCCTCCACTTCGGCTGCAGGACAGGAGCGAGGAAGGGGTCAGAAGGTGCGCACGGACGCGGCGAGGCAGATGGGCGTGGTCTCGGAGACGGGGAGGATTTACCTCGCCGGGAAACGGAGGAAAACGGCGGCGGCTTCGAGCTTCTCCGGCGAGCAACCGTGGCGGCCTGGGGGCGTTCTGAGCTAGGGTTCAAGAGGGAAAAGCGGCGGCGGGTTCTGGGTTTATGTAGGGGCTTCAGGAGATCGTATCCCGCACGAATCGGAGAGGAAATCGACTCTGATTCGATTTGATCTTCGGCGCCAGATTCGGACAGAGGTTGGAGATGATCTGCTGACGTCAGCATGACGTCAGCAAGTATTTTCTTTTTCTGATTTTTTATTTATTTAATTCATATCTTCTGATTTATAACTCCAAATGATGTCAAATAAATTTCTAAAAAATTGTAAAATTATTATCTTTCTGTTAAACCAATTGTGGGCATGTTTTGAATATTTTTGAAAATTAATATTTTGAAATATTGATTAATTACCAATTTGACACTTAAAGTCAAATTTGAATTTCTATCCTATTTAAATTTTCTTTTGGCTAAATAAATTTGTAAAATACCCACATTTCAATATGTTTGGATTTAAGTTATTTAAACTTATTTTGCTGAAATCATTCATCTTTATTTTGGCATAATATTAAAGAACTAAATATAAAAATGTTTAGGAAATGTGAAATATAAGGTATTCATTTTTAATTTAAAATAATTTGTGCAACATTATATTTTAATTATGATAATTCATTTGAAAACTTCATAACAACTTTGGAAAGGATTTTTGTTTTAATTCTATTCTTATTTAGAATATATTAATCATTTCATGCTTTTAAATTAGATGAAATTCATGTTTAAAGAGATTTAACATGACACCAACAAACCCACAAACAAAGCATATAAACACAATTGATGTTATTATTAGGGTACAAAGTGAATAACGCTAAACATATGCAAACAAGGCACCACACATTATCAAAGTGGTTTAATCAAGTCATTATGATTGAGTTAAGGTTCTGATCTTCAAAAGTTGACTAGTAATATTAATGCAATTTTACTAACTAGAAACAGAGAATTAAAATAATACTTTTAGTAGATAATATTGCTGTTTTGGGAGATAGATCATATCTCCTGGGATAATGTTGAGAACATCAAATCCTTCTACCACAGTACTCCTAGTAGCTATAGCAAGCTAGGGAAATTGAATTTGCATCAAAAGTTATTACTGAACATGAGTTAAAAATCATACAAATGCTACTGGTTTCAAAACCAAAAAGATTGTAGCTTTAGTTTTAGGAATCTCCTACATGCAAGGTTAATTTCTATGGATAGGTATTGAATTAAGCTTTCTGTAGAAAGTGGACTCACTCAATTTGGACACTCTTAGCTCCATATATTTCAGTTTTAGTGAAACAAATATGTTTTACAATAATAGTGTACCTAATAATGTATAGATTATTTTTATACCAATCCAGGGTTGCATGTTAAAGAAAACACAAAGCTACTCCACAAAAATACTCCTAAACTATTTGCACAAACATATAAAGCACAAACAAGTAAAACTAGACACATGCAAATAAAAGAAAATAGGAATATCCATTTCAAAGTGTAATAACCTACTATTTAAGAAACTATTCTACCAAGAGCAAAATATGAGAGGTAAATTTCTACCAAGCTAGTATATGATAGCTAATACCAATATCTACCACATGCAATTGGATTTACTCCAAAAATAATTTTAAATAAAGATTTAAAATTCAACAAATTGCTACTGATGTCTTTTTTAAACTTTATAGAACTTTATTTAGACACATCTCCTGCATGCAAGGCTTATAGATCTCGGTAGGTATTCTCCTAAGCTTTCCATAGAACTAAAGTTTGCAGGATTTGGATTTATAAAACTCAAGTTATTAAGTAAATGGTGCAAAAACCACTTTTAACAAGATTGCACATATCACACTCATACAAATATATTTTTGAGAAGGGCCAGTGCCACATGATTGAGAAAACACATATGTATGCTACAAAATTTATTTAACAATTTTTGCATGCGTAGATCTACCAGAAATGAATTAAATCTGAGCTAGTAATTCTCTGGAAATAATCAGGGAAATTGTTTTAGAAGGAAAAACAATGGAACGGGCCCGATCCGGAGCAGGCCGTTCCGCTCGGACCCGGGCCGGCCCAGCGCGGAGCGCGGGAAAGAGAGGGGTATGCAGCCGCCCGATCAGATCTGGACGCACAGGATTAAATCAAGCTGAATCAAACGACAACCGTTGATCTAAAGATCAACGACTTAGAGTCGTCTTCTTCCTCACGACAAGGAACAGAGCGCAGGCTCTGCTCACCTAGAGGCTTGGCGGGACGACTAGGAGGGGTGGAGGTGGATGCAGAGCTCGAGGGATGCAGGGGAGGTCGAGGTTGGGGAGGAGAAACTCCCGAACGAAGGCGCGGTCGAAGGTGTCCGTCGCGGCCACGTCGCGCTCTTGACGACTCCCGAGTACCTGGAACCAAATGCTGGTGTCTCAGAGGTAGAATGCAGGGAGGGGAATGAGCTGGAGCAAAAATAAGGACAAGAGGGGGTCGGAGCCGGCGGCATTAGTGCTCGCAAGAGCTCGGGACCGAGCGGCGGTTTTCTTCGATTCCGAGCAGAAGAGAGCGAGAGCTCAAAAGATCTGGCAGGGGGTGGGTGAGTGGAAGTGTGGGAATGCAATGGGCAAGGTTTGACGTGCTGTGGTGACCTCGGATGCTTTAGAGAGGAGTTGGCTGGTCCACGGTGCTCCGAGGGCACAAACAACAGAGGGAAGAGGCATGGCTCGTGATTGGAGGAGAGGGGCGGTGGAGGAGCGTCTCTGGCACTGTAGCAAGGCTTGGAGTCTAGCAAATGGCTCAGAGCCGATGGAGGGGAGTGGAGTTATGGAGAGGAGGTTTCCTGCTTGCCAAGTGCTCGATGAAAAGCCAGAAAGAAAAAGACAAAGAGTTGTTGTGCTAGGGTTCGGACAAGGTCGTGGCTAAGGGTTTACAGAGGGATGGAGGTGAAGTGCACACCCCAAACCACCTTGTTGGACAAGGTTTGAAGGATGTGTTTAGTCGTTGATGAATTTGGGCTGATTGGACTTGGCTACTTTGCAAGGATGAAGCAGTCATTCAATTGATGGGAAAATTTGGAGATAAAAGAAGTTGATTAGAGGGGGTATAGGTTCAACATTCTGATTACAAGTTTACGTCAAAAAGGTTCAATAACAACTATAAACAAAAAAGGCAAATTGCTATGCTATAAACTAGATATGGTCACCTTAAGATTATGCACTCAACTCAAACAAGAATAAGTGATCAAACATTTTTGAAAGTAATCAAGAATGATAAAAGTGGGAAGTAGAGGTGGTGAGGATAAAGTTAGGTGAGATGCATTTACAAATATTAATGAATAAACACTAATTGGCTTTCTCTAGAAATGCTATAAATTAACATGAGTGAAGATAGATCTTCTACCATTTTGAAAATAGAAATTTAGGAAATATCAACACCAAACAACCTTACAAAAGGTAACACATTCCATTCATGCAAGACAAACAAATCAAACACGTATATCCCCATTTAAACCATAACATTGAATGTGAACTCATAAAACACCACATGAACTCTCATAAAATAACAAACTCATGGGAAAACAATTTAAGCACATAACATATAGCTCAACCACACATGCAAATAGATAAATATTCCCACTTTAAGTTAAACCACTATATTAGTGAGGTGGTGATCAATACAATAATGACAAGATTTTTATGGAAAGAAGGCTAAACCAGTTCCTAGTAATAATTTCCAAAGACATATTCAATTAGGAGTTTTTTTTGAAATGGAAACTGCTAAGACTAGCAACACATTAAAATCAAAATATATCCTAGCCTCTTATATAATCTTTTGTAGTTTTGCAAACATATAACTTTGGAAATACTTTCATTTTCTCAATTAAACTGCCTTTGGGCAATTGTTAAAATCAAGACCTCATGCTGACTATAGTTTGTTAAGAATAAGATAGGAGAAGATATATGCATTGTTTGGATTGTCATAATCCTGGATTTTCATAAGTCATATTATAACTTGAGTTTTAAGGTTGATAGCTAGAGTGATCATCTACACAAAGACAAATCAAAACAATACAAGACAAACAAAGGAAACAGGAGTGAAAAACATTCATCAGTAATGCATTTCAAAAAGTTTTTGTGGCCTCAGAATTTTGGATCCTTTAAAATTTAGTTGTTGCTGCTTCCAAAATTTGGGGCGTTACACCAGTCCATAGAGTAAATATCAGATTTTGAACAGTTTTGATCTCAACTAACAAGCCTAGTGCGTAGTGGACTACAGATGCCAATACTACAAATATTTTTGCAAAGACAATTTTAGACTATGTTTATGATAGATATATGGAGTTAAACTAATTCTAAATTATTATGTCAACTCCCACTCAAAAACAACATCCCTCTAGTCGTTTAGTGATTACACGAACCAAATTCACTACACCAATAACCGATCATCACGAGAGATGGTGCAGCTGCAAAGGCGAACATCGACCATGTTGATCATACCATCCATATGACTCATGCTTTACCTTTCGGTTACGTGTTCCGAGACCATGTCTGTACATGCTAGGCTCGCCAAGTAGAACCGTAGTATTTGCGTGTGTAAATCTTGCTTACACCCGTTGTATGCGAACGTTGAGTCTATCACACCCGATCATCACGTGGTGCTTCGAAACGACGAACTTTCTTAATGGTGCATACTAAGGAAGAACACATTATTATCTTGATATTAACTGTGAGAGGGATCATCTTATAATGCTACCGTCGCGATCTAAGCAAAGATCTAAGCAAAATAAGATGCATAAAAAGATTAACATCACATGCATGGATAATGTGATATGATATGGTCCTTCTCGCACTTAATCTCTATCTTGTGCATCTTGGCATGATCTCCATCATTCCACCGGCGTGGCACCAAGGTCCATGGCGCCTCCTTCTTGATTGTACTCCAAATTTACAACATATCATCTAGATATGATATTTAGCACGCAGGCCATAAATTAAAAAAGACAACCATTTGGCTCCTGCCGGTTTGTCATAATTTACAAAAGGTATCATCTCATACATCAAATTTGTAACTTTGACCATATCACATCACATGCCCTGCAAAAACAAGTTAGACGTTCTCTAATTTATATTTGCATATTTTACGTGGCTTAGGGCTTTCGAAGATAGAACTGTTCTTACCTACGAACATGAAACCACAACGGTGATGAAAATATTATTAGCAACCCGTTCTATTTTATATCTTAACTATAGTGGGAGAGACAGACACCCGCAAAGCCACTTATGCAAAACAAGTTGCATGTCAATCATGGAACAAGTCTCATGTACGTGGAAATGTAAGGTTAGTCCGGGCCGCTTCATCCCACTATGCCACTAAGATACAAAATATACAAAGGAAGCAATAACATGATCATCAACGCCCACATACACATATGTGTTCTACCCGTACAAAACATCTACGCATAGACACGGCTCTGATACCACTGATGGGTTCGTAGCAAAGAAAACAAAAAAATTCCTACGGTGAGAACAAACCAACAAGCCAAGATCTAATCTAAGAGATGCTCGAAACGAGTGGAACATATTCCAAGAGAAACTCACCCTCGAAGACCGTAAGCGTTTCGAGAATAATTCTCGTGGATGATGTAGTCGTTCACTCTCCGATCTCAAGATCGTGAAGATGTGCGTTGCAACGGGCAGCGCCTCCGTACTCTGTCACACGTACGGCTTGATGACGACCTTCGTTCCCTCGATCCAGCGGGGCAGCGGAAGTAGTAGAACCACCAAGGAACACCAACATCACGACGGCGTGGTGTGGTGGAGAACTAAACGGCCATGGCTTTGCCAAGCGGATGGCCGAGAGGTGGAGCAGCGGGAGGAGGGAGAGAGGATCAAGTGTGTTCTCAAAAGGGAGCTCCCACCCCTCTATATATAGGACAGGGGTGTGGTTGGGTCGCTGCCCCTAGGGGTGACTCCACCTCTTCCCTCTTGATGTGAGTGGAGCATCCACTCATGCCCACTCATTCTCTTTTAATCTCCACTCAAAAATCCCAAGGGTTTTTCTTTATTAAATATAACAATTTCATTTCTTTTTAGTATTTGTTAATTCTATTAACAAACATTAACACTTACCCCCTTGGTTCATTTGTTAATTCTATTAACAACCATTGTCAACCATTGACCATTAACCCCTTGAACTATTTCAATATTACCCGAAACAATTTTGGTGATGTCCAAACTTTTCTCCGAAATTCCGTGTCAACCCAAAAGCGTCGACAAACCTTAAGTGTGTCACCCTACGGTTCGTGAATAAAGTAGACATGATCGAGACACCTCTACGATCAATAGTCAACAGCGGGATCTGGAGATCCATAATGACTCCTACATATTCGACGATGAATCTTGTGATCGTGTGAACCAAAAACGTCATAACCAATTCCTTTTGTCTCGTGATATTTTACTTGTCCGAGATCCGATCATTGGTATCATATATACCTTGTTCGATCTCGTTCCCGACAAGTACTCTTTACTCGTTTTGTGATATGACATCCTTGTGACCTAGTCACGTGCTTGCAAGCGGTGTCGATGTGATAAGTATATCTCTCCGTCATCTGGATGGACAAATCCCACTTCTTGATCCATGAGCCTCAACTAATACTTTCGGAATACCCAACGCCACCTTTATAGTCACCCTGTTACGGTGTGACATTTGATGTCATCAAAGCATTCTTCCGGTGTTAGTGATTGACATGATCTCATTGTCTAAGGATTAGGGTTACTTCGTAAGCTCAGTACAACAATATAAACTTAATGACTTCATCGTATTGATATACTTAATTTGGGTGTGCGTTCATCATATCATTCTCATAATGACGTGATCCCGTTATTAACAACATCCAATGTTCATGATCAGGAAACCTTGATCATCCGTTAATCAACGAGCTAGTTAAACAAGAGACATTACTAGGACCCCTATTTGTTCATACAATTCTAGCATGAGAAATAAACATTTATCACAAACATGGAATAAGATAATAACCACTTTATTATTGCCTCTCGGGCATATTCCTTTCACTTTCTGTCACTGCCCCAGATTTAATAGAGACATGAACCTACTATGGAGCATAAATACCCCCTCTTGGAGTTACGAGCATCTACTTGGCCAAAGCTCACACAAGTAACATAGAGCATGCAAGATCATTAAATAGAACACACATGATATATTATGAAGAAATAACTTTAGTACTCAATATTCATCGGATCCCAGCAAACACAACATGGAGAATTACATAAAGATGATCTTGATCATGATAGGCAGATCACAAGATCTAAACATGATAGCACAAGAGGAGAAGACAACCATCTAGCTACTGCTATGGACCAGTAGTCCAAGGTAGACTACTCACGCATCAGTCCGGAGGCGGTCATGGCGACGTAGAGGCCTCCGGGGACGATTCCCCCTCCCAGCAGGGTGCCGGGGAGCAGTTCTAATCTCTCCCGAATTGGTGTTGACGACGGCGGCGGCTCAGGACCCATGGAGGAAAAAGTGATTAACCGTGCTCTGTTTTTAGGCCAGGGGGTTTATATGGGCGAAAGACCTAGGTCGGTGGGCGCCTGAGGGCACCACACCACCGCCCGGCGCGGCAGGCATGGGGCCCACGCCACGAGGTGATGTGGCGGCCTCGTGGCCCCACTTCGTCTTATCTTCGGTTTTCCTGGATGCATATATTCCAAAAATAATTCCTGGTTGACTCGTGTCCAATTTGGCGGATATTTCCTTCAGAGCTTTTTCTTAAACCAAAAACAGCAAAAAACAGGGAACTGGCACTATGGCATCTTGTTAATAAGTTAGTCCCAAAAAATGCATAAAACTATATAAAGTACATATAAAACATGTAATAACATTATATAACATAGCATGGAACACAAGAAATTATTGATACGTTGGAGACGTATCAACATCCGCAAGCTTAGTTCGACTCGTCCCGAGTAGGCAAGAACGATAAAAGAAGAATAATTTCTGAAGTGACATGCTTAAACACAATCTTGATCATGTAATAATGTAAGGCATGTAAACTGAGATCAAATGAATAAGGGATGTAGTTTATATTGATATCAAACGAGTAATGAATAAACAAGTAGGTGAAGCAAGCACAACTTTCAATGATATAGTACTAGATAGCAATCAACCGTGCAAAGTAGATATTAGAGATGATTTAAGCTTCAAGCACAACAATAAAATCATCTAATGCTTCCAACAAACATGACAACTTTATGAAAGGATCAAGTCAAGTAATAGCATTATGCACGTAGAAGATCAATATATTATTTGTTCAAAAGAAACAAGCAAGCGTTCAACTTTGGTTCCTGGCACCAGGATGTTATGGTTAAGAGAATGTTAACGAAGGTTTGGAAGGCCAACATAAGAAAGGCTCACAAAGCTGTAGATGATCATTAGACAAGAGAAAGTCATACAATCGAAGCTATGCAAGGAGTAGTGATTGCCATACAACGGATGCACAATGAGCTAGAAGCATATGAAAGCTCTCCAATGTAACTAGTGGGGGGTGCATCCAACTTGCTTGCTCACGAAGACCTAGAGCACTCTTGAGAAGGCTCATCATTGGAATATACAAGCCAAGTTCTATAGTGTAAAGTTCCCCACATAGTTATGCAACTAAGACATGAAAACTCTCATGTATGGAGTAAAGGTGCTAAACAAATGATATGGTGCTATAACACGAGCTCAAGTGATGACTATAGATCATATGGTGCTATAACATGAGCACAAGTGTGTGGTAAAGAATAGTAATGCTGCCCCCTTTTTTCTCTTTTTTCTATTTTTTTTTGTTTCTCTTTTCGATGGCCTCCATGGCTCTTTTCACTTTAAGGGGCAAGCATCCTAATATGATACATGATGCATGACAACACATAATGAGGATAAAACAACATACTGATGATATAAGTAACTAATATGAATGTGCCATAAGAATATATATGACAACATTGCCTTTGCTAGTGTAGCAGGTTATGCAGTGCTCTAGCGTAACATGGGTAAAATCACACATCAGCTTTATAGAAACACGCAAAGCAATAAATAAGTAATAAATGACAACAAGTCATGTAATGTAAGATGGATGTTGCATGGCAATATATCTCAGAATAGCTATGAAAATGCTGTAGTAGGTAGGTATGGTGGAAGTTTTGAGGAAGATATTTGGCTTATGTGTAGGAGAACAAGATGAAGATCACCCACGAGTTTGGATGTACCCACGAAAAATGCACCAACTCTCAATGTGAGAAAGGGCAAAGCAAAGTACCGAAGAGGCTAGCAATATGGTGGTGGAAGTGCCCTGAAAACGCTGTTTTAGAACTCACAAGTAAAAAGATTCCAAATAGAAATATGATCATGCAAGGCATAATGAAAATTACTCCTAGGGGTGCTGTGGCAAATGAACAAGTCACGGTTGGGGACCCGAACATAGCGCAATACATAAAGCCATTACGGTTGCCTTAGGCAAATAGAAGTCATATACCATTATGCAATCAACTAGAAATTTAAGTGTGGCATAGTTTTCAAGTTTCTCTAGACTAACCATTTAATCATTCAACTTAACTAGACCATCATGTTTACCATTAAGCAAATTAATATCTCAAAACTACATCAATGATTCAAGTGACACAATTTAATGATCTACAAGATTAATGTATCATTTAATTATATCATCTACCACATTTAGCATTTTCTGTTCTCAACCAAACACCAATCAACTTATTTAGAAGATAAACTCTCCAAGTAATTAAACAATGAGATATGAGAGTATAATATAACAAAGCTAACAGCTCTAACAAGAGATGCATGAAAACCAAGAGCTAGATAGCAAACAATAACAAAAGACGAAGACTCAACGAATATAAGTGAAGAATACGAGTATTTATATGAAAAAGAGGATCGTGTCTCTCTCCGATACAAAATAATGCTAGGATCCATATTTATTCAGAGAATGAAAATAACAAAAACAAAAACAAACAAACACTTCAAGATAAGCACATAAGATGTGACAGAATTAAAATATAGTTTTACTAGAGAGGACCTGATAGTTTGTCGATGAAGAAGGGGGTGACTTGGGAATCCCCAAGTTTTGACGCTTGAGTCTTCTTGAATTATATTGGGGTGAACCACCGAGGCATCCCCAAGCTTTGGCTTTACTATCCCCTTGATCACATTATATCATCCTATTCTCTCGATCCTTGAAAACTTCCTCCACACCAAACTTAGAGTAACTTCATTAGAGGGTTAGTGCACAAAGAATTATTATATTTTGTAGGAACACAATTGTTACCAATGCTACTTGACATTAGCTACAGCCACTGATAGTTAAACGGATAAAAAGATCCAATCAAAATAGCAAAAGAGGCATTGCAAAAGAAAATGGCTGAATCTGTCAAAAACAGAACAGTCTGTAAACACGAATTTTTTCGAGGCACTTAACTTGCTCAGATCAGAAAACTCAAACCGTATGAAAGTTGCGTATACATCTGAGGATTATGCACAAAAAGGGGACGATATTTCTGACGTTCCAGTAGGGAGATATGGATTTTACGGTGGACAGCAGAAATCTGTTTCAACACAGGAATTGAAATTTAACATCAACTTTCGACTAGAGTCTTATTTGACACAACATTGCGATAAAATAAGATATAAAGGAATTGCTACAGAGGTAGGACAAGTACTTGACACAAGGAAAGCAAAATAAAATAACAGAAAATAAAAGTGGGTTGTCTCCCATAAGCGGTTTTGTTTAACGCCTTTGAGCTAGACACAAAGTGAAACTCAAGAATTATAAAGAGATGAAGCACCAACACCATAATTTGAACAAACAATAGAATCAAAAGGTAGCTTTATTCTTTTCCTAAGTAAGTGTTCCATACCTTTCTTGAGTGGCAATTGGTACTTGATGGTACCTTCTTTCATATCAATAATTGCACCCACAGTTCTCAGAAAGGGTCTTCCCAACACAATTGGACAAGATGAATTGCATTCAATGTCCAAGACGATAAAATCAACGGGGACCAGGTTATTATTAACCATAATAATCATTGATCCTCCCCAAAGGTTTCTTCAAAGCATTATTAGCAAGAAAAGCATCCAAATAATAATGTTCCAATGGTGGCAAATCAAACATATCATAGAGCTTTTTAGGCATAACATAAATATTTCCACCAATGTCACACAAAGCATTGCAATCAAATTTATCTACTTTCATCTTAATAATGGTCTCCCAACCACCTTCTAACTTCCCAGGGATAGAAGCTTCAAGTTTTAATTTATCTTCCCTACCTTTAATGAGAGCAGTTGTAATATGAACGATAAAAGCCAAATTAAGAGAGCTAGCATTAGGACTTGTGGCCATTTTTTGCAAGAAATTAATAACTTCAGAGATATTAAAATTATAAAAATCAAAATTATTATCATCAAAGCAAACCGAACCACAATCTCTCACGTTCTTAAATATTTCAGCACTTTTGTCAACACTAGTTCCAGCAGTTTAAGTCAATTTTAAATTTTTGTAGGAAGTAGAGGAGACATTTCCAACACCAACTATGTTACCATGGATAGTAGGAGGCTTACTAACATGTGAAACACCATTATTTTCAGAGGTAGTAATAGTAAAAACTTTAACAATATTAGTCTCTTTCCCTAGTTCTCTCTCTCTTTCCCATCTAGCACATAATTGAGCCATCAATCTAACATTTTCATCAATTTGAACTTGGATGGCATTGATTTTAGCAAAGGGATTATTCTCCTTAGTTTCAGTAGGCACGATTTTAGATTTTAAAAGATCAACATAAAGGACAAGATTATCAACTTTAGACGCGAGAATATCAATTTTTCCAAGCTTTTCCTCAACAGTTTTATTAAAAAAAGTTTGTGTAGTGATAAAATCTTTTAACATGGTTTCAAGTTCAGAGGTGGTAGTCCTATTGTTGTTATAAGAATTACCATAACAGTTGTCATTATTAGGAGGATAGGGCTTATAGTTGTTGTTACCATAGTTGTTCCTATAGGCATTGTTGTTAAAATGGTTACTTTTAATAAAGTTTACATCAACATGCTTTTCCTGTGCAACTAACGAAGCTAAAGGAACATTATTGGGATCAATATGGGATTTACCACTAGCAAGCATAGACATAATAATATCATTCTTTTCACTCAAGGAGGAAGTTTATTCAACAAATTTACCTTCTTACCTTGAGGTGTCCTCTCCGTATGCCATTCAGATTAATTCACCATCATATCATCCAAGAGTTTTGTTTCAGCCCCCAAAGTGATGGACATAAAGGTATCTCCCGCAGCTGAATCCAATAAGTTTCTTGGAGAAAATTTAGTGTTGCATAGAAGGTTTGGATGATCATCCAAGCAGTCAGTCCATGGGTTGGGCAATTTTTTATCGTAGATTTCATTCTTTCCCAAGCTTGAGCAACATGTTCATTATCAAGTTGTTTAAAATTCATGATGCTACTTCTTAGAGAAATAATCTTAGCAGGAGGATAGTATTTTCCAATGAAAGCATCTTTGCATTTAATCCATAAATCAATAATATTCCTAGGTAGTGAAAGCAACCATTCTTTAGCTCTTCCTCTCAAAGAGAAAGGAAATAATTTCAGTTTTATAATATCACCATCTATATCTTTATAATTTTGCATTTCACATAATTCAACAAAGTTATTTAGATGGGCAGCAACATCATCAGAACTAACACCAGAGAATTGCTCTCTCATAACAAGGTTCAATAAAGCAGGTTTAATTTCAAATAATTCAGCTATAGATGCAGGTGGAGCAATAGGTGTGCATATAAAATCATTATTGTTGGTGCTTGTAAAGTCACACAACTTAGTATTTTCAGCGGAACTCATTTTAGCAATTTAAAATAACAAACCAAAATAACAAAACAGGAAAAATATTACTAAACCGAAATAACAAAAGCAATAAAACTGCAAAACCGAAATATAAAAAGTAATGCAAGTAACTAATTTTTTTGTATTTTTGATATTAAGCAAAAAAAAACAGTAATTATAATAAACTAAGCAAGACAATAACAAAATAAAAAGATTGGAAGTGCGAAAACTCCCCTCGTAGTGAATCTTCAAATCCCCGGCGACGGCGCCAGAAATTGCTTGATGCACACGGTGGGTGTGTTATTGGGAGACCCCAAGTGGAAGGTGTAAGTAGTGCAGCAGCAAGTTTCACTCAGTATGAAACCAAGGTTCACTACAAGAAATATGTTAACTGGTGACCCTCAATTTTGATCACAGAAAGGTCACTATAAGTCATTTGTGACATTTTTGTGACCAAAAAAGGAAGGTCACATGCCTAGGTTCACTAATGGCAGTATGTGACCTTTTTTTCAATTGGTTATAGATTATTTTTGTGACCAATCCAACTATTTGGTCACCAAAAATTTCAGCCAGGCCACGTTGGAAAGATGAGCTGGCA
This sequence comes from Poa annua, assembly GCA_026929855.1. NCBI lineage: Eukaryota > Viridiplantae > Streptophyta > Magnoliopsida > Poales > Poaceae > Poa > Poa annua. The sequence goes on along the minus strand of CM049427.1, from coordinate 122,785,129 downwards.
TTCATCCGACGTGGCGCGTGGATCAGTGACAAAATTAGATGGTTACAGACAGATTGAGCCCAATCCAGTTGAGTCATCTAAATGGGCCAAGCCCAACAAGGAAGCCTTTTTACATTTGTTTTTTATATTTAATTCGACTGGTTAAATGGGCCAATCCCATTGGCTACACGGTCCCACTTGTCATTCTGGCCCCACTGTCAGACTGACGGACCCACCAGTCAGACCGACCCCACCTTTCAGGTTGGACCCACACGTCAGACGACCCCACCTGTCAGGTTGGACCCACACGTCAGGCGACCCCACCTGTCAGGTTGGACGAACACGTCAGGCCCCCACCTATCAGTGTGGGTCCCACCGGTCGGAGGCGACCCCACCTGTCAGTGTGGATCCCACCTGTCGGGCGACCCTACCTGTCAGGTTGGACCCACCTGTCAGCGTGGATCCCACCTGTGAGCTTGGACCCACCTGTCAGCGTGGATCCCACCTGTCAGCTTGGACCCACCTGTCAGTGTGGATCCCACCTGTCACTGTGGATCCCACCTGTCAGAGTGGGTCCAAGCTGTCAGTGGGTCCCACATGTCAGGATTGGTCCCACTTGTAAGTGGGTCCCGCATGTCGGTGGGTCCCGCCTGTACGAGTGGGTCCCACCGGTCAGAATTTTTTGGGTCCCACCTATCAGAAATTTTTGGGTCCCACCTGTCAGAAATTTTTTGGGTCCCAGCTGTCAGTATGTTTTGGGTCCCAGCTGTCAGTAAGTTTTGGGTCCCACCTGTCATAATTTTTTGGGGTCCACGTGCCAGAAATCAATTTGGTCCCACATGTCAGAATTTAATGGGTCCCATCTGTCAGTCCTACGTTGCCCCACATGGCAAAAAATACAATACAACACATATTCAAACTGAACTCAGAGGCTATATTGCTATAAATCATCAGGACATAATTTGTGGTCCGAATTGCCAACAAAGGCATCCAAATGACCGTGGTCAGAATTGCCATCAAAGGCATGCAAGTGTTAACAGACAACAAAAAGGCAGACCAGAGCCAAAAAAAGATCAATGTCTCAAACTGAGATCAGCTGTCAAATGACAGGCACCAACAGATTGAAGAACAAGTAGCCTAAGAAGGCTTAGCACCCATGAGAGCAATCATCGTAGCAAACTATTGCCGTTGTTCTTCCGTCTTCTTGAACAGAGATAATGACGCAAAACCACCACATTTGCACGCGAGTTGTCAAATAACCACCAGTTTTGAATTTTTTGCCACATAACCACCACTATTTGGGCCATAGTGTGATAAGGAGCACTGATTCAGCATTGTTAATGTTCTAATCGTTTTTCTGGCAGGTGGAGCCCAATGTTAATGCCGAACGTGGCAAACTAATAATAACTAAAAGTAAAAAAAAGATGAAATGAACGATGCACTACTTCACATAGGTTTGGTCAACGCTGCCTCCACCTCACGCCTCTGTCCACGCTGGACCTCCCCGCCGCCGCCTCCTTCCTCCGCGCCGACGACCTCCTCTCCAGCTACAACCCCACGTGGCTGGCGTGAGAGACTGGCGTCTTCTTCGCGCTCGCGGCGTGGCCGTGGTGCCTCATAAACGCGTTTCGGGGACATCGCCGGCGCCCCCCCCCCCCCCCCTCATCTCCCGGCCAAATCGCGCGTTTGCCGGCACCACAGACGGCCATGGAGCGGGCGCAGAAGTCCCTGACGTCATCGAGGTCCAGATGCATAGGAGAGGCCAGCAGCGCTCCGGTGGACACGCGGCGGCGTGGGGTGAAGGCCGGGACTGCCGGCGCGTGGGGGACAATAGGCCATGGCGCGGGCGCGACGAGGTCTGGGCGGGCGAAGCTGAGCTCACGGGGATGCAGGGAGGCGCCCGTGGGCGGCTCGCCGGAGAGGCGCGGAGGGAAGCTCAAGGGGATGCAGGGAGCTTGGGCACGCCGAGGAATTGAGGCGGGGCGGAGCAGGGTCGCGTCGGGCATGAAGTGGACGCAGGCGCGGGCAGAGGCAGCAGCACGGGGAGCCTGCGTATGCTGCTGGTGCTGCTGCGGCGGCGGCTAGTGCGCGTGCTGCAGGGCCCGCGGCGCGATGGCGGCGAGGAGCAACATGCACGACGTGCGCGGGTGGCGTGCAACGACGACACGGCGACGAGCGTGCGGCCTCACTAGCCAGGGATGTTGAGCGGCCGGGCGGAGCCGCAACAGGCGTTGTTGGGCGAGGACGAGCGAGCGGCGAGAGCAGCAGGCCGCGTCGGCGTCGTGCGAGCAGGCAGTGCGCGGTATCAGGCGGGAGCACGAGCGAGCGGCGGGAGCATTAGGCCGCGATGGCGTCGTGTGAGCAGGCTGTGCGCGACAGCACGAGCGAGCGGCGGCAGCAGCAGCAGGCCGCGCCGGCGTCATGTGAGCAGAGTGCCGCACGGCCAGCAGCCATCATGCGAGCGGCCAGGGACCAACGCGTGAGACGGTGGTCACGGCCAGCAGGGTGGCGGCACGCACGACGGGATCGACGAATTCCTCGAAGGCGCCGGAGCAAGCGGTGGTGGCGAGTGGTCTGCGTTGACTGGTGCGGTCCAGTTCCAGGAAAATGATAAGAGAGGAGAGAGAAGATGACAGGTGGGTCCTACGTCAATTTGAACAATTCAATCACTTTTCTCTCTTAAATTTTGCCACGTACACCCGACATGTGGGTCCAAGCAGTCAGAAATCGTGTCAACATGCTTAAAAAGAAAAATCAGTGCTCCTTGTCACACCATGGTCCCAATAGTGGTGATTATGTGGCAAAAAATCCAAAAGTGGTAGTTATGTGACAACTCGTGCGCGAATGTGGTGGTTTTACGTCATTAACTCTCTTGAACATGATTTCATATTTCTCGTAGCGGGCAGCATGTACAGCTTCATCTAACATGCATTCATTTATCCTTTCAGCTTGTGCCAGCTTCACCTTGAGCTCTTGGACATGGGATGCCACCTTGGTGCAGGATGCTCTGGATTGCAGCCCAGCATTCACCAAGAATGTGCTCGCAGAGCATGTTGCAGTCAGCACTTGACCAACAACTTCCACAACGGACACTGCATGTTGCCCTTCATGTATCGGGGCATCCAGCTTCTCCTCCATCTTAGCCCACCAGGAACAATTAAGATTAATCAAACAACAAGTATATTACAAGATGCAACATTCTACATCTACTACAACTTCTACTAATACTGCAGTAATTTTGGTACTCGGTCTACAGCAACACAATGAGATAAGTTAGAGACAAGTTTGAACAAGCAAGCACAAAGTTTAGATATATTTGCAGACTGAGTAAACAAGTTCAGAAATAGAGCAACAAGCAAACATAGCATATCAAAATAGACCTTGCACTACAGCAGGAAGAAAACATAGCAGGTGTACAACAACACTATGAGATATGCTAGAGACAAGTTTGAACATGTAAGCACAAATTTTCAATATATTGCAGACTGAGTAAACAAGTTCAGAAATATAGCAACAACCAAACACAGCAGCTCAAAATTGTAACATCCCAATATTTTATAATATTCAAAAATCACTAAAATTTAAAACATTTTTTTTATTAAAATAAAATATTAAATGCATAAGGAAACCAACTATGAAAGACTTCAAACTTATTGAAAGAGTTTAATATTTCAAATGTCACAGTTTAAACATTTTATTATCCACTGTATTTCAAAAACCTTGAAATGCAATTTGACAAATATTTTACAAACTACAATCCATTTTATTTTAAGTAAATAGTTACTTACAAGTAATTGATTTCAACCACTTAGCCATATCTACTCATAAATTCAGAAATTATTTAAAAATGGTGTTACTTGCCAAATGGTTTTCATTCTCTCAACTAACTTCAAAACATGGTGTTAAAATTTCAATTATGTAATTTATAACTATAAACTTCATAGATTTAAATTAATGAATTAGCCAAATAAACATTTCATTTGCTTAAATGAATTTCATTTATTTTCAAAGCATGAAATGATTAATATATTCTATATAAGGAAATGAATTAAATCTAAAAAAATTTCCAAAGTTGTTATGAAGTTTTCAAATGATTTATCATAATATAAAACTTAATGGTGCACAAAATAAAATTTAATTAAAACTTGAATCCATTATAATTTCTATTACTTTAAAAATATTGATATTATGTTATTCTACTCGTATGCCAAAATAAAGATGAATGATTTCAGCAAAACAAGTTTAAATAACTTAAATTCAAACATATTGGAATGTGGGTATTTTACAAATTTTATTTAGCCAAAAGAAAATTTATTTAAGATATAATTTCTAATTTTACTTTAAGTGTCAAATTTATATTTAATCAATATTTCAAAATAATATTTTTCAAAAATATTCAAAACATGCCCACAACTGGTTTAACACAAAGATAATAATATTACAATTTTTTAGAATTTTATTTGACATCATTTGGACATTTAAATCAAAAGTTATGAATTGATTGAAAAAAAATCAGAAAAAGGAAAATCGCTGACTTCAGCGAAGACGTCAGCTCATCTTCAACCTCCGGCGACAATTGCGGCCGAAACTCCTCTCCCAATCCCGGATCAAATCGAGGGCGAAATCAGCGGGATTTATTACCATCGAGTGTCCCTATAAAATCCCCTCCTTCTCCTCTCTCTTTCCCCTCTCATCTCGTTCAAAACCGTGCCCCCAGGCAGCCGTTTCAGCTCGCCGGAGTTCGCCGTTGCTGCCGCCGTATTTCGCCAAATCCGGTGTGGTGAGCTCCTACCCCGAGTCGAGACCGCGCCGAAATCCTTCCCTCTCCGATGCACTTCCGATGACGCCTTCTCTGTGCTTTTGTTGCAGCAGAATCATCGAGCTCTGCTGAGCCCGTAGTTCATCGGAGCTGCCGCGCCATCGTCCACGAACCAGCACTGCTCGAGGACGCGCTGCTCGTCGTAGACTACCCCTTCGTCGTTGCAGCATCACGCCGAACGTCGTGGTCATCTTCTCGCGTCCAGGGAGCAACCCCATCGTCGAGTCCGTTCGATCCCGAGCCGCCGCCGCCGTCTTCAACCTCTCCGGCCACCGGCGCCGCCACGGTGAGGTCTCCTTTCCCCAGATCCGTTCGATCTGAAATCAACGACCAGGATTAGAAGTTGTAATCGAAGGGGTACGATTTGATCTGGACAGCCAGATCCAGATCTGACGGCCCAGATCTGATGACTTAACCACGTCAGCAGCCCAGTCAGCGTCCTAGTCAGCGCCAGCGTGTAATTCTTTTTCTATTTTTAAATTTAATTGGAAGTTTTGCAGAATAGTCCCTGTAATTAAAACATCTATAACTTTTTAACCACAACTCCAAATTTGACAAATTTTATATTTTTGGAAAGCTCTAGACATGTAGATTATTTTAGATCTGCCAAAATTCAAATTTGACTTAGTATAAAATATTCAAATTTCAAATGGTGAATTTGAGTATATTTGTAATAACTTTAAATCTATAAATCCAAAAATTGCAAATAAAATTGTTTTAGAAACTTTAGAATATTTGTAAATTAATGCCACTGCTATAAAATATTTTTGAGTAATTTTTGAATGAATTCATAGTTATATATTTAATTTGAATAGTTTGACTATTTTCAACATAACTATTAATAAAAATATTATTTTTGATTAAAGTAAATTTCTATAAATTTAATTAAAATACCCCTGTCTATTAACACTATTTATTAAGTTATATTATAAAAATTTAATCATAGAAAACTTTAATCTTATAATTATTCCTTTTATTATATTTTCCAAAATTTGAAATTAATTAAATTGTATTTATAAATTCATGCAAATTTATAAAGAAATCACAAAAGTTATTTTGATGTTTCTTGTGATTAAAAATTTCATTTCATTCATAGCATATTTTATTTTGTAGATATAATTCTCATAGGAAAACCCCTCTTCATTAGTTTTCTCTAAGTTAGAAATAATTTCAACTTAGCATTTTTGTGAAGTGCTACACTTAGAAACTTAGTAATTTTCAACATGGAGCTGGAAGACCAATGAAGGACTTAGCCAAACAAGACTCCAGAAGAATCTCCAAGGAGTGGAAGCACTTAGAAGAAAGATCAAGAAGAAGTTCATGAAGACCAACCAGAAATATTTTCTAAGTCTTTCCTCCTCTTTCTTCTTTCTCCCTCCTTCTTCTGTTAGACTTCATGATGACTAAGTAAATCAAAGACCAGCCTCGAGGATACAAGAACCACCAAGTCTGAAGATTTATCAAGTCTATCAAAACTTCAATCAAGACATCATCAAGGAGAATATTACAAGTCTGGAGATGAAGCCTGGAGGACAACTACATCTTTCTTCTATCTTTTCCCTCTTTCCTAATCTTGTCTTTCACATTTGACTTAAACAATTTTGATCATGATATTATCATCTTGAAGTTGTTGGATCCTAGCGGCATAGTGAGATGAAGCGGCCTGGAAACAAACCTTACATGTCCACGTACATGAGACCTGTTCCACAATTTAAGTGGCTGGCCGGGTGTCTGTCTCTCTCACTTTAGTGAATATCCAATTTACAAAGAGTTGATAATAATTGTTGATCACCTCGAAGAATAGAGCTAGTAATTTTCTCTAAGTATTTTGCACATTAAGACTAAGCCATTAGAGTGCTTATTCAAGATGATATAAAACAAAATATTTTATTCAACTTATGACCTTAGCCCTTAGTCCTTTTGGACCAACCTATTTGCCTTGCATTAACTTAAAAGATTTTCATGGCATGAAAAAGCATTTCTAGCCCTTGGGAATATTTTGCACATCATGCATAAACATATTTTCCTTAGAAAGTTTTATAGAACTTATTTATTCATCTAGTATGTGTTTGTATGCATTGTGGAGTTGTGCTTGCTATTGATTGTTGTATTGTTGCTTGTCTATACTGTTAGATTGAACGGAGAGTCCCGAGTATCGTTGAAAAGAGTTGTGAACAACGACAACATTCAAAGGCAAGTGGCACACCTCATAAACTTCCTATTATTTCTATATGCATTACTTAGTGTATTTTATATGCATGAGTAGGATAGTATTGCTATGCTAAACCTGTGTAGAATACCTTATTCCTGTGTCTAGGTTCCTATGCAATACTTAGTAGAATTATTGATGCTATGCAAATGTTGTTTTGTGAAAATCTAAATTCTACTAAGTTAAGAATGAAACACCTGGGTGGTAAGTGGTTGTATGGTTTATGTTGAGTGGCTACTCAGGTCCATGTCTATGGTTCCTGGAGTATGTACACTTGTGAATAGCCACCCAGGAACAGAGGAATCTGAAGAACTCCGAGTGACGATTGCTTCCAGTGCAGCCATTGCCATATGGGCTCTGGCTTGATCAATTATGTTGCATGGACTCTCTCCGGCTTGACAAGCAGATGTAGGGGGATGTTAGGTGGAACGGGTCAAGCCAGAGTGGGAGGGAAAATGCTTCTAAAAGATCTCGTCTCATTCTTCTCCTTTCCTTATCACAAATGGTGTGTAAAGGATAATCTGGGTTGAATGGTTACAATGGTGAACGTGCACAACCTCTGCAGAGTGTAAAACTAAGTACTTAGCCGTGTCCCCGGTACGGACAACTTGAGCAGCTGATCACGGACGTCAACGGAGGATTCCATCATTCCAACTTCAGAAATAAAACTTGATGGGTGAACAAGGGAAGATGAGATTTATGGTTTTCATGCCATACTTGTCTTGATTTGAAGAAAGTGTTTTCCAAAAAGATAGGAAAAATTGGCTTTATGCAAAATAGCCTTGAACTCCACCAGCCAAATATGCATATAGGCTATAGAGTTATTCCATTAAGTGTCCACCATAGTGTCACTTGCCAGACTCCATTTTTAATGGAATCTGACCCACGTTGTTGCAATATTTTTCTTATTGCAGATTTGATCAGATGACGAGTGAGGTTTCGTTTAAAGGTTTCGAGTCTACAACCAACATGTTTTCGCCTGTGGCAGCATGAAAGTGATAGAGACTCACTGCTATTGTATTTCCGCTGTGTACTTTTTCAATGCTAGCTTTATGCTATGCAACTTGTATCAAATATTTTGTAATTCTGGATCATCGATGTAATAAAATTGACGCTTTGTTGTGATAGTACATCGTAAACTGTGTGTGCAAATGAATCGATCCAGGGATTTGCACTATACACAGGTATCTGCCTTATTTAAAGTGCAGGTACGATACAGATGGTATCAGAGCATTGTGTTGCCTGTAGGTTCGAAACCCCTAGGATTGGACAGAGATCAAAAGCCAAATGTTTTTAATACACTAGATTACAAACTTAAAAATTTTACCTTTCTATTTTTACATTAATTTTCTTGTCTTGAACACTTTACCTTTTCATTTTAATTCTAATACTCTTTCCTTTTCAAAAATTTAGATGGAAGAGTACACTGAGACCGCATATGCTGGAGTTCTGTCAGGTTTCATCTTTGGGAGGCAGCTGTCCAGGTTGACAAGTCAATTGAAGCTACCACCGCCCTATTTCCGAGGAAGGAAAGAGGAGACCGACATACCTAATGTGACACGTTGGGAAATCCGCACCATCATGACCCCAGATCCCACGATGCCAGACTTTGAGCCCGTGGACTATGTCACCTACTACCCAGAGTGGATTGAGGGAGTGAACATAGCTATGGTGGATTTAATGGCTCGTTTGTGTTACAAGTATCGCAACAAGCTAGCACCGGGATCGCCCTTCCGTGCTTTTGGGAAGAGGGATGCACATGGTCTCTCGATGGCTCACACGGGAAATCGCTTGGACCTGCCCATCATTAACAAGATGTTTGAAGACCTGGATTTCCTCATCAACTGTCTGACTAGAAAGGTTCAACAAGCTTATGACATTGCAGATAATGCCCGAGCCGTCATACACGCAAAAACCCAAGAACTCCAGACTTCTGAAACACTTGTTGGCCATATGGAGGAACTCATCCATGACCTACACTTGCAGAACCTCGATAAGGATGAGCAGATTGCCACACTTGAGGCGCAACTCAACCCACCTCCACCACCGCCAGCAGCTGAAGAACCAGGATTCGACCAACACTTCAAAGATATCCAATAAAGTTGAACAAGAACTTGAAGCACTTGCGAAGGAGGTAGATTTGACCACCACCTAAATAGAATGACGATATCGGGTTAGTCATATCAACTTGACTATATGACAATACTAGATTGTTTGTTTTTTGTGAAGTTTGCTGCTTGATGTTTGTTAGATGTTGATTGATTATGATACGGATTGGTTGCCTTGTGTTGTTTTCTTGAACTAGGATTCCTCCATAGTACAAATAATTCAACTCATTGCTTTCTAAACCAAACAGATGTCTCACCCCAATACCAACACCAATGATTTACATACAACTATGCGACTACTATTAGAGAACCAGAGTCAGCTGTTGAAGATGATCAATGAGCAACTACCTAAGATTGATCAAAACCATAGTGATTTTAAAGAGAACCTTATGACCAAACTAAAGGCATGCAAAACCTGTGGAGAGATAGGACATACGTCCCAAGAATGCACTGATGAGTGGCCCCATGGTCATACCAGACATCCAGTTAGGGAATGCCCCACAAGTCAGATTTCTTGCTTTTTGTATGAAGCAACAAATCACGTTCCAACTCAATATCAACTCTACCCCGTGGTGCAAGAAGTCAGTCAGCAAGCCAAAAAGGGGATGCAACAAAATCTCATGAAACATGTGGAAGTACAAGAAAACAAGGAGGAACACAAAAGAGATACTAGCCATATAACATGTTTTACATGTGGAGAACTAGGACATTATTCATGGGATTGCAAAGAGAAAAGGACTGGTCAGGATACTGAACCAAATCTTCATCAAAATGAGACTGTGGGTCATACTAAGGTGAAGAATGAAATAAGAGTAAGGTCACTTCCGAAGATATCCAAAAGTACCTCCAAGTGTTGCTATAAATGTGAAGGTGATCACCTAGCTCGAAATTGTCACATCAAACGAGACTGGACTCCTTTAATTGAGATAGAATATAGCAAACAAGATTTGGAAGAACTGTTAGCCCTGGAAACACCAAAGAAGAAGAAGAACTTAAGTGACGTAATTTGCTTCAAATGTAAGGGCAAGGGACATTATGCTGATAAGTGCCCAGTAAAGATGAAGGAGAAATGCCTTACCCGCTCACACAAGAAAATCATCAGTCCCGTGACATGTCGCAGATGCGGAGCAACAAGACAGTATGTCAGTGGCTGCCCTGAGTGGAAGAAGAATAAATCTCTCCAAGGACCAAGTGGAAAACGTGAGTGCTAGAACTTCCGTATCCACCACATGTCATTGTATTTTGAATACTTGTACGCTCTACATCAGAGAAATAAACAAGATTAAACAAATTTTCTAGACTGACCACAAAAATTTCTTTTAAGGGTTGTAGTCACCTAGATAATTCAAACCCAGTCGCTTAAACCCAGAGATCTCAAACTATCTTTCTTTCTATCCTCCTAATCATAAAAATCATTCGCTGCCAGTTCTCAAGTTTCCATGTCAAAACGTTACATTTCTCAAACCTCTCGAGTTATCAGAATCATTCAAGCATGTGCTTTGTCTTTCTAGCCTCTCTGAATCTCGGGGACGAGATTCCTTTTAAGGGTGGTAGTCTGTAACATCCCAACATTTTATAATATTCAAAAATCACTAAAATTTAAAACTTGTCTTTTTATTAAAATAAAATATTAAATGCATAAGGAAACCAACTATGAAAGACTTCAAACTTATTGAAAGAGTTTAATATTTCAAATGTCACAGTTTAAACATTTTATTATCCACTGTATTTCAAAAACCTTGAAATGCAATTTGACAAATATTTTACAAACTACAATCCATTTTATTTTAAGTAAATAGTTACTTACAAGTAATTAATTTCAACCACTTAGCCATATCTACTCATAAATTCAGAAATTATTTTAAAATGGTGTTAGTTGCCAAATGGTTTTCATTCTCTCAACTAAGTTCAAAACTTGGTGTTAAAATTTCAATTCTGTAATTTATAACTATAAACTTCATAGATTTAAATTAATGAATTAGCCAAATAAACATTTCATTTGCTTAAATGAATTTCATTTATTTTCAAAGCATGAAATGATTAATATATTCTATATAAGGAAATGAATTAAATCTAAAAACTTTTCCAAAGTTGTTATGAAGTTTTCAAATGATTTATAATAATATAAAACTTAATGGTGCACAAAATAAAATTTAATTAAAACTTGATTCCATTATAATTTCTATTACTTTAAAAATATTGATATTATGTTATTCTACTCTTATGCCAAAATAAAGATGAATGATTTCAGCAAAACAAGTTTAAATAACTTAAATTAAAACATATTGGAATGTGGGTATTTTACAAATTTTATTTAGCCAAAAGAAAATTTATTTAAGATATAATTTCTAATTTGACTTTAAGTGTCAAATTTGTATTTAATCAATATTTCAAAATAATATTTTTCAAAAATATTCAAAACATGCCCACAACTGGTTTAACACAAAGATAATAATATTACAAATTTTTAGAATTTTATTTGACATCATTTGGACATTTAAATCAAAAGTTATGAATTAATTGAAAAAAAATCAGAAAAAGGAAAATCGCTGACGTCAGCGATGACGTCAGCTCATCTTCAACCTCCGGCGACAATTGCGGCCGAAACTCCTCTCCCAATCCTAGATCAAATCGAGGGTGAAATCAGCGGGATTTGTTACCATCGAGTGTCCCTATAAAATCCCCTCCTTCTCCTCTCTCTTTCCCCTCTCATCTCGTTCAAAACCGTGCCCCAGGCAGCCGTTTCAGCTCGACGGAGTTCGCCGTTGCTGCCGCCGTATTTCGCCAAATCCGGTGTGGTGAGCTCCTACCCCGAGTCGAGACCGCGCTGAAATCCTTCCCTCTCCGATGCACTTCCGATGACGCCTTCTCCGTGCTTTTGTTGCAGCAGAATCATCGAGCTCTGCTCAACCCGTAGTTCATCGGAGCCGCCGCGCCATCGTCCACGAACCAGCACTGCTCGAGGACGCTCTGCTCGTCGTAGACGACCCCTTCGCCGTCGCAGCATCACGCCGAACGTCGTGGTCATCTTCTCGCGTCCGGGGAGCAACCCCAGCGTCGAGTCCGTTCGATCCCGAGCCGCCGCCGCCGTCTTCAACCTCTCTGGCCACCGGCGCCGCCACGGTGAGGTCTCCTTTCCCCAGATCCGTTCGATCTGAAATCAACGACCAGGATTAGAAGTTGTAATCGAAGGGGTACGATTTGATCTGGACCGCACGATCCAGATCTGACGGCACATATCTGATGACTTAACCACGTCAGCAGCCCAGTCAGCGTCCTAGTCAGCGCCAGCGTGTAATTCTTTTTCTATTTTTAAATTTAATTAGAAGTTTTGCAGAATAGTCCCTGTAATTAACACATCTATAACTTTTTAACCACGACTCCAAATTTGACAAATTTTATATTTTTGGAAAGCTCTTGACATGTAGATTATTTTAGATCGGCCAAAATTCAAATTTGACTTAGTATAAAATATTCAAATTTCAAATGGTGAATTTGAGTATATTTGTAATAACTCTAAATCTATAAATCCAAAAATTGCAAATAAAATTGTTTTAGAAACTTTATAATATTTGTAAATTAATGCCACTTCTATAAATTATTTTTGAGTAATTTTTGAATGAATTCATAGTTATATATTTAATTTGAATAGTTTGACTATTTTCAACATAACTATTAATAAAAATATTATTTTTGATTAAAGTAAATTTCTATAAATTTAATTAAAATACCCCTGTCTATTAACACTATTTATTAAGTTATATTATAAAAAATTCATCATAGAAAACTTTAATCTTATAATTATTCCTTTTATTATATTTTCCAAAATTTGAAATTAATTAAATTGTATTTATAAATTCATGCATATTTATAAAGAAATCACAAAAGTTATTTTGATGTTTCTTGTGATTAAATTTTTTATTTCATTCATAGAATATTTTATTTTGTAGATATAATTCTCATAGGAAAACCCCTCTTCATTAGTTTTCTCTAAGTTAGAAATAATTTCAACTTAGCATTTTTGTGAAGTGCTACACTTAGACACTTAGTAATTTTCAACATGGAGCTGGAAGACCAATGAAGGACTTAGCCAAACAAGACTCCAGAAGAATCTCCAAGGAGTGGAAGCACTTAGAAGAAAGATCAAGAAGAAGTTCATGAAGACCAACTAGAAATATTTTCTAAGTGTTTCCTCCTCTATCTTCTTTCTCCCTCCTTCTTCTGTTAGACTTCATGATGACTAAGTAAATGAAAGACCAGCCTCGAGGATACAAGAACCACCAAGTCTGAAGATTTATCAAGTCTATCAAAACTTCAATCAAGACATCATCAAGGAGAATATTACAAGTCTCGAGATGAAGCCTGGAGGACAACTACATCTTTCTTCTATCTTTTCCCTCTTTCCTAATCTTGTCTTTCACATTTGACTTAAACAATTTTGATCATGATATTATCATCTTGAAGTTGTTGGATCCTAGCGGCATAGTGAGATGAAGCGGCCTGGAAACAAACCTTACATGTCCACGTACATGAGACCTGTTCCACAATTTAAGTGGCTGGCCGGGTGTCTGTCTCTCTCACTTTAGTGAATATCCAATTTACAAAGAGTTGATAATAATTGTTGATCACCTCGAAGAATAGAGCTAGTAATTTTCTCTAAGTATTTTGCACATTAAGACTAAGCCATTAGAGTGCTTATTCAAGATGATATAAAACAAAATATTTTATTCAACTTATGACCTTAGCCCTTAGTCCTTTTGGACCAACCTATTTGCCTTGCATTAACTTAAAAGATTTTCATGGCATGAAAAAGCATTTCTAGCCCTTGGGAATATTTTGCACATCATGCATAAACATATTTTCCTTAGAAAGTTTTATAAAACTTATTTATTCATCTAGTATGTGTTTGTATGCATTGTGGAGTTGTGCTTGCTATTGATTGTTGTATTGTTGCTTGTCTATACTGTTATATTGAACGGAGAGTCCCGAGTATCGTTGAAAAGAGTTGTGAACAACGACAACATTCAAAGGCAAGTGGCACACCTCATAAACTTCCTATTATTTCTATATGCATTACTTAGTGTATTTTATATGCATGAGTAGGATAGTATTGCTATGCTAAACCTGTGTAGAATACTTTATTCCTGTGTCTAGGTTCCTATGCAATACTTAGTAGAATTATTGATGCTATGCAAATGTTGTTTTGTGAAAATCTAAATTCTACTAAGTTAAGAATGAAACACCTGGGTGGTAAGTGGTTGTATGGTTTATGTTGAGTGGCTACTCAGGTCCATGTCTATGGTTCCTGGAGTATGTACACTTGTGAATGGCCACCTAGGAACAGAGGAATCTGAAGAACTCCGAGTGACGATTGCTTCCAGTGCAGCCATTGCCATATGGGCTCTGGCTTGATCAATTATGTTGCATGGACTCTCTCCGGCTTGACAAGCAGATGTAGGGGGATGTTAGGTGGAACGGGTCAAGCTAGAGTGGGAGGGAAAATGCTTCTGAAAGATCTCGTCTCATTCTTCTCCTTTCCTTATCACAAATGGTGTGTAAAGGATAATCTGGGTTGAATGGGTACAATGGTGAACATGCACAACCTCTGCAGAGTGTAAAACTAAGTACTTAGCCGTGTCCCCGGTACGGACAATTTGAGCAGCTGATCATGGACGTCAACGGAGGATTCCATCATTCCAACTTCAGAAATAAAACTTGATGGGTGAACAAGGGAAGATGAGATTTATGGTTTTCATGCCATACTTGTCTTGATTTGAAGAAAGTGTTTTCCATAAAGATAGGAAAAATTGGTTTTATGAAAAATAGCCTTGAACTCCACCAGCCAAATATGCATATAGGCTATAGAGTTATTCCATTAAGTGTCCACCATAGTGTCACTTGCCAGACTCCATTTTTTATGGAATCTGACCCACGTTGTTGCAATATTTTTCTTATTGCAGATTTGATCAGATGACGAGTGAGGTTTCGGTTAAAGGTTTCGAGTCTACAACCAACATGTCTTCGCCTGTGGCAGCATGAAAGTGATAGAGACTCACTGCTATTGTATTTCCGCTGTGTACTTTTTCAATGCTAGCTTTATGCTATGCAACTTGTATCAAATATTTTGTAATTCTGGATCATCGATGTAATAAAATTGACGCTTTGTTGTGATATTACATCGTAAACTGTGTGTGCAAATGAATCGATCCAGGGATTTGCACTATACACAGGTATCTGCCTTATTAAAAGTGCAGGTATGCTACAAAAATAGACCTTGCACTACAGCAGAAAGCAAACACAGCAGCTCAAATGACTTACAATTGCTGTCTTGGCTGCCTCTGATAAGCCCTTCACTGCGCTCATGTGTGTGATCTCGAACACCCCAATCACATTCAGCTCCTCATCACCTTTGAGCTTCTCCCTCTGATGTTGTTTAACAAGTATGAAACCACAAGTCAGCAGGATAGAAGCTAATTGGGCCTTATAAAGATAAAATATGCTTTGCTCTTACAACCGCATGGATAGTTGCTTCATAGGACCTGGAACCGGTTGTCTGCTGGAACTCAACCATCTTTCGATAATCCGAGTTAGAGAGATAGGTTTTCTACCAAAACAATGTACAAAAAGATGATCACATACATGAGAGCAAAAGCTGAAAGCTTGTACATGCAAACAGCAACAGATACATATAAGTACATGTAATAAGACCAAGGGCACATGTACAGGTATACCTTGTGTTTTGGTGTGTTTCACAAATTCAAAAGAGCGTGCCCTTCATCATCATTCAGGTCCTTTACTGGAGAGTTGATGCTAAGATCTTTAGCATTAACTAGATCAAAGTATTTCTTTTTGATCTTGTGCCGCTTGTTCTTTGATACTACCTGCAACTTCTTGGTACATGCTTCCTTTATGGCCTTCGAGTTGGTGTCCATGTTAAAATTTCCCTACAAATGAAGCAAGCAAGCAACATACATTATTAGTGATCATATGAAAGGTGTAAAATAAAGAAAGAAAAAACATCCAACAAAGAATCACAAAGAGGCAAGTAACTTACAACAACTTTGTCGATGTAGTCCTTGATCAAGTTGGCATCTTTTTTGTAATCCTTGAAACGGGGAAGAACTCGTGTATGGGTTCTGGCAGTATATCCACACTCTGATGCAAACTTGGCAGACAGCACAGGCTCCCACTAGTGGAAAAAGGCTTATAGGTGGGATGACCATTTGTGGCGCACCAGCAGCCCATGCGCCACAAAACTCTTTTAGTGGCGCACCACAAATGTGCGCCACAGATATCTGTGGCGCACAAAATAAATGTGCGCCACAGATTATGTCATTTTTGTGGCGCGCCAAGCAATATGCGCCACAAAAATATGGTGGGCCCCGCCAGATTGGTCTGATTTTAGAAATCTGAGGCATATTCTGCGGCGCACAAAGCAATTGCGCCACCGATAGTTGACATTCTGTGGCGCACCCTATAGAATGCGCCACAAAAAGTGGACATTCCGTGGCGCATGCATCTTGTGCGCCACAGAATGTTAACTTTCTGTGGCGCATATGGAGCTGGTGCGCCACAGATAGTTTTCCCGCCTTTTCTCCCCGTTTTCCCGCCATTTTTCTGCTCTCCTCTTCCTATAAAATCCCCCTCCAGTATGAGATTTGGAATTATAGATTTTCAGTCTAGCTAAGCGTGTAAGGATGGTTTGTGTTGGTCCTTGTAATAAGTATGCGTCTGGCGGGTTCCACTGTCCTGCCGCCGAGTATCTCGCGCGTATTTCCCATAATTTGCATGTTGAGGGTAGAAAAGTGTATCATGACGAACTTATTGAGAGTGAGAGCCATCTCGCTTTGTTGGGAGCCAAGCTATTAGCGCTGGGTATCAATATCGGACCCCTAACCAAATTTGTCATGAATTGATTAGGATTCGAGTCAGGTTTAACAAGAAAGTTGAGAAGGGCAAGTTCAAGACTCAATGGGATCTTGATTCATACGCTGAGTCTTACCATTGGGTATATGAGAGCGATGATTCTGATGACTTCATGCCGTCATCCAAGGCCCTGAAGTCAAAAGGTGCGTCGAAGGGGAAGGGCAAGGAGGTTGAATCGTCGTCCAAGAAGAAGAGTGTATCATCGTCAAAGGGAAAGGGCGCTGCATCAACAAATTGAGTTGTGTTGTGTATCTTCATTTCAGCTATGTTGTATCGTCATTTGAGTTGTGTTGTAATATATATCTTTGTGAACTAAATATTTGAGTTGTGTACGTGTTGTATATATCTTTAATTTATATAATTTGTCGTTAGATTTTTTTGCGCATGGAATTATGTGGCGCATGGGGATGATTTCTGTGGCGCATGGCATTCTGTGGCGCATGCGACTGATTTCTGTGGCGCACCAGTCCCATGCGCCACAGAAACCCTACCTACAAAACCCATCTTAACCCTACCCCGCACCGCACTTATCCTAGCGCCTCCTCTCGCGCGTGCGCCTCCTCCCTCGCGCCGCCGCCGCCGGTCGCCTCCTCCCGCGCGCCCACAGCCCGCGCCCGCCCGCCGGTCGCCTCCTCCCGCGCGCATCGACACCCACGCCGTCCGCGCACTGCAGCCGGTCGCCTGCTCCCGCGCGCATCGACACCCGCGCCCGCGCCGCCCACGCGCCCACAGCCTGCGCCCGGCCGCCCTCCGCATCGACCTCGCCCGCGCCGCCCGCGCCCAGCCACCCTCCGCATCGACGCCGCACGCCTCGTCGCCTTGTGCTCGCGCCCCGCGCCTCGTCACCCTGCGCCCCGCGCCGCCCTTCCTCCCGGTGAGCTCTCCCCCTTCCCCATCCTCTTCCTTCCGCACATTAGGTGTTTGTTAAAATGCCAAAGCCATTTTTTTTCCTAAACTGAAAACTAAAAATGCTATGAAGTGCTATCATTTCAATATATATGCTATGAGGTGCACTATTTTTATCTAATGCAAAATGTCTAAATATTATGCAAAATATAACTTCGTACTAAATAATATATGCTTCCTATATGCTATCTAATAAGTGTATTTACTAGTTTTCGTGCACTGTTTTTGTGATTGAAAGCATTGAAAATGGGCACTGTTTGTGCTTGTGTTTAACCTTCTTTCATGAATTGACTATGCTCTATTGGCCGATGATTAAACAGATGGTTGTGTGTTGCATCTTTAGAGAGGAACCATGTTGTCTGAACATATATACAGTGTTCATTCCACTTTATTCACTGACACCGTCTCTAAATTTCATATGTCACTGATCAATTCCATATGAGGCCTTGCTTGTTTTTGTTCGGTTTTTTTTATTGCATTTTACTTTTTGTACTATTTACCATCTTGTGATATGCCGATGATTAAAATGTTGTGATACAGGTTCCAGGGGTGGGGCTAGTGAGACTTGTGATATGCATGAGTGCACATATCTCATGCATCCTACCTGGCTCACTAGCTCCATCCCTGAAGCATGTCACTTCTAATTATAAGGCTTTGTTTGTTTTTGTTGAGTGTTTTTTAACTTGCATTTTACCATCTTTTGTTATGCTGATGATTAAAATGCCGTAACAAAATGAAATCCCGAGATGGAGTAAGCGAGGCCAGTGTGATGCGACCCATGATGTACAGGAATACATATTTTTTGCATCCCATTGGCTTTCGCTTACTCCGTCTCGTACCATTTGTGTGTTTCCAGTCTAATTAAGTATGAGGCAAAATTTTCTTTGGACCGAATTTAAGATGACTAATTTTAGCCGATGATTAGATGGTATCACGTTACATCTTCAGGGAGGTGTGAGTGAACCATATTGTCTAAACATATACGTAGTGTTCATTCCAAGTTGTTCGCTCACACCATCTCAGAAAAAATTCCATATGAGGTCTTGTTTGTTATTTTTCTTGACTACTTTTTAATTAACTTGCATTATACTTTCTTTTGATATGCCAATGATTAAACCAATGTGACACCGTGTGATTTAGAGGTGGCGTCTCTGAAACTTGTGATGTGCACAAATACACATTTTCTA
The DNA here is from genome assembly GCA_026929855.1 of Poa annua. Classification (NCBI taxonomy): domain Eukaryota; kingdom Viridiplantae; phylum Streptophyta; class Magnoliopsida; order Poales; family Poaceae; genus Poa; species Poa annua. The sequence goes on along the minus strand of CM049427.1, from coordinate 122,765,995 downwards.
CATTTCACTGGATTCAGACACGACATCTCTAAATTTGTGTCCCGTGGCATTTCTGGCGCCCGCGAAGCAATGTGAACTTCCGAGACTGTTAGGACATCGCGGAGGCGAAGTTCCACGCGCCACGGCCAGCCCTCCTCACCAATGAAGATCGTCGCCGCCACCGCCAGGTGCATCGGCGGATCGACACCGCCGAGAACGAAGAGGAGCTGATGCGCTAGTGGAGGGAGGACTTCCCGGGTGACGTCGCCGCCGAGTTGGAGTTCTACAGGAACCGAAGAGAGCAAAGGAGGGCAGACCGTCGCCGCCGTCGGGAGGCCGCCGAAATTGCCAACAAGGATGACTGGGACACCGATGACTCCAGGTGTCCGACATCTTCTATAACACCAGCTCCGACGACGAGTAGTTTACTCGTGCGACTTGTTTTCTAGCTAGCTTAGCATTTATCTTGTTTAGGTTCTTACTACTTTGTATAAAACTTTCTCTTTATTAGAACTATATATGTATGTGATAAGACTTCTCAGGTTCAAATGAATGTGATATATCTGTTCTAATTTATGTACTGGTTGAATATATATGTGTCAACTTGTAATATATATGTATAAATTCTGTATATATACCTATATTTGTACAGCAGGATTTTTTTTTCTAAAATTCCTGTTATTTACTCTGTGACGCGTGCCTAAGTTTTTTGTGGCGCATATATTTCTTTGGCGCACGTTAACCACATGCGCCACTGAAATATTTCTGTGGCGCAACAAGAAGGATGCGTCACTGAAATCTAAACATTTCTGTGGCGCACTGAGGGGGTGCGCCACAGAAATATATTTTAGTGGCGAGATAACTGTGGCGCACCCCCCATTTTCCTCATGCGCCACAAAAAGGCTAAAGGGTGCGCCACAGGTAAGCTTTTTTCCACTAGTGTCCTCAGGAGCTGTCTTCCCTTCAGCAATTCGAATTGTCACCTTGGAACCCGTCGTCTTAGTAATCCTTTCCAGTCATTTGCCTTTTCTCCTACGCACAGCAGCCACAATGGCATTGTCTGAATAGGAAATAAACTTTGATTAGGACCAAAGATTTCACATTGTTCATCAAACACTAATGTAAATATTCACAATGAATGTGGAAATGACATGGCAATCATGTGGCATGTAATCAAATAGAAGCAAACAAGAGAGTAAGAGACAACAGTCAGAGATGAACTTGCCTTCATCACCAGTAGGCAGCTCGGTTTCTTGCTGAGTTCCTTGATCATCATGGTAGGGTTGACTGTCATCAAAGAAAGGTTTCCTTTCATCCAATGGTCCAACAGGGATGACGAGTGTGTGCACAGTGCTTCCGTCATCCTCATCACCTTGCTGCGTGCTTTCTTTAATGTCGACAAGCAGAGTCTTTTCATGGTTGGCTTCAACAACCTGCTTTGCTTCGTTTTTGGTGACTCTAGCAGGGGCAGGGCCCTCAACTTCTAGCAATATCTTTGTGTTTCCAGGGGCTATCCAAACACTCTAGAAGGAGCCATTTGACTAGTTTTTTCTTCTGGGCTTGCCGCACTCCTCTTCTTCTTCTTAACATCACACTTTTTTCTCCTACTAGTAAACTTATGTGCCTTCTATAAACAGCAAAGCCAGAAGAATGAGATCAAAAGTAATAAAATACTGCAAGAGCAGAATGAAGTAAAAGATCATGAAAAGGAAATAGCAAACAACTAATCCCAACCATCCAAACAAGATAGAGTGGCACCTGCACAGTGGTGTCCACTAAACAGTCATCGACTTGTTCATCAATAACTTCCTCGTTGCAAGGATCATAGTCCGAGCTTTCAGCTTGTGTGATGGCAGACATGGAGGATTCAGCGGTACTTGCACTACCTTCTCGATTAACCCCATTATTGTTTCTAAGCAAATTCACTAAAGCAGGGAGACCAAGGGACATTAACATACTGTTGTTGCTCATCATGGTCCTAGCTCTAATCTTCTCGATTTCAGTAAGCGGTTCCACTTTACATGAACAAGAAAAGATAACCATTAGATGAATGGTTGAAATCAATAGGAAGCAAGACAACACAATCAGCCAAGGTGCTTAAAAAATCTTCTAGTATCCTTTAATTATACAACATTAACAGGCAGAAAGCTTGACATTAAAACCTACCAAACGCTCAAAATCATTTCATTATGCAACAAGTATTAACAGGACATGGATTCATTTCAATATGCAACAAGTATTAACATGACGTGGAATCATTTCAATATGCAACAAGTATTAACATGGCATGGAAACTACCATTTAAATGTGAAACTTAGCACCAAATCCATCCAATTCATTTCAATTTGCAAAACATTGGAAACATTTGATTGTGATTGCATAGCAGATCAATACACAAAGGCTACTGTATGCACAAGCTAGGCACATTACTGTACAGAGCATAGACAAAAATAATTTGAAAAACTTGCAGCGCATGCAAGTGTACCAATTTACATACCAACATCAGGCTGCCTCTTTGTTGGCTTCCTCCCCATTGCTGATCTTGACGTGGGTGGATTGGTGCCGCTAGGTTGTTGATGTCCACTTGCCCTATGTGATTGGACAAAAGAATGCAGATTAACTAGATGTACCAAGGATAAAAGCCTCATGGTTCTTGCAAAAATGAATGAAGCAAGCAATTTATTGCAGAAAACCTTTTTATCTGACCAATTCCCCTTGCTTGGCTCCGTTTAACTGGTGGAATTCCTTGATAGTTTCCTACAATATCCATATGGTAAGATGACAGTACCAGAATGCAATGGAAGAGCATAACATGTCCATACTACAATAAGGAACACATCTGAACAAGTACACTTCATGGATTCAAGGAACTAGCTACCAGAAGAGGACATGAAAAGTGAGTGAATGGCATGTAACTAAGGAAAGAACAAAAGGTATTTATACTGAATATCAATCATGTGCAAAAAACAAAAGCTGGAAACCCTAACGGCCTAACCCTAGCCCTAGCATGAAACCCTAACGGAGTAACCCTACTACTACTTCAGCAAGGAGTGGAACGCAGATCCTAACCCTAGCCACCATATGAAACGCTAATGGCCTAACCCTAGCCCATGGCATGAAACCCTAAGCAAACCGGAGATCCCTCGCCGTGTCATGATAGCACATAACTGGCATGAAACCCTAAGCCAAGCTCTGCAACCCGATGGAAGAGGAGCTGATGAGCACGAGGAGATCAGGAGATGAACAGAGGAACTAGCCCGAACTCGTCGTTGTCGTCGATTTGACCCGCATGTGCCCGTCATTGTCGGAGCGAGCGCGGTCGCCGTCGTCCTCCCGTGGCCGCCGCCGTCGCTGCTCGCCTTGTGGGTGGGGATGGGTGGAGGAGAGGGCTCGGAATAGATGGGTGGGTGTATGTTTCTCTTTTGTTAGGGGCATACCAGTCATTTCTTGTCTTAGTAGGTGGGGAATTGTCCAAATCCGAAATTTTAAATGGAGGAGCGGGAAAATGAGAGGGAAAAGGTGAAAATTTTCAGATTAGTAAAACCATCGTCAAACCACCGCAGTTTTGTGTAGGTACCGACAACATATTCTCAAAATGGAATTTCAAAATTTATTTAATACTTAGGACCTATCTAATGAACAATTCAACCTTTGTTTGCAACAACAAAAAATTTAGGCACTGTTGTTAAAAAAGACAAAACCTTGTCGAATCAGCTGGAAATGCCGGAAATTTGAACTGTAGGTGCCTTGTATGTTGCTCCTATTTTTCCTCAAAAATCATTTTTGGGTTCACAACATGTGATTTCATGGGAGATACATATTTAGTTTGGAAGGTACCACCCTTAGCTAAGAACGGCATCGCCGACCATTTTGACATTGTTTTGAAACCGACATAAGAAATTAAAAAAATCGTAAAATAGTAAAAACTTCGCGTAGCGTCATTTTATGTGCCCCATTATCCATTCAAAATTATAAACATGGAAAAAGTGAACTATTTGGAAAAGGTGTTCACAGAAATGAGCTATCATGTATGAAGTTTCATGTCTATCGAGCCACATGACCAATGTTACGGTCGAAATCGTGACAGTTTTTCTAACTGAGGCCATATTGTGCACACTTGTGCCCCTTGGAATGACACACACATCTCATACACATTTTTTTCTATTTTATTGTGTAAAAAAGTCATTTTCCATTTCCTAATCGTCAAAACACCGCTGTTTTGGGAAGCAGGTACCGACAACATGTTGTCAAAATGGAATTTCAAAATTTATTTAAATACTTAGGACCTATGTAATGAACAATTCAATCTTTGTTTGCAACAAAAACATTTTTAGGCACTATCGGTAAAAAAGACAAAACCCTGTCGAATCAATTCGAAATGCCGGAAATTTGAACTGTAGGTGCCTCGTATGTTGCTCCAATTTTTCCTCAAAAATCATTTTTAGGTTCACAACATGTGATTTCATGGGAGATACTTCTTTAGTTTTGGAAGGTTCCACCCTTAGCTAAGAACGACATCGCCGACCATTTTGACATTGTTTTGAAACCGACATAAGAAATTTAAAAAAAGTCGTCAAATAGTAAAACCTTCGCGTAGCGTCATTTTATGTGCCCCATTATCCATTGAAAATTATAAACATGGAAAAGTGAACTATTTGGAAAAGGTGTTAACAGAAATGAGCTATCATCACTAGTGGAAATCGGGGCTCTAGTCCCGGTTCCAGACGGGCTGTAGTCCCGGTGTAGCAACCGGGACTACCAAGGCGGCACTAGAGCCCCCCCTTTGGTCTCGGTTCAAATACGAACCGGGACCGCAGCCCCCCCCCCCACCAATTAGAGCTCCGCACGTGGAGGGGGCAGGGGCGCGCGGGGGCGAACCCTTTAGTCCCGGTTCGTGTTACGAACCGGGACTAGGGTTTTGTTTTTTTTTCATTTCAGGGTTTTGTTTTTATTTTCATTTCAGTGTTTTGCTTTTTTTTATTTCGACCGGTTTTCTGGGTAGGGGTTTTGGATGGTACCACGTCGATGCGTCGGGGTAGGGGTTTCGGATGCTATGGCTTCGATGCGCGAAAAACACGTATAAATTATTATACAAAGCTAGATGAATGCATCATGCATATATACAATTACATGAAGATCATGTGTTGATAACACATACACAGTTAAGTACGCGTGGTACATGAATATCACGTTTCCCGGTTCTAGATACTTAGAAGTACTTTGTTACATGGAGATCACTATTACATGTTCGCACCACCAGGGGTAACATAGTGGTACTCTCCGGTCTCCGGTATGACATGGGCGAGGTAAAATCCCGTCAACTCCTCTGCAAGTGCCCTGGAGCGGGTCTTTATTGGTAACTCGTTGCGTTTTCTTGCCAACTGTAAAAAAATGATATCACAATGAATACATGAGATATGAAATGAATAAAACTCATCACGATTGATGGTACACAAATAATGTTCTGACTTGAGCTTTACGTACTTCGATACTTCTTTTGCTCTTCAAACTCTCGTTGACCACAGTGTGCATGTACTCGCAAACGTAGAATCCACATAGATCAGTCCCTATTGGCTGTTTAAGGCAAGTCTATAGAAGAATATAATTTAATCAAATAATAATGAAGTATGATAATGTGGTATGGGCCTAGTTATAGTACTACTTACATCGTTAGTACGCCATAGCAGTTTCTCTGGCCATCCACTGTTCGGATGTTCCGCGAGGAACATTTTCCAAACACTGCATGACAAGAAAATGAATGAATGAGTCATAAATTCTTTGATATTAGGAAATGAACGAAAGAGGCGATAAGAAAAGAAAGTACTTGCCAGCAAATCAAAACAAGTCTTGTATTGTTTAAGGCATCTTCTTACCGAGTCAAGGACAACAATTTCTCCTTTTCACAAGTTAATAACGATAAGAATGTAGTGGAAGTTGCGCACGTTTATAAATAGTCATGCATAACTCATCACTTAAACTTAACATCGGGTGAGAAAAATAGAATGTGTAATAAGCAGTAACACTCACTTGAAGTTGTAAGGCCATAATATATATTTTTTGTAAGCTTGTCGCTTGAAAAACATTAGCAAATTTCCCGGTGTATCCTTGTTAAGTATTGGATCAATTATGTTATCTTCATGCATTATAGAGGGGTCAATGAACCCAATGTGGTTGATTTTCTGCTTCTTGCATTCGAGCATCTTCATTCTGCGTAATAAAGCACTCAAAATATTATAGAGAGGATTATCACAGACAATGAACGAGTAGAGCTAATGAAAACATTAAATTACAGAAATAGATCACTTACAGACAATAGGAACTCATGATAGCTTTGTCGAGGGCCCGGAGATTGCATAACTGAAAGATTTCGGCGAAGTAAAGGACAACGGAGTATTCTTGAAAATAATGCTCTTCCTTAACTGCCATCATGAGAGCGTCTTTATTCGTCTCCTTTACGGTATTCTTGTACAAGGCTTGAAATTGACCCGTTCTTGTGGGTAAGTCGCCGTCGACAAAATTCTCCCCGTGAACGTATGTACGAACGACATCCGCGAAGGGGATATCATCTCCCGAATATACCAGCTCCCGCACATTGATGTTTTTGAGAACTCTATCATCGAGCACCTTGAGGGGGGGGGTGACTGTGCGTCTTGTTCTCCGAGTTGGGCAACTTGTTTCCCTTTTTTGATCGATCATCCATCTCTTCGTCATATGACTTACCAATGTTGCGATCATAGTCTTTTGGCGGCGATGGTGGGGGGTTGTATAGGGCATCGATGCAACGGTCAATTTTCTCCTGTGGAATTCCGGCAATAAATTTTGCAGGAGGCAATTGTTTTGCTAACGCTTTCTGTTTCAAGCCAGCAAGCCAGGCATCTGTATGTTCTTTGCAGGCGATATTGTTTTCCTCGACGCTTCTGTCCCAAGGTAACTTTGGAGTAGGCGGCGGTGTTTTCTGCTTTCTAGGTTTCTTCCTAACAGGAGAACCAGACTGGCGCCTACTCGAGAGCGACTTAACATTATGGCGGACTGGCACAGACTGCGATGGCCTCGCGCTAGGAACCCTCTCGGGGGGCGGTTGGCTTTGCTGTTGAGCTGGAGATGGACTTGGGCTGGGGTCCCTATCGGGGAGGTGTGGGCTTTGCTGATGAGGTGGAGATGGACTCCGTCTTTGATCCCTCTCGAGGAAGAGTGGACTTTGCTGGTGAGCTGGACTCCTAGAACGAGGAGTGGACTTTGATTGTTCTGAAAGGACGATGTTTTTCTTGGGCCATAGGGCGAAGGCATGCTTGACGTCTGCCAATGTCTTCTCCTCGTCACCTCCAGGAAACTCAAGTTCCAAGGTTTAAAATCCCGGCATAATTTCGTCCACCCAGACACGAGCGTAGCCATTTGGAATTTGACCACAATGGTTGATATCTCTAGGTTGAATTACTAAAGCTTGCCCCACCGCCACCTTCAAAGTTATGTTTCTCATTGCTATATGTAGCTCACAACCTGTAGGCTCTGTGATGCCATCCACTGGGTAGGGACCATCGACTTGACGCGTGGATCCAACGCTGCTTCTAACCTGAGATGGGGCGGCATCTGCTTCATGATCTAATTGGTCCCGCTCCTGAGGTTCCGTTCTTTGCTCCTTCAATGCTTTTATTTCCGCCCGTGTCTCCTTCATTTCACGTTCCAATTCTAATATCCAGTCGACCTCCTTCTTCTTACCTCTGCTACGACTTCTATAAGTGTGAGCGGATTCCGGCCACGCAGTTTTAAACGTAGCACCGCCAGGAAAGCCTCGAGCTCGTCCAACATGTTCAGGATTCCCCAGGGCCCGTGTCAGCTCGTCATCCTCTCTATCGCGTTTGAACACACCATTGCGAACATCATTAATTGCTGCTTCAAGCTTCTTTTTGATTTTATCAACGAGAACCTTCCATTTTCCTTTTCCAACAATATCTCCGGTTTCTGGGTCCAAGCCTGCCCCATGCGCGAACAACCAGAATTTTGACCTCTCGGGCCAGTCAAGTGTCTTTGGACGGACCCCCGATCGAACCAGTTTTTCTTCATATGCTAACCAGTTAGGAATGGAGCTCTTGTAGCCACCTGTCCCCAGTGTATGGTGGTGTACCTTCAGCCCATCATTCAATTTATTTATCTCTGATCGGGCCACAACCATAGGTGATTCCCTATACGCCTTAAACGCCGCCCATTCAGATTCTAACTTCTTCCCTTGTTCTCCTCTAAATCTGGCTCTTCTTTTGTTTCTTCATATTGATTCCATAACTTTTTCTTCCAGTTCTGGAATTGTTCCGCCATCTTAATAAGAGTCCACTTCTTGAGGTTGTCCTTCTTCACTTTAGAGAGATCTGGCGGGAGGATGAAATGTGACAACAGCGTGTTATAGACCAAATCCTTAAGAACTTGGTGGACATAACATGGGTCCTCCACATCTGCGGCCGCCGGCTTATTCCATTCGCGTATGCTGATTGGGATCATGTCCCTAACAATAACTCCAGCTTGACTTATAAATTTGCCGCGGTTCTGTTTTGGTTCGAGCGGTTCGCCGGAATCAGCAATTTCCTCAATCGGTAACTTTGGATCCTCGCTCATCATTCTTTTTGCCTTGCCTCGAGGAGCACATGGTGGCTGCTTTTTGGCAGATTTGCTCGATCCGGATGGCTAATGGAAAAATAAGTCGTTAATAAATGCAACATAAATCAATTAATGCATGTAGTTAACAACAACATATCACCATATTTATTATAAACACATATACACCTCCCCGCCGGAGTTTGTTATCACCACATCTCGTGACTCCATTCCATCACCAAATTTGTTTCAAAATTGTTCGAAATCATAATCATCTACATCTCCTCCAGCTCGGCCATCGTTAAAAATAAGTTGTTCCATTTGATCTTCCATCTCCTCGTCTCGTTGAAATTGTGCTTCTTCTATCTGCTCGTCTCGCAAGTGCTCCATAGCTCAAATGTACCTGCAATCCATAGCTCGGGCATTATAATCAAGTTTACATTTATTCATCTGAAAAACATATACAAGTACAATAATTGCAACGAGTATAGATCATATAGCACAACATGGTGGCAGCGAAGAAAACCAAGTGTGCTCATCTTGCATATCTAACACAAAACTATATATATGGATCATATTTAAGAATTTTGCATATCTAACACAAAATCATCTCAATTTGCATATCTAACACAACATAATATATGAATCATATATTACAATTTTGGGCGTCCACCACAGGCTTTAGGGTTTAGGAGTGGTTTAGTGTTTCAGATGTTTTCCATCGTATGGGGATCACGTCGATGTGCCACAATCGCGTTTTAGTATATATAAAGTATTACATGAAGAACATGTTGATGCATATATATAGGTTAAATGCTTTCTACTCCCGGGTGTAACTACACCCATGTCTCATATACCACCTTACGGAAGTATTTGTCATACTTTATTGGTTTGAGTATGTTCATATACTATATCTAAGATACCCTAAAATAAGTTTCATGAAAAAATTGCAATTATCCTAATATTTTACACTATATACTCAAAATACCGTCATATATGCATAAAAGAGAAGTATGTAGAATTGTTTTACATACTGCCTAAAAAGAAGTATCTATAGTACTAAAAAAACATTATATACTCCATACTACATGTTACATACCTACCGGTATGATAGATACTACATACTCGTGTGAAACACACGTGGGTGCAGTTACACCCGGGTGTAGTATGAATATGTCCTATATATATATATATAAATATATAGGAAGATCATGTTCGGCACAACAAAATGTAACACTTGTGAAAATTTTGATGAAAACCTCATTACATTTATCACTTGAGCACGAGTCAATGTTCTTATTCAAAACACAATTTCTATATGTACAACACAATTTCACGGCCACCACATCGCCATAATTCAACACAATTTCATATGAACAACAAATTGCAACAATTTAGCAATAATTCATCACAAAATTGAACAATAATAATCTCCACGTCTTCCTCTCATTGTGGGCTCTCCTCTTCTTCCTCTCATTCAGATGACCAATAATTAAACACAAAATTATTTCTAAGAAATTGCTAACACTTTGCTAAGACAAATTACTTCTAACAAATTGCTAACACAAAATTGGTATTGCCAAGCGACATTTGCAAGCAGAGGAGGGGAAGAACAGGTGCGGCAGCGTGGAGATACCTAGCGGGGGCGCGGCGACCAGAGGAAGGGAAGGATAGGGCGGCGAATCTTGGAGGGGGAGGGGACAGCACCTCGGGCATCGGCAGAGCGGCAGCACCTCGAGGCAGCGGCGCCGTCGTCGGGGAGAGGATTGAGTGTCGAATGAGGAGGAAAGTGGGGACAGCCCGATCTAAAACTGATCGATCGGCCTTTAGTCCCGGTTCCAGGCATGAACCGGGACTAAAGATCCTTTAGTCGCGGTTGGTAACAACAACCGGGACTAAAGGTCTGAATGGCCGCGAATAATTGCGCGCGAAGCCCAGTGGACCTTTAGTCTCGGTTGGTGTTACCAACCGAGACAAGACAAATGCCTTTTTTTCTTGTTTCTTTTTATTGATTTTTGTTTTTGTTTTATTTTAAATTGTTTGAATTGTCTACTTATTTGTTTCTTATTTTGGTTTACTTATTTTTTGAATTGTTTTGGTTTCTAATTTATTTTTCTGTTTTGTTTTATATTCTTTCATTTTAAGATGCCAAGGTGATTTCTTTAAAAAAAATCATAAATATCATTTTATATTTTTAAAGATTTTTTGTGAAGTAAGTACAGAAAATATGATTCCAAGTGACACCCAACTATTTTTCACTAAGAGTGGTGCACATATGATGGATGATCCTCAAGTATGAGTTTTTCATTGAATTATAACTAATTTCCCCTAGTTAATTGAGTTTTTGTTGATTTTTCGAAAATAATTCAAATTTGAACTACAACTGTTTGATAGTTTGGTCTGAAACTTTTGGAAAAATCATTTTAAGGTCCACAACTAGTGGTTATATCAAAGAAACATTGATAGTTCTAGAAAATATCACCTCTTCCGATGATTAGTCATCGCGACCGTTTTGATTGTTTTTAAGAAAAAATGTAATAAACTGATAAACACCTCAAAAAATCAAATCATTTGGCATGGGCTCCTTTTTTGTGTACTAGTTGCTATGAAAAATGATAAACTTGATTTTTGCCAACATTCGCAAAAAAAGTCTACACAAAAAGGTCTATCATGTATGAACATCTAGAAGTTTCAAGCCAAATGAACAAGTTATGGTCATTTCGATGACATAGTTTGTGATAAAGATCTCATACTACACACATAGGTGCATATTGGAATATTAAACTATCTTACCAAAGGGATTCTTCAAATTATTTTCATAAATATCATTTTCTTTTTTAAGTGCAAAAAATGAGGTTTTTTGTGAAGTAAGTACAGAAAATATGTTTCCAAATGGCACCCAACTATTTTTCACTAAGAGTGGTGCACATATGATGGATGATCCCCAAGTATGAGTTTTTTCTTTGAATTATAACTAATTTCCCCTAGTTAATTGAGTTTATGTTGATTTTTGAAAGTACTTCAAATTTGAACTACAACTGTTTGATAGTTTGGTCTGAAACTTTTGGAAAAATCATTTTAAGGTACACAACTAGTGGTTATATCACAGAAACATTGATAGTTCTAGAAATATCACCTCTTCCGATGATTAGTCGTAGCGACCGTTTTGATCGTTTTTAAGAAAAAATGTAATAAAGTGATAAAAACTTCAAAAAATCAAATACTTTGGCATGGGCTCCTTATTTGGTTACTAGTTGCTATGAAAAATGATAAACTTGATTTTTGCCAACATTTGCAAAAAAAGTCTTCACAAAAAGGTCTATCAAGTATGAACATCTAGAAGTTTCAAGCCAAATGACCAAGTTATGGTCATTTCGATGACACAGTTTGTGATAAAGATCTCATACTCCACACATAGGTGCATATTGGTATATTAAACAATCTTACCAAAGGGATTCTTCAAATTATTTTCATAAATACCGTTTTCCTTTTTTTAAGTGCAAAAAATGAGGTTTTTTGTGAAGTAAGTACAAAAAATATGATTCCCAATGGAACCCAACTATTTTTCACTAAGAGAGGTGCACATATGATGGATGATCCCCAAGTATGAGTTTTTTATTTGAATTATAACTTATTTCCCCTAGTTAATTAAGTTTATGTTGATTTTTCGAAAGTAATTCAAATTTGAACTACAACTGTTTGAGAGTTTGGTCTGAAACTTTTTGAAAAATCTTTTTAGGGTACACAACTAGTGGTTATATCACAGAAACATTGATAGTTCTAGAAAATATGACCTCTTCCGATGATTAGTCGTAGCGATCGTTTTGATCATTTTTAAGAAAAAATGTAATAAAGTGATAAAAACCTAAAAAAATCAAATCCTTTGGAAAGGGCTCCTTATTTGTGTACTACTTGCTATGAAAAATGATAAACTTGATTTTTGCCAACATTTGTAAAAAAAGTCTTCACAAAAAGGTCTATCATGTATGAATATCTAGAAGTTTCAAGCCAAATGACCAAGTTATGGTCATTTCGATGACATAGTTTGTGATAAAGATCTCATACTCCACACATAGGTGCATATTGGTATATTAAACAATCTGACCAAAGTGATTCTTCAAATTATTTTCATAAATATCATTTTCCTTTTTTTAAGTGCAAAAAATGAGGTTTTTCTTAAAGTAAGTATAGAAAATATGATTCAAATGGCATCCAACTATTTTTCACTAAGAGTGGTGCACATATGATGGATGATCCCCAAGTATGAGTTTTTTCTTTGAATTATAACTAATTTCCCCTAGTTAATTGAGTTTATGTTGATTTTTCGAAAGTAATTCAAATTTGAACTACAACTGTTTGATAGTTTGGTCTGAAACTTTTTAGAAAATCATTTTAAGGTACACAACTAGTGGTTATATCACAGAAACATTGATAGTTCTAGAAAATATCACCTCTTCCGATGATTAGTCGTAGCGACCGTTTTGATCGTTTTTAAGAAAAAATGTAATAAAGTGATAAAAATCTCAAAAAATCAAATCCTTTGGAAAGGGCTCCATATTGGTGTACTAGTTGCTATGAAAAATGATAAACTTGATTTTTGCCAACATTTGTAAAAAACGTTTTCACAAAAAGGTCTATCATGTATGAACATCTAGAAGTTTCAAGCCAAATGACCAAGTTATGGTCATTTCGATGACATAGTTTGTCATAAAGATCTCATACTCCACACATAGGTGCATATTGGTATATTAAACAATCTTACCAAAGGGATTCTTAAAATTATTTTCATAAATATCATTTTCCTTTTTTTAAGTGCAAAAAATGAGGTTTTTTGTGAAGTAAGTACAAAAAATATGATTCCAAATGGCACCCAACTATTTTTCACTAAGAGTGGTGCACATATGATGGATGATCCCCAAGTATGAGTTTTTTATTTGAATTATAACTAATTTCCCCTAGTTAATTGAGTTTATGTTGATTTTTCGAAAGTAATTCAAATTTGAACTAGAACTGTTTAATAGTTTGTTCTGAAACTTTTGAGAAAATCATTTTAAGGTACACAACTAGTGGTTTTATCACAAACACATCGATAGTTCTAGAAAATATCACCTTTTCCGATGATTAGTCGTAGCGACCGTTTTGATCGTTTTTAAGAAAAAATGTAATAAAGTGATAAAAAATTCAAAAAATCAAATCCTTTGGCATGGGCTCCTTATTTGTGTACTAGTTGTTATGAAAAATGATAAACTTGATTTTTGCCAATATTTGCGAAAAAAGTCTTCACAAAAAGGTCTATCATGTATGAACATCTAGAAGTTTCAAGCCAAATGACCAAGTTATGGTCATTGCGATGACATAGTTTGTGATAAAGATCTCGAACTCCACACATAGGTGCATATTGGTATATTAAACAATCTTACCAAAGGGATTCTTCAAATTATTTTCATAAATATCATTTTCTTTTTTTTAAGTGAAAAAATTACGGTTTTTGTGAAGTAAGTACAGAAAATATGATTCCAAATGGCACCCAACTATTTTTCACTAAGAGTGGTGCACATATGATGGATGATCCCCAAGTATGAGTTTTTTCTTTGAATTATAACTAATTTCCCCTAAGTTAATTGAGTTTATGTTGATTTTTCAAAATTAATTCAAATTTGAACTACAACTGTTTGATAGTATTGTCTGAAACTTTTGGAAAAATCATTTTAAGGTACACAACTAGTGGTTATATCACAGAAACATTGATAGTTCTAGAAAATATCACCTCTTCCGATGATTAGTCGTCGCGACCGTTTTGATCGTTTTTAAGAAAAAATGTAATAAAGTGATAAACACCTCAAAAAATAAAATCCTTTGGCATGGGCTCCTTATTTGTGTACTAGTTGCTATGAAAAATGATAAACTTGATTTTTGCCAACATTTGCAAAAAAAGTCTTCACAAAAAAGTCTATCATGTATGAACATCTAGAAGTTTCAAGCCAAATGACCAAGTTAGCGTCATTTTGATGACATAGTTTGTGATAAAGATCTCATACTCCACACATTGGTGCATATTGGTATATTAAACAATCTTACCAACCGGGACTGAAGGTTTCCCCTGCATATAGCCCAACAGTGGCAAGACATCTCTTATGATCTACAACCGTCCGACAAGACATCTCTGATGATCTGCAACCGTTTGGAACGGTCGGAGATCATTAGAGACGTCTTGCCGCTGGTTGCCCAAAGATGCCTTCGCCGAGGGGAGGGTTCACCTTCAGCCTTCACTGAGTGCTCTCTGCTACCCGTGTGCTGCCAAAATGAACTACAATGAGTAGACACTAAGTGCTGAACATGTCCGGGAGGGGGGCTATATATAGGGTACGTGTGCTTCTTTAGTCCCGGTTGGTAACAACAACTGAGTCATGTGGGTCACGAAGTGGTCGTGATACTGCTCATCCAACAGCTCAAAATCTCTCAAAAGAAACACACCTATGATCCAACGTCTCACAAGCGCTAGAAAGAAACACACGATCCATGTGCTTCTTTAGTCTCGGTTGGTAACACCAAACCGGGACTAAAGAAGCACATGGATCGTGTGTTTCTTTAAAGCACTTGTGAGCCGTTGGATGAAGATGTGTTTCTTTTGAGGGATTCTGAGCTGTTGGATGGGCACTATCATGACCAGTTCGTGAGGCACATGACCCTATATATAGCCCCCTCTTGAACATGTTCGGCAGTCATTGTCTCCTCATTCTACTTCATCGACAGAATACAAAGCATTCAGATTCACTGCATACGCCCAACGGTGCATTTGATATGCAGACACTCACGAGCCACCGTTGGGCTATATGCAGGTGAAATCGTGTGTTTTGTTCCATGCATCTACAAAATACTTCAGTTCACTTGTTCTTCTGATACAAAGCATTCGGATATTACACATCAACAATAATATCCCTATCTACTGTTTACTTGTTCTTCTGATTGTGCCGTAACCACGGACAATCTTCTTCATTTAACTTGATACTTGGATCAGTGTTGACTTTGAAGGGCGGAATGTCATGAAACTTATCGTAATCTTCTGACATGTCTGTCTTGTCCTCCACTCCCACAATGACTCTTTTCCCTGAAAGAACTATGTGGCGCTTTGGCTCATCGTGTGATGTACTCGCTTGCTTATCTTTTCTTTTTTTGGTAGGGTAGACATGTCCTTCACATAGAAAACCCGAGCAACTTCACTGGCAAGGATGAATGGTTCGTTCTCGTACGAAATATTCTTGAGATCCACTGTAGTCATTCCGTATCGTGGCTCTACCTCTACCCCGCCTCGTAGGTTGAACCATTTGCACTTGAACAAAGGACCTTAAAAGCAGGTCCATAGTCAAGTTCCCGTATCTCCTCTATGTAACCATAATATGTGTCCTTTGTCCCATTGCAGTTTGTTGCATCAAAGCGGACTCCACTGTTTTGGTTGGTGCTCCTTTTATCTTGGTTGGTTGTGTAAAATATATTTCCATTTATTTCGTACCCTTGAAAAGTCAATAAAGTTGAAGCTGGTGATGTGGCCAACAAGTATAGCTGTTCTTCAACATTGGTGTCATTAATGAGACGTCTTTTTAACCAACTGCTGAAAGTCTTTATGTGTTCTCCATCAATACAATCTTCAGATTTCTCCGGGTATTTGGAGCGTAAAACATTCTTGTGTTCCTCGACATACGGACCCACCAAACTGGAATTATGTAGAACGGTGTCGTGTGCTTGAGTGAAAGAATCCCCGTCTTGACATATTGTTGCTTTCTTTCCTAGGGTGCCTTTTCCATGCATTCTCCCCTCATGACGTGATTCAGGAACACCGATCGGCTTCAGATCAGGAATAAAATCTACACAAAACTCAATGACCTCCTCTGTTCCATAACCCTTGACGATGCTTCCTTCTGGCCTAGCCCGGTTATGCACATAACTTTTTAAGACTCCCATGAACCTCTCAAAGGGGAACATGTTGTGTAGAAATACAGGACTGAGAAGAGAAATCTCTTCGACTAGGTGGACTACAAGGCGCGTCATAATATTGAAGAAGGTTGGTGGGAACACCAACTCGAAGCTGACAAGACATTGGACCACATCCTTCTCTAAATGTTTTAGAGTTAGTGGATTGATGACCTTCTGAGAAATTGCATTGAGAAATGCACGTAGCTTCACAATGGGTTCTCGAACATTTTCCGGTAGAAGCCCTCTCAATGAAACCGGAAGTAATTGTGTCATAATCACGTGACAGTCATGAGACTTTAGGTTCTGAAATTTTTGCTCTGCCATGTTTATTTTTCCTTTTATATTTGATGAGAAGCCAGATGGAACCTTCATACTGTGAAGGCACTCAAAAAGTATTTTCTTCTCTTCTTTAGTAAGAGCGTAGCTTGCAGGACCTGGCTGATTCTCTGAATGAGTATCGTCTCAGTGCATCTCTTCGCTCATACGTTGATGGGTCTGCCTTCCTTTCGGTGTACCTTTTTTTGACTTCCCTTTTTTTGACTTCCCATCTTTTGACTTCCCATACATGCCCAAGAAGTTTAGCAGGTTGCAACAAATGTTCTTTGTCACGTGCATCACGTCGATTGCAGAGTGAATCTCTAGCATTATCCAATATGGCAGCTCCCAAAATATAGATTTCTTCTTCCACATGGGTACGTGGTTGTTTGCGTCATTCGGAACAGTGAGTCCACCAGGACCCTTTCCAAAGATTACATTTAAATCCTTGACCATATCATGTATAACAGAACTAGAAGGGCGTGTAGGCCTCGGCCGATGATCTGCCTCACATTTGTAATGCTTGCCTTTCTTCCTTAACGAATGTTTGGGTACAAGAAACCGACGATGACCCAGGTACACATTCTTGTTACCTAAATGTATACTATCAGTCTCAGCTAAACAGTGCGTGCATGCATTGTATCCCTTGTTTGAATGTCCTGAAATGTTGCCAAGAGCAGGACAATCATTGATGGTTACAAAAAGCAAAGCTCGTAGATCAAATTCCTCCAGTTTGTGCTCATCCCACACACGTACACCTTCTTCACGCCACAACTACAAAAGTTCTTCAACTAATGGCCTGAGGTACACATCAATGTCGTTGACAGGTTGCTTCAGGCCTTGAATGAGCACTGGCATCATAATGTACTTCCGCTTCATGCACAGCCAAGGAAGAAGGTTATAGATACATAGAGTCACGGGCCAAGTGCTGTGACTGGAGCTCTGCTCTCCAAAAGGATCAAAGCCATCTGTACTTAGGCCAAATCATAACTTCCTTGCGTCATCTGAAAATGTCGAGAACTCTGTGTCAATTTTTCTCCACTGGGACACATCCGCGGGGTGTCTCAACATCAAGTCTTTTTTACAATCTTCTTTGTGCCATCGCAACAACTTGGCATGCTCTCTATTGCTGAACAAACGTTTCAACCATGGTATTATAGGAGCATACCACATCACCTTTGCAGGAATCCTCTTCCTGTGGCGCGGCTCGCCCTCAACATCACCAGGGTCATCTCGCCCGATCTTATACCGCAAAGCACCGCATACAGGACATGCATTCAATTTTTCGTGCTCACTGCGGTAGAGGATGCAGTCATTAATGCATGCGTGTATCTTATGCACCTCTAATCCTAGAGGGCATACCACCTTCTTTGCTTCGTACGTACTAGACGGCAATTCGTTATCCTTTGGAAGCATCTTCTTAACTATTTTTAACAAATTTTCAAATCCCTTGTCAGAAGTACAATTCTCTGTCTTCCATTGCAGCAATTCAAGTGTGGTACCCAGCTTTTTCAGGTCATTTTGACAAGTTGGGTACAACAATTTGGCGTGATCAGCTAACATACGCTCCAACTTCAACCTTTCATTTTCACTTCCACAGTCCATTTGTGCATCACGAATGGCCCGACGAAGATCATCGTCGGGCTCATCAATAATGGGATCTTCTTCAGTTTCGTCTTCTCCCATTGTAGTATCACTGAACCAAGGATACTTGTCATTATCCTCCTCTTCTTCATTTTCTTCCATGATAACCCCTGTTTCTCCGTGCTTGGTCCAACAATAATAACCAGGCATAAAACCATTATGCAAGAGGCGTGAGTGAATGACTTTTGAGGTAGAGTGGTCACTCATATTCTTGCAGGCACTACATGGACAACGAATAAAACCGTTCTTCGGCTTGTTTGCCTCAGCCACATGGAGAAAATTATGCATGCCATCAATGAACTCAGGACAACATCGGTCACCATACATCCATTGTCGGTTCATCTATATTACATAAAAGTATATCGAACCCCATTATTACACTACTGTCATATATAAAATGTAAGAGCAAATTAATTAAAACAATGTCATCCATTAAAATAAGAGTAGAGTAGTGACAACTGGTAATACATAGTTCTCAAAAAACATACATTAACTGAAACAAATATAAAAATTATCTAAATAATTTCAATCCCACAACAAATGCGATCAAAATCGCAACTAAGGTAAATACTGAACACACAGCATAATGATACCAAGCCTCCCGATTAGTGGCATATTTTCTAATCTTTTTTATCTTCAAGCACATTGCATCCATCTTGATCTCATTACCATCGACCACGTCGGCAAGTTTGAGCTCTAATTTCATCTTAGCTTCTAAGCATTGAAGATAAAGATCTTCACTTCTTTTCAATTTTGCTTTCAAATCATTGTTTTCTTTATCCAAAAACTCGACAATAGGGTCAAGTTCAATTTCCGGTTCAACTTCCTCCTAGATAAAAATAAATCTATGTCAAGTTGGTCACCATAATTGCTAGAAACACAAAATGAAATAAATAGTTTTGAAAATATACCACATCCTAATCATAAACCGGACGAGGACCGAGGGGGACGGATATCAGAACCATGACTCTATACATATAATACAAGTTAGAAAATTATACAAGTAGTAACTATGCATCTAAAACAATAAAGCTATGTTTTTAAAAATCAAATAAAATAAAAGATAGAGGCTCACCGAGGTGGTGCCGGTGACGGGACGGCACGGGCGATCGACGTCGATAAGGCTCTTCACGACACTAAAACACATAAATCATAATTTAGTTTGAGCTCAAATTGCACATATGAAACAAATGAAATCCTAACTTGGGAATTTCATCAAACACCTTGCTTGCACAAGAAATTTGAAATGAGCTAAATGAGCTAGAGAAGAAACACCGAAAAGAGGACGAAGCGGCTAACCGTAGGGTGTCTTCAATCTTTCAAATGTGGAAAAATATTATGGATTATTTAGGCTTGAGGAGAGGAAATGGAGGAGAAATGGAGAGGAAATTTATTTAAGCTCGGGCTCGGTGGGAAAAATGGAGTGAGACGGGGGTTGGAAGAAGTTGATAAAGTGAGGATCTTTAGTCCCGGTTAGTGTTAGGAACCGGGACTAAAGGGTTCTGGCGCTGGGACCCGCCTCTGCTGCCGCATGCAGTGGACCTTTAGTCCCGGTTCTTAACACGAACCGGGACTAAAGGTCTCTCGCAAAATCGCCCCGCGGGGTTGCACCCCTTTAGTCTCGGATCATTTTAAAATCCGGGCTAAAGGGGTGAACCAAAGCCCGCTTTTCCACTAGTGCATGTATGAAGTTTCTTGGATATCGAGCTACATGACCAATGTTACGGTCGAAATCGTGACATTTTTTCTGACTGAGGCCATATTGTGCACAGATGTGCCCCTTGGCATGACACACACATCTCATACACAAAATTTTCTATTTTATTGTGTAGAAAAGTCATTTTTCCATTTCCTAATCGTCAAAACACCACTGTTTT
The DNA here is from genome assembly GCA_026929855.1 of Poa annua. NCBI lineage: Eukaryota > Viridiplantae > Streptophyta > Magnoliopsida > Poales > Poaceae > Poa > Poa annua. Next base: position 122,745,626 of record CM049427.1, on the reverse strand, counting down.
GGGAAGCAGGTACCGACAACATGTTGTCAAAATGGAATTTCAAAATTTGTTTAAATACTTATGACCTATGTCATGAAAAATTCAACCTTTGTTTGCAACAAAAACATTTTTAGGCACTATCGGTAAACAAGACAAAACCCTGTCGAATCAATTGGAAATGCCGGAAATTTGAACTGTAGGTGCCTCGTATGTTGCTCCTATTTTTTCAGTATGTGATTTCATGGGAGATACACCTTTAGTTTTGGAAGGTTCCACCCTTAGCTAAGAACGGCATCGCCGACCTTTTCGACATTGTTTTGAAACCGACATAAGAAATTAAAAAAAAATCGTAAAATAGTAAAACCTTCGCGTAGCGTCATTTTCGTGCCCCATTATCCATTAAAAATTATAAACATTAAAAATGTGAACTATTTGGAAAAGGTGTTCACATAAATGAGCTATCATGTATGAAGTTTCTTGGCTATCGAGCCACATGACCAACGTTACGGTCGAAATCGTGACATAGTTTTTCTAACTGAGGCCATATTGTGCACACATGTGCCCCTTGGCATGACACACAAATCTCATACACAAAGTTCTCTATTTTATTGTGTATAAAAGTCAGTTTCCATTTCCTAATTGTCAAAACACCGTTGTTTTGTGAAGCAGGTACTGACAACATGTTGTCAAAATGGAATTTAAAACTTTATTTAAATACTTAGGACCTATGTAATGAACAATTCAATGTTTGTTTGCAACAACAACATTTTTAGGCACTGTTGGTAAAAAAGACAAAACCCTGTCGAATCAGCTGGAAATGCCGGAAATTTGAACTGTAGGTGCCTCGTATGTTGCTCCTATTTTTCCACAAAAATAATTTTTAGGTTCACAACATGTGATTTCATTGGAGATACATCTTTAGTTTTGGAAGGTTCCACCCTTAGCTAAGAACGGCATCGCCGACCTTTTCGACATTGTTTTGAAACCGACATAAGAAATTAAAAAAAAATCGTAAAATAGTAAAACCTTCGCGTAGCGTCATTTTCGTGCCCCATTATCCATTAAAAATTATAAACATTAAAAATGTGAACTATTTGGAAAAGGTGTTCACATAAATGAGCTATCATGTATGAAGTTTCTTGGCTATCGAGCCACATGACCAACGTTACGGTCGAAATCGTGACATAGTTTTTCTAACTGAGGCCATATTGTGCACACATGTGCCCCTTGGCATGACACACAAATCTCATACACAAAGTTCTCTATTTTATTGTGTATAAAAGTCAGTTTCCATTTCCTAATTGTCAAAACACCGTTGTTTTGTGAAGCAGGTACTGACAACATGTTGTCAAAATGGAATTTAAAACTTTATTTAAATACTTAGGACCTATGTAATGAACAATTCAATGTTTGTTTGCAACAACAACATTTTTAGGCACTGTTGGTAAAAAAGACAAAACCCTGTCGAATCAGTTGGAAATGCCGGAAATTTGAACTGTAGGTGCCTCGTATGTTGCTCCTATTTTTCCACAAAAATATTTTTTAGGTTCACAACATGTGATTTCATTGGAGATACATCTTTAGTTTTGGAAGGTTCCACCCTTAGCTAAGAACAGCATCGCCAACCGTTTTGACATTGTTTTGAAAATGGAATTTCACAATTCAACTTTTGTTTGCAACAACAACAGTTTAAGGCACTGTTGGTAAAAAGACAAAATCTTGTCGAATCAACTGGAAATGTTGGAAATTTGAACTGTAGGTGCCTCGTATGTTCCTTTTATTTTTCCTCAAAAACCATTTTTAGGTTCACAACATGTGATTTCATGGGAGATACATCTTTAGTTTTGGAAGGTTCCACCCTTAGCTAAGAACGGCATCGCCGACCGTTTTGACATTGTTTTGAAACCGACATAAAGAATTAAAAAAGTCGTAAAATAGTAAAACCTTCACGTAGCGTCATTTTATATGCCCTTTTATCCATTGAAAATTATAAATATGGAAAAAGTGAACTATTTGGAAAAGGTGTTCACAGAAATGAGCTATCATGTATGAAGTTTCTTGGCTATCGAGCCACATGACCAATGTTACGGTCGAAATCGTGACATAGTTTTTCTGACTGAGTCCATATTGTGCACACATGTGCCGCTTGGCATGACACACACATCTCATACAAAAAGTTTTCTATTTTATTGTGTATAAAAGTCATTTTTCATTTCCTAATTGTCAAAACACCGTTGTTTTGTGAAGCAGGTACCGACAACAAGTGGTCAAAATGAATTTAAAATTTTATTTAAATACTTAGGACCTATGTAATGAACAATTCAACCTTTGTTTGCAACAACAATATTTTTAGGCACTGTTGGTAAAAAGACAAAACCCTGTCGAATCAGCTGGAAATGCCGGAAATTTGAACTGTAGGTGCCTCGTATGTTGCTCCTATTTTTCCACAAAAATAATTTTTAGGTTCACAACATGTGATTTCATGGGAGATACATCTTTAGTTTTGGAAGGTTCCACCCTTAGCTAAGAACGGCATCGCCGACCGTTTTGACATTGTTTTGAAACCGACATAAAGAATTAAAAAAATCGTAAAATAGTAAAACCTTCACGTAGCGTCATTTTATATGCCCTTTTATCCATTGAAAATTATAAATATGGAAAAAGTGAACTATTTGGAAAAGGTGTTCACAGAAATGAGCTATCATGTATGAAGTTTCTTGGCTATCGAGCCACATGACCAATGTTACGGTCGAAATCGTGACATAGTTTTTCTGACTGAGTCCATATTGTGCACAGATGTGCCGCTTGGCATGACACACACATCTCATACAAAAAGTTTTCTATTTTATTGTGTATAAAAGTCATTTTTCATTTCCTAATTGTCAAAACACCGTTGTTTTGTGAAGCAGGTACCGACAACAAGTGGTCAAAATGAATTTAAAATTTTATTTAAATACTTAGGACCTATGTAATGAACAATTCAACCTTTGTTTGCAACAACAATATTTTTAGGCACTGTTGGTAAAAAGACAAAACCCTGTCGAATCAGCTGGAAATGCCGGAAATTTGAACTGTAGGTGCCTCGTATGTTGCTCCTATTTTTCCACAAAAATAATTTTTAGGTTCACAACATGTGATTTCATGGGAGATACATCTTTAGTTTTGGAAGGTTCCACCCTTAGCTAAGAACAGTATCGTCGACCGTTTTGACATTGTTTTGAAAATAGAATTTCAAAATTCAACTTTTGTTTGCAACAACAACATTTTTAGGCATTGTTGGTAAAAAGACAAAACCCTGTCGAATCAACTGGAAATGTCTGAAATTTGATCTGTAGATGCCTCGTATGTTGCTCCCATTTTTCCTCAAAAACTATTTTTAGGTTCACAACATGTGATTTCATGGGAGATACATCTTTAGTTTTGGAACGTTCCACCCTTAGCTAAGAACGGCATCGCCGACCGTTTTGACATTGTTTTGAAACCGACATAAAGAATTAATAAAATCGTAAAATAGTAAAACCTTCACGTAGCGTCATTTTATATGCCCTTTTATCCATTGAAAATTATAAATATGGAAAAAGTGAACTATTTGGAAAAGGTGTTCACAGAAATGAGCTATCATGTATGAAGTTTCTTGGCTATCGAGCCACATGACCAATGTTACGGTCGAAATCATGACATAGTTTTTCTGACTGAGTCCATATTGTGCACACATGTGCCGCTTGGCATGACACACACATCTCATACAAAAAGTTTTCTATTTTATTGTGTATAAAAGTCATTTTTCATTTCCTAATTGTCAAAACACCGTTGTTTTGTGAAGCAAGTACCGACAACATGTGGTCAAAATGAATTTAAAATTTTATTTAAATACTTAGGACCTATGTAATGAACAATTCAACCTTTGTTTGCAACAACAACATTTTTAGGCACTGTTGGTAAAAAGACAAAACCCTGTCGAATCAGCTGGAAATGCCGAAAATTTGAACTGTAGGTGCCTCGTATGTTGCTCCTATTTTTCCACAAAAATAATTTTTAGGTTCACAACATGTGATTTCATGGGAGATACATCTTTAGTTTTGGAAGGTTCCACCCTTAGCTAAGAACAGTATCGTCGACCATTTTGACATTGTTTTGAAAATTGAATTTCACAATTCAACTTTTGTTTGCAACATCAACATTTTTAGGCATTGTTGGTAAAAAGACAAAACCCTGTCGAATCAACTGGAAATGTCTGAAATTTGATCTGTAGGTGCCTCGTATGTTGCTCCTATTTTTCCTCAAAAATCATTTTTAGGTTCACAACATGTTATTTCATCGGAGATACATCTTTAGTTTTGGAAGGTTCCACCCTTAGCTAAGAACGGCATCGCCGACCGTTTTGACATTGTTTTGAAACCGACATAAAAAATTAATAAAAATCAGAAAATAGTAAAACCTTCGCGTAGCGTCATTTTATGTGCCCCATTATCTTGAAAATTTAAACTTGGAAGAAATGAATTATTTGGAAAAGGTGTTCACATAAATGAGCTATCATGTATGAATTTCTTGGCTATCGAGCCACACGACTAATGTTACGATCGAAATCGTGACATAGTTTTTCTGACTGAGACCATATTGTCCACACATGTGCCCCTTTGCATGACACACACATCTCATACACAAAGTTTTCTACTTTAATGTGTATAAAAGTCATTTTCCATTTCCTAATTGTCAAAACACCGTTGTTTTGTGAAGAAGGTACCGACAACATGTTGTCAAAATGGAATTTAAAATTTTATTCAAATACTTAGAACCTATGTAATGAACAATTCAACCTTTGTTTGCAACAACAACATTTTTAGGCAGTGTTGGTAAAAAAGAAAAACCCTATCGAATCAGGTGGAAATGCCGGAAATTTGAACTGTAGGTGCCTCGTATGTTGCACCTATTTTTTCACAAAAATCATTTTTAGGTTCACAACATGTGATTTCATGGGAGATAAATCTTTAGTTTTGGAAGGTTCCACCCTTAGCTAAGAACGGCATCGCCGACCTTTTTGACATTGTTTTGAAACCGACATAAGAAATTAAAAAAAAATCGTAAAATAGTAAAACCTTCGCGTTTCGTCATTTTGTGTGCTCCATTTTCAATTAAAAATTATAAACATGAAAAAAGTGAACTATTTGGAAAAGGTGTTCACATAAATGAGCTATAATGTATGAAGTTTCTTGGCTATCGAGCCACATGACCAATGTTACGGTCGAAATCGTGACATAGTTTTCTGACTGAGTCCATATTGTGCACACATGTGCCCCTTGGCATGACACACAAATCTCATACACAAAGTTTTCTATTTTATTGTGTCGAAGAGTCATTTTCAGTTTCCTAATTGTCAAAACACTGCTGTTTTGTGAAGCAGGTACCGACAACATGTTGTCAAAATAGAATTACAAAATATATTTAAATACGTAGGACCTATGTAATGAAAAATTCAATCTTTGCTTGCAACAACAACATTTTTAGGCAATGTTGGTAAAAAGACAAAACCCTGTCTAATCAGATGGAAATGCCGGAAATTTGAACTGTAGGTGCCTCGTATGTTGCTTCTATTTTCCTCAAAAATCATTTTTAGGTTCACAACATGTGATTTCATGGGAGATACACCTTTAGTTTTGGAAGGTTCCACCCTTAACTAAGAACGGCATCGCCGACCTTTTTGACATTGTTTTGAAATCGACATAAGAAATTAAAAACAAATAGTAAAATAGTAAAACCTTCGCGTAGCGTCATTTTCGTGCCCCATTATTCAATAAAAATTATAAACATTAAAAAAGTGAACTATTTGGAAAATGTGTTCACATAAATGAGCTATCATGTATGAAGTTTATTGGCTATCGAGCCACATGACAAATGTTACGGTCGAAATCGTGACATAGTTTTTCTAACTGAGCCCATATTGTGCACACATGTGCCCCTTGGCATGACACACAAATCTCATACACAAAGTTTTCTATTTTATTGTGTATATAAGTCATTTTCCATTTCCTAATAGTCAAAACACCGTTGTTTTGTGAAGCAGGTACTGATAACATTTTGTCAAAATGGAATTTAAAATTTTATTTAAATACTTAGGCCTATGTAATGAACAATTCAATCTTTGTTTGCAACAACAACATTTTTAGGCACTGTTGGTAAAAAAAGACAAAACCCTGTCGAATCAGCTGGAAATGCCGGAAATTTGAACTGTAGGTGCCTCGAATGTTGCTCCTTTTTTTCCACAAAAATAATTTTTAGGTTCACAACATGTGATTTCATGGAGGATACATCTTTAGTTTTGGAAGGTTCCACCCTTAGCTAAGAACAGCATCGCCGACCGTTTTGACATTGTTTTGAAAATGGAATTTCAGAATTCAATTTTTGTTTGCAACAACAACAGTTTTAGGCACTGTTGGTAAAAAAGACAAAACCTTGTCGAATCTTTAGTTTTGGAAGGTTACACCCTTAGCTAAGAACAGCATCGCCGACCGTTTTGACATTGTTTTGAAAATGGAATTTCACTATTCAACTTTGGTTTGCAACAACAACAGTTTTAGGCACTGTTGGTAAAAAAGACAAAACCTTGTCGAATCAACTGGAAATGCCGGAAATTTGAACTGTAGGTGCCTCGTATGTTGCTTTTATTTTTCTCAAATACCATTTTTAGGTTCAGAACATGTGATTTCATGGGAGATACATCTTTAGTTTTGGAAGGTTCCACCCTTAGCTAAGTACGGCATCGCCGACCGTTTTGACATTGTTTTGAAACCGACATAAAAAATTAAAACAAGTCGAAAAATAGTAAAACCTTCACGTAGCGTCATTTTATATGCCCCATTGTCCATTCAAAATTATAAACATGGAAAATGTGAACTATTTGGAACAGGTGTTCACAGAAATGAGCTATCATGTATGAAGTTTATTGGCTATCGAGCCACATGAAAAATGTTACTGTCGAAATCGTGACATAGTTTTTCTAACTGAGGCCATATTGTGCACACAGGTGCCCGCCCCTTGGCATGACACACAAATCTCATACACAAAGTTTTCTATTTTATTGTGTATAAAAGTCATTTTCCATCTCCTAATAGTCAAAACACCGTTGTTTTGTGAAGCAGGTACCGACAACATGTGGTCAAAATGGAATTTAAAATTTTATTTAAATACTTAGGACCTATGTAATGAACGGTTCAATCTTTGTTTGCAACAACAACATTTTTAGGCACTGTATGCAAAAAAGACAAAACCCTGTCGAATCAGCTCGAAATGCCGAAAATTTGAAATGTAGGTGCCTCGTATGTTGCTCCTATTTTTCCACAAAAATAATTTTTAGGTTCACAACATGTGATTTCATGGGAGATACATCTTTAGTTTTGGAAGGTTCCACCCTTAGCTAAGAACAGCATCGCCGACCGTTTTGACATTGTTTTGAAAATGGAATTTCACTATTCAACTTTTGTTTGCAACAACAACAGTTTTAGGCACTGTTGGTAAAAAAGACAAAACCTTGTCGAATCAACTGGAAATGCCAGAAATTTGAACTGTAGGTGCCTCGTATGTTGCTTTTATTTTTCTCAAATACCATTTTTAGGTTCAGAACATGTGATTTCATGGGAGATACATCTTTAGTTTTGGAAGGTTCCACCCTTAGCTAAGTACGGCATCGCCGACCGTTTTGACATTGTTTTGAAACCGACATAAAAAATTAAAACAAGTCGAAAAATAGTAAAACCTTCACGTAGCGTCATTTTATATGCCCCATTGTCCATTCAAAATTATAAACATGGAAAATGTGAACTGTTTGGAACAGGTGTTCACAGAAATGAGCTATCATGTATGAAGTTTATTGGCTATCGAGCCACATGAAAAATGTTACTGTCGAAATCGTGACATAGTTTTTCTAACTGAGGCCATATTGTGCACACAGGTGCCCGCCCCTTGGCATGACACACAAATCTCATACACAAAGTTTTCTATTTTATTGTGTATAAAAGTCATTTTCCATCTCCTAATAGTCAAAACACCGTTGTTTTGTGAAGCAGGTACCGACAACATGTGGTCAAAATGGAATTTAAAATTTTATTTAAATACTTAGGACCTATGTAATGAACGGTTCAATCTTTGTTTGCAACAACAACATTTTTAGGCACTGTATGCAAAAAAGACAAAACCCTGTCGAATCAGCTCGAAATGCCGAAAATTTGAAATGTAGGTGCCTCGTATGTTGCTCCTATTTTTCCACAAAAATAATTTTTAGGTTCACAACATGTGATTTCATGGGAGATACATCTTTAGTTTTGGAAGGTTCCACCCTTAGCTAAGAACAGCATCGCCGACCGTTTTGACATTGTTTTGAAAATGGAATTTCACAATTCAACTTTTGTTTGCAACAACAACATTTTTAGGCATTGTTGGTAAAAAAGACAAAACCCTGTCGAATCAACTGGAAATGCCGGAAATTTAAACTGTAGATGCCTCGTATGTTGCTCCTATTTTTCCTCAAAAATAATTTTTAGGTTCACAACATGTTATTTCATGGGAGATACATCTTTAGTTTTGGAAGGTTCCACCCTTAGTTAAAAATGACATCGCCAACCGTTTTGACATTGTTTTGAAACCGACATAAAAAATTAAAAAAATCATAAAATAGTAAAACCTTCGCGTAGCGTCATTTTATGTGCCCCATTGTTCATTGAAAATTATAAACATGGAGGAAGTGAACTATTTGGAAAAGGTGTTCGCATAAATGAGCTATCATGTATGAAGTTTCTTGGCTATCGAGCCACATGACCAATGTTACGGTCGAAATCGTGACATAGTTTTTCTGACTGAGACCATATTGTGCACACATGTGCCCCTTGGCATGACACACACATCTCATACACATAGTTTTCTATTTTAATGTGTAGAAAAGTCATTTTCCATTTCCTAATTGTCAAAACACCGTTGTTTTGTGAATTAGGTATCGACAACATGTTGTCAAAATGGAATTTAAAAATTTATTTAAATACTTAGAACCTATGTTATGAACAATTCAACCTTTGTTTGCAACATAAACATTTGTAGTCACTGTTGGTAAAAAATCAAAACCCTGTCGAATCAGGTGGAAATGCCGGAACTTTGAACTGTAGGTGCCTCGTATGTTGCTCCTATTTTTCCCTAAAATTCATTTTTAGGTTCACAACATGTGATTTCATGGGAGATACATCTTTAGTTTTCGAAGGTTCCACCCTTAGCTAAGAACGGCATCGCCGACCAGTTTGACATTGTTTTGAAACCGACATAAAAAATTAAAAAAAATCGTAAAATAGTAAAACCTTCACGTTTCGTCATTTTGTGTGCCCCATTATCCATTAAAAATTATAAACATGAAAAGAGTGAACTATTTGGAAAAGGTGTTCACAGAAATGAGCAATCGTGACATAGTTTTCTGACCAATGTTACGGTCGAAATCGTGACATAGTTTTCTGACTGAGTCCATATTGTGCACACATGTGCCCCTTTGCATGACACACACATCTCATACACAAAGTTTTCTATTTTATTGTGTAGAAGAGTCCTTTTCAATTTCCTAATTGTCAATACACCGCTGTTTTGTGAAGCACGTACCGACAACATGTTGTCAAAATAAAATTTCAAAATATATTTAAATACGTAAGACCTATGTAATGAAAATTTCAACCTTTGCTTGCAACAAAAACATTCTTAGGCAATGTTGGTAAAAAGACAAAACCCGGTCGAATCAGATGGAAATGCCGGAAATTTGAACTGTAGGTGCCTCGTATGTTGCTCCTATTTTTCCATAAAAATCTTGTTTATTTTCACAAATTGTGATTTCATGGGAGATACATATTTAGTTTTGAAAGGTCCTTAGGTAAGAACACCATTGCCGACCGTTTTGACATTGTTTTGAAACCGACATAAGAAATTAAAAAAATCGTAAAATAGTAAAACCTTCGCGTAGCGTCATTTTATGTGCCCCATTATCTATTAAAAATTTTAAACATGGAAAAAGTGAACTATTTGGAAAAGGTGTGCACATAAATGAGCTATCATGTATGAAGTTTCTAGTCTATCGAGCCACATGACCAATGTTACGGTCGAAATCGTGACATAGTTTTTCTGACTGAGGCCATATTGTGCACACATGTGCCCCTTGGCATGACACACACATCTCATACACAAAGTTTTCTATTTTATTATGTAGAAAAGTCATTTTCCATGTCCTAATCGTCAAAACAAAGCGGTTTTGTGAAGCAGGTACCTAAAACATGTTGTCAAAATGGAATTTAAAATTTTATTTAAATACTTAGGACCTATGTAATGAACGGTTCAATCTTTGTTTGCAACAACAACATTTTTAGGCACTGTATGCAAAAAAGACAAAACCCTGTCGAATCAGCTCGAAATGCCGAAAATTTGAAATGTAGGTGCCTCGTATGTTGCTCCTATTTTTCCACAAAAATAATTTTTAGGTTCACAACATGTGATTTCATGGGAGATACATCTTTAGTTTTGGAAGGTTCCACCCTTAGCTAAGAACAGCATCGCCGACCGTTTTGACATTGTTTTGAAAATGGAATTTCACAATTCAACTTTTGTTTGCAACAACAACATTTTTAGGCATTGTTGGTAAAAAAGACAAAACCCTGTCGAATCAACTGGAAATGCCGGAAATTTAAACTGTAGATGCCTCGTATGTTGCTCCTATTTTTCCTCAAAAATAATTTTTAGGTTCACAACATGTTATTTCATGGGAGATACATCTTTAGTTTTGGAAGGTTCCACCCTTAGTTAAAAATGACATCGCCAACCGTTTTGACATTGTTTTGAAACCGACATAAAAAATTAAAAAAATCATAAAATAGTAAAACCTTCGCGTAGCGTCATTTTATGTGCCCCATTGTTCATTGAAAATTATAAACATGGAGGAAGTGAACTATTTGGAAAAGGTGTTCGCATAAATGAGCTATCATGTATGAAGTTTCTTGGCTATCGAGCCACATGACCAATGTTACGGTCGAAATCGTGACATAGTTTTTCTGACTGAGACCATATTGTGCACACATGTGCCCCTTGGCATGACACACACATCTCATACACATAGTTTTCTATTTTAATGTGTAGAAAAGTCATTTTCCATTTCCTAATTGTCAAAACACCGTTGTTTTGTGAATTAGGTATCGACAACATGTTGTCAAAATGGAATTTAAAAATTTATTTAAATACTTAGAACCTATGTTATGAACAATTCAACCTTTGTTTGCAACATAAACATTTGTAGTCACTGTTGGTAAAAAATCAAAACCCTGTCGAATCAGGTGGAAATGCCGGAACTTTGAACTGTAGGTGCCTCGTATGTTGCTCCTATTTTTCCCTAAAATTCATTTTTAGGTTCACAACATGTGATTTCATGGGAGATACATCTTTAGTTTTCGAAGGTTCCACCCTTAGCTAAGAACGGCATCGCCGACCAGTTTGACATTGTTTTGAAACCGACATAAAAAATTAAAAAAAATCGTAAAATAGTAAAACCTTCACGTTTCGTCATTTTGTGTGCCCCATTATCCATTAAAAATTATAAACATGAAAAGAGTGAACTATTTGGAAAAGGTGTTCACAGAAATGAGCAATCGTGACATAGTTTTCTGACCAATGTTACGGTCGAAATCGTGACATAGTTTTCTGACTGAGTCCATATTGTGCACACATGTGCCCCTTTGCATGACACACACATCTCATACACAAAGTTTTCTATTTTATTGTGTAGAAGAGTCCTTTTCAATTTCCTAATTGTCAATACACCGCTGTTTTGTGAAGCACGTACCGACAACATGTTGTCAAAATAAAATTTCAAAATATATTTAAATACGTAAGACCTATGTAATGAAAATTTCAACCTTTGCTTGCAACAAAAACATTCTTAGGCAATGTTGGTAAAAAGACAAAACCCGGTCGAATCAGATGGAAATGCCGGAAATTTGAACTGTAGGTGCCTCGTATGTTGCTCCTATTTTTCCATAAAAATCTTGTTTATTTTCACAAATTGTGATTTCATGGGAGATACATATTTAGTTTTGAAAGGTCCTTAGGTAAGAACACCATTGCCGACCGTTTTGACATTGTTTTGAAACCGACATAAGAAATTAAAAAAATCGTAAAATAGTAAAACCTTCGCGTAGCGTCATTTTATGTGCCCCATTATCTATTAAAAATTTTAAACATGGAAAAAGTGAACTATTTGGAAAAGGTGTGCACATAAATGAGCTATCATGTATGAAGTTTCTAGTCTATCGAGCCACATGACCAATGTTACGGTCGAAATCGTGACATAGTTTTTCTGACTGAGGCCATATTGTGCACACATGTGCCCCTTGGCATGACACACACATCTCATACACAAAGTTTTCTATTTTATTATGTAGAAAAGTCATTTTCCATGTCCTAATCGTCAAAACAAAGCGGTTTTGTGAAGCAGGTACCTAAAACATGTTGTCAAAATGGAATTTAAAATTTTATTTAAGTACTTAGGACCTATGTAATGAACAATTCAACCTTTGTTTGCAACAACAAAAATTTTAGGCACTGTTGTAAAAAAGACAAAGCCCTGTCGAATCAACTAGAAATGCCGGAAATTTGAACTGTAGGTGCCTCGTATGTTGGTCCTATTTTTCCTCAAAAATCATTTTTAGGTTCACAACATGTGATTTCATGGGAGATACATCTTTAGTTTTGGAAGGTTCCACCCTTAGCAAAGAACGGCATCGCCGACCGTTTTGACATTGTTTTGAGACCGACATACAAAGTTAAAAAAAATCATAACATTGTAAAACCTTCGCGTAGCATCATTTTATGTGCCCCATTATACATTGAAAATTATAAACATGGAAAAAGTGAACTATTTGGAATAGGTGTTTACATAAATGAGCTAATATGTATGAAGTTTCTTGGCTATCGAGCCACATGACCAATGTTACGGTCGAAATCGTGACATAGTTTTTCTGAATGAGGCCATATTGTGCACACATGTGCCCCTTGGCATGACACACACATCTCATACACAAAAGTTTTCTATTTTATTATGTAGAAAAGTCATTTTCCATTTCCTAATCGTCAAAACACCGCTGTTTTGTGAAGCAGGTACCGACAACATGTTGTCAAAATGGAATTTCAAAATTTATTTAAATACTTGGGACCTATGTAATGAACAATTAACCCTTTTTTGCAACAAAAACAATTTTAGTCACTATTGGTAAAAAAGACAAAACCCTGTCGAATCAATTGGAAATCCCGGAAATTTGAACTGTAGGTGCCTCGTATGTTGTCCTATTTTTCCTGAAAAATCATTTTTAGGTTCACAACATGTGATTTCATGGGAGATACATCTTTAGTTTTGGAAGGTTCCACCCTTAGCAAAGAACGGCATCGCCGACCGTTTTGACATTGTTTTGAATCCGACATACAAAATCAAAATAAATAATAACATTGTGAAACCTTCGCGTAGCGTCATTTTATGTGCCCCATTATCCATTGAAAATTATAAACCTGGAAAAAGTGAACTATTTGGAAAAGGTGTTTACAGAAATAAGCTATTATGTATGAAGTTTCTTAGCTATCGAGCCACATGACCAATGTTACGGTCGAAATCCTGACATAATTTTTCTGACTGAGGCCATATTGTGCGCACATGTGCCCCTTGGCATGACACACACATATCATACACAAAGTTTTCTATTTTATTGTGTAGAAAAGTCATTTTCCATTTCCTAATCGTGAAAACAAGGCGGTTTTGTGAAGCAGGTAACGAAAACATGTTGTCAAAATGGAATTTCAAAATTTATTTAAATACTTAGGACCTATGTAATGAACAATTCAACCTTTGTTTGCAATAGCAAAAATTTTAGGCACTGTTGTTAAAAAAGACAAAGCCCTGTCGAATCAACTAGAAATGCCGGATATTTGAACTGTAGGTGCCTCGTATGTTGCTCCTATTTTTCCTCAAAAATCATTTTTAGGTTCACAACATGTGATTTCATGGGAGATACATCTTTAGTTTTGGAAGGTTCCACCGTTAGCTAAGAACGACATCGCCGACCATTCTACATTGTTTTGAAACCGACATAAAAAATTAAAAAAATCATAAAATGGTTAAACCTTCGCGTAGCGCATTTTATGTGCCCCATTATCCATTGAAAATTATAAACATGGAAAAATGAACTATTTGGAAAAGGTGTTGACATAAATGAGCTATCATGTATGAAGTTTCTTGGCTATCGAGCCACATGACCAATGTTACGGTCGAAATCAGGACATAGTTTTTCTGACTGAGGCCATATTGTGCACACATGTGCCCCTTGGCATGACACACACATCTCATACACAAAGTTTTCTATTTTATTGTGTAGAAAAGTCATTTTCCATTTCCTAATCGTCAAAACACCGCTGTTTTGGGAAGCAGGTACCGACAACATGTTGTCAAAATGGAATTTCAAAATTTATTTAAATACTTAGGACCTATGTAATGAACAATTCAACCTTTTTTTGCAACAAAAACAATTTTAGTCACTATTGGTAAAAAAGACAAAACCCTGTCGAATCAATTGGAAATCCCCGAAATTTGAAGTGTAGGTGCCTCGTATGTTGCTCCTATTTTTCCTCAAAAATCATTTTTAGGTTCACAACATGTGATTTCATGGGAGATACATCTTTAGTTTTGGAAGGTTCCACCCTTAGCTAAGAACGGCATCGGCAACCTTTTTGACATTGTTTTGAAACCGACATATGAAATTAAAAAAAAATCATAAAATAGTTAAACCTTCGCGTTTCGTAGGTTCACAACATGTGATTTCATGGGAGATACATCTTTAGTTTTTGAAGGTTCAACCCTTAGCATAGAACGGCATCGCCAACCGTTTTGACATTGTTTTGAAACCGACATAAGAAATTAAATAAAAATCATAAAATAGTTAAACCTTCACGTAGCGTCATTTTGTGTGGCCTATTATCCATTAAAAATTATAAACATGGAAAAAGTGAACTATTTTGAAAAGGTGTTCACAGAAATGAGATATTATGCATGAAGTTTCTTGGCTATCGAGCCACATGACCAATGTTACGGTCGAAATCCTGACATAGTTTTTCTGACTGAGGCCATATTGTGCACACATGTGCCCCTTGGCATGACACACACATCTCATACACAAAGTTTTCTATTTTATTGTGTAGAAAAGTCATTTTCCATTTCCTAATCGTCAAAACAAGGCGGTTTTGTGAAGCAGGTACCGAAAACATGTTGTCAAAATGGAATTTCATAATTTATTTAAATACTTAGGACCTATTTAATGAACAATTCAACCTTTGTTTGCAACAACAAAAAATTTAGGCACTGTTGTTAAAAAAGACAAAGCCCTGTCGAATCAACTAGAAATGCCGGATATTTGAACTGTACGTGCCTCGTATGTTGCTCCTATTTTTCGTAAAAAATCTTTTTTAAGTTCACAACATGTGATTTCATGGGAGATACATCTTTAGTTTTGGAAGGTTCCACCCTTAGCTAAGAACGGCATCGCCGACCATTCTATATTGTTTTGAAACCGACATAAAAAAATAAAAAAAATCATAAAATAGTTAAACCTTCGCGTAGCGTCATTTTATGTGCCCCATTATCCATTGAAAATTATAAACATGGAAAAATGAACTATTTGGAAAAGGTGTTGACATAAATGAGCTATCATGTATGAAGTTTCTTGGCTATCGAGCCACATGACCAATGTTACGGTCGAAATCGTGACATAGTTTTTCTGACTGAGGCCATATTGTGCACACATGTGCCCCTTGGCATGACACACACATCTCATACACAAAGTTTTCTATTTTATTGTGTAGAAAAGTCATTTTCCATTTCCTAATCGTCAAAACACCGGTACCGACAACCTGTTGTCAAGATGGAATTTCAAAATTTGTTTACATACCTAGGACCTATGTAATGAACAATTCAACATTTTTTCGCAACAAAAACAATTTTAGTCACTATTGGTAAAGAAGACAAAACCCTGTCGAATCAATTGGAAATCCCCGAAATTTGAACTGTAGGTGCCTCGTATGTTGCTCCTATTTTTCCTGAAAAATCATTTTTAGGTTCACAACATGTGATTTCATGGGAGATACATCTTTAGTTTTGGAAGGTTCCACCCTTAGCAAAGAACGGCATCGCCGACCGTTTTGACATTGTTTTGAATCCGACATACAAAATTAAAAAAATAATAACATTGTAAAACCTTCGCGTAGCGTCATTTTATGTGCCCCATTATCCATTGAAAATTATAAACATGGAAAAAGTGAACTATTTAGAAAAGGTGTTTACTGAAATGAGCTATTATGTATGAAGTTTCTTGGCTATCGAGCCACATGACCAATGTTACGGTCGAAATCCTGACATAGTTTTTCTGACTGAGGCCATATTGTGCACACATGTGCCCCTTGGCATGACACACACATCTCATACACAAAGTTTTCTATTTTCTTGTGTAGAAAAGTCATTTTCCATTTCCTAATCGTCAAAACAAGGCGGTTTTGTGAAGCAGGTACCGAAAACATGTTGTCAAAATGGAATTTCAAAATTTATTTAAATACTTAGGACCTATGTAATGAACAATTCAACCTTTGTTTGCAATAGTAAAAATTTTAGGCACTGTTGTTAAAAAAGACAAAGCCCTGTCGAATCAACTAGAAATGTCGGATATTTGAACTGTAGGTGCCTCGTATGTTGCTCCTATTTTTCCTCAAAAATCATTTTTAGGTTCACAACATGTGATTTGATGGGAGATACATCTTTAGTTTTGGAAGGTTCCACCCTTAGCTAAGAACGACATCGCCGACCATTCTTCATTGTTTTGAAACCGTCATAAAAAATTAAAAAAATCATAAAATGGTTAAACCTTCGCGTAGCGTCATTTTATGTGCCCCA
Source organism: Poa annua (assembly GCA_026929855.1). NCBI lineage: Eukaryota > Viridiplantae > Streptophyta > Magnoliopsida > Poales > Poaceae > Poa > Poa annua. The sequence continues at coordinate 122,728,663 of CM049427.1, read as the reverse complement.
TTATCCATTGAAAATTATAAACATGGAAAAATGAATTATTTGGAAAAGGTGTTGACATAAATGAGCTATCATGTATGAAGTTTCTTGGCTATCGAGCCACATGACCAATGTTACGGTCGAAATCGTGACATAGTTTTTCTGACTGAGGCCATATTGTGCACACATGTGCCCCTTGGCATGACACACACATCTCATACACAAAGTTTTCTATTTTATTGTGTAGAAAAGTTATTTTCCATTTCCTAATCGTCAAAACACCGCTGTTTTGTGAAGCAGGTATCGACAACATGTTGTCAAAATGGAATTTCAAAATTTATTTAAATACTTAGGACCTATGTAATGAACAATTCAACCTTTTTTTGCAACAAAAACAATTTTAGTCACTATTGGTAAAAAAGACAAAACCCTGTCGAATCAATTGGAAATCCCCGAAATTTGAACTATAGGTGCCTCGTATGTTGCTCCTATTTTTCCTCAAAAATCATTTTTAGGTTCACAACATGTGATTTCATGGGAGATACATCTTTAGTTTTGGAAGGTTCCACCCTTAGCTAAGAACGGCATCGGCAACCTTTTTGACATTGTTTTGAAACCGACATATGAAATTAAAAAAAAATCATAAAATAGTTAAACCTTCGCGTTTCGTAGGTTCACAACATGTGATTTCATGGGAGATACATCTTTAGTTTTTGAAGGTTCCACCCTTAGCATAGAACGGCATCGCCGACCGTTTTGACATTGTTTTGAAACCGACATAAGAAATTAAATAAAAATCATAAAATAGTTAAACGTTCGCGTAGCGTCATTTTGTGTGGCCTATTATCCATTAAAAATTATAAACATGGAAAAAGTGAACTATTTGGAAAAGGTGTTCACAGAAATGAGATATTATTCATGGTTTCTTTGCTATCGAGCCACATGACCAATGTTACGGTCAAAATCCTGACATAGTTTTTCTGACTGAGGCCATATTATGCACACATGTGCCCCTTGGCATGACACACACATCTCATACACAAAGTTTTCTATTTAATTGTGTAGAAAAGTCATTTTCCATTTCCTAATCGTCAAAACAAGGCGGTTTTGTGAAGCAGGTACCGAAAATATGTTGTCAAAATGGAATTTCAAAATTTAATTAAATACTTAGGACCTATGTAATGAACAATTCAACATTTGTTTGCAACAATAAAAAATTTAGGCAATGTTGTTAAAAAAGACAAAGCCCTGTCGATTCAACTAGAAATGCCGGATATTTGAACTGTAGGTGCCTCGTATGTTGCTCCTATTGTTCCTCAAAAATCTTTTTTAGGTTCACAACATGTGATTTCATGGGTGATACATCTTTAGTTTTGGAAGGTTCCACCCTTAGCTAAGAAGGGCATCGCCGAGCATTCTACATTGTTTTGAAATCGACATAAAAAATTAAAAAAATCATAAAATAGTTAAACCTTCGTGTAGCGTCATTTTATGTGCCCCATTATCCATTGAAAATTATAAACATGGAAAAAGTGAACTATATGTAAAAGGTGTTCACAGAAATGAGATATCATGTATGAAGTTTCTTGGCTATCGAGCCACACGACCAATGTTACGGTCAAAATGGTGACATAGTTTTTCTGACTGAGGCCATAGTGTGCACACATGTGCCCCTTGGCATGACACACACATCTCATACACAAAGTTTTCTATTTTATTGTATAGAAAAGTCATTTTCCATTTCCTAATCGCCAAAACACCGCTGTTTAGTGAAGCAGGTACCGACAACATGTTGTCAAAATGGAATTTCAAAATTTATTTAAATACTTAGGACCTATGTAATGAACAAGTCAACCTTTTTTGCAACAAAAACAATTTTAGTCACTATTGGTAAAAAGACAAAACCCTGTCGAATCATTTGGAAATCCCCGAAATTTGAACTGTAGGTGCCTCGTATGTTGCTCCTATTTTTCCTCAAAAATCATTTTTAAGTTCACAACATGTGATTTCATGGAGGTTACATCTTTAGTTTTGGAAGGTTCCACCCTTAGCAAAGAACGACGTCGCCGACCGTTTTGACATTGTTTTGAAACCGACATACAAAATTAAAAAAATCATAACATTGTAAAACCTTCGTGTAGCGTCATTTTATGTGCCCCATTATCCATTGAAAATTATAAACATGCAAAAAGTGAACTATTTGGAAAAGGTGTTTACAGGAATGAGCTATTATGTATGAAGTTTCTTGGCTATCGAGCCACATGACCAATGTTACGGTCGAAATCCTGACATAGTTTTTCTGAATGAGGCCATATTATGCACACATGTGCCCCTTGGCATGACACACACATCTCATACACAAAGTTTTCTATTTTATTGTGTAGAAAAGTCATTTTCATTTCCTAATCGTCAAAACAAGGAGGTTTTGTGAAGCAGGTACCGAAAACATGTTGTCAAAATGGAATTTAGAAATTTACTTAAATACTTAGGACTTATGTAATGAACAATTCAACCTTTGTTTGCAACAACAAAAAATTTAGGCATTGTTGTTCAAAAAGACAAAGCCCTGTCGAATCAACTAGAAATGCCGGATATTTGAACTGTAGGTGCCTCGTATGTTGCTCCTATTTTTCCTCAAAAATCATTTTTAGGTTCACAACATGTGATTTCATGGGAGATACATCTTTAGTTTTGGAAGGTTCCACCCTTAGCTAAGAACGGCATCGCCGACCATTCTACATTGTTTTGAAACCGACATAAAAAATTAAAAAAATCATAAAATAGTTAAACCTTCGGCGTAGCGTCATTTTATGTGCCCCATTATCCATTGAAAATTATAAACATGGAAAAATGAACTATTTGGAAAAGGTGTTGACATAAATGAGCTATCATGTATGAAGTTTCTTGGCTATCGAGCCACATGACCAATGTTACGGTCGAAATCGTGACATAGTTTTTCTGACTGAGGCCATATTGTGCACACATGTGCCCCTTGGCATGACACACACATCTCATACACAAAGTTTTCTATTTTATTGTGTAGAAAAGTCATTTTCCATTTCCTAATCGTCAAAACACCGCTGTTTTGTGAAGCAGGTACCGACAACATGTTGTCAAAATGGAATTTCAAAATTTATTTAAATACTTAGGACCTATGTAATGAACAATTCAACCTTTTTTGGCAACAAAACCAATTTTAGTCATTATTGGTAAAAAAGACAAAACCCTGTCGAATCAATTGGAAATCCTCGAAATTTGAACTGTAGGTGCCTCGTATGTTGCTCCTATTTTTCCTCAAAAATCATTTTTAGGTTCACAACATGTGATTTCATGGGAGATACATCTTTAGTTTTGGAAGGTTCCACCCTTAGCTAAGAACGGCATCGGCGACCTTTTTGACATTGTTTTGAAACCGACATAAGAATTTTTTTAAAAAAAATCGTAAAATAGTAAAACCTTCGCGTAGCGTCATTTTGTGTGGCCCATTATCCATTAAAAATTATAAACATGGAAAAAGTGAACTATTTGGAAAAGGTGTTCACAGAAATGGGATATCATGTATGAAGTTTCTTGGCTATCGAGCCACATAACCAATGTTACGTTCGAAATCGGGACATAGTTTTTCTGACTGAGACCATATTGTGCACACATGTTCCCCTTGGCATGACACACATATCTCATACACAAAATTTTCTATTTTATTGTGTAGAAAAGTCATTTTCCATTTCCTTATCGTCAAAACACAGCTGTTTTGTGAAGGAGGTACCGACAACATGTTGTCATAATGGAATTTCAAATTTTATTTAAATACTTAGGACCTATGTAATGAATAATTCAACCTTTATTTGCAACAAAAACATTTTTAGGCACTGTTGGTAAAAAAGACAAAACACTATCGAATCAATTGGAAATGCCGGAAATTTGAACTGTAGGTGCCTCGTATGTTACTCCTATTTTTCCACAAAAATCATTTTTAGGTTCACAACATGTGATTTCATGCGAGATACATCTTTAGTTTTGGAAGGTTCCACTCTTAGCTAAGAACAGCATCGCCGACCGTTTTGACATTGTGTTGAAGCCGATATAACAAATTAAAAAAAATCATAAAATAGTAAAACCTTCGCGTCGCGTCATTTTATGTGCCCTATTATCCATTAAAAACTATAAACATGCAAAAAGTGAACTATTTGGAAAAGGTGTTCACAGAAATGAGATATCATGTATGAAGTTTCTTGGCTATCGAGCGACACGCCCAATGTTACGGTCGAAATGGTGACATAGTTTTTCTGACTGAGGCCATATTGTGCACACATGTGCCCCTTGGCATGACAAACACATCTCATACACAAATTTTTCTATTTTATTGTGTAGAAAAGTTATTTTCCATTTCCTAATCGTCAAAACACCGGTGTTTTGTGAAGCAGGTACCGACAACATGTTGTCAAAATGGAATTTGAAAATTTATTTAAATACTTAGGAACTATTTAATGAACAATTCAACATTTGTTTGCAACAAAAACATTCTTAGGCATAGTTGGTAAAAAGACAAAACCCTGTCGAATCAGTTGGAAATGCCGGAAATTTGAACTGTAGGTGCCTCGTATGTTGCTCCTGTTTTCCACAAAAATCATTTTTAGGTTCACAACATGTGATTTCATGGGAGATACATCTTTATTTTTGGAAGGTTCCACCCTTAGCAAAGAACGGCATCGCCGACCGTTTTGACATTGTTTTGAAACCGACATAAGAAATTAAAAAACAATCATAAAATAGTAAATCCTTCGTGTAGCGTCATTTTATGTGCCCCATTATCCATTAAAAATATAAACATGGAAAATGTGAACTATTTGGAAAAGGTGTTCACAGAAATGAGATATCATGTATGAAGTTTCTTGGCTATCGAGCCACACAACCAATGTTACGGTCGAAATGGTGACATAGTTTTTCTGACTGAGGCCATATTATGCACACATGTTCCCCTTGGCATGACACACACATCTCATACACAAAGTTTTCTATTTTATTGTGTAGAAAAGTCATTTTCCATTTCCTAATCGTCAAAACACCGGTGTTTTGTGAAGCAGGTACCGACAACATGTTGTCAAAATGGAATTTCAAAATTTATTTAAATACTTAGGACCTATTTAATGAACAATTCAACATTTGTTTGCAACAAAAACATTCTTTGGCATTGTTGGTAAAAAGACAAAACCCTGTCGAATCAGTTGGAAATGCCGGAAATTTGAACTGTAGGTGCCTCGTATGTTGCTCCTGTTATTCCACAAAAATCATTTTTAGGTTCACAACATGTGATTTCATGGGAGATACATCTTTATTTTTGGAAGGTTCCACCCTTAGCAAAGAACGGCATCGCCGACCGTTTTGACATTGTTTTGAAACCGACATAAGAAATTAAAAAACAATCATAAAATAGTAAATCCTTCGTGTAGCGTCATTTTATGTGCCCCATTATCCATTAAAAATATAAACATGGAAAATGTGAACTATTTGGAAAAGGTGTTCACAGAAATGAGATATCATGTATGAAGTTTCTTGGCTATCGAGCCACACAACCAATGTTACGGTCGAAATGGTGACATAGTTTTTCTGACTGAGGCCATATTATGCACACATGTTCCCCTTGGCATGACACACACATCTCATACACAAAGTTTTCTATTTTATTGTGTAGAAAAGTCATTTTCCATTTCCTAATCGTCAAAACACCGGTGTTTTGTGAAGCAGGTACCGACAACATGTTGTCAAAATGGAATTTCAAAATTTATTTAAATACTTAGGACCTATTTAATGAACAATTCAACATTTGTTTGCAACAAAAACATTCTTTGGCATTGTTGGTAAAAAGACAAAACCCTGTCGAATCAGTTGGAAATGCCGGAAATTTGAACAGTAGGTGCCTCGTATGTTGCTCCTATTATTCCACAAAAATCATTATTAGGTTCACAACATGTGATTTCATGGGAGATACATCTTTATTTTTGGAAGGTTACACCCTTAGCAAAGAACGGCATCGCCGACCGTTTTGACATTGTGTTGAAGCCGACATAACAAATTAAAAAAAATCATAAAATAGTAAAACCTTCGCGTCGCGTCATTTTATGTGCCCCATTATCCATTAAAAACTATAAACATGGAAAAAGTGAGCTATTTGGAAAAGGTGTTCACAGAAATGAGATATCATGTATGAAGTTTCTTGGCTATCGAGCGACACGACCAATGTTACGGTCGAAATGGTGACATAGTTTTTCTGACTGAGGCCATATTGTGCACACATGTGCCCCTTGGCATGACACACACATCTCATAGACAAAGTTTTCTATTTTATTGTGTAGAAAAGTCATTTTCCATTTCCTAATCGTCAAAACACCGGTGTTTTGTGAAGCAGGTACCGACAACATGTTGTCAAAATGGAATTTCAAAATTTATTTAAATACTTAGGACCTATTTAATGAACAATTCAACATTTGTTTGCAACAAAAACATTCTTAGGCATAGTTGGTAAAAAGACAAAACCCTGTCGAATCAGTTGGAAATGCCGGAAATTTGAACTGTAGGTGCCTCGTATGTTGCTCCTGTTATTCCACAAAAATCATTTTTAGGTTCACAACATGTGATTTCATGGGAGATACATCTTTATTTTTGGAAGGTTCCACCCTTAGCAAAGAACGGCATCGCCGACCGTTTTGACATTGTTTTGAAACCGACATAAGAAATTAAAAAACAATCATAAAATAGTAAATCCTTCGTGTAGCGTCATTTTATGTGCCCCATTATCCATTAAAAATATAAACATGGAAAATGTGAACTATTTGGAAAAGGTGTTCACAGAAATGAGATATCATGTATGAAGTTTCTTGGCTATCGAGCCACACAACCAATGTTACGGTCGAAATGGTGACATAGTTTTTCTGACTGAGGCCATATTATGCACACATGTTCCCCTTGGCATGACACACACATTTCATACACAAAGTTTTCTATTTTATTGTGTAGAAAAGTCATTTTCCATTTCCTAATCGTCAAAACACCGGTGTTTTGTGAAGCAGGTACCGACAACATGTTGTCAAAATGGAATTTCAAAATTTATTTAAATACTTAGGACCTATTTAATGAACAATTCAACATTTGTTTGCAACAAAAACATTCTTAGGCATTGTTGGTAAAAAGACAAAACCCTGTCGAATCAGTTGGAAATGCCGGAAATTTGAACAGTAGGTGCCTCGTATGTTGCTCCTATTATTCCACAAAAATCATTATTAGGTTCACAACATGTGATTTCATGGGAGATACATCTTTATTTTTGGAAGGTTACACCCGTAGCAAAGAACGGCATCGCCGACCGTTTTGACATTGTGTTGAAGCCGACATAACAAATTTAAAAAAATCATAAAATAGTAAAACCTTCGCGTCGCGTCATTTTATGTGCCCCATTATCCATTAAAAACTATAAACATGGAAAAAGTGAACTATTTGGAAAAGGTGTTCACAGAAATGAGATATCATGTATGAAGTTTCTTGGCTATCGAGCGACACGACCAATGTTACGGTCGAAATGGTGACATAGTTTTTCTGACTGAGGCCATATTGTGCACACATGTGCCCCTTGGCATGACACACACATCTCATAGACAAAGTTTTCTATTTTATTGTGTAGAAAAGTCATTTTCTATTTCCTAATCGTCAAAACACCGGTGTTTCGTGAAGCAGGTACCGACAACATGTTGTCAAAATGGAATTTCAAAATTTATTTAAATACTTAGGACCTATTTAATGAACAATTCAACATTTGTTTGCAACAAAAACATTCTTAGGCATTGTTGGTAAAAAGACAAAACCCTGTCGAATCAGTTGGAAATGCCGGAAATTTGAACAGTAGGTGCCTCGTATGTTGCTCCTATTATTCCACAAAAATCATTTTTAGGTTCACAACATGTGATTTCATGGGAGATAGATCTTTAGTTTTGGTAGGTTCCACCCTTAGCAAAGAACGGCATCGTCGACCATTTTGACATTGTTTTGAAACCGACATATGAAATTAAAAAAAAATCATAAAATAGTTAAACCTTCGCGTTTCGTACGTTCACAAGATGTGATTTCATGGCAGATACATCTTTAGTTTTTGAAGGTTCGACCCTTAGCATAGAACGGCATCGCCGACCGTTTTGACATTGTTTTGAAACCGACATAAGAAATTAAATAAAAATCATAAAATAGTTAAACCTTCGCGTTTCGTCATTTTATGTGCCCCATTATCCATTAAAAATATAAACATGGAAAATGTGAACTATTTGGAAAAGGTGTTCACAGAAATGAGATATCATGTATGAAGTTTCTTGGCTATCGAGCCAGACAACCAATGTTACGGTCGAAATGGTGACATAGTTTTTCTAACCGAGGCCATATTGTGCACACATGTTCCCCTTGGCATGACACACACATCTCATACACAAAGTTTTCTATTTTGTTGTGTAGAAAAGTCATTTTCCATTTCCTAATCGTCAAAACACCGCTGTTTTGTGAAGCATGTACCGACAACATGTTGTCAAAATGGAATTTCAAAATTTATTTAAATACTTAGGACCTATTTAATGAATAATTCAACCTTTGTTTGCAACAAAAACATTTAGGCATAGTTGGTAAAAAAGACAAAACCCGTTCGAATCATTTGGAAATGCCGGAAATTTGAACTGTAGGTGCCTTTTATGTTGCTCCTATTTTTCCTCAAAAATCATTTTTAGGTTCACAACATGTGATTTCATGGGAGATACATCTTTAGTTTTGGAAGGTTCCACCCTTAGCTAAGAGCAGCATCGCCGACCGTTTTGACATTGTGTTGAAAATGGAATTTCACAATTCAACTTTTGTTTGCAACAACAACATTTTTAGGCACTGTTGGTAAAAAAGAGAAAACCTTGTGTGTTGAAAACTATAATATTTGTCATTTCAAACGGTGAATTCTAATTTGTGTATTGAAAACTAGTGTTTTTTCATTGTTCGGAATTTTGAACACAAAGTGGGATTCTGTAAAATTGGGCCATTCATGCCACCATATGGCCCAATAAAGCAGACAAATTAAGGACATCGTTAGCGTGGGTCGGTGACGGTTCCTCTCGGACGATTCCTCCGAAGGTTCCTCATCCTCTTCCCTCTCTCTCTTCTTTTCAATCGGTGCTTCATTGTTCTTCAACTAGATCTGAGGGGAAGACAAGCAAGAGATCGAAGCCCGAGTTCTTCCAATCAAAGAGCATAGGAATCCACTAGAGAGGAGCAAGAGAAGAACAAGTTTGTGCAATCTAAATCACTGCTGGTTAGTTATCTTCTACTACCTCCGATCCGAGTACAGAACCATAGCTCACCCTCCACGCCAATATTTTCAGACCAGAGGGAGTATCACTCATCTAGTTGCGGTTTTCCCCTTGTTAGATCTATTTCCCCTAGTTAGTAACCTTCTGGTTTGTGCTTTCATAGGATTAGGGTTTTTATTTGCATGCATGAACATTCGAATCTAAACTTCCCCTTCTTGTTCAACTTTTATAGAACTACTTCCTCTACTTTTTTATTGGAGAGGAAGACCATCTACTCGGTGAGATCTGTTTTAACCTTGTAGTTGCAGTTGTTCTTTACTCAAAGGCAACTAACTTGTGATCCTCATCTGTTGAGTTCAAAGCTAAACACAACAAATCAGCTTGATCAATGATGTTTGATCATGAAAATATATAAACGAGTTTATGAGTTCTTCTGTAGTTGAGGCTTTCAGAAAGTTTATGTATGACTAATCTTGAACCAGATGTGTATGTTATTAAGGCCTAGTTTGGTGTCAATGTATTTTCGAAGTATTTCAGTAATACTGCAGTTTCTTAAAATACCTCAGTTTCTAATACTTCGATGTGTTTGGTTGTGAATAAATGCTGCAGTTTTAATACTTCAATATCTCTCAAAACGTGCTATTTTTGAAGTATTGGAAAACCAACCAGGACTTGTTTTTCTGAAACTGAAGTATTACTATGCCATGCAAATGAATAATTTGGTATTTGAATACTTCAGCTTTTAAAAACTTTGCGGCCAACCTAGGCCTAATTGTTTACTGATATACATTACTTTATCTTGCATGCTACACATTTATCTTTAATTGATTGACATTTTATGAACCGCTGAAACTAGGTTTCGTTGAACTAGGTTTTTCGGCCTCCATATGTGCCTACTAACCTAATATGTATTGTTAGTTTTTCTATATTGTATTGGTATAAATGGTATATAATATTCATAATTGTTTTCCAATGTTTATGTAGTAATGGATATTGACTCTGCTACCAGCCTACTTCCAACTGTGGCAGATCTAACGGTTCGGCCATTTCGTGTGTTATACACATGACAAAATACTTCAAAGATTACGTGGTAATGTACAATTATGTGATCACAAAAATATTTAATCACAATTTTTGCTTTTATATCATTTGGATCCGGATTGTTGATGGCTAAATATGCCGAGATGCTTTTAAAAACAGGTTGTCCCTTTTTATTTCAAGGTGAAGATGGATGAAACAGCAGAAAAGTGGTTGCTGGCTCAGAAAGAGCAACCAGATCATGGGGTCGTAAGATTGCGTCGGTATGACTTCAATGTATGTAGGAATGAAGCCAAGACTTGGATCTGTGGTGCATACTGGAGGGCCTTCCTGAGGGAACATGTTGTAGCGAAAGGAGACTACATAAAAATGTAAATCGACCATGGTGAAGAAGAACACGATGAGGCTCCTGCAACTTCATATCCGGCACATGTTGTTCTTTCTGTGTTTGACTTTAATGGGGAGAAGAAGCCCAGAGTGCTTGTGCCTGGTACAATTCTTGAACTGTTGTCTAATTCAGTATTAAAATTGATATAGTAGTTTCTTTGAAAGACGGGAAGAGCATAGAGTTTAATTTTAACTGAGTTTGCTTGATTGTAAGAAATGATTATTCTCTAATTAAATTTCTTTATTGTTTACTAGACTCCCTGTTTGAAGTTTGTTCTTCAATATGGCCAAGAATGATGAAGTCTACCATTTCAAAACCATGTACCATAACTGAGAAAACTATGGCTTCCATTAACTTGGAAGTACATAAAGAGGTTCACAGGTTTGAAGAGGAAGACTTCTACCATGTACCAGATCTTCAGTACTATGTGCACAAGATCACACAGCATGAAGCGCAAGATGGATATCTGGTAATTAATTTGTTACATCGTTAAATATTCATAGCCTGTATAAATGATTGAATTGATATGTGCATAAAATACGCTACGTGCTAATCACTTTATGTTGTTTTTTCAGCTCCTACCTAAGGAGCTCATCCAAGGTTACAATTACCGTCATGATGGAGATGTCATGTACTGGAACAGACGCTTAACTGAGCCTACTTGGGGCAAGTATGCTCCACGTGATGAGGGCAAACCATGTACAAACCTTTTGCTCTATACTGGATTCAAGGAATTCTGCGCGGAGAACAACTTGGTCGCAGGCTCAGTCATAACCGTGAAGGTTGCGGTCAGAGAACTGTGCGTGGCCCTAGAAATTGAGAAGATGTAGTTCCAGTTTAGTTATGTTAGGACTGTTATTAGTTATGTTAAAACTCTTGTGAACTCAGCTGGTTTGTGAAGTACTCATTATTAGTTATGTTAAAGACTGCTGCTATAATATGGTTAGCATCCTGTTGTAATATTGGCTGATATGTGTGATGTGAACTCTGTTATATGGTTAGTAGTTGTAGTATTGTTCATTAAGTGTCATCATTTTATGTGCCTTCGCGTAGCGTCATTTTATGTAGTTGGTCATAGAACTATATATAGACAGACCAAATTATATAGTTACATATCCCCATGTACAAATCTTTTGCTCTATACTGGATACATATGCAATTTCATCAAATAACACATCAAACACTGCCAACATAATCACAGATATATAGATAGAACAAATTAATGTCACAAAGTCATAGAACTATATATCTCACAGCTAGCTAGTGCTAGCTAGAGTTTCAAATTAATGTCACAAAGTAATAGAACAATATGTCTCCAGAGCTAGCTAGTGTTAGAGTTGCACTTCTACATTACATCAGTGAAAAACACTTACAAATTCTGACTAACAAATCAGTGACACAAACTTCTAATGTTTGACCACATACAGAAACATCATGGCCACTAACAGTCCTAAAGCACATATCACAATTTTGAGCAGCCAGATGATCTCCCCCAATTGCCTTTCGACTCCATTGCTTTCATTCTTTCTCTTCCTTGTCCATCCTCCTTTTCCTTCCAATACATATGTATTTTTCATTGGGCTACTGTCCACCCTGTGATCTTTCATAGCTTCACAATCATTCTCCAAATAGTCCTGATATTCATCCTCCCACAGCCACATCTCGCAACCACCCTCCTCCTTTGGCTGAATCAAATGCCAAAACCAAAATCATATCAGAAACAATGGCCCAGGACCAAAATCAGCACCAACTGTCACAGACCATATATAGAGAAACATACCCCATGATTTGGACACCTGTAGAAATGGCGCATGTAGTTTTTCTCAGTAATCGATACAAAGTGGGAAACCTTGCGTCTTTTACAGTCTTTGCACATAACCAGCAGAAATCGTGGGGACTCCATGTTCTTCGAGAAGCTGCCGTCGCCACCCATAACAGAGCAAGGAGTCCTACCATATGGTTACAAGACACATGCATGTTCCATATATATATATATATATATATATATATATATATCGCTGACCAACCAGAGAAACAAACACTTATTGAGTACAATAAAGATCACACTAGCTAAACAAGAAAAACACTTATTTACTACATTGTTCTTAGTGGAAAAGGATGAAACAAAATAAAAGACACTTATTGACTGAAGAAACAAGATCCCCTAAACCTCAACGGGCTCCCAATGGTCATCAGCACAGGTCCTGCTATAGACAGGACTTAAATCCCTGTCGCATGACCTTGAAATCTCAGTGACAGTCTGCACCATGTAGAACTTAAGCATCATACCACTGACTAGGAAGTGAGCAACCTTCAGAACCTCCGTGTTGTCGCTAGCACGATCAAACTTGATGTACATGTGACCATCCTGGTCGACAGCGAAAGTGTAGTGGCCTGGGCATGGTACCACACGGATTGCATATAGAAAATCTCCAGGGGACATTGCAAATCTGATGTTAACCTTAATTACATTTTCTACTGGCCCTTCCTCTATCCCTAGGATTTTCATGGTACTTAGTGACATCTCTGGGTTGATGTGGCTCTCCATGTCCTCTGACAGTGAAGTGTACCCTGCCGGGTACCCTAGCAGCATGTTCCCCTCTAGGCTAGCGCGAAATGACTGCACAGGTGCCTCATAACGAGTGTCTTCACCTTGTAGTAGTGCACTAATTGATGCTAGTTTGTAGATCTTGATATACTGGTGGTCAACCTTAAACTGAACATTTGCGGTGTCTAGCATTTCAGCATCCGCAGGGGTTGTGCACCTAATAACTAGCTAGGCCTCCCTGGTGTGGTTCACAGCAAACATGAATTCACTTTTTAACATTTTCTTTGTTACATGGACAGAACTATTAATCCCATCTTTGTTGTATCGTGAACAATTCTTGACAATGAACACATCATTGACAGGCCCAGGGTTGATCCTAAGGTAGTCCAGCACAACACGTGACACGGCTGGCCTCCTAGACTCAACAACATATGCCATTGTTCCTCTAAATTTCATTAAAAAGAAATAAGAACAACAGAATAATAATCAGAAAAAATATACTGTCGGGTTATGACTCCCACGAATTAGGGGTAGTCACTTCCTGAAGAGTAGTTCGTGAAGGGGGTTGAACACGAAGGTCAAGACCCTCGAGGGGCTCCGCGATGTTGCTCGCCGGACCCGAAGACGACACGCCCACGACAGAGATAGACACCAGCCTTTACCTAGGTTCACGGCCCTCGTGAGGAGGTAAGACCTCTACTCCTGCTTGTCTGTATTAGATGATGGAGTTTACAGTAAAGTGGAGTTCGCCGGAGGTCCCCTTGAGGCGGTTCTTGCCTGGGGAGGGAAACGATGGTCTTCTTCCTCCTCCAGCTCAAGGCTATCCTAACAAGAGTTGCTAGGGTTTACAAGGGTTGTAGCATGCAAAGAGCCGGCCTGTGCTACGATGGACGTCTTGTCCCTTTTATAGGCCCCTCGTGCTCTCTCCTTCGGCTTGGCCTTCTAGGTGGCTCCCACTCGGAAGAGGCATGGTGGAGTAGGAGTCCACCGCGGTTCGTTCGTCCATGGACGCGGTCCATTGTTGGGAAAGGTGGGCGCGGTGGCCGACAGACGGCCGACCGCGCTGTACTGCCCGCAGAGAGGGAAGTCTCTGAGGTGGAGCCCACGATGACGGTCTCCGTTGGAGGGTTGCACCGTCCACCTGCTTTATCGTCAGAGTAGAAGGTCCTGACAGTTGCGCAGCAGGCGGAGCCGCTTTATTGAGCCCTCTATCACCAAAACGGCAACCGGCGTGCTTGCGTCACCACGTGGGCGTGGCAGGGGCCATATGCGTCTTGCCGTACTTCCTTGGCTGCGACGTTTCCCTCCGGGCACGGGGAGGCCTGAGGGGAGTTTCCCGCGGGACTCCCTCGAGGCGCGTTGTCGCCTCGGGAGGTTCCCCTGAGGCGAGGGATCCCTTGAGGGAAATGCTTCCACTTTAGGCCCTCGAGGGGAGTTGCCTCTCGTGGGTCCCGTCAGGCGGTGACGCCTGAGGGGGAATGGGCTCTCGCCATACCCTAGTTCCCACTGGGCCGACAGTAGCCCCCGGGCCCATGATGGGCACGGTTGAGCCCATGGACACAAGCGAAACGTCGTGGGCCCTTAGTGCCCAGCCGGCCCGAACCACGCGACACTTGGACGAATAACGGCCTCGCACGATCCGGGGCGCGAGTCGTGGGGGGTCCCACCACGCCCGGGTAACTGCTCCTCGAGGCGACAAAGCCCAAGCGCTGCGGCTGAGTGCCGTTACCGTTTCCAATTCTTCTCGCAGAGATTTTCGCTTCCAAGAGCTCTCCGCCTCCGCTCTCTCCTGCGAATCTCCAATCTCCATCTCCTTCAATCCTCCGTACCCGCGACGATGGGCCCAGTTAAGAGCAAGAGCAAAGCCGCTGCGGGGACTTCCTCCCAGGCAGAAACCCTAGAGGTTGTGCAAGGCACGGCTCTCGTGGGGGCGCGCATGGATCTTCAAGCGTTGGAGAAGATTCACCACCTGGTTGCGGGGCAGACCAACGAGCACGGCGCCAGCGCGCTTCAAGCTACTCGGTTCGGGAGATTCCCCCAGGGGTTTAATCCCCTTTTTCCGCGGTTCCGGAGTTCTATCAAATCCAACTCCTTCATCTTCACCCAAATTTCTTGCTTATCCTTTCCAGCTTCGCCTATCTCTGTGAGGCTTATCTGGGCGTTCGCCCCTCAGTAGCGCTCTTCTGAAACTTTTATTCGCTGTGGTGCACAGCTCCCGGCGAGCGGACTGGGTGCGTCTCTTTCCGTATTGCGGACGGCATGGGGAGCGTATACATTCCCATGTCATGGAGTGGAGACAAGCCTGTTACAGCCCTGCTCAAGAAGGTGGGGGACTTCCGTCAGAGGTGGCTGCTTATCGGCATCAAGTTGCCCTGCGCATTCCTAGACGTCCCGGAGGCGCCGCCCGTGAAGAACTCTCATTGGTGCAAGTCTGCCCTTCGCGGCGCAAACAACACACACCTGGTGGGGCGTTTGGAGTATCTCCGGGAGGAGGGCCTCACGGGGCAGCTAGTTGTGGCGGACTTTGTGCAGCGCCGCATTGCTCCTCTTCAGGCCCATGATCAGCCGATGTGGATGTACACTGGCCCCTCAGACCCAATGCGGCTTCACCCTGAGGACCACGACTCGGATGTTGTCAACACCATCTTGAACATCCTCTTTGTCAATCCGGAGGTGCCCGGGAAGATCACCGGCTCCGTGCGACCTCTGCATCAGATCCCTCTGGGCGACCGCTTGGACATCTTGGAGGGAATGCCAGACTTCACCCCGTATGGTCTAGCGGGGGCGAGGGATGAGGTGGTCACCTCATCGGTGCATGAAGTCGTGGGTATTGACTCTCCATCAGCCTCCCGTGCCCGGAGTGACGAGGAGGAGGCCGCGATGGGAGGGGCGTCCCCCGTGAGGCTTGAGCCCTTCACCAACGAGATTTGCGTCATATCGTCCGGTGACGACGACGTCTTCGCTATAGCGCCTTTGCGCCCCGTGGTGGAGGCGACCGAGGTGGGGAAGGCCCTCAAGACAGGTGTTCCTCGGGGAGGTGCGAGCCTCGCACCAAGGCCGCGGTGGATCGCTCTAGGGTGAGACCCTCTGACGTCCCCTCCAAGAGGAAAGCGGAGACGCCTCTGGGGGATCAGGCGCCAGGGCCATTCCTTCCTGGCGCTCTCCAGGTCTGGCGTGGGTCGATGCCGGAGCTTCCCCTTCAGGGTGAGTATTTACGGTTCCTGGTCATTCTTGGCTCTTGGTTTTTCCCTCTGTTCCACCCCCTCTTGAATGTCTTTTCTTGGGCTTTTTGCCAGCGATCTCGTGCCCACGAAGCGCCGCAGGCTCCGCAAGGCAGTAGACGTGAAGAGGGCCACAGCTGAGGCAGTGGCTGACGAAAACATGAGGCCTGCGGAGACGGCCACTTTGGGCATGCTGAGAGGGATCCTCACGTAGAGGCGGCCGTGCTTCCGGTGGGGGTGGCAGCGCCTCAAACCGAGGAGTGCGCGCCACGCCAAGGGGCCTCTACACCGCCTCTCGAGCCTCGGGTGGTGGAAAGCGCGGAGGAGAAGGCTTCCACGCCGCCTCGCGTTCCCACTCCCCTTTGCGCGGCTACGCCTCCGCGCGGGGCTACTCCGCCCTACAAGCCGACACCGCCGCGCGCACTGACGCCAACGCGTGCGACATCTCCACCATGCACTCCGGATGCTCCTGCGCTGCCCGCGGGGGAAACGAGCGAGGCGCCAGCGGGCGCAAGTGCACCTGTAGGAGGGGGTTTCTCTTCTCCTCCTCGCCCCGCTGGAGAAGATGAGCGCCCCACCGGCCCGAGCACCGAAGCAGAGGCAGACGCGGACGGAGACGGAGCTGCGCCTAGCCCCCGAGCTCGACCTGGGGCCGGGCTCGTGGGATCGGACGCCGCGGCTGGGCCTTCATCTAGTCAAGAGCTGGTCCTCCGAGGCTGGGATTGGAGCGCGGGACGCCGCGAGGTGGCTTTTGGCCTTGTGCAGGAGTCCTTGGAGGGCCTGGAGGCTCACCTCGCCCTCAAAGACATAAAGCTCGCCCAGCAGCAGGAGGAGCTCGCGAGGTCGTGGGAGTCCTTTCATGTGGCGATCGAAGCGGGCCGGCTGGAGGATGTGGCGCTGCAGGCCGCGCGCGAGGTGGCCACCCGCTTCGCTGAGGAGATTCGCGAGGGGGCCATCCGCGACGCTGCAGGGCTTCTTGAGCCTTTTCAGGCAGAGCGTGACGCCGCTGCGGAGCTCCTGCGAGAGGCCACAGCTGAGCGCGAGGCGATGGAGGGATCGCTGGCGCAGAAAAGCCGCGGGCCGGGCCAGCTGGAATCCCAGTTGTGTTCCGCCCACCAGGCCGCGCAGGCTGCTCTGGAGGAGGACCGCAAGCTCTTGGCTGAGCGTGAGCGGCAGCTGGCCCTCATGGGGAGAGAGCAACATCGGCGCGAGGAACAACGCCTTCAGGCGGAGAAGGACTTGTTTGCCTAGCGCGAGGCCCTCAAGGCGCGGGAGGGAGGCGTGGCCCAGGCGATCTCGAAGTTCGACGAGCATGTCGCTGCTCAGAAGCTTTCTTATGAGCGCTTCGAGCGGCGTTTCGCCAAGAAGACGAAGGCGGCTGAGAAGGCCCTCGTGGAGCATGAGAAAAAGCTCCGTCGGTCCCTCTTGCAGAAGTTCCACGCTCAGGTCCGGAAGCAGGAAGACCGCATCAAGGCCAAACATGTTGCGGACGCTCAGCAGCTCGCTGAGCTCGAGAAGGCCAACTCCAAACTGGAGCGCCGCCTCAAGCGCGCCAAGGCTGGCCGGCGTCGGGCGGAGGAAGCCCGCGACGAAGCTGTCCACGGCCCCGACTCCTTGGCCAAGGGTATGGAGGAGCAGGTGGCTCCGGCGATGGAGCGGGTGGTGGAAACGCCGGTCTCGGCCCAGGCGGCTAGCGCGCTCGCGAAGCAGTGCGAGTACTTGTTCGAGGCTTTGGTCACGCGCGGCAATGATCTCGCGGCGCAGCTTGGTGCGGATGCGCCGCACACCGGGGACCGAGGCCACGATGATGCCGCCACGCACTTGGCCTACTTCGACCAGCTCTTCGTGGCGCTTGAATGTCCTGTCGCCGAGCTCCGCAAGATGATCAAGAACGAGAGCAGTCAGCTCCCGGGGGTGGCTGTTGACCGCATCTGCACCAACCTCAAGCTCCTCACGCCAGGCTTTGATTTCTCCTCCGTGACAGAAGCTGCTCAGGGCGAGGACGCGCAGCGGGTCTCCAGCTCCCTCCGCGAGCAAGTTGACGCCTTCTGCAACCGCTTCAGGCGCGCGGAGGCTGCGGCTGAGGACAGCGAGGAGGAGGTCTGCTCTGCCGAGGCTGAGGAGGGTGCCGCGGAGGAGGTCCAAGGCGACGCTGCTTCCCCCTGAGCCTCTTCTTGTCGCGCCTGCGTCCGCCTGTATCTGAAACAACTGTGTGTTTAGATTTCTTAAGACCTTTTGGCATGTAATATACTCTTTATTGATGTTTAATTCGAGCTTGTTTGCCCCCCGTGAGGTCTCTTTGGACTCATCTTCATGTCTATTTGTTGTCTGCGTCTGTAGGTCCCATCTCCTCGTGCCTTGACTCCGCCACTTCGGTATGCAGGAGCAATGACTCCGCAAGGCCGGGGGGAGTTTAGGCCTAGGAGAGGTAAGAGCCCTGAGTCACGATTCTCAGGTGCCCCCCTTAGACGTGCGAGTAGTCCATGAAGCATAAGGGAAAGCGAAGTCGTTTGAGGGGCAAACGTGCGCTAGGGAGAGGAAACGCTCTTAAGCTGTGGGTGCGAGACTTAGCTTCTCGGGGTTTTCGCCTTGCAGAGGCTTTTCATCCGGCGAGGTTGCCCACTTGAGGGGTCGCTCCCGGGTGCCCCTTCAGGCTCGTGGGGGATTTTTTCCTGCAGATATTAGAGGGGCGAACCCAAACGCTGGGACACGGTTCACGAGACTCGTGCGTGCTTATAGGTCCCCTCAGGCGTTCCTTGCGAGGAGAGTAAGTACCAAGGTCCTCTGTAGAGATGGCGTGTTTGTGGGATCTTGCCCTCCAGCCAAAGCTCGGACTCTTGGATTTTGCAGTGCTGCTGGTGTGTCATTTGAGGCACTGGCACCGTACTCAGCCCCCGCTCACGAGGTACGCGTGTGGAGAGATATAAGCGCACACTTCAACAGGGTAATGCGAAAATAAAACTCACCAAATACATTTTAAAGCGGCGCCTAGGCGCTAAGTTCACTTGGGAACGAAATTGAGTCATTATGCTTGGGGTTGCCAAGGTAATGTTTTGACCATGTCGAGGCATGGGGACCACCCTTTAGTGGCAGAGACTCCCAACGGCCTGAGGTGGCCCGTTAGATGGAGAGCTCGGAGGGTTTCCCCTCGAAAGAAGCCTTTGGATCTTGGAGGTTTAAGCCGTGAGCTTTTAACCTCCAGAGACAAAGATGCTTGGAGTTTTAGACGTAGGCTGCCTCTTCCGCTAGAAGTCTCGACGTGACAATTATCACGGGCGTGACAATGATCACGGTTGCATTTGTTCCCTTAGGAGACAAAAAATGCATGGGAATTTTAAGCCGTGAGCTTTTAACCTCTAGAGACAAAAATGCTTGGAGGTTGGCCGTAGGCTACCTCTTCCGCTAGAAGTCTCGACGTGACAATGATCACGGGCGTGACAATGATCACGTTTTGCGTTTGTTCCCTTAGGAGACAAAAATTCTTTGGAGGTTTAAGCCGTGAGCTTTTAACCTCTAGAGACAAAAATTCTTGTACTTTGAGCCGTAGGTTGCCTCTTCCGCTAGAAGTCTCGACGTGACAATGATCACGGGCGTGACAATGATCACGTTTTGCGTTTGTTCCCTTAGGAGACCAAAATGCTTTGGAGGTTTAAGCCGTGAGCTTTTAACCTCTAGAGACAAAAATGCTTGGAGGTTGAGCCGTAGGCTGCCTCTTCCGCTAGAAGTCTCGACGTGACAATGATCACGTTTTGCGTTTGTTCCCTTAGGAGACAAAAATGCTTTTGAGGTTTAAGCCGTGAGCTTTTAACCTCTAGAGACAAAAATGCTTGGAGGTTGAGCCGTAGGCTGCCTCTTCCGCTAGAAGTCTCGTCGTGACAATGATCACGGGCGTGACAATGATCACGTTTTGCATTTGTTCCCTTAGGAGACAAAAATGCTTTGGAGGTTTAAGCCGTGAGATTTTAACATCTAGAGACAAAATTGCTTGGAGGTTGAGCCGTAGGCTGCCTCTTCCGCTAGAAGTCTCGACGTGACAATGATCACGGTTTAGAACTTGCGTAGGTGCATGATGTTCCATGGATTCTTGACAGGGACGCCGTCTTGCGTCTCGAGGCTAGCCGCGCCAGGCCTGGCGATGTGGGTGACCCTGTAGGGGCCTTCCCACATCGGGGACAGCTTGTGGAGGCCTTCCCTGCAGAGGACTCGCCTAAGGACGAGATCGCCTGCCTCCAGGGTGCGCGGGCGCACGTTGCGGCTATGGTAGCGTCTCAGGTCCTGCTGGTATTTGGCCGCCCGTAGGGCGGTGCGGTGTCGTAGCTCTTCAAGGAGCAGCAGGTCGTCGTTGTGCAGGTCCTCTTGCTTGTCCTCGTTAAAGGCAAGGACTCGTGGGGATCCATGCTTTATCTCTGTGGGGAGGACTGCTTCGGCTCCTGTAGCACCCCATCTTTTAAATAAAGATGGAACACCTGTGTTATGTGCTAGTCCCTGGATCACTGCCAGCACCACAGTACAAAATATAGTATCATTGCATAAGTATCAAAATACTACAACGAGATCCAAAAATAGCCAAGTATAGCTTTATTACAAAGTGCATAGTCATGAAGACTAGCTAAAATATTCAGAGTTCACAACGAAAATAAAAGCAATGGGCCTCCTCATCTAGCATACGCCACAAGCAGACATGTTGGGTGTAGAATCGAGTCGAAACTTACTCCTCATCAGAATTACCTGCACATTTGAATATGCAGCCCCCGTAGGAGGTCAATACAATGAAGTATTGGCAAGTGACTATGGTGGATAAATTATGACAAGTCTAATTCTATATGCATATTTGGCTTGGTGGAGTTTGTAGGCTATTTTGCAGAAAGCCAGTTTTCTCCTATCTTTTGTAAAACACTTTTGTTTCTCAAAGACTTGGCACCAAGGGATGAAGCCCAAGTGCACCAATAATTCTTTCCTTAGTCAAATTTTACTTTATGAAAACCATGTTGAGATTCTTCCGTCCATCCTTGTCCAGTTGCTCGAAGTAGTCCATCACCGGGGACACGGCTGAGTACTCAGTTTGTCGACTCTGCAGAGGTTGTGCACTTTCACCTTAAGATTCAATTAACCCAGACATCCTATACACGCGGAGTGCATTAAGGAAAGGAGAGAACTGAGACAAGAACTTTCAGAAGAAGAATGCAACCATACTAGCAAGACCCGTTCCACCTACCAACTCTACATCTGCTTGTCAAGCTGACAGGTTGCACTCTCACAACTTAGTAGTTCTAGACAGAGCCCATTGTCAAAAGGCTACACGGGAAGCTTCTAAACTTGGAGGGACTTAGAAATCTCTTTGTTCCTGGGTGGCCGTCCACAAGTGCACTTCTGGGTGACAACCACCATACTCATGGCCCTAAGTAGAATAAAGATTCATCCTAGGCAAAGACAACCACAAGCATGGTCCCAAAAGCCACTCAACATAAACTTTTGGTGGCTGCATGGAGAGGGATTGGCTACACACTACTAGGATAATTTCAAAGTGTAAACTAACTTAGCATCATAAGATAGTTCAAATTTTCTCTATCATGCATACTACTCAAAATCTACTAATAATGCATATAGAAAACATAGGATAGATTATGAATGTCACTTGCCTTGGTAACAAGAGGAACAAGCACAGCAAGAATACCAATCACAAGGACCTTCCTCCTCTTCACAATCTAGAGACAAACAATAAACTAAATAAACACACAAGCATAACACTTAAAATATCAAGACAAAAATATGTATGCATGCTTAATATGCAATGAACTTAACAAGACCAAATGATTACCATTTTAATTTCTCTGTTATTAATGCATGAATGCAATGATCAATATTTTAATATTTTATTTAATCATTTAAAATATTGAGCATATTAGTAGTTTTAAGTTCTAAAACCAATTTCCTTAATTCTATTATGAGAAGTTTCAAATAAAACTCATGTTGCACTCTCTGGACAGAGGGCATTAATAAATCTCTAAAACAATTGGATTTATTTGGAAAGAAATTTTATTAATTAAGTTATAGATTTAATATCCGAATGCTAAACAATTAAATTCCGCAATTTAATATACACTAAAAGGATAAACTAATGAAACCATACTAAACTACACGAGCAGAGCTTCACGTGGATATAAAATTCATCAAATTTGGATGAACATATCAAAAGTTATGATTTTTGTAAGTTTGTGTTGTTTTCTGTTTTTAAAACTATTTTTCAGCCGAAATAGAAAAATAAATAGGCCACGCGGCGCGCTCCGATTGGCCGATACCGGTTCGCACGGATCGCGAATGCGAACCGTCCGATCTACTTTAAAACTAGCGCTCCAGATCAATCCGATCTAGATCCGTTGGATCTAGATCCGACGGCCTGGGAAAGAAGTGGACGGTCGGGCGGCGCGTTTCGCCGGCGATCTTCTGCCCGCGGTGGCGCCATCGCCGGAGTCGCGGCTACGGCTAACCGACGTGCGATCAGAGAGGGTTTAACTCACCACTTGAAGCGGATCGTCGTGACAAACTCGATGGCGAGGTAGGTGCGGTCGAGGTGGCCTTCTCCTCCCCTGCGTGATCGTCGGAGATGAACGGCGGACGGCGGCGTCGGGTCGTCGACGGATAAGTCGCCCTGGTGCAAAAGAGGAGGCCGGAGCAAGTCCGTTAGGTGCGTACGGAGACGGGGAGTCGCAGAGGGGGTGTGGAGGTGGTGCTTGGGTGCCGTACTCACTGGAACGGAGCGAAACGCGGCGGCGGCGATGTCGGAGATGAAACTCTCGTTCCCGCGATTTCGGCGAGTATTGGTTAGGGTTTTTGAGCGCGGGGAACGGCGGCGGAGAGGGGGTTTATATGGGGAAGGAGGGGAGCGATTTAATCGCGATTTACCAACGGATTTTGATCCGTAACAATCTAGGTTTCGGTGGAGTTCGTGTTCTTCATGACGATGAAGATGACGAGTGGGCCCCGTCTGGCAGTGAGAGAGGGAGGGAGGTGGGCTGGTTGCTGGGCCGTTACTTCGTGCGCGCGCGGCAGATAGCAGAGGGGCTCGGCCCAGCTAGCCCGAACACATTTTTTTCTTCTGTTTAAACCCCTTTTCCAAACAATTTGATTTTTAAAACTTATCAAAACATTTCAGTAAAATTCATAAAAATATGTTTTGAAAATCTAATTTAATTTATAACTTTTTGATATCATTTTGCTAAATAAATAAAATAATAAAATACATATTTTATAAGGAGCTCAAATAGACCTCTTTATTGACCACAACTTTATTTAAACTTATAATTAAAATTTAATTTACTCTTTATGTGATTTCAATGCCATACTTTTGATGCATGATGCATGAATGCAAAGTTTTAAATTTTTGAGAAATTTGGGATGTTACAGACTAACCCCCTTAAGAAGAAGCTCGCCCTCGAGCTTCGGAAAGGTCAGCAAATAGGTGTGGGTGGTCTTCTCGGAGGTCATCCGCTCGTTCCCTGGCTTCGTCCTCGGTGTGATGATTCCACTGGACCTTGCAAAACTTGATGGTTTTGGTACGGGTGACTCTTTCTGCTGTCTGTAATATCTTGATGGGCTTCTCTTCGTATGTCAGGTCACTCTCCAATTGTACCTCCTCGAGGGGTACAGTATCCTTTAAGGGAACTCCCATCATCTCGGGATGACATTTCTTCAACTGACTGACATGGAACACATTATGAACAGCAGATAGCACTTCAGGTAGTTCTAACTCATATGCCACTTCACCTTTGCGAGAAAGAATTTTGAATGGTCCAATGAATCGAGGTGCTAACTTTCCTTTGATTCCAAACCTTTTCACACCCCGAAGTGGTGAAACCCTTAAATAGGTTCTATCTCCCACTTCATAGGTGACTTCTCTACGCTTGGAATCTGCATAGCTTTTCTGGCGTGACTGTGCTATTTTCAATCTGTCCTTAATCAGCCTGACTTTCTCTTCAGCATCCTGTATTATATCAGGCCCAAAGAAACTCCGTTCTCCTACACCACTCAACAACAGTGGGGTTGTGCATTTCTTTCCATATAAGGCTTCAAACGGTGCCATCTCAATGCTGGCTTGGTAACTATTGTTGTAGGAGAACTCAGCGTATGGCAAATTATCATCCCAACTAGATCCATAGTCGAGCGCACAAGCTCTTAACATATCTTCTAAAATCTGATTCACTCTTTCAGTCTGAACATCTGTTTGCGGGTCGAAAGCCGTACTGAATTCCAATCTGGTTCCCAAAGATTCGTGCAACTGCTTCCAGAAATGAGAAGTGAACTGGGTCCCCCTATCAGACACGATACTCTTAGGAACGCCGTGAAGGCACACAATTCTCTTCATGTAAATATCGGCTAGCTTTGCACTAGTATAAGTGGTCTTCACGGGTATGAAGTGAGCTATTTTGGTTAGGCGACAAACAATAACCCAAATAGAATCATAACCCGATCTGGTCCTTGGTAATCCAGTAATGAAGTCCATCCCAATGGAATTCCACTTCCAATCCGGTACTTTCAAGGGTTGTAAGAGTCCTGTTGGTTTCTGATGTTCTGCCTTTACTCGACTACATACATCACACTTAGCGATGTATTCTGCTATTTCTCTCTTCAGATTATTCCACCAAAATCTCTCTTTCACATCCATATACATCTTGGTATTTCCCGGATGAATTGAATAAGGTGTTTCATGAGCTTCTTGCAGAATTAACCTCCTAATATCAGGGTCATTGGCCACACATACACGTTTTTCAAACAAAAAATCCCCTGCTCATCCTCATGAAATCCTTTAGCTTTTCCAGCTCTTAAATTGACTTTGATCTCTTCTATTTCCTTGTCTCCTTTCTGAGCTTCACGTATCTTGTCCATCAAAGTGGGTTGTACAACTAATGAGGTTACAAACCCTTCAGGTACTACTTCCAATCTGAGGTCCTTGAACGCCTTGCATAAATCCTCGGGTAATTCTCCTGCTGTAAGGCCATTCACATACACCTTACGACTCAGAGCATCTGTTACCACATTAGCTTTTCCCGGATGGTATTGAAGGCTTAGATCATAATCTTTAATAAGTTCCAGCCATCTTCTTTGTCTCATATTCAATTCCTTCTGTGTAAATATGTACTTCAAACTTTTGTGGTCCGTGAATACCTCACATCTTTTTCCCATCAGGTAGGGTCTCCAATTTTTCAGGGCATGCACTACTGATGCTAACTCGAGATCATGAGTTGGATAATTTGCTTCATGTTTCTTGAGTTGTCTA
The DNA here is from genome assembly GCA_026929855.1 of Poa annua. NCBI lineage: Eukaryota > Viridiplantae > Streptophyta > Magnoliopsida > Poales > Poaceae > Poa > Poa annua. The sequence continues at coordinate 122,702,892 of CM049427.1, read as the reverse complement.
GAGGCATAAGATGCCACTCTGCCTTCCTGCATCAACACACTTCCCAAGCCTTGGCGTGAAGCATCACAATATACTTGGAATTCCTTCTCCAAATCAGGTAAGCATAGAACTGGGGCTGAAACCAGACGTTTCTTCAACTCCTGAAAACTGGCTTCGCATGCCTCTGTCCACTCAAATTTCTTCTCCTTCTTTAATAATTCCGTCAAGGCCTTGGCAATCTTGGAGAAGTTTTCAATGAATCGTCGGTAGTATCCTGCTAGGCCCAGAAAACTTCGTAATTCACCAACATTCTTCGGCGGTTCCCAATTAGTTACAGCTGAAACCTTTTCAGGATCCACTGCTATACCTTCCTTGGACACCACATGGCCTAAAAATCCGACTTGTTCTAACCAAAACTCACACTTGCTGTACTTGGCATACAACTTATGTTTGCGTAGTCTCTGCAATACCAGACGCAAGTGCTCTTCATGTTCTTTGTGACTCTTGGAGTAGATTAGAATATCATCTATGAACACTACCACAAACTTATCCAGAAAATCCATGAACACTTTATTCATCATATTCATGAAATAGGCTGGTGCATTGGTTAATCCAAAAGGCATTACTGTGTACTCATAAGAGCCATATCTCGTAACAAATGCAGTTTTGGGTATATCCATTTCTCTAACTTTCATTTGGAGGTACCCCGATCGAAGATCGATCTTTGAGAAAACACAAGCACCTTCCAGTTGATCAAATAGTTCATTTATCTTGGGTAACGGGTACTTGTTTTTGATAGTTTGCTCGTTTATATCTCTATAATCCGTGACTAGCCTCTGGGTTTGATCCTTCTTTTTAACAAATAAGACTGGTGCTCCCCATGGCGATGAACTTGGACGAATGAATCCTTTCTGGATATGTTCCTCTAATTGCTTCTTGAGCTCTTTCAATTCATCGACGGCCATAGGATAAGGTCTTTTAGCTATTGGTCCTGTTCCCGGCTTCAGTTCGATGAGAAACTCTACATCTCTATCGGGTGGCATTCCCGGTAGTTCCTCAGGAAAAACATCCGGGTATTCCTTGACAATAAGCACATCACCAAGGCTAACCCCCTTAAGAGAATTTAGCCTAACCTTCTTAAGTTCGAAAGTTGATCTGAACTTGATCTTCCTTTTCTCTGGGGTGGTGAGGGTGATTGCTCTATTTGCACAATCTATGATTCCTTCAAAACGAGTCATCCAATCCATTCCGATGATAACATCCAATCCTTGGGTTTCTAGGATGACTAAGTCTGTTGGGAAGGTGTGTTTTCCCATTTGCAAGTCTAACTGCCTACACCCGGAATTTACTATCATCTCTCCTCCAGGTGAACTTACCCTAATAGGTTTTCCTAGACTTTCCTCAGCTAACCCATGTTTGTTAACAAAAGCTCTTGATATGAATGAATGAGATGCTCCAGTATCAAATAAAACTAATGCTGGAAAGGAGTTGAGCAAGAACGTACCAATCACAGCATCAGGTTCATCATGAACTTATTCCACATTGATTTGGTTCACTTGTCCCTTCTGGAAAGGATTGGGCTTGGAATTTTCATCAGCTTTCCTCTCTGGGCATTCAGTTGCATAATGTCCTGTCTTCTTGCACTTAAAGCAGGTCACACTAGACAAGTCTTTCTTCCCTTCATAGTTAGGACGGTGATTACCATTCCCATGATTATGGCCATGATGATGGTTTCCCCTGGATCCACCATTATTTCCATTGTATCCTCCATTATTTCCTTTGTATCCTCCATTGCTTCCTTTGTTTCCTCCATTGTGGTTATGACCCTGATGTTTTTGGCCACTACCAGTGTTGGAGTGATTCCAGGGTTTATGGCTACTGACTTCAGAGGTGTATTGTTTCTTATATGTCCCTTCAGAATGAACCTTACTTGCACTGAACTTCCTCTTCCTATTCTCTTCCTTTCTTATGTTGTTGTCCAGGGTGATAGCTTGATCCAGCAGAGCTTGATAGTTTGGAGTATATGCCACAGACAAAGGTATCTTCAGTTCTCCCTTAAGTCCATTGAGGAACTTTTCCTTCCTCTTTGCATCTGTATCAATGTCCTCTGGCGCATACCTTGATAGCATACAGAAGTCATCCATATACTCCTTCAGAGTTCTACCTCCTTGCCTCAAGCTGCGAAATTCCTCTTTCTTCGGGTTCATTATACCTGAGGAGATGTGAGCATTCCGGAAACCTTCCTTGAACGCATCCCAAGTCATGCCATCCAAAGTATGAGTCACTTGATAATTCTCCCACCACAATGCTGCGGGTCCTTCCAACAGGTGTGCAGTGAACCTCACTTTTTCTGCCTCAGAACATTCACAAGTTACTAAGTCCTTATTGACTGAACGGAGCCAATCATCCGCCACTATTGGTTCAGTAGCAGAGGAGAACTTATTAGGCCTAAACCTTAGGAATCTAGCAAGTCTGTCCACTGGGGGTGGTGGTGGAGGTGGCGGGTTGTTGTTGTTGTTGTTGGTTGCTGCAATGAATTGAGTCATCATATTCATCAACTGAGCTTGAGCGGCCATCAGTTGTTGCATGACATCGTCGTTGTTGGTATCACGACGAGGAGGCATCTGTAGGGTTTTTCAGCATAGATGAGTGAAAGATAGACAGAACTAAGAGAAGAAAAATCCTACCCATGCACAAAGCAACCAAGTCAACACAATCAACACTCATAGAACAACTTGAAAAGAAAAAAAAATCTACTTAGCAAAACGAAACCAATAATCTAAGTTGATTTAATAAAACCACAGGGTCTGCAAACCAAACATTCTATCATTGTCACACCATAAGTTGGAGATCAATGTTTTAAAAAGAACGACGAACTAAACGAGGGAGAATATGGTGGTCCAACTACTAAGTCTAAACTTCGTCCATGACGTCTCCTTCATCTTCTTCGACTTCCTCGATGGTGATGCCTTCCTTCGTAAGGATCTCCTTGTAGTCATTCACATCCTTCTCCAAGGCCTCGTTCTTCTCCTGTAACTTTGTCGTCTCCAGGTGCAGAGTCTCGATTGCTTCTTTCTCCAGGACTTCAATCTTCTCTTGCAGCATTCTCTTCTCACGGCATAGAGTCTCGATCAAATCTCGATCAGCTTCGAACTCGACGTCGTTGCTCAGAATTTCATCCTTCAAGGTCTTGATCTCCTTGTTCTTGTCTCTAATTCTCTTTTCTTGATTTTGGAACTTCTTCTCTTGAGCTCGGAACTTTTCCTCTTGAGCGTTGGCCACCTCTTCTTGGGCTTCGATCTTCTTTTGGGTCTCCTTGACTTGTGCCATTATTTCATCATTCTTCAACAGCTCATTGCGCCTATCCTCTTCTAGTTGCCATAGGTGAAGTTCTAAGTCTTGGAGATATGGGTACAAAGGTTCTGGTTTGTTTTTATCTTCCTCGCTAACAAGGTAAGGAATCCCATGTTCGTCACGTTGGCCAAGGTTGGAAAAGTAGTGGTCTTTTAACTCCTCCTGGAATTGCAAGCAAAGACGTCCTATTAGCTCCTGCGTGACGAGATTCAGCCCTTTCTCCAAGGAGTCACTAATCGACTTGTACTGGATGTCTTCTGTCTTGGGTTCAGTCTGGCGCCCTTGTTGGTAAAGGCGAATTCCCCATAAGTCTTCTTTGTTGAAGTGCTTCAGCTGGCTTGCCTTGATGATGGGTGTTGGAAGTGCCAACAGTTCTACCAACTCTAGAAGATATCTTCCAAAGCGCATGTACTTGAAGTCCTCCGCGGTTTGATACATGAAGAACGACATCCTTAAGTGATAAAGATAGAGTTTGTTAAACCAAGACAAAGGTAAGATATACTAATTGTGGTGTACTTAAGTACTTAGAGAAAAAGAAGTTCTTTTCTAACAGGTGATCAACACTATTATCAACTCTTTGTAAGTCGGATATTCACTATAGTGAGAGAGACAGACACCCGGCCAGCCACTTATAATTGTGGAACAGGTCTCATGTACGCGGACATGTAAGGTTAGTCCCGGGCCGCTTCATCCCACTATGCCGCTAGGATCCAACATACTTCAAAGATGGTAATATTATGATCAAAAAGAGGCTTAACCAATCCTAAGGGCTCGAACCTACAGGCAACACTTTTGCTCTGATACCATTTTGTAGCGCCCCATCTTTTAAATAAAGATGGAACACCTGTGTTATGTGCTAGTCCCTGGATCACTGCCAGCACCACAGTACAAAATATATAGTATCATTGCATAAGTATCAAAATACTACATCGAGATCCAAAAATAGCCAAGTATAGCTTTATTACAAAGTGCATAGTCATGAAGACTAGCTAAAATATTCAGAGTTCACAACGAAAATAAAAGCAATGGGCCTCCTCTTCTAACATACGCCACAAGCAGACATGTTGGGTGTAGAATCGAGTCCAAACTTACTCCTCATCAGAATTACCTGCACATTTGAATATGCAGCCCCCGTAGGAGGTCAATACAATGAAGTATTGGCAAGTGACTATGGTGGATAAATTATGACAAGTCTAATTCTATATGCATATTTGGCTTGGTGGAGTTTGTAGGCTATTTTGCAGAAAGCCAGTTTTCTCCTATCTTTTGTAAAACACTTTTGTTTCTCAAAGACTTGGCACCAAGGGATGAAGCCCAAGTGCACCAATAATTCTTTCCTTAGTCAAATTTTACTTTATGAAAACCATGTTGAGATTCTTCCGTCCATCCTTGTCCAGTTGCTCGAAGTAGTCCATCACCGGGGACACGGCTGAGTACTCAGTTTGTCGACTCTGCAGAGGTTGTGCACTTTCACCTTAAGACTCAATTAACCCAGACATCCTATACACGCGGAGTGCATTAAGGAAAGGAGAGAATTGAGACAAGAACTTTCAGAAGAAGAATGCAACCATACTAGCAAGACCCGTTCCACCTACCAACTCTACATCTGCTTGTCAAGCTGACAGGTTGCACTCTCACAACTTAGTAGTTCTAGACAGAGCCCATTGTCTAAAGGCTGCACGGGAAGCTTCTAAACTTGGAGGGACTTAGAAATCTCTTTGTTCCTGGGTGGCCGTCCACAAGTGCACTTCTGGGTGACAACCACCATACTCATGGCCCTAAGTAGAATAAAGATTCATCCTAGGAAAAGACAACCACAAGCATGGTCCCAAAAGCCACTCAACATAAGCCAAGCAACCAATTCCACCGAGGTGCGCATTCAAAGTTTTAACACTTAGCAATATTTCTATAACATGATAAGTAAACACTTTCATAGCATAGCTAAGCATCTAATAAAACTTTTGGTGGCTGCATGGAGAGGGATTGGCTACACACTACTAGGATATTTTCAAAGTGTAAACTAACTTAGCATCATAAGATAGTTCAAATTTTCCCTATCATGCATACTACTCAAAATCTACTAATAATGCATATAGAAAACATAGGATAGATTATGAATGTCACTTGCCTTGGTAACAAGAGGAACAAGCACAGCAAGAATAACAATCACAAGGACCTTCCTCCTCTTCACAATCTAGAGACAAACAATAAACTAAATAAACACACAAGCATAACACTTAAAATATCAAGACAAAAATATGTATGCATGCTTAATATGCAATGAACTTAACAAGACCAAATGATTACCATTTTAATTTCTCTGTTATTAATGCATGAATGCAATGATCAATATTTTAATATTTTATTTAATCATTTCAAATATTGAGCATATTAGTAGTTTTAAGTTCTAAAACCAATTTCCTTAATTCTATTATGAGAAGTTTCAAATAAAACTCATGTTGCACTCTCTGGACAGAGGGCATTAATAAATCTCTAAAACAATTGGAATTATTTGGAAAGAAATTTTATTAATTAAGTTATAGATTTAATATCCGAATGATAAACAATTAAATTCCGCAATTTAATATACACTAAAAGGATAAACTAATGAAACCATACTAAACTACACGAGCAGAGCTTCACGTGGATATAAAATTCATCAAATTTGGATGAACAGATCAAAAGTTATGATTTTTGTAAGTTTGTGTTGTTTTCTGTTTTTAAAACTATTTTTCAGCCGAAATAGAAAAATAAATAGGCCACGCGGCGCGCTCCGATTGGCCGATACCGGTTCGCGTGGATCGCGAATGCGAACCGTCCGATCTACTTTAAAACTAGCGCTCCAGATCAATCCGATCTATATCCGTTGGATCTAGATCCGACGGCCTGGGAAAGAAGTGGACGGTCGGGCGGCGCGTTTCGCCGGCGATCTTCTGCCCGCGGTGGCGCCATCGCCGGAGTCGCGGCTACGGCTAACCGACGTGCGATCAGAGAGGGTTTAACTCACCACTTGAAGCGGATCGTCGTGACGAACTCGATGGCGAGGTAGGTGCGGTCGAGGTGGCCTTCTCCTCCCCTGCGTGCTCGTCGGAGATGAACGGCGGACGGCGGCGTCGGGTCGTCGACGGATAAGTCGCCCTGGTGCAAAAGAGGAGGCCGGAGCAAGTCCGTTAGGTGCGTACGGAGACGGGGAGTCGCAGAGGGGGTGTGGAGGTGGTGCTTGGGTGCCGTACTCACCGGAACGGAGCGAAACGCGGCGGCGGCGATGTCGGAGATGAAACTCTCGTTCCCGCGATTTCGGCGAGTATTGGTTAGGGTTTTTGAGCGCGGGGAACGGCGGCGGAGAGGGGGTTTATATGGGGAAGGAGGGGAGCGATTTAATCGCGATTTACCAACGGATTTTGATCCGTAACAATCTAGGCTTCGGTGGAGTTCGTGTTCTTCACGACGATGAAGATGACGAGTGGGCCCCGTCTGGCAGTGAGAGAGGGAGGGAGGTGGGATGGTTGCTGGGCCGTTACTTCGTGTGCGCGCGGCAGATAGCAGAGGGGCTCGGCCCAGCTAGTCCGAACACATTTTTTTCTTTTGTTTAAACCCCTTTTCCAAACAATTTGATTTTTAAAACTTATCAAAACATTTCAGAAAAATTCATAAAAATATGTTTTAAAAAGCTAATTTAATTTATAACTTTTTGATATCATTTTGCTAAATAAATAAAATAATAAAATACATATTTTTATAAGGAGCTCAAATAGACCTCTTTATTGACCACAACTTTATTTAAACTTATAATTAAAATTCAATTTACTCTTTATATGATTTCAATGCCATACTTTTGATGAATGATGCATGAATGCAAAGTTTTAAATTTTTGAGAAATTTGGGATGTTACAGCTCCATAGACGAGGGCGAACGGTGTTTCCCCGGTGGGCTTGGGTGGCGTGGTACGGATGGACCAGAGCACCGAGGGGAGCTCGTTTATCCAGCCCTTGCCGTGGCCCTTGAGGATATCGAAGGTCCTGGTATTTAGGCCTTTGAGGACCTCTGCGTTTGCGCGCTCAGCCTATCCGTTGCTTTGCGGGATGGTGACTGATGCGAAGCAGAGCTTGATGCCCATTCTTTCACAGTAGGCTCTGAAGATGCCACTAGTGAATTGTGAGCCATTGTCGGTGATGATGTGGTTAGGCACTCCGAAGCAGCAGACCAGGCCTCTGATGAATTTTACCGCCGCGCCTGCTGTGATTGTGCGCGTCGCCTCCACTTCAGGCCATTTTTTGAACTTGTCAATGGCCACGAAGAGGTAGCGATATCCACCTTGCGCCATTGGGAAATGTCCCAGGATGTCGAGCCCCCAGACCGCAAACGGCCACGAGAGCGGAATGGTCTGTAGTCCCAGCGCTGGTTGGTGGATTTGCTTGGCGTGGAATTGGCAGGCTTCACATCATTGAATTATGTCCATTGCATCTTGAAGTGCTTGAGGCCAGTAGAAGCCGCTCCTGAAGACTTTTCCTGCGAGGGTGCGGGCGCATGAATGGTGGCCGCATTCCCCGCTGTGGATGTCCTTGATCAGCAGTTTGCCTTCTTCGGGAGGGACGCATTTGAGCGCGACGTTGTTTGGGCGCTTGCGATAGAGAATTCATTCGAGGATTTGGTACAATTTTGCTTGGCGGGCAATTCATTCCGCTTGAACGTCTTCCTCGGGAAGGACCACTTTGTTGAGGTAATCTTTGATCTCGTCAATCCATCCTGTTTCTTGGTGCACCGCCGTGAGCAACAGACGCTCCCCCGTAGGGGGCCCGCAGCCTGGAGCCCTGGTTGCAGGTGGCGGTGGGAGCGCTTCGTCTGTGCTTGCGGGCAGGGCATCTTGGGGCTGCTTTATGGATGCCTTGACAAGCCTTTCTTCAAAGACACCTGGCGGCTGAGCTTGCCTCTTTGATGCGCGCTTGGCGATGTGTAACATCCCAACATTTTATAATGTTCAAAAATCACTAAAAATTTAAAACTTTTGTTTTAATTAAAATAAAATATTTAAATGCATAAGGAAACCAACTATGAAAGACTTCAAACTAATTGAAAAAGTTTATTATTTCAAAATTCTCAATGTGTCATTATTTTCAAAAGTTATTTCCAATTAAACATTACATTATCCATTGTATTTCAAAAACCTTAATATGTAATTTGACAAATGTTTTAAACTACAAACCATTTTATTTTAATTAAATAGTCTACTTATAAGTAATTGATACCACTTAGCCTTAGCTATAAATAAATTAAAAATAATAATTACAAGTGTTATTTTAAACTATTGAAAACATTGTCTATTTGCCAAAAGATTATTATTCATTTACCTGAGTTCAAAACATAGTTTGGAGATTACAAGTCTATAGTTTATAACTTTAATAACTTCATATATTTTATAATTAATGGATTATCCAAATAAATATTTCATTAGCTTAAAGGATTTTCATTTATTTTCAAAACATAAAATGACTTTCATGAATATATTTTCTATATAAGAAATGAATTTAATCTAAAATCTTTTCCAAAGTTGTTATAAGGTTTTCAAATGAATTATCATAATATAAAATATAATGGTGTACAAATTATTTTCAATTAAAAATGAATACCTTATATTTCTCATTTCCTTAAAATTCTTTATATTTAGTTCTATAATATTATGCCAAAATAAAGATAAACGATTTCAGCAAAATAAGTTTAAATAACTTAAATTCAAACATATTTGAATGTGGGTATTTCATATAATTTATTTTAGCCAAAAATAAAATAAATTAAACCCTAGTTTTAAATTTAACATGAAGTGTCAAATTTGTATTTAATCAATATTTCAAAATTATTAATTTTAGAAATTTTTCAAAACATACACACTAATGTTTTAAAGCATAGATATTGCTTTTACAAATTTTTAGAAATTTATTTGAATGGATTTGGAGTCTTAAATCAAAAGATATGAATTAAAAAAACAGAAAAAGAAAAATTAATGACGTCACTGCTGACGTCATCGTCGTCGTCCTCGCGCAGACCACGCCTCGACCGAAAACCGCCGGCGATTACTCGCGTGATTCGGGCGATTAAGGCCATTAAGCCTCCCCCTCTCCGTGTAACATCCCAAATTTTGCAAAAATTTAAAACTTTGCATCCATGCATCATTCATCAATAGATATAAAACTACATCACAAAAATATTAAATAAAACATCAAATTATAAGAATAAATAACCTACAATTCCAGAAAGTGTTATTTAAACTCCTTTAAATAAATATTATTTTTATCAATTTATTTATGGGCAAGTATAAAGTCAAAAGTTTCCATTTTTAATAACCTTTCCAAAACATATTTTTATGAATTTTTCTGAAATGTTTTGAATAGGTTTAAAAATCATTTTTGAAATCAGTATTTAAAAACAGATACTAATTTCAATTAAAAAGAAAAGGATTTCGGGCCGGCCCGTTAGCTATCTACCGCGCGTGCGTCCGAACGTGGCCCAGCCAGCTCGCGCAGCCCATTCCCCCCCCTCCTCTCGCTGACAGTGGGACCCACCTGTCAGCTTCATCTTCCTCCCCGACGGAGATCGCGCCCGATTCGAAATCGGAGACCGGCCGTGATTCCCGAGCGGAATCAGCGCGAGGCTTGCTCCCCGCGCCATCCTATTTAACCCCCCACCTCCGCTGCACCCCTCCGCACCCAAACCCTAAATCTTCCGCCACCGGGCAGCTCGCGAGCGAGCTCGGACCTCCACCGCCGAAAATCACGCCGTACGGAGTACTCCGACCACCCCCGAGCTCGCCTTTGCCCCTCCTCGATTCCCCTCCTCGTTGCGCACGTTTTTGACTTTGTCCCGCGGGTTGTTTTGCAGCCGAACGTTGTATTCGTCCACGCCCGAGGGAGACCGCCGCCGCAAGCAACTCCGGCGAGCTGCACGAGGAGGAGAATACCACGCCGACGACCACCACCGCGCCATCGACACCGCCCTGACGTCCGCTACGCCTCGGTAAGCTTCGTTCGTTCCGTAGCCCCGAAGGACGCGAGAACGAGCAACGCTGGCAGTGGCGCCGCCGCGGTCGGGCGAACTCCGGCGGCTGCGCCGCCCATTTTTGGTCAACGGTTCGTGGACCGTTAGATCTAGATCCAATGGATCTAGATCGATTAGATCCCGCGCATCCATTTTAATTTAGATCGGACGGCTCTTGCAGCCGATCCGCGTCGAAGCGGTACCGACCAATAAGATCGCGCCACGTAGCCCATGTTATTTCTTTTCGCAGGAATTTTTATAAATAAAACAGAAAATATGCAAAACTTAGAAAATTCATAACTTTTGATCTACAAGTTCAAATTTGATAAACTTTATATCCACGGATAGCCCTGCTCATGAAGTTTATTTCTACATCATTTGTTTTTCCTTTTACAAATTATAATTTGTATAATTATCAGAGGAGTATTTCGGCTATTGAAATATTAACTTAAATAATAAAAATGATTTAGAAATAAATTTAATATTTTCAGGATTGTATTAATTCCCTCTTGCTTGTGATGATATTTGGTGTTAGTATGTTTGTATAATAGCATATCATTCATGCATACATGAGTATATTTGGTGTTGTGATGATATTGTGTTAGTATTTATTTTATTCATTGCTTGTGATAGATTGTGAAGAAGAGGAAGGACTTGCTTGTGATTGTTATTCTTGCTGTGCTTGTTCCTCCTGTCACCAAGGCAAGTGACATTCATATTCTACCAATATTTTCTATATGCATATGTAGTATATTTTGAGTAGTGTGCATGATAGGAATTTTTGATTTATTTTATAATGCTAAGTTAGTTTATATTTTAAAAATATCCTAGTAGCGTGTAGCCACCCTTTCCTAAGCAGCCATGAAAATTTTTATTAGTTGCTTAGCTATGCTATTGAAATGTTTACCATGTTATAGAAATATTTCTAAGTGTTTCAAATCTAAAATACACATCTGGGTGGAATTGGTTGTTATGGTTTATGTTGAGTGGCTTTTGGGGCTATGCTTGTGGTTGTCGTCGCCTAGGGTGAATGTCTATTCTACTTAGTGCCATGAGCATGGTGGTTGTTACCCAGAAGTGCACTTGTGGACGGCCACCCAGGAACGAAGAGATTACCAAGTCCCTCCAAGTTTAGAAGCTTCCCGTGCAGCCTTTTGACAATGGGCTCTGTCTAGAATAACTAAGTTGTGAGGGTGCAACCTGTCAGCTTGACAAGCAGATGTAGAGTTGGTAGGTGGAACGGGTCTTGCTAGGATGGTTGCATTCTTCTTCTGAAAGTTCTTGTCTCAATTCTCTCCTTTCCTTAATACACTCCGCGTGTATAGGATGTTTGGGTTAATTGAGTCTAAAGGTGAAAGTGCACAACCTCTGCAGAGTAGACAATCTGAGTACTTAGTCGTGTCCCCGGAAATGGACTAATTCGAGCAGCTGGACAAGGATGGACGAAAGAATCTCAACACTGTTTTCATAAAGTAAAATTTGACTAAGGAAAGAATTGTTGGTGCACTTGGGCTTTATCCCTTGGTGTCGAGTCCTTGAGAAACAAAACTGTTTTACAAAAGATAGGAGAAAACTTGCTTTCTGTAAAATAGCCTACAACTCCACCAAGCCAAATATGCATATAGAATTAGACTTGTCATAAATTATCCACCATAGTCACTTGCCAATACTTCATTGTATTGACCTCCTTCGGGGGCTGCATATTCAAATGTGCAGGTAATTCTGATGAGGAATGAGTTTGGACTCGAGTCTACACCCAACATGTATGCCTGTGGCGCATGCTTGAAGATGAGGCTCATTGTTATTTGTTTTCGTTGTGAACTCTGAATCTTAGCTAGCCTTCATGGCTATGCAATTTGTATTAAAGCCATACTTGGCTATTATTTTTGGATCGCGTTGTAGTAATTTAATACTTATGCAATGATGCTTTATATTTTATACTGTGGTGCTAGCAGTGATCCAGGGACTAGCACATAACACAGGTGTTCCATCTTTATATAAAAGATGGGGCGCTACAAAATGGTATCAGAGCAAAGTGTTGCCTTTAGGTTCGAGCCCCTAGGATTGGTTAAGCCCCTTTTGGTCATAATGTTACCATCCTTGAAGTATGTTGGATTCTAGCGGCATAGTGGGATGAAGCAGCCCGGGACAAACCTTACATGTCCACGTACATGAGACCTGTTCCACAATATAAGTGGCTGCCCGGGTGTCTGTCTCTGTCACTATAGTGAAAAATCCAATTTACCAAGAGTTGTTAATATCCGTTATCCTCTCAAGATTTGACTTAGTATTTTCTAAATAATACACACTATGACTAGTCCCCCTTACCTTATGCTTTTCCTACTTCACCACCGCGGAGGACTTCGAGAACACCCGTTTTGGATGCTACCTCCTAGACATCAGCGAAAAGATAGGGTTACCACTACCCCAAGTCAAGGGTTTCATCCTGAAGAAGTTTAACAAAGAAGGTTGCTGGGGAATAAAAGCAACACAGCTAGGACGTGGAGAAGAGCCCCCACTGGAGATTAAAATGGTTAGCGACTCCAAAGATAAAGGACTCAATCTAGTCATGCAGGATCTGATTGGGCGCCTCTACGGACGCTACAGCACAGAGTTGAGGGGCCACTACTCCATTTTCTTTGGAAGGAGAAACGAAGATGGAGAACCTTACCTTTACGATGTTGGAGAAAGAGGCAAGGCAAAACCCCTTAGTCTTTATTTCCAGGAGCTGGAAATCCTTGTCACGGAGCTGTATGAAGATCGGGGCACGGAGCTCCTAGAGAACGATGAGCTATGTGCTCTACTTAAGGAGAACGAAGAGAAGATGAAGGCACAAGAGGAAGTGACTAAGGCACAAGAAGAGAGGTTCGCTGCACAAGAGGAGAGATACAAGAGGCATGAGAAAAGAGTTCAAGAGAAGAACAAGACTATCAGAGAACAAAAGGCAGAACTCGAGAGCAATGAAGTCGAGTTCGAGGCCGATAGTGACTTGATCAAAAGGCTTCGTGCTGAGAAGAGGGAGCTGCAAGAAAAGAACTCTACCCTAGAGAAGGAAGTGAAGGAACTCAAGGATGTACTCACCAATGAAGGAATCAAGATTCAGGAAATTGAAGAGGAAGAAGAAGACATGGTCGAGTAGTTCGTTAGTGAGACTACCATTTATCATACACCTCATAATCTTAGTCTTGTATTGACCTACCAACTTGTGGTAAGGCAGTACCTTCCCTTGTATCCCCGGAACCCCGCGAGTTTATTTTCCAAACTTTTATACCATTTTCCCTAAACCGAAGGTTTTGATTTGTGTGTTGGTTGTTTTATAAGTTGCTTGTTGATTGATTGCTAGACTTGTTTGTTTTGTGCATGGGTAGGATTTCTCTTTATAGTTCTATCAATCCTTTACCCATCCATGCTAAAACCCCACAGATGCCTCCACGTCGTGATTCCGACAACAACGAGGCTATGCAACAGCTGATGGCAGCTCAAGCCCAACTGATGACTATGATGACTCAGTTCATTGCAGCAACCAACAACAACAACAATAACAACAACCCACCACCCCCACCACCACCTCCGGTGGACAGACTTGCAAGATTTCTAAGGTTCAGGCCTAATAAGTTTTCCTCTGCTACTGAACCAATAGTGGCAGATGACTGGCTCCGTTCAGTCAACAAGGACTTAGTAACTTGTGAGTGTTCTGAGGCAGAAAAGGTGAGGTTCACTGCACACCTACTGGAAGGACCTGCCGCCATGTGGTGGGAGACCTATCAAGTGACTCATCCCTTGGATGGCATGACTTGGGATGCGTTCAAGGAAGGTTTCCGCAATGCCCACATTTCCTCTAGCATAATGAACCTGAAGAAAGAGGAATTTCGTACCTTGAGGCAGGGAGGTAGAACTCTGAAGGAGTATATGGATGACTTATGTATGTTATCAAGGTATGCACCAGAGGACATCGACACTGACGCTAAAAGGAAGGACAAATTCCTTAATGGACTTAGAGGAGAATTGAAGATACCCTTGTCTGTGGCATATGCTCCTAACTATCAAGTTCTGCTGGATCAAGCAATTACTCTGGACAATAACATAAGAAAGGAAGAGAATAGGAAGAGGAAGTTCGGTGCAAGTAAGGGTAACTCTGAAGGGGCACACAAGAAAACACACACATCTGAAGTCAGTAGCCATAAACCCTGGAACTATTCCAACAGTGGAAGTGACCAAAAGCATCATGGCCATAACCAAAATGGAGGGTACAAAGGAAATAATGGTGGGTTCAAGGGAAACCATCACCATGGCCATAATCATAGGAATGGTAATCCCCGTCCTAACCCTGAAGGAAAGAAGGACTTGTCTAATGTGACCTGCTTCAAGTGCAAGAAGACAGGACATTATGCTACTGACTGCCCAGAGAGGAAGGCTGATAAAAATTCCAAGCCCAACCCTTTTCAAAAGGGGCAAGTAAACCACATCAACGTGGAAGAAGTTCATGATGAACCTGATGTTGTGATTGGTAAGTTCTTGCTAAATTATTTTCCAGCATTAGTCTTATTTGATACTGGAGCATCGCATTCATCATATCAAGAGCTTTTGTAAACAAACATGGGCTAGCCGAGGAAAGCTTAGGAAAACTTATAAGAGTGAGTTCACCTGGGGGTGAGATGATAGTAAATTCTGGATGTAGGAAATTAGATTTAAAGATTGCAAAATATCTTTTTCCAACAGACTTAGTCATCCAAGAAACCCAAGGTTTGGATGTTATCATTGGAATGGATTGGATGACCCGTTTTGAAGGAATCATAGATTGTGCAAACAGAGCTCTCACCCTCACCACCCCAGAGAAACAGAAGATTAAATTCAGATCAACTTTTGAACTTAAGAAAGTTAGGATAAATTCTCTTAAGGGGGTTAGCCTTGGAGATGTGCTGATTGTCCAGGAGTACCCCGATGTTTTCCCAGAAGAACTACCGGGAATGCCACCCGATGGAGATGTGGAGTTTCTCATTGAACTGAAACCGGGTACCGGACCAATAGCTAAGAGACCCTATCCTATGGCCGTCGATGAACTAAAAGAGCTCAAGAAGCAACTGGAGGAACACCTTCTGAAAGGATTTATCCGCCCAAGTTCTTCTCCCTGGGGAGCGCCAGTTCTATTTGTTAAAAAGAAAGATCAAACCCAGAGACTAGTCACGGACGACAGGGATATAAATGAACACACCATCAAGAACAAGTATCCGTTACCAAAGATAAATGAACGATTTGATCAACTAAAAGGTGCTTGTGTCTTCTCCAAGATTGATCTTCGATCAGGTTATCTCCAGATGATGGTTAGAGAGATGGATATACCAAAGACAACATTTGTTACAAGATATGGCTCATATGAGTACACCGTAATGCCATTTGGATTAACAAATGCTCCAGCTTATTTCATGGATATGATGAATAAAGTGTTCATGGATTTTCTGGACAAGTTTGTGGTAGTGTTCATAGATGACATTCTAGTCTACTCCAAAAGTCACAAAGAACATGAAGAGCATCTACGCCTAGTATTGTAGAGACTACGTGAACATAAGTTATATGCCAAATTCAGCAAGTGTGAATTTTGGTTGGAACAAGTCGCATTCCTAGGTCACATAGTATCCAAAGAGGGTATAGCAGTGGATCCTGAAAAGGTTTCAGCTGTAACCAATTGGGAGCCACCAAAGAATGTTGGAGAATTACGGAGTTTCCTTGGCCTAGCAGGATACTACCGAAGATTTATAGAAAACTTTTCCAAAATTGCCAAGGCATTGGCGGAATTATTAAAGAAGGAGAAGAAATTTGAGTGGACTGAGGCATGCGAGGCTAGTTTTCAAGAATTGAAGAAACGTCTAGTTTCAGCCCCAGTTCTATGCTTACCTGATTTGGAGAAAGAATTTCAAGTGTACTGTGATGCTTCACGTCAAGGTCTGGGAAGTGTGTTGATGCAAGAAGACAGGGTGGCATCTTACGCCTTTAGACAACTCAAGAAACATGAAGCAAATTACCCAACTCATGATCTCGAGTTAGCATCAGTCGTACATGCCCTAAAAACTTGGAGACCCTACCTGATGGGGAAAACATGTGAGGTATTCACGGACCACAAAAGTTTGAAGTGCATATTTACTCAGAAACAATTGAACATGAGACAAAGAAGGTGGTTGGAACTTATCAAGGATTATGATCTAAGTCTCCAATATCACCCGGGAAAGGCAAATGTGGTAGCAGATGCCCTGAGTCGTAAGGCTTATGTGAATGGCCTCACAGCAGAAGAATTACCCGAGATTTATGCAAGGCATTCAAGGACCTCAAATTGGAAGTAGTACCAGAAGGTTTTGTATCCTCATTGGTAGTACAACCTACCTTGATGGACAAGATACGTGAAGCGCAGAAAGGAGATAAGGAAATAGAAGAAATCAAAGTCAATCTGGAAGCAGGGAAAGCTAAAGGATTTCATGAGGATGAGCAAGGGACTCTGTGGTTTGAGAAACGTATATGTGTGGCCAATGATCCTGATATTAGAAAGTTAATTCTGCAAGAAGCTCATGAGACACCTTATTCCATTCATCCGGGAAATACCAAGATGTATATGGATGTGATGGAGAGATTTTGGTGGAACAATTTGAAAAGAGAAATAGCAGAATATATCGCTAAGTGCGATGTGTGCAGTCGAGTAAAGGCTGAGCATCAGAAACCAGCAGGACTTTTGCAACCTTTGAAGGTACCGGATTGGAAGTGGGATTCTATTGGGATGGATTTCATCACCGGGTTACCAAGGACAAGATCAGGATATGATTCTACTTGGGTTATTGTTTGTCGTTTAACCAAAATAGCTCACTTTATACCCGTGAAGACCACCTATACCAGCGCAAAGCTTGATGATATTTACATGAAGAGAATTGTGTGCCTACACGGAGTCCCCAAGAGTATCGTGTCCGATAGAGGGATGCAGTTCACTTCTCATTTCTGGAAGCAGTTGCATTAATCCTTGGGAACTAGATTGGAATTCAGTACGGCATTTCACCCGCAAACGGATGGTCAGACTGAAAGAGTAAATCAGGTTTTAGAAGATATGTTAAGAGCTTGTGCGCTTGATTATGAATCTAGTTGGGATGACAATCTACCTTATGCTGAGTTCTCCTACAATAACAATTACAAAGCTAGCATTGAGATGGCACCATTTGAGGCTTTATATGGGAAGAAATGCACAACCCCATTGTTGTGGAGTGGTGTAGGAGAACGAAGTTTCTTTGGACCTGATATAATCCAAGAGGCTGAAGAGAAGGTCAGATTGATTAAGGATAGATTGAAGATAGCACAATCACACCAGAAAAGCTACGCGGATTCTAAACATAGAGAAGTCGACTACGAGGTGGGTGATAGAACCTATCTTAGAGTGTCACCACTCAGGGGTGTAAAGAGATTTGGAATTAAAGGAAAATTATCACCTCGATTCATTGGACCATTTAAAATTTTGTCTCGCAAGGGTGAAGTGGCATATGAGTTAGAACTACCAGAAGCTCTGTCTGCGGTTCATAATGTGTTCCATGTCAGTCAGTTGAAGAAATGTCACCCCGAGATGATGGGAGTTCCTTTAAAGGATACTGTACCTCTTGAAGAAGTACAATTGGAGAGTGACATGACCTACGAAGAGAAACCCATCAAGATATTGCAGACTGCAGAAAGAGTCACTCGTACCAAAACCATCAAGTTTTGCAAAGTCCAGTGGAATCATCATACCGAGGAAGAAGCAACCTGGGAACGAGAGGATGATCTCCGAGAAGACCATCCACACCTATTTTGCTGACCTTTCCGAAACTCGAGGGCGAGCTTCCTCTTAAGGGGGTTAGTCTGTAACATCCCAAATTTTGCAAAAATTTAAAACTTTGCATCCATGCATCATTCATCAATAGATATAAAACTACATCACAAAAATATTAAATAAAACATCAAATTATAAGAATAAATAACCTACAATTTCAGAAAGTGTTATTTAAACTCCTTTAAATAAATATTATTTTTATCAATTTATTTATGGGCAAGTATAATGTCAAAAGTTTCCATTTTTAATAACCTTTCCAAAACATGTTTTTATCTGAAATGTTTTGAATAGGTTTAAAAATCATTTTTGAAATCAGTATTTAAAAACAGATATTAATTTCAATTAAAAATAAAACGATTTCGGGCCGGCCCGTTAGCTATCTACCGCGCGCGCGCGTCCGAACGTGGCCCAGCCAGCCCGCGCAGCCCATTCCCCCCCCCCCCCCGCCCCTCCTCTCGCTGACAGGTGGGACCCACCTGTCAGCTTCGTCTTCCTCCCCGCCGGAGATTGCGCCCGATTCGAAATCGGAGACCGGCCGTGATTCCCGAGCGGAATCAGCGCGAGGCTTGCTCCCCGTGCCATCCTATTTAACCCCCCACCTCCGCCGCACCCCTCCGCACCCAAACCCTAAATCTTCCGCCGCCGGGCAGCTCGCGAGCGAGCTCGGACCTCCACCGCCGAAAAGCACGCCGTACGGAGTACTCCGACCACCCCCGAGCTCGCCTTTGCCCCTCCTCGATTCCCCTCCTCGTTGCGCATGTTTTTGACTTTGTCCCGCGAGTTGTTTTGCAGTCGAACGTCGTATTCGTCCACGCCCGAGGGAGACCGCCGCCTCAAGCAACTCCGGCGAGCTGCACGAGGAGGAGAATACCACGCCGACGACCACCACCGCGCCATCGACTCCGCCCCGACGTCCGCTACGCCTCGGTAAGCTCCGTTCGTTCCGTAGCCCCGTAGGACGCGAGAACGAGCAACGCCGGCCGTGGCGCCGCCGCGGTCGGGCAAACTTCGGCGGCTGCGCCGCCCATTTTTGGTCAACGGTTCGTGGACCGTTAGATCTAGATCCAATGGATCTAGATCGATTAGATCCCGCGCGTCCATTTAATTTAGATCGGACGGCTCTCGCAGCCGATCCGCGTCGAAACGGTACCGACCAATAAGATCGCGCCACGTAGCCCCTGTTATTTCTTTTCGCAGGAATTTTTATAAATAAAACAGAAAATATGCAAAACTTAGAAAATTCATAACTTTTGATCTACAAGTTCAAATTTGATAAACTTTATATCCACGGATAGCCCTGCTCATGAAGTTTATTTCTAAATCATTTGTTTTTCCTTTTACAAATTATAATTTGTATAATTATCAGAGGAGTATTTCGGCTATTAAAATATTAACTTAAATAATAAAAATGATTTAGAAATAAATTTAATATTTTCAGGATTGTATTAATTCCCTTTGTCCAGCAATATTAATGAATGTCTTAATTGAATACTTTCATAAAACAATAAAAGATTTAATTATAGAAATCAAAGTTTTACTTTATTATTTTAAAATTAATTAATTGATAAATAAAATAAGAAATACCTAGAAATTATATTTCATTCATTTAATGACAGAAGATAAATATTATTAATAAGGGTGTCCTATCATCATCATAGCATATCATTCATGCATACATGAGTATGTTTTGTGTTGTGATGATATTGTGTTAGTATTTATTTTATTCATTGCTTGTGCTAGATTGTGAAGAAGAGGAAGGACTTGCTTGTGATTGTTATTCTTGCTGTGCTTGTTCCTCCTGTTACCAAGGCAAGTGACATTCATATTCTAACCAATAGTTTCTATATGCATGTGTAGTATATTTTGAGTAGTGTGCATGATAGGAATTTTTGATTTATTTTATAATGCTAAGTTAGTTTATATTTTACAAATATCCTAGTAGCGTGTAGCCACCCTTTCCTAAGCAGCCATGAAAAGTTTTATTAGTTGCTTAGCTATGCTATTAAAATGTTTACCATGTTATAGAAATATTTCTAAGTGTTTCAAATCTAAAATACACATCTGGGTGGAATTGGTTGTTATGGTTTATGTTGAGTGACTTTTGGGGCTATGCTTGTGGTTGTCGTCGCCTAGGGTGAATGTCTATTCTACTAAGGGCCATGAGCATGGTGGTTGTTACCCAGAAGTGCACTTGTGGACGGCCACCCAGGAACGAAGAGATTACCAAGTCCCTCCAAGTTTAGAAGCTTCCCGTGCAGCCTTTTGACAATGGGCTCTGTCTAGAATAACTAAGTTGTGATGGTGCAACCTGTCATCTTGACAAGCATGTAGAGTTGGTAGGTGGAACGGGTCTTGCTAGTATGGTTGCATTCTTCTTCTGAAAGTTCTTGTCTCAATTCTCTCCTTTCCTTAATACACACCGCGTGTATAGGATGTTTGGGTTAATTGAGTCTAAAGGTGAAAGTGTACAACCTCTGCAGAGTCGACAATCTGAGTACTTAGCCGTGTCCCCGGAAACGGACTACTTCGAGCAGCTGGACAAGGATGGACGGAAGAATCTCAACACTATTTTCATAAAGTAAAATTTGACTAAGGAAAGAATTGTTGGTGCACTTGGGCTTTATCCCATGGTGTCGAGTCCTTGAGAAACAAAATTGTTTTACAAAAGATAGGAGAAAACTTGCTTTCTGCAAAATAGCCTACAACTCCACCAAGCCAAATATGCATATAGAATTAGACTTGTCATAAATTATCCACCATAGTCACTTGCCAATACTTCATTGTATTGACCTCCTTCGGGGGCTGCATATTCAAATGTGCAGGTAATTCTGATGAGGAATGAGTTTGAACTCGAGTCTACACCCAACATGTCTGCCTGTGGCGCATGCTTGAAGATGAGGCTCATTGTTATTTGTTTTCGTTGTGAACTCTGAATCTTAGCTAGCCTTCATGTCTATGAAATTTGTATTAAAGTCATACTTGGCTATTATTTTTGGATCGCGTTGTAGTAATTTAATACTTATGCAATGATACATTATATTTTGTACTGTGGTGCTAGCAGTGATCCATGTCCGCTTTTTTCCCCTCTGCCTCATCTCCAAATCGTCCCCCCAGGCCAAATATTTTGCTCGCCGGACTTCGGATTTCCGCCGCCGTTTTTCTTCGTTCTCCAGCAAGGTGAGCAACCCCCGAGCCCCTGGTCCTCTCCTCTGTCCTTGCCATCCTCGGGCGCATCCGTATGACCTTTTGTTTCGTCTTACCCCGCAGCTTGTCGACGAAACCGTGCGGGACCGAGCCCACCGGAGTAGCCGTGGCTCCGCCCGCGCCTCCCCGCCACTCCAGGCCGCCCTAGTAGACGCAATCGCCACCATCCATCTCGCCGCGACGAGCTGCACGCCTCCGTAACCTCCGTTCGTCCGGGGAAGCACGTCAGCATTGTCCCGTCCTCGACCGACGCCAGCGCCGCCGTCGTCTTCGTCTCTGGCGACCAGAGCGCCGCCCGGTGAGCTCAATCGTGTCCCGATTGTCCGATCTAAATTCTACGGTCTAGATTAGAAATTTTAATCGAAGAGGTATCCTCAGATCTGAGCCCTCAGATCTAAATCCAACTGATACGGTTAATTCACTTATCCACGTCAGCATGCACAGTCAGTGCTCCGTCAGCATCTAGTCAGCAGCCACGTCAGATCCAGTCAGCGCCCAGTCAACAGATCTGGCACTTTTGCAGAAAAGCCCCTTCATATTCAAACCTTCATAACTTTTTATCCACTTATCCAAATTTGATAAATTTTATATATTTGGAAAGCGCTTGACATGTAGAATATTTTAGATCTGTAAGATTTCAAATTTGTCTTAGTTTAAAATATTCAAATTTCAAATGGTGAATTTGAGTATTTTTGTCATAACTTTAAATCAATAAATTAAAAAATTACAAAAATATTTGTTTTAGAGACTTTGGATTATTTGTAAAATGATGCTCTGTTATAAAATATTTTTGAGTAGTATTTGAATGATCAGATAGTTATATATTTAATTTGAATAGTTTGACTAATTTTGACATAACTATTAATAGAAACATTTTTTTGCTATAAATTTAATTAAATGCCCCCTGTCTATTAACACTATTTATAAAATTTTGTTATAAAAATTTAATCATAGAAAACTTTTGTATGATATTTCTTAGGATTTAAAAGTGCATTGCATGCATAACTTATTTTCACATATAGATATATTTCCCATAGGAAATCTCTTCATTATTTTTCTCTAAGTTAGGAATATTTCCAAACTTAGTATTTTGGTAAAAGTGCTATGCACTAGACAATTAGTATTTTCAACTTGGAGCTTGAAGGTCAATGAAGAACTTAGCCAAAACAAGACTTCAGAAGTATCTTCAAAGAGTAGAAGCACTTAGAAGAAAATCAAGAAGAAGTTCATGAAGACTAACCAACTAATATTTTCTAAGTCTTGCTTCCTTTCTCTTTCTTTTCTCCCTTCTTCTCTGAGACTTCATGAAGGACTTAGAAGAAAACATACTCTGGAAGCATCCCCAAGATGTCAAGCACTTAGAAGAAAAGTGAGAAGAAGTTCAAGAAGGCCAACCCCCTTTTATTCTCTAAGTCTTCTCTCTGTCTTCACTTCTTCTCTGAGAACTCATGATGACTAAGTTAAATCCAAGATCCAACCTCGAAGAATAGAGTTAGTATTTTCTCTAAGTATTTTATGCACATCATGACTAAGTCATTAAAGTGCTTATTCAAGATAAAATTTTAACAAAGCTATTTTTATCCAACTTGACATTAGTCCTTAGTCATTTTGACCAACACATTTCCTTGCATTAAATTAAAAGATTTTTCATGGCATGACATGCATTCCTAGTCCTTAGAAATAGTTTGCATATCATGCATGTCTTGTTTTCCTTAGGAGTTTAAGAAACTTGTTTGTATGTGTTGTGTGTTTTGTTTTATGATTGTTGTATTGTTGTTTGTTTTTAATTTTTAGACTGAACGGAGAGACCCGAGTTCGTTGAAAAGAGTCTGTGAGTAAAGACTTCATTCAAAGGCAAGTGGCACACCTCATAAACCTCCTATTATTTTCTATATGCATTACTTAGTGTATTTTCAATAAGCATGTGAAGGATAGTATTGCTATACTAAACCTGTGTAGAAATTCCTTATTCCTGTGTCTAGGTTCCTATGCAATACTTAGTAGAATTATTCATGCTATGCAAATGTTGTTTTGTGAAAATCTAAATTCTACTAAGTTAAGAAAGAACCTCCTGGGTGGATTTGTTGTATTCGGAGGCGAAGTTGAGTGGCTACTCAGGACCATTTCTATGGTGTATACCTAAGTATGTGCACTTGTGGATGGCCACCCAGGGAACAGAGGAGTCTGAAGAACTCCGAGTGACGATTGCTTCCAGTGCAGCCATTGCCAATGGGCTCTGGCTTGATCAACTATGTTGCGTGGACTCTCTCCGGCTTGACAAGCAGATGTAGGGGGTGTTAGGTGGAACGGGTCAAGCCAGAGTGGGAGGGAAAATGCTTCTGAAAGATCTCGTCTCATTTTTTCCTTTTCCTTATCACTATAAGTGTGTAAAGGATAGTTTGGGTTGAATGGGTACAATGGTGAACGTTCACAACCTCTGCAGAGTGTAAAACTAAGTACTTAGCCGTGTCCTCGGTACGGACAATTTGAGCAGCTGATCACGTACGTCCAATGGAGGACTCCACCATTCCAACTTCCAAAATTCAAATTTGATGGGTGAACAAGGGAAGATGAGATTTATGGTTTTCATGCCATACTTGTCTTGATTTGAAGAAAGTGTTTTCCAAAGAGATAGAAAAAATTGGCATTATGCAAAATAGCCTTGAACTCCACCAACCAAATATGCATATAGGCTATAGAGTTATTCCATTAAGTGTCCACCATAGTGTCACTTGCCAGACTCCATTTTTAATGGAATCTGACCCACGTTGTTGCAATATTTTTCTTATTGCAGATTGATCAGATGACGAGTGAGGTTTCGTTTAAAGGTTTCGAGTCTACAACCAACATGTTTTCGCCTGTGGCAACATGAAGTTGTTGGAGACCCACTGCTATTGTATTTCCGCTGTGTACTATTTCAAAGCTAGCTTTATGCTATGCAACTTGTAATGAATATTTTGTAAGTCTGGATCATTGATGTAATAAAATTGATACTTTGTTGTGATATTACATCGTAAACTGTGTGTGCAAACGAATCGATCCAGGGATTTGCACTATACACAGGTATCTGCCTTATTTAAAGCGCAGGTACGCTACAGATGGTATCAGAGCACAGTGTTGCCTGTAGCTTCGAAACCGTAGGTTTGGATAGAAATAGTATTTGTCCATAGGATTGAAAATCTATTTCATTCAGTTAGCTAAAAATAAGAACTTTTCAAACATCATTCTTGTAATTATCTTAACTACTTCTTTTCTAAGTTTCTTCTCTTGTTTTTCTTAGATGACCGCCCTCATCGAATCACTCAAGAAGGGACCAGTGATGACTAAGACCTTGGAATGTGAGACAGAGTTTCCAAGAGCACTTAAGGATAACATGAAGAGCTTAGGTTTTGAAGGAGAAGCAGTATACAAAGGTTTTCCTTTCATGGATGATGGCCAAGAGTACTGGTGGGTGCAAGTCCATCTATACAAGAACAAAGAAGCTGACCATAAGACTGAGGGTGACTGCATGTTCACCAACCCAATACTTCACACATCATTCTTTGATTCAGCAAGCAATGCAGCATGGAGAGCCATCGAGTACCTTGCAGAAAGACTTCATTTTAGACTTCTCAACACCCAGAAGTATCTTGAAGAACTCAAGGAAGTAGAAGAGGAACTTGAAGCACTCAAAAAAAAGATAGATTAGACCACCTTTCCCCTTAGAATAACGAGATCCGTTGATGTATTGACCTATCAACTTGTGGTATGGCAGTACTATCAATTTTTGTCTTTCGATGACATGGATGTGTTTCGTTCGATAAACGATTAGTTTGGTTTGTCGAAAGAAGTTTGTAGTTTTGATATGTTTGTGTTTGATTGTGTTTGAACCATGTTGAGTGATTTGTTAGAAATTGGTTGCCTTGTTCTGATATATTGAATTAGGATTTCTCCATAGTACATATAACTCAACTCATTTATTCTCTAAACCAAACAGATGTCTCACCCCAATACCAACACCAATGATTTGCACACAACAATGCGACTTCTATTCGAGAACCAAAGTCAGTTGTGGAATTTGATCAATGACAACCTGCTTAAGATTGATCAAAACCATAGTGATTTTGAAGAAGTCCTTATGACCAAACCAAAGGCATGCAAAACTTGTGGAGAGATAGGACATACGTCCAAAGAATGTTCTGATGAGTGGCCCCATGGTGATACTAGACATCTAGTTAAGGGATGCCCCACAAGTCAGATTACTTGCTTCTTGTGTGAAGGAATAAATCATGTCCCAATACAGTGTCAACTTTATCCGTTGGTGCAACAAGTTATCCAACAAACCAAGGAGGGAATACAACAGTCTCTCATGAAGACCCTGTAAGAACAAGAACAAAAGGTTAAATCCAAGAAAGATCTTAGCCACATCAATTGCTACAAGTGCAAAGAACAAGGACATTATTCATCGAACTGCGTAAAGGAGAAGATGGGTAAGGGAACTAAACCAAATCATTGTATCCGGACGACTGAAGCTCCTCCCAAGATGGAAAATGAAGTGAGAGTAAAGTCACACCCGAAGATATCCAAAAGTACCTCCAAGTGTTGCTATAAGTGTGAAGGAGATCACCTAGCTCAAAATTGTCACAACAAACGAGACTGGACTTCTTTAATTGAGATAGAATATAGCAAACAAGATTTGGAAGAACCTTTAGCACTGGAAACACCTAAGAAGAAGAAGAACTTAAGCGACGTAATTTGCTTCAAATGTAAGGACAAGGGATATTATGCTGATAAGTGCCCAGAAAAGATGAAGGAGAACTGCCTTACCCGCTCGCACAAGAATGATATCAGTCTCGTGACGCGCCACAAGTGTAATGATAAAGGGCACTATGCCAACTATTGCCCTAATAAGAGGAAGGTGGTGTCCATCAATGGGACTATGCGGAGTATAGTAAGTATTTAATCATTCCTTTCACCACCTACCATTGTATTTTGAATACTTGTACACTCTACATTAGAGAAATAAACAAGATTAAACAAAGTTTCTAGAATTACAACAATTATTCCTTTTAAGTGTGGTAGCCACCCAGATTGATTTAAACCCCGTTACCTCAACCAGGAGATCCCAAACCGTCTTTCTTCTGGCCTCCCCAAAATAGAAAATTCGTCCCCTGCTAGTTTCCAGCTTCCATGTCAGAAAATTTCATTTCTTGACACCTCTCAAGTTATCAGAATCATTCCAAGCAGTTGCTTTGTCTTTCTAGCTTCTCCGAATCTCGGGGACGAGATTCCTTTTAAGGGCTGTAACATCCCAACATTTTATAATGTTCAAAAATCACTAAAAGTTAAAACTTTTGTTTTGATTAAAATAAAATATTAAAATGCATAAGCAAACCAACTATGAAAGACTTCAAACTTATTGAAAACTTTATTATTTCAAAATTCTCAATGTGTCATTATTTTCAAAATTTATTTCCAATTAAACATTACATTATCCATTGTATTTCAAAAACCTTAATATGTAATTTGACAAATGTTTTAAACTACAAACCATTTTATTTTAAGTAAATAGTCTACTGATAAGTAATTGATTTCAACCACTTAGCCTTAGCTATAAATAAATTAAAAATAATAATTACAAGTGTTATTTTAAACTATTGAAAACATTGTCTATTTGCCAAAAGATTATTATTCATTTACCTGAGTTCAAAACACAGTTTGGAGATTACAAGTCTATAGTTTATAACTTTAATAACTTCATATATTTAATAATTAATGGATTATCCAAATAAATATTTCATTAGCTTAAAGGATTTTCATTTATTTTCAAAACATAAAATGACTTTCATGAATATATTTTCTATATAAGAAATGAATTAAATCTAAAATCTTTTCCAAAGTTGTTATAAGGTGTTCAAATAAATTATCATAATATAAAATATAATGGTGTACAAATTATTTTCAATTAAAAATGAATACCTTATATTTCTCATTTCCTAAAAATTATTTATATTTAGTTCTTTAATATTATGCCAAAATAAAGATAAATGATTTCAGCAAAATAAGTTTAAATAACTTAAATTCAAACATATTTGAATGTGGGTATTTCATTGAATTTATTTTGGCCAAAAATAAAATTAATTAAACCCTAGTTTTAAATTTAACATAAAGTGTCAATTTTGTATTTAATCAATATTTCAAAATTCTTATTTTTAGAAAGTTTTCAAAACATACCCACTAATGTTTTAAAGCATAGATATTGCTTTTACAAATTTTTATAAATTTATTTGAATGGATTTGGAGTCTTAAATCAAAAGATATGAATTAAAAAGAAAAACAGAAAAAGAAAAATTGATGACGTCACTGCTCACGTCATCGTCGTCGTCCTCCCGCAGACCACGTCTCGACCGAAAACCGCCGGCGATTACTTGCGTGATTTGGACAATTAAGGCTGACGTGGGGCTACCTTTTGACTAGCCCACGATGAGGCTACCTGGGCGGCGCTGAGCTGGAGAAAGCCCACAGAAGGCCCACTAGGGGTGCCATGTAACCTAGTCCAAGTCGGTTAGGTCTCATAACCTGCCATATCTGTAATTGCCGTCGACATCGATCACCCGAGACCTGAATTACCTATAAAAGCCAGGAGGGTCTGTAAGGACCCCTCGAAACGAGTCTGAGATGCCCACGTTATGTAAAAGATCCCGATCCCAATGATCAGTGCATCGCAATCACATAACCAACATAGGAATCAAAGAGTTACATCATTCAAGTTGTACAAATAAAAGTCTTACAACACATAGACAGTCATACGACCAGAGTCAACAAACCTCGTCACGCAGGACGGAATTAACTAAGATAGCGGAAGCTCATGGCTAACGACGGCTCTTAACATCTCCGAGCGCTGATCCCACAAGTGCAGTTGACCGGTGACAGTTAAGTGGCGTAGTCGTCGTCATACACCTCCTCCTCGATGTAGGCCTCCTCATTATAATCTGGACATTTGAATATCCAGGGATAAAGCCATATGAGTACATTTACGTACTCGCAAGACCACCTCTAGGTTTATAGTTTTTCATGGATATGCAAGAAAGCACTTTTCGAAAACTGGGATAGCTGCTATATAAGACTATAGGGCTTAGTTTTCGTATACCATGATTTGAGAGATAGAGAATATGACATATCTGTATCTTTGTTGAAGAAATCATTTAGAGATAGAATTCTCTTCTCTTAGATATAGCAAGGACATATCCAAGTTCAAACCTTTCTTTTGTAAAACTTTAAAAAACACTAGGATAGGGTAACCCTTTTTCCTTCCTTGAGATCGGACTGATTGTCTCCTCGAGACCAATCATCCTCACCCAAATTCCATACCTTCCAGGTACCTCCTGATTCTACATAAACACTTTCCTTTATAAAACAACTTCTTTCCCCAGGCGCCCAGTGTGGCCTTTCCAACCGTCCATGACCGCGGACGCAGCTATTCGAATAGATTTACACTCTGCAAAGTTTGCACACTTTACCCACACCAATCGGTCCTTCCGCCGTGTCTGCCACGGCCCGTCATACGGTAGCATGCAGGGGTCCGGATAAGACGATCAAAGCTTTCCACTATGACCACCCTAGTATCGGGCCTCCCGGTAGGTTTGTTCTCCTCGGCACCGTGTGCTCCACTAGACCTCTTGGTCTTTCCTCGGGACGCCACACCGCCACGCCAGGAGACCCACCGTAATCGTCCGGTTGTTGGTCCTCAACAGTGTATTGTCTCTTCCGGACGACAACCCGGCTTCGAGGGCCCAGCCCTCATAGAAAGTATGAGAGCCCCAACACTAAGACAGACAAGCTTCCGGCTAAGCCCTACCCATGTCAGGTAGTGTGGTTGCACGGGTTAATTGTTCGGGCGACAGCAGGGACTTCGAAATTAAACCTCCATCTCCGACTGCTCCCAGCAGCTCGGGTTTTCGCAACACCTCCGAATGCTCTCAGCATCTCGGGTTTTCGCAACATATCCGAATGCTCTCAGCACCTCGGGTTTTCGCAACATCTCCGAATGCTCTCAGCATCTCGGGTTTTCATAGAACATTTCTTTCTCGCTGATTGCTCCCAGCAACTCAGGTTTTCCTCCATAAAACAGTTTTATCAAACAGGTTCCCATCCTATAGTTTTGAGGTAAGTAGTTGAAGGTAGACTACTAGAAAACTTGATCTTTTTGATGGAGCCTTCAACAACAAGGCTCACCAAATAAACTATTTTTGTAACACCTATCATATTCTAGTAGATAACTTTGGCCAAACAATATTTGTAAAATAGTTTTCGGGTGGCAAGGTGCCACAAAAGAAGTAAAACATGCATTATTTTATTTTTAAAGCAAAACATGCTTGATAAAATGATAGGATTCATTATAATGGTGAGGTGGGCTTGCCTTGCTCGGAGTACTGCCCCTGGTCTTGTTCTTCTTCGTACTTGTGCTCAGCTACCTCGTACTGCTCTTCCTCGGTTTGCGGTTCTACCGTAACATGAAAAACAAACGAGGCTAGTGTAAATCCTAAACTACGAGTTGATAACAATCTAAAGTAATATAACCAACAACAAGCATCACAAACAGAAAATACAACACTTGCTTTTAAATATGCATCAAGGGCTGTTTACATGAAAAATGCATAACTCCTAAGGTTTTGCTCCTAAAATAAAACCCTTCTACCACATTACTCCTAACCACTATATGGATCTCTGAAAATTAGCTGAGCATGAAAATCTTTCACCAAACAAGAATTAAAAATCAGTTAAGAGCTACTGATGTCAAGCTCAATCAGAAGATAGATTTAGTTTCATAGATCCCCTGTATGCATAATTAACTTTTCTTGTGAGATATGAGTTTTCTCTTTAAGTGGGGTTTTTGTTCATCAAATTTGGCTAATCCTAGCTCAAGTTATCCTTGTTTTAAGATAACATAAACTTCTGACTATTATATAAGTACAGAAAATAATATGGATTATTTTGGTGTCAAACCAGTGGTGTAAGTTAGATAAAACATGTGGCTATTCCACAAAAATATCCCCAACATTATTCTAGGGACAAAGGTGGCTCAACCAAACAAAACTAGACATGCAATAATCTCTGAAATAACAAAGATGCATTTCAAGAGAATATCTCCCTGTTTTTCAGAAATTTGCCAATTAAGTATTAAATATTTACTGGAAAAATCTATATTTGTGGCACATGGTACTTCCAACACATATCTAACAATTGCAAGTGGATTTACCTCAAAAAGTGTTTTCATTTAAGAATTAAAAATCACCAAACACACACTGATGTTATTCTTAGACTACATACAACTTTTGCTAGAGTAATCTCCTGCATGCAAGATTTACCAATCTAGATAGACGTTTTTACAAGCTTTCCAACAGATCCAAGATTGCATGATTTGGATTTACAAATCCCAAGTTATAAAACAAATGGTGAAAAGAATACTTTTTACTAGATCTGTTCTACCACCCAACAGAAAATATATTTTGGATCAAATCCAACGCCACATGGTTAAGGAAACGTGCATGCATGTTACAAAATCAATCTCATCATTTTAGCTACTATAGATTTACCACAAAAGATTAAAACCTAGACTCTAGATTCTCTGTAAAAATAACATAAAAAGAATAAAAGGAAAACAGGCCGAACACGGCCGGTTCAGGCGATGGGCCGCGGGGGCGAGCTGGGCCGGCCCAGTCGCAGCGCGCGCGCTGGAAAACCGGTGCGCGGTCGCCAGATCTGGAGCGAACGGCGGAGATTAGAAGGGGGGATTCAAACAGGGTCGTCGATCTTAGATCGGACGGCTCTGGGTCTTTCTTCTTCCCCGCGCCGGTGACACGAGAGGGAAACCGAGAAAAAGAGAGGGAAGAAGAGGGACGCGACGAGGAGCTCACCTCGGACGTCGAGAACTCTAGCGAAGGGTGGGGTTCGGCGGAGAAGAGGTAGGGCAGTAGATCCCTACGCAAAGAAACGTCGGGGAGGTCCTCTGCATGCCGCCATGGCGTCTCCTCCGAGCTCGGGTCATGGACGAGGGTGACGGATCTGAGCACCTGGAGCAAAGAGGAAAGAGGGGAGGAATTAGAGCTTGAGCAGGGGGTGACAAAGAGCCAACAATGGCGAGAAATGGTGGAGAAAAACGTCGGCTAGAGCCATTTCTTGCCGTCGGGTACCAAGTGAGTTTTCTCCTCCTCGAGAGCAAATGGGGGAGGGAGCTCGATGGATTTTGCCAGAGTGGAGAGGAGTGGGATGGGGAGGTGCCAGGGAGGGGGAGAAATGAGCAGAGGAGGGGCTCGAGTGGATATAACGGGTTTCACCCGATCTAGGGTTGGCTCGGCAGGAGAGAGGGAGGGGTGGCTCTTCCTCGTTCTAACTGGCTCAGGGGGGCGGTGGAGAGGGGATAGAGAGTGTGCTGGTCGGGGTGACTCGACCTAGCCAGTGAGAAGAGGGGAGGGTTGCTCCTGTTGGGTGATGGAAAAGGGAAAACTAGAAGAAAGAAGGGGGGGTGACCCAAGTCCATGACAAGTGGGCCCAGGGGTGAGGGTGCTGCTCTCCTTTTCAGCAGGTGGAGTGGAAAGGAGTGAGAGAGAGAGGATGGATGGTTTGAGTGAAAACCTCACACATTTTTCAAACCCCAAGTTTGAAAAATTCAAACATGATCCACAAAAGCAAAATGAGTCAATACCCCATACTCACCTAAATTAGGAGAAATTACTGAATTTATAAATGCCCAAGTCAAACACCTCATTTGACTCACAAGGAAAAGAAAACTTTTAGTTAGAAGGAAAAGAATAATTCAAATGGTCATGTTAATTTGATGGCTACAAAAACTAGTGATATTTATGTGCAAACAAGTTCTTTTGAGAGAATTTGGAACAGGGTGTGAAACTATATATTCCTTAGACCAAAATGGTTCAGATGCATGTCAAAAACCACTTATGGTTTGCTTAATAATAGCTCCTACTTAGGCTAATTTTTTACCACCATGAAGATCCTAATAGTTGATATTTTACTTAAGTTGTTGTGGTTTTATTGTTTTCAATTATCATGGAATGCTAGTGGAGCATAACAAGCATAAGGTGTGCAAACAAAAGAAAACATGACTCAAAATCCTACACACACAAAAGTTTTTGCTAGGGGTGAAAATCTAGAATAACACCACAATGCTAAAGCTAAGAGAATTGGGGTGTTACAGGGTCGCTCGTCTCAGGACACGCAAATAGCCACCACCACAAACCATAGCGAGATCGCAATCTCGCCATTGTGATCGATACTCGCCATCAATACCAGACAAGCAGGAGTAGGGTGTTATCCTCCGGGAGCCTGAACCTGGGTAAATTCCCCGCTTGTCAGCCGTCATGATCACCAACTCTTATCTCTCTCCCCCTCAATCACCCCGGGGTGCACAACCCTGGGATTTGTCAAGTTGCACCCCCGTCAAAGGCCATTAAGCCTCCCCCTCTCCGGCCCTATTTGAAGACCACGCCCTCTGCTTTCTTTCCCCTCCGCCTCATCTCCAAATCGTGCCCCCAGGCCAACAATTTTGCTCGCCGGACTTCGGATTTCCACCGCCGTTTTTCTTCGTTCTCCGGCAAGGTGAGCAACCCCCGAGCCCCTGGTCCTCTCCTCTGTCCTTGCCAACCTCGGGCGCATCCGTATGACCTTTTGTTTCGTCTTACCCCGCAGCTAGTCGACGAAACCGTGCAAGACCGAGCTTGCCGGAGTAGCCGTGGCTCCGCCCGCGCCTCCCCGCCACTCCAGGCCGCCCTAGTAGACGCTGTCGCCACCATCCATCTCGCCGCGACGAGCTGCACGCCGCCGTAGCCTCCGTTCGTCCGGGGAAGCACCGCAACATCGTCCCCGTCCTCGACCGACGCCAGCGCCGCCGTCGTCTTCGTCTCCGGCGACCAGAGCGCCGCCCGGTGAGCTACATCACATCCCGATCGTCCGAACTAAATTTTACGGTCTAGATTAGAAATTTTAATCGAAGAGGTATCCTCAGATGTGAGCCCTCAGATCTAAATCCAACGGATACGGTTAATTCACTTATCCACGTCAGCATGCATAGTCAGCGCTCCGTCATCATCTAGTCAGCATCCATGTCAGATCCAGTCAACGCCCAGTCAACAGATTTGGCACTTTTGCAGAAAAGCCCCTGCATATTCAAACCTTCATAACTTTTTAACCACTTATCCAAATTTGATAAATTTTATATATTTGGAAAGCCCTTGACATGTAGAATATTTTAGATCTGTTAGATTTCAAATTTGACTTAGATTAAAATAGTCAAATTTCAAATGGTGAATTTGAGTATTTTTGTCACAACTTTAAATCTATAAATTCAAAAATTGCAAATAAAATTGTTTTAGAGACTTTGGAATATTTGTAAAATGATGCCTCTGTTATATAATATTTTTTAGTAGTATTTGAATGATCAGATAGTTATATATTTAATTTGAATAGTTGGACTAATTTTGACATAACTATTAATAGAAACATTTTTTTTGCTATAAATTTAATTAAATGCCCCCTCTCTATTAACACTATTTATAAAATTTTGTTATAAAAATTTAATCATAGAAAACTTTTGTATGATATTTCTTAGGATTTAAAAGTGCATTGCATGCATAACTTATTTTCACATATAGATATATTTCCCATAGGAAATCTCTTCATTATTTTTCTCTTAGTTAGGAATATTTCCAAACTTAGTATTTTGGTAAAAGTGCTATGCACTAGACATTTAGTATTTTCAACTTGGAGCTAGAAGGCCAATGAAGAACTTAGCCAAAACAAGACTTCAGAAGTATCTTCAAAGAGTAGAAGCACTTAGAAGAAAATCAAGAAGAAGTTCATGAAGACTAACCAGCAAATATTTTCTAAGTCTTGCTTCCTCTCTCTTTCTTTTCTCCCTTCTTCTCTGAGACTTCATGAAGTACTTAGAAGAAAACATACTCTGGAAGCATCCCCAAGATGTCAAGCACTTAGAAGAAAAGTGAGAAGAAGTTCAAGAAGGCCAATCCCCTTTTATTCTCTAAGTCTTCTCTCTGTCTTCTATTCTTCTCTGAGAACTCATGATGACTAAGTTAAATCCAAGATCCAACCTCGAAGAATAGAGTTAGTATTTTCTCTAAGTATTTTATGCACATCATGACTAAGTCATTAAAGTGCTTATTCAAGATAAAATTTTAACAAAGTTAGTTTTATCCAACTTGACATTAGTCCTTAGTCATTTTGACCAACACATTTCCTTGCATTAACTTAAAAGATTTTTCATGGCGTGACATGCATTCCTAGTCCTTAGAAATAGTTTGCATATGATTGCATATATGTGTTGTGTGTTTTGTTTTATGATTGTTGTATTGTTTTTTTTATTGTTTAGACTGAACGGAGAGACCCGAGTTCGTTGAAAAGAGTTTGTGAGTGAAGACTTCATTCAAAGGCAAGTGGCGCACCTCATAAACCTCCTATTATTATCTATATGCATTACTTAGTGTATTTTCAATAAGCATGTGTAGGATAGTATTGCTATGCTAAACCCGTGTAGAAATTCCTTATTGCTGTGTCTAGGTTCCTATGCAATACTTAGTAGAATTATTGATGCTATGCAAATGTTGTTTTGTGAAAATCTAAATTCTACTAAGTTAAGAAAGAACCTCCTGGGTGGATTGGTTGTATACGGAGGCGAAGTTGAGTGGCTACTCAGGACCATTTCTATGGTGTATACCTGAGTATGTGCACTTGTGGATGGCCACCCAGGGAACAGAGGAATCTGAAGAACTCCGAGTGACGATTGCTTCCAGTGCAGCCATTGCCAATGGGCTCTGGCTTGATCAACTATGTTGCGTGGACTCTCTCCGGCTTGACAAGCAGATGTAGGGGTGTTAGGTGGAACGGGTCAAGCCAGAGTGGGAGGGAAGATGCTTCTGAAAGATCTCGTCTCATTCTTCTCCTTTTCCTTATCACTATAAGTGTGTAAAGGATAGTTTGGGTTGAATGGGTACAATGGTGAACGTGCACAATCTGTGCAGAGTGTAAAACTAAGTACTTAGCCGTGTCCCCGGTACGGACAATTTGAGCAGCTGCTCACGGACGTCCAACGGAAGATTCCACCTTTCCAACTACAGAAATAAAACTTGATGGGTGAACAAGGGAAGACGAGATTTATGGTTTTCATGCCATACTTGTCTTGATTTGAAGAAAGTGTTTTCCAAAGAGATAGGAAAAATTGGCTTTATGCAAAATTACCTTGAACTTCACCAGCCAAATATGCATATAGGCTATAGAGTTATTACATTAAGTGTCCAACATAGTGTCACTTGCCAGACTCCATTTTTAATGGAATCTGACCCACGTTGTTGCAATATTTTTCTTTTTGCAGATTGATCAGATGACGAGTGAGGTTTCTTTTAAAGGTTTCGAGTCTACAACCAACATGTTTTCGCCTGTGGCAACATGAAGTTGTTGGAGACCCACTGCTATTGTATTTCCGATGTGTACTATTTCAAAGCTAGCTTTATGCTATGCAACTTGTAATGAATATTTTGTAAGTCTGGATCATCGATTTAATAAAATTGATAGTTTGTTGTGATATTACATCGTAAACTGTATGTGCAAACGAATCGATCCAGGGATTTGCACTATACACAGGCATCTGCCTTATTTAAAGTGCAGGTACGCTACACGATGTCATCAGCCTCTTGGTTTTCCTTTCTTGGGATGTGCATGAGCTCCATTCCCCTGAAGTACTTCTCAAGCCTACGGACCTCTTCAAGGTATGCGGCCATGTGGTCTTCCTTAGGCTTGTAGCTTTTGTTAGAGAAGTTGACGAGCAACTGGGAGTCGCCCTTGATGAGTACATGCTTGACGCCTAGGGCGATTGCGGCGCGTAGGCCCGCAAGCAGGCCTTCATACTCGGCGATATTGTTGGATATCTTGTCGATTCCGAAGCACAGCTGGACTGCGTAATACAACTTGTCGCCTTTGGGTGAGATCAGGACTACTGCTGCCCTGCCATGGCGACAAGCGAAAGCTCCGTCGAACTTTATGGTCCAGTGGCTGGGCATTGCGGCTCCCGAGGGCTCTTGCTCTTCTCCCAAAGGCTCTTCAGGGGTTGGGTCAGTCCATTCCGCGACGAAGTTAGCCAGCGCTCTTCCTTTGATCACCCTTATGGTATCGAAGCGCAAATTGAATGGCTGTAGCTCTATGTTCCATCCTGCGACACGATCTATTGCGTTTGGGTTGCGCAGTATTTGCTCCAGTGGAAAAGAGGTGACCACTGTGATGGGGTGCCCCTGGAAGTAGTGTCGCAGCTTTCTTGAGCCGATGAGGAGTGCGAGGAGAAGCTTCTGCTGCATTGTATACCGCTTACGAGCATCACGCAGTACTGTGCTGACGAAGTAGACTGGATGCTCGACGATGGTAGTTCCTGTAGCCACGACGTCTTTTGCCTGAGGTGGCTCAGCTTGGCCCTTGAGGGGGTTGGCCTGGGCCTCGAGAGTGTTTGCCTCGAGGGGGTTGGCCTCGCGGGGGTTGGCCTCGAGGTGGTTGACCTTGGCCTCGAGGGGTTTTGCCTCGAGGGACTTGTCCTGGGCTTCGAGGGGGTTTGCTTCCTGAGGCTCCTCTGCAGGATTTCCTTGCAGCGGTTGGCTTGTGGCATGCCTCTCTTGGGGCTTTGGGCCTAGCGGTGGGTTTGTGAGGGATGCCCTTTCGTCGAGCTCTTATCAGGAGGCTTCTTCTTTTGAGCGGTTGCATTCTTCTTGTGGAGTACTGGCTCTTCTCTTTCCACCACAAGGACATCACTGGCTGTTTGCGGAGTAGCTGATAAGTACAGCTTCAGGTGCTCGTCAGGCCTTGGGGCGACCATTACTGGTGGGCTGGCCAGATACTTCTTCAAGTCCTCAAATGCTTTTTCAGCTTCAGGGGTCCACTTGAAAGTGCCCGTTCTTTTCATGATCTTGAAGAAAGGCAGGGCTCTATCACCCAACTTGGAGATGAATCGACCCAAGCTGGCCATGCAGCCTGCTAGGCGTTGCATGTCCTTCAGCCTGCGTGGAGGTTGCATGTCTTCTATGGCCTTGATTTTGTCTGTGTTTGCCTCTATGCCTCGATGAGACACGAGGAACCCAAGCAATTTTCCTGAAGGTACTCCAAAGATGCACTTGGCGGGGTTGAGCTTGATGTTCACCTTGCGCTGGCTGGCAAAAGTTTCTTCAAGATCTCCGAGGAGAGTATTTCCTTCTCGTGATTTCACGACGATGTCATCGACATATGCCTCGGTGTTCCGCCCCATTTGCCCGCCAAGGGCTATCCTCATCAACCTCTGGAAAGTGGCTCCGGCATTTTTTAGTCCGAAAGGCATGCAGACGTAGCAATACACACCGCACGGGGTGAGGAAAGCCGTCTTCTCCTCGTCCTCCTTAGCCATCTTTATCTGGTGATAACCAGAGAAGGCATGAAGGAAACAGAGGAGGTCACAGCCTGCCGTGGAGTCCACAGTCTGGTCAATTATGGGCATGGGATACGGGTCTTTGGGACATGCCTTGTTTACATCAGTGTAGTCGATGCAGAGACGGCCTCCTCCGGTGGGCTTTGGGACTACCACGCCGTTGGAGAGACAAGTGGGGTGCGCGACTTCGCGGACGACTTTTGCCGCTTTGAGCTCCTCGACCTCCTTGACGATGAATGCTTGCTTCTCGGGGGCTTGCTTTCTTGCTTTTTGCTTGACGGGGCGCACGTTTGGGCACACAGACAAGTGGTGCTCGATCACCTCCCTTGGTACACGAGACATATCTGACGGTGTCCAGGCGAACATGTCATAGTTTGCCTGGAGGAAGGCGAGGAGCGCGCTTTCCTATTTGGGAGGCAGCGCGGCACCAATGGTGACGCTAGCCCCCGAGCCTTCTGCCCCCGAGCTGCTGGAGCTCAGAGAGGTCTTCTTTGTAGCAGCTGCCTCCTGGGAGAACAACCGCTTCTTCTTCTTGGGTCTCTCGAGAGGCTCTAGGTCCTCCTCTGCGGGGAGCCATGGCGGCGGTCTTGTAGGCCGTCTCAACGGCGCGCATAGCGTCCAGAACATGCCCACAGATGGTGATCGTGCCAGCGCTGCCGGGGATCTTGACCATGTTGTAGGCATGGTGCGTGACGGCCATCAACTTCGCGAGCGCGGGGTAGCCGAGGATGGCATTGTACGGCAGGCCGATGTGTGCGACATCAAAATCGATGTGCTCGGTGCGGTAATTTTCCTTGCTCCCGAAGGTGACGGCAAGCCTGACCTGGCCTAGAGGCTCGATCGAGCCGCTGGTGACCCCCGTGAAGGGCCTCGAGGGCATGAGCCGCTCGTAGGGCACTTGAAGCGCTTCGAACGTATCTATGGAGATAACGTTCAGGTCTGCTCCGCCATCGATGAGAGTCTTTGAGACAGCCACGTTGTCGATGGTGGGGCTGCAGACCAGCGGGAGCGTTCCAACGGTCTTGGTGGACTTGGGGTGGTCCTGAGCGTCAAAGGTGATGGTGTACTGCGACCACTTGAGGGGCCTGGAGGTTTCCGTGCTTGGGAGGGCGGCGTTGAGCTCGCGGGCGAACTGCTTGAACTGGTTGTTTGACTTCGGCGCCTACGCCCCCCCCCCCCCCCGAGCATGCAGGCAATGGCGCCTCTCGGGGCTTGGTAGCCGCCATATTCCTCGTCCGGGAGGTTGCCGTTCTTTTCCGTGGCGTTGGCCTGATTTCCAAATGGTTTCTGGTAGCCGCTCTTGTGTCTGCTCCTTCGGTAGACACGGCCTTGGCCGCGGCTACCACTGCCCTCTGCTTGCTCGCGCTCCTTGCTCAACCTTTTGAGGTCGAAGCAGGACTCTGTAGAGTGGCCGCGCCTGTTGTGGTAGATGCAGAAAGGGCGGTGGTCATCTCTTCTCTCTCCAGGCCCAGGGGAGTCTCTGCGGGTGCCCTTCGCGTCAGGCTCTGCCGCGAGAACCGCGGTGGCCTTGCGCTTGGGCTCCTCTTTCTTCTTTTGTCTCTTGGACCCCTCGGCGTGATCGTCCCCTCTCGAGGACATCTTGACGAAGAGGAGTCCATCTTCAGCCTTGGCGCACTTGTCTGCCAGGTCGAACAGCTTTACCACGGAGGTGAGCTTGTCGTGGATGCCCAGCTTCTTGAGCATCCTGCTGTTAGTGACACCCTCGTGGAACGCGGCGATGACTTGGGTGTCAGGGATGTTCGGAATCTTGTTGCGCACTTGGCTGAAGCGCTGGATGTACTTGCGGAGCGTCTCATCCTTCTTATGCACTACAGCGCGCAGGTCGTTGTGGGTGAGGGCGCGCTCGTATGTCCCCTTGAAGTTGGAGACGAACTGCTTGCAGAGCTCCTCCCAGGAGTTCACAAAGTCTTCAGGGAGGTTCAGGAGCCACGACAGCGCAGAATCGCGAAGCGCGTGGGAGAACAAATTGGCCATGACCTTGTCATCTCCACCCGCAGCTTGGATGGAGGTGGTGTAGAGCTGCAGGAACTCGATGGGGTTGCTGGAGCCGTCGTAGCCCTTGGGGAGAGCCGGCCTGAACTTTGGGGGCCACACCACGCGACGCAGAGAACGGGTGAACGCCATGCAGCCTGAGGCGTACGTGGCGACCCCGTGCTGCAGCGCGTTGCGGTTCTGCTGACCCGCCTGGCCGATCTCCTCTACGAGCCTGTTCTGGCGGTTTCGCTGGAGCTCCATCCCCACGCAAGCGTCGGGCGCAGTGCACTACATGATCAAGCAATCGT
Organism: Poa annua; assembly: GCA_026929855.1. Taxonomy (NCBI): domain Eukaryota; kingdom Viridiplantae; phylum Streptophyta; class Magnoliopsida; order Poales; family Poaceae; genus Poa; species Poa annua. The sequence goes on along the minus strand of CM049427.1, from coordinate 122,662,742 downwards.
GCGGCGAGGACGCGTGCGAAGCAGCCCTCTGCGCCGCACTCGGTGCAGGTCCCGGAGGTGGCGGAGGCGTGTTTGTCGTGACAGTGCCCGCGAGAAAGGGGTGCAGGATGGACTACGATGGAGCAGGGCGCGTCGTGGCGATGCCGACGAGGTGGTTGAGGCGTTGGAGCCACTGCTCGTGGGCCTTGCGGTGGGCTGGTAGCGGAGAAGCTCCTGCGCCATGAGCAGCGCGGTGTGGGGCGCAGGGTCTGTCCTCCCAGGGCCCGAACCGCTCGGGTGCTGCATCGGGTGCGACGACTGCGCGTCCTCCTGATGCTCGGAGTCGCGTTCCGGTGCCTTGGCCTGAGGGCCGGAAGGGACGCGCTCTTCATGACGGGTCGTCCTCGCCGTGCGCAGGTGTTCGCGGTGCCCGGCGGCGCGCGCGCTCCTTCAGGCGCGCGCCGGTTGACGCAGGCGACGCGGGCGGCGCGGGTGTTCACCATGGCGTGGAGACGAACTCGAAGGTTGTTGACGCGCCTCAACCCCCTACCTGGCGCGCCAAATGTCGGGTTATGACTCCCATAAATCGGGGGTAGTCACTTCCTGAAGAGTAGTTCGTGAAGGGGGTTGAACACAGAGGTCAAGACCCTCGAGGGGCTCCGCGACGTTGCTCACCGGACCCGAAGACGACACGCCCACGACAGAGATAGACACCAGCCTTTACCCAGGTTCACGGCCCTCGTGAGGAGGTAAGCCCGCTACTCCTGCTTGTCTGTATTAGATGATGGAGTTTACAGTATAGTGGAGTTTGCCGGAGGTCCCCTTGAGGCGGTTCTTGCCTGGGGAGGGAAACGATGGTCTTCTTCCTCCTCCGGCTCGAGGCTATCCTAACAAGAGTTGCTAGGGTTTACAGGGGTTGTAGCATGCAAAGAGCCGGCCTGTGCTACGATGGACGTCTTGTCCCTTTTATAGGCCCCTCGGGCGCTCTCCTTCGGCTTGGCCTTCCAGGTGGCTCCCACTCGGCAGAGGCATGGTGGAGTAGGAGTCCACCGCGGTTCGTTCGTCCATGGACGCGGTCCATTGTTGGGAAAGGTGGGCGCGGTGGCCGACAGGCGGCTGACCGCGCTATACTGCCCGCAGAGAGGGCAGTCTCTGAAGTGGAGCCCGCGATGACGGTCTCCGTTGGAGGGTTCCGCCGTCCACCTGCTTTATCATCAGAGTAGAAGGTCCTGGTAGTTGCGCAGCAGGCGGAGCCGCTTTATTGACCACTTTATCACCAAAACGGGAACAAGGGTGCTTGCGTCACCACGTGGGCATGGCAGGGGCCATGTGCGTCTTCCCGTACTTCCTTGGCTGTGACGTTTCCCTTCGGGCGCGGGGAGGCCTGAGGGGAGTTTCCTGCGGGACTCCCTCGAGGCGCGTTGTCGCCTCGGGAGGGTCCCCTAAGGCGAGGGATCCCTTGAGGGCAACGCTTCCACTTTAGGCCCTCGAGGGGATTTGCCTCTCGTGGGTCCCGTCAGGCGGTGACGCCTGGTCCTTAGCCGTTTCGTCTGACTGGCTAGTGTGCGAGGCCTGAGGGGGAATGGGCTCTCGCCATACCCCAGTTCCCACTGGGCCGACAGATACAGTGCAAAACATTGATGAATAACATGCCTATAATGGTGTTGATAAACTAGCCTATTAGATCACAAATGAATACATGCCTATCAGAGCAATAAATTGAGAAATACATTGAGGATATCAAGCAATCCATACAACATTTTATATATTATAGCAACATTGAGTAACATGCCAATCAGATCATAGATGAATACATGCCTATCAGAGCAATAAATTGAGAAATACATTGAGGAAATCAATCAATCCATACAACATTTTATATATTAGAGAAACATTGAGGAACATGCCTAGCAGATCACATCAACATTGAGGAATACATCAAAATAACATTGGTGGCAAGTACAGTAGAGCAGGCAGAAGGAAAATCATAGCATCTTTCGGTGACAGATCGAGTACTGAACAATAGATAGCCCTAGCCCAAACTACATGCTAAGCACAATCCTAAGATGATCCTACGCTGCACAATCGAAGGACAGGGAAAGCGGGGACAGGGAAAGCGGCTTACCCTTGCTCTGAGATGCGGCCGAGGACAAGGAGGTGGAGCACGGAGTCGGAGGATGTTGGGGTGGTCGAGATCATCGTAGAGGAGTGTGGAATGGAGAAGAAGAGTGGGGATCGCCATGGAGAAGAGGAGTGGGGATCACCGTGGGGATCTATGAGTGGGGATCGCTGTGGGGAATGGAGAAGAAAACTGGGGATCGCCGTGGGGGATTTTGAAATGGGGAAGAGGAGTGGAGATTGTTGTGGCGATCTAGGGTTTCTGACTGCCGTTGGAAGAACGAGTTGCGTGGGCCATTAGATCGTGGATGATTGCGCGGCCACGATCGAGGGTGACCCCACCGAGCAGTCGAGCACCGAGTCGTGGTCGTGGATGAGCGCGGTCGCATCGCCTCCCCAGTCCCCACTTCTCACTCTTCCCCACCGAGTCGCCTCCCCAGTCCCCACTTCTCACTCTCCTCCCCACCGTCGTTCCCCTCTCCCTCCACACCGGCCGCCGTTCCCCTCTCATCCCCACCGCCGTTCCCCTCTTCTCCCACCGAGGCCCTCCCATCTCTCTGCACTAGAGCGAGTGGGGATCCAATGGCGCATGCGGCAGGTCCCTCGGCGCGGCTGCCTAAGCAACCGAACCCCTGCGCCTCTTTCCGGTCGGTGCCGCCGCCTGCTAACCGAACCCCTACGCCGCCCGCTCACCGAACCCCTGCGTGGATGAAGGTAACTAGCTAGTTCTTTCACGTAGATTAGGGATTAGTATTCTTTGATGCAGATTAGGGTTTTATGTTTTCGAGAAGAAGTTGTTCCTGTACATGATAGAATTAGGATTTAGTGATTGAATTAGGATTTTTTGATGCAGATTATTTAGAGTTCGTGATGTGAACTTCCTCTAGGGTTAGGGTTCTCTCTGTTGTAGATTATTTATCTGTTGTTGATGTAGCTAGTTTTTTTCTCCGAATAGTAGATACAGGGTCAAACCATTAAGCCTCCCAAGCCTGCATATTGGTTCAAGTGTATATAAGTCTATATAACCATTATCTGTTGTTGTTGGTTTGTAGGTGACCATGGACAATACTCAGATCATCGAGCTTAGCTCAGATGAGGAAGTTGTGGTTGCTGCAGAGGCTGCTGCTAGGAGGTGTGAGGCTAGGCGGCGCGCAAAGAAAGCTGCTTTAAGGGAACTTGCTGCTGCAAGGATGGCTGCTGCTGATGCGGAAGCTAATAGAATTATTATGCATCGCGGTATAGAGATTGGCATTTGCTTTGCTATCATTTAGTGTTCTTGTTCTTTTCCTTTATCTTGTCCTTATGCAGTTTCCTTACATGTAGGTCCCATGGAAAATGGAGGTTCCTGCAACTTCGATAGGTTTTGTGTTTTTGGTAACTTAGTTGCTCTCAAACGCAAGCAAGTGAGGTTCTTGAAGAAAGTTGCAATGAAGTAACGCCAATTGTCTCCCTATATATGCACTATGCAGCAAGCAAACACCGAGAGTCCAAAAGCGAAAATGGTAAACAAATTGTCCCTGGTGATCATTATCATTGCTTGATGGAGTACATTGACTGTCTTTGACCTCTTTTATTTAATTTGCAGTATTTCCCCAAAAATTTCTGCAACACCTGCATCAAGAAGTACATGCACTTACCATCAGCGAATTTGAGGGTCGACTGCGTAGGCCATGATCCCATCGTGGTCATCATCCTTATGGGTAAAGGAAAGGGTAAAGGAGCACAAATAACAACAAACTGGTGTCAGGTTGTGAAGGCGACCAAGATGCAGCGGGGTGATGTATTCATGTTGCACTTCCACAACAGTGCTTCCCCTGGCTGTAGGTTGACCGTCCAAAAGGTCGAGTAGTTAGCTGTTGGGGGTTCGTCATGTACATTGGGTGCTAATTAGATTTGGCTGTTGGTCCTGAACTACTTAACTACTTATGCTACCTGGCATGTATGCTTTTGCAAATTATGTGGTACTTATGCTATGCTACATGAATCTGGTATGAAGTATGGTTTATGAACCATGTTTGGTTATCTTCAAGTGTAAGTGAATCTGGTATGAAGTATGACTGCATGTTTCTGTTGTTTCAAAAGAACCAGAGATAAAAATGTGTTGCTCAACCGGGGAATCGAACCCAAGACCAAGCGCTGGCAGCAATACCGCCCTTCCCCCATTCCATTAGGCAACGCCAAACGAAACCAGTGAAACATCATGCCACTGTTCCATTAAGCAACGCCAAACGAAACCAGTGAAACCATCGAAACATCATGCCAAATAGCAAGTTCAGAAACTTCTCCCATCACGGATAAGTCCCTGTGTCGTGGTGGTGTCACGGACAGATGCCACGGGGTGGCTAATTTGTGGGGCAGACGGACGCTAGAGGATTTCGGGGAGGGATAGCGCGCTAAGTAGCACACACAAATAAACATAACCGACACGGGGACGCTAGGATTTACCCTGCTTCGGGACTCTCGTGAGGAGATAAAACCCCTACTGCAGCATCTATCCTATTTGTTGTATATTTCTCACTGGTACCGGCATGATACAAGAGACGCTCCATGAGCTGGGCAAGATTTGCCTCTAAGAGGGCTTGGTGAGCAAATGGAAAGGGGGGAAATGAGACTGCGGGGGTGCTGTGCCCTCTCTCCCTCTCCCCTGGTGCTCTTTATACAGAGAGAGCCCAGGGGACAAGCCGGGGACAAGGAGACAAGAAACACTGCACGCGGTGGTACACTGTTCACGACATAACTACTGGGGTCACATCCGCACTGTTCACTGCATCATGCATTGTACTCTTGTCCCATCATGCCACTGTAGCAGTGGCTGCATATGCCGCGGTCAGGTCTGACCCGTGATGCATGCGTCCTTCTCTTGTCTACTTGCGTCTGTCTGGCGAATCATCCGTGCCGGTCGGGGAAGTCGGGGGTGACGCCAAGTCAGGGAATCCGAAGTGACACCGAGTCGGGGAAGCCGGGAGTGCCACCGTGTCGGGGAAGCCGAGAGTGCCGCCATGTCGGAGAAGCCGGGAGTGCCGCCGTGTCGGGAAAGCTTGGAGTGCCGCCATGTCGGGGAAGCCGGGAGTGCCACCGTGTCGGGGAAGCCGAGAGTGCCGCCATGCCGGGGAAGCCGGGAGTGCCGCCGAGTCGGGGAAGCCGGGAGTGCCGCCGTGTCGGGGAAGACGGGAGTGTCGCCATGTCGAGGAAGCCGGGAGTGACGCCGAGTCGAGGATGATGTCGGGGTTGAGGATGAGGCGCCACACTTATCCGCATCCGGGACGAGGTGGAGGAGGCATCCGGGGTCCGAGGAGTCGCGGGGTTGTTGGCTTGATCTCGGGGGCGCATGCGATGTCGGAGTAGTCTCGGGCGTGGTCGTCCAAGGTCGATGGCGAGGTCGTGCCGGGTGGAGACATGCCGAGCGGAGGGTGCGCCGGGCGGCCGGGTTGGGGGCGCGAGATATCGGAGGCAGCCGAGGAGAGGAGGCTGAGGCGATGCCGGGCGGAGGAGAACTCGGGCCAGGCGGTGTTGTAGTGTCGGGGCTGAGGGGATCGTGGCAAAGGAGGAGTTGACCATGACAAATACCTCGTGGTCCGAACACCACTGGAGTACATCTCGGTCCGCACCGGGGGAGTGAACTTGACCCATCTAAGGTCCAACCGAGAGAAAGCCAACTCGGTGGAACCGAGTTGAGGAGATCTCGGCCCAAGTTGTATTTCTATGCCTTCCTCTTTATCTTTTATTCCCTTATACTCTCTTTTACTTCCAACATCAGCATCATAATCCAGTAACTTTGAGGTACCGGGGAAGTACATCCCCGACACTAGTCCCCGAGTCTATGGGGGATTTGTAGCATCGCGCATAGACTTATAAAAACAAGTAGCCACCAAGAAATCTCCATACCCAATGTCATGGTTTTTAGGGGTCCCGGGGATTACATCCCCGACACTAGTCCCCGAGTCTGCGGGGGACTCGCAGAGTCACGCGCAGACTAAAAAAAAATACCAAGACCACTGTCTTCAGTTACTCCACCGGGTACCTGCAAAAATACAATCATATGCTGGTTTCTTAGCCACTATGGGCGTTTTACCGACATAGATGTCTTCGGCCACTGCCGGCTTGACATGAACATATAACACATGCCGGATTTTAGCCACTCTGGTCGTATACCGACACAGACGCCTCATGTGTCGGCCTTTAGCCACTCTGGGCGTATACCGACACAGAGTCTCATGTGTCGGCGTTTAGCCACTCTGGGTGTATACCGACACAGACGCCTCCAACCAAACACAGTCACAAAGGTATCTCGGGTGTCTGGGTATCTCGGTCACTCCACACATGTGTCGGTATCTCGACCACTCTAGGCGTATCACGGATATCTCTGTATCTCGGCCACTCCAGGCACTTACACATGTTTTGGTATCTCGGTGTTTCCTTTGGCGAATTTTGACACACCGAAACAAATGACGATTTGGAAATATTGCCCAATGCCATGATATATTGACAAAACCGAAATAAACGGGGATCTGGAGATATGGCATGATGCCGTGATATATTAGCGAACCGACATAAACGGCGATCTGGAGATATTGCAGGAGGCCATGATACATTGGCGAACCAAAATTAACGGCGATCTGGAAATTTTGCATGATGCCACGATACATGGGCAAACCGACATGGGTAACAACTGAGATGAGATGCCATTTAGAACCAACGATTATCCGACATGGGTACCAATTCGGTATGATATGTCATTACAATCCGGCAAACCGATACCAAAAACCATATGCAGTACATCTTGAGGCAATAACCAATACAAGATGGATCGGAGATAACCAACATAATGACCAACATAACCAAATATTTTGACATGAATATACTCCCGGTAAAACCGACATCCCCTTTCAATGTAAGTCAGGCAGGCATGTATAATAAATATTTAACGGGAGTGGAAGTTCTAATTAACATGTCAAAATGAATTTAATGCCAGACAGGAAATACGACTATCTGCCGAGTTAGGCACAGGAATACAGACTCGGTTAACTAAGTCCCCGGGTCAAGACATCTCTCTCCCGGGGAAAACACACCGACAACGTATGCCGAATTGCTTTTTAGACCGAGTCCCCGAGTTTCTTTTCGTGTTCACTATACTCAAAAATCTCTGCTCTTGACTACCATTTAGGCGTTCGTCAGTCGAGTCACGAGGTTATATCTGATAGCATACAATACTTTTTAACTTTGAAACACGGTTATAACTTTATTCGGCATACCGACTACAAGGATAACCAAGCGGATAAATAAACACGGCATTCCCCGTGTCCAGTTTCGGGGTGCCGGCACACAAACGACATAGCCGGAACCGAGATATAACATGCAAATAAATAAATTTAATCCGATTTAGTATACCGACTAAGCATGCAAGTCACAACTAACCGGTAAGCCAGTCCCCGGGTCAAGACACCTTGTGCCCCCGGGGAAAAATAAACAGACGACATAGCAGGCATAATAGGACAGTCCCCGGGTTACGACATTTTGTTCCCGGGTAAAATAATTAAGCATGATGCGAATGGCAATCCCGAGTACATTTTAATTTCAACACTAAGCATGTAATACAAATATACTGTAAATACTCACATCACAGTCTCGACGCGGGTGTGTGTCATTGTAGCATTCGCGACGCCGGTATGACGTTTGTGTGGCTTATAACGCGGGTGTGTGGCTTGACAACAATGTAACTTGGTCTGTTCGAAACGTCAGCTGGCCGACACGTTCAACTCGGTTTGCATGTACGTTGCCCGACCGACATGAATATCTCGGCTCACTTCTTAACTGGATGTCGAACTGCCGATATGCACAACTCGGTGGGCACCGGGCAGACGACGGCGCCCAGACTACCGGGCGCGGATGTGCGGATAAATTTTAACTCGTGCATGTGCCTACTGGGTAGCCCAACAGTGCTGCCGACCGGCAACCGGCCTTGGGCGTGACCAGAGGAACCGGGCGGACATGTGCAATCGATCAGGGCTGTCGGTTAGACGTGCACGCACGCAACTAGCAACAGGCGATGCGCGCAAGCATGTTCGATCCAGCTGCCTGCCTGCATGTTTTAGCTCTTTCGATCCAGTAGCTTGGATGCTTGCCTTAGCTTTAGCCAGTGGTGGGGCGATGTAGCACGGACGGGCCGCGGCTGGCGAGCAAGATTCTAGTAAGTACCGCGCGGACTGCGGCCGGCGGACGGCGAGTAGAGCATGCAGACGCGCAGAACGCGCCCTACGGCCGACGGACGGCGAGCGGAGCATGCGGACGCGCAGCACGCGTCGCATTCAGCGGTTGGTGAGCTTGGCGTAGAGGATGCATGGCACGCGCTACGGCCAACGGACGACGAGCAGGGCACAGAGCTGCGGCCGGTGAACGGCGGGCAGGGCGCAGAGGACGCGCAGCGCGCGCTGGGGCCGCTCGACGGCGAGCACGGGGCAGAGGATGCGCGGCACACGCTGCGGCCGGAGGAAGGCCAGCAGGGCGCTGAGCTGCGGCCGGTGAATGGCGGGCAGGGCGCAGAGGGCGCGCAGCGCGCGCTGCGGCCGCTGGACGGCGAGCACGGGGCAGAGGATGCGCGGCACACGCTGCGGCCGGAGGACGGCGAGCAGGGCGCTGAGCTACGCAACACGCATCGCGCACGGGCGGCCGCCGGGCACGCCGTGATGAAGATGTTGTCGACGGTTTGAAGCGCATGCATGCCTAGGCGCCAAAGAGCGCGCGGGTGGGCGCAGATGCGGCTTGTACGCACACATGAGCGTCTCGACCATACCCGAGCCTACGAGCTCATTCTTGAGAGGTTGTTGACAGCGAGAAGACGACGAGCTTCCGGGATGCGCGGAGACAATGGCGATGTCGAGTCCCCGCGTTGACGAACAAAGTCCCATCTGATATTAGTCCAGCTAACGCCAATGCAGCCCCACGGTGGGCGCCAACTGTCATGGTGGTGTCACGGACAGATGCCACGGGGTGGCTAATTTGTGGGGCCGATGGACGCTAGAGGATTTTGGGGAGGGATAGCGCGCTAAGTAGCACACACAAATAAACATAACCGTGAGGATTTACCCTGCTTCGGGGCTCCCGTGAGGAGATAAAACCCCTACTGCAGCATCTATCCTATTTGTGGTATATTTCTCACTGGTACCGGCACGATACAAGAGACGCTCCATGAGCTGGGCAAGATTTGCCTCTAAGAGGTCTTGGTGAGAAAATGGAAAGGGGGAAATGAGACTGCGGGGGTGCCGTGCCCTCTCTCCCTCTCCCCCTGGTGCTCTTTATATAGAGAGAGCCCAGGGGACAAGCCGGGGACAAGGAGAGAAGAAACACTGCGCGCGGTGGTACACTGTTCACGACATGACTACTGGGGTCACATCCGCACTGTTCACTGCATCATGCATTGTACTCTTGTCCCATCATGCCACTGTAGCAGTGGCTGCATATGCCGCGGTCAGGTCTGACCCGTGATGCATGCGTCCTTCTCTTGTCTACTTGCGCCTGTCTTCCGAATCATCCATGCCGGTCGACGCGGATTGCCCATACCGGGGTGGAGGAGGCATCCGGGGTTGAGGATGAGGCGCCACACTTATCCGCATCCGGGACGAGGTGGAGGAGGCATCCGGGGTCCGAGGAGTCGCGGGGTTGCTGGCTTGATCTCGGGGGCGCATGCGATGTCGGAGTAGTCTCGGGCGTGGTCGTCCAAGGTCGATGGCGAGGTCATGCCGGGTGGAGACATGCCGAGCGGAGGGTGCGCCGGGCGGCCGGGTTGGGGGCGCGAGATATCGGAGGCAGCCGAGGAGAGGAGGCTGAGGCGATGCCGGGCGGAGGAGAACTCGGGCCAGGCGGTGTTGTAGTGTCGGGGCTGAGGGGATCGTGGCAAAGGAGGAGTTGACCATGACAAATACCTCGTGGTCCGAACACCGCTGGAGTACATCTCGGTCCGCACCGGGGGAGTGAACTTGACCCATCTAAGGTCCAACCGAGAGAAAGCCAATTCGGTGGAACCGAGTTGAGGAGATCTCGGCCCAAGTTGTATTTCTATGCCTTCCTCTTTATCTTTTATTCCCTTATACTCTCTTTTACTTCCAACATCAGCATCATAATCCAGTAACTTTGAGGTACCGGGGAAGTACATCCCCGACACTAGTCCCCGAGTCTATGGGGGATTTGTAGCATCGCGCATAGACTTATAAAAACAAGTAGCCACCAAAATCTCCATACCCAATGTCATGGTTTTTAGGGGTCCCGGGGATTACATCCCCGACACTAGTCCCCGAGTCTGCGGGGGACTCGCAGAGTCACGCGCAGACTAAAAAAAAATACCAAGACCACTGTCTTCAGTTACTCCACCGGGTACCTGCAAAAATACAATCATATGCCGGTTTCTTAGCCACTATGGGCGTTTTACCGACATAGATGTCTTCGGCCACTGCCGGCTTGACATGAACATATAACACATGCCGGATTTTAGCCACTCTGGTCGTATACCGACACAGACGCCTCATGTGTCGGCCTTTAGCCACTCTGGGCGTATACCGACACAGAGTCTCATGTGTCGGCGTTTAGCCACTCTGGGTGTATACCGACACAGACGCCTCCAACCAAACACAGTCACAAAGGTATCTCGGGTGTCTGGATATCTCGGCCACTCCACACATGTGTCGGTATCTCGACCACTCTAGGCGTATCACGGATATCTCTGTATCTCGGCCACTCCAGGCACTTACACATGTTTTGGTATCTCGGTGTTTCCTTTGGCGAATTTTGACACACCGAAACAAATGACGATTTGGAAATATTGCCCAATGCCATGATATATTGACAAAACCGAAATAAACGGGGATCTGGAGATATGGCATGATGCCGTGATATATTAGCGAACCGACATAAACGGCGATCTGGAGATATTGCAGGAGGCCATGATACATTGGCGAACCAAAATTAACGGCGATCTGGAAATTTTGCATGATGCCACGATACATGGGCAAACCGACATGGGTAACAACTGAGATGAGATGCCATTTAGAACCAACGATTATCCGACATGGGTACCAATTCGGTATGATATGTCATTACAATCCGGCAAACCGATACCAAAAACCATATGCAGTACATCTTGAGGCAATAACCAATACAAGATGGATCGGAGATAACCAACATAATGACCAACATAACCAAATATTTTGACATGAATATACTCCCGGTAAAACCGACATCCCCTTTCAATGTTAGTCAGGCAGGCATGTATAATAAATATTTAACGGGAGTGGAAGTTCTAATTAACATGTCAAAATGAATTTAATGCCAGACAGGAAATACGACTATCTGCCGAGTTAGGCACAGGAATACAGACTCGGTTAACTAAGTCCCCGGGTCAAGACATCTCTCTCCCGGGGAAAACACACCGACAACATATGCCGAATTGCTTTTTAGACCGAGTCCCCGAGTTTCTTTTCGTGTTCACTATACTCAAAAATCTCTGCTCTTGACTACCATTTAGGCGTTCGTCAGTCGAGTCACGAGGTTATATCTGATAGCATACAATACTTTTTAACTTTGAAACACGGTTATAACTTTATTCGGCATACCGACTACAAGGATAACCAAGCGGATAAATAAACACGGCATTCCCCGTGTCCAGTTTCGGGGTGCCGGCACACAAACGACATAGCCGGAACCGAGATATAACATGCAAATAAATAAATTTAATCCGATTTAGTATACCGACTAAGCATGCAAGTCACAACTAACCGGTAAGCCAGTCCCCGGGTCAAGACACCTTGTGCCCCCGGGGAAAAATAAACAGACGACATAGCAGGCATAATAGGACAGTCCCCGGGTTACGACATTTTGTTCCCGGGTAAAATAATTAAGCATGATGCGAATGGCAATCCCGAGTACATTTTAATTTCAACACTAAGCATGTAATATAAATATACTGTAAATACTCACATCACAGTCTCGACGCGGGTGTGTGTCATTGTAGCATTCGCGACGCCGGTATGACGTTTGTGTGGCTTGTAACGCGGGTGTGTGGCTTGACAACAATGTAACTTGGTCTGTTCGAAACGTCAGCTGGCCGACACGTTCAACTCGGTTTGCATGTACGTTGCCCGACCGACATGAATATCTCGGCTCACTTCTTAACTGGATGTCGAACTGCCGATATGCACAACTCGGTGGGCACCGGGCAGACGACGGCGCCCAGACTACCGGGCGCGGATGTGCGGATAAATTTTAACTCGTGCATGTGCCTACTGGGTAGCCCAACAGTGCTGCCGACCGGCAACCGGCCTTGGGCGTGACCAGAGGAACCGGGCGGACATGTGCAATCGATCAGGGCTGTCGGTTAGACGTGCACGCACGCAACTAGCAACAGGCGATGCGCGCAAGCATGTTCGATCCAGCTGCCTGCCTGCATGTTTTAGCTCTTTCGATCCAGTAGCTTGGATGCTTGTCTTAGCTTTAGCCAGTGGTGGGGCGATGTAGCACGGACGGGCCGCGGCTGGCGAGCAAGATTCTAGTAAGTACCGCGCGGACTGCGGCCGGCGGACGGCGAGTAGAGCATGCAGACGCGCAGAACGCGCCCTACGGCCGACGGACGGCGAGCGGAGCATGCGGACGCGCAGCACGCGTCGCATTCAGCGGTTGGTGAGCTTGGCGTAGAGGGTGCATGGCACGCGCTACGGCCAGCGGACGACGAGCAGGGCACAGAGCTGCGGCCGGTGAACGGCGGGCAGGGCGCAGAGGACGCGCAGCGCGCGCTGGGGCCGCTCGACGGCGAGCACGGGGCAGAGGATGCGCGGCACACGCTGCGGCCGGATGAAGGCCAGCAGGGCGCTGAGCTGCGGCCGGTGAATGGCGGGCAGGGCGCAGAGGGCGCGCAGCGCGCGCTGCGTCCGCTGGACGGCGAGCACGGGGCAGAGGATGCGCGGCACACGCTGCGGCCGGAGGACGGCGAGCAGGGCGCTGAGCTACGCAACACGCATCGCGCACGGGCGGCCGCCGGGCACGCCGTGATGAAGATGTTGTCGACGGTGAGAAGCGCATGCATGCCTAGGCGTCGAAGAGCGCGCGGGTGGGCGCAGATGCGGCTTGTACGCACACATGAGCGTCTCGACCATACCCGAGCCTACGAGCTCATTCTTGAGAGGTTGTTGACGGCGAGAAGACGACGAGCTTCCGGGATGCGCGGAGACAATGGCGATGTCGAGTCCCCGCGTTGACGAACAAAGTCCCATCTGATATTAGTCCAGCTAACGCCAATGCAGCCCCACGGTGGGCGCCAACTGTCATGGTGGTGTCACGGACAGATGCCACGGGGTGGCTAATTTGTGGGGCCGATGGACGCTAGAGGATTTTGGGGAGGGATAGCGCGCTAAGTAGCACACACAAATAAACATAACCGTGAGGATTTACCCTGCTTCGAGGCTCCCGTGAGGAGATAAAACCCCTACTGCAGCATCTATCCTATTTGTGGTATATTTCTCACTGGTACCGGCACGATACAAGAGACGCTCCATGAGCTGGGCAAGATTTGCCTCTAAGAGGTCTTGGTGAGAAAATGGAAAGGGGGAAATGAGACTGCGGGGGTGCCGTGCCCTCTCTCCCTCTCCCCCTGGTGCTCTTTATATAGAGAGAGCCCAGGGGACAAGCCGGGGACAAGGAGAGAAGAAACACTCCGCGCGGTGGTACACTGTTCACGACATGACTACTGGGGTCACATCCGCACTGTTCACTGCATCATGCATTGTACTCTTGTCCCATCATGCCACTGTAGCAGTGGCTGCATATGCCGCGGTCAGGTCTGGCCCGTGATGCATGCGTCCTTCTCTTGTCTACTGGCGCCTGTCTTCCGAATCATCCATGCCGGTCGACGCGGATTGCCCATACCGGGGTGGAGGAGGCATCCGGGGTTGAGGATGAGGCGCCACACTTATCCGCATCCGGGACGAGGTGGAGGAGGCATCCGGGGTCCGAGGAGTCGCGGGGTTGCTGGCTTGATCTCGGGGGCGCATGCGATGTCGGAGTAGTCTCGGGCGTGGTCGTCCAAGGTCGATGGCGAGGTCGTGCCGGGTGGAGACATGCCGAGCGGAGGGTGCGCCGGGCGGCCGGGTTGGGGGCGCGAGATATCGGAGGCAGCCGAGGAGAGGAGGCTGAGGCGATGCCGGGCGGAGGAGAACTCGGGCCAGGCGGTGTTGTAGTGTCGGGGCTGAGGGGATCGTGGCAAAGGAGGAGTTGACCATGACAAATACCTCGTGGTCCGAACACCGCTGGAGTACATCTCGGTCCGCACCGGGGAAGTGAACTTGACCCATCTAAGGTCCAACCGAGAGAAAGCCAACTCGGTGGAACCGAGTTGAGGAGATCTCGGCCCAAGTTGTATTTCTATGCCTTCCTCTTTATCTTTTATTCCCTTATAGTCTCTTTTACTTCCAACATCAGCATCATAATCCAGTAACTTTGAGGTACCGGGGAAGTACATCCCCGACACTAGTCCCCGAGTCTATGGGGGATTTGTAGCATCGCGCATAGACTTATAAAAACAAGTAGCCACCAAGAAATCTCCATACCCAATGTCATGGTTTTTAGGGGTCCCGGGGATTACATCCCCGACACTAGTCCCCGAGTCTGCGGGGGACTCGCAGAGTCACGCGCAGACTAAAAAAAAAATACCAAGACCACTGTCTTCAGTTACTCCACCGGGTACCTGCAAAAATACAATCATATGCCGGTTTCTTAGCCACTATGGGCGTTTTACCGACATAGATGTCTTCGGCCACTGCCGGCTTGACATGAACATATAACACATGCCGGATTTTAGCCACTCTGGTCGTATACCGACACAGACGCCTCATGTGTCGGCCTTTAGCCACTCTGGGCGTATACCGACACAGAGTCTCATGTGTCGGCGTTTAGCCACTCTGGGTGTATACCGACACAGACGCCTCCAACCAAACACAGTCACAAAGGTATCTCGGGTGTCTGGGTATCTCGGCCACTCCACACATGTGTCGGTATCTCGACCACTCTAGGCGTATCACGGATATCTCTGTATCTCGGCCACTCCAGGCACTTACACATGTTTTGGTATCTCGGTGTTTCCTTTGGCGAATTTTGACACACCGAAACAAATGACGATTTGGAAATATTGCCCAATGCCATGATATATTGACAAAACCGAAATAAACGGGGATCTGGAGATATGGCATGATGCCGTGATATATTAGCGAACCGACATAAACGGCGATCTGGAGATATTGCAGGAGGCCATGATACATTGGCGAACCAAAATTAACGGCGATCTGGAAATTTTGCATGATGCCACGATACATGGGCAAACCGACATGGGTAACAACTGAGATGAGATGCCATTTAGAACCAACGATTATCCGACATGGGTACCAATTCGGTATGATATGTCATTACAATCCGGCAAACCGATACCAAAAACCATATGCAGTACATCTTGAGGCAAGATGGATCGGAGATAACCAACATAATGACCAACATAACCAAATATTTTGACATGAATATACTCCCGGTAAAACCGACATCCACTTTCAATGTTAGTCAGGCAGGCATGTATAATAAATATTTAACGGGAGTGGAAGTTCTAATTAACATGTCAAAATGAATTTAATGCCAGACAGGAAATACGACTATCTGCCGAGTTAGGCACAGGAATACAGACTCGGTTAACTAAGTCCTTCAAGACATCTCTCTCCCGGGGAAAACACACCGACAACGTATGCCGAATTGCTTTTTAGACCGAGTCCCCGAGTTTCTTTTCGTGTTCACTATACTCAAAAATCTATGCTCTTGACTACCATTTAGGCGTTCGTCAGTCGAGTCACGAGGTTATATCTGATAGCATACAATACTTTTTAACTTTGAAACACGGTTATAACTTTATTCGGCATACCGACTACAAGGATAACCAAGCGGATAAATAAACACGGCATTCCCCGTGTCCAGTTTCGGGGTGCCGGCACACAAACGACATAGTCGGAACCGAGATATAACATGCAAATAAATAAATTTAATCCGATTTACTATACCGACTAAGCATGCAAGTCACAACTAACCGGTAAGCCAGTCCCCGGGTCAAGACACCTTGTGCCCCCGGGGAAATATAAACAGACGACATAGCAGGCATAATAGGACAGTCCCCGGGTTACGACATTTTGTTCCCGGGTAAAATAATTAAGCATGATGCGAATGGGCAATCCCGAGTACATTTTAATTTCAACACTAAGCATGTAATACAAATATACTGTAAATACTCACATCACAGTCTCGACGCGGGTGTGTGTCATTGTAGCATTCGCGACGTTTCGAACAGACTGTGACGTTGGCTTGACAACAATGTAACTTGGTCCGTTCGAAACGTCAGCTGGCCGACACGTTCAACTCGGTTTGCATGTACGTTGCCCGACCGACATGAATATCTCGGCTCACTTCTTAACTGGATGTCGAACTGCCGATATGCACAACTCGGTGGGCACCGGGCAGACGACGGCGCCCAGACTACCGGGCGCGGATGTGCGGATAAATTTTAAGTCGTGCATGTGCCTACTGGGTAGCCCAACAGTGCTGCCGACCGGCAACCGGCCTTGGGCGTGACCAGAGGAACCGGGCGGACATGTGCAATCGATCAGGGCTGTCGGTTAGACGTGCACGCACGCAACTAGCAACAGGCGATGCGCGCAAGCATGTTCGATCCAGCTGCCTGCCTGCATGTTTTAGCTCTTTCGATCCAGTAGCTTGGATGCTTGCCTTAGCTTTAGCCAGTGGTGGGGCGATGTAGCACGGACGGGCCGCGGCTGGCGAGCAAGATTCTAGTAAGTACCGCGCGGACTGCGGCCGGCGGACGGCGAGTAGAGCATGCAGACGCGCAGAACGCGCCCTACGGACGACGGACGGCGAGCGGAGCATGCGGACGCGCAGCACGCGTCGCATTCAGCGGTTGGTGAGCTTGGCGTAGAGGGTGCATGGCACGCGCTACGGCCAGCGGACGACAAGCAGGGCACAGAGCTGCGGCCGGTGAACGGCGGGCAGGGCGCAGAGGACGCGCAGCGCGCGCTGGGGCCGCTCGACGGCGAGCACGGGGCAGAGGATGCGCGGCACACGCTGCGGCCGGAGGAAGGCCAGCAGGGCGCTGAGCTGCGGCCGGTGAATGGCGGGCAGGGCGCAGAGGGCGCGCAGCGCGCGCTGCGGCCGCTGGACGGCGAGCACGGGGCAGAGGATGCGCGGCACACGCTGCGGCCGGAGGACGGCGAGCAGGGCGCTGAGCTACGCAACACGCATCGCGCACGGGCGGCCGCCGGGCACGCCGTGATGAAGATGTTGTCGACGGTGAGAAGCGCATGCATGCCTAGGCGCCGAAGAGCGCGCGGGCGGGCGCAGATGCGGCTTGTACGCACACATGAGCGTCTCGACCATACCCGAGCCTACGAGCTCGTTCTTGAGAGGTTGTTGACGGCGAGAAGACGACGAGCTTCCGGGATGCGCGGAGACAATGGCGATGTCGAGTCCCCGCGTTGACGAACAAAGTCCCGTCTTATATTAGTCCAGCTAACGCCAATGCAGCCCCACGGTGGGCGCCAACTGTCATGGTGGTGTCACGGACAGATGCCACGGGGTGGCTAATTTGTGGGGCCGATGGACGCTAGAGGATTTTGGGGAGGGATAGCGCGCTAAGTAGCACACACAAATAGACATAACCGTGAGGATTTACCCTGCTTCGGGGCTCTCGTGAGGAGATAAAACCCCTACTGCAGCATCTATCCTATTTGTGGTATATTTCTCACTGGTACCGGCACGATACAAGAGACGCTCCATGAGCTGGGCAAGATTTGCCTCTAAGAGGTCTTGGTGAGCAAATGGAAAGGGGGAAATGAGACTGCGGGGGTGCCGTGCCCTCTCTCCCTCTCCCCCTGGTGCTCTTTATATAGAGAGAGCCCAGGGGACAAGCCGGGGACAAGGAGAGAAGAAACACTGCGCGCGGTGGTACACTGTTCACGACATGACTACTGGGGTCACATCCGCACTGTTCACTGCATCATGCATTGTACTCTTGTCCCATCATGCCACTGTAGCAGTGGCTGCATATGCCGCGGTCAGGTCTGACCCGTGATGCATGCGTCCTTCTCTTGTCTACTTGCGCCTGTCTTCCGAATCATCGATGCCGGTCGGGGAAGTCGTGGGTGACGCCATGTCGGGGAAGCCGGGAGTGCCGCCGAGTCGGGGAAGCCGGGAGTGCCGCCGTGTCGGGGAAGCCGGGAGTGCCGCCATGTCGGGGAAGCCGGGAGTGACGCCGAGTCGAGTATGATGCCGGGGTTGAGGACGAGGCGCCACACTTATCTGCATCCGGGGCGAGGTGGAGGAGGCATCCGGGGTCCGAGGAGTCGCGGGGTTGCTGGCTTGATCTCGGGGGCGCATGCGATGTCGCTGTAGTCTCAGGCGTGGTCGTCCGAGGTCGATGGCGAGGTCGTGTCGGGTGGAGACATGCCGAGCGGAGGGTGCGCCGGGCGGCCGGGTTGGGGGCGCGAGATATCGGAGGCAGCCGAGGAGGGGAGGCTGAGGCGATGCCGGGCGGAGGAGAACTCGGGCCAGGCGGTGTTCTAGTGTCGGGGCTGAGGGGATCGTGGCGAAGGAGGAGTTGACCGTTACAAATACCTCGTGGTCCGAACACCGCTGGAGTACATCTCGGTCCGCACCGGGGGAGGGAACTTGACCCAACTAAGGCCCAACCAAGAGAAAGCCAACTCGGTGGAACCGAGTTGAGGAGATCTCGGTCCAAGTTGTATTTCTATGCCTTCCTCTTTATCTTTTATTCCCTTATACTCTCTTTTACTTCCAACATCAGCATCATAATCCAGTAACTTTGAGATACCGGGGAAGTACATCCCCGACACTAGTCCCCGAGTCTATGGTGGATTCGTAGCATCGTGCATAGACTTATAAAAACAAGTAGCCACCAAGAAATCTCCATACCAAATGTCATGCTTTTTTGGTGTCCCGGGGATTACATCCCCGACACCCTGGTTAATTACATAAACAACCCTAGAACTAAAATGCAAATAACTTTTAATCTTTAACTCCAAATATAATAATCTTTATATGTTTTAATATCAGAAAAATGCAATGAACATTAATATGACATTCTTATGCCATTTAGCATCATTTATTTTATTGCCTAGTTTAATTTAACAAATGCAACTGAATAATTAAATATGGAATGTGTGGGGTAATAAATATATAATGCCCTATTCCATTTAATTTGGTTATATCATCAATGCCATGTCTTGCCATGTTAATAAACATTTAATTTGATGTGTAGATAAATAATTTGCACCATAATTAATTGTTGGGATTCCATCCCCTCTTGAATGTGACCTAATCATCGCATACCATAATGCACCATCAATTGTTTGCGCATTTGCTTTGTATTTATTATGTTTCCTATTTTGTCTGTGTTGCTCTTCTCTGGGTAGACGACGACGTGTCTGCTGACGATACATTCATCCTTGAGGTTCCAGCTTTTGTGCCAGGCCACGAGCTGCCAGGCAAGGTTCCGCTAACATGTTACACGGTTGTTTGGTTTTCATCCTTGCCTTTTAATCTATGCTAGCCTAGTTACGATTCTTGAATTGCGATCCCATCACATGTTATCCTGCAACACGTACAGCTTAATCCCCACATCCCATAACCCGTTGTATGTTTATCTGTTAGCCTTGCGAGTCGTAGTGCATGTTTAAGGTTGGATATGCGAGTATGTTTGTCCTATGTCACTTATACTTAGCATGATATATTGTCTACTTTAATAAAAGGTTATCTTTTGTTGGGAATTATATTAAAAGATAAGGCACCGGCGGAAGGCCTTGCGAAGTGCTTTGTTCTTCTAAGTGTCGACCTAGGAACTTAGTTCTTGTCCTCGGATCCAATTTTGAGCGCACTAAGCGCTTGTGGAAGGCCCTATGGAGCCCCCCGTGGCTTCGATCTAATCCGCTTCTTATCCAAGGCGCCGCAAGTAGTTCGAGTTTTCCATTTGATGCATGCATAAGGTTACATAACAATCTCATGATGATGGAATAGTTGATTCTCATATAGGGTGGCACGTTCTTGTAGTGCTATGAAGGTTGATCCCGCGGGTACTTGACCTGATTAGCTGTGCACACAATCATGCGGTTCCCTGGATGGATTGTAGAGAAGAGATTTGCCGTGTTGAGATGCCCTACCTTGTGGCTTTGCTTTTGGGGTTGATCGAACGAGTACGGGTACAGTAGTGCACCCCTGCAGGGTTTAATCTTATCGATGAGCCGTGTCCACTGTTATGGACAAATTGGTGATGATGCTGGCTAATAAGAACATAGACAACTTACACCTAATCATTGTTAATTAACCTGACTAGTAATATAGAATTACTTTCACAATAACTAGTAATTAAAACATGTTTAATGTGTGAGTATTCCCGAATTGCTTCCTCATACTTGGTTGAGGGGGTTAATCCGAGAATGGGTTATGATTGGTGTAATTTGTAGTTGTTTACTTATGCGCTCTCTCATCCCTCTCGAATTTAGACGAAAGTTGTAGCGTGTCTCTATTAGGTTGCTAGTGTTGCTGCCGCTAAGTCCACCTAACCCCATACTTTGGGAGTCTTTCAGTTTTGTAACTTGTTAGCTTTAGCTTGTTCGATACGCTCCGGTGTATTGACCCGTTCACGGGCTGTGGTTTTCTCTGCAGTTGAGGATTCTCCATACGACCTGGTGGGTGGCTACTACGTGGAGTTCGACAAAGAGATCTATCACGAGTAGTTAGAGTTCCCCTGGGCTTCTTCCTGGTGGACCGCGTGGATGGGCCTTCTCTTTTCGTTTTGGCCTTGTGCCCTTTGCTTCTTGTCTGTACTCAGACCGGCTTGTTTTCCGCTGCCTGATATAATGTTGGGACATGTGTCCTCTGCTTGGTGACATTCGATATATTTGCTCAGTGAGAGCGTTGGATAATTATTTCCTTTCTTAGTGTCTTAGATTTATCCTGTGATTCCATTTTTTTCCAAACCGATTCGTGTTCCGTGCGTGTATGTTTGAAGTATAGGAGTTGGTAGAATTTTGGTATTCTTGCGTGCACAATTGTGAGATGTACGTGACGATGGGATCGCTAGGATATGTTGGTCGATGATCCATTCCGAGCCAGGTCTGCCTGTTTCCTGGGATTGGTAATCCCCAGTATGCTCCTAGTTGTGTGGCCCAACCGGTACGTCTTGTTTGTGTAGCCTGAATCCAGGGTCTGACAGTTGGTATCAGAGCCTAAACACCCTCAGGTTCCCTTCTACTGGTCGTTGTTTGAGTCTAGAAAAATATTTTGTAGTTATCAGGAAAAATCTTAAAAGTGAGAGTAGGAATTCTGTTCTTTTACTTCTTTCCCCATCCACCAGCCCTGTTCTTCTAGTAAGGAAGTGTTACGATGGTTTTCCCTTCTCATCTCTAATTTCAAATTAGGACATCACGTGTTGTGGGTTTCCGTAGTACCATAGTTGCAGGTGTCTTCAAGGTGATGCTTTTCGTTTCAGCAATTATCAACCTCTTCGGCTACGTTCAGTTTCATTCTTGAATCAATCATTTGTTTCTCCTCTTTGGTGGTTTTTACGTCAAGCTCAATTGGTGTTTTCCTCGTTCTAAGTGCTAGTCTTCGTTCTTGCCTTTCTTTAAACCTTTATGGAAGTAAACAAAATGGCGTACCATGATGGATGGCCATGTCTCGTTCAGTGTTATCCTTTCTTGTAATATGAAGTAATCCTTTAAGCACTTACATTTGATTTTGTTTATCCGATTGTGGTGTTAACGTTGTGTCCTCCTCAGGATGGAGAGTGGCGAAGAAGATACTCAAATGCCATCCGAAATGAGGCAAATGCTGTCTTAGATGACGCAAGTTTTGGGTCACATTCAGCAAAACCAAGACCGTGCAACTACCGTGTGACAATTGTAGAGTTCCTCCAACTCAACCCACGCACGTTTGATATTCCCTCTGAGCCACTTGATGCTGATGACTGGCTACGTGAGATGAACAATGCTCTTGCTGTCTCACACGTGTCTGATGAGGACCGTGTTCCTTTTGTGTCCTATCTTCTCCGCGGTAAATCCATGTCTTGGTGGGAGAACTTTCAACAGTTACGAGCACCAGGTGTTGTTATCACTTGGGCTGAGTTCAAGGAGGTTTTCAAAGGCCACCATATTTCGGATGGGGACATGGAAAGGAAGCGTGAAGAATTCTATGACTTGACTCAGGGAAGCATGTCTGTGCTGGACTATCAAGCTGAGTTCAACTGTTTGGCTCGCTATGCTCAAGATGAGGTATCAACTGATGCCTAGAAGCAAGCCAAATTTTGCAGAGGCCTAAGCCCAAATCTGAAGTATGCACTCACCTTTTTCAAGTGTGTTACCTTTGAAGAGCTCGTAAACACAGCTCTCCGGGACGAATTTGGTCGTGAGATGTTTGAAGAATCTCGAAAACATTGTCTTGAAGGTGCTTCTTCTTCAGCAAACACCATGCCTCCACAGAAGCGTAGGCTTTGGGTTCCATATACATCTCCAACTCAACCCACCTATCTTCCAAGCTCGATAGGGTTCACTCCTCGTCCTCCCTCCGTATTGTTTCCTACAAGAGGTTCTCAAGCTCAGAAAAGGCCAAGTGTTCAAATTCCGCCAAACCCAATGACTTCAAAAACCTGTTTCAAGTGCGGTGATCCAGGCCGAATCTCTATCCATTGTCCCCAAAACAAGCTTCATAAGTAACAAGCTCGTTCTTCTCCAACACAAGCTTTAGTTTGTGCTTTCCCCAGCAATATGCCTGCAACTAGGAGTGGAAGGGTGAACCACCTCAACGCCAAAGCGGCAGAGGAAGCTCCAGAAGTTGTGATGGGCAAACTCCTGGTTAACTCTTTCCGTGCTAAGGTATTGTTCGATACTGGGGCATCTCATTCTTGTGTGTTTGTAACCTTCGCTGAAACAACAAAGCTGCCTCTAGATCCCTTTTCTATTCCACTAGTGATCCATTCTCTAGGTAAGCCATGGAAACCAAATTCAAATTGAAGGTCATTTGTTCCTGGCTTCCTTAATTCTTCTGGGTAACTCAGACATTGATGTCATTCTCGGCATGGATTGGTTGAAGGCCAATAAAGCTAAGATAGATTGTTCCACAAAGATTGTAACTCTTCCTCATCCTTGTGGACAGATAGTCTATTCTCCAAATCAAACCTCTTCAGCTCAACTTTTCGCTCTCAATGTTCATCCTCTTCCTGCTATGGAAGATATACCGGTGGTCCGAGACTTTCCTGACGTCTTTCCTGAAGAATTGCCAGGTATGCCACCTGACAGAGCCGTGGAGTTCGTTATTGAATTAGAACCAGGCACTGCTCCTATCTCCAAATGTCCTTACGAGATGGGCCCCAAAGAACTGGCTGAACTTAAGAGACAGCTCAAAGAGTTGGAAAGTAAAGGTCACATCCAACGTAGTACTTCTCCTTGGGGTTGTCCTACTCTGTTTGTCAAAATGAGGGACACGACTGAGCAACTAGTTGTTGACTACCGTCCTCTGAACAAGAAAACCATCAACAACAAGTATCCCCTTCCTTGCATCAATGACATGTTCGATCAACTCGCTGGTGCTAAGGTTTTCTCCAAGTTGGACTAGATGTCAGGTTATCACCAGATCAAGATCCGCAAAGAAGACATTCGAAAGACAGCTTTCACCACTCGTTATGGTCTCTATGAGTACACTGTCATGTCCTTCGGTCTCACAAATGCTCCGGCGCCTTTATCACGTCTCATGAACTTCGTTTTCATGGAATATCTCGACAAGTTCGTGGTAGTATATCTCGATGACATTCTTATCTATTCCAAAACCAAGGAAGAACACGGAGAACATCTACATCTTATCTTGTTGAAACTCCGAGAACATCGTCTCTACGCCAAGTTCTCCAAGTGTGAATTCTGGCTTCCTAAAGTATTCTACCTTGGTCATGTCATCTCTTCTGAAGGCATTCTGTTGACCCAGAAAAAGTGAAGGCCATTGTTGAATGGTTGCGTCCTACAACGGTGAAACAAGTCAAGAGCTTCCTTGGCATGGCTAGCTATTGCCGTCGGTTTGTTGAGAACTTCTCCAAAATCGCTAAGCCTCTCACCAGTCTCACTAGGAAGGATAGAAAGTTCCTTTGGACTCCAAAGTGTCATGAGAGTTTCAATATCTCGAAAACTAAACTCACTTCTACTCCTGTTCTAGTTGGCCCAGACACTTCCAAACCTTTCCAAATCTTCTGTGATGCATCCCTTCAAGGACTAGGCGCAGTCCTCATGCAAGAACGCAAAGTTGTGGCTTATGCTTCTCGTCAGTTGCAGCCTCATGAGCTCAACTATCCTACACATGGCCTTGAACTTGCAGCAATCATGTATGCCCTCAAGGTTTGGAGACCTTATTTATTGGAACACAACTGTGAGATCTTCACCGACCACAAGAGTCTCAAATATCTCTTCACTGAACCAGATTTGAACCTCAGGCAAACAAGGTGGCTTGAGAAACTCTCAGATTTCTATCTCACCATCTCTTACACTCCAGGCAAAGCTAATGTGATGGCTGATGCTCTTAGTCGCAAGTCCTATTGCAACAACCTCATGGTTGAGGACATCCAACCTTCTCTTCACGAAGAATTCAAGAAGCTCAATCTTCAAGTGGTTCCTTCTGGTCATCTTGCAAACTTGATTGCCACTCCTACACTTTAGGATAAAATCCATGCCGCTCAGTTGCATGATTCTGGTGTCAAGAATATAAAAGTCAACATTGGCAAGGATAAGTACAAGAGTTTCTCTCTCGATGACAAGGGTACCTTGCTCTTTGAAGGACGCATTGTAGTGCCCAAGTTTGACAGCTTAAGAGAGCTAATTCTCAAGGAGGCTCATGATACTCCGCTTTCTATCCACCCTGGCAGCACAAAGATGTACCAGGATCTCAAGCAAATCTATTGGTGGACCAGGATGAAGCGTCAAATTGCTCGATATGTGTCTAAGTGCGATGTTTGCTGTCGTGTCAAGGCAGTACATCAGAGACCACCTGGACTTCTTCAACCACTGCAAATTCCTGTGTGGAAATGGGACAAGATCAATATGGACTTCGTTACTGGGTTTCCAAAGTCCAATAAAGGTAACGATGCAATCTTTGTTGTCATTGATCGTCTCTTCAAAGTGGCTCACTTCTTCCCAGTCAAAGAGACAGTCTCAGCTCGTCAGTTGGCAGAACTCTATATGACAAGACTAGTTCCTTTACATGGTGTTCCTCTGGCAATAAGCTCAGATCGTGGAAGTGTCTTCACTTCTCGATTTTGGCATAGCTTTCAGAAAGCCTTGGGTACCAAACTTCTGTTCAGCACCGCTTACCATCCGGAGACAAGTGGATAGGTTGAAAGGGTGAATCAAATTCTGGAGGATATACTTAGAGCTTGTGTTATCTCCTTTGGCATGAAATGGGAGGATTGCCTTCCGTATGCTGAGTTCTCCTACAACAACAACTTCCAAGCAAGTCTAGGCATGGCTCTCTTCGAAGCTTTCTATGGCCGCAAATTCAGAACTCCTCTGAATTGGTATCAAGCTGGTGAACGTCAATTCTTTGGCCCTGACATTATCCAGGAGGCTGAAGCAAAGGTTCGCATCATTCGTGACAATCTGAAGATTGCGCAGTCTCGTCAGAAAAGCTATTATGATAGCAACCACATGGACATGGTCTATGCTCCTGGTGATCAAGCTTACCTTCGTGTCACTCCTCTGAGAGGCACGCAACGCTTTGGCATCAAAGGCAAACTTGCATCGCGTTATGTTGGGCCTTTTAACGTTCTTTCAAGGCGTGGTGAATTGGCTTACCGTCTGGAACTTCCTCCAAACCTCTCCAAAGTGCACGATGTCTTCCACGTGTCACAACTCAAGTAGTGCTTCCAAGATCCAGGACGTGTAGTTGATCATGGATCAATTGAACTTCCGATTCGCATTCTTGACAAAGCTGAACGTCGCACCCGTAACAACAGTGTCAAGTTCTACAAGGTCCAATGGTCTCATCACTCGGACAAGGAAGCTACATGGGAACATGAAGACCACCTCTGTGCCGAGTATCCCGACCTCTTCGTTGCTCCATGAAGAATCTCGGGGCGTGATTCCTTTGAGGAGGGATTGTTGTAACATCCCAAATGTAATGCCTCCTAGAATGTTGTGTTTGTAATTAATTAAATTGTTGCATTTAAATTTAAACCACACTTTTAAATTCAAATGCATTTAAATATTTCAAATGAGATGTTACAAATATTTCTTGCAACTTTCAAAATCAATAAATTAAATTATCTATTTGAAAATATAAAAGTTTGTCAAAAGTTTTCATCTCTTTTTCCTTTTCTATTTTGTTTTAAAATACAAAAACAGAAAAGAAATAAAAAGAAAAACAACAGAGAAGAAAAAGAAAAGGGGCTTACCTGGCCGAGCTGGGCCAAGTTCTGGCCCAACCACCTCAGCCCACGTCTAGCCCAGTCCATCATTTCCCTGCCTTCTTCTCCGCACCACTTTCCAGCGAGGCAGAGAAGCATCCATGGCATGGAGTCGCTGCCCCTCTGCCCCCACCGAGCCCTGCTTTCCCCCTCTCCTTTAGACGCTCGACAGCCGCCCCAGAACCCTAGCTTCCCCTTCCTCCAACTCCTTGCGCCGCCACCTCGATCTCCTCTTTCCTCTCTGTTTTCCCCTACACCACCGAGCAAAACTTCGCCGTCCCCGCAGCTCCGGCGTCGTCGAGGACAAGTAGAGGAGCCCCGGAGCCGTGCCTCTTCCGTCTCCATCTGCGACGCCTAGGAGACGGGCCCGGAAGCCACGCACGCAGCCGTGCAAGCTCTACATTCCCGACGCCGGCCGCGGCCATGCTCGCCGACCGCGACACCGTCTGCTCGCCTCCGACGACTCCGAGCAGCCTCTCCGCGCCATCGGGCTCCTCTAGGTGAGCCGCTTCTTTTCCTCCCCTTTCCCCCTTTGCTTACTGCGCCGTTCACCGGAATTCCGCCAGAGCCGCCCACCATCCGCACGGCCGCGTTGCAAACGAGCATCAAACCGAGGCCCCGCTCCTCCTCCCTTGCAACCTAGCGCGCACACGCACACACGGCCAAGTCCCACACCCCGCTGCACACCACGCACGCACCGGATGCCGTGGCGCCGCCCGATCTGGGTCACCGGTGACGAACCCTGCCTCCGCGGTGCTCTCTGACTCGCGTTTTCAGTCCGTCGGGTTCAGGTTCGTCAGTTCGTCAGAGAAAATAGTGAAATCTTCGTGTTAAAACAAAACTGAATCATAACCTGACAATATCAGCGATCCAGCCCGAGAGGCTAGCGCAGCCATCCCTCCCGCGCGTCGGAGACCCGAGTTCGATCCTCGCCTAGCGCGAGTTGAATAAAAAGCCCACCTTTTTGTTTCTTTTGTCTCTCTGACAGCGGGGTCCAACCAGTCATAAACACTGGCGCTATAACACTTGCACTGAGCCCCCTGCTCTCTGGGTTTCACACTTTAGCCCTCACAGAAACTTCTCCCATCACGGATAAGTATCTGGTTAATTACATAAACAACCCTAGAACTAAAATGCTAATAACTTTTAATCTTTAACTCCAAATTTAGTAATCTTTATATGTTTTAATATCAGAAAAATGCAATGAACATTAATATGACATTCTTATGCCATTTAGAATCATTTATTTTATTGCGTAGTTTAATTTAACAAATGAAACTAAATAATTAAATATGGAATGTGTGAGGTAAATAATGTATAATGCCCTATTCCATTTAATTTTGTTATATCATCAATGTCATGTCTTGCCATGTTAATAAACATTTAATTTGATATTTAGATAAATAATTTGCACCATAATTAATTGCTGGGATTCCATCCTCGTTTTAATGTGACCTAATCATCGCATACCATAATGCATCATCAATTGTTTGCGCATTTGCTTTGTCTTGATTATGTTTCCTATTTTGTCTGTGTTGCTCTTCTCTGGGTAGACGACGTGTCTGCTGACGATACTTTCATCCTTGAGGTTCAAGCTTTTGTGTCGGGCCATGAGCTGCTAGGCAAGCTTCCGCTAACATGTTACACGGCTGTTTGGTTTTCATCCTTGCCTTTTGATCTATGCTAGCCTAGTTACGATTATTGAATTGCGATCCCATCACATGTTATCCTGCAGCCCATACAACTTTATCCCCACATCCTATAACATGTTGTATGTTTATCTGTTAGCCTTGCGAGTCGTAGTGCATGCTTAAGGTTGGTTATGCGAGTCTGTTTGTCCTATGTCACTTATATTTAGCATGATATATTGTCTACTTTAATAAAATGTTATCTTTTGTTGGGAATTATATTAAAAGATAAGGCACCGGCGGAAGGCCTTGCGAGGTGCTTTGTTCTGCTAAGTGTCGACCTAGGAACTCAGTTCTTGTCCTCAGATCCAATTTTGAGTGCACTAACTGCTTATGGGAGGCCCTATGGAGCCCACCGCGGCTTTGATCTAATCCGGTTCTTATGCAGGGCGCAGCAAGTAGTTTGAGTTTTCCATTTGATGCATGCATAAGATTACATAACGATCTCATGATGATGGAGTAGTCGATTCTCATATAGGGTGGCACGTTCTTAGAGTGCTATGAAGGTTGATCCCGCGGGAACTTCACCTGATTAGCCATGAACACAATCATGCGGTTCCCTGGATGGGTTGTCGAGAAGAGATTTGTTGTGTTGAGATGCCCTACCTTCTGGCTTTGCTTTTGGGGTTGATCGAACGAGTACGGGTACAGTAGTGCACCCCTGTAGGGTTTAATCTTATCGATGAGCCGTGTCCACGGTTATGGACGACTTGGTGATGATGCTGGCTAATAAGATCATATACAACTTACACCTAATCATTGTTAATTAACCTGACTAGTAATATAGAATTACTTTGACAATAACTGGTAATTAAAACCTGTTCAATGTGTGAGTATTCCTGAATTGCTTCCTCATACTTGGTTGAGGGGTTAATCTGAGAATGGGTTATGATTGGTGTTAGTTTTAGTTGTTTACTTATGCGCTCTCTCATCCCTCTCTAATTTAGATGGAAGTTGTAGCGTGTCTCTATTAGGTTGCTAGTGCTGCTGCCGCTAAGTCCACCTAACTCCATACTTTGCTAGTGTGGAGTGTGAATGCCGCGTGGCGGGGTATTCATATCGGCGTGTGGAGTGTGGAGTGTGAATGCCGGCCGGAAACAGAGATGGAGAAGTGATGTTTTAAAAAATGGCAAAAAAAATGTGTTGCTCAGCCGGGGAATCGAACCCAAGACCAAGGGCTGGCAACAATACCGCCCTGCCACTGTGATGGACAACTAATGATGTTATGTGTGCAACAGTTGAAAAATATATAGGTTCGTATTTGTATTTGACTGCTCTGTACCAAAGCAACGCAAACATAGCGGGTGACCTAGCGACTGGCGGCGGGTGACTAGCGACTGGCGGCGCTGCGGGCGAGCAAGGGGCGTCGGCGGCGTGGGTGGCGGTGGATGGCGGGGGCCGTCGCTGGCCGGAGGTTGAGCGCCGCCGACGAACTTGCTCGAGAACTAGTCGAGAAGATCTCCTTCCGCGATGACCTGCTCGAGAACTAGTCCCCTCCCACTGTAGAACTCCCCGTCGGCGGACAATCTCGAGGTCTGCACCACTCTCTTATCTGCTCTCTCCCCTCTCTATCATTAGAAGCAGGAATTTGGTTGTTAGGCCATTGATCTGAATCGAAGTGCACCTGCTGGATTCTTTGTGTCTCTTGCATACAGATGGACAGAAGCACACCACTCGAGTCGATCTCCTTCCGTGACTAGAGCTCTCCCACCTGTGGACCTGCCCGAGAACTAGTCCCCTTCCGCGACGACCCCTCCCACCGCAGTACTCCCCGTCGGTGGACAAACTCGAGGTCTGCACCCCTCTCTTGTCTCCTCCTTCCTCTCTCCCCTCTATCATTAGAAGAAAGTGGGAATTTGGTTTGGCCATTGATCTGAATGGAGTTGCACCTGCTGGATTCTTTTGTTTTTTCCATACAGATGAACAAAAGCTGGATTAGAAAAGGAGTTAGAAGGCTTTCTTTTGAGCATCTAAGGGGGATGGATGAGTTCATTCAGTTTGTTCTCAGAAGTGTCGTTGTCGATGCTCAAGTACTTTGCCCATGCCCCAGCTGTAATAACCGTGTTCACCAAACTGTACGACATGTGGATGATCATCTTCTCCTGCGTGGGATGGCATCCACGTATGATAGGTCGATCCATCATGGGAAGCCTTTACATCCAGAATCTGGAGGTCAACCTAAACATGAACTTGGAGCTCAACCTGAACATGAACCTGATGCAATAAAGAAATATATGAAGCGGTTGCTGAGCTAGGAAATTTCTTCAAAGAGTTGTGCTCCAAAAAATTAAAGCTCTCTGTTTTTGAAAGACTCGAAAAAGAAATCCCACTAATCCACTACAAACTTGAAATGATCTTTCATCCAGCCTTCTTCACTGTGATGGTTCATTTACCCAAAGAGGCAAGGCTTAGAGGCCCCGTACATTACGGTTGGATGTATCCCGTTGAAAGAAGAATGCTTACATTCAAGCGCTATGTGCGAAACACGGCCAAACCATAGGGGTCAATTGTCGAGGCATATGTTGTTGATGAGTGCTTGACGTTTTGCTCTCGGTACTTTGACGATGTCGAAACACGATTTAATAGGCCGACCAAAAATCTACAGCAGGCAGATTCGGAAGGTTCTGATGTATCGGTTTTCGACCATGGTGTCAATTTTATTGGAGGGTCACAATACTTGGGACTGGTGAGGAGTATGACAAGATGCATTGTTATGTGCTCAGAAGTTGCCCTGAAGTTCTACCATATATCGAGTATGTCATCTCTTGTGCACTCTCATCTTTTTTCTTCGGTTGTAAGGAATCAGTATTTTAGGCCTGATGTACAATTTGATTAACTATATGCTTATGTGGGAATTGCAGTTTGTGCAAGTAGGAGCTGAAGGATCAAGATAGGCGTATCAATGTTCACAAATGGCTTGCAGAAAATTTTGCTACATGGTTTAAAGAACATGTGAGATATTTAGCTATTGGTATTCATCAGGCATGATCAGTACCTATTGCTTAGGCTGCTTGATGTCCTGGCCATTTTATTTGCACATCATTCTGAATTTATTTCCTCATGGACATGTTTGTACATATTGGGAAATTGCACGAGGAGAAGAGGATCACTGATGATCTGTTTGCATTGGCATGTATGCCGGATAGCCGAGTAAGGCTGTATTCCGCATGTGTTGTTCATGGTGTCCGCTACCACACCGTTGACCGTGAGTTAAATAGGAACACTCAGAATAGTGGAATTGTTGCAGAGGGACTACATGAGAATGCCTTCATTGACTTCTATGGTCAGCTGAGGAGCATTATCAAACTGCAGTACAACTCCAGCGGAGGAGTCCATCATTTCGTTGTCTTGTTCCGCTGACATTGGTTTGATCTTGGTGGCAAGAAAACGATCCGAGTCCGGGAAGATGGACACTTCAAAAGCATTAACATGGGAAGGTGCTGGTACAAAAGTGATCCTTTCATTCTAACAACACAATCAACAAAGGTCTCCTATGTGCCAGACACTGATTTGGGTGGGCATTGGCGAGTTGTGCAAAAATTCCAGCACAGACACATATGGAATGTGAAGGAAAATGAATTTGGAAGGGGTCCTGGGTGTGGTGGTGGGCTATCATACCAAGATGATGACACACCAGAAGTTCCAATGGTACTTCATGGACCCAATGTGGAAACCAGATCCAAAAGGCACCGTGAACGAGTGTTAGTTGATGATGTGGTTGTGGAAAGAATGAAGAATAGAAGGAAGCATGTACTGGATCAGGCTGAAAGCGATGATGAGGAAACAAACATAGCCGATGACACAGGTTTCCAGTACTGTAGCGACAGTGACAATAATAGGCAGGTTGAAGATGATGAGTAGCTTGAACCATTTGTAAGGTGAATTGCTCATTTTTGCTGCTGTTTGGTAAATACATGTTCATTTCTGGAACTAGCTTTCCAAGTTGAATCTTGTTTGCAGGTCTTCAATCTTCAAGATGGGGCAGGGCAAACTGGAGCAACCTGATGCTTGATGGCATGGCAATTGGAGCAACCTGATGCTTGATAACATGATGACAGGGCAATATGGTTTCATTATGTACTTTTGTATTGTTCTATGACAGGCCAATATGGTTGCATTCTGTACTTTTGTATTGTTCTATGACAGGGCAATATGGTTTCATTATGTAATTTTGTATTGTTCAATGACAGGGCAATCTTCTATGGTTGAACAACCTGATATGGTTGCATTATGTACTTTGTATTGTTCAAACTGAAAAGATGGTGCTCAACAACTGCAATATGCAGCATTCTATAAATATTTGGCAATTTGTGCTATGTGCAGCCATGTTGTTCCTTTTTCCTGCAGGTTGTTTGAAACAAATGAGAGCTACCACTGTAGCTTTTCAGTTTTTGTCGCAAATGAAAAGTAAGTACAAGTAGGTTTCCTGTCCAGACACATCACGAAAGAGTCGCCGATCTTGTGGTTGTAGCGCAGGCGGATGAGGAGGAGGTCACGAGTTCGATCCCTACCCAATGCTCTCGTATTTCTTTTGATTCGGTGGGCATGGGCGTGGGCTGGAGCCGCAGGTCAGTGTGTTGTGAGTGGGGTGTGCTGCGGACCGCAGGTCAGCGTGTGGGCGTGTACGGACCCCCGAGTCAGTGGCGTGGGGCGTGTGCGGACCCGCAGGACAGTGTGTTGTGAGCGGGTGTGTTGCGGACCCGCAGGTCAGCGTGTGGGCGTGTAGGACCCTGGTTAGGTGGGGAGGAGTGGGTCCCGATGGTCAGTGGTTTCTGGGGTGGGTCGGACCCGGTGGTCTGGTGGGGGAGTGGGCCCCGATGGTCAGTGGCGTGTGGGGGGTGGGTGGGACCCCGTGGTCAGGTGGGGGTAGTGGGACCCGGTGGTCATTGGCGTGTGGGGTGGGTGGGACCCCGTGGTCAGGTGGGGGTAGTGGGACCCGGTGGTCAGTGGCGTGTGGGGGTTGCTGGGACCCAGTGGTCAGGTGCGGGTGGTGGGACCCGGTGGTCAGTGGCGTGTGGGGGTGGGACCCCGTGGTCAGGTGGGTGAGCGTGGGACCCGGTGGACAGTGGCGTGTGGGTGGGACCCAGTGGTCAGGTAGGGATGTGGGACCCGGTGGTCAGTGGCGTGGGGGGTGGGTGGGACCCAGTGGTCAGGTGGGGGTAGTGGGACCCGGTGGTCAGGTGGGTGTTGTGGGACCCAGTGGTCAGTGGCGTGTGGGGGTGGGTGGGACCCCGTGGTCAGGTGGGTGAGCGTGGGACCCGGTGGAAAGTAGCGTGTGGGTGGGACCCAGTGGTCAGGTGGGGATGTGGGACCCGGTGGTCAGTGGCGTGTGGGGGTGGGTCGGACCCCGTGGTCAGGTGGACGAGCATGGGACCCGGTGGACAGTGGCGTGTGGGTGGGACCTAGTGGTCAGGTGCGGATGTGGGACCTGGTGGTCAGACGGAACTGCATGGCGGGTCCCAAAAGTCAGGCGGGGCTGCTGGGCTGGTACCACAGGTCAGTTGCATGACACGTAGGCGAGTTGTCTTAGGTGTCAGCCGAGTCACACAAGTATATAAGTGTGACCTATTAGATTGGTCGTTAAAGTCTATAATGAAGGTCATGGAGTAGTGTTGTTAGATTTTATGACCAATTGGTGTTTGCGTCTTATGACCTTTCTAAAATAGAAGGTCATAATTTTGTCCCTCTCAATTGGGTTATGACCAACGCGTTTAAAATGGTCATAAATTTTTTACCAAAAAAAACTTGGCCGTTGAGATAAGGTCACGAGTTAACATATTTCTTGTAGTGGTTATCAATCCAGTAGGAGATTAAGGATTCCCTTGAGGTTGTTAGTGGTGACGTTGGCACGACGCAACACCAGTGTCAGCAACGAATGTGGAGCCTTCACACAAAAATTCAAGATACTTTGCCCCAACTTAACAGTGAGGTTGTCAATCTCACCGGCTTGCTGTAACAAAGGATTAAATGTATGTGTGGAAGAAAGATGTATGTTTGCAAAAAGTAACAGGTTTGCAGTTGTGGTTTTATCAGATTAATGAGAAGGATCGGGGTCCACGATTCACTAGTGGTGTCTCTCCATAAATAATAATAACATTAATCCATGCGTGGTAAACAAATTACAGCTAGGCAATTGACAGAATAATGATGAGCAACCCAATGCATATACTAATGATATGGTGTCTAGTGTGAGATTCATTCGGGCATTACAACAATATACATAGACCGTTCCAACCGCATCTATGACTAATAATCCACCTTCCGGTTAGCGTCCGCAGCCCTTTAAGTATTAAATTCCATGCAACAGATTATCGCCTAAGCACTGTGTGTAAAGTAAGTAACATCATCCTTAGACAAAGTACTATTGTTTTATCCCTAGTAGCAACAACACATATACAACCTTAGAGTTTTCTGTCACTGCCCCAGATTTAATAAAGACATGAACCTACTATCGAGCATAAATACCCGCTCTTGGAGTTACGAGCATCTACTTGGCCAAAGCACACACAAGTAACGGAGAGCATGCAAGATCATTAAATAGCACACACATGATATATTATGAAGTATTAACTTTAGTACTCAATATTCATCGGATCCCAGCAAACACAACATGGAGAATTACATAAAGATGATCTTGATCATGATTGGCAGCTCACAAGATCTAAACATGATAGCACAAGAGGAGAAGACAACCATCTAGCTACTGCTATGGACCAGTAGTAAAAGGTAGACTACCCAAGGTAGACTACTCACACATCAGTCAGGAGACGGTCATGGTGATGTAAGGCCTCCGGGGACGATTCCCCCATCGGCAGGGTGCGGGGGAGCAATTCTGATCTCTCCCGAATTGGTGTTGACGACGGCGGCGGCTCGGGACCTGTGGAGGAAAAAGTGATTAACCGTGCTCTATTTTTAGGCCAGGGGAGTTTATACGGGCAAAAGACCTAGGTCGGTGGGCGCCCGAGGGCGCCACACCATCTCCCGGCGCGGCAGGCATGGGGCCCGCACCACGAGGCGATGTGGCGGCCTCGTGGCCCCACTTCTTCTCGTCTTCGGTTTTCTTGGATGCATATATTCCAAAAATAATTCCTGTTTGACTCGTTTCCAATTTGGCGGATATTTTCTTAAGAACTTTTCTGTAACCAAAAACAGTAGAAAACAGGGAAATGGCACTGTGGCATCTTGTTAATAATTTAGTCCCAGAAAATGCATAAAACTATATAAAATATGTAATAACATGATATAACATAGCATGGAACACAAGAAATTATGGATACGTTGGAGACGTATCATGCACTCCTTAGGAAAAACATGCTTTTGACACATCTTGATGTTCAAGTTCCGGGTTTAGAGAGTTTGCGTTATTTATATGCTTCTAATACTGATATTCCCGCTGCCTTTGCTAAGTGTTCTGATGTGAAGACGTGGGAAAAATACCATATGCATGATGGCTATTTGTTTAGAGCTAACAAGTTATGTGTCCCCGAGTCGTCCGTGCGTTTGCTCTTGTTGCGGGAATCACATGGAGGCTGCTTGATGGGTCACTTTGGACGTGAGAAGACGTTGTTGATGTTGGCTGATCACTTTTATTGGCCACGCATGAGGCGTGATGTGGACAGGTTTGTAAAACGTTTTATCACTTGCAACAAGGCAAACTCCAAACTGAAGCCTCACAGTTTTAATATTCCTCTTCTTGCTCCTACTACACCATGGGAAGATATAAGCATGCATTTTGTGTTAGGATTGCCTAGGACCAGTAGAGGACATGATTCTATATTTGTGGTAGTGGATCGTTTTTCTAAGATGGCTCATTTTATTGCCTGCCACAAAAGCGACGATGCGTCGCATATTGCTAATCTGATTTTCAGGGTCATCGTGCGCATACATGGAGTACCGAAGACGATTGTTTCTGACCGTGATGTGA
This sequence comes from Poa annua, assembly GCA_026929855.1. Taxonomy (NCBI): domain Eukaryota; kingdom Viridiplantae; phylum Streptophyta; class Magnoliopsida; order Poales; family Poaceae; genus Poa; species Poa annua. The sequence continues at coordinate 122,626,498 of CM049427.1, read as the reverse complement.
AGTTCATGATCTACTTTTAGAAGACACTTTGGGGAAAGCTGGGGACGAAGTTGCTGTTTAGTACAACTTGTCATCCCCAAACTGATGGTCAAATAGAGGTGGTGAACCATCACTTTCTGCGTTGCTGCAGACAATGATCAAGAAAAATCTACGCGTGTGGGAAGTGTGTTTGCCGCATGTGGAGTTCGCATATAACAGGGATGTACACTCCACCACGCAATTGTGTCCGTTTGAGGTGGTGTATGGTTTTAAACCAATTACACCGCTTGATTTGCTGCCGCTTCCAATTCAAGAACGTGTCAACATGGATGCATCGAAGCGGGCAGATTTTGTGAGGAAGATACATGAGAAGACTAAAGAGGCTAATGAGAAGAAGGAAAGTACAATGCTGATTGTGTTAACAAGAAAAGAAAGGAGGTGATTTTTTAGCCCGGAGACATGGTTTGGGTGCACTTTCGCAAGGACGGATTTCCTGTTCAGCGCAAGTCAAAGTTGCTGTCACGGGGTGATGGTCCTTTCCAAGGTATTGCCTAAATAAATGATAATGGGTACAAGATTGATCTTCCTACATCTGAGTTTTGTATGAGAAATACGTTTAATGTTGCTGATTTGACGCCACTTGCTGGAGAAGACCTTGACGCGTCGAGGTCGACGCCTTTTGAAGGGGGAGGATGATGAGGACATCCCTAGTCCTTTACCATCTTCTCCTATCGATGATGCTGCTGTACAAGACAAAGCTAATGATGTGAGGATTGGACCGATGACAAGGGATCGAACCAAGTTACTTGAGAAACAGGTGAACTCACTCTTAATTGAATATGATGTTTGTGTTAAGGGTCAATTGGTTATGTGCCATACCAAGCTGAGTTTTATCGGTCTATGCCATACCCGCGTTCTTTCTCTGCTATGTGCCCTAGTTTGCTCGCATATCATCCAAACGCTCGTTTCCTTCTAGTCAACCTACTTTGACCCGCACTTGGCCTGACTCGTGGGCTCGGCCTAGCGCGGCTCGGTTAGAATTTCCACGGCTCGGTTGGGATTTGGTCGGCTGTTTTCAAAATGGACTGTTGGATGAATTAGTCATACCACGGCTACATTTTAATACCGCAGTTCAGCTGTTTTAGAATTTGAACCCTAACTAGCCCTAATATACACTAACTAGCCCTACTGTAAACTCCGTCGAGGTTGCCCTAGCCTGCCTCGTAGCATGCTCTCCGCCTGGCACGCAGGTCGGAGACAACCGCCAGCTGGGCGGCCTCCATCGAGGCCGGGTTCGCCGCGCGCTCCGCCGCCACAGCGTTGAAGTCGCCGTACACCGCGCGCTCGGTGGCCATGTAGGCGCCGATGGAGTTCATCGCGTTAGCAACCGCCTCCGCGTAGACATCAACCGCCTCCGCGAAGTCATCAACCGCCTCATCCAAGGTGTCGATGGAGTTAATCACGGCCACCTGGTCGGGCCACAGCGAGAGTGGCAGCTCCAGCTCCTGCGGCGGCTCCTTCTACTGGTCCCCCATGTCGACGTCCGCCCAGTCGAAGGGCAAGACGTCGCCGATAGGCTGGAGCTCCGGCGCCTGCTCCGGCTGGTCCTCCTGCCCCAAAGGGTGGGCGCGGGTGAGGGTGGCCCAGGTGGTCTGGAGGCGGCGAGGCATGGTGTTGGCTTTGGAGGCTGCGGGCACGGCGGAGGAGGTTGTGTAGTCAGTCTGCGGGCACGACGAAGGAGTTATATAGGCGGGGAGGGGATGGAAACGGCGGCGGGAAGCGGTGGCACTTGGAGGGAAGCGGCAGGTGGGTGAGCATGCACCGCGTCGGAGTTATTGCGCCGGCGACGAGATACGGCCACGACGACGCTTGGGAAGCTGGGAAAGCCCGGGCGCCGGCGTAATTTCGAGGCGTGCCGCAGACCTGTCGCTTCGTCGCCTTCAGAAACGCGTCGCCATTAAGGCGTGCGTACCGGCCTCCTGTACACCGGCGCAATTTAGAGCACAACCTCGCGTCGTATGTGTTTGAAGGGTGGGCCGCACCTCTCGGCGGCCATGTCCGGACGATGTCCGGCATCCCCAGGAAGCGCGTAAGTGGGAAACGCGCGGGAAGCGTTTAAGTGGGAAACGTGCAGTCGTGGGCCGTCGGGAAACGATTTTGTGGGGTACATCCTCCAGTCTCGCATAAATAGAGGTGCACACCCCCTCCCGTATGTACTTCATCCTCTAGTCTTCCCGACGCCACTCATCCAAATTCTTGTACTCGTCGCGGCTTCACCATCCATGGCATCACCGCTCAAGCGCTCCGCTACCATGATGTACGTGTGGTATGATTACGGTTGTTAGTTGCTTACGGTTACATCTGTTGTTTACATCCGGTCACATGGTTTGTTAACATCATATATATTCGGATTATGTGAGCAGGGATAATGCAGCGGAGGCGGATCGCACGCCGGAGGAGGTGTCGGTGATCGACTCCCTCACGCAGTCGATTGTGGACTTACAAGAACGACTTGTTGCAGCCTTGAAGAAAGCTAATCAGTACATGGACAAGAGGGTGGAAGCTAGAGAGCAAATCCTCATGGCCTCGGACTTTGCTGAGAAGCTGTCCGACCAGCTGAAGGTCCAGGCGGAGAACAACCTAAAGATTCATGAGAATGTTTTGGCCCTCCAGATGGAGAACAACCTGGCGCGGAATGAAGCTTTAGCCCTAGAAAACCAAGCTAGGACTCTGGAGAAGCAGCGCCTCGACAAGAAGGTGAAGAAGGCCAAGAAAGAGCAGCTGCTACAGAGGGAGCTCCTCGCTGTTGAGATGGCCAAGCGAGGCTAGTAGGGTGTTCCTGCAGGTCCAAGAAAGAGCAGCTGCTACAGAGGGAGCTCTCTCTGTTTGTTTGAACACTCATGTATCAGCCTTTTTATTTTCATCGAATTATGAAATTAGGGTTATCCTCATATATATTATGAACTTAGGGATATTCGAATACGAACCTCTCTTTTATATAGCGTTATTCTACTTAATGTTACTAAGTTATTGTACTTCTGTCAAACACCTTAAGTGCGCACTCTGGACGCGTTCCGGACGAGGACGAGTGGACACGAACTGTCCGTGTCAACACAGCAAGCGCAATCTAGACACGAACTGGACGTGAACTTGCACGCTCTGTGTAGTTACGCGATCTGAACGTGTGTAGACCTAGTTTATCAACTTGAATCGTTTGAATATTTGTTATTGTACTTCAATCGAACACCGTAAGTGCGCACTCTGGACGCGCTTAGAGCGTGCCTGGCGTGCTCTGGGCGCGAACAGGCGCACATTTGTGTAAAATTTGTGCACGAACTGGGCCTAGACCATTCTTAGTCAGTCCGAAATGATAATTTCGTGAGTATTTTGAAATTATCATGTTGCAATTCTCATTTACGCATTTGAGATATGCGATATCACATGAGATCCTCGCCCTTCTCATTTGAATGTATGTAGACCATGTTTTTCAACATGAGTCGTTAGTATATGACATATTAAGACTATGTGCGTCGGTTTTTCCATTTTTCGATAATTTTTTAATTTATTATGATTATTAATCGGTCAAACCTATGTTTGACCAACATTTAAACAAGTTTAAAACATTAAAATGAAAAATAATCATGGATCCTTCTTAGTCACTCCAAAACAAAGCTTTTGTGAGGTTTTTGAAAATTTCATGTTGCAATTCCAAAACCACTTCTCTCCAACCTTAGACCTCATAGTTTGAGTTATGCGATATCACCTGATATCCATGCCCTTATCCTTTTGAATGTATGTAGACCACGTTTTTCAACTTGAGTCGTTAGTATATGACATATGACGACTATGTGCGCATGATTTTCCTTTTTTGATTTTTTTGAATATTTGAAGGTCATTTCAAATGTCGATCAAACTGCAGTCGTCCGATTTCTCCAGAAGGAATATGCAGTCATCCGATTTCCTCCAGAGGGAATCTGCAGGCGATCCGCGAGAAGCTCGTTCTACGATCTGATTGGACGCACGCGTAGGACAAGGGCTGTATACGCGCTGACGAGTGAAGCCAACGAGGATTTTGGCTCGCCCACCCCCATTTTCCTCAGTAACACAAAATGGGTATTTTGGCGCACCAAATGCGGATTTGGGCTGTTACCCGTCGTAACCAAATGGGTATTTTGGCAAACCAAATGGGGATAGTGATGAGCTTGCTCAAATCTAGCTTGAATCCGTATAAAATTTCAAATGAGCTTGGACTCGCTGAAAAATGTGTTTCAAATGAGCTCCAAAGGTAGGGTAAACGGCCTCATTTCTAACAAAAATGGTGGACTCGCTGAAAAATGTGTTTCAAATGAGCTCCAAAGGTAGGGTAAACGGCCTCATTTCTAACCAAAAATGGTGGACTCGCCGGAAAATATGCAAACTGAAGTGGATTTACCACAAGAAACGTCAAGCACAAGGCCATTGGCCTTAATAATTCAACTAATAACTAAAATAGATCAACAACCAATAACTAAGTTGGCACTTGCCCTTAATAAAGCAACTAATAACTAAAATGGACTACCACTCGTCCTCATCATCGGAAACCTCCACCGTCTCAGCCTTGCCATTGCCCTTTCTAAGCACCATCATCGGAAACCTCCACCGTCAAATGAGCTCCAAAGGTAGGGTAAACGGCCCCAATTTTAAGCACAAATGGTCGAATTGCCGAAAAATATGTTTGAAATGAATTCCAAAGGAAGGGTGGTGGACTCGCTGAAAAATGTGTTTCAAATGAGCTCCAAAGGTAGGGTAAACGGCCTCATTACTAAGCACAAATGGTCGACTCGCCGAAAAATGTGTTTGAAATGAGTTCCAAATGAAGGGTGGTGGACTCGCTGAAAAATGTGTTTCAAATGAGCTCCAAAGGTAGGGTAAACGGCCTCATTTCTAAGAAAAAATGGTGGACTTGCAAAAAAATGTGTTTTAAATGAGCTCCAAAGGTAGGGTGGTGGACTCGCTGAAAAAAGTGTTGCGAATGAGCTCCAAAGCTAGGCTAAACGGCCCCATTTCTAAGCAAAAATACTGGACTTGCCGAAAAATGTGTTTCAAATAAGACCAAAGGTAGGGTGGTGGCGCTGAAAAATGTGTTGCAAATGAGCTCCAAAGGTAGGCTAAAGGGCCCTATTTCTAAGCAAAAATGCTGGACTCGCTGGAAAATGTGTTTTAAATGAGCTCCAAAGGTAGGGTAAACACCCCATTTCTAAGAATAAATGGTGGACTCGCTGAAAAATGTGTTCGCTGGAGCAAATTGGACCCGCATATTTGAAATTCATATAGTTCTTCGTTCGCGGGAGATTACATTCAGAGCGTGCTCGTCGGAGCTCGCCGGAGATTACATACGACCTTCCAAAGTCTATGTACACTACGCGGCCCTAACCCTAGCAGCAAAATTAGCTCACCGGAGCTCACTGAGTGCGGCCGCGCCGTCGCCAGAGTGCTTCACTCCTCGTCGGAGGAGTCGTCGTCGACATAGACGATGAAGGCCTTCCCCTTGCTCGAGCTCGCCGACCTCCTGCTCACGGTGGAGGCGGTCCAGCTCGATCTTGACCCCCCGGTGGCGGTGCTTCGCGTATGCTTGGACCTTCTCCAAGAAGCGCGCCTGGACGGCGCCGGTGACCGTTTCGAGGACCTCGTCAGGGACGAAGTCCTCGCGGGTCACCGAGGACTCGAAGGCGGCGGGATCGTAGATCTCGAACCCTTCCTCGTCCACGGTGACCTCGGGTGGGCTGCGCGGTGATGACAAGGTCCACGAGCCGGACGAGGTCCCCTCGTCGGCGGGAGGTTACGGTGGCGCGAGGACGGCCGGCGCGGGCGTCTGGGCAGCAACGGGCGCGCTGGCAAGAGACCGTGGAGGAGATCAAACTCCTCCGTCTCCCGCCGCAACAGCGACAGCGGTGGCTGGATTCCCTTCAGTGTCCACCGCCTGCTCGAGCGCTTGCACGCTCTGTCGGCGTTGATGCAGCATTGACGTTTCTGGCGAAGGTGCCATGGAAGGGCGTCCATGGTAGCCGGAATCGTCGACTGGAGGATAGGTGGGAAGTGCTCGGCGGCGAGAAATCTACGCTGACCCACGCGCCGACCCCACGCGCCAACCTTACGCCGACCTGACGCCCTACCCCACGCGCCGTCCCTATGAGTCAGACTAGTGCCCCGGCCCCACCAGTCAGAATAGTACCCTGACCGCACGCGCCAACCCCAGGAATCCCAACTGAGCCGACACAAGAGCCGAGCTGCGCCAGGTCGACCCCACCAGTCAGGCCAAGTGCGGGTCAAAGTAGGTTGACCAGAGGGAAACGAGCGTTTGGTCGATATGCGAGCAAACCAGGGCACAGACCAGAGAAACAGCGCAGGAATGGCATAGACCGATAAAACTCATAGAACCATGGCACAAAACCAATTATCCCTTGTTTTAATGAGAACTTTTTACTGCCTAAGTCTATGCATCTATGTGTGATCAGGTTTATTGATAACACAAGCTTTGGAGGAGGAGACGAGCTACTGTCGGCCCAGTGAGGACCAAGGTGTGCAGATCCCACTCTCCACAGCCCTTGCACGCGACAGCATCGAAGGAACGACTAAGGACCAAACCACCGTTTGGAGAGACTCTCAAGAGGCAAACCCTCTCGAGGGCCTGAAGAGGAACCCTCGCTTCAGGAGACTCTACAAGACTCCTCTCGCCTGGAGAGGAGTCAACGCAAATCTCTCCACAGGGCCACCGAGGCACTATGGAGATACTCAGCTACGAAGCAACTGCTGCAGGGCGCACATGGCCTCTGCAACAGCCGCAGAGTGACGCACGTATCTGCAGACGATAGCGCGGGCGCCGCAGTTGCCTTTCTGGTGATTAAAGGAGTCAACAAAGCTGCGCCATCAGATCCGGACTACGAAGCTTTCCTCTTTGGTGATAAAGCACCTAGACGACACAACGCTCCAAGGGAAACGTCATCGTGGGCTCCGCCACGATCTCTGCAACGCCTGCTGGCCGTTCTGCGCGGACGGTGGATTGTCGTCCACCACGGCTGGCTTTTGCACGGATGGACCGAGTCCATGAACAACTCTGCGGCGGTGAACCCTACTCCTTCGCCACACTGCCATGTGGGAACCCATCCTCTGCATAAATTGCAAGGATGAGGCCTGGGGCACCTATAAAAGGAGCAGGAGCACCTCCGTAGCAAAGGATCCATATTATGAAGCCCTTGAACCCTAGTCAAGAGCAGAGGATAGCCAACTAGCTGGAGGAGGAAAAGAGTCATAGCTTCCCTCTTCGAGCTACCCACTTCTTAAAGAGAGCCCTCGGCAAGCTCATTGTACTGTAATCTCTGCAGTGCAATACAGACAAGCGGGAGTAGTGGTGTTACCTCCTTCTGAGGGCCGTGAACCTTGGTACCGGCTGGTGTCCATCCCTGTCGTGCAGTTCCTCTTCAGACTCGACGAGCATCATCGTCGTGCCTCTCAAGGGTTGTTTCACCTCCGCGTTCAGTCCCCTTCCGAACATTCTCTTCAGGGTGTGACCATCCCTATTCCGTGGGAGTCACTCTCCGACATTTGGCGCTAGGTAGGGGATTGAGGCGCGTCTGCAACCTTCGAGCCGCTTCCGCGACATGACAGACACCCGCGCCACTCGCGTTGCCCGCGCCAACAAGCGCGCGCCTGGAGGGACTCACACCGTGCCCGGCGCCACCTCCAATCGGGGCCGTCGAGGTATCCCCCGCCGGGAAGAGCGCACCAACACCGGCCCGCACGTGGAGGAGACCGAGAGCGAGGCCGAGCGCGACGGGAGGAGCACTCTGAGCACCCTGACGACGACGAGTCCACGCACCCGTCGCGACGCCCGAGCGACTCCTCCCAAGGACGCGCAGATCCTGGTCCACACACCGCTCTGCTCATGGCGCAACAACTTCTCCACTACCGGCCTACTCTAGAGGCCCACGACCAGTGGCTGGAACGTCTCAACCACCTCGTCGGCATCGCCACGATGCGCCCCGCTCCGTCGCGGTCAATTGTGCACCACTCTCTCGGGGGAACGGTTGCACCTGGCGTGCCTCGGCCTCCTCCGGACCCCGCTCCGGCCGCGACGCAAAGAGATGTCTCCCACACGTCTTTGCCGTGTGACTGCATAAACGTGCAACGCACCGCGCCTGATGAACGCATGGGGATGGAGCGCCAGCGAGACCGCCAGAACCGCCTCGTAGAGGAGATTGGCCAGGCAGGCCAGCAAAACCGCGGGGCTCTCCAGAACGGGATCGCCACGTACGCCACGGGCTGCAAGGCGTTCACCCGTGCTCTGCGCCGCGTGGTCTGGCCTCAAAAGTTCAGGCCATCTCTCCCAAGGGCTACGACGGCTCCAGCAACCCCATCTTGTTCCTGCAGCTCTACACCACCTCCATCCAAGCTGTAGGAGGAGACGACAAGGTCATGGCCAACTGGTTCTCCCACGCGCTTTGCGACTCCGTGCTGTCATGGCTCCGGAACTTACCGGAGGACTCCGTGAGCTAGTGGGAGGAGCTCTGCAAGCAGTTCGTTGCCAACTTCAAAGGCATGTACGAGCGTGCGCTCACCCACAATGACCTGCGCGTTGTGGTGCAGAAGAAGGATGAGACCCTCCGCAAGTACATCCAACGCTTCTGCCATGTGCGCAACAAGATCCCGAACATCCCCGACACTCAGGTCATCACCGCCTTTAGAGAAGGCGTCACGAACCGCATGATGCTTGAGAAGATGGGTATCCACGACAAGCTCACCTCCGTGGTGAAGTTGTTCGACCTGGCCGACAAGTGCGGCAAGGCTAAAGAGGGACTCCTCTTCGTCAAGATGAGCTCGCGAGGGACGACCCTGCTGAGGGGTCCAAGAGCCACAAGAAGAAGGAGGAGCCCAAGCGCAAGGCCACCACGGTCCTCGCGGGAGAGCCAGACGCCAAGGGCTCCCGCAGAGACTCCCCAGAGCCTGGCGAGAAGAAGGAGGACAACCGTCCATTCTGCGTCTACCACAACAGGCGCGACCACTCTACAGATACCTACTTCGACCTCAAGAGGCTGAGCAAGGAGTGCAAGCAGGCAGAAGGCAGCGGAAGCCGCGACAGAGGCCGTGGCTACCGCGGAGGCAAGCACAAGGGTGGCTACCCGAAGCCACCAGGCACTCAAGCAAACACCACGGAGAAGAACAACAACCTCCCTGACGAGGATGATGGAGGCTACCAAGCCCCGAGAGGGGCTATGTCTTGCATCCTCGGCGGGGCCCAGGCGCCCAAGTCGAACAACCAGTTCAAGTAGTTTGCCCGCGAGCTCAACGCCACGCACCCCAGCGTCGAGGTCTCCAGGCTCCTCAAGTGGTCACAGTACACCACCGCCTTCGACGCCCAGGACCACCCCAAGTCCACGAAGACTGTTGGAACCATCCCCCTGGTCTGCTCCCCCACCATCAACAACATCGCTGTCTCCAAGACACTCATCGATGGGGGTGCAGGCCTGAACGTCATCTCTCTAGAGACCTTTGAGACGCTTCAAGTGCCCTACGAGTGGCTCATGCCCTCCAGGCCGTTCACGGGGATCACCAGTGGCTCAATCGAGCCTCTAGGGCAAGTTCGGCTCGCCGTCACCTTCGGCACACAGAAGAACTACCGCACCGAGCTCATTGACTTCGATGTCGCGCACATTGGCTTGCCGTACAACGCCCTCCTCGGCTACCCCGCCCTCGCGAAGTTCATGGCCGTCACGCATCATGCCTACAACATGGTCAAGATTTCTGACAGCGCAGGCACCATCGCCATCTACAGCAACGTCCTGGACGCACGCGTTGTCGACACCGTCTACAAGGCAGCTGGCGTTTCCGGCTGAAGATGACATGGAGCCTCTCGAGAGGCCCAAGAAGAAGAAACAGTTGTTCTCTCAGGAGCCAGCTTCCACGAAGAAGGTCTCCCTGAGCTCCAGTGGCTCGGGGCCTGAGGTCTCTGGGCTAGCGTCACCATTGGCGCTGCTCTGCCTCCCAAATAGGAAAGCGCGTTCGTCGCCTTCGTCCGAGCAAACTCTGACTTGTTCGCATGGACTTCGTCAGACATGTCCGGTGTTCCGAGGGTGGTGATTGAGCACCACTTAGCCGTGTGTCCAAACGCACGCCCCGTCAAGCAAAAACCAAGGAAGCAGGCCCCCGAGAAGCAAGAATTCATCATCAAGGAAGTAGAGAAGCTCAAAGCGGCAAATGTTGTCGGCGAAGTCGCGTACCCCAGTTGGCTCTCCAACGACGTGGTCGCCCAAAGCCCGCCGGAGGAGGCCGTCTCTGCATCGACTAAACCGACGTCAACAAGGCCTGCCCCAAGGACCCATACCCCATGCCAAGGATCGACCAAATCGTGGACTGCACTGCAGGCTGCGACCTCCTCTGTTTCCTTGACGCCCTCTTGGGTTACCACCAGATCAAGATGGCTAAAGAGGACGAGGAGAAGACAACATTCCACACCCCTTGTGGTGTGTATTGCTATGTCTGCATCCCATTCGGCCTGAAGAATGCAGGCGCCACCTTCCAGAGGCTCATGAGGATAGCTCTTGGCGAGTAGATGGGCAGAAATGCAGAGGCTTATGTCGATGACATTGTCGTCAAGTCTCGAGAGGGAGTCACCCTCTTGAGGGATCTCGAGGAGACTTTCACCAGCCTGCGCAAGGTAAACATCAAGCTAAACCCCGCCAAGTGCGTCTTTGGAGTACCTTCGGGCAAACTCCTCGGATTTCTCGTGTCCCACCGCGGCATAGAAGCAAACCCTGACAAGATCAAGGCTATAGAGGAAATGCAGCCTCCTCGCCGACTTAAAGACATGCAGCGCCTAACGGGCTGCATGGCCAGCTTGGGCCGCTTCATCTCCATGTTCGGCGAGAGAGCCCCACCATTCTTCAAGATAATGAAGAGATCTGGCACCTTCAAGTGGACGCCTGAAAGCGGAAAAAGCCTTTAATGACTTGAAGAGGTACTTGGCCAGCCCACCAGTCATGGTAGCCCCAAGGACAACGAACATCTGAAGCTGTATCTCTTAGCCACTCCTCAGACCTCCAGCGCCGTCCTGGTGGTAGAAAGAGAAGAGCCAGTCCTCCCCAAGAAGAGTGCAACCACTCCAATTCCAAAGCCGCCTGACGAAGAGCCCGGCAAAGGGACACACTCCACAAACCCACCGCCAGGCCGAAAGCCACAAGTCGCGTCTGCTCCAAGCACTCTTGCCGAGACACCTCCACAAGCTGTTCTCGCCAAGGGCCCTGAAGAGCTTCCACAGGCTGGTCTCGACAAGGGCCCTGAAGAGCCTCCACGGGCCGATCTCCTCAAGGGCCCTAAAGAGCCTCCACAGGTTGATCTCCTCAGGGCCCCTGAAGAACCTCCTCAGGCAGCCAACGTTGCGCCTAAACTGACAACCCTTGTCGAGCACCCCGTCTACTTTGTCATATAGAACTACGGGACGCTCGGGAACGGTACCCAATGCAGCAACACTACTTCAAGTGACACCCCATCACGGTGGTCACCTCGTTTCCCCTGGAGTAGATCCTTCGCAACCCCAATGCTACAGATCGTGTCGCGGGATGTAACATTAGAGCTACAGCCATTCAATTTGCGCTTTGATACCACAAGAGTCATCAAAGGAAGAGCGCTGGTAGACTTTGTCGCCGAATGGACTGACCCAACCCCTGAAGAGCCTCGAGGAGAAGAGCCAGAGCCCTCTGGAGAGAAGATGCCCAGCCACTGGACCATGAAATTCGATGGAGCCTTCGCCTGCCGCAATGGTGGGGCTGGCGTCGTCTTGATTTCGCCCAAAGGCGACAAGCTCTAGTACGCTGTCGACAAGATCTCCAACAACATCGCTGAGTACAAGGGCCTTCTCGCCGGCCTACGGGCCACCATCGCTCTAGGCGTCAAGCACCTATTCATCAAAGGCGACTCCCGGCTGCTGGTCAACTTCTCCAACAAAAGCTACACGCCTAAAGATGATCACATGGTAGCATACCTTGAAGAGGTCCACAAGCTTGAGAAGCACTTCAGGTGCATGGAGCTCATGCACATCCCGAGGAAAGGAAACCAAAAGGCTCACGACATCGCCAAGCGTGCATCTAGAAGGCAAGCTCAGCAGGCAGGCGTTTTTGAAGAGAGACTCGTCAAGGTATCTATAAAGCAGCCCAAGAGGCCACAGCCGCAAGCACAGATGAAGCACACCCACCACCTCCTGCAGCTGGGGCTCCCGATTGCGGTCCTCACACAGGGGAGCGCATGTTGCTCACATCGGAATATAGAGAATTAGGCTGGATCGACGAGCTCAAAGACTACCTCGCCAAGGGAATCCTCCCATAGGAAGACGTAGAAGCGGAGCGAATCGCTCGACAGGAAAAGTCCTACTACATCCTCGAGGGAGATCTCTACCGCGAGCGCCCGAACGGCATCGCGCTCAAATGTGTCCCTCCTGAAGAAGGCAGAAGGCTGATCAAGGACATCCACAACGGAGAATGCGGCCACCACTCGTGCGCCCGCACCCTCGCAGGCAAAGTCTTCAGGAGCGGCTTCTACTGGCCGCAAGCACTTCAAGACGGGGTCCACATCGTCCAATCTTGCGAAGCCTGCCAGTTCCACGCCAAGCAAATCCATCAGCCGGCGCTGGGGCTGGAGACCATCCCACTCTCTTGGCCGTTCGCGGTCAGGGAGCTGGACATCTTGGGACCATTCCCAACAGCGCAAGGGGGCTATCGCTACCTCTTCGTGGCCATCGACAAGTTCCAAGTGGCCCGACGTCGAAACGACGCGCACCATCCCAGCAGGGGCAGCGGTGAAGTTCATCAGAGGCCTGGTCTGCCGTTTCGGAGTGCCTAATCGCATAATAAACGATAATGGCTCACAATTCACCAGCGATATCTTCAGAGCTTACTGCGAGAAACTTGACATCAAGCTCTGCTTCGCCTCGGTGGCTCATCCGCAGAGCAATGGCCAAGCCGAGCGAGCGAACGCAGAAGTTCTCAAGGGCTTAAGAACCAGGACCTTCAACATCCTCAAGGGCCACGACAAGGGCTTAAAGACCAGGACCTCCCATCGGTGCTCTAGTCCATCCGCACAACTTCGCCAAAGCCCACGGGAGAAACACCGTTCGCCCTCGTCTATGGAGCCGAAGCAGTCCTCCCCACAGAGAATAAGCATGGATCATCATGGTCCTTGCCTTCAATGAGGACGAGCAAGAGGACCTCCACAACGATGACCTGCTGCTTCTCGAGGGACTACGCTTCTATGCCGCCCTACGGGCGGCAAAATACCAGCAGGACCTGCGACGCTACCACAGCCGCCACGTGCGCTCGCGCACCCTGGAGGCAGACGATCTCGTCCTCAGGCGAATCCTTTCCAGGGAAGGCCTCCACAAGCTGTCTCCAATGTGGGAAGGTCCCTATAGGGTCACTCACAACGCCAGGCCTAGCGCGGCTCGCCTCGAGACTCAAGACGGCATCCCCGTCAAAACCCCGTGGAACATCATGCATCTACGCAAGTTCTACCCATGGTCATAGTCACGCCCGTCATCATTGTCACGTCAAGACATCTGCCTCTAGAGGAAGCTTACGGCTCCACCTCCAGGCATTTTTTGTCTCTAGAGGAAAGCTCACGGCTTCACCTCCAAGCTTCTCAAAAGCTTCTCTTGAGAGTCATCCCTCTGAGCTCTCATTGTAACGAGCCACCGCAGGCCGTAGAGAGTCTCTGCCACTAATGGGTGGTCCCCATGCCTCGACATGGAAAGTACATTAGCTTGGCAACCCCAAATATGATGAAACATTTCGTTCCTAAGTGAACTATGCGCTACGGCGCCGCTATGTAATATTTTGGTGATGAGTTTGTACTTCTGCATTACTATTTCAAATGTGCGCTTATATGCTTCCCCATGCGCACCTCGCGAGAGGGGGCTGAGTATGGTGCCAGTGCCTCAAATGACACACCAGAAGCACTTCGAAACCAAAGGGATCCGAGCTCTGGCTAAAGGGCAAGCTCCCACAAACACGCCATCTCTCCAAAGGACCTTGGTACTTACTCTCCTCGCGAGGAACACCTGAGGCAACCTATAAGCGCACATGAGTTCCTAATACCGTGCACAAGTGTTTGGGTTTGCCTCTCTAACATCCATAGGAAACAAGTGTCCCTCCAAGCCTGTGGAGGCAAGATACTCAACCCCTGACGAGAGCCCCTCGCCAAGGAAAAATCTCTGTAGAGCAAAAGTCTCGACAAGCTAAGTCCTGCACTCATGCTTCAAGAGCCTTTTTCTCCTCTGCAAGCACACGTTGTCCCTCGAGAGTTTCGTTTTCCCTTATACTTCATGGACTGCTCGTACGTCAAAGGGGGGCTCTTGAGCATCGCCACTCAAGGCTCTTACCTCTCCAAGCCTTAAACTCCCCCCGGCCTTGCTGAGTCATTGCTCTAGCATACCGAAGTGGCGGAGTCATAGCGCAAAGAGACGGGTCCTAACGACGCAGAGCGAACAAAGGCATGAAATTAAGATAAAAGGCCTCTCGAGGGGCACACGTGCTAAATTAAAATGCTTGAAGAGTGTATATTACAGACCATGATTCAAAGTATCTAAAACAAGAGTCTTATGAATAAAAGAGCTCCAAGCGCATTACAGATAAGGGGCACACTTCAGGCGGAAGCCTCGCCATCGCCCTCCTCGTAAGTGCCTTCTTCTCTAGCGCCCGCGGAGCCAGCTTCCTCGCCATCATCGGCTGGCGCCTCAGCACGCTTGAAGTGGCTGTAGAAGTCGTCGACGTGGCCGCGGATGGAGTTGGAGATCTGACACCCTTCTTCGCCTGCGAGTGGCTCGGTCACCGTCGAGAAGTCGAAGCCAGGCGTGTGGTGCTCGAGGTTGGCGAAGACGCGGTCGACGACCACGGCCAGGAGCTGGCGACTCTCCTCCTCGATCATCTCGCGGAGCTTGGCGGCAGGGCCCTCAAATGCCGTGAAGAGCTGGTCAAAGTAGACCAGGTACGTGGCAGCGTCGGCGTGGCCTCGGGCAGCGACTTGCGGCGACTCCGTACCTAGCTTGACGGCGAGCTCGTACCCCTAGTCACCAAGGACTGGAACATACGCTCCCGCTGCTGTATCAACACCCATGCCGCCTGGGCGCCCTCGGGGGCCTCCCCAGCGCGCTCCATAGCAGGACCCACATGTTTGTTCATCTCCTCCATATCCTTCATGAGGGAGTTCAGGTCCTGCGTGGCGAGCTCGCGAGCTGTCTCAGCTTGGCGGCAGCCCTCCACGACGCTCTTGGCTCGGTTTTCAAGCTTGATGTTCTCCTTCTCCAGCTCGGCGATCCTCTTGGCGTCCTCGGCGCGCTTGCTCTTGAAGAGGCTCTCCTGCTTCTCGAGCTTGTCGCGGTAGTTCTGGGCGAGGGCCGCGCGGTATTTCTTCTCCCGGGAATGGAAGTCCGCCTCCGCCTCGTCCTTATTCTTGGCAAACGCAGCCCTGAAGCGCTCCATGATCTTCTGTTGGGAGGCAACCTCTTGGCTGTGCTTCTTGAGGACTTCGTACAAATTCCCTTCCCGGGCCTCAAGCTCGTCGCGCTTGGCTGCGAGCTCGTTCTCCGCCTGTAGCCTCTGCTCGTCGCGCAAGCGCACCTCCTTCTCGGTGACTTGCAGCTGCTGCTCCCGGGTCTCCAGGCCCTTGCGGACCTCCTCCAGAGAGGCTCGCTCGGCATCAGAGGCGGAGCTGAGCTGGGTCTCAAGCTGGGCAAACTCGCGGTGCTTCACCGCCAGCGAGTGCTCCATGGCCTCCCACTCCGCCCTCGCCTCGGCCAAGAGCTGCTCGGCCGCGTCGCGCTCGGCCTGAAGGGGCGCAAGGGTCTCGTCCGCCTCGCGCACGGCCCCTTCATGCACCTCTTTGGCGAAGAGTAGCGCCTCCTCGCGCTCGGTTTGCAGATCCAAGTCGCTCTGACGGTGAGCCTCCACCGCAGCATGGAAGGACGCCCACGCCTCCGCAAGCTCGCCCTGCCGCTGGGCGATTTGCGCGTCCTCGAGGGCGAGGTGGGCCTCCAGCCCCTCTAGCGACTTCCGCACCATGCGGAAGGCGACGCCGCGGGGTCCCCTGCTCCAGTCCTAGCCGCTGAGAACTAGGTCTCGGCAGGCGGAGGACCCCGCTCCGGCATCGAGCCTGGAGAATGGGGCCTCAGGGCGGGCTTGGGGGCTGGGCGGCAAGCCGTCCTCCTCGGCTCATGCGTCCTTCTTGCCGTGATCACCGCCCTTGTGCACCACCTCTTGTTGTGCCTCCTCTTGTTGTGCCTCTGCTCCTTCAGCGGGGCGGAGCGAGTGTGGCAAAGAAGCTCTCTCCTCTTGCTCACTGGCGCCAGGCTGGCCCTGGCCCGCCTCAGCCTCCTACTGCGCGGGAGGAGTGGCCGCGCGAGGCGGGGTCGGCGCGCGATTTGGCATTCACGCGCGAGGCGGCGTCGGTGCGCATGGCGGAGTAGGTGAGCGAGGAGGAGTGGGCGCCCTCTTCTCTTGCTCCTCAGGCCTCAACTGCTCAAGAAGCGGAGCTGCCGCCCCCCCTGAGGCATTTCCTCAGTAGGACCTATGGAGCCCGCCTCCACAGGCCTCGTGGCCTCGTCAGCCACGGCCTCTTCCATGGCCATCTTCACGTCAGCTGCCTTGCGAAGCTTGCGACGCTTCGCAGGCACCAGATCACTGACAAACCACAAGAAGGATCATCAGAAAACGATTGGAGAAGGGGAAACAAAGAAATGGGCGATCAAGATTGGAAGTTAGATAATTACCCTGCTTGCTGAACGCGGGTGTCCACCCACGCTAGGCCTGGCGAGCGCCAGGATAGTTTGGCCTTGGCGCCAGATCCCTCGGGAGGCACCTCGGCCTTCCTCTTGAGGGGGACGTCTGACGGCCTCGCCACAGGCCTGTCGACGAATGCCTTGGACGGGGGCTCTCGCCGCCCCGCCACGACCACCTCGTCCTCCTCCTCCACAGGACGCGAGGGCGCCACCATGAAGGCCTCGTCATCGCCTGACGACATCTCGCTGATCTCATCAGTGAAGGGCCCGACCGTTGACGAGGTCGCCTCTGCCGTGGCCTCTTCGTAGCCTTGACCGACTCCCAAAGCGGAGCGCGACTCCACGTCCCCTGTCTCCTGCGCCACGGGCACGGCCTCCTCCTTCTGTTCCCCCGCCAGGCCTGTCGGGGTGAACGTAGGCATCCCCTCCAAGATGTCCAGGCGTTCGCTCATGGAGAGCTGGCGCAGAGGCATCAACGAGGGAGGAATCTTGTCGGCACCTCTGGGTTGATGAAGAGGATGGCCAGGACGGTGTCGATGACCTCCTTGCGGTTGTCGCAGGGCTGGGGTCGCATCGGGTCCGATGGGCCCGCGTACATCCACATCGGCTTCTTGTGAGCCTGAAGCGGAGCGATGTGGCGCGTCACGAAGTCCGCCACGATCATCTGCCCCGTGAGGCCCTCCTCCCGGA
This sequence comes from Poa annua, assembly GCA_026929855.1. Lineage (NCBI taxonomy): Eukaryota > Viridiplantae > Streptophyta > Magnoliopsida > Poales > Poaceae > Poa > Poa annua. Next base: position 122,609,034 of record CM049427.1, on the reverse strand, counting down.
GATATCGCAGGCGGCCAACCAGGTTCGCACTCTCCGCGCAGCTGAAGACGGACTTGCCCTAGTGGGAGTTCTTCACTTGTGGCGCGTCAGGGACATCGAGGAAGGCGCACGGCGACTCCACGCCGATGAGAAACCAATTCTGGCGGAAGTCATCCACCTTCTTCACCACCGCCGTGACGGGCTTGTCCCCGTTCCACTACATGGGGATGTAGACGCCCCCATGCTGTCTGTGATGCGGAAGGAGACGCACCCGGACCTCTCGTTGGCCGCCGAGCACCGGAGCGCGTAGAAACTCCCGAAGAGGGCCACTGAGGGCTCCACGCCCAAGTAGGCCTCGCAAAGGTAGACAAAGATGGACAGGATGAGGACGGAGTTAGGATGAAGGTGGAGAAGCTGGATCTGGTAGAACTCCAGCACCGCCTCCAAGAAAGGCGAGTGCAGAGTCACCAGCCCAGCGACGACGGTGTGGAGAAAGGTGGGGTAGAATCCCTTCGGAAGCTTCCCGAGCTCCGTGGCCCAGAGCACGCTGGCGCCGTACTGGTTGGTCCGCCCCCTGACCAGGTGGCGGATCTTGTCCAGCACCACTTGGTTGGTGCACGCCCCAAACAGCGCTGCGCCCAGCGCGGGCTCGCCGGCCGTGTCCGTAGAGGACCTCGACATCGCCGCCTTGCCCTTGCCCTTGGCCGGACTCATCGTCGGAGAGGAAGAAGGAAGAAGGAGCAACGAGAGACAGGAGCAAAGAAGGAAGCAAAGTTTGCTGTAGCGTGCGGGCGGAGAGGTCGAAACTGGACGCTTGGGAGCGAAGAATGGGAGTAGTAACAGCTCTTGGCTGCGGCGCACAGACTTTATGTCTCGTCAGGTGCAGTTACCGGTGCGTGGTTGTACCCCCCACGACGCACACCCCTGAGATCGTGCGTGGCAGTTGCGCAACCGCGCGATGCGTGTCTCGGGCCGGCTGGACACTTTGGGCCCACGACGATTCGGCTGAGTCCATGTGCTCCGCCACACCCATCTTGGGCCCCGGGGCTACTGCCGGCCTAGTGATGACCAAGGGTGTTCCGACCCCTGCTGCAGGGCGCACATGGCCTCTGCAGCAGCTGCAGAGTGACGCACGCATCCGCAGACGATGACGCGGGCGCCGCAGTTGCCATTCTTGTGATTAAAGGAGTCAACAAAGCTGCGCCATCAGAGCCGGACTTCAAAGCTTTCCTCTTTGGTGATAAAGCAGCTGGACGGCGCAACGCTCCAAGGGAAACGTCATCGTGGGCTCTGCCACGATCTCTGCAGCGCCTGCTGGCCGTTCTACGCGGACAGTGGATTGTCGGCCACCATGGCCGGCTTTTGCACGGATGGACCGAGTCCATGAACAACTTCGTGGCGGTGAACCGTACTCCTATGCACCACTGCCATGTGGGAACCCATCCTCTGCATAAAGTGCAAGGATGAGGCCTGGGGCGCCTATAAAAGGAGCGGGAGCACCTCCGTAGAAAAGGATCGATCTTTTGAAGCCCTTGAACCCTAGTCAAGAGCAGAGGATAGCCAACTAGCTGGAGGAGAAAAGAGTCATAGCTTCCCTCTTCGAGCTCCCCACTGCCTAAAGAGAGCCCTCGGCAAGCTCATTGTACTGTAATCTCTACAGTGCAGTACAGACAAGCAGGAGTAGCGGTGTTACCTCCTCCTGAGGTCTGTGAACCTGGGTATGGGCTACTGTCCATCCCTGTCGTGAAGTTCCTCTTCAGGCTCGACGAGCACCGTCGTCGTGCCTCTCGAGGGTTGTTTGACCTCCGCGTTCAGTCCCCCTCCAAACATTCTCTTCAGGGTGTGACCATCCCTGTTCCGTGGGAGTCACTCTCCGACAGCTACATCAAGGAGAAGAACCATCACTGATTTCCAATATCAACAAGTGCGCGAGGGAGGAGAGGGAGGCCGGCGCACCAGGGCATTGAAGGAAATCACTCGTTGCACGTTGGAGGGATCAGTTGGCGCACTAGTACATGACGTATGAAGATATTAGTCCAAGGTGCAATGCATGAGACCTGCGCGCCAAGTTTTAGGTCAAATCCACCATGGGTCGGTTTGTATCAGTCTGAGTCGAACCAGGTTTGGGTTCAGATCCGAATTGAGTCCTAGTTTCGGCCAGTCCCTTTAAATAGCCAAGGGATGCGCCATAGAGGGCAGACCACGTTTAAGATAAACCCTTGATCGAATTGCTAAGCATCCATCTATCAAAATTCCTCTTTGTTGCGATCAGGAATTCGCCCCTCTGCTTTGTTGCGATTGAGAGGTTTTGTATACGAAAGTTTGAGTGTGATATGTGTTTCCACTGGAAATTGGTAGATTGCAAAACCGCTTCATGGCCGGCGGCTGCGTTGCAATAGCGTGTGGTCTTGCGAATATCCATTGGGTTGAAGAGCTATTGCAATGGAAACGGGGGAACAACCGTAGAGTTCAAGAGCATCCGCGAGTTATCTCCATCATCAATCGATTTCACCATTGGCTCGCTTAGAAGATCAGGCAACCCCTCCGGAGATGACAAGGGGAAGGGGCCAACAAAGGAGTGAATCGCCACCGATAAGGAAGTAATAAAGCGCCCTTTATCGAAAAAAGGAACAGACCAACAGACAAGCTCCAGTTTGCCCACTTCCGTATGTTTTAATGAAATCCTTACTATGTTGAGCCCCGATCAATGTTTGTAGCATGGCTAGCATGGTTTTAAGGTGGATATTTGGGGAACACCGTTGGAGGAGACCAAATTCTGGGTTTTCCCGGGCAGTGTCCGCGGACACTTTAGGGGCAAAATTTGGCTATCCCAGCAGTTTACGTCTGCTTACCAAACTGGCCTGATTTGTGTGTAGCTCAACAACAAAACACTTAGACTATGATGTCATATTTTTTTCAAATGAGTGAGAGGAGATAAACAGGGAGATGTCGAGATTGTTTCATTAGTTGGAGAATAGGATGGGAGTTGCTTCGTTACTTAGTCACATTAGTTCGGTACTACTTCTGTGATTTTTTGTAATTCGATGGATGTATGAGACAAAAACCCTTTGTTCCCTTAGTTAGAGAATAACATGTGTTATGATTCTTTAGTTAGTGCGATGATAGTTTTATAATTCGGTGGGATTGGTGACACCAGACATTCAGTATGAACCGAGTTTTATTAGTAAAGATGTGCAACCTGACAAATTATATAGAGACACCAAAAATTTTTTAGCTTTAAAGGGGGTCAATTCTCAATTAGATAGAATAGAGTTGACCTAATTTATGACACCGAGTTTTAAAACCATACAAACTATGGGTTGCTCTGCTTATAAGGAAAATAGTTGCTGCCAAAAAACCGCACAAGACATATGAGACATCTCATTCACACAACGCTAGTCTACCATATGCAACAAACACACACCTCCAACTCCTAGGCCACCACTCCAGTTTACGCCACTATGCACCAAACCACACAAGAGTTACAGCGCCACATGACCACGCCGTCACGCAATAGCAGTAAATAACGCTTTGTCGGTGTATCTGCACGTGATCTTGTATATATCAGTAACTAGAAAGGAAACAAAATCATGTAGCAAACAACAGAAAAAGAAACAAAACAACAAGAGATCATGTGTTATAAGAGAACTTCATATGTGTTCCTTATTTTTTTGAATTTTCCACTTATATTAAACCAACAAAGAGTACACGATTACATCAATTATAAAAACAAAACAAAAATAGACTAGCAATTCTCTGGGATCTTCAACCCCTTTCTTCATCCATTCCACAATATTGTACTTTTCTAAAGGCAGCGGTAGAATAACGCCAAAACCACCAAACCACACACCTATGAACATCAATGAAGGTTCTCTCTTTTTAATTTTGAGCGGCAATGCCAATTCTTTGTGCACGCACGTAGCCATTAAATTAATCAAGCAACGTCGACAAGAGCACCACCACTGATATTCCAGTGACAAATAATCGAGCCACTTTGTCGATGACGCTGGGGGCCGAGAGCGTGAATCACCATTGCCGAAGACGTAGTAGCCGAGATAGATAACAAGAGGACAAACCTCCTCGCGACAACCATGAGAAACAATCCAAGATTGATCCGACGAAGCAAGATCTGAAGAACCATACCTAGACAAATTTAATCTTCCAAAGCCACCATTGATGTCGAGAAGGAGATCTCGCCGACGATCAAAGCGTGGTAGATCACTTGTTGTAAATGATACCATCTCTATTAACAAAGAAGACAACAACCAAACCAAGCTCTAACATTAAAGACCCTTGTATAGCACCGTGCGCAGGTCCGAGATCCCCACCCCTCCTAGTGCTAGAGCGGTGCTGAAATTTTGCCCAAATATTGAGTGTGCCTTTGGCCCATTTAGCAATTCTAGAAAAATCCCTAAAGCCCATGTTGTTGTCATGGAAAGTAGTGGGACTTTAGTCCCATACTGCTAGTTGAGTGAGATCTACATCAGCATATATACGGAGCCATTCTACTACTAGTATGAGTTTGTATGAGGTATGAGAAGAATGGCTGTGTACCACACGCGCGCTCCTCCTCTTCTGCCGCCAGCCTCGCCTCGTCACGACACGCTGCGGGTTGCGGGAATCTCCCCGAGCCGATGTGTTCTTTTTATCACGCAGAAATAAAATGTCAACGGCACGAATATTTTGTGTTACTGAGATTGATTGTTACCTGAAATGTTCTGTACGTTTTCAGTCTTAATGACAATTCATTACGGGCATTTCGGTTGGACATTTGCGTCCTACGTCTGTGCCTATGTTAGCGAGAGGTCGCTCCTCTCCGTCTAGACACGACACACATAATAGACAGAAGAACTTATCTGCCCACAGCCGCCACCGTCGTTCCTCCCAATCTGTTGCTGCCATCGTTGATCCCATCCCGTCCGCCGAGTACACGGTCGACGGGAGAGCAGACCTCCGAAACCCCGCCTCTCCGTTTCCTGTACGGGACAGGGGCGATTAGGTTTTTGGGGAGCGTCTCCTGCGCGACTGCTCGCCAATCTTCATCCACTACGTCGGATACTTCATCTACTTCCTCTACGTCTGCCCCGTTGACTTCATCGTCATCATGAGTACCGGCGCAGAGATCGAGAAGGCTTCTGCAGAGAAGAGGATCGTCGACGAAGCTGCTTCCGCTTCGGCCAATTGGCCAACCGCCGGGTATAATATGTTTATACCTCTCGTAGTTATTTACTTGTTTATTGTACTAGCAATTTGCGTAGATGTATCTATTGTATGTCTAGCACACGATTACATTGCTAAGTTTCAGTATGTCATTAGCATCATATGCGTCATGATTTTAGTTAATATTTGGATTAATATAATCGTAAAATTGCTTATATACTCGACAATCCAAAAACCTAATCTGTGTAGGCAATTTTTTATCCATGGTTTTGCTTCTACACTGAAACCAACCCCGTTTACGGGGAAATATTTTAAGCGTTGGCAGACCAAAACCACTTTATGGCTCACTGCGATGAACGTGTCCTGGGTCGCGGATGTCACTTCCACTGAAACGATTACTCGTTGGAGCCGTGTTGAGCGTGATTGGAGATAAGTTGGTTAACGCATATTTAAATGTTCGAATCTAAATTCGGCGCAACCGTTGCTGGAAGCGAGATGTATACCATCGACCAATTCCATGATTACAAGATGGTTGAAAACCTTCCTTTATTGGAGCAGGCTCATGAGATACAATGCATCGCAAAAGAACTTGAGCTTCTCAAGTGTGATCTACCAGGCAAATTTGTCGCGGGATGCATAATCGCTAAGCTGCCTAATTCATGGAGGAGCTTTGCCACTACTCTGAAACATCAGAGGCGTGAATTCTTTGTTGAGGATGTCATTGGCCATCTGAGTGTTGAGCAGAATTCAAGGGCAAAGGACTCGCATGGAAAAGGCGAAGGTACTTCTGTTGCGAATATGGTACAGAAGAACTTCAACTCCCACAAGCGCAAACTGTTGTCCAACAGAATACTGACTTCAAGAAGAAGGGTAACAAACCTTTCAAGAAGGATAAGAAGAAAGGTGCATGCTACACCTGTGGTTCAGAGGAACATTGGGCTCCTAAGTGTCTCAAGAAGTTCTAGAAACCAGGACAAGACTCCAAGTCTGTCAACATGATTGTGAGCAACAATGAGAATAATGCATCCGGGTACGGTAATTTGTTTACTGTATTTTCAGTTAGTCAGTCTACTGAATGGTGGATTGACACAGGTGCAAATACTCATGTATGTGCTGACATTTCATTGTTCTCTTCTTATCAGCCCACAGGGAACGGATCCATATTGATGGGGAATGGAACGAGTGCTTCTGTTCCTGGTGTTGGCACGGTCAATCTGAAGTTCACTTCGGGACGAATCGTGCAGCTCAAGAACGTGCAGCATGTCCCCGCCATCAAGAAGAATCTTGTTAGTGGCTCACTTCTATGTAGAGAGGGTTTAAGTTGGTATTTGAGTCTAATAAAGTAGTTGTTACGAAATATGGACTATTTGTTGGAAAAGGTTATGAATACGAAGGCATGTTCCGCTTTTCTCTTGCTGATTTTTGTATTAAATTCGTGAACAATATTCATTCGAATGTTGATGAAGCAGAAGTTTGGCATTCACGTCTTTGTCACATTGGTTTCGGTTGTATGACGCGGCTAGCAAAACTAAGTTTAATCCCATCTTTCACTTTAGCCAAATGTTCTAAATGTCTTTCGTGTGTTCAAGCAAAGCAACCTCGCAAGCCTCATAAAGCTGCGGAGGAAAGACACTTGGCACCGTTAGAACTTATACATTCTGATCATTGTGAGATGAATGGTGTATTGACTAATGGTGGAAAGAGATACTTCATGACACTGATAGATGATTCCACTAGATTTTGTTATGTATATTTGTTAAGCACTAAAGATGAGGCTCTGCACTACTTTAAAATCTATAAGGCAGAAGTTGAGAACCAACTTGAAAACAAAATTAAACACATCCAGTCTGATCGTGGTGGAGAGTACTTCTCTAATGAGCTCGACTCTTTCTGTATGGAACATGGCATTATTCATGAGAGGACGTCTCCCTATTCTCCCTAGTCAAATAGGGTTGCCGAACGGAAAAACCATACTCTGACTGATATGGTTAACGCCATGTTAGATACATCGGGATTATCCAAGGCATGGTGGGGAAGGCCCTATTGACGTCATGTCATGTCCCGAATAAGGTTCCAACAAAAGATAATGAACTCACTCCCTATGAACAATGGGAGAAGAATAGGACAACACTCTCATACTTACGTACTTGGGGCTGTTTGGCGAAAGTCAATGTACCGATCCCCAGAAAGCGTAAGCTTGGACCCAAGACCATGGACTGTATTAATTTGGGCTACGCTAAGAATAGTGTTGGCTATACATTTTTGGTAGTAAAATCTGAAGTACCTGACGTGAAGGTCGGTAAAGTTATGGAGTCTAAAGATGCTATTATCTTTGATGATGTTTTAATTATGAAAGATATGCAAAGCACTTCTAGACAGGAATCTGAGGAAACTCCTGAACCTGCCATTCCTATGGAATATTATGAACAAACCCATGATGAAAATCTTGAGAAGGATGATGAGGAAACCCTTGGTAGGGGCAAGCGACAGAGGACTGCAAAGTCCTTTGGCGATGATTTCCTTGTGTACCTTGTGGATGATACTCCCACTTCTATTTCAGAAGGTTATGCATCTTCAGATGCTGACTACTGGAAAGAAGCAGTCCGTAGCGAGATGGATTCCATCATGGCTAACGGGACGTGGGAATTTACTGAACGTCCTTATGGTTGTAAACCATTGGGATGTAAGTGGGTGTTCAAAAAGAATCTTAGGCCTGATGGTACGATTGAAAAGTACAAGGCTGGGCTTGTGGCCAAGGGCTATGCTCAGAAAGAATAGGAAGATTTCTTTGATACTTATTCACATGTGGCCAGACTGACCACCATACGAGTTTTGCTCTCGTTGGCGGCCTCGCATGGTCTTCTCATCCATCAAATGGGTCTTAAGACAGCTTTCCTAAATGGAGAGCTAGACGAGAAAATCTATATGCAACAGCTAGATGACTTTGTATTAGATGGTCAGGAAGGAAAGGTATGTAAGTTACTGAAATCTTTATATGGCCTGAAACAAGCGCCTAAGGCAATGGCATGAGAAATTCAATAGAACTTTAACCTCTGTTGGTTTTGTTGTTATTGAAGCTGACAAATGCGTATACTATCGCCATGGTGGGGGCGAAGGAGTTATACTGTGCTTGTATGTTGATGACATACTGATTTCTGGGACCAACCTCAAAGTCATTAAGGAGGTCAAGTCTTTTCTATCTCAAAACTTTGAGATGAAAGACCTTGGTGTGACTGATGTTATTCTGAACATCAAGCTACTGAGAGATAATGAGGGTGGGATTACACTTTTGCAATCCCATTACGTTGAGAAGATTTTGAGTCGATTTGGATATTCGGACTGCAAAACTTCTCCAACGCCTTATGATCCTCGTGTGCATATTCGAAAGTTTAATGGCACAGTGTAGCGTACCTGCACTTAGAATAAGGCAGATACCTGTGTATAGTGCAAATCTCTGGATCGATTCGTTTGCACACACAGTTTACGATGTAATATCACAACAAAGTATCAATTTTATTACATCGATGATCCAGACTAACAAAATATTCAAAACAGGTTGCATAGCATAAAGCTAGCTTTGAATTAGTAGTGAGTCTCCATCACATTCATGTTGCCACAGGCGAAAACATGTTGGTTGCAGACTCGAAACTCTTAAACGAAGCCTTACTCGTCATCTGAACAATCTGCAATAAGAAAAATATTGCAACAACGTGGGTCAGATTCCATTAAAAATGGAGTCTAGCAAGTGACACTATGGTGGACACTTAGTGGAATAACTCTAATAACCTATATGCTTATTTGGCTGGTGGAGTTCAAGGCTATTTTGCATAAAGCCAATTTTTCCGAGCTTATTGAACTCCAAACATTATCTTCTTTTTAGATTGTTATAATAACCCGCAAATTAGATAGGGGCCTAGACATTCGTGGCATGAAAACCACTGTCTCATTCTACCCTTGTTCACCCATCAAGTTTTAGTTTTGAAGTTGGAATGGTGGAATCCTCCGTTGACGTTCGCGATCAGCTGCTCAAATTGTCCGTACCGGGGACACGGCTAAGTACTTAGTTTTACACTTTGCAGAGGTTGTGCACGTTCACCATTGTACACATTCAACCCAAACTATCATTTACACACTTATAGTGATAAGGTAAAGGAGAAGAATGAGACAAGATCTTTCAGAAGCATTTTCCCTCCCACTCTGGCTTGACCCGTTCCACCTAACACCTTCTACATCTGCTTGTCAAGCCGGAGAGGGTCCACGCAACATAGTTGATCAAGCCAGAGCCCATTGGCAATGGCTGCACTAGAAGCAATCGTCACTCGGAGTTCTTCAGATTCCTTTGTTCCCTGGGTGGCTATCCACAAGTGCACTCTCAGGTGAAAACCACCATGCTCATTGCCCCAAGTATAGTAGAAACTACCTTAGGCGAAGACCACCACAAGCACAACCCTGAGTAGCCACTCAACATAAACCATTCAACCAATCCACCCAGGTTATTCATTAACTTAGAGGATGTGTACTCTCAGGTGAAAACCACCATGCTCACGGCCCTAAGTAGAATAGAAATTCATCCTAGGCGACGACAACCACGAGCACAGCCCTGAGTAGTCACTTAACATTTTGTAAAACTTTTCATCCATTGCATAGCATCAATAATTCTTACTAAGTATTGCATAGGAGCCTAGACACAGGAATAAGAAATTTCTACACAGGTTTAGCATAGCAATACTATCCTACACATGCTTATATAAAAATACACTAAGTAATGCATATAGAAAATAATAGGAAGTTTATGAGGTGTGCCACTTGCCTTTGAATGTTGTCGTTGTTCACAAACTCTTTTCAACGATACTCGGAACTCTCCGTTCAGTCTAAACAATATAAACAAACAACAATAAAACAATCATAAAACAAAACAACACAACACATACAAACAAGTTTCTTAAACTTCTAAGGAAAACATGTCATGCATGAAATGCAAATTATTTCTAAGGACTAGAGATGCATGTCATGCCATAAAAATCTTTTAAGTTAATGCAAGGCAAAATAGGCTGGTCAAAATGACTAAGGACTAAAGTCATAAGTTGAATAAAATACTTTGTTTTATATCATCTTGAATAAGCACTATAATGGCTTAGTCTTGATGTGTAGAAATATTTAGAGAAAATACTTAGTCATTTCTTCAAGGTGATCAACAATTATTATCAACTCTTTGTAAATTGGATATTCACTATAGTGAGAGAGACAGACACCCGGCCAGCCACTTAAATTGTGGAACAGGTCTCATGTACGTGGACATGTAAGGTTAGTCTCCAGGCCGCTTCATCTCACTATGCCGCTAGGATCCAACAAACTTCAAAGATGATAACAACAAGATCAAAAATTGTTTAAGTCTGAGATGGAGAACAAGATTAGGAAAGAGGGAAAAGATAGAAAGAAAACTGTAGTTGGTCTTCCAGGCTTCATCTCCAGACTTATAACTTTCTCCTTGGTGATGTCTTGAGTGAATTTTTTTAGACTTGATAAATCTTCAGACTTGATGATTCTTGTATCACCGAGGCTGGTCTTGGAATTAACTTAGTCTTCATGAAGTCCTAGAGAAAAAGGGAGAAATGAAAGAAAGAGGAAGCAAGACTTAGAAAATATTGCTGGTTGGTCTTCATGAACTTCTTCTTGATTTTCTGCTAAGTGCTTCTACTCCTTGAAGATACTTCTGAAGTTTTGTTTTCTTGGCTAAGTCCTTCATTGGCCTTCTAGCTCCAGGTTGAAAATCCTAAGTGTATAACACTTTACCAAAGTGCTAAGTTGAAAATGATCCTAACTTAGAGAAAATGGGGAGAAGTTTTCTTATGGGAACTATAACTACAAAATAAAATATGCTATGCATGAAATGCAATTTTAAATTACAAGAAACATAATACTAATTTTTGTGATATTTATAAAGTATGCATAAAATTATAATTGCAATTCATTTAGTTTTTAATTTTGCAAAATATAATAAAAGGGTTAAATATAATATTAGAGTTTTATGTGATTAAATTTTTATAACAAAATTTTGTAATTAGTATTAATAGACAGAGGGGATTTAAATAAATTTATAGCAATTGAATCTATTCAAAAATAATGTTTATGTTAAAAGTTATGTTAAAAATATTCAAACTATTCAATTTAAATATATAACTATGAATTCATTCAAATAGTACTCAATATTATTTTATAACAGAGGCATTATATTAAAATATTTTAAAGTTTCTGAAACAATTTTATTTGCAATTTTTGGAATTATAGATTCAAAGTAATGACAAAAATACTCAAATCCTCCATTTGAAATTTGAATATTTTAAACTAAGTCAAATTTGAATTCTAACGGGACTAAAATATTCTACATGTCAAGGGCTTTCCAAATATATAAAATTTGTCTAATTTGTATAAGTGGTTCAAAAGTTATAACAAATCTAAGTGGCAGGGGCATTTCTGCAAAACTGCCATTTAAACTAATTAAAAGAAATCAATTTCCACGTCAGCGCTGACTGGGTTGCTGACATGGTGCTGACTGTACCGCTGACGTGGTTAAGTCACTGGATCTGGGCTGTTGGATTTAGATCTGAGGGTTCAGATCTGAAGATACCTGTTCGTGAAGAACTTCTAATCTCGTTCGTAGGAGACGAATCGGATGGCCACAATCACGTTGACTTGAAGCAGGCGGCGCATCCCGCCGGAGTTGGGAGGGACGACGGCGCCGGCGCCCGGTCACGGACGGATTCGTCGACACGGTGGTTTGCCGAACATGGGGAGGGCGGCTTCCGACTCAGCGATTCAATACTAGAAGAATGGCGGCGACGGCCAGATCCTCCTCTTCCCGGAACACCATGGACGAGAAGATGGAGGCTCGGCGGCTCCGATGACTCGGTCCGAGCACGGACTCAAAGTTCGGCTGCAGAAAAAATTGCCCAAATCAATAGGGGAAACACGTGAAGGGTAGAGAGGGAGGTTTGCGAGCAAAGGGACCGGCGATGACCTTTGGTCGTGTCTGAACCGAAGCAAAACGGCGGTGGCAGCGTGCGGACTCCGACGAGCAATTCCCACGGCCTGGCGGCGCAAATAGATTAGGGGGCAAGAGGGGAAAGAAGGAGGAGGTCCGGGACTACTTAAGGGCGGCGATTTCCGATTATTTCTCTTCAATTTGGATCCGCAATCGAAGGAGGAAACAACGACGGGAATTTCGGCCAGAGGTTGACGATGATGACGTCAGCAATGACGTCATCCAGATAATTCCCTTTTCTGTTTTTATTTATTTAATTCATATCTTCTGATTTATTTTCCCAAATGTGGTCAAACAAATTTCAAAAAATTTGTAATATTCATATCTATGTTTTAAACCATTAGTGGGCATGTTTTGAAAACTGTTAAAAATAATATTTTGAATTATTCATAAAATGCAATTTTGTCCATTTAGGTCAACTTTGAAACTAGTAATTTAAAATTCATTTTGGGTTAAATAAAATTTATGAAATTACCCACATTCAAATATGTGTGAATTAAAGTTATTTAAGCTCATTTTCAAATACTAAATTCATTTTTGGCTTTAGTATAATATTAAATAGTATAACACAACTATATAAAAATGAAAAGGGAAATATAATGTATTCATTTTTAATTTAAAATATTTGTGTACCATTATATTTTATATGAAGATAAATCATATGAAAACTTCATAACAACTTTGGAAAAGATTTTAGATTTAATTCATTTCTTATATAGAAAATATATTCATGAAAATCATTTTATTTAGTTTTAAGGTTATGAACTATAGGCCTGTAATTTATAAAACTATGTTTTGAACTCAGGTGAAAGATTGAAACCAATTTGCAAGTATACCATGTTTTAAATAGTTGTAATATTATTTTAATTTATGATTAGCTATGGCTAAGTGGTTGAAATCAAATACTTACAAAGAAACTTTTTGTTACAAGGAAATGGTTTGAAGGTTGGTAGATCATTTGTCAAATTATATATTGAGGTTTAAGAAATACAATGGATATTATAATGTTTAACTTGAAACAACTTTTGAAAATAATGATTATTTGAGATGTTGAATATATTAAGCTTTTTCAATATGCCTGAAGTCTTTTATAGTTTGTTTTCTTGTGCATTTTAATGTTTTATTTTAATCAAAACAAAAGTTTTAAATTTTTTTGATTTTTAAACATTATAAAATGTTGGGATGTTACACACAGCTAAGGATCAACTGAGGTACTCTCAAGTAGTTGGTTCTCTCATGAACCTAGCTAGCGCGACAAGGCCTCACATCATGTTTGATGTTTGCAAACTTAGCCGGTTTGCTTCCAATCTGGGTGATGTGCATTGGCATGTTGTTGAAAGAATTATGCGCTATTTGAAAGGTACTGAGAACTACGGACTTCACTATTACAAGGAAATTCCCTTCAAGTGATGCAAATTGGATCTCTGATGCTGATAAGATGAAAACCACAACAGGGTATGTGTTTACCCATGGAGGTGGTGCTGTTTCCTGGAAGTCTTGCAAGCAAACGATCCTGACGAGATCGACAATGGAAGCAGAATGAACAGCATTGGACACATCTTGGACATATCTGGTGCTGAAGCAGGATGGCTTCGAGATATTTTGATGGACTTGCCAGTGGTTGAAAAGCCAGTTCCGGCTATCCTGATGAACTGTGATAACCAAATAGTGATTGTAAAGGTTAAGAGTTCAAAGGACAACATGCAGTCCAACAAACACATAAGAATGAGATTAAAATATGTCAGACATTTAAAAAACTCAGGAGTTATAGCGTTGAATTATATCCAGTCAGTTAAGAATCTGGCAGATCCATTTACTAAATGGCTATCACGTGTTGTGATAGAAAATGCATCGAGCGAGATGGGTATGAAACCCACACGAGCTGCCATGGTAGTAACCCAACCTATGTGATCGGAGATCCCGTGAAGTAGGACCTGGGAAAACAAGCTATTGGTTAACTGAAGAGATTAAAACCTTTAATAACCCACTCCGTTGGAGATACAATACTCTCGGAAACTGTATGGCATGTTGACATATGTCTTAATGTGTTCCAAAGCTTTGCATAAGCAAGACGCGCTATCCTACAGAGTGATCTTTGGAGAAACACACCTATATGAACTTGATTGCTGGTCACACTCTATGAGATTAGGGTGATCTCTAGTGATTAGGTCAGGAGTGACTAATATGCTCGACCCGAGGGGTCAGCCTTCGGCAACCTAGTACTGGTAAAACAGTTAGTGAAACTATCGTACGCCAAACTAAGAATTCAAGACCTTGTACATTGCCAGTTGTGAAGGAGTGTACCTGATTGCTCTAGATAGAGTTCAATCTTAACAGGTCTCTACTGAAAATACTGATATATCAAAATAGTGTTTGGAACGGATGCCAGAGATCATGTACTTTTGAGTCTGGTGAGGATTGCTGAAATATTGTCCAAATATTGAGTGGGCCTTTGGCCCATTTAGCAATTAGAAAAATCTCTAAATCCCATGTTGTCGTCATGGCAAGTGGTGGGATTTTAGTCCCATACTGCTAGTTGAGTGAGATGTGCATCAGCTTATATACTGAGTCATTCTACTACTAGTTTGAGTTGGTATGAGGTATGAGGAGAATGACTGTGTACCACATGCGCGCTCCTCCTCCTCCGCCGCTCGCCATGCCTCGACTCGTCACGACACGTCACGACGTGCCGCAGGTTGCGAGAATCTCGCTGAGCCGATGTGTTCTTTTTGTCATGCAGGAATAAAAAGTCAACGGCACGAAACGTTTTGTGTTAATGAGATTGATTGTTAGCTGAAACGTTTTGTATGTTTTTAGTCTTAATGACAATTCACTACGGGTGTTTCGGCTGGATGTTTGTCTCCTGCGTCTGTGCCTATGTTAGCGAGAGGTCGCTCCTTTCCGTCTAGACACAACACACAAAATAGACAGAAGAACTCATCTGCCTACAGTCGCCACTGCCGTTCCTCCCAATCGGTTGCTGCCATCGTTGATCCCATCCGTCCGTCGCGTACACGCTTGACGGAGAGCAGGCCTCGGAAATCCCGCCTCTCCGTTTCCTGTACGTGAGAGGGGCGATTAGGTTTTTGGGGAGCGTCGCGACTGCTCGTCAATCTTCATCCACTACGTCGGCTATTTCACCTACTTCCTCTATGTCTACCGCATCGCCTTCATCGTCATCATGGGCACCAACGCCGAGATCGAGAAAGGTTGCTGCTGAGAAGAGGATCGCCGACGAAGCTGCTTCTGTTTCGGCCAATTGGCCAACGGCCAGATATAATATGTTTATAACTCTTCTAGTTATTTAATTATTTATTGTACTAGCGATTTGTGTAGATGTATCTACTGTATGTGTAGTATACGATTACACGACTTAGTTTCAGTATGTTATTAGCACCATATACGTCATGATTTTAGTTAATATTCGGATTAATATAATCAGAAAATTGCTTATATACTCAACCAACGGCAAGTTAAAATAACGTGTGATGCTGACAGAAGCCGACGTTACGTGCTGATCTCAGTACCAAAAGCCCCACGGTTTCAGCTTACAACTATTGCATGTGGAATGTTAGCAAGATAAATGATAATCCATGACAATTAGCGTCCAATTGCAGATTGCTCTTAGGTTGAACATGAGAAGAACTCGCTGTAGTAGTCTGATTTGGTGTAGACGTTTCATATATCTAACTTTTTTTTTAATTCTGTAGCCTTTTCTCATACGATGAATAATGGAATAATTAAACAAGAGCAAAAACGCCAGCGGCCGGCTTCATACCTAGTCGATCGGAGTCGGACGGCCGGATTGTCAAACGCCGTCTGTCGTCGTCACCTACAGCGCAGATTGCGTCGGTAGGGTTGGAGTTCGCCTGTTCGTGTGCGTTGAGAAGTTCACCTGTATGGGGACCTGTCTACACAGTGCCCGGGCATGATTTTACCTTACGTGGTGCCCCTCCTCAGAATGGAAAGTGAAAATTAGTAGCAAGCAACCAGTCCCGCACACGTTCCAAAAATAGAAAAGTCATGTCTCCACGTTCAATCACCCCCTGTCCCTTGCGGACCCCACTCCCCACACGCTGTTGTTTTCATGCTCCGCCGTTGCGCAAGTTCGTGACCGGAAAAATAATGTGTCTTTACGAGAGAAAAAATGTCCACAAGGACCACAATCGAAGTCCGTAAAATCTTCAGAAAAAAGAACATGTAAATGTATAACTTTCTATTTCTTTTTCTGTAAAATACAGCTTGAGGCTTCCATCATTCGATACTGTACAAATTACAAATAGAACTTTAATCCTCACCTCCAGTAAATAAAAAAAAGCTACTGAAGTTGTTCTATCGTTCTACTTCTAGATGAGAATTTTAACAGACAAAAGAATTAATTTACAAGTTTCACAAGAAAATTATTCTCACATCGAATCACAGAAGTTACATCTATTGAGCGGAATTGTTTTCGAAAGTGTCAACAAGGAACTGAAATATGCAAAGTCAAGAAATTACATCCACAATCAAAATTATTTCAAAGTTCCATAAAAGACACAAAATGTTACATCGAGCAGAAATAATTACATCTAAAGACTAGAATTGTTCTAGAAGTTTCTTAGGGAGCATTAACACACAAATTTACATCCCCATCCACATCTTCATCCAGTTGGGGAGCCGGAAAAGCAATCAACGGAACTACAAAGACAGCCGACAACCGTTACTGTTGCTATTAGAAGTTTAGAATAGCAGCAAACCACCAAAGTAAATCAAAGCACACCGACAGAATTATTAGATCCCTCAAACTCCTCGAAAAACAAGTAAGATTTTTTTTTTGATATGCACATGAAAAAGCACATCAAACTGGAAAATTCGATCGCCCCAACATCTGGATGTAGGTTACTACTTGGATCGTGTTCCGTGAGCACCCTTTATGGTTAAATATCTCCATCTACACCGTCAGGAGCTGACGCCCCAAACATGACATCATGGACTACACAAACTTTTCAGTACAAACCAGACTACATGTTGGGTATGTATCTAGATGGTTGTGCATATTGAAAACCTACAGTCGACAGCAGTTTTGTTTGGAAAAAAATGCCAAAAAATACTTGAAAACTACCATGAAAATAGTCTGGACTAAATTCAATGGTGTTTCTATAGTTAGGGGCTTACTGTGTCAAAAAATGATGGTGTTATTCTCCGTTGTTCTTAGACTTTATACTCCATCATATGCAATCTTGGCCAATAAGGATGGAAAACTTGCATTAGGATGATATGTTATTTGCAGAACAAAAAGCTACAAGAAAATATAATGACCAAGAAGAAAATGTACATCTCATGCTACAAATAACATAGAACTTCAGTACTTAGTACCATGTAGATGAGTCTGTTTTGATCAGTACTTAGAACTTCAGTACTTCATACAGAAATTTTCATGGAAACTTACGTAACAAGCATCCCACTGAATATAGTAATTCGACAATGCTTAGTTGGGTGTATTATTGAAAATTGAGCTACAACCAAGTATTTGAGCAGAGATGAGCGCACTCGGTAAGATGTGACCGGTGCGCACACATGAAATATATTTTGCTCTCCATCTATGCAAACTTACATATGTGGCCATAAGGATGAAAAATGGTAGTGTGGCTACTTTTTTTTATATTACGGTACCACACCAAAGTTACATGATTGCATCCCAAGTATTATTCAAATAAAAAGTTGTATCCCGGTTGGAAAAGAAACAAACAACAAACTATTGCACCTGGATCCTTCCATGAGTCTATATGTAAGAAAAATATAAGGATTACATCTAGTACCAGAAGTTACAACCACATGGCGAAGCAACATCTAACCTTCCCTGAGGTTGTTGGAGTGAAGGAGACGCATCCCACCAGCTCAACTGTGCCAATTTGGACCACCAGCACCGGACGAAAATACTCAAGGCCCTCCCCCCTACTCGTCAAGCGATCGAGCATCAGATCCAAAATCTATAAGCATACGGAAAAAGGTTCCGCCTAGAAATTTGAGGAGAAACTGCACCTACTACCAAACTGAAATGAAGTTGATCCAAGCAATGGAAGTACACAATCAAAAAACTATATGCTATCTGCCATGCTATATGATGAATTTGTGTAACTAAATCATGTTATGAACACAAAAATTAGGCAAATCTTCATTATGTACCATGCAGAGCACATATTACAAATAAAAATAATGATAGACCATGTAAAACATAAATGGAACGATAACACCAATACATCATCCTAAGCTAGTATTGCAACCGGTCTGGCATGTAACTAAAGTAAAACAACTACATCACAGATTACAAATAAAAATCATGCCAACTCAGGAAAAGCACATTATCCTGACAAGTATTGCAGCCAATCAACCATAATGGGATGTAAAATTAAGTAACGAACTACTCCTACATCACAGAAAAAAGACTAAAAATCGTGCCAGCCCACTTTAAACAAAAATACATCCATATCCCCAAAATTTGCATCTAAACTATATCCAGTTACATGAAAATTACATCCGGCTGAGAGAAAACGACATTTATATGTGCAGTCCCCTGCAAACTTTAAATCCAAACTATATCTTGCTACAACGAAAACTACATCATGTTGACATAAAACCACAGTTATATGACCCACATTTCACACCTTATGAAGCAAAAACATTCAGAAAAAACTGTTTTCTAATCACACAAAATTTGAAAAAACTGCATCATCAATAGTTTGTGTTATACAGCACATACATGTAACAGACCTTACAAATTTGAACCAAACTACATTAAACTGCACACATAAATCCCGCTGTCCAATCTAAACAAGCACTGAACTATGAACAGACATTGAGCAAACAAATAGAACATATCAGCCATGCTCTACAGTGTAAATCAGATATACCAAATGCAAACGAAGCACATTCATCATTTACAGTATGCAACACATCTACCAGATGCAAATCAAAGCAAAAAAGAAACAAAGAGAAAGACATGGTGTACACACCAATTTTACACGACGAGCACATCTGAGAAGATAATGGACTGCTTCCAACCGAATCCTTGGAAGTTGACGTGCAGGAAGGGCTCCGGGCAGAGATCACACATCGTTTAGCTTTATCGGAGTTGGGGAAGACCTTGAGGAGGCCCCCGTAGAAGGAGGCCCTTGGAGGCGGAGCCGGAGGTTGCGCACGCCGGCGCCATCGGGGACCGGAGTGAAGAGGAACATGAGGGCGCGAAGTTGGCCGGGGGGCGCCGCCGTAGCGGGCGCGGGCGCTGGCGCAGGTTTAGTCTAGGGCCTGTCGGCAGCCATCCATGGTCGGCGAGATCTGTGTGGGAGAGACGATAGCCTTGCGGGAGTAAGAAGAAAGTGAGATCGGGAGTATGGAAGATTCTCGTCGCATCCCTACCCTGAGAAGCCGCTTGATCATGATCGGACGCGCGAGAGATGCATGCTTTCCTATGGTCTGCTGTTTCCCCGTTTTTAGTTCCCGAAGTCATGGTTGAGACATCACGAAGCAACAATCCACCCATCTTGATATTTACATAGAAGCATGGCAGAAAGCATATTTTGATTACAGCCAGTTGAATCAACACTAAAAAAATTCGGATGCACTGAAAAAGTTATAATGACCATTTTTTGACACTAAACAACTGAAAAAATGCATATGCACAGCCACACACCATGGCTAATGGGATATCGTCGTTGTTTTATAAAAATCATAACCCCCTGGAATATTCCATGATCCTATGAGTACTTCTCAAATGTCTGACAAAAATTCGATAAAAGATATATTCATGATGGTTGTTGAGTTTGGAAAACCTCTTACTTGATGCAATCACATGACATAGTTACACATATGCACAACTATACTATAGCTGTATCCACAAATACATGTTAGTTTGGTAAAAAAAATACATACTACCATCCAGATACAGGCAGAACTGAACACAAAGATATGAAAGTTCATACGCACATGTTTGTGGCCCCTGAACCATAAATTGATAGAAAATGTACGTTGAGCCATAATTGGATTTGGTGTGTGTGTTATAATACGTTTATGGCTTCCTACCCATCAAAATGATAGAAAAAACCATGTACTACATGTTTGTGGCCGTTTAGCCATCAATTGTAATCTAGCTGAGTTTTATCGGTCTGTGTCATACCCACGCTGTTTCTCTGGTCTGTGCCCAGGTTTGCTCGTATATCGATCAAACGCTCGTTTCCCTCTGGTCAACCTCCTTTGACCCATACTTGGCCTGACTGGTGGGGTCGGCCTATCACGGCTCGGCTGGAATTTCCGTGGCTCGGCTAGTGTGCGGCTCGGTTGGGATTTGCTTTTCGAATTGGACCGTTGGTAGGTTTGAATCATCGTCTTCCCCCCACCCCACCCCTCCACCCCCAAATCCCGATCGGACACGCCGCCCCGCGCCTTACCACCGCCGCCCTAGCTCCGACCCGTCCGCCGGTGGTGCACTGAACCTCCGCTTGGAAGACGTGTCCATGGCGGCAGTTCCAGGCCCCGCCGTTCCGCCCGTTCCGCCTTTTGAAGGCGAGGACTAGTGAAATCAGATTCAGATAACACTTGGATGGGGAAGTAAGTACATAATTTGTCGATTAGTCTATCGATTGTCTCGATTTCGTGATATAGGTAGTTGAATACGGCTTCAATTTGACCTTTATCGCCATGAATTTTGTTCAATAGGATGAATCTGAATACCGCTTTTCGCTTGTTAGTCGAATTTGCCAGTCGCTGGGAGGACGATCACGAGTTAGGCGATCTTTTTTTGTATCAGTTGGTGGTAGAAAAGTCTTTTTATCTGAAGGATTTGCTTAATGCTATTTGTGCCATGTACAGCTGGCGGGCAGTTGATACTTTTGTTCTCAAATACTGGTCAATTGTGAAGGCCAGTTTCATCCCACTGGCCGATGACACTGCAATTGGATACTTATTTGCTCAGAGCGCGACCGAGCGACTCGGTAAAATTAGGATTGAGGTGGTTCGGAAACTACTTGTACATGAATTTCGATAGAATTCAACGGGAAAGGGGGTAGCTGCTAATGCAAACCTTCCACCGTTAACTCGTAGACAGCCCAGTAGCAGTAAAAGTCAGCTCTCCACTAGTAGTGCTAGTCAGCCCACAGCAGATGTTGAAGATGATATGTGTTCAGACGATGAAGTGCACGACGATCGTGTGCCGCGGAACGACGAAGAAGATGAGAAGATTTTTCCTCGGTTTATGGATAAATTGGGCCATAGGGCCCCTGCCGCTATGCTTGTACAAGATAGTCCTGAAGAGGAGGAGGAGAACGCTGACATGATGATTGCAGATGAATACGATGGCGATGACAGGCCAGAGCTTGAATGGGATAGGAATGCTCCTACGCTTGTTGCAGGGACAAGATTCAAAAATATGGATGAACTTCGGTTAAAAGTTACAATGTCCTGTCTCCTCAGCAACAATACTTTCGACATTGAGAAGAGTCAGAAAGACAGGTATACGATTCACTGCCATGATGAGAGGTGCAAATGGAAGTTGCATGCCGTTCGTGCGCCAAAGAAGATTCGTGTCAAACATGATGCGAAAAACATGGTAGAGATAAAGTATAACAAGTATGGGCACAGTTGTGCCCCTAAGGTGGCCTGGCATAAAGAACACTGATACGTCTCCAACGTATCTATAATTTATTATGTTCCATGCTATGTTATATCATGTTATTACATGTTTTATATGCATTTTATATAGTTTTATACATTTTCTGGGACTAACCTATTAAAAAGATGCCAAAGTGCCAGGTCCCTGTTTTCAGCTGTTTTTGGTTTCAGAAAAGTACTTAAGGAAATATTCTCGAAATTCGAAAAGGAACATCCTGGAATTATTTTTGGAAAATGAAGGTTCCAGAAGACCGAGTACGCGCGGCAGGCTTCTGAGCCGCGCGAGTACGTGGTGACGTGGCCTCGGGCCTCCACCGACCTCGCCCTTTCGCCTATAAGTACCCCCCCCCCCCCCCCCAAACCTAAAAATCGCACGTTGTTCATTATTTCCTCCACGGGTCCCGAGCGCCCCTGCCATCGAAGACAAGATTCCGGGGACATAAGTCTCTGTTCCGGCACCCTGCCGGGACGGGGAATTGCCCCCGGAGCCATCTCCATCGACTGCACCGCCATCTCCATCACCGTTGCTGACTCCTACGATGAGGAGTGAGTAGTTCTCCCCCGGGGCTGTGGGATCTACGGTAGCCATGTGGTTTATCTCTCTCTACCATGATGTGATCTTTTATGTGATCATGAGCTTTGTAATCTAGTTGAATATGTGATGCTACTCGTTATCTATTATGCACTCTAGAGGTTACTTTAATATGAACTACGGGGTTATTCACGGTTGGAATGGTGACAGTGTGTGCACCGTGTGTGACTCCTTTATGACATTGTTGGTGTTAGTTTACTCTGACTTTGAAGGTGCTCTTAGACAATGAATGGTGTTCGTTATCCAATATGAGAGTGTTTGGGAGTAGTGTTTATTTATTTAACTTTGATGTACATTGTTGAGAATGTCCACTGGTGAAAGTAGGATCCCTACGCCTTGTTTCTAAGCATTAAAACACCGTTTCCAACAAGTTATGCTACATGTTTGCTTGCTGCCATTTTTTTTACAGATTGCAATTACTAATTATAATCATCATATTACTTGTATTTCACTATCACTTTGCATAACTAGTGCACTTATACATCTGACAAGTGTATTGGGTGTGTTGGTGACACAAAAAACTTCTCGTATCTTAATTGCAGGGTTGCTTGAGAGGGTTATCTTTGACCTCTACCTCCCTGAGTTTGATATACCTTGGGTGATCCACTTAAGGGAAACTTGCTGCCGTTCTACAAACCTCTGCTCTTGGAGGCCCAACACTGTCTACAAGAATAGAAGCATGCGTAGACATCAAGCTATTTTCTGGCGTCGTTGCCGGGCAGGTGAGCGCTTGAAGGTATCTCCTTTAGATTCTGCAGTTACTACTTTTTGTTTCTTTTTTTTATTTTCACTAGTTAGGCTAATGGAAAATAACAAAAAATATTAGAGATCTCCATGAAATTTATATTGCATTAGGACATTATACTTTTGAAGAGAAAATTTAAAGACCTATGGAAGTTTGTTTACATAATAGTGGTAGTAACGTTATTAGTATAAATTCTTTGGACACTATTATTGCGAAGGCTGTGGAAAAGCCTATGCTTGGGGGAGCTAGTTTAAACAAAAATAATATTTTTTGCTCCTCAGCTTTGGAGGAATTATTTAGACTTGATAATATTTTACCTCTAGTATGTGTTGTGATATTCTAAAGCCACCTAGAGAAATAGTGCCATTTAAACTACCTATGAAAATTATTGAACGTGTTATGAATAACCGCTATGTAGGGGATGGAACTGTCCATCCTGATGATCATTTGCTATTTTTACATGAATTATGCGAGTTGTTCAAGTGTGCAGATATTTCAATGGACAAAGTTAAGAAGAAATTATTTTCTATATCACTTGGTGGAAGAGTTGTGAGTTAGTATAAATTGGTGAAGGATAGGCACTCTCTTGGATGGGAGGAGGTTGTATCTCTCTTTTATTCTAAATTTCCCTTCAAGTGAGATTCACCAAGATCGTAATTCTATATTTAATTTCTGGCCTCTTGAAGCAGAAAGCATTGCTCAAGCTCGGGGAAGGTTGAAAACATTAATACTCAACAATGTCCTAACCGTGAGCTTCCTGATAATATAATTGTTAATAATTTTTATGCAAGACTTTCGGGACCATGCTCAAACTTCTGATAATACTATTTCTTATAACCATGTTAATTTTTGTGGAATGCATAGACCTTGTGGAATTAATCAAATTAAAGATGAATATTGTATCCATCATAGGAATGAAAATAATAGAGGTTGGTATAAAGTTTTAAGAGATCTTGATAAAACGATTTGTGCCACCTATCCTTTTATTTGTGAACTCTGCTATGAAAAGGGTCTTTTCGAATTTCAATGCTCAGGTTCTCATAAAGATATTGCAGGACACTATAGTGATAACATGATCACCCCTAATCAACATGATGAACTTATATTATTTTTGGGGTGTGAAGAGATATCAAGAAAAACTTCTTTTTTTAAATATGAGTGATATTGATATGAATGATTTGTTGCATGGATGTTATCTCTATTGTGTTAATAATTGCCATGCTAATACCAACATACAAAATATTATAAAGGATGAGACTTCACCAAAGTATGACAGGACTAATCTGTGTTTTTATCTTATTAATGAAAGAGAGGGATTCTCCCAAGTTTCTTCCATTGTCTCTAATAGTAAACCAGGTTATGTGGAGAAGCTTCCTTTCAAGCCTCCCCCTCCAAATAAGGAAAAGAAGAAGAAAAATGGAAAGTTGAAGAAGAAGAGGAGTAAAAGGAGAGAGAAAACAACATCTTCTCACGAACTTGTTGCTCCTGTTACAATTAATACTTATAATTATGAATTCGATGATCTTGAACTTGATGATGTACCTATGCCTGCTATTTATATTTGTGATCATGATTGGGAAAAGCACAACTCTTTTGATATTGAAGATATCTGGGATAATAATTCTGAAAATGATGATGTTAATAAATGCTGCACTATTAATACTATCCATGTTCCTTCCCATGATGATATAGAGAGCTCTGAGCTCGGGGATGAGGTGCTTGAAAATCCTTTTGCTATTAATGATTATATATTTGATACATATCCTTCTAGTAAAAATGATGACATGTTTGCAAATGAACACTCTTTAGAGGATAATTATTCTATTGCTTATGATGATACTATGCCTCCGGTCTTTGATAATTATAAATAATACTATGACATGGGTTATAATTACAATTACCCTTTTGAAACTTGTCAGAATTACAGAGGAATCACTGAAACCAATCCTTTTAATATACAACTTGTCTATCATGTTCAAGTTCTTTATGATGATCCTACTCCCTTTGTCATTAATGAGAGGACTTTTCTTATGAGGGAGGTAATGATACTTTTATGCATATGGATCATGATAAGAATGTTTCATGTGATGGTTATAGTGTAGATTTTATCTATGATGCTACTGAAAGTTATTATGAGAGAGGAAAACACGGTTGTCAAAGTTTTCAAGTTACTAAAACACCTCTCTTTAAGTTGGAAGTTTTGAAGTTCCATTTGTTTTATCTTTATGTGGTAGTTGCTTTATGTTTCAATAATTTATTCTATTAGAAGATTCCTTTACATAGGAAGTGGGTTAGACTTAAATGTGTTTGATGTTTACCTCTTGATGATCTCCTATATTTTTCAACTCTCATTTTTATGAGAGCATCATATGAATCTATGTGCCTAGCTGAAAGGCGTTAAAGAAAAGCGCTTATGGGAGACAACCTACTTTGATTTCCTGTTATTTTATTCTTCTTGTGTCAAGGACTTGTCCTACCTCTGTAGCAATTCCTTTGTATCTTTATTTTATTGTATTGTTGTGTCAAGTTAAGCCTCTAGTTGAAAGTTGATGCTAAATTTGGATTCCTGCACAGAAACAGTTTTTTGCTGTCCACGTTAAATTCATAACTCTTCATAGAAACATCAGAAAACTCTGCCCTTTTTGTGGGTAATCCTCAGATATATATGCAACTTTCATTCGTCTTTACGGATTGTTCTGTTTTTGACAGATTTTGCCATTTATTTTGCAATGCCTCTTTTGCTATTTTCATTGGATCTTTTTACCCTATTAAGTATCGTTGGTGTAGCTAATGTCCAGTAGCATTGGTGCTAATTGTGTTCCTATATAATATCATAATTTTTTGTGCACTAACCATCTAATGAAGTTTACTCTAAGTTTGGTGTGGAGGAAGTTTTCAAGGATCAAGAGAGAAGGATGATATAATGTGATCAAGAGGATAGTAACGCTAAAGCATGGGGATGCCCCAGTGGTTCACCGCCAATATATTTCAAGAAGACTCAAGCGTCAAAGCTTGGGGATGCCCAAGGCACCCCCTTCTTCATCGACAAACTATCAGGTCCTTTCTAGTGAAACTATATTTTAATTTCGTCACATCTTATGTGCTTTTCTTGAAGCGTCTGTTTGTTTTTCTTTTTGTTATTTTCATTCTCTGAATAAAACGGATCCTAGAATTTTTTTTGTGTGTGAGAGATACACGCTCCGTTTTTTTATGAATACTCGTATTTTTCACTTATATTCGTTGAGTATTCTTTTCATTTTATTGTTTGCTTTCTAGCTCTTTTTTTCACGCATCTCTTGCTAGAGTTGTTAGCTTTATTATATCATACTCTCATATCTCATTGTTTAATTACTTGGATAGTTAATCTTTTAAATAAGTTGATTGGTGTTTGGTTGAGAACAAAAAATGCTAAATGTGTTAGATGGTATAACTAAATGATATTAAATCTTGTAGATCATTAAATAGTGTCACTTGAATCATTAATGTTGTTTTGATATATTAATTTTCTTAATGGTAAACATGATGGTCTAGTAAAATGGAATGATTAGTGGTTGGTCTAGAAAAACTTGAAGTTGTGCCACACTTAAATTTCCAGTTGATTGCATAATGGTATATGACTTATATTTGCCTAAAGCAACCGTAATGACTTTATGTTATGCGCTACGGTCGGGGAAGCCAACGGTGACTTTGTCAATCGCCACGGTCCCTCTAGGATTAATTTTCATTATGCCTTGCATGATCATATTTTTATTTGGAATCTTTTTAAGTGTGAGTTCTAAAACTGCGGTTTTCATGGCATTTCCACCACCATATTGCTAGCCTCTTCGATACTTTGCATTGCCCTTTCTCACATTGAGAGTTGGCGCATTTTTCGCGGGTACATTCAAACTCGTGGGAGATCTTGATCTTGTTCTCCTACACATAAGCCAAATATCTTCCTCAAAACATCCACCATACCTACCTACTACAGCATTCATAGCTGTTCCGAGATATATTGCCATGCAACATCCATCTTACATTACATGACTTGTTGTCATTGATTACTTATATATTGCTTTGCGTGATTCTATAAAGCTGAAGTGTGGTTTTACCCATGTTATGCTAGATCATTGCAAATCTGCTACAATGGCAGAGGCACCGTTGTCATATGCATTTTATGGCAGTTCATATTAGTTACTTGTATCATCAGTATGTTGTCATATCATCATTAGTGTGTTGTCATATATCATATATCATATTAGGATGCTTGCCCCTAAAAGTAAAAAGAGCCATGGAGGCCATCAAAAAGAGAAACAAAAAAGAAAAAAAATAGAAAAAAAGAGAAAAAGAAAAAAGAAAAAAAGAAAGAAAGAAATAAAAAAGGGGGCAGCATTACTATTCTTTATCACACACTTGTGCTCATGTTATAGCACCATATCATTTATAGTCATCACTTGTGCTCATGTTATAGCACCATATCGTTTATGATCATCATTTGTGCTCATGTTTAGCACTTGTACTGCATATGAGAGAGTTTTCATATCTTAGTTGCATAACTATGTGGGGAACTTTATACTATAGAACTTGGCTTGTATATTCCAATGACGAGCCTCCTCAAAAGTGCTCTAGGTCTTCGTGATCAAGCAATTTGGATGCACCCCCACTAGTTCCATTGGAGAGCTTTCATATACCTATAGCTCTATGTGCATCCGTTGTGTGGCAATCACTACTCCTTGCATAGCTTCGATTGTAAGACTTTCTCTTGTATAATGATCACTTGCAGCTTTGTGAGCCTTCCCTCCGTTGGCCTTCGAGACCTCCATTAAGATTCTCTTAGCCAAAACATCCTGGTGACAGGAACCAACGTTGAACGCTTGCTTGTTTCTTTTGAACAAATAAAGTATTGATCTTCTACATTCATATTGATATTGCTTGACTTGATCCTTTCCTTAAGTTGTCATGTTTGTTGGAAGCATTAGATGATTATATTGTTGTGCTTGAAGCTTAAGTCATCTTTAATATCTACTTTGCATGGTTGATTGCTATATCATTGAAAGCTTTGCTTGCTTCACCTACTTGTTTATTTATTACTCATTTGATATCAATATAAACTACATACCTTATTCATTTGATCTCAGTCAGATGCCTTACATTATTACTTGATCAAGATTGTGTTTAAGCATGTCACTTCAGAAATTATTCTTCTTTTATCGTTCTTGCCTACTCGGGACGAGTAGAACTAAGCTTGGGGATGTTGATACGTCTCTTATGTTCCATGCTATGTTATATCATGTTATTACATGTTTTATATGCATTTTATATAGTTTTATGCATTTTCTGGGACTAACCTATTAACAAGATGCCAAAGTGTCACTTCCCTGTTTTCTGCCGTTTTTGGTTTCAGAAAAGGACTGAAGGAAATATTCTCGGAATTCGAAAAGAAACATCCTGGAATTATTTTTGGAAAATGAAGGTTCCAGAAGACCGAAGACGTGATGAAGTGGGACACCGAGGCGCCCTCACTAGGTGCTGGCGCGGCCAAAACTGGGCCCGCGCGAGCACGTGGTGACACGGCCTCGAGCCTCCGCCGACCTCGCCCTTTCGCCTATAAGTACCCCCCTAAAACCTAAAAATCGCACGGTGTTCATTTTTTCCTCCACGGGTCCCGAGCCGCCGCCGTCGTCAACACCAATTCGGGAGATATCAGAACTGCTCTCCGGCACCCTCCCGGGAGGGGGAATCGTCGCCGGGGTCCTCTACGTCGCCATGACCGCCTCCGGACTGATGCGTGAGTAGTCTACCCTTGGACTACGGGTCCATAACAGTAGCTATATGGTTGTCTTCTCCTCTTGTGCTATCATGTTTAGATCTTGTGACCTGCCTATCATGATCAAGATCACCATTATGTAATTCTCCATGTCGTGTGTGCTATTTAATGATCTTGCATGCTCTGCGTTACTCGTGTGTGCTTTGGCCAAGTAGATGCTTGTAACTCCAAGAGGGGGTATTTATGCTCGATAGTGGGTTCATGTCTATTTAATCTAGGGCAGTGACAGAAAGCTCTAAGGTTGTAGATGTACTGCTGCTACTAGGGATAAAAGAATAGTACTTTGTGTAAGGATGATGTTACTTACTTACTTTACACAGTACTTAAGGCGATAATCTGTTGCATGCAACTTAATACTGAATGGGGTGCATACGCTAACCGGAAGGTGGATTATTAGTCATAGATGTGGTTAGAACGGTCTATGTATATTGTTGTAATGCCCGAAAGAATCTCACACTAGACATCATAACGTTAGTATATGCATTGGTTTGCTCATCATTTTTCTATCAATTGCCCAGTTGTAATTTGTTTACCACGCATGAATGAATGTTATTATTATTTATGGAGAGACACCACTAGTGAACTGTGGACCCCGGTCTTTCTCTTTAATCCGATAAAACCACAACTGCAAACCTGTTACTTTCTGCAAACAAACATCTTTCATCCACACATACGTTTAATCCTTTGTTACAGCAAGCCGATGAGATTGACAACCTCACTGTTAAGTTGGGGCAAAGTATCTTTATTGTTTGTGTGCATGCTCCACGTCAACCACCAGGAAGCATATTTCTGGCGCCATTGATACCTCGCAGGAATTCTCATCTCTTACTGGTTCGGTAACCTTAGTTTCATACTGAGGAAATTTGCTGTTGCAGTACTTCACACCTTCCTCTTGGAGTCTCCCAATAACAGACCCACCGTATGCATCGGTATATTATATGACGAGTATAAATTAAGTATACAAGCATACATAATATAACGAGTGTCTTCCGAACATATATACATTCGATCATATATACACATGAGTCGTACGAACATATATATACATTCGATCATATATACACACGAGTGTCTTCCGAACACGAGAATTACATTTTGTATCAAATATAGAAGGTCGATATGACCTCCTATATCACTTTGACGGGACTTTTTCTTGGTATTCTCGCATTAGGGCTATGACCTCGTCAAGCAAAAAACCACCAATTTACTCTTGAATTTCTCTTATTCGTTGCTTTGCTGGGAGTTGCGACCGTCAACCCACATTCTGTATCAAATAGAAGGTCGATATGAATATATAAATTGTCATTAACAAAGTAAAACTCTGAATATATATATTAATTTTGAACGTACATGTGGAGAAGTCAGCGCACTGACACACGTGCGCACATACTCGCAAACGAAGTATCCACATAAGTCGCTGGTGGATGTTTCTCGCACTTTACGAAAATAGAGTTGAATCAAATAATAATGAAACAGTACAATCCAATATTAAAACTTGAATTAAAATGAGTACTATACTTACAGGGATTTTTTAAAGGTCAGCTCCGATTTGAAATGACCACCCTCAGATCTTGTGAACCGCTTCCATGCCCTACAAGAAAATGAATAAAAAAGATATTAACAACTAGAACATAGGAAAATAAAGAGGCCGATATAGTGTAATGACGATTAAAATTACTTTTGGAGCATATCAGTAATTCTTGCGTAATACTTCAAGGGATGCGCTATTGAGTCCTCGATCTCAACTATGCCACGGTCAATGTGAATGTTGAAGAGAATCCAGTGGTAGCTGCACACGTTCATCAACATTTAGTAAGAGTGAAAGTTAATGTGTACAAGACAGTAATTAAGAACACTCTCACCTGAAGTTGTAAGGAAACAAAATTACATCTTTATAATTTTGTTGCTCCAATGCATTGAACAAGTTGTTCTCCGTTTCCTCCGGTTTCTGTTCTAGGTTATGTACATGAACTCGATTCGGGTCAATGAACCCAACTTGATAATTAGGCATCCTCTTACATTCGAGAATCTTCTTTCTGCATAATAGCATATGAACGAATGTATGTAGTGAGACTTAATTAGCTAGAGACTTAATTAATAACATAAATAAATTAATCACTTAGAGACAATAGCAGCTCATGATACATTTGTCGAGGGCATCCATATTGAATAACTGCCATAATACATCAAAATAAATATGGATTGGCTGTTCTCCGATGAAGTAATGCTCTTCTTTATATGTAAGAGACATCATTGTTTGGCCGTGTTTTGTGCGCTCCATGTACCATTGATGTAATTCTCGCATCCTTGGAGGTAGCAATGCCAACTCCGCCTCTAAGACCAGTTCCTTCCCCATGACAAATTGCCTTGCGAGGGGAGCCATGCCGGATGCAACTAAGCCTAGCATTTCATCAATCGTCAGACCAGGAATTGGTTCAAACACTTCTGGTAATACAGTTGGGGATGCTACCTTCAACGGAACGATTGATTGTTTTTTTAGTTGTCCAAGCTGGGCAACGTCAGGTCTCTGCTGCCTCTTATTCTCTGTGGGATGACCCTTGGGGAGCGGTGACACTTTCTCCATAGTAGGCGGAGTCGGGCATTTCCGCTTTACTCCAATGTATTGAGTGGGGGGCGCCGAACATCGAGACCATAGATGCAGCGTGGAAGATGTGGGAGCCTTAGGCGCAGATGAGGAAGCCTTAGTCGTAGATGAGGGATCCTTACGCATAGAGTAGGGAGTCTTAGGCGTACATGAGGGAGCCTTAGGAAAAGATGAGGGAGCCTTAGGCGTAGATGAGGGAGCCTTAGGCGCAGATCGAGGCGGCGATGGTTGAGGTGGAGGTGAGGGAGCCTTAGGTGCAGATCAAGGCGGCGATGGTTGAGGTGGAGGTGAGGGAGCCTTAGCCGCAGATCGAGGCGGCGATGGTTGAGGTGGAGGTGAGGGAGACTTATACGCAGATGATCGAGGTGAAGGTAAGGGAGACTTAGGCGGCGATGATTGACGTGGAGGTGAGGGAGCCTTAGGCGGCGATGATCGACGTGGACGTGATGGAGCATCAGGCCGCGATGATCGACGTGGAGGTGAGGGAGCCTTACTCCTTTGCTTCGAGCCTGGAAATATGATGTATTTCTGCAATAACATAATTCCATGCAAGACTTCTCCCAGGGTCGACTCCCCTTCAGAGGCAGCGAAGTCAATCTCCAATGACTTACATCCGGATAGAATTTCATCCACCCCGACACGAGCATACCCAGCTGGAATCTCGCGGCCATGCCAACACGCTGCAGGATCAACTTTCACAGCAAAGCCGAGGGCCACCTTCATGGATATATTCTTCATTGGCTGGTGTAGCTCACAATTAGTCTTCTCTTTGATATTGTCCACGGGGTAGCGCTCCATTGGTGGCACATCAACATGTGCATCATCAATGCTGTCATGCAACGTCGTGGAAGCCATGCTGCTTCTCTGGCAGTCAGGTGCAGGATCTATGTACATGTGTTCTCCCTCTGGACGGCTTGATATTTGCTCCTGCATCTGGGAATACATCGCAAAGAGCTGCTCGTTCTTTGCTTCCACATTCTTCAGCCGGTATGCCGCCTGCTGCTCCCTCCTCTTCTGTGATCTTGCTCGGGTTCTATAAGTGTTTATGTTCTCATGAAACCCTATCTTCCAAGTAACACCTCCATATTCTCGTACGCGTCCTCCGTGCTCAGGCTTTTTGAGTGCCTTTGTCAGTTCGTCGTTATCTTTATCAGGAACAAAAGTTCCCGCCTCCACCTCGGCTATTGCAGTTTCAAGATCCTTGAGGGTGTCAAGAGTGCTCTCTTCGTCGGATCATGAAGAATCAACTCCCCTGTTTCCATATCCAACGTCATGCCATGCGCCATTAGAAATTTCCTGCTCTTTCGGGCACTTTCTCTGTACCTAGAGATAGCCCTTCTGCCTTAATTTCAGCCTTAAGTTTATCACACTTAGGCCTGGCACTCCTGTAGCCACCTGTCCCCAGATTATGATGATATTTCTTCAACACGGCATTATCCGCATTCTTTTTCGACCGCTCTTTAGCTTCTTATGAATCCTTGTAAGTCTTGAAATCATCCCATTGAGCACGTAACCTCTCTTGAGTTCCCTTGAACTCAGAAGTAATCCTCCCGCCATTGACATAAGTCCATCTTGTGGTTACATAATTGTGTGACAATTTTCTTAAGGATCCACACCTTCACTTTGTCCATCATGGCCTTTGTTTGCTCCTGGGTGTCCATCTTCGGCAGAGTGAAATGTGATATCAGCTTCTCCCAAATAGATTTTTTAATTCATCAGAGACAAAACTTATATTATCGGCTCTTGCTAGCTTATTCCATTCTCGACGGTTGATGGGGATCATATCCCGAACAACAACTCATGCTTGATTTGTAAATGTTGCCACGCTCTTTTTGGGCTCCAAAGGGATCCCATCGTCACTGACTACATCAATCCTCATGTGCATATTCTCGTCCCACTTTTTGGTCGGGCCCCTTGATGGAGTGGAGCATTTGTTCAATTTGGAGGTCTACGAAAAACATTCGTTAACTATATGCTCAATGTGTGAAGGTCTAACTAGTGATATATATATATATATCATGATCAAAGACTAAAATATTTACATCGGATGACTTTGAGGTTGAGGGCCCAACGCTAGTATCGACATCAATACTTGTTTGCGGGTTGTCTCCTTGTAACAAATCTTCCAACAAGCAATATCCATCATCATTCAGATATTGTGAGCCGTCATCTAAAAAGTTCTCTACATCTTCTGGTCGGCTTTCCCCTATTATGTTCAACAAAGCATCTTCCTGAGCATCTCTACCGGTACCGTTGTGGTCCATAGCTTCAACTATAAAGAAGAAGGATTAAATAAAGATTAAAAGTAGTAGCAATAACAACAAAGAGGGACATTGAAAGTAGTAGTAGCAATAACATCAATTAGTTACAAGTCATAATAATATATATCGCATCCATAATACCTCACGCTAATCAAAATGGACGTCTAATCACCCACAAGTATAAGGGATCGAACAATCTTTGAGGGAAGTAAAACCAAAATTTATTGATTCGACACAAGGGGAGACGAAGAATACTTATAAGTCTTAACAGTCGAGTGGTCAATTCAGCTGCACGTGGAACAACACTAGTAACAGGGGTGATGTGAAAGCAGCAGTTGTATAAGAGCAGTAGTTACAGTAACACTGAGACTATAACACCAGAGATTAGTTGTTTGCGTGGAGTTGACAGGAAAGCAATGATGATAACAGAAGGACCGGGGTTCCCAACTATCTACACTAGTGTTAACTCTCAGAAAACAAGTGTCGGGTGAACAAATTACAGTTGGGCAATTGACAACATTGAAATAACATTAAGTAAGAATATCCAGATTATTAATTAAGTAGGCATGTTTTCCATATGTAGTTTGTTCGTGCTCGCAATGAGAAACTTGCATAACATCTTTTGTCCTGCCAGCCCGTTTGCAGCGGGGCCTCTAGGGAAACTACTGGCAATTAAGGTGCTCCTTTTAATAGAGCACCGGAGCAAAGCATTAAAACTTGGTGAAAACATGTGATCCTCACATCATAGCCATTGCCTCCGGTTATTCCAATTGTTGTCACTTTGGGGCCATCGGTTCCGGACAATGACATGTGCACACAACTTGTAGATACAATCAAAGCAATAAATATAGAACTCGGATCTAAGATCATGCCACTCGTGCACTAGTGACAAGCATTAAACATAACAAGATTGCACCAACAATAATTTCACAAACTTATATAAATAGACTGATCATAATGTAACAATTCATCGGATCCCAACAAACACAACGTGGATTACATCATATGGATCTCAATCATGTAAGGCAGCTCATGACAACATTGTATTGATGTACATGGGAGAGAGAGTACCAACTAGCTACAGCCAAGAACCCGTAGTCCATGGGGGAACTTTTCACAAACCATCATGGAGTCGAAGTGGAGGCGGTGGAGTCGATGGTTATGGCTCCGGGGGTCGATCCCCGTCCCGACAGGGTTTCGGAAGAGGAACATCTGACCCCCGAAGCTTGTCGGCGATGGAGGCGGCGCTCGGGACCTGTGGAGGAAAAAGTGATTAACCATCCGAAGTTTTTAGGTCAGGGAGGTATTTATGGGCGAAAGACCTAGGTCGGTGGGCTCCCGAGGGCGCCATATCACCTCCTGGCGCGACCAGGATGGGGCCCGTGCCAGCAGGTGGTGTGGGCTCCTCGTGGCCCCTCTTTGTCTCGTCTTCGGTTCCTTGCGACGCAAATATTCCAAAAATAATTCCTGGCTGATTTATTTCCAATTTGGCGGATATTTCCTTAAGTACTTTTCTGATACCAAAAACAACAGAAAAAAGGGAACTGACACTGTGGCATCTTGTTAAT
This sequence comes from Poa annua, assembly GCA_026929855.1. NCBI lineage: Eukaryota > Viridiplantae > Streptophyta > Magnoliopsida > Poales > Poaceae > Poa > Poa annua. The sequence continues at coordinate 122,573,634 of CM049427.1, read as the reverse complement.
AGGTTAGTCCCAAAAAATGCATAAAACTATATAAAATGCATATAAAACATGTAATAACATGGTATAACATAGCATGAAACATAAGAAATTATAGATTCGTTGGAGACGTATTAAAATCGAACCGCCGGAAACATGCCGCGTGCGGTGAAAACACAAAGTGAAGGAACCCAAACATGATCATAACTAATGTGAGATCCCTGAAGATGCTGCCAAGTGTTGGACGGACGGACATCCAATGTGACCATGTACCGACAGACGTGCTCGTCCTACACCCTGACACGACGACGTACACACTCCTCGGGGACCGGCGCCCTCTGTAACCGTCGGAGCCCACGTGACCGCCACCAAAGAAGCTCCGGGTCGACGATGGTTCCCTCATTCCTCACCAATCTGCGCACACCGGAAGATAGGACCTTCCAGTGCCAACCCGGTGGAGCTTAGTCCTGGACATCCATAGTCCTGTCCATCTCGAAACTATGAATCTTTACATTGTATAAAACATTGTAAAATTCCAAGACATTGTATAAAACATTGTAAAATTCAAAGACATTGTATAAAATTCCAACATAATGCTAAATTATAAATTCAACTACGAAGTCCTAAAACAAATTGCTACTTATTAAGACACTGAAATACTATAAAACATTCTAACAATTTGCAAACAATTTCCTAAGACACTAAATTCCTAAATCAACTAAATTCAACTAAGTCCTAAATCAGCTAAATTCATAATTCAACTAAATTTACAAATCAATTAAATTTCTAATTCAACTAAACAAGATCACTAAATCAACTAACACTAACCCTAACCCTAACAATTTAAACAACAACTAACACTAACACTAAACCTAACACTAATAAGTAAGGGGAGCTCGGCGGGGATGGGGACGACGAGCTCGGCGGCACGACGTTGAGGGAGACGAATAGAGGAAACGGGGACGGCGAGCTCGACAGCGGCGGCTTTGACGGACGGCGGTGCTCGGCAGCGGATGCCGGCGAGGAGGCGCTAGGCTGCGGACGTCGGCGAGGAGGCGTGATCGGTGATCGATTTGGGCAGCCTGGTGGCGTCCTTGGCGGTTCTTTTGTGTTGTCCCAGCTCGTGGATTGAACCGGGATTGCGCAGAGGGAGAATATATACCCCAGGCCTTTAGTCGCGGTTCCTGGCTCCAACCGCGACTAAAGGGGTGTTTTTGCGCCAAATCTAAAACATTCTTCATTTTGCAATTTAAAAAAAGGTTGAACATACAATTGAATAAGTTCTGACCACTGATTTCGATTTTGAACAAAACTTTGAACATGAAGAGTGTTTCAATTTGAATAACTAATATAAATTCATTTTCTGATTCATAAAATAATTTTATAATAATAACTATTTTGCCTTTTTCAATTAAATATGAGGTAAACTCAGATCTTTTGCATTATATTTTATAATTAAACTACTAATAACTTGAAATAAGGTGGCGTGATGACGCGGAATACATTATTACAGCTTTTGACACATAGAGTTACATAAAAGGTTTAACATAATTACAAATCAACTAGTGTTTCGCTTTCTTATATGCGCTGTGTAACCATGGAAAATCTTCATTGTTTAACCTGATAGTTGGGTCAATGTTGACTTTGAAGGGTGGGATTTCATCAAACTTATTGTAACCTTCTGACATGTCTTTCTTGTCCTCCACTCCCACTATATTTCGTTTCCCTGAAAGAACTAAGTGGCGCTTGGTATCACCGGATAATGTTTTGTCTTGCTTTTCTTTTCTTTTATTCAGTCTAGTAGACATATCCTTCACATAAAATACTTGAGCCACATCATTGGCTAGGACGAATGGTTCGTTTAGGTACCCAAGATTCTGGAGATCCACCATTGTCATTCCGTACTGGGTATCTACATGTACCCCTGCCATCTTGACCCATTTGCACCGAAACAAAGGGATCTTAAAAGAAGATCCATAGTCAAGTTCCCATATCTCCTCTATGTAATCATAATATGTGTCCTTTCTTCCATCGTCGTTTGTTGCATCAAAGCGGACACCGCTGTTTTGGTTGGTGATCTTTTTATCTTATGTCATCGTGTAAAATGTATTCCCATTTATCTCGTACCCTTGGAAAGTTGATATGGTCGAAGATGGTCCGCTGGCCAAGTCGAACAACTCCATGTCAACAGTGTTGTTATGCATGAGATGTGCTTGCAACCAACCGCCGAAATTCTCATTGTGTGCTTCTGTTATAGAGGAGTCATCCATCTCTGGGTTTTTGGACCGTACAATATTTATGTGTTCCTCAATATAAGGAGCCACAAAGGTGGAATTCTGCAGAACTCTGTAATGTGCTTCAGTTAAAGAATGACCGTCCATACAGATCATTGTTTTCCTTCCGAGAATGCATTTTCCGCTCAATCTCCCCTCATGTCGCGACTCAGGAACACCAATCGTCTTAAAATCAGGAATAAAGTCCACACAAAACCCAATGACTTCCTCTGTTCCAAAGCCGTTGGAGATGCTTCCTTCTGGCCTAGCACTGTTATGAACATATTTCTTTAAGACTCCCATGAATCTCTCAAAGAGGAACATATTGTGTAGAAATACAGGACCAGTGATGGAAATCTCTTCGGCTAGGTGAACTATCAGGTGCGTCATAATATCGAAGAAGGATGGTGGGAACACTAACTCGAAACTGACAAGACATTGAACCACATCAATCTCTAAGGTATGTAGTCTCACTGGATCGATTACCTTCTGAGATATTGCATTCAAGAATGCACATAACTTCACAATGGGTAGTCGAACACTTTTCGGTAGAAGCCCCCTCCATGCAACCAGAAGCAATTGGGTCATAAGCACGTGGCAGTCATGAGGCTTTAGGTTTTGGATTTTTTTTCTCAAACATATTTATTATTCGTTTTATGTTCGATGAGAATGCGGATGGGACATTCATACTACTCAGACACTCAAAAAAATGTCCTTCTCTTCTTTCGTAAGAGTATAGCTGGCAGGACATTCACACGACTCTTGATTGATGTTGTGCATTTCTCTCAAACTGAAACATCCCAACATTTTATAGTGTTCAAAAATCACTAAAATTTAAAACTTTCTGTTTTGATTAAAATAAAATATTAAATGCATAAGGAAACGAACTAAGAAAGACTTCAAACTTATTGAAAGAGTTTAATATTTCAAATGTCACAGTTTAAACATTTTATTATCTACTGTATTTCAAAAACCTTAATATGAAATTTGACAAATATTTTACAAACTACAATCCATTTTATTTTAAGTAAATAGCTTACTTATAAGTAATTTATTTTAACCACTTAGCCTTAGCTATAAATAAGTTAAAATAATAATTACAAGTGTATTTTAAACTATTGAAAACATTATCTAATTGCCAAAAGATTATTATTCATTTACCTGAGTTCAAAATGTAGTTTATAACTTTAAAACTTCATAAATTAAAATTAATGAAGTATCCAAATAAACATTTCATTTGCTTAAATGATTTTCATTTATTTTAAAAGCATGAGGTGTTTAATATATTCTAAATAAGAAATGAATTAAATCAAAAATCTTTTCCAAAGTTGTTATGAAGTTTCAATTGAATTATCTTAATATAAAATATAATGGTGCACAAATTATTTTGAATTAAAATGAATGCATTAATTTCCCTTTTTATTTTCATATAGTATATGTTATGTTATTTAGTATTATACCAAAGCCTAAAATGATTTTAGTGTTTGAAAATGAGTTTAAATAACTTGAATTCAAACATATTTGAATGTGGGTAATTTCATAAATTTTATTTAACCTCAAATGAATTATTAAATATCTAATTTCAAAGTTAACCTAAAATAGGCAAAATTGCATTTTATGAATATTTCAAAATATTATTTTTCAAAAATGTTCAAAACATGCCCACAACTGGTTTAACACAAAGATAATGCTTTAAAAATTTTTTAGAAATTTATTTGAATGAATTTGGAGTCTTAAATCAAAAGATATGAATTAACAGGAAAATCAGAAAAAGAAAAAGAAAAATGCTTGCGTCAGCGATGACATCATCGTCTTCTTCCTCAGATGAAAATCACGGCCGAGATTCCTTCCCCGATTCCCTCTCCAAATCAGGCGAGATTAGCGTGAATTTGGTTCCGCCTCCAGCCCTATTTAATCCCCTGATCCTCCTCTCCCTTTTCCCCAACAAACCCTAGCCCGAGAGCCCCCAGGCTGCTCGAGTTTGTCCTCGGAACTCCGCCACGGCCGTCTGCGAACTTCTTCGTTTCTAGTGAACTCCGTCGACCCCGGACCCTCTCTCCTCTCCCTCTCGTCGTATTTCCCTGTTGCGCATCTGTTTGACACATTTTTTGCGTTTCAAATCACAGCGCATCCTCACCTCCATGCACACCCAAAGCTCTCCGCCGCCGCGCAGAACTCCGGCGAGCCATTCTGGCCAGAAGAGGACGCTTCGGTCTCCGCCACCGAGTCAACCACGACCTCCTGCACGCTCTGGTGAGTTCCAATCGTCCCGGGGAACCGTAGAACGTGCAATACGCCGCGTCGCCAGCGCGGGTGCATCTCCGGCGAGGTCTCCGGTGACCTAGCGCCGCCCGCGTTTGGTTGTTAGATCTAGACCGTTGGATCTTGATCCAACGGCTCCCGCCTATTGTTTTATTCGAATCGGTACGATCTGTTTAGCACCGTTAGATCTAAATCCTACGGCCCAGATTGCGTCACTTAACAACGTCAGCCGCACAGTCAGCGCATAGTCAGCGCCCAGTCAGCTGTCACGTGGAGAATGAATTTCTTATTTAGATTTAAATGGCAGTTTTGCAGAAAAGCCCCTGCCACTTAGATGTGTCATAACTTTTTAAGCACTTATCCAAATTTAACAAACTTTTTATTTTTGGAAAGCCCTCGACATGTAAAATATTTTAGATCTGCCAAAATTCAAATTCTACTAAGTTTAAAATATTCCAATTTCAAATGGAAGATTTGAGTATATTTGTCATAACTTTAAATCTATAATTCCAAAAATTTCAAATAAAATTGTTTTAGATACTTTAGAATATTTGTAGTGTGATGCCTCTGTTATAAAATATTTTTTTTGAGTAGTATATGAATAAATTCATAGTTATATATTTAAATTGAATAGTTTGAATATTTTCAATATAACTTTTAATATAAACAATATTTTTGGATAAATCCAATTGCAATAAATGTATTTAAATCCCCTCTGTCTATTAATACTAATTATAAAATTTTGTTATAAAAATTTAAATCACATAAAACTTTAATCTTATATTTATTCCTTTATTATTTTTTGTGAAAATAGAAATTAATTATATTGCATTAGCATAATTGTTCATGTGATTAAAAATTGCATTTCATGCATATCATATTTTATTTTGTAGTTATATTTCCCATAAGAAAACTCCTTCCCCATTTTCTCTAACTTAGAAATATTTTCAACTTAGCATTTCGGTAAAGTGATACACTTAGACACTTAGGATTTTCAACATGGAGCTAGGAGACCAATGAAGGACTTAGAAGAAAACAGACTCTGTAAGCATCCCAAGATGACAAGCACTTACAAGAAAATTGAGAAGAAGTTCAAGAAGGCCAACCTCCCTTCTATTCTCTAAGTCTTTCTCTCTGTCCTTTCTTCTTCTCTGAGACTTCATGAAGACTAAGTAAATCCAAGACCAGCCCAGGTGATACAAAAATCATCAAGTCTGAAGATTATTCAAGTCTTCCAAGAATTCAATCAAGACATAACGAAGGAAAAATTACAAGTCTGGAGATGAAGCCTGGAAGATCAACTGCATCTTTCTTTCTACCTTTTTCCCTCTTCCCTAATCTTGTCTTTTAAAACTTAAACAAATTTTGATCATGATGTTATCATCTTTAAAGTCATTTTGACACCCATTTTCGCTTTGCATTAACTTAAAATATTTTCTTAGCATGACATGCATCTCTAGTCCTTAGGAATATTTTTCACCTCATGCATAAACATATTTTCCTTAGAAGTTTTATGAAACCTGTTTGTTCACTATGTATGTACATGTATGTTTGATGATTGTTGTTTGTTGATTGTTGTATTGTTGTTTGCTTATATTGTTTAGATTGAACGGAGAGCAAACGTTCGTTGTTGAAAAGAGTTTGTGAACAACGACAACATTCAAAGGCAAGTGGCACACCTCATAAACTTCCTATTATTTTCTATATGCATTACTTAGTGTATTTTTATGTAAGCATGTGTAGGATAGTATTGCTATGCCAGACCGTGTAGAAATTCCTTACTCCAGTGTCTAGGTTCCTATATAATACTTAGTAGATATATTGATGCTATGCAATTGATGAAAAGTTTTACAAAATGTTAAGTGACTACTCAGGGGTGTGCCCATGGTTGTCGTCGCCTAGGATGAATGTCTATTCTACTTAGTGTCGTGAGCATGGTGATTTTCACCTGAGAGTGTACATCCACTAAGTTAATGTATCTCCTGGGTGGATTGGTTGTATATGGTGGCGAAGTTGAGTGGCTACTCCGGTCCATGTCTATGGTTCCTGGAGTATGTGCACTTGTGGATGGCCACCCAGAGAACAGAGGAATCTGAAGAACTCCGAGTGACGATTGCTTCCAGTGCAGCCATTGCCAATGGGCTCTGTCTTGATCAACTATGTTGCGTGGACTCTCTCCGGCTTGATAAGCAGATGTAGAGGGTGTTAGGTGGAACGGGTCAAGCCAGAGTGGGAGGGAAAATGCTTCTGAAAGATCCCGTCTCATTCTTCTCCTTTTCCTTATCACTATAAGTGTGTAAAGGGTAGTTTGGGTTGAATGGGTACAATGGTGAACGTGCACAACCTCTGCAGAGTGTAAAACTAAGTACTTAGCCGTGTCCCCGGTACGGACAATTTGAGCAGCTGATCACGGATGTCAAACGAAGGATTCCACCATTCCAACTTCAGAAATAAAACTTGATGGGTGAACAAGGGTAGAATGAGACAGTGGTTTTCATGCCACGAATTTCTCGAATAGAAGAAAAGTGTTTTCCAAAGAGTTAGGAACAATTGGCTTTATGCAAAATAGCCTTGAACTCCACCAGCCAAAAAAGCATATAGGTTATTAGAGTTTTTCCTCTAAGTGTCCACCATAGTGTCACTTGCCAGACTCTATTTTAATGGAATCTGAACCACGTTGTTGCAATATTGTTTTTCTATTGCAGCTTGATCAGATGAGGAGTGAGGTTTCGTTTGAAGGTTTCGAGTCTACAACCAACATGTTTTCGCCTGTGGCAACATGAAGTTGTTGGAGACCCACTGCTATTGTATTTCTGCTGTGTACTATTTCAAAGCTAGCTTTATGCTATGCAACTTGTAATGATTATTTTGTAAGTCTGGATCATCGATGTAATAAAATTGATACTTTGTTGTGATATTACATCGTAAACTGTGTGTGCAAACGAATCGATCCAGGGATTTGCACTATACACAGGTATCTGCCTTATTTAAAGTGCAGGTACGCTACAGATGGTATCAGAGCACTGTGTTGATTGTAGATTCGAAACCCCTAGGATTGGACAGAGACCAAAACTCAAATATTTTAAAATATACTAGATTTCAAACTTGAGAAATTTTAAAAAAATTACCTTTGTATTTTTATATTAATTTTCTTGTCTTGTATCTTTTTCCTTTTCGCTTTAAATTCTAATACTCTTACCTGTTCAAAATTTCAGATGGGAGAGTACACTGAGACCGCATATGCTGGTGTTTTGTCGGATTTCATCTTTGGGAGGCAGCTGTCCAGGTTGACAAGTCAATTGAAGCTACCACTGCCCTATTTCCGAGGAAGGAAGGAGGAGACCGACATACCTAATGTGACGCGTTGGGAAATCCGCACAATCATGACCCCAGATCCCACGATGCTGGTGTAACATCCCAACATTTTATAATATTCAAAAATCACTAAAATTTAAAACTTTCTTTTTATTAAAATAAAATATTAAATGCATAAGGAAACCAACTATAAAAGACTTCAAACTTATTGAAAGAGTTTAATAATTCAAATGTCACAGTTTAAACATTTTTATTATCCACTATATTTCAAAAACCTAAAAGTGTAGTTGACAAATATTTTACAAACTACAATCCATTTTATTTTAAGTAAATAGTTACATATAAGAAATTGATTCCAATCACATAGCCATAGCTATTCATAAATTAAAATAATATTTATAAGTGATCTTTTTAAACTATTTAAAACATGGATTATCCAAATAAACATTTCATTAACTTAAAATGAATTCCATTTATTTTCAACACCTAAAATGATTTTCATGAATATGTATTCTATATAAGAAAAGAATTAAATCAAAATTCCTTTCCAAGGTTGTTTATGAAGTTCAAATGATTATCTTAATATAACACATAATGTTACTTTTGAAAGAGGATTCAAGCATTGCATTCATGCATTCATTCATAAACACCATTTCATCTTGTGGCTTAAATAAAATAAGAGTTTGAAATTTAATATTTAATGATATGTTTGTTTTGGAGATTATTCCATAAAACATGTTAAATTATGTCTTTCAAAATATTCCAAATTATTAATTTTTATTTTTGGCAAGAATACTACCAAAAAGTTCTAAATTAAATTAGCTTTCCAAAACATATTTTTATGAATTTTTCTGAAAAGGTTTGGTTAAGTTTAAAAATCAATTTTGAATTAAAAGATTGAAAATAGAAAATGATTTGTCAAAAAAAAAGAAGAGAAGAACAGCCGAGCCAACTGGGCCGAAACTCGTCCTCTCTCTGCCGCGCGCGCAGCCGCCAGTAGCCCCGCAGCAGCCCATCCCCTTCCTCCTCCCACTGACGCGCGGGACCCACCTGTCATCTCCCTCCTTCCATATCTCAACGAATAGAGCACGAACCGGAGGAGTTCGATCCGATTACGGTGGAAATCGGGCGCCGATTTTTGCGCGATAAGTCTCCCTGTGTGCCCCATATATACCCCAGATCCTGCCGCCTGTTTCCCCTCTCAAACCCTAAACAAACTCGCCACCGGGCTGCCCTAAAATCGAGCCGCCGTCGCCGCCATTGCCGCCGGCCACTTCTTCGAGTCCGGTGAGTATAGACCCCTTCAGGAGCTTCCGAACCTCCCACTCGATCCCCCTCGCCCTTACGCATCCTCCCATGTCCCTAATTTTCGTCATCCGCAGCTGGACTGCCAAATCCGTGCTCGACCCGAAGCTCGCCGGCGTCCGCACTTCTTCATCCGCCCGAGGCCGCCTCACCGAGACGAACGACACGGCACCGACCTTTCCATCGCCTCCGCCTTGCCCATCCGCACCTCTACGCCACCTCCACGAGCCCGGGGAGGAACCGAAACGACTGGAGCGTCCACGCCGAGCCGCCGGCGCCGTCGTCCGCGCCATCTCCGGCGAGCAGCGCCGCCCACGGTATGGTCCAAGTCCCAGCGCCGTCCGATTGAAATCCTTCGGTCCAGATTAGATCGCCCTCCGAAACGGTATCAGCGAATAGGAAGTAGCCGCGTGGCAGCCACGTCAGCGCCAGCGTGTAAAACATTTTCTATTTTATTTTTAATTGGAAGTTTTGCAGAGTAGTCCCTGTAATTAAAACATCTATAACTTTTTAACCACAATTCCAAATTTAATAATTTTTATATATTTGGAAAGCTCTTGACATGTAGAATATTTTGGAGCTGACAAAATTCAAATTTGACTTAGTATAAAATATTCAAAATTCAAATGGGGAATTTGAGTATATTTGTAATAACTTTAAATCTATAAATCCAAAAATTGCAAATAAATAGGTTTTAGAAACTTTAGAATATTTGTAAATTAATGCTACTGCTATAAAATATTTTTGAGTAATTTTTGAATGAATTCATAGTTGTGGGTTTAATTTGAATAGTTTGACTAATTTTGAAATAACTATTAATTAGAAATATTATTTTTGATTAAATCAAATTGCATTAAATATAATTAAACCACCTCTGGCTATTAACACCATCTATAAAGAAAATTGTGTTATAAAATATAAAACACATAAAACTTTAATCTATATGTTTCCTGTTATTATGTTTTGCAAATTAGAAACTAACTAAATTGCAATTATAACTTTATGCATATGTTATAAAAATAACAAAAATTAGTGTTATGTTTCTTGTGATTTAAAACTGCATTTCATGCATAGCATATTCTATAGTTATATTTTCCATAAGGAAAACTCCTCCCCATTTTCTCTAAGTTAGGATTATTTTCAAACTTAGTAATTTGGGAAAAGTGCTATACACTTAGACACTTAGGATTTTCAACATGGAGCTGGAAGACCAATGAAGGACTTAGCCAAAAACAAGACTTCAGAAGTACCTTCAAGGAGAAGAAACACTTAGAATAAAGTCAAGAAGAAGTTCATGAAAGACTTAGAAGAAAACAGACTCTGGAAGCATCCCAAAGATGTCAAGCACTTGGAATAAAAGTGAGAAGAAGTTCAAGAAGGCCAACCCCCTTTTATTCTCTAAGTCTTTCTCTTTGTCTTTCTTCTCCTCTGCGACTTCATGAAGACTAAGTAAATCCGAGACCAGCCTCGAGGACACAAGAATCATCAAGACTGAAGATTCATCAAGACTACCAAGAACTCAATCAAGACATCATCCAGAAGAAAGTTACAAGTCTGGAGATGAAGCCTGGAGGACAACTACATCTTTCTTTCTATCTTTTCCCTCTTTCCTGATCTTGTCTTTTAGACTTAAACAAATTTTGATCATGATGTTATCATCTTGAAGTTGTTGGATCCTAGCGGCATAGTGGGATGAAGCGGCCTGGAAACAAACCTTACATGTCCACGTACATGAGACCTGTTCCACAATTTAAGTGGCTGACCGGGTGTCTGTCTCTCTCACTTTAGCGAATATCCAATTTACAAAGAGTTGATAGCAATTGTGGATCACCTTATAGACTTAGTATTTTTCTCTAAGTATTTTGCACATCATGGTTAAGCCATTAGAGTGCTTGTTTCAAGTTGATATAAAACAAAGTATGTTTATCCAACTTAAGACCTTAGTCCTTAGTCATTCTTGACCCACCTATTTGCCTTGCATTAACTTAAGAGATTTTCATAGCATAACATGCATCTCTAGCCCTTAGAAATAAATTGCATATCATACATGACATGTTTTCCTTAGGAGTTTTACAAAACTTGTTGTTCATTTGATATGAGCATGTATGTTTGATGATTGTTGTTTGTTGATTGTTGTATTGTTGCTATTATTGTTTAGATTAAACGGAGAGCAAACGTTCGTTGTTGAAAAGAGTTTGTGAACAACGACAACATTCAAAGGCAAGTGGCACACCTCATAAACTTCCTATTATTTTCTATATGCATTACTTAGTGTATTTTATATGCATGAGTACGATAGTATTGCTATGCTAAACCTTTGTAGAATTCCCTTACTCCTGTGTCTAGCTTCCTATATCATACTTAGCAGAGATATTGATGCTATGCAATGGATGAGAAGTTTTACAAAATGATAAGTGACTACTCAGGGCTGTGCTCATGGTTGTCGTCGCCTAGGATGAATTTCTATTCTACTTAGGGCCGTGATCATGGTGACTTTTACCTGAGAGTGCACATCCACAAAGTTAATGAAACACATGGGTGGTAAGTGGTTGCATGGTTTATGTTGAGTGGCTACTCAGGTCCATGTCTATGGTTCCTGGAGTATGTACACTTGTGAATGGCCACCCAGGAACCGAGGAATCTGAAGAACTCCGAGTGACGATTGCTTCCAGTGCAGCCATTGCCATATGGGCTCTGGCTTGATCGATTATGTTGCGTGGACTCTCTCCGGCTTGACAAGCAGATGTAGGGGGATGTTAGGTGGAACGGGTCAAGCCAGAGTGGGAGGGAAAATGCTTCTGAAAGATCTCGTCTCATTCTCTCCTTTCCTTATCACAAATGGTGTGTAAAGGATACCTTGGGTTGAATGGGTACAATGGTGAACGTGCACAACCTCTGCAGAGTGTAAAACTAAGTACTTAGCCGTGTCCCCGGTTACGGACAATTTTGAGCAGCTGATCAAGGACGTCAACGGAGGATTCCATCATTCCAACTTCAGAAATAAAACTTGATGGGTGAACAAGGGAAGATGAGATCTATGGTTGTCATGCCATACTCGTCTTGATTTCAAGAAAAGTGTTTTCCAAAAAGATAGGAAAAATTGGCTTTATGCAAAATAGCCTTGAACTCCACCTGCCAAATATGCATATAGGCTTTAGAGGTATTCCATTAAGTGTCCACCATAGTGTCACTTGCCAGACTCCATTTTTAATGGAATCTGACCCACGTTGTGCAATATTTTTCTTATTGCAGATTTGATCAGATGACGAGTGAGGTTTCGTTAAAGGTTTCGAGTCTACAACCAACATGTTTTCGTCTGTGGCAGCATGAAAGTTATAGAGACTCACTGCTATTGTATTTCCGCTGTGTACTTTTTCAATGCTAGCTTTATGCTATGCAACTTGTATTAAATACTTTGTAATTCTGGACCATCGATGTAATAAAATTGACGTTTTGTTGTGATATTACATCGTAAACTGTGTGTGCAAATGAATCGATCCAGGGATTTGCACTATACACAGGTATCTGCCTTGTTTAAAGTGCAGGTACGCTACAGATGGTATCAGAGCACTGTGTTGCCTGTAGGTTCGAAACCCCTAGGATTGGACTGAGACCACAAAGGTTAAATAGTTAACTAAACTAGGTTTCCAAAACATGAGTAAATTTTGAAATTTCCTTTAATATTGTTTTACTTTATTTTTCTTGTCTTGCATCTTTCCCTTTTCTTTTAAATTCTAATACTCTTACCTGTTCAAAATTTTAGATGGGAGAGTACACTGAGACTGCGTATGCTGGAGTTTTGTCGGGTTTCATCTTTGGGAGGCAGCTGTCTAGGTTGACAAGTGTATTGAAGCTACCACCACCCTATTTCCGAGGAAGGAAGGAGGAGACCGACATACCCCATGGGACAGGTTGGGAAATACGCACCATCATGACCCCGGATCCTACGATGCCAGACTTCGAGCCCGTGGACTATGTCACCTACTACCCAGAGTGGATTGAGGGAGTGAACATAGCTATGGTGGACTTAATGGCTCGTTTGTGTTACAAGTATCGATTCAAGCTAGCACCAGGATCGCCCTTCCGTGCCTTTGGGAAGAGGAATGCACATGGTCTCTCGATGGCTCATACGGGAAATCGCCTGGACCTGCCCCTCGTTAACAAGACGTTTGAAGACTTGGATTATCTCATCAACTGTCTGACCAGGAGGGTCCAACAGGCTTATGACGTCGCAAATCATGCACAAGCCGTCATACACGCAAAAACCCAAGAACTCCAGGCTTCTGAAAATCTTATTGGTCAGTTGGAGGAACTCATCCATGACCTACATTTGGAGAACCTTGGCAAGGATGAACAAATTGCCATGCTTGAGGCGCAACTCATTCCACCTCCACCACCGCCAGTAGCTGAAGAAGGAGGTGACCAAGGCACTGGAGATGTGACTGTATCTGCAACTACGAAGGAGGAAGGACCAGAGGAAGAAGACCCCGAAGAGGTGCTGTTTGAAGAGTTAACTGAGGAAGAAGTCACGCCTGTGGCAAATAACCACGCAATAAAACACAAGCGTAATGTTTAGGAGGGACAAGTGTAGCAATCAAAACCACGTTAGAGGGACCACCATTTATCTTATTTAGCTTATCGTATCAATTTAGAGTATTGACCTATCAAATTGTGGTACGGCAGTACTGTTGCTTTTGTATTTCCCCGACCTATCGTTCGATAAACGATTAGTTCGATTTCTCAAAAGAAGTTTGAAAATTTTACGTATGTATTGCTTGTGTTTGAACCTTGTTGCTTGATGTTTGTTAGATGATGTTTGTAATGGATTATCTTGATTTTTGGTTGTGCATTAGAATGTTTAATTATCAACAAAACTTTCCTTTTAAGGGTGGTAGCCACCTAGATAATTCAAACACAATGGAACTAAACCCAGAGATCTCAAACTATCTTTCTTTCCATCCTCCTAATCAGAAAAACCATTCACTGCCAAGTTTTCAAGTTTCCATGTCAGAAATTTCATTTCCCAAAACATCTCGAGTTATGAGAATCATTCAAGCCCTTGCTTTCTTTTTAGCTTCTCCGAATCTCGGGGACGAGATTCCTTTTAAGGGTGGTAGTCTGTAACATCCCAACATTTTATAATATTCAAAAATCACTAAAATTTAAAACTTTTCTTTTTATTAAAATAAAATATTAAATGCATAAGGAAACCAACTATGAAAGACTTCAAACTTATTGAAAGAGTTTAATAATTCAAATGTCACAGTTTAAACATTTTATTATCCACTGTATTTCAAAAACCTAAAAGTGTAGTTGACAAATATTTTACAAACTACAATCCATTTTATTTTAAGTAAATAGTTACATATAAGAAATTGATTCCAATCACATAGCCATAGCTATTCATAAATTAAAATAATTATTATAAGTGATCTTTTTAAACTATTTAAAACATGGATTATCCAAATAAACATTTCATTAACTTAAAATGAATTCCATTTATTTTCAACACCTAAAATGATTTTCATGAATATGTATTCTATATAAGAAAAGAATTAAATCAAAATTCCTTTCCAAGGTTGTTTATGAAGTTCAAATGATTATCTTAATATAACACATAATGTTACTTTTGAAAGAGGATTCAAGCATTGCATTCATGCATTCATGCATAAACACCATTTCATCTTGTGGCTTAAATAAAATAAGAGTTTGAAATTTAATATTTAATGATATGTTTGTTTTGGAGATTATTCCATAAAACATGTTAAATTATATCTTTCAAAATATTCCAAATTATTAATTTTTATTTTGGGCAAGAATACTACCAAAAAGTTCTAAATTAAATTAGCTTTCCAAAACATATTTTTATGAATTTTTCTGAAAAGGTTTGGTTAAGTTTAAAAATCAATTTTGAATTAAAAGATTGAAAATAGAAAATGATTTGTCAAAAAAAAAAGAGAAGAACAGCCGAGCCAACTGGGCCGAAACTCGTCCTCTCTCTGCTGCGCGCGCAGCCGTCAGTAGCCCAGCAGCGGCCCATCCCCTTCCTCCTCCCACTGACGCGCGGGACCCACCTGTCATCTCCCTCCTTCCATATCTCAACGAACAGAGCACGAACCGGAGGAGTTCGATCCGATTACGGTGGAAATCGGGCGCCGATTTTTGCGCGATAAGTCTCCCCGTGTGCCCCATATATACCCCAGATCCCGCCGCCTGTTTCCCCTCTCAAACCCTAAACAAACTTGCCACCGGGCTGCCCTAAAATCGAGCCGCCGTCGCCGCCATTGCCGCCGGCCACTTCTTCGAGTCCGGTGAGTATAGACCCCTTCAGGAGCTTCCGAACCTCCCACTCGATCCCCCTCGCCCTTACGCATCCTCCCATGTCCCTAATTTTCGTCATCCGCAGCTAGACTGCCAAATCCGTGCTCGACCCGAAGCTCGCCGGCGTCCGCACTTCTTCATCCGCCCGAGGCCGCCTCACTGAGACGAACGACACGGCACCGACCTCTCCATCGCCTCCGCCTTGCCCAGCCGCACCTCTACGCCACCTCCACGAGCCCGGGGAGGAACCGAAACGACTGGAGCGTCCACGCCGAGCCGCCGGCGCCGTCGTCCGCGCCATCTCCGGCGAGCAGCGCCGCCCACGGTATGGTCCAAGTCCCAGCGCCGTCCGATTGAAATCCTTCGGTCCAGATTAGATCACCCTCCGAAACGGTATCAGCGAATAGGAAGTAGCCGCGTGGCAGCCACGTCAGCGCCAGCGTGTAAAACATTTTCTATTTTATTTTTAATTGGAAGTTTTGCAGAATAGTCCCTGTAATTAAAACATCTATAACTTTTTAACCACAATTCCAAATTTAATAATTTTTATATATTTGGAAAGCTCTTGACATGTAGAATATTTTGGAGCTGACAAAATTCAAATTTGACTTAGTATAAAATATTCAAAATTCAAATGGGGAATTTGAGTATATTTGTAATAACTTTAAATCTATAAATCCAAAAATTGCAAATAAATAGGTTTTAGAAACTTTAGAATATTTGTAAATTAATGCTACTGCTATAAAATATTTTTGAGTAATTTTTGAATGAATTCATAGTTGTGGGTTTAATTTGAATAGTTTGACTAATTTTGAAATAACTATTAATTAGAAATATTATTTTTGATTAAATCAAATTGCATTAAATATAATTAAACCACCTCTGGCTATTAACACCATCTTTAAAGAAAATTGTGTTATAAAATATAAAACACATAAAACTTTAATCTATATGTTTCCTGTTATTATGTTTTGCAAATTAGAAACTTATTAAATTGCAGTTATAACTTTATGCATATGTTATAAAATTCACAAAAATTAGTGTTATGTTGCTTGTGATTTAAAATTGCATTTCATGCATAGCATATTTTATAGTTATATTTTCCATAAGGTAAACTCCTCCCCATTTTCTCTAAGTTAGGATTATTTTCAAACTTAGTATTTTGGGAAAAGTGCTATACACTTAGACACTTAGGATTTTCAACATGGAGCTGGAAGACCAATGAATGACTTAGCCAAAAACAAGACTTCAGAAGTACCTTCAAGGAGAAGAAACACTTAGAAGAAAGTCAAGAAGAAGTTCATGAAAGACTTAGAAGAAAACAGACTCTGGAAGCATCCCAAAGATGTCAAGCACTTGGAAGAAAAGTGAGAAGAAGTTCAAGAAGGCCAACCCCCTTTTATTCTCTAAGTATTTCTCTCTGTCTTTCTTCTCCTCTGCGACTTCATGAAGACTAAGTAAATCCGAGACCAGCCTCGAGGACACAAGAATCATCAAGACTGAAGATTCATCAAGACTACCAAGAACTCAATCAAGACATCATCCAGAAGAAAGTTACAAGTCTGGAGATGAAGCCTGGAGGACAACTACATCTTTCTTTCTATCTTTTCCCTCTTTCCTGATCTTGTCTTTTAGACTTAAACAAATTTTGATCATGATGTTATCATCTTGAAGTTGTTGGATCCTAGCGGCATAGTGGGATGAAGCGGCCTGGAAACAAACCTTACATGTCCACGTACATGAGACCTGTTCCACAATTTAAGTGGCTGGCCGGGTGTCTGTCTCTCTCACTTTAGCGAATATCCAATTTACAAAGAGTTGATAGCAATTGTGGATCACCTTATAGACTTAGTATTTTTCTCTAAGTATTTTGCACATCATGGTTAAGCCATTAGAGTGCTTGTTTCAAGTTGATATAAAACAAAGTATGTTTATCCAACTTAAGACCTTAGTCCTTAGTCATTCTTGACCCACCTATTTGCCTTGCATTAACTTAAGAGATTTTCCTAGCATAACATGCATCTCTAGCCCTTAGAAATAAATTGCATATCATACATGACATGTTTTCCTTAGGAGTTTTACAAAACTTGTTGTTCATTTGATATGAGCATGTATGTTTGATGATTGTTGTTTGTTGATTGTTGTATTGTTGTTTGCTATTATTGTTTAGATTAAACGGAGAGCAAACGTTCGTTGTTGAAAAGAGTTTGTGAACAACGACAACATTCAAAGGCAAGTGGCACACCTCATAAACTTCCTATTATTTTCTATATGCATTACTTAGTGTATATTATATGCATGAGTAGGATAGTATTGCTATGCTAAACCTTTGTAGAATTCCCTTACTCCTGTGTCTAGCTTCCTATATCATACTTAGCAGAGATATTGATGCTATGCAATGGATGAGAAGTTTTACAAAATGATAAGTGACTACTCAGGGCTGTGCTCATGGTTGTCGTCGCCTAGGATGAATTTCTATTCTACTTAGGGCCGTGATCATGGTGACTTTTACCTGAGAGTGCACATCCACAAAGTTAATGAAACACCTAGCTGGTAAGTGGTTGCATGGTTTATGTTGAGTGGCTACTCAGGTCCATGTCTATGGTTCCTGGAGTATGTACACTTGTGAATGGCCACCCAGGAACCGAGGAATCTGAAGAACTCCGAGTGACGATTGCTTCCAGTGCAGCCATTGCCATATGGGCTCTGGCTTGATCGATTATGTTGCGTGGACTCTCTCCGACTTGACAAGCAGATGTAGGGGGATGTTAGGTGGAACGGGTCAAGCCAGAGTGGGAGGGAAAATGCTTCTGAAAGATCTCGTCTCATTCTCTCCTTTCCTTATCACAAATGGTGTGTAAAGGATACCTTGGGTTGAATGGGTACAATGGTGAACGTGCACAACCTCTGCAGAGTGTAAAACTAAGTACTTAGCCGTGTCCGCGGTTACGGACAATTTTGAGCAGCTGATCAAGGACGTCAACGGAGGATTCCATCATTCCAACTTCAGAAATAAAACTTGATGGGTGAACAAGGGAAGATGAGATTTATGGTTGTCATGCCATACTCGTCTTGATTTCAAGAAAAGTGTTTTCCAAAAAGATAGGAAAAATTGGCTTTATGCAAAATAGCCTTGAACTCCACCGGCCAAATATGCATATAGGCTTTAGAGTTATTCCATTAAGTGTCCACCATAGTGTCACTTGCCAGACTCCATTTTAATGGAATCTGACCCACGTTGTGCAATATTTTTCTTATTGCTGATTTGATCAGATGACGAGTGAGGTTTCGTTAAAGGTTTCGAGTCTACAACCAACATGTTTTCGCCTGTGGCAGCATGAAAGTTATAGAGACTCACTGCTATTGTCTTTCCGTTGTGTACTTTTTCAATGCTAGCTTTATGCTATGCAACTTGTATTAAATACTTTGTAATTCTGGACCATCGATGTAATAAAATTGACGCTTTGTTGTGATATTACATCGTAAACTGTGTGTGCAAATGAATCGATCCAGAGATTTGCACTATACACAGGTATCTGCCTTGTTTAAAGTGCAGGTACGCTACAACTGGACTTCGAGCCCGTGGACTATGTCACCTACTAACCAGAGTCGATTGAAGGAGTGAACATAGCTATGATGGACTTAATGGCCCGTTTGTGTTATAAGTATCGCAACAAGATAGCACCGGAATCGCCCTTCCGTGCCTTTGGGAAGAGGGATGCACATGGCCACTCATTGGCTCACACGGGAAATCGCTTGGACCTGCCCATCATTAACAAAATGTTTGAAGACTTAGATTTTCTCATCAACTGCCTGACCAGAAAGGTTCAACAAGCCTATGACATCGCGGATCATGCCCGAGCCGTCATACACGCAAAAACCCAAGAACTCCAGACTTCTGAAACCCTTGTTGGCCATATGGAGGAACTCA
This sequence comes from Poa annua, assembly GCA_026929855.1. Taxonomy (NCBI): domain Eukaryota; kingdom Viridiplantae; phylum Streptophyta; class Magnoliopsida; order Poales; family Poaceae; genus Poa; species Poa annua. Next base: position 122,554,251 of record CM049427.1, on the reverse strand, counting down.
TCCATGACCTACATTTGCAGAACCTTGACAAAGATGAGCAGATTGCCACACTTGAAGCGCAACTCAATCCACCTCCACCACCGCCAGTAGCTGAAGAAGGAGATGACCAAGGCACTAGAGATGTGTTACCCGCAACTGTAAAGGAGGAGGAACAGGAGGAAGAAAGCTCCGAAGAGTTGCTTCCTGAAGAGTCAGTTGAGGGAGAAGTCACACCTGTGGCAAAGAACCACGCAATGAAGCGCAAGCGTGAGATCAAAGAGGAATAAGTGAAGAAATTAAAACCACGTTAGAGGGACCACCATTTATCTTATTTAGCTTATCGTATCAATTTAGTGTATTGACCTATCAAATTGTGGTATGGCAGTACTGTCGCTTTTGTATTTCCATGACATTGGTGTGTTTCGTTCGATAAACGATTAGTTCGATTTCTCAAAATAAGTTTGAAACTTTTCATGTCTGTGTTTGCATGTGTTTGAATCATGTTGATTGATTATGTTAGGAATTGGTTGCCTTGTTCTGAATTATTGAATTAGTATTTCTCCATAGTACATATAATTCAACTCATTTTCTAGAACCAACAGATGTCTCACTCCAATATCAACAACAATGAATTGTACCCAACTACGCGACTACTGATAAGGAACCAGAGTCAGAAGGTGATCAATGACCACCCGCCTAAGATTGATCAAAACCATAGTGTTTTTGAAGAGGACCTTATGACCAAACTAAAGGCATGCAAAACTTGTGGAGAGATAGGACATACGTCCAAAGATTGTTCTGATGAGTGGCCCCATGGTCATACCAGACGTCCAGTTAAAGGATGCCGCACAAGACAGGTCACTTGCTTCCTGTGTGAAGGAACAAACCATGTCCCAATTCAGTGTCAACTTTATCCCTTGGTGCAACAAGCTAACCAGCGAACCAAGGAAGGAATGCAACAGTCTCTCATGAAGATCCTGGAGGAACAAGGGCAAAAGGTTAAATCCAAGAAAGATCTTAGCCACATAAGATGCTACAAGTGCAAAGATACGGGACACTATGCCAGTGGCTGCCCTGAGTGGAAGAAGGATAAATCTCTTCAAGGGCCGAGTGGAAAACGTGAGTGCTAAAACTTTTTGTATCCACCACATGTCATTGTATTTTGAATACTTGTACGCTTTACATCGGAGAACTAAACGAGATTAAACAGAGTTTCTAGACTGACCACCAAAAATTTCTTTTAAGGGTGGTAGCCACCCAATTAAATTAAACCCCGTTGCATAAACCCAGAGATCCCAAACTGTCTTTCTTCTGGCTTCCCCAAATCAGAAAAATCTTCCTCTACCAGTTTTCAAGTTTCCATATCGGAAATTTCATTTCTCAAAACATCTCGAATTCATCAGAATCATTCCAAGCACTTGCTTTATCTTTCTAGCTTCTCCGAATCTCGGGGACGAGATTCCTTTTAAGAGTGGTAGTCTGTAACATCCCAACATTTTATAATGTTCAAAAATCACTAAAATTTAAAACGTTTTGTTTTGATTAAAATAAAATATTAAATGCATAAGGAAACCAACTAAGAAAGAATTCAAACTTATTGAAAGAGTTTAATATTTCAAATGTCACAGTTTAAACATTTTATTATCTACTGTATTTCAAAAACCTTAATACGAAATTTGACAAATATTTTACAAACTCAAATCCATTTTATTTTAAGTAAATAGCTTACTTATAAGTAATTCATTTTAACCACTTAGCCATAGCTATAAATAAGTTAAAATAATAATTACAAGTGTATTTTAAACTATTGAAAACATTATCTAATTGCCAAAAGATAATTATTCATTTACCTGAGTTCAAAATGTAGTTTGGAAATTATAAGCCTATAGTTTATAACTTTAAAACTTCAGAAATTAAAATTAATGAAGTATCCAAATAAACATTTCATTTGCTTAAATGATTTTCGTTTATTTTAAAAGCATGAGGTGTTTAATATATTCTAAATAAGAAATGAATTAAAACAAAAATCTTTTCCAAAGTTGTTATGAAGTTTCAATTGAATTATCTTAATATAAAATATAATGGTGCACAAATTATTTTGAATTAAAATGAATACATTAATTTCCCTTTTATTTTCATATAGTATATGTTATGTTATTTAGTATTATACTAAAGCCTAAAATGATTTTAGTGTTTGAAAATGAGTTTATATAACTTGAATTCAAACATATTTGAATGTGGGTAATTTCATAAATTTTATTTAACCTCAAATGATTTATTAAATCCCTAATTTCAAAGTTTACCTAAAATAGGCAAAATTGTATTTTATGAATATTTCAAAATATTATTTTTAAAAAATGTTCAAAACATGCCCACAACTGGTTTAACACAAAGATAATGCTTTTACAAATTTTTAGAAATTTATTTGAATGAATTTGGAGTCTTAAATCAAAAGTTATGAATTAATAGGAAAATTAGAAAAAGAAAAAGAAAAATGCTGGCGTCAGCGATGACGTCATCGTCTTCTTCCTCAGACGAAAATCACGGCCGAGATTCCTTCCCCGATTCCCTCTCAAAATCAGGCGAGATTAGCGCGAATTTGGTTCCCCCTCCAGCCCTATTTAATCCCCTGATCCTCCTCTCCCTTTTCCCCAAGAAACCCTAGCCCGAGAGCCCCCAGGCTGCTCGAGTTTGTCCTCGGAACTCCGCCACGGCCATCGGCGAACTTCTTCGTTTCCGGTGAACTCCGTCGACCCCGGACCCTCTCTCCTCTCCCTCTCGTCGTATTTCCCTGTTGCGCATCTGTTTGACACATTTTTGCGTTTCAAATCACAGCGCATCCTCACCTCCGTGCACACCCGAAGCTCTCCGCCGCCGCGCACAACTCCGGCGAGCCATTCCGGCAAGAAGAGGACGCTTCGGTCTCCGCCACCTCGCCACCGAGTCAACCACGACCTCCTGCACGCTGTGGTGAGTTCCATTCGTCCCGGGGAACCGTAGAACGTTCAAAACGCCGCGTCGCCGCCGCGGGTGCATCTCCGGCGAGGTCTCCGGTGACCTAGCGCCGCCCGCGTTTGGTCGTTAGATCTGGACCTTTGGATCTTGACCCAACGGCTCCTGCTATTGTTTTATCCGAATCGGTACGATCTGTTTAGCACCGTTAGATCTAAATCCTACGGCCCAGATTGCTTCACTTAACCACGTCAGCCGCACAGTCAGCGCATAGTCAGCGCCCAGTCAGCTGCCACATGGAAAATGAATTTCTTATTTAGATTTAAATGGCAGTTTTGCAGAAAAGACCCTGCCACTTAGATCTGTCATAACTTTTTAAGCACTTATCCAAATTTAACAAACTTTTTATTTTTGGAAAGCCCTCGACATGTAAAATATTTTAGATCTTCCAAAATTCAAATTTGACTAAGTTTAAAATATTCCAATTTCAAATGGAAGATTTGAGTATATTTGTCATAACTTTAAATCTATAATTCCAAAAATTTCAAATAAAATTGTTCTAGATACTTTAGAATATTTGTAGTGTGATGCCTCTGTTATAAAATATTTTTTTGAGTAATATTTGAATGAATTCATAGTTATATATTTAAATTGAATAGTTTGAATATTTTCAACATAACTTTTAATATAAACATTATTTTTGGATAAATCCAATTGCAATAAATGTATTTAAATCCCCTCTGTCTATTAATACTAATTATAAAATTTTGTTATAAAAATTTAAATCACATAAAACTTTAATCTTATATTTATTCCTTTATTATATTTTGTGAAAATACAAATTAATTATATTGCATTAGCATAATTGTTCATGTGATTAAAAATTGCATTTCATGCATATCATATTTTATTTTGTAGTTATATTTGCCATAAGAAAACTCCTTCCCCATTTTGTCTAAGTTAGAAATATTTTCAACTTAGCATTTTGGTAAAGTGATACACTTAGACACTTAGGATTTTCAACATGGAGCTAGAAGACCAATCAAGGACTTAGAAGAAAACAGACTTTGTAAGCATCCCAAGATGTCAAGCACTTAGAAGAAAAGTGAGAAGAAGTTCAAGAAGGCCAACCTCCCTTCTATTCTCTAAGTCTTTCTCTCTGTCCTTTCTTCTTCTCTGAGACTTCATGAAGACTAAGTAAATCCAAGACCAGCCCAGGTGATACAAAAATCATCAAGTCTGAAGATTATTCAAGTCTACCAAGAATTCAATCAAGACATCACGAAGGAAAAATTACAAGTCTGGAGATGAAGCCTGGAAGATCAACTACATCTTTCTTTCTACCTTTTTCCCTCTTCCCTAATCTTGTCTTTTAAGACTTAAATTTTTTTTGATCATGATGTTATCATCTTTAAAGTCATTTTGACACCCATTTTTGCTTTGCATTAACTTAAAATATTTTCTTAGCATGACATACATCTCTAGTCCTTAGGAATATTTTGCACCTCATGCATAAACATATTTTCCTTAGAAGTTTTATGAAACCTGTTTGTTCACTATGTATGTACATGTATGTTTGATGATTCTTGTTTGTTGATTGTTGTATTGTTGTTTGCTTATATTGTTTAGATTGAACTGAGAGCAAACGTTCGTTGTTGAAAAGAGTTTGTGAACAACGACAACATTCAAAGGCAAGTGGCACACCTCATAAACTTCCTATTTTTTTCTATATGCATTACTTAGTGTATTTTTATGTAAGCATGTGTATGATAGTATTGCTATGCTAGACCTGTGTAGAAATTCCTTACTCCAGTTTCTAGGTTCCTATATAATACTTAGTAGATATATTGATGCTATGCAATTGATGAAAAGTTTTACAAAATGTTAAGTGAGTACTCAGGGCTGTGCTCATGGTTTTCGTCGCCTAGGATGAATGTCTATTCTACTTAGGGCCGTGAGCCTGGTGATTTTCACCTGAGAGTGTACATCCACTAAGTTAATGAATCTCCTGGGTGGATTGGTTGTATATGGTGGCGAAGTTGAGTGGCTACTTCCGTCCAGTCTATGGTTCCTGGAGTATGTGCACTTGTGGATGGCCACCCAGGGAACAGAGGAATCTGAAGAACTCCGAGTGACGATTGCTTCCAGTGCAGCCATTGCCAATGGGCTCTGGCTTGATCACCTATGTTGCGTGGACTCTCTCTCGCTTGACAAGCAGATGTAAAGGGTGTTAGGTGGAACGGGTCAAGCCAGAGTGGGAGGGAAAATGCTTCTGAAAGATCTCGTGTCATTCTTCTCCTTTTCCTTATCACTATAAGTGTGTAAAGGGTAGTTTGGGTTTAATGGGTACAGTGGTGAACGTGCACAAGCTCTGCAGAGTGTAAACTAAGTACTTAGCCGTGTCCCCGGTACGGACAATTTGAGCAGCTGATCACGAACGTCAAACGGAGGATTCCACCATTCCAACTTCAGAAATAAAACTTGCTGGGTGAACAAGGGTAGAATGAGACAGTAGTTTTCATGCCACGAATGTCTCGAATAGAAGAAAAGTGTTTTCTAAAGAGGTAGGAAAAATTGGCTTTATGCAAAATAGCCTTGAACTCCACCAGCCAAATAAGCATATAGGTTATTAGAGTTTTTCCTCTTAAGTGTCAACCATAGTGTCACTTGCCAGACTCCATTTTAATGGAATCTGACCCACGTTGTTGCAATATTTTTTTTTCTATTGCAGCTTGATCAGATGACGAGTGAGGTTTCGTTTGAAGGTTTCGAGTCTACAACCAACATGTTTTCGCCTATGGCAACATGAAGTTGTTGGAGACCCACTGCTATTGTATTTCTGCTGTGTACTATTTCAAAGCTAGCTTTATGCTATGCAACTTGTAATGAATATTTTGTAAGTCTGGATCATCGATGTAATAAAATTGATAATTTGTTGTGATATTACATCGTAAACTGTGTGTGCAAACGAATCAATCCAGAGATTTGCACTATACACAGGTATCTGCCTTATTTAAAGTGCAGGTACGCTACACAAACGTTGTTGGTCCTCTCATGCTCCAGGTGTATCTTTTTTATTCTTCCCATACACACCCAAGTGGGCTAGAAGGTTCAAGCAATGATTGTTGGTCACATGCATCACGTCGATACAAGAGCGGACCTCTAGGATTTCCCAATAGGGTATCTCCCAAAATATAGATGGGTGCGTGTTCGCTAGCGTCATTCGGAACTTTAAGGCTGCCGGGACCCTTTCCAAATATTACTTTTAAATCCTTAACCATATCAAATACATCAGCACCAGAACAAAGGGTAGGCTTCTTCCCTTTTTCCGCCTCACCAAAATGCTTGCCTTTTTTTCTTAAGGGATGATTGGGTGGAAGAAAACGACGATGCCTAGGGTACACATTCTTCCCCTTGTTAGTCAAATATACACTATCAGTTTTATCTAAATAGTGTGTGCATGCATGATATCCCTTGGTTGTCTGTCCTAAAAGGTTACTAAGAGCAGGCCAATCATTGATGGTTACGAATAACAACGCTCGTAGGTCAAATTCCTCTTGTTTGTACTCATCCCATACACGTACATCTTTTCCTGCCACAACTGTAAAAATTCCTCAATTAATGTCGTGAGGTACACATCATGGTTGTTGCCGGGTTGCTTCGGTCCTTGGATGAGCAATGGGCATCATAATGAACATTCGTTTCATGCACAATCACGGTGGAAGGTTTTAGATACATAGAGTCACAGGCCAGGTGCTATGACTGCTGCTCTGCTCCCCAAAAGGATTAAAGCCATCTGTACTTGGACCAAACCTTAAGTTCCTTTTTTCATTTGCAAAGTCGGGAAAGGTTCTATCAATTTTTCTCCACTGCGACCCATCAGCGGGGTGTCTCAGCATGTCGTCTTTCTTACGGTCTTCCTTGTGCCATCGCATCAACTTGGCATGCTCTTTCTTTCTGAACAAACGTTTTAACCGTGGTATTACAGGAGCATACCACGTCACCTTGGCAGGAACCATGTTCCTGGTGCCCTTGCCCTCAACACCTTCAGGGTCATCTCGTCTAATCTTGTACCGCAATGCAGTGCATATCGGGCATGCAACCAAATTCTCATAGTAACTGTGGTACAGGATGCAGTCATTGGTCAAGCGTGTATCTTCTCCACTTCTAATCCTAGAGGGCAGACAACCTTCTTTGCTTCGTACGTACTAACGGGCAATTCGTTATCTTCTGGAAGTTTCTTTTTCATAATTTTTAGCAACTTTTCAAATCCCTTATCGGTCATGCTGTTGTCTGCCTTCCATCTCAGCAATTCTAGCGTGGTATCCAGCTTTTTCTTGTCATTTTTGCAAGTTGGGTACAACAATTTTTTGTGATCCTCTAACATCTGCCCGAACTTCAGCCTCTCCTTTTCACTTTCGCAGTCTCGCTTCGCATCAGCAATGACCCAACCAAGATCATCAATATGAAGGAGATATGCCCTAGAGGCAAATAAATAAGTGGTATTTATTGCATTATCTCATAAAGTTTATAATATGTTTGCGTATTATGCTATAACTGTATTAATTGAAATTATTAATACACGTGTGATACATAGACAACCAGGTCCCTAGCAAGCCTCTATATGAGCTAGTCCATTGGGCAACAGTTGATCGAGATTCCCGATCAAGGACAATGACGTCGGTTGACAATGGGGTCATCTTGTTAGTTGAATAAGGTGATGGACATACGCAAAGTATTGCAATAAGATCGTATTATGATGTTTGTCATTTGCAATAGATAAGAATATGATAGCTTATTCCTTAGACCGTGAGACCGTACTTATTAATGCTTTGTAGGGGTACTTTGAGAGCATCAAACGTTGTGTCTTATATAGCATGACAATAACGGTGTCCATCTTGGGTATTCCGAAAGAGCATCAGAGAGCGGGATTTGTTCATTCTTGTAATGGAAAGATACTCTGGGCCCACTCGGTGATATTGCATCTATATAGCTGCGCAGCTTATGACTAGGTCATGGAGATGTAATATCGCAGACGAGTTAATAACCTTCGTCGGTAACGAGATAGAACAAAGACATCGGTGTGTCTACGATCATATCTCGGACAAGGTAGTATCGCAGAGACAAAGGGAGTGAATGTCATATTTATGGTTCAACGGCGATATTCGTGGAATGCACAGGGGTCGTCATATACTTCCAGGTATCCCTGACGGTCATTGGTGAGCGGAGTGTCTCGACCATGTCTGGAGTGTTCTCGAACCGTAGCGTAACAAACTTAAGGTCTTAGCGACACCAGGAGATAGGTTCTGGAATATTATAGGAATTTGTTGGAGAGAGAGAAATGATCCGGAAAGAGTTCCGGTGGTCCGGAAGGAGTTCCGGGGAGGTATGGAATGGTTCCAGGAATGTCCGAAAGGTGTTCGGGTGGTTCCGAAATAGTTTCGGAGTCATGGGATATTGAATTATATATAAATATATTAATTATGAATTAATGGGATTTTTATATTAATTTAATATTAATTAAATAAAGGAAAAAGGGGGGCTCCCACCTACATGGGCCCTAAGAGGGCCCAAGAGGGGGGAGCCGCACCCCACAAGGAAAGGGAGGCTTGGGCCTCCTAGTCCGAGTTGGACTAGGAGTGGGAGAAGCCCAAGGGGGTTCGGCCGAACCCCCCCTCTCCTCCTTTAGTCCCACATGGGGGAGCCAGGGGGTTTGCACACCCCCTTCCCCCTTTATATACCAAGGCATATTAACTGGATCAATTCATTGGAAAATACAATTGGAAAATACAATTAATTGTATTGCAGGCCGGCCGAGCTGTTTCTCCGCCCGTTTTGCCCCCTCTCTCCACCTAAGCTATACCGCTGAGCACCGTTGCTCTGCGGAATTCCAGATAAGATCTACCCCTGTGATTTCAGCTGGATCTGAATGACCGGGGGTTGTCGCTAAGCTCCGTATTTTTGGGAGTGCTCGGAGGTAACTCCTTTTGAGTAGCCTGGGCGACGTCGTCTCGCCCTGCAGCCGCCGCGCCCCCCTCCCCTCTGCCGCTGGTGCACTACCCCTGGTGCTGGCGCTCTGCCTTCTTCCGCCCGACGCCCGTCGACGCAGATCATCGTCGACACCCCGGTGTCATCGTCTTTGTCATCGTGGCAAGTTCTCCACGACCTCGAGGTCGGCTACGTACGATTTCATCGTCAACGCTTGTGCGGGACGTAATCCCCGCTATCGGTCTACATGGAGGTAATGTAACCCGATCCAGCACCGTTATCGCATGTACTAGATAGATAGATCCTGGCTAGTTAGGGTTTCGTTCGCTAGAAAAAGTATTGTTTTCTGCACCGTAACCCCTTCAGTGGTATCAGAGCCGATCTATGCGTAGTACTGCTGGTACGGTTAGAACTCATGTTGAATGAGGGCATCTTTCTTATATTTGCTACCCTCTTGCGTGCACTTGCGATGCCTTCGGTATTGAGTTCATGAAGCGGCCCGGACCGACTTTACGCGTACGCTTACGCGAGACTGGTTCCACTACTGACATACAGCTTGCACCGTATCTGTGGCTGGCGGGTGTCTGTTTCTCTCTCTCTAGTCGGCAAAGCATTTTTCAATGGAGGGCCCGAAAGGGATGCTTAAACATGCAATTGTACGATCGATGTTGTGGTACAAAGTTCGTAGGTAGGGAAGCGATTCTCTTACGAATAAGCCTATATGCCACGTAAAACTTGCAAAACTAAATAAAGCTAGAGGCGTCTAACTTTTTTTTGCAGAGGCATTATTTTATGTGACATGGTTTCGGTAAGTTTTGATATTACTCGTACTGTCGGAGGCAAAGGAGGGCTCTGTAGACTCGGAGCCATGCCGGGGCGCCGGGGGGCCAGGCACATGGCGCCATGAAGGTCCAGACGCATCGACCATGTCACATCGCACTTCATTGCATCATTATTGTGTGCTGTTGTGTGTGCATCCTATTGATTGCTTATATGCTAGATATACAACGATAGCATCATAAATAGGATGATCCCTAACAAATACCAAAATTGTGTTCTCCCTCGTTGCGCACCACCAAGAAAGTTCTACGTTTTGAGGCAGGCCATGATGATCGGGTGTCACACATCTCGTCGTTCGCATACAGTGGGTGTAAGCCATGTTGCACGCGCAAGGTCTTCGAGGTTTGATTGGCGAGCCTAGCATATCCAAAAATATGGCCTCGGAACACGGGAAGATCGAAAGATCGAGCACGAGTCACAGAGTTGTTGTGATCGACATTTTATGTCCACCTTTGAAGCTATGCTGCCGGCCGTGATGATCGGGGGTGGTGTGGTGGATGAGGGTCGTTTTATCGCCATTATTATTTTTAGGGATAATAATCTTGCTGTGGTGTGTTTTAGGTAATGAGATTATAAAACTAGAACTCACCTACATATTATAAACTTTACCTTACCTCTTTTGCGATCACATCTTTAGACTACGCAACTATACTTCGGTTACTTCCTCAAGAGCCCGGATGCTACATTAGAAGCCGACGGGTCCAACTTCATCAGATGGTACATCGGTTTTAGAAACATTCTCGAACACAACAACATTCTATATGTTCTCGATGAACCGTTAGGAGAAGGACCAGGAGATTCTGCGAGCGAGGAGGAGGAAGATGATTTCCGTAGGCGTCGAGACATATTCATTTAAGTGGAGATCACCATGACCGTATGCCTGGCACCCGAGTTGAAAGAGTTGTTTCGACGCAAGGAGCCAAGCGTCATGATTGATGCGATAAAGACGCACTTCGGGGATGAATTAAAGCGTGAGCAATTCAGGCAGCTTAGAATGTTCCAGACCATTCACATGGAGGAGCATACGTGTCTGAAGACACATTTGAAGAGATTGTATGACATCTATTTCCAGCTGACGATGGTCTTCGATTACTGGATGCCAGATTCTTTTGCCATTCGGACTGTCCTGATATCTCTACCTCCTAGCTATGAGAAGCATGTGCGCAAGTACATTTTGAAGGCCGATGATATGAACTTCTACAAGTTTGTGTCTGAATTCAAATCTCTGAAGGTTGATTCCATCGAAGGAGAGATCTTCGATGCTACAGGTATATATTTGATATATGCAGAATTATGAATTCGCCTCTTGGTATATGATGAAGTATTTGATACTTGTTCTGTTTGTGAAACAGGTCCTACTTATCACATATATGCGGCGCAATTTGATGTGACCTGGCGATGAAGCTGGTAATCAAGGAGTTGATGGCCTTTTGGTGTTCACGTCCTCAAGTTATCATTGTTATCATTAATAGTTTTTGATAAGGTCTTTTGTAATAGTGAGCGAGTGTGTGTGTCTTGATTGTTATAAGACAAAGTTATTCATGTAATAAGACAAGTTCAGTTGTTTTATGTTATGGAACAAGTCAGTTGTTTTATATTATGAATAAAGGTTCCACATCTCAGTTACATTGATTGTATGATAGGTATTCATAATTGTAGAAGTGATAAAATAGCGTGTCCTGTGAATAAGAGTTCTATTACTAGAACAAACACCATCGAGTTTAGTCATGAAAGCAATGAAAGAAGTAATGGATGTTTTTGGTCCATTTAAGTATTTCAAGTGTTGAGTTGATTAAGCTTGAAATCAAGTATTTAAGTTGCAATACCAGAGGAAATTAATTGAGTGTCATTTTTAATGATTAATTAATGGTGTTTATTGCTTGATCCGAATTCTCCTATGATTTTGGTAAATAGGAGTATTTGCCCGACAAATCATAAGTCTGAAATTAATTTGATAATAGATCAAATGGGGTTTTTCAGAAGAAAGATTAGTGAACATTGTATTCACAAGATTCGATCAAAGGACAATATTTTTGAATTATGGTTTCAACACAAAAGACTTGTGGAAATTTGTTTCACAAAATTATAATGTCATATATAGTGATATGTGGGGAATTATAATCATGCTCTATTTTAAATAAAGTATGGTCTGTCAGAATCAGTCTTAGAAACTCCTAATATGTTCGAAACATTATAGTCGATGTCCACTTTAGAAAATAGATGTTTTTCTCAACAAGAATTCATGAGATCGACAATAGTGTCGACATGTATATGATTACACGATAATTCAGTATATACATGAATAGGTCTTTGTAGGATACTCGCATTGGATAAGAGTGTGTTCCAAAACCAAATAGAAACAAAACTCAGTTTGTTGTCTATGTAATTCCGAGGAAAATATGATTTTTGAATTATGGTTTATGGATTGGAATTAGAAGTTTGAAATAAAGTGTCAGACCTATGTTGGAAGGTGTTCCAAAGAGTATATGTCTGCTAATGAAAATTTGGTGATTAAGAGTGAGGGAGACTGGAAAATTGTTTTCTGCTTGCAATCCTCTTCATAAAGATCATAATATTTTCATGAAAGAAACTTCTAAATAAAGTGCAGTTATATTTAATATTGCTGTCAGGTCACAGCAATGTATTAAGTGTTTCGGATCTTGTTGACAGATCAAGGTGCACTATACGAATAAAAAGAAAGTTGAGAAAATATCAGAGTACGAACAAAGGCTTTTTGAGCCCGGATATCCAAGTTGCATTTGAAAGGATTAAGAGAGTAACTGTTGCTGCAATTCTTATTAGAGGAATAAGATTGTTTAATCGTCATATAAAGTGTTATATGAGAAATGTGACTATAAGAAAGACGCGGTAGCATGTCTTGTCAAGAAATGTATCTTGGACAAGATCAAATGTGTTGACTACATTTGTGTAGACATGCTTGAAGTCTGAGGGATTTGTATTAATGTAATACTGTAGTTTGTATTAAACCTCGAATTGATAATAGATCAATGATTTTGGTTTGACCAAAATGTCGATTTAAGTGGGAGTCAATGTTAGTTTACTCAGGTGGAATATGTAAAGAGCATATTTTTGAGTGGGAGCTCAGGAACTCAAATATGTGGATGACACGTTTTGAGTGGGAGCTCGTGTTGTCAAATACGTGGAGACATAATTTGAGTGGGAGTCGAATTCATCTTGTGTAGTTAACACATTGTGAAACTGTACCAATAGAATAGGATGAAGTTGTGAAACTATTTGAAAGTTAGTGTCTATTTTGAAATAGAACGGGAATTTTAAATAGTTAGTCGACTTGTTTTGGATTATATCTGAGGAGTCAGAATAGAATCAAAAGGATGGTCCTTTGGAATCCAATTGATCATTAAGAGTAATGATGCATGAAAGTAATGGTTGTATGACATGTGAGTCTATTATGTAATATTAGACATCATACAGAAATCATATTATCTGCTCCATGAAATATAACCGATGTTCTTGAAAGAAGAGCAGTTATAAAAGTAAATTTGGAATTTACTGGAAGTAGAAGTGCGTTAGTTAAAGGATTGACATTCGAATGTCAAGTTTTCTACATTGGTGTGAAAGTTTGTAGATATCGCGAGTTTGTAATTGTTACAAGGGGCTCTGTATGGCTGAGTGTGTTTTTCAGGGCAGTTATCTGGTTAGTATAATCAGAGTAAGCGCTGGGAACCAGAAGTCTCACTTAGTTACGGTATTTGCATATATGTTGTTAGACAACATGGTGATATCAAGCAAGTTGATGTCAGTGAATCGCAAAAGCATGTACAATCATGGATTGTGCAGTAACACTCTTCCACAAGCAAGCATTATCAAATGATTCTTATTTCATAAGGGATTCTGATAAAGTAAAATGCAGCTAGTTTATTTGTACTCTAGTGCAAGTGGGAGACTGAAGGAAATATGCCCTAGAGGCAAATAAATAAGTGGTATTTATTGCATTATCTCATAAAGTTTATAATAGGTTTGTGTATTATGCTATAACTGTATTAATCGGAATTATTAATACACGTGTGATACATAGACAACCAGGTCCCTAGCAAGCCTCTATATGAGCTAGTCCATTGGGCAACAGTTGATCGAGATTCCCGATCAAGGACAATGACGTCGGTTGACAATGGGGTCATCTTGTTAGTTGAATAAGGTGATGGACATACGCAAAGTATTGCAGTAAGATCGTATTACGATGTTTGTCATTTGCAATACATAAGAATATGATAGCTTATTCCTTAGACCGTGAGACCGTACTTATTAATGCTTTGTAGGGGTACTTTGAGAGCATCAAACGTTGTGTCTTATATAGCATGACAATAATGGTGTCCATCTTGGGTATTCCGAAAGAGCATCAAGACGTAAGGATCAAGAGCGGGATTTGTTCATTCTTGTAATGGAAAGACACTCTGGGCCCACTCGGTGATATTGCATCTATATAGCTGCGCAGCTTATGACTAGGTCATGGAGATGTAATATCGCAGACGAGTTAATAACCTTCGTCGGTAACGAGATACAACAAAGACATTGGTGTGTCTACGATCATATCTCGGACAAGGTAGTATCACAGAGACAAAGGGAGTGAATGTCATATTTATGGTTCAACGACGATATTCGTGGAATGCACAGGGGTCGTCATATACTTCCAGGTATCCCTGACGGTCATTGGTGAGCGGAGTGTCTCGACCATGTCTGGAGTGTTCTCGAACCGTAGCGTAACAAACTTAAGGTCTTAGCGACAGTAGGAGATAGGTTCTGGAATATTATAGGAATTTGTTGGAGAGAGAGAAATGATCCGGAAAGAGTTCCGGTGGTCCGGAAGGAGTTCCGGGGAGGTATGGAATGGTTCCAGGAATGTCCGAAAGTTGTTCGGGTGGTTCCGAAATAGTTTCGGAGTCATGGGATATTGAATTATATATAAATATATTAATTATGAATTAATGGGATTTTTATATTAATTTAATATTAATTAAATAAAGGAAAAGGGGGGCTCCCACCTACATGGGCCCTAAGAGGGCCCAAGAGGGGGGAGCCGCACCCCACAAGGAAAGGGAGGCTTGGGCCTCCTAGTCCGAGTTGGACTAGGAGTGGGAGAAGCCCAAGGGGGGTTCGGCCGAACCCCCCCCCTCCCCTCTCCTCCTTTAGTCCCACATTGGGGAGCCACGGGGTTTGCACACCCCCTTCCCCCTTTATATACCAAGGCATATTAATTGGATTAATTCATTGGAAAATACAATTAATTGTATTGCAGGCCGGCCGAGCTGTTTCTCCGCCCGTTTTGCCCCCTCTCTCCACCTAAGCTATACCGCTGAGCACCGTTGCTCTGCGGAATTCCTGATAAGATCTACCCCTGCGATTTCAGCTGGACCTGAATTACCGGGGGTTGTCGCTAAGCTCCGTATGTTTGTGAGTGCTCGGAGGTAACTCCTTTTGAGTAGCCTGGGCGACGTCGTCTCGCCCTTGCAGCCGCCGCGCCCCCTCCCCTCTGCCGCCGGCGCACCACCCCTGGTGCTGGCGCTCTGCCTTCTTCCGCCCGACGCCCGTCGACGCAGATCATCGTCGACACCCCGGCGTCATCGTCTTCGTCATCGTGGCAAGTTCTCCGCGACCTCGAGGTCGGCTACGTACGACTTCATCGTCAACGCTTGTGCGGGAGTGTAATCCCCGCTATCGGTCTACATGGAGGTAATGTAACCCGTTCCGCCACCGTTATCGCATGTACTAGATAGATAGATCCTGGCTAGTTAGGGTTTCATTCGCTAGAAAAATTATTGTTTTCTGCACCGTAACCCCTTCACAATAGGCTCATCTGGTGCTTCAATTTCTTCTTCTTGTTGTTCTTCATTATCGACATTTTCTGTCTCACAATGTTCAGGGAACATAGGATCGTCGTCATTATTATCTTCTTCTTTGTCGTCTTCCATCATGACCCCTATTTCTCCATGCTTGGTCCAACATTTATAGCTGGGCATGAAACCGGACATAAACAGGTGGATGTGAATATCCCGTGAGTCGGGGAAATCCCTTTCGTTCCGACACACACATCATGGACAACACATAAAACCATTATGCACATTTGCCTTAGCAACCTCGACAAATTCCCGCACGCCTTGCATGACCTCATTCGATCGCCGATCACTGTACATCCATTGTCGTCTCATCTATAGACAATTATATATAGAGAGAGTAAGCTCTCAAATTAATATAGTTTTCATCACAATATATACAAGAGCAATCACACAATGCTAACAATAATTCTGAGTCCCAACACAATACGACAACACTAGTTTGCACACTTTCAAAAAACGTACATGGCGATTATAATCGCGACTAGGAGAACAATGACACCGAATGAGAAATGTAGGAACATTTTATTTTGGAGAGCTCCCTTTTCATCTTATTAATCTTCAACCTCATTTTTTCCCTAGTTTCACCACTCTGGATCATGTGTCTATCGATAATGTCCGCCAAATCCCACTCTATTCCCCCTTCTTTTCCACAACCATGTGTATTTTTTCGTTCAGAATTTTTAAATCTTGCTTCATCTTGTGTATAGTATCATGAGCTAGCCTTAGCTTATCTTTGGTCCTCCTCAAATTTTCATCGGTCTTTCTCTTCTCCTCTCTTGTAAAATTTAATTCTTCTAGGAGAACCACTTTTCCTTGTAGATAATGTTGAAACTGGACACAACCATCACGAATGCCACAGTCACATACTGTTTCCTAATATTTACAATTGTAAAAATTAAATTAGGAAATTCTCACCCTAAATTAAAAATTATTTTTATATTACAGAGACGACGTGACATCTAGATGTGCTAATAATACCTCATCCGAAAAGGAGGAGTTGTTCACGACGCCGTAGGGGACCTCGCTGTTGTCGACCATCGTATACGCCGTAGGGGAACGAAGTTGAGCTATTTATTGAGCTATGTTGAGCTAAGTTGACCGTATCTTCACGCATATGTAAAGTAGAAAGGTAGCTAAAATTTGAGCTCACACTTCACACAAAATTAGTCCTAAAGCTAAATCCACTAATCTCTATACTTCTAAAGCATGAAATGAGTAAAAATTAGCAGTAAGAGATAATAGGATACAATGGCTCACCTTTCAAAAGCCAGGAAGCTTCAAATCTTCACAAAATCGACGGCAACACTGATTAACTCAAGCTCCGCGCAAAGAACACGAAGAACAACTCTCGAGCTAGCTTTTCCACGCTCTGATCCAGAAAATGCAACAGCTGGCTTGGGCTTGCGGGGACGAAGCATATATAAACAGGGACTTTTTGTCCCGGTTTGTTACACGAACCACGACAAAAACCTTTGGTCGCGGTTCTTATACCCAACCGAGACTAAAAGTTTGCCTGGAACCGGGACTGATAGGTTTCGACTTCGAGATGCCTTACTAGCCGTTGGAACCGGGACTAATAGTATCTTTAGTCTGGGTTCCAGGCAGGACCAGGACTAAAGGGTCTCAGGGCTCAAAACGGAAGCCCCATTTTCTACTAGTGCCTGTGTACGTTTTGGTTGGGGTGCTTTAGCAAAGTTTAGGTTCTTCTTTTATAAGTAGTATAGATGACTGATATTTTCACTAATAGGTGGCTGAGCATTGTAATTACTATGTAGTGTGAGGGTAGCTGAATTGTGACACCATTTATCGTGTGACCCCATACCACGCATTCTTATTTAATAGTAAATATATAATACGGCTTAACATGTTCCGTACGTCGTGCCCTTTTTACACTTTGCCCTTCCAGTTTAAGAGAGATTAACCGCAGTCCATAGACAAGTCACATCATTTGATTTTCTCCCCTGCGCATCAAACACGGTAACTCAGCCGCTGCCGCCGCGCTTATCCAACCGCCGCCCCCTGCCACACCTCGCCAGTGGACTTCTTCCGAGGAGCTCTCGAATCCATTGCTTCACCAAGGTATTCCAAGAGCTCTTCCCTACAAGCTCGCCGGCCCCGATCGAGTGAGTCATCCGAGCCTGTTGTTCGATAGGTCACATTTTCCACCGCATGGAGCTCGATGGTGAAGGGGTTCCGGTGCAGAAAACAATAATTTTCTAGCGTATGAACACCCTAACTTGCCAGGATCGATAACAGTGGCGGAACGGGTTACATTACCTCCATGTAGACCAATAGCAGGGATTATGCTCCCGCACAAGCGTTGACAATGAAGTCCTACGTAGCCGACCTCGAGGTCACGGAGAACTTGCCGCGACGATGTAGACGATCACGCCGGGGTGTCGACGATGACCTGCGTCGACGGGCGTCGGGCGGAAGATGGCGAGGCGCCGGCGGCTAGGGGGGGGGGGGGTGGCGTCGGCGACAGTGCTGCTGGGTGGGCGAGACGATGTCGCCCAAGCTCCTCAAATGTGGCGCCTCCGAGCACTCGCAAACATACGGAACTTAACAACAACCCCCGGTCATTCAGATCCAGCTGAAATCGCAGGGGTAGAACTTTTCTGGAATCCACAGGGCAACGGTGCCGAGGGTATAGCTTTGTTGGAGAGAGGGGGCAAAACGGGCGGAGAAGTAACTCGGCCAGCCTGCTACACAATTAATTGTATTTTTCTGTAATTAATCCAATTAATATGCCTTGCTATATAAAGGGGGGAGGGGGTGTGCAAACATCTTTCCTCCCCCATACGGGACTAAAGGAGAGGGAGGGGGGAGGCCGGCCGCACCATGCGTGGTGCGTGGTGGCCATGGGCCCCACCCCATGTTGGTTCGGCCCCCACATGGGCCCCTCTTGGCCCATTAAGTGGGCTTCCCCCTTTTTCTCCTTTTTAATTAATATAATTAATTCATAATTAATATATTTAAATATAATTTAATCTCCCGTGACTCCGAAACATTTTCCGGACCACCCGAACATCTTTCGGACATTCCCGGAACCATTCCAGACCTTCCCAGAACTCCTTCCGGACCACCGGAACTCTTTCCGGATCATTTCTCTCTCCAATAAAATCCTATATTATTCCAGAACCTTTCTCCAGGTGTCGTTAAGACCTTAAGTTTGTTACGCTACGGTTCGAGAAAACTCGAGACATGGTCGAGACACTCCGATCACCAATGACCGCCAGGGATACCTGGATGCATATGATGGTCCATGTGCATTTTACGAATATCGTCGTTGAACCATAAACATGATATTCATTCCCTTTGTTTCTATGATACTAACTTGTCCGAGATATGATCGTAGACATCCGATGTCCTTGTTGTATCTCGTTACCGACAAAGGTTATTAACTTGTATGTGATATTACATCTCCATGACCTAGTCATAAGCTACGCAGCTATATAGATGCAATCTCACCGAGTGGGCCCAGAGTATCTTTCCATTACAAGAATGAACAAATACCACTCTTGATCCTTACGTCTCAACATACTCTTTCGGGATACACGAGATGGACACCGTTATTGTCATGCTATATAAGACACAAAGTTTGATGCTCTCAAAGTACCCATACGAAGTAGCAATAAGTATGGTCTCACGGTCTAAGGAATAAGCTATCATATTACTCATCTATTGCAAATGACAAACATCGTAATACGATCTTATTGCAATACTTTGCGTATGTCCATCACCTTATTCTACTAATAAGATGACCCCATTGTCAACCGACGTCATTGTCCTTGATCGGGAATCTCGATCAACTGTTTCCCAATTGTCGTGGTATCGGCATAATTGATAGGAGATGGGGGTCCTCTAGCCTACGTATGGATTGTGGGGAAGAAGGTTGGTGTCGTCAAGGACGGGATTGAACACGGCGAGTTTACCCAGCTTCGGATCCCACAGCGGTGGCGAGATCCTACGTGCTGCTATAATTCACTATGAGGCAATAGCCGTGAACATGTTACAATGGGTATGATGTCTATTGAAGCGTCTGCCCTAAAGGCTCCCTGGTGGCCGGCTTATATAGGCGGCCAGACCCCAGGGTACAAGGTAAGTACTTGTCCGGCAAGTAAACAGAGTCCTAGACCTAGCCGGCTTAGTTGCCGCCTTCCGTCTTGGGCTCGGTGGCTTGATGGGCTTCGGCCTTCCGCCTTCCTTGGACCGTCCGCCTACTTCCTTGTACGTCAGCTATCTGGGCCGCCCGGCAGGCCTCGGCCTTACCACCCTTGGGCCACCCTGGACTAGCCGGATTGATCCATGTTGGTTATACCCCTAGTTGATATATCCCCAACACCAATGGACTAGTTTATATAGAGGCTCACTAGGGACTCTGGTTGTCTATGTATCACACGTGTATTAATAATTACGATTAATACAGTTATATCATAATACAAAAACCTATTATAAACTTATGAGATAATGCAATAAATACTACTTATTTAGGCGGCTCACCTATTATAAACTTATGAGATAATGCAATAAACACGATTGCACGATCTCCACCTAGCCAGCTCACGACAGTTTGAAAACTGTCTAGGCGGGAATCTCACCATGATCACAAATTGCGGGAAAAGAGGAGGCGTGGAGATCGTGCAATCGTGTGCTGCAACGGATGCTGGACACGTGTCCGACTAAAAACGCCGTTGCACAGGGAGCAACGCCCGACCCTATAAATAGGTAGCCAAACGGTCCATTTTCACCACCCAGCCTTTGCTCTCCGTGCACTCTTGCCTCTTCCACTTCTCCGCTTCTTGCCTCCGAGCGAGCTCCGGCGAACTCCTCTCCTCCGACGACCTCTCCCTGCGGCGATGTCCACCGGCCCGACCCTTTCGACGGCGTCGAGCGGTCCGGCGACCGAGACCGCGCCTGCGACGGCGATGGGCGGCGCGATAACCCGTCCCGCGGCGGCGGCGACGGGCAATGTCGCCACCGTCGCCCCTTGGAATTCCACTGCGCGCGCGCCAGCGGCGGGTCCTTCGGCTCCTCCACCAACCACCACGGCGATGACGACGGCGGGCGCCCCCGTCGACGAGGAAGAGGAAGCGGCGGACCTCGGGTCCCGCTACTGGCTACCTTCCATAGTCGACGAAGATGCCCTCCAAGATTTGGAGGCTGTCGGCTACCTCCCCACTCGGGAGGATTGCCGGTGGAGGGCCGCCTTCGGAGACGTCATCCCAGCCCCGAAAGCCGGGGAGCGGGTAATCCTCACCTCCCATCTAGTTAGGGGAATGGCGCTTCCGCCTTCCGCCTTTTTTAGCGATGTTCTAGATCACTATGGGCTCCAGCCCCACAACATAGCACCCAATAGTATATTAGTCCTAGCCGGCTTCACAGCTCTGTTCGAAGGCTACCTAGGTATTAGGCCTAGTTTAGACTTCTTCAGATATTGCTTCCGTTGCCGGCGACAGACGGTGCCGGACGGCTGGCTGGCAACCTGCGGCAGCATCACCTTCAACTGCCGCCAGGGCCGCCAATGGTATCCTAAGATACCATACCTTGAGTCCTTCAAGGGCTGGACCTCCACATTCTTCTACTGCCAAGATATGGCAGCTCCCGGCCGCCAAGTCGGCATCCCGACATTCGTCAACGCGCCACCCATGCCCCGGCCATGCTGGGACGAGGCGGTGCCCAAGTTGACGGAGGAACTCCGCCTTATTCAAAGGCGGATTGAATTCCTCACGAGGACGATGGCTCCCCCTCTGCTGGATGGGGTCGACACCGTCATCTGCTGGCTCGGCCGGCAGATCCTCCCCCTGCGGTACAGTCCGCACAAGATGTGTCAGTATTCGCCTACTGACACGGCCTCTCTTCGCGTGAGCGAAGAGATATTGCCGGTTTCCGACCTGGCGTTCCGACTACGCAGCCTCGTCAAGGCGGGGCTGGTGAAGGCGGCGGAGGGCGTGCCCATGCACACCCACGACAACCCTCCCCTCGAGGTAAATATCTTCTTTCTTGCCCCTTGTTTGACAGCTTTGCCGGCTAGGATTGAGTTCCATTAAACTTGTCTTCTTTTTCAGCTCTCCGACTTGGGGGAGGATGACCTGGCTCCCGACTTCTACGAGTCGGAAGCCGGGAAGACGAAGAAGCGCAAGGCGTCCGGCGCCGCTTCCTCTACGGCGAATGACGAGGTGTTAACTCGACAAGTCCCAGGGTTGTGCACCAGAATATGGAGCCGAAGGTGATGTGTATACCTTTATCCAGATCGGCGTACACCGATTGATGAGCTGGCGAGTGGATGCCGTACTCAAAGGAGCCGAATCGGATCGACTCCCTGATGGCGGATGCGCCGATCTTCATTGCGGATGGAGCCGGTGCGACCATGATCCTAGCACTTGTTTGCGTTCCCACAGACGGCGCCAATTGACGAGGTGTTAACTCGACAAGTCCCAGGGTTGTGCACCCCGGGTTGATTGATGGGGAGAGAGAAGAGTGCAAGGTGATCACGACGGCTGACAAGCAAGGTTTTACCCAGGTTCAGGCTCCCGGAGGATAACACCCTACTCCTGCTTGTCTGATTATTGATGCGAGTAGCGATTACAATGGCGAGATTGCGATCTCGCTAGGGTTTGTTGTGGTTCTGAGCGTGTCCTCTGGGACGGGCAACCCTCCTGGCTTTATAGGCAGCCAGGTCTCGGGTGGTTGGTGTCGATGGCATCGGGCTACCCGCAAGGTAGCCCCACGTCAGTAGCCCCCGACTGCTTGGTCGAAGCGTAGAGTCGGACAAAGGACTCCTTCCTCCTGGACGCGCCATTGGATTGCTTGATCTTGAGCTTGAACTCGAATTCTTCAGTCGAACCGGCCACTCCCGATGGGAGTAACCTTTATAGTCGAATTACTTTGCCTTCATCTTCTTGCGAGGCTTGCTTCTACTCAGCCTGTTTGGCTTACTTGTGGATGGATTCGACTGCTCGAGCTTACTGCGTTGCCACCCTAATAGTTTCTTCGGGTGCTCGGATCATTGGCTGATCCTACCTTGTTGATTTCAGCTTTGAAGCTTACCACTCGAACAACTCTGTCGAGTTGCTTCAGTTGATTTTGGAGCCGTTGGCTTGATGACGTCATTGATGACGATCTTTTGCACGCCTCTGTGCCCGATGGGACATGACACGGTGGGCCCCGCTGTCAGAGCTGACCACGGTCCACAGTTGTCACGTCTCCGAAGTGGGCGCGAAATTTGCACGACACGATGACGACGCCTCGGTTTTCGTGCGTAGTGGAAGAAGTGGGCGGTGACAGTTGGTTTCTCCGTGCGACACGTGGACGGCTGGATGTGCCCGCTCGGAGCCCTTGCTCGATGGACGGTTGAGATGTTGATCTTCGAGGCATAAGTACTGTGTCTTGATGCTTGGGGTTTCATCTTCTCCAATCGCTCCGTGCTTCCTCTCCTCCTGCGCTCTACCATTTCCGCCGCCATCCCGAGCTCCGAGCAATCCGTCCACACACCTTGTGACCGTGACCATGGGCAAGCCGAAGAGCGCCGCTGGCTCCTCCGCCGCCGCAGACGACGCCGGGTTGATGAAAAAACCTGAAGGCGACTGGCAGAGGTCTTCGGTGAAGAAGACCGAGGTGGAGATGTTCCGCGCGCAAGGTTTGCTGCCACCTGCCGACCAAGTCCAGGTACGCGTCCCTGGCAAGGAAGTCTTCCCCACTCCGCGCGATGGGGAACGTGTTTGCTTCGCGGATTTCCTTCCGCGGGGCTTCGGGTTCCCCATGCACGATTTCGTGCGCGATCTCTTGTACGCCTATGGGGTTCAGATCCACGATCTGACCCCCAATGGCGTCTTGAGCATCGCGGGCTTCATCGTGCTCTGCGAGTGCTTCTTGGGCGTCGCGCCCCACTGGGCGTTGTGGAAGTCGCTCTTCCTCGTTCGCAAGAACGTGGGGAAGAGCGGGTTGACCTTCCCCATGGGCGGCTTCGGAATCCAGGTGCGCGGTGACACCGCGTACTTTCAGATGAAGAAGTCCGACTCCGTCCAAGGGTGGCGCCGGAGGTGGTTCTACGTCCAGTCGAACCAAGACGACCTGGACGCGTTCGACAGCGGGCGTGGACTGCGGAAGACCGGCGCCTGGGCGCACCCGCTGCCTGCCATGGAGAAGGAGGCCGTGCGGCCCCTGCTGGGCCTGCTGCGCGATCTGACCAACACCCTTGGGCGCGAGGCGGGTGGCGTCTTTCTGATGGCCACCTTCTTCCGTCTTCGGGTGCAGCCGCTCAGCGCCCGGCCTCACCCGATGTGGGCCGCCCAAGGCGTCAGCGCCATGTCGCTGGATGATGAGGAGGTGGAGGCCAACGTCAGGTCCATCACCAACCTCCGAGCCGCGGACACGGGCAACGTCAAGTGCATGATTTCTCCTTACGGGGCCTCGAACCCCGTTCCTGAGGTAAGTCTGGTCTTGTTTTCTTTCTGTCCTTGTTCGACTTGAGTCTACTTTGCTTTTTGATTCGACTTGTGTCTACTTGCTTCAGGGTCGAGCTCTGTTCATCAGCTTTCCTCCCCTCCCTGAGAACGGACCCAATGACGAGTCGAAGTTCGTCGAGGAGGAGGACGAGGACGAAGAGATTCCCTCCGCGCATTCTCCCCGTGACGAGGTGGAGGAGGAAGATGAAGTGGAGGAACCCGCGCGGAAGAAGCGGAAGCTTCCGAGTCGCGGTGAGTCTGCCACTGCGTCGTCACCTGCCAGGGATGTCGACGTTGCTGAGGAGGAGGTCGTGGCGACGTCTCCGGGTGCGCAGTCCTCGGGTGGCTGGGAGGAACCTCTGAACGTTCCTCCAGTCAGCTCCGCAGCGCCACGTTCGTTCGCGCGGATGCCTTCGCCTTCCCTGGAGAGCTACGACGACGCCGGCACCCCCAGGTGAGCTTCTTTGCTATGTGTCCTTCGAGTTGTACTTTGCGGTTTCGACGTTTAGTTGACTGGTATTCCGGATTTTGCTGCAGCCACCGTTCTGACAATGTTAGCTCCCCCCTTCGGGACGTGGAGCTCACATCCGCCCCTTCGACTGGGTTGGGGACGCCGGTGGTGGTGGAGAAGGTGCGTGCTGAGCCCGCCGGCCTTGCATCGTCTAGCCGGGTGCCTCCTTCGGCTGCCGAAGACCTTGAACTCCTGGATCACGTAAGTCTTTTCATGCTTTTTCTTGCATTGTTGATTTTTCATCAGGTGCGCGATCAGCGCTCCCGATGGGAGTAGCCCCCGAAGGTGTGGGTGACTAGTATAGTCGCCCGCAACTTTATTGACGTCTGGCCTTTTGCTTCAGCCGTACTATCGCCAACAGCTCGACGCAGTCGCGGCTTACGTTCGCCTGGAGAAGGAGAGGGACCAACTGCGTGCCTCGCTGGACCAGGCTACTGGGCGGGTTGATGAGCTTGAGAAGGCTCTTCACGAGTCTCGAGAGCGGGAGCTGGCGCGGGTCGCCCAGGAGAAAACTCAAGTTGGCCGTCTCCTTTCACTCGCCGGTGTTCTTGGGGGTAAGTTTCGGCTTGACGCCTACTGAGTCTTTGATCTTTTTCTTGTCTTGACTTTTAATTTTTACGCAGAGACTTGCGGCGGAGCTCCTCCAGAAGACGCGTCGAGTGACACGGTTGACATGGCGACTGCTGTTGGCTTCCTCGACCGGGTCTGTGCCTATGCCTCAGACGCGCTGAAGAAGTCTGCAGCCGCGTTGCAGAAGTCGACTGGAGCCTTGACCGCGGTGCATCAGAGCATCTTCCCGGGTGACCAGCCGCCGGCGACCGTGGACGCCCTGGCTGCGCCGTTTGAGGACGCGACCACCATCGCCGACTTCACGCGGTCGCAGACGGTACGCGGCTCCGAGCTCACCTTCCAGCTCCTATTAGGCCATCAAGTTCCAGGCGACTTCGAGAAGGTCGTCAGCGGTTTTCTTCGCAAACCCGATGGCCGGACCGCGTCGCTGAGTGGCGTGAAGGAGCGTGCCTCGCAGCTGGCTGCGCAGCTTGTGGCACTCTTCGAGAGGGCCCTTGCTAAGGCGACCGAGGCGGCTGCCGCTCGGAAGGGGCGTTCCCGGTCGCAGTCCGCGGCCTTAGAGTAGACGTAGTTGTAGGAATGCGGCAGTCGCCGCGGCCTGTATTTTGAACTTCATGCTTGTAATGAATATTGCCCTGTCGGGTCTTTTGGTCTTCAATATTGATTTTGCTGACTATTCTGTCTTTCTGAGTTGAACTGCGTTTCGCAGTCGCATTATTGTATTGACTCTGCGTATTCCTGGCAGAGTGCTGCGCGTGATGATGCTCCACCTTCTCCACTGGCCGAGCCGAGTGGCGCGACTTCTTCTTCGGGTGCTCGCCGTCGTCGGGCGGCGCCGGCTCCTCCACGCAGTGTGAATGATCAACGGATAATCACCTATCTGAAGAACAAGGTGGTGGAGCTTGAGGCGACCCTGAAGAATACGGAGCGGCTGCTGCACCGTTCCCAGTCGCATCCCACGGCGGAGTTCTCGCGTCGTGAGGATTTTTTGCTTGGAGAGATCGACCTGATCAGTCGGCAGCTGCAGGGTATGTATCCTTTTGGCGGCTGCCGTCCTTGTTGGCTTTCCTTCTCGTTCTGACTTGCATTTTTATGTGCGCAGATGTTAATCCCGACTGGGAGGCCGAGCGGGCTCGCGTTGAGGAGCGAGTCACCCGAGAGGCATCCGGCGACTCCTACGAAGCTCGACAGTTCTGGGTGAACCAGTCGAGGGGGCGCGTCCTTGCCACCATGCTTGATCGTACGTGGCGCGCTGCTTTTCTTCTGTAGAACTGCCGGAAACACTTTGGCACATCAATCGTGTGTACTTCCCGCATAATGCGCAGCCGAACGGGTTGTCTGCCTTGCTGGAGAGGTTCCGCGATGGTGAAGGGCTGAAGGAGGTTGTCGACGCCCAACTTGTGGCTGCTACGAACGCGGCGCTGGCGTACGTCCGGATGCACCGGCCACATCTTCCGCTTGAGAGGGTGCTTGAAGGCCTGCCGGGTGACGACGACTTCGACGAGACCTTGCCAGCTGCGCGCCGGATTATCCGGCAGGTTCAGGACCTGAGCGAGCGCCTTGTAGGCCCTCTTGATGCGCCGAAGGCTGAACCTGCAGTTTAGAGTAGCTGTCGTCTGATGTACAGGGTTAGCTATAGGGGGCAAATGTGCCTGTGTAAGTATGATGTAACAGATTAAAGTACTTTTCGAGTTATGAGAGTTGATCTATTTACTCGAAAGTGAGTGCCTGTTTTGATTTGCGACCTGTATGGCGCAGTCGCCTAGAACGCTAGCCGGCGACCTAGGTTTTTCAAGTGTGACCTGTATGCCGCAGTCTCTGATTATATCAGGTGGCGACTTAGGATTTTTGTAACTTGACCTGTATGGCGCAGCCCCCGAGTCGCTCGAGTGGTGGCCTAGGATTTTGGATAAGACCTGTCTGGCGCAGCCCCCGAGTAGGTCAAGGGGCGACCTAGAATTACAAGTTTTACCTGTTTGGCGCAGCCCCCGAGTATGTCGGGTGGTGACCTAGGATTTGGAACTTGACCTGTGCAGCGCAGCCCCCGAGTAGGTTCGAGTGGCGGCTGAGGATTTTTCTGAGAAGGCCTGTTTGGCGTAGCCCCCGAGTAAGTCGAGTGGTAGCCTAGGGTTACAAGTGTGACCTGTGTGGCACAGCCCCCGTGTGTGGCGGGCGGCGCCCTAGGATTTTGAACTTGACCTGTATGGCGCAGCCCCCGAGTCGGTCGGGTGGCGGCCTAGGATTTTTTGACTTTATGCTTGTATGGCGCAGCCCCCGGGTAAGTTGGGTGGCGGCCTAAGCTTTTATTTCAACCTGTGTGGCGCAGCTCCCGAGTGGTTCGGGTGGCGACCTAGGATTTTGGCCATTCTTGTATGGCGCAGCCCCCGAGTGGTTCGGGTAGCGGCCTAAGCTTTTATTTCAACCTGTGTGGCGCAGCCCCCGAGTGGTTCGAGTGGCGGCCTAGGATTTTTGAGCTTCTTCTGAGTGACAGGTAAAGGAGACAGATTTTCTTCAAATCACTTTATTGATTCTTGCGAACAGGCCGCCTCGTTAAACCCTTCCAGTCCCCTCAGGTACCCTGGTAAGGGAAAGAGTGCGTCTGAAACCTGCCGCGCTGATTTTCTTGTACAATGGTTGTTTTGAACTAGGCGTAGAACCGGCGGAGTTGTGCTACGTTCCACGGGTTGCTGCAGTCCGCTCCTGTATTCGAGTCCTTTAGGCGGTAAGCTCCATTGCCTATTGCTTCTGTTACGATGTACGGGCCCTCCCATGGGGAAGCGAGCTTGTGCACCTTCTTTTGCTTGAGTCGAAGAACCAGGTCGCCTGCAACGAACGCTCTTGGTCGCAGCCTCCGAGTGTGATAATTGCGCAGGTCCTGCTGATACACGGCTGATCGTGCCAGGGCGATGTCGCGCGCTTCATCCAGGGTGTCTCTGCTGTCTTCGAGTGCCTCCCCTGCTTCCGACTCGTCGTAGGCGACTACTCTCGGTGCGTCGAACTTGATGTCGCAGGGGAGGACCGTTTCTGCACCGTACACCATGAAGAATGGCGTGTACTGGGTGGATCTATTTGGCGTTGTTCGCAGACTCCAGAGGACTGATGGCAGTTCTTCGACCCATGCGCCCGCTGCGCGTTTTAGGGGCACGCGCAGTCGTTTCTTGATGCCGTTGCAGACGAGGCCGTTGGCTTTCTCCACTTGTCCGTTGGATTGCGGGTGCGAGACCGACGCGTAGCTGAGCTTGATCCCCTGCTCTGAGCAGAAGTCCTTGAATTCTTCGGCTGTGAAGTTCGAGCCATTGTCGGTGATGATCCCATTAGGTACTCCAAACCTGAAGATGATTGACCTGATGAAGTTGACCGCTGTGGATGCAGTCGAACTTGTGATGGGCACGGCTTCGATCCACTTTGTGAACTTATCGACTGCGACCAGGAGGTGAGTGTGACCTCCGGGTGAGGATTTCTTCAGCGGGCCCACCATGTCCAGACCCCACTGGGCAAAGGGCCAGGCTAGTGGTATTGTTTTGAGCTCTGATGCTGGGGCGTGCGGCTTGTTGGCAAATTCGTGGCACCCTGTGCATTTCTTCACCAGCTCCTCAGCGTCCTGCATGGCTGTCAGCCAGTAGAACCCGGCTCGTAGCGCCTTGGCCACCATTGCCCGGCTGCTGGCGTGATGCCCGCAGGTACCCGCGTGGATGTCGAGTAAGATGGCTTGGCCGTCGACTGGATCTATGCACCTTTGTAGGATTCCTGAGATGCTTCTTTTGTAGAGTTCTCCGTTGATGACGGTGAAACTTTTGGAGCGTCTGATGATGCGCTTTGCTTCGACTGGGTCAGCTGGCAGCTTATGATGTAGTATGTATGCCAGGTATGGTCCTGTCCATGTGGCTTCGACTAACATGACCTCCATGGGGACCTTGTCTTGGCTTGGCGGGTTGGCATCGCCTTTTGTTGTTGCAGTGCTTGCTGTACTCTGAGTCTTGATGGATCTCTGCGTGATGCACTCGAGGAAGACGCCGGGTGGGACTGGCACCCTGTCTGAGCCCATGTTAGCGAGGACATCGGCTTCCTCGTTGCTTTCACGGCCAATGTGGCGCAACTCGCAGCCGTCGAAGTTGCCTTCCATCTGATTGTAGAGGTCTCTGTAGGCGATCATGTTGTCAGCGACGGCGTCGCAGGACTTCATGGTTTGCTGTACCACCAGGTAGGAGTCGCCGTAGATCATGAGGTGCGTGGCGCCGCAGTTCTTGGCCATCCGCATGACGTGGATCAGGGCCTCGTACTCGGCTTCGTTGTTGGACGGCGTCGGAAAGTCCATCTGTAGGACATACTTGAGCTTGTCGCCTTTGGGGGAGATGAGCACGACTCCTGCCCCGGCTGACTTGAATTTCTTGGAGCCATCAAAGTACATTGTCCATGCGTTGGACAAGTCGGAGACATTTGGTAGCTGGGCTTCTATCCACTCGGTGGTGAATTCTGGGAGAACTTGGGCCTTGATGGACTTCGGGTGAGCATACTTCAGCCCCCATGGTCCTAGTTCGACAACCCACTTGGCGACTCGTCCTGTCGCGCGCTGATTTGTGAGGATGTCTGCTAGTCCAGAGGAGCTTACCACCGTGATCGGGTGCTCGGAGAAGTAGTGGACGACCTTTCTGGATGTCATGAAGACTCCGTATGCCAGCTTCTGGTAATGAGGGTAGTTCTGCTTGGACAAGGTGAGTACTTCGCTAAGGTAGTAGACGGGCCTCTGCACCGGGTGACTGTGCCCTTCTTCTTCGCGTTCGACTACGAGCACCGTGCTCACCACCCTGTTCGTTGCTGAGACGTATAGGTAGAGCGGCTCGTTTTCCAGTGGTGCCACGAGGACTGGAGAGGTTGTCAGTGTCCTACGCCTCTTGTGTCCACTCGAACTTGTCTGACTTCTTCATCAGTTGGTAGAAAGGTAAGGCTTTCTCTCCCAACTTACTAATGAACCGGCTGAGAGCTGCGACTCGGCCAGCTAATCGTTGCACCTCCCTGAGCTTGGTTGGTGCTGGCATTGTGAGTATGTTCTACACCTTCTCGGGGTTTGCTTCGATTCCTCTTGCGGATACAAGGTACCCTAGTAGCTCTCCGGCTGGTACGCCGAACACGCACTTCTCTGGATGGAGCTTGATCTGATACACGTCCAGCGCGGCGAAGACCTTGCGGAGGTCGTCGACTAGGGTATCCTCCTTTCGGGTAGTGACGACAATGTCATCGACGTTGACTTGGACGATCTACCCGATTAGCCCCTTGAGGCATGCTTGCATTGTCCGCTGGTACGCGGCACCTGCGTTCTTTAACCCGAACGGCATCGTATGGTAACAAAAAACGCCGTCGGGTGTGATGAAGGTTGTCTTCTCTTCGTCCTCGACTTTCAGCCTGATCTGCTGGTAACCTGAGTAGGCATCCAGAAAAGATAGGCGTTCGCAACCTGCAGTCGAGTCGATGATCTGGTCTATCCGCGGGAGCGGGAAGTGGTCCTTGGGGCAGCATTTGTTGACTGCGGTGAAGTCAACGCACATGCGTAGTTTCTTCGTCTTCTTTTTCTCAACTAGAACCGGGTTGGCGACCCAGTCCGAGTCCTTGATCTCTCGGATGAACTTGGCGTGCAGTAATCTGTCGACTTCCATGGTGATAGCGTCTCGTTTGGGCCCTGAGAAGCGTCGCATGGATTGCTTGACTGGTCTTGCGTCCTTGTGTACTTTCAGAGAGTGCTCGGCGAGTTCCCTGGGTATCCCTGGCATGTCAGAAGGTTGCCATGCAAAGATTTTCCAGTTCTCACGTAGGAACTCGACGAGCGCGCCTTCCTATGCGGGGGTCAGACTTGATGAGACCTTGACTGTCTTTCCGCTGTCAGTCGGATGGACTTGGTGGGTGACAGTGTCGTCATTCGTGTTGAACGCTGCGTCTTTGGCAGGCTTCTTGCGAGCCGGGAAGATGGTCTTGTCGTTGTCGGCTGATATGGCCTTGAAGTGCTCTTCGACGCCGAAGAACTCGGAGATCTTGGCGAACTCGCGGTCGCAGCTGTTGGAGAGCCCGAAGTCGCCGCGGACGGTGATCACTCCTTTCGGCCCGGGCAACTTTATCATCAGGTAGGCGTAGTGGGGTACTGCCATGAACCTGGCAAAGCTTGGGCGTCCGAGGATGGCGTAGTATTGTGACTTCCAGTCGACGACCTCAAAGTCTATCGACTCCTTCCTGAAGTGCTCGGGTGTACCGAGGATGACGTCGAGTGTGATTGTTCCCATGGGCGTGATTGCTTGCCCTGGTACTATGCCGTGGAAGGTGGTCTCCGATTCCGGCAATTTCTCTGTCGACCTGTTCATTCGTCTGAGGGTGTCGGCGAATATGATGTTGATGCCGCTGCCTCCGTCCAGGAATACCTTCTTCAGGCTGTAGTCGCCGACCAAGGCCTCAATCACGAGTGCGGCGTGCCCGGGTCGGACTACCTCCGCTGGGTGATCTGCCCTGGAAAATGTGATTGGTGTCTCCGACCCGCGTAGGTAGTCTGGTACCGCGCGCGGGCTGTTGATGGCCTGAAGTACTTGGCGTGTGATGATTTTCTGCCTCCTGTTCGACGGGGGTCCCTTCTGGATCATGTTCAGCTGTCCCCGTGCGGCTGGGTACGTGTCGGCTGCTGCCAACGGACCTTGTTGCTGCTGCTGTTGCGGCTGGGGGAACGCTCCTGCCGCCTGCACTTGGTTATTGTTTGCGGGTGCTGCCTGGATGGCTAGCTGCGGTGCCGCTTGAATGGCCTGCACCGGGGTGATGATTTGCTGCATGGCGTGGTAGATCTTTCTTGCTTTGCGGCAATCCTTCAACAGGTGGTTTGAACCCCACTTTCCTGTTTCCGGGTGGCGGAACGAGTGATGCTTACAGGGTTGCATCAGTTCCTCTGCTGGGGTCAACGGGCGCTTCCACTCGCGCTTCTGACTTCCATCATTGTGGCCGATGCTGCTGCTGCCACGGTTGTACTGACTCGAGCTGGGCTGCCGACTTTGGTCGTGCTGTCGACTGCCCTCACGCTTGTCCTCACGGGGGGTTTCATAACCCGCCGCTACTAATTCGATTGAATCGTGGGTGTAACGTGCCTTCCTCTTTTGACGTGCCTCGCGCCAGTTGCTTGTTTCGCCTTCCTTTTTGGGAGAAGTTTCGCGGACGTAGTCCTCTC
Source organism: Poa annua (assembly GCA_026929855.1). Classification (NCBI taxonomy): domain Eukaryota; kingdom Viridiplantae; phylum Streptophyta; class Magnoliopsida; order Poales; family Poaceae; genus Poa; species Poa annua. The sequence goes on along the minus strand of CM049427.1, from coordinate 122,521,899 downwards.
CTTCGGCCCACTAGTTGGCTGTCTTCATGAGTTCTATTGTGGTCTTCGGCTGGAGCCTACCGAATTCCTCCCGTAGGTCGCGGCGAGCGACGCCATGCATGAAGGCGTCCATCACTCGATCTTCTGATACGGGTTCCATGGTATTGCGGAGAAGTGTCCACCTCTGGATGTAAGAGCGGAGCGACTCATCCTTCCCTTGTTTGCAAGCCTGCAACTCGATGTAGGTCGTCGGCCTGGCGAATGTTCCCGAGAAACTTTTGATGAAGTTATCCTGGAATTCTTCCCATGTTCGGAAGGAGTCTTTGGGTTGGCTTGTGAGCCACCCGCGTGCCGAGTCTGTCAGCATGAGCTAGATGTACTGCATTGCCGTGGTCGATGTTCCGCCTTGGCAGGTGCAAGCAATAAGGTAGTCTTCGAGCCATAGCTTTGGGTCTTGCTTCCCGTCGTACTTTTGTGTGCCAGCCGTCAACTTGAAGCCTTTAGGCATGCGGGTGTCGCGGATGTTGAAGCTAAAGCATGCCGCGCCACACGGCTCGAAGTCGCGGTCGGCGTGGTCGTCCGCGTGTGCCGCGCTAGCCGAACGCTCCTTGCGGTTGCGGTCCACCGTCTTCTGTGTCAGGACGTCACGGAGGTCCTTGACTGGCTGTCGCTGTGCCGCCGGGATGCCCGACATCGTTGGTTCATGCGCTCGGTTACTTGGCCCCTGGGCCGCCAGAGCTTCTTCGATTGCCCTTATGGAGGCAATTTGTTGCTTGTGGAGAAGGGAGCGCGCGTCCCCCTCCGGTGGCTGCGTGAGCCGGAGGTATGTCTCGACTGATATCAGGGCGGCGTTCGCCGTTTTTGGGACGGGTATCCCGTTTTCATCTTCGGTGACGAAGGACGACTCGAGGTTACGGGTGAGCCTTGTTCGATCAGCTTCTGCCATGTGGGGGACACGGGCTCTGGTTCGCCGTGCTCCCTGGTTCACCTCTGTGGAAGATGTGAAAGAGAGGGCGGCTCGCCTGGCACTTGATGCATCCGCGTCCCTTTTGCGCCTGAGAAGTTCGGCCTTTTCGGCGGGAATCCGTTCGCCTTCCTTGCGTAGCAAGTACTGGACCGCCAGGTGGTCTTCTCGAGGTGCGTTGGGTGGGGGGAACGTGCCCTCGTCCACATGTTTCATGGCTTGGATCGCCATGTCCCGCGTGATGACAAGTTTAGTCTGGTCCGGCATGTCCACCTCTAGCGGATATGCGGGTTCGTCTTCGTCGTCATGCAGTGCTGTGCCGGCCATGAAGACTTGCTTGGGGTAGACTTGAGTTGGGGAGTTGGTGCTGCCGCTGCTGCTTCTGTCACCCGCTTCTTGCTCGGGGTCGAAAATTGCTGCAACGTGGCACGCGGCGCACCCGCTGTCGCGTCTCTTCGCGATTGTCCATGTGCTCACACTCGCCGGGGCGAGTGCGATTGGCTTGGGGTAGACCTGGGATTTCCACGAAGACGAGGGCGCGCGCGACATGGCTGTCGGACGCGGGCCCCTGGTCGCCCGTGCGGGTGCGACGGTGGAGGTGGATCTTGACTTGATTGACTGCCCGACCGAGGTTGGGGTAGTAGACTCGATTCGCGCGGCCGTTGCCGAGATTGTCGATGTAGATGTCCTCTTCGCGGGTGCAGCTGGCGCGAACCCTGCGGGTGCGGCAGATGCGATCTTCGCGGGTTCGGCGGTCGCGATCTCCGCGGGTGCGGCAGATGCGATCTCAGCGGGTCCAGCGGTCGCGATCTCCGCGGGTGCGGAAGATGCGATCTCAGCGGGTCCAGCGGTCGCGATCTCCGCGGGTGCGGCAGATGCGATCTCGGCGGGTCTAGCGGGCGCGATCTCCACGGGTGCGGCAGATGCGATCTCAGCGGGTCCAGCGGTCACGATCTCCGCGGGTGCGGCAGATGCGATCTCGGCGGGTCCAGCGGGCGCGATGGTCGGCGATTTTGGTGACGCCGTCGCGCGTAGCGCAGTAGTCGTAGACCTGAGTATGCCACGACTATCGATGCAACAGAATATGGAGCCGAAGGTGATGTGTATACCTTTGTCCAGATCGGCGTACACCGATTGATGAGCTGGCGAGTGGATGCCGTACTCAAAGGAGCCGAATCGGATCGACTCCCTGATGGCGGATGCGCCGATCTTCATTGCGGATGGAGCCGGTGCGACCATGATCCTAGCACTTGTTTGCGTTCCCACAGACGGCGCCAATTGACGAGGTGTTAACTCGACAAGTCCCAGGGTTGTGCACCCCGGGTTGATTGATTGGGAGAGAGAAGAGTGCAAGCTGATCACGACGGCTGACAAGCAAGGTTTTACCCAGGTTCAGGCTCCCGGAGGATAACACCCTACTCCTGCTTGTCTGATTATTGATGCGAGTAGCGATTACAATGGCGAGATTGCGATCTCGCTAGGGTTTGTTGTGGTTCTGAGCGTGTCCTCTGGGACGGGCAACCCTCCTGGCTTTATAGGCAGACAGGTCTCGGGTGGTTGGTGCCGATGGCATCTACAGATATGGCAGGTTATGCTTTCCTAACCGACTTGGACTAGGTTACATGGTATCCCGCGTGGGCCTCCTGTGGGCCTTTCCATCCTTGGCGCGGCCGAGGTAGCATCATCGTGGGCTACCCGCAAGGTAGACCCACGTCAGCGAATGCCGAGAGGAAGAAACGGATCGCGTCGGCTACCGAGCCGGCTCTCGCCAACCTTGGCGAGAACGCGGGGATTAACATCCCCCGAAGGTACTCAATTTTGCCTTTAATAGACGACAAACCTCTTCAATACTGGCCAATTGACTGTGCTTGCTTTTTGTTGACAAGGAAAGGGTCGCAACTTCCCGGTTGACGACCAGACTTCTTGGCAAGGGTAAGCGGCCACAAGGTAGCTCGCTGGCTACTGTGCCGCCTACTCCTCAGCTCCAGGCCGGCAGCTTTATGGGCGACGCTCGTCGTCAGCCCCCGGCTCCGGCTTCTAGCGCTCCGCCAAGGGCCTCTTCCACCGACCGCGCGCCCAAGACTCCCCTACTGCTGGCTGAGGCTACGGCGGATGAAGCCGCTCAATCGCGCGCCGCCAACGAGGGGTTGCTGGAGTCGACTGCCGGCGGGTCTCGGCGGGCAGCCCCGACTGCGGGAGGCGGCAAGGTCAGGGACCCTTGGTCCACCTTTAAGGAGGCCAAGGAGTCAACTTTGGCTTTCGCCAACTTCGCCTCGCAGGCCTTCGCCGACTTGGAGGGCGACTTATCTGTAAGTTTTTACCACTCCGGCATATACATGGCCTTTCCCCCGAGCACTTAGATGGCAAGTCAAAAAATAAAATAAATTTTGACTGCCGGCTTAGTGGTTACTCGACAATATGTTTTATGCCTTTGTTTTGTCCTGCAGGGCCTTGTGTCCGCCAACGTCGAGCTTGTCTCCTCCCGAGTCGAGATAAACCGGCGCTGCCGCGACCTGAAGAAAGAGTGCGAGGCCAAGGACCTGCGGATTGCCGAGTTGGAGGCGGCCCGCAAAAAAGATGAGGGTAGGGTTAATCCTCTTTGCCATCAGCTATACTTTTCGACTTATGTTGCCGTCAGTCATTTAGTTAGCGAATCCATATTTGTAGAACTGCTAGACCATGCCCAGGATATCCTGAAGGCGTCCACTGATATGCAAGCTCTTATGAATGAAGCTTCTGACTTGGCGGCCGCCAACTTGGAGCTGAAGGAGGCTCATCAGAAGGAGATGGAGGCCCAACAACTCAAGTTTGTGCAGGAATCTAGCCAGCTCACTGGTGAGCTAGAAAGCCTGCGCAACAAGTTGGCGGAGGCGGAGAAGACGGCTGCAGAGGAAATCTCCAAGCAGACTTCTCGCGCCCAAACTGCGGAGGACACGCTGGCAACTCATATGATTGAGTTGTCCGCTTTCCATAACTCGGTCCTTGGTAATTTCTTACTCCTTTTTGATGTTGCGATGTTGCTTTAGCCTGAGCCAAACTAATGGCTTTATTTTTGATACAGTTCCCGCCGGTTTAGGCGATGACAAGGTTGTCAGCCCCCGCCTGGATCGCCTTGCACGTCTAGGCGAACTGATCACCGAGACTTTGGCGGCGTCCAAGCGGTTTGCCGCCAAGTTCTCCATCTCGTCCGGTAGCCAGGAACCGACCGAGTTCAGCGACGTGCCCGCCATCTTGGAGCAGGCGACCAAACTGCACAAAAGCTCGCTGAAGTCGGCGGCACGGGGTGGAGCCAAGACTGCACTTGGGTTGTTCATGGCGCACTACCCCGAGGCGGAGATAGAAGCCGTCACTGAAGGCATGTCGTCAACGTATGAAGACGGCAGCGAGGTTGAGCCGGCGCTGTTCTGGACAGCGTTGCCGGCTACGCCACGCGTGTTGCCGACATGGTCGACACTTCAATCTTCTACCGGCGCCATCCTGTGCCTGGCGGGGAGGGAGCTGAAGCAGGCGGCACGGCCGAGGCGGAGGGGAGTGATAGTTCCGGGGCTGAAGTTGTCAGCCCCCAGGCCTGATGTAGACGCTCCCCCGAGCCATATCTTTTCTGTCCTTGCCTCCTATCAGCCTTACTTGTCGGCCCCTGAAACAATGCAACATTGACTTGTAATATTTGTATATACTTTTGTTCCTGCTTTGTTAGGCGGAAACTAGCTGACAAGTTTTATTTTGTCTTTATTTATATGGCCCGACTTAATTTTACCCTGACTTATATGCTTGACTTTTTGTATGTTGACGAAACCTCAGCCGGTAACTTTAGCTGAAACAACCAGGGCTAAACCATTTGTTTAGAATCAGAGACCAAAGCCAACATGTTGGTGTCAAAGACATACTACTAGGCGAACCGCATATAAGTAATCAGAGGTAAAGGAATTAGGCGGCGCAAAAAAGTTTATTTTTTGCTTTGGGTTGGCTCGAAAGCTGCAAGTATCTACCAGTTTGAACCTTTGCACGGAGCCAGAAAATAGGTAACTTAGATACATAGGGGAAATATGATTGCAAGAAAAGACAAAAGATGGCATGCTTCTCAACACAGATGAGGAACCATAGAATTTTATTTCATAATCATATTTAACTTATTACAATTATAAATTGCTAAGTGTAGAAAGGACGTAGCTGCTCAATATTCCAAGGCCGTCTTGTTTGCTCGAACGGATCGTCAATGCCTTTCTTGCGCTTGGTTCCCCTTTTTCCTGCCGCCTTCTTGCGCATTTTCTTTTCGTCTTCGTCGCGGATGTCGGCCAGGTAGTAGGAACCATTGAGCAGCGCCTTTGTGACTATAAACGGTCCTTCCCATGGCGGGGATAACTTGTGCAAGCCTTTTCTGTCTTGAATTAGGCGGAGAACCAGGTCACCTGTTCTGAAGCTTCGCTTCCGCACTCTTCGGCTATGATAGCGGCGAAGTTGTTGCTGGTACAAGGCGGAGCGATGGAGAGCGATGTCTCTTTCTTCGTCTAGCAGGTCTAGGCTATCCTGTCTTGCACCTTCTACGTCTTGCTCGATGTAGGCTTGAACTCTTGGGGAATCGTACTTCATGTCGGTAGGTAGCACTGCCTCAGCGCCATATACTAAGAAGAAAGGAGTGTAGCCGGTGGACCTGTTTGGCGTTGTGCGCAAACTCCATAGTACCGACTGTAACTCATCTGCCCAAGCGCCGGCTGCCCCGTGTAATGGAGCTTCGAGACGAGGCTTAAGTCCTGATAAGACTAGGCCGTTTGTACGCTCTACTTGTCCATTGGATTGAGGGTGTGACACGGATGCCAAATCAAGCCGGATACCCAGATCGCTGCAGTATTCTTCTATGTCGCCTTGAGACAGGTTGCTGCCATTATCGGTGATAATGCTGTGTGGAACTCCAAACCGAGAGATAATTCCCCAGAGAAAATTGGTGGTTGTTCGTGCGTCAAGTTTGCTGATCGGTTTGGCCTCGACCCATTTGGTGAACTTGTCGACAGCGACCAATAGGTGGGTGTACCCACCACGCGCCTTTTTGAAGGGACCCACCATGTCTAAGCCCCAGACCGCGAACGACCAAGTGATTGGGATCGTCCTTAGCTCCTGTGCCGGCAAGTGAGGTTGACGAGCGTACAACTGGCAGCCTTTGCATGTCTTTACGATGTTCTCGGCGTCTTCTTTGGCGGTGAGCCAGTAGAAACCTTGGCGGAAAGCTTTGGATACAATGGACCTGGCGGAAGCATGATGCCCGCAGGTGCCAATATGTATGTCCTTCAGAATTTCCCGGCCTTCTTCCGGCTGTATGCACCGCTGATAGATGCCGCATGTGCTTCGCTTATATAGCTCGCCTTTTATTATCGTGAATGCCTTGGCTCGCCTTATGATCTGCCTTTTTAGCACCTCATCGTCCTCCGGCAACTTTTTGTCGATTAAAAAATCGAGATATGGAACTGTCCAATCCGGCTGTGTCAAGTAGACAGCGAGACTTGCCTCTTCTACCGGTTCTTCTGCATCGGGGTCCATCAAATCGGCGTCTTTAATGGATGGCTTGTGCAAATGCTCCAGGAAGATATCTTTTGGTACCTTTTTGCGTTCCGATCCTAGTCTTGCAAGTGTGTCCGCCGCCTTGTTCTCAGCTCTTGGAACATGCCGGACTTCGAAGCCCACGAAGTTTTTTGCGAATTCGTCAACTTTGGCTCTGTAAGTCGCCATTGTTGCGCTTTTCGCATCCCATGTTCCGCTTACTTGCGGCGCGACCAAATCTGAGTCGCCATAACAGAGGATTCTTTTGACGCCTAGGTCGTTTGCCACGTGTAACCCGTGAAGCAAGGCTTCGTACTCGGCAACATTGTTGGTTGCTGTGAAGTGGATTTGTAACACGTAGCTAAGCTTGTTACCTTTAGGCGTGCGTAGAACGACCCCAGCCCCCAAGCCTTTGAGCATCTTTGATCCGTCAAAGTGCATGACCCAATATTCTGATTCGGGGAGTGTTGTTTCCTCCATGGCCTCTGTCCAGTCGGCGACAAAGTCTGCAAGCGCTTGAGACTTAATGGCGGTCCGTGGTTTATAGACTATATCAAAGGCGGCAAGTTCGATGCCCCATTTGGCAACTCGACCTATTGCCTCTGCATTGTTGATTATGTCTCCCAACGGTGCCTTGCTGACTACTGTCACTGTGTGTTCCTGGAAGTAATGCCTAAGCTTTCTGGCGGTGAAGAATACGCCATACGCCAGCTTTTGGTAATGCGGATACCTCTGCTTGGAGGCGGAGAATACTTCACTGATGAAGTAGACCGGTCGCTGCTCACACGTCGCGGCTTCGTTCTCCTTTCTTTCCACAGCCAAGACAACGCTGACAACAACTCTTGTTGCCGCGATGTACAGCAGCATTGGTTCCTGTGATCGAGGTGCTGCCAATATCGGAGCGGATATGAGGGCCTCCTTAAGTTGTTGCAAGGCGGCATCTGCCTCTTCTGTCCACTCAAAGTTGTCGGATTTCTTCAATAGCCGGTAGAGAGGCATTGCCTTTTCCCCTAGGCGACTTATGAAACGACTGACGGCTGCCACCGATCCGGCTAGGCGTTGCACGTCCTTCAGACAAGTAGGTCTGGATATGTTTTGGATAGCCTTGATCTTCTCCGGGTTAACCTCGATCCCTCATTCTAAGACGATAAAACCGAGCAGTTTGCCGGCTGGAACGCCGAAAACGCACTTGGCGGGATTGAGTTTCATATGATACCTCCGGAGATTCTGAAACGTTTCTTCCAAGTCCTCTAGGAGATCTGCCTTCTTTTTTGACATTACCGCGATGTCGTCTACATAGACGTGAACATTGCGGCCGATCTGTTCGTGCAGGCAATTTTGCATACAGCGCTGGTATGTTGCCCCTGCATTCTTCAGGCCAAAAGGCATTGTAATGTAGCAGAAAGTCCCGTATGGAGTTGTGAAAGATGTTTTCAGCTGATCTGACTCTCTCATCTTGATTTGGTGGTATCCTGAGTAGGCGTCCAGAAAACAGAGCAGCTCGGAGCCTGCCTTGGAGTCTACGACTTGGTCGATTCTAGGCAGCGCAAAGGGATCCTTTGGGCAGCACTTGTTAACACCGGTATAGTCAATACACATCCTCAGCTCTTTATTCTTCTTTGGGACAAGTACAGGATTTGCCACCCAATCGGTGTGTACAACTTCTTTTATGAAATTGGCGGCCTTCAGCCTATTTATCTCCTTTCCTATAGCCTTGCGTCTCTCATCTCCAAAGCGTCTTGTTGCTTGCTTCACCGGCTTGGATCCTTTTATGACGTTGAGCGAGTGCTCGGCAAGTTCCCTCGGTACACCAGGCATGTCGGAAGGCGACCATGCAAAGATGTCACGATTCTCACGGAGGAACTCGACGAGCGCGCCTTCCTATTTGCCGTCAAGGTTGGAGCCGATGACAACTTGCTTAGACTTGTCACCTGGGATGAGGTCCGCCTTTTTAGTGTCTTCTGAAGCTTCGAAGGTCTTCTTGACATCCATCTTTGGCTTTGGCATGGAGTTGTCTGAATCCGCCCCGAGCAGCGCGAGTTCTTCCTTGTGGATGACGGCTTCTGCGAAGGCGGCCATGCCACGCTCGCACTCCTTGGCTTTCTTGAAGTTGCCGGAAATCGTGATGGTTCCGTTTTCCCCCGGCATTTTGAGCTTGCTGTATATGTAGCACGGCCTTGCCATGAACTTGGCGAAAGCCGGTCGTCCGAAGATTGCATGATAGGCGCTTTTGAAGGGGACAACTTCGAACCGAAGGAACTCTGAGCGGTAGTTCTCTTTTGGTCCGAAAGTTACCTTCAGCCTGATGCTCCCCATTGACTTTGCTTGCCTGCCGGGCACTATGCCATGAAAGGTGAGGTTGCTGTGGTCCAGCTGATCCTCTGATAGGTTCATGCGGCTTAGTGTGTCATAGTACAGGATGTTGAGGCTGCTGCCGCCATCCATAAGTACCTTTGTAAGTCTGAAGTTGTCGACAATGGGATCGACGACAAGGGCGTACTTGCCTGGGTGAGGAACGTGATCAGGGTGGTCAGACCGGTCCCAAGTGATCGTTGCCTCAGACCAGTTCAAGTACTGAGGGACGTCCGGCATTGTCGCGTTGAGTTCGCGCATTTCCGCCTTATCTGCCTTAGCCGAAGGCGTGCCGACAAAGCACACAAGAGATTCTTTGACCTTCGGATACGGCTTCTTTTTCTTGGCGGATGCGTCATCTTCGCTTGAGATAGACATGTCGTCGTCATCCTCATCCTCCTTGCTGTCTTTCTTGTCATTCTTCTTTGACTTCTTTGACTTCCAGCCGACTGTGGGATCCTTTTTGAAGTCGTCCATGAAACGGCACTCGCCAAGCATATGGTTGACCTTGCCCAATGAGGCGTGGATGGGACATGGCAAAAGCTTTGCCTGTTCATAAGTGATTCGCGCCGCCTTAGGCCCTGAGCCGGCTTCGCGACTATCTATCTTATTCTTCCACTTCTTTTTGCCGGCGTTCCCTTGGAATGCTGCGGCTACCTCATTGGAAGGCCCGGCTTTGTCATCCGCCGCCTGCTTGCGCTTGTTGTTCCGCTTTGGTATGATGTTGACGTCTGGGTCATCGTCCCGGGCGTCGTCATCCGCCGCCGCGTACTGGGCGGCCAGGTTGAGCATCTCACCAAGGTCCGTGATTTGCTCGCGGACGAGCCTATGTCGGAGCAAGGACTTATTCTGGAGGCCCGTGTAGAAGGCATGGATAGCCTGTGCGTCCGAAACACCATGACAGTTGGCTTTTTCGGATATCCAACGGCTGACAAAATCTGTCATGGTTTCGTCCGGCTTTTGGATACAGCGCTGTAAATCCGTGTAGGTATTTGGACGCTTGTATGTTCCTTGGAAGTGCTGGGAGAAAACCTTTTCCATGTCGTACCAGCTACGGATGGACTTTTCAGGAAGGTTGTCGATCCAAGCTCTTGCCGTGCCTTCCAACATGAGAGGTAGGTAGCGGACGGCAATATGGCTGCTCCCGCCGGCAATCTCTATGGCCATGGCATAATCGGATAGCCATGAGTCCGGCTTAACGAGGCCGTTGTACCTAGAACAGTTCTTTGACACTGATGTCATGTCTTTAGGGAACGGCTCTCTGCGGATGGTGTCACCGAAGCACTTTGGTCCAGAGTATAGCGGCTCCTTTCCACTTGCTATGTCTTGTAGGCGGTGTCGTGCGTCTTTTGGATCGAGCTGCCGTGCGCCTCTGTTTGCGTCCGGCTCGTCCTGCGTTGCCCGGCTTATGCTGCGCCTGGGCCCTTCTACCTCCTCTCTCTTCTTGCTGCCAGTGCTACGCTGCGGAGATCGGCTTCGACCTCTCCTGGGAGGGTCGTTGCCGACATCTTTTCTAGGCGGTGGCCTGTTGTTCCGGCTACCGCCATTGTCGCGTCTTGGCAGGGATGGAGGTGGCAGGTCTCCTCTGCTTCCTGTCCTGGAATTCTCGTCCCGCCTTGGCTTTGGCGGTGGCGTCTTTTTTGGAGGTGGTGTTGCCTTCCTTTTGTCGCCATGGCTACTGGAGCCAGACGGGCCATCGGGGTCAGCGCCGGGTGCAGCTTTGCACTTTCCCGACTTAGACTCTAGGTCTCCCCCACGGGCATCCGCCATATGGCCGTAGGAATCAGCGCGAGCTTGTTGTTCTAGGGCCTTGCGTACGAAGTGTCTTGCATTGGCTAGCTTCTCTTCCGCCGTGTAAGTGTTGTCGTCCAGGGTATCTAGCGCGGCGGCCGCGTTGAGGACAGGGGTGCAGAAGACAACATCTCCCCTTCTGTCCACGCGCTGTGGTGCCGTGCGCCAGTCGAACCCTAGATCTTGAGCCGCTATCGTCGCTTGCGTAGGCGGCTCTTTTCCACGGCGGTTTTTTGATGACCTTTTCTCCTCGAAGAGTTGCCGGCTTGTTTTGGCCGACATCTTCTCCTGTTCTTTCTCGATCTTCTTCGCAAGGCTCTCAACGTGCTCCTCTCTTTTTCGCAGGAAGTCAGAGTGCTTAAGCATGTTAAGCCTAAGCTCTTCCACTGCGTCGAGTGGGGTGTCTTTATTCACCGGAGTATTCATGATCTCGTCTACTTCTTTGATGACGGAGAGCAAATCCGTGGGTTTGCTGCTGCCGCCTTTCTCGAGGCCAGTTTTCTTCTTTGCGCGCACCTTGTCGGAACTTTCAATGAGTTGGCCGGCAGTGGTGTCGCCGGCATCCTCCGCCGGCTTGTTTTGCGCCTCCGAAGTAACCGGGGTTGTCTCGTGACCGACAACAACCATCATAGCCAGCTTGTCAGGCATGTCAGTATCCGCTGCGCCCTCTGAGGGAGCCGGATTATCACTGGAAAAGCGGGTTTTGATCTTCTCTTCGAAGAGACTAGCATCATCATCGGAGTCAGAGTCTACGTTGACTTGAACGGTAGATCTGGATCCGGCATCTGACATCGCATCTTCCTGTAGAGCAGGGAGGATTGACTCAGGATCGTTGTTTTCCGGCTGGGAGTCTGATCCCAGTACGACAACTCCGACGAAGTGGAAATCAGATTCGGCCGACTCCTGGGAGAAGGCGGATTCAGATCCATCTTGCCGGTCGACTGCTTGGTCGAAGGGTTGGTGGGTGGGGTTGTAGAAACGCGGTAGGCCGTACGCCTCTGGCGTGTACCCGATGAAGACGTCGATCCCTCCGACCGGTACGATTGCGCATCCGATAAGGTAGTCGTCCGCCGGGAGCCAGGACTCATCCGAGTTGACGTAGCTATGGCCGCCATACCTTGTGACGCGACCGACGGCGATCTGCTTGCCCACGCCGCCAAGTGTTCCCGCCTGGAACGTGACGCCAGGAACCTTATGCCACACGGTGGGCGCCAACTGTCGTGGTATCGGCATAATTGATAGGAGACGGGGGTCCTCTAGCCTACGTATGTATTGTGGGGAAGAAGGTTGGTGTCGTCAAGGACGGGATTTAACACGGCGAGTTTACCCAGCTTCGGATCCCACAGCGGTGGCGAGATCCTACGTGCTGCTATAATTCACTATGAGGCAATAGCCGTGAACAGGTTACAATGGGTATGATGTCTATTGAAGCGTCTGCCCTAAAGGCTCCCTGGTGGCCGGCTTATATAGGCGGCCAGACCCCAGGGTACAAGGTAAGTACTTGTCCGGCAAGTAAACAGAGTCCTAGACCTAGCCGGCTTAGTTGCCGCCTTCCGTCTTGGGCTCGGTGGCTTGATGGGCTTCGGCCTTCCGCCTTCCTTGGATCGTCCGCCTACTTCCTTGTACGTCAGCTATCTGGGCCGCCCGGCAGGCCTCGGCCTTACCATCCTTGGGCCACCCTGGACTAGCCGGATTGATCCATGTTGGTTATACCCCTAGTTGATATATCCCCAACACCAATGGACTAGTTTATATAGAGGCTCACTAGGGACTCTGGTTGTCTATGTATCACACGTGTATTAATAATTACGATTAATACAGTTATATCATAATACAAAAACCTATTATAAACTTATGAGATAATGCAATAAATACTACTTATTTATTTGCCTCTAGGGCATATCTCCTTCAGTCTCCCACTTGCACTAGAGTACAAATAAACTAGCTGCATTTTACTTCATCAAAAAACCCTTATCAAATAAGCGTTATATGATAATGCTTGCTTGTGGAAGAGTGTTACTCTGACAATCTGTACAATACACAATTGTGCATTCTTTTGTGATTCATTGATATCAACTTGTTTGATATCATCATGTTATCTAATAACATATATACAAATACCGTAACTAAGTGAGACTTCTGTTTCCCAGCTCTTACTCTGATTCTGTTAACCAGATAATTGACTTGAAAACATACTCAGTCATACAGAGCTCCTTGTAACAATTACAACCTCGCGATATCTATATATACTTTCACACCTTTGTAGAAAACTTGACACTCCAATGTCAATCTAATAACTAACACACTTCTACTTCGAGTAAATTCTAAATTTACTTTTACAATTGTTCTTCTTCTAAGAACATCGGTCAAATTTCATCGAGCAGATAATATGGTTTCTGTATGATGTATAATATCACATAATAGACCAACATGTCATACAACCACTATCACCGTGTGTCATTACTCTTAATGATTAATTGGATTTCTAAGGACCATCCTTTGGTTTTATTCTATTCTGACTCTTCAGATATAATCCAAAGCAACTCGACTATCTACTTAAAATTCCCTTTCTATTCCAAATAGACGCTAACTTTCAAATAGTTTCACAACTTCATCTTTCTAATTAATTCTACTGGTACAATTCACAGTGTGTCATTTACACAAGATGAATTCGGCTCACACTCAAATTATGTCTCCACACATTTGATAACACGAGCTCACACTCAGATTATGTCTCCACACATTGGAGAACACGAGCTCCCACTCAAAAATATGTCCTTTACATATTCTACCTGAGTAAACTAACTTTGACTCCCACTTAAATTCATAATTTCTCTCGACATTTTGGTCAAACCAAAATCATTGATCTCTTATCAATTCGAATTCAATACAAACTACAGTATTACAATAATACAAATCCCATAGACTTCAAGCATGTCTACATTAACGTAGTCAAGAAAATTGATTTTGTCCAAAATACATTTCTTGACAAAATATATTTTCACGTCTTTCTTATAGTCAGATTTCTCAAATAACACTTTATGTGATGATCAAGAAATCTTATTTATCCAAAAGGAATTATTGCAACATTTACTGTTTTAATCCTTTCTAAATGTAACTTGGATTTTCAGGCTCGAAAGCCTTTGTTCGTATTCTGATATTTTCTCAACTTTCTTTGTATTCATAAAGTGCACCTTGTTCTGTCAACAAGATCTAAAACACTTAATATTATGTTGTGACCTGACAGTAATATTAAATATAACAACACTTTACTTAGAAGCTTCTTTCATGAAAACATTATGATCTTCACGAAGAGGATTGCAAGCAGAAAACAATTTTCTAGTCTCCTTCACTCTTAATCATCAAATTTTCATTTGTAGACATATATCTTTTGAAACACTTTCCAATATTCTACTTTTATTAATATAGGTCTGACACCTTTTTTAAGCTTCTATTTCCATTAACTATATTTCAAAAAATCATATTTTCCTCGGAATTACATAGACAACAATACAAGTTTTGTTTCTATTGGGTTTTGGAATGCACTCTCATCCAATGTGAGTAATCTACAAAGAACTATTCGTGTATTTTTTGGATTATTGTATAATCATATACATAACGACACTATTGTTGATCACACGAATTTTCGTTGGAATAATATCTATTTTCTAAAGTGGACATCGACTATAATGTTTCGAACATATTAAGAGATTCTAAGACAGATTCTGAAAGACCACACTTTATCTAAAATATAGTATGATTATAATACTTCACATATCACCATATATGATATTATAATATTGTGAAACTAACTTCCACAAGTCTTTTGGGTTGAAACCATAATTCAAAATATTGTCCTTTGATCGAATCTTACTAATACAATATTCATTAATCTTTCTTCTGAAAAACCCCATTTGATCTCTTATCAAATTAATTTCAGACTCATGATTCTTATTCACCAATAATCATAGAAGAATTCGGATCAAGTAAAATACACCATTTTAATTAAATTAATAATCATTCGAAATGACTCTTAATTAATTTCTTCTAGTATTGACCCTTCAATACTACATTTTAAACTTAATCGATTCGGCACATGAAATACTTAAATAGATCAAAAGTATCTATTACTTCTTTCATTGCCTTTGTGATTAAATTCGATTATGTTTGTTCTAGTAAAAAAAGTTTTATTCTTTGGACACACTATTTTTTATCATTTCCGCTATTACGAATGTTATCATACAAGTGATGTAATTGAGATGTGAAAACTTTATTCATAATATGGAAAACTGGCTTGTTCCATAACATAAAACAACTGAACTTGTCTTATTACATATATGAATAACCTTGTCTTGTAACAATCAAGACACTAAACACACTCTTTCACTATTACAAAAAGATCTTATCAAAAACTATTAATGATAACTATGATAATTTGAGGACGTGAACACCAATGGCCATCAACTTCCTTGAGCACCATCTTCAGCGCCAGGTCACATCAATAGTCGCCGCATATATGTGATTATCAAGACCTGTTTCACAAATATAACAAGTATCAAATACTTTATCATATATCAAGTGGCGAATTCATTCACAATTCTGTATATATCAAATATATACCTGTAGCGTCGAAGATTTCTCCTTCGATGGAATCAACTTTCAGAGATTTGAATTCGGACACGAACTTGTAGAAGTTCATACTGTCGGCCTTCAAAATGTACTTGCGCACATGCTTCTCATAGCTTGGAGGTAGAGATATAAGGACAGTCTGAATGGCGCAGGAATCCGCCATCCAGTAATCGAAGACATTTGCCACCTCGAGGTAGATGTCATACAATCTCTTCAAATGAGTCTTCAGACAAGTGTGCTCCTCCATATGAATGGTCTGGAACATTCTAAGCTGCCTGAATTGCTCACGCCTCAATTAATCTTTGAAGTGCTTCTTTATCGCATCAATCATGACATATGGCTCCTTGTGTCGAAACAACTCTTTCAACTCAGGTGCTAGGCATACAGTCATGGTTATCTCCACTTCTATGAATATGTCTCGACGCCTACGGAAATCATCTTCCTCCTCCTCGCTTGCAGAATCTCCTGGTCTTTCTCCTAATGCTTCATCGAGGACATACAGGATGTTGTTGTGTTCGAGGATGTTTCTAAAACCAATGTACCAGCTGATGAAGTTGGACCCTCCGGCATCTAAAGTAGAATCCGGGCTCTTGAGGAAGTAACCGAAGTATAGTTGCGTAGTCTACAGATGTGATCGCAAAAGAGGTAAGGTAAAGGTTATAATATATGTGAGTTTTAGTTTATAATCATATTATCAAACACACTCCACTAAAATTAATATCCCTAAAATAATAATAGTGATTACACGACCCCCATCCACCATACCACCCCCGATCGTCACGGCCGGCGGCACATCTTCAAAGGTGGACATAAAATGTCGATCACAACAACTCTGTGACTCATGCTCGATCTTTCGATTTTCCCGTGTTCCGAGGCCATATCTGCATATGCTAGGCTCGCCAATCAAACCTCCAAGACCCTGCGCGTGCAACATGGCTTACAGCCACTGTATGTGAACGACAATATGTGTGACACCCGATCGTCACGGCCTGCCTCATAACGTAGAACTTTCTTGGTGGTGCGCAACGAGGGAGAATACAATTTTGGTATTTGTTAGGGATCATCCTATTTATGATGCTACCGTTGTATATCTAACATATAAGCAATCAATAGGATGCACACACAACAACACACAATCAAATGATGCAATGAAGTGCGATGTGACATGGTCGATGCGCCTGGACCTCATGGTGCCATGTGACTGGCCCCGGGCGCCCTGGCATGGCTCCGAGTCTACGGTGCCCTCCATTGCCTCCGACAGTACGAGTAATATCAAACTTACCGTAACCATGTCACATAAAATAAAACCTCTACAAAACATAGTTAGACGCCTCTACCTTTATTTAGTTTGGCAAGTTTTACATGGCATATAGGCTTATTCGTAAGAGAACCGCTTTCCTACCTACGAACTTTGTAACACAACGTCGATCATATAATTGCATGTTTAAGCATCCATTTCGGGCCCTCCATTGAAAATGTTTTGCCGACTAAAGAGAGAGAAATAGACACCCGCCAGCCACAGATACGGTGCAAGCCGTATGTCAGTAGTCGAACCAGTCTCGCGTAAGCGTACGCGTAAAGTCGGTCCGGGCCGCTTCATTAACACAAAACCAAAGGCATCGCAAGTGCACGTTAGAGGGTAGGAAATATAAGAAAGACGTCCTCATTCAACATGAGTTCTAACCGTACCAGCAGTACTACGCATAGATCGGCTCTGATACCACTAAAGGGGTTCCGGTGCAGAAAACAATAAATTTCTAGCGTATGAACACCCTAACTAGCCAGGATCTATCTATTTAGTACATGTGATAGCAGTGGCGGAACGGGTTACATTACCTCCATGTAGACCGATAGCAGGGATTACGCTCCCGCACAAGCGTTGACGATGAAGTCGTACGTAGCCGACCTCGTGGTCGTGGAGAACTTTCCCCGACGATGTAGACGATGACGCCGGGGTGTCAACGATGACATGCGTTGACGGGCGTCGGGCGGAAGATGGCGAGGCACCGGTGGCTAGGGGGGTGGCGCCGGCGGCAGGGCAGCGACAGGGCTACTGGGTGGGCGAGACGACATCGCCCAGGCTCCTCAAATGTGGCGTCTCCGAGCACTCGCAAACATACGGAGCCTAACAACAACCCCCGGTCATTCACTGAAGGAGATATGCCCTAGAGGCAAATAAATAAGTAGTATTTATTGCGTTATCTCATAAGTTTATAATAGGTTTGTGTATTATGCTATAACTGTATTAATCGGAATTGTTAATACACGTGTGATACATAGACAACCAGGTCCCTAGCAAGCCTCTATATAAGCTAGTCCATTGGGCAACAGTTGATCGAGATTCCCGATCAAGGACAATGACGTCGGTTGACAATGGGGTCATCTTGTTAGTTGAATAAGGTGGTGGACATACGCAAAGTATTGCAATAAGATCGTATTACGATGTTTGTCATTTGCAATAGATAAAAGTATGATAGCTTATTCCTTAGACCGTGAGACCGTACTTATTGTTGCTTCGTAGGAGTGCTTTGAGAGCATCAAACGTTGTGTCTTATATAGCATGACAATAACGGTGTCCATCTTGGGTATTCCGAAAGAGCATCGAGACGTAAGGATCAAGAGCGGGATTTGTTCATTCTTGTAATGGAAAGATACTCTGGGCCCACTCGGTGATATTGCATCTATATAGTTGCAGCTTATGACTAGGTCATGGAGATGTAATATCGCAGACGAGTTAATAACCTTCGTCGGTAACGAGATACAGCAAAGGCATCGGTGTGTCTACGATCATATCTCGGACAAGGTAGTATCGCAGAGACAAAGGGAATGAATATCATACTTATGGTTCAACGACGATATTCGTGGAATGCACAGGGGTCGTCATATATTTCCAGGTATCCCTGACGATCATTGGTGAGCGGAGTGTCTCGACCATGTCTGGAGTGTTCCCGAACCGTAGCGTAACAAACTTAAGGTCTTAGCGACGCTAGGAGATAGGTTCTGGAATTTTATAGGTTTTAGTTGGAGAGAGAGAAATGATCCGGAAAGAGTTCCGGTGGTCCGGAAGGAGTTCCGGAGAGGTCTGGAATGGTTCCAGGAATGTCCGAAGGTTGTTCGGGTGGTCCGAAAGAGTTTTCGGAGTCACGGGATATTGAATTATATATAAATATATTAATTATGAATTAATGGGATTTTTATATTAATTTAATATTAATTAAATAAAGGAAAAAGGGGGCTCCCACCTATATGGGCCCTAAGAGGGCCCAAGAGGGGGAACCGCACCACCAAAGGGGGTGGGCCCCATAGGCTGGTTCGGCCAGCCCATGTGGGGGCCGAACCCCCCTCCCCTCCTCCTTTGTTTAGTCCCACATGGGGGAGCCAAGGGGTTTGCACACCCCCTTCCCCCTTTATATAGCAAGGCATATTAATTGATTTAATTCACAGGAAATTCAATTAATTCCCAATTTCTCTCTCGATCTCGTGGTTCCCAAGTTGGAGCCGCGCCGAGCTGAGGAAGGGGGTCTCTCTCCACCTAAGCCATACCGCAGAGCGCCGTTGCTCTGCGGGATTCCAGATCAGATCTACTCCTGCGATTTCAGCTGGATCTGAATGACCGGGAGTTGTCGCTAGGCTCCGTATGTTTGCGAGTGCTCGGAGGCTACTCTATTGAGGAGCTTGGGCGACGTCGTCTCGCCCCCTGCAGCCACCGCGCCTTCCCCCCTCTGCTGCCGGCACACCAGCCCCAGTGCTGGCGCTCTGCCTTCTTCCGCCCGACGCCCGTCGACGCAGATCATCGTCGACACCCCGGCGTCATCGACTCCGACATCGCGGCAAGTTCTCCGCGACCTCGAGGTCGGCTACGTACGACTTCATCGTCAACGCTTGTGCGGGAGCGTAATCCCCGCTATCGGTCTACATGGAGGTAATGTAACCCGTTCCGCCACCGTTATCGCATGTACTAGATAGATAGATCCTGGCTAGTTAGGGTTTCGCTCGCTAGAAAAATATTGTTTTCTGCACCGTAACCCCTTCAGTGGTATCAGAGCCGATCTATGCGTAGTACTGCTGGTACGGTTAGAACTCATGTTGAATGAGGGCGTCTTTCTTATATTTGCTACCCTCTAGCGTGCACTTGCGATGCCTTCGGTATTGAGTTGATGAAGCGGCCCGGACCGACTTTACGCGTACGCTTACGCGAGACTGGTTCCACTACTGTCATACGGCTTGCACCGTATCTGTGGCTGGCGGGTGTCTGTTTCTCTCTCTCTAGTCGGCAAAGCATTTTCAATGGAGGGCCCGAAAGGGATGCTTAAACATGCAATTATACGATCGACGTTGTGGTACAAAGTTCGTAGGTAGGGAAGCGATTCTCTTACGAATAAGCCTATATGCCACGTAAAACTTGCAAAACTAAATAAAGCTAGAGGCGTCTAACTTTGTTTTGCAGAGGCGTTATTTTATGTGACATGGTTACGGTAAGTTTTGATATTACTCGTACCGTCGGAGGCAATGGAGGGCTCTGTAGACTCGGAGCCATGCCGGGGCGCCGGGGGGCCAGGCACATGGCGCCATGAAGGTCCAGGCGCATCGACCATGTCACATCGCACTTCATTGCATCATTATTGTGTGCTGTTGTGTGTGCATCCTATTGATTGCTTATATGCTAGATATACAACGGTAGCATCATAAATAGGATGATCCCTAACAAATACCAAAATTGTGTTCTCCCTCGTTGCGCACCACCAAGAAAGTTCTACGTTATGAGGCAGGCCGTGATGATCGGGTGTTACACATCTCGTCGTTCGCATACAGTGGGTGTAAGCCATGTTGCACGCGCAGGTCTTCGAGTTTTGATTGGCGAGCCTAGCATACTCAGAGGTATGGCCTCGGAACACGGGAAGATCGAAAGATCGAGCACGAGTCACAGAGTTGTTGTGATCGACATGTTATGTCCACCTTTGAAGCTGTGTTGCCGGCCGTGATGATCGGGGGTAGTGTGGTGGATGAGGGTCGTGTAATCGCCATTATTATTTTTTAGGGATAATAATCTTGGTGTGGTGTGTTTTTGATAATGAGATTATAGAACTAAAACTCACCTATATATTATAAACTTATCTTACCTCTTTTGCGATCACATCTGGAGACTACGGAACTACGCTTCGGTTACTTCTTCAAGAGCTCGGATTCTACCTTGGAAGCCGACGGGTCCAACTTCATCAGCTGGTGCATTGGTTTTAGAAACATTCTCCAAACACAACAAACATCCTATATGTGCTAGACCATTAGTTAGGAGTTAGACCAGATGATTCTGATAGCAAGGAGCAAGATGATGAGTTCCGTAAGCATCATGACATGTTCATGGAAGTGACGATCCTCATGAGCGTATGCCTAGCACCTGAGTTGAAAGTTGTTTCAACACATGGAGCCATATGTCGTGATTGATGCGATCAGAGGTCACTTCAAAGATGAATTGAGTCTTGAGCGGTTCAGACAGCTTAGAAAGTTCCGGACCATTCACATGGGGAGCATACCTGTCTGGAAACTCAGTTGAAGAAGTTGTGTGACATCTACTTCAGGATTACGAATATCTACGATTTCTAGATAGCGAACTCCAGTGCAATAGAGATTGTGCTTTACCTCCTAGCTGTGAATAGCATGTGCGTAAATATGCTATAGAGACACGGTGAGCTTCTTCACGTTCGTGAACAAGTTCAAATCTCTAAAAGTTGATTCATCGAAGAAGAGTTCTTCGACGCTATGGGTATATTTGATATACGAAGATATAAATGTATTCTTCTCATACTTGATGAAAAGTGTTTGATAATTGTTCTGTTTGTGAAACAGTCCCTGATTATCACAAGTATGTGGCGGAGGGTGACGTGACAGTGCACAAGTGATGGCAAGTTTATGGCCAGTAGTGCTCACGCCCTCGAGATATCATATTAGTTATCATCAATAGTTTTTGATGAGACATTTTGTAATAGTGAGAATGTGATCTAGTTTGGTGTCTTGAATGTTACAAGACATAATTATTCATATAGAACACATCAGTTGTTTTATGTTATGAAACAAAGCAGTTGTTTCATGTTATGAGTAATTTGCATCACATCTCAATTACATTATGCGTATGATATACATTTATAATAGCGGGAATGATAAAAATTATGTGTCCAAAGAGCAAACACCATCGAATTTAGTCATAAAGGCAATGAAAGAAGTAATGGATAATTTTGGTCCATTTAAGTATTTCGAGTGCCAAAATTGATTAAGTTTGAAATGCAGTATTGAAGTTGCAATACTAGAGGAATTGATTGAGAGTCATTTTTTAAATGATAAATCAATGGTGTTATTGCATGATCCGAATTGTTCCATGATTTTGGTAAATAGGAGTATTTGCCCGATAAATTATGGAGTCTGAAATTAATTTGATAATAGATCAAATGGGGTTTTTCAGAAGAAAGATTAATGAATATTGTATTCACAAGATTCGATCAAAGGACAATATTTTTGAATTATGGTTTCAACACAAAAGACTTGTGGAAATTCGTTTCACAATATTATAATGTCATATATGGTAATATGTGGGGAATTATAATTATGCTCTATTTTAAATAAAGTGTGGTCTGTCAGAATCAGTCTTAGAATCTCCTAATATGTTCGAAACATTATAGTCGATGTCCACTTTAGAAAATAGATATTTTTCTCAACAAGAATTCATAGGATCGACAGTAATGTCGACGTGTATATGATTATGCGATAATTCGGAATATACATGAGTAGTTCTTTGTAGATTGCTCGCATTGGATGAGAGTGTATTCCAAAACCAAATAGAAACAAAGTTCAGTTTGTTGTCTATGTAATTCCGAGAAAAGATGACTTTTCGAATTATGGTTTATGGATTAGAAGTTTGGAATAAAGTGTCAGACTTATGTTGGAAGATGTTCCAAAGAGTATATGTATGCTAATGAAAGTTTAGTGATTAAGAGTGAGGGAGACTAGAAAATTGTTTTCTGCTTGCAATCCTCTTCATAAAGATCATAATATTTTCATGAAAGAAACTTCTAAATAAAGTGTTGTTATATTTAATATTGTTGTCAGGTCACAGCATTAAGTATTTCAGATCTTGTTGACAGATCAAGGTGCACTTTATGAATACAAAGAAAGTTGAGAAAATATCGGAATACGAACAAAGGCTTTTTGAGCCTGGCAATCCAAAGTTGCATTTGAAAGGATTAAGAGAGTAATTGTTGCTGCAATTCTTATTAGAGGAATAAGATTGTTTAATCGTCATATAAGATGTTATATGAGAAATGTGACTATAAGAAAGATGCGGTAGCATGTCTTGTCGAGAAATGTGTCTTGAACAAGATCAAATTTGTTGACTACATTTATGTAGACATGCTTGAAGTCTGAGGGATTTGTATTAATGTAATACTGTAGTTTGTATTAAATTCGAATTGATAGTAGATCAATAATTTTGGTTTAACCAAGATGTCGATTTAAGTGGGAGTCATAGTTAGTTCACTCAGGAGAAATATGTGAAGAACATATTTTTGAGTGGGAGCTTGGGAACTCAAATATGTGGATAACATGTTTTTGAGTGGGAGCTCGTGTTATCAAATATGTGGAGACATAATTTGAGTGGGAGTCGAATTCATCTTGTGTAGTTAGCACATTGTGAAACTGTACCAATAGAATAGGATGAAGTTGTAAAACTATTTAAAAGTTAGTGTCTATTTTGAAATAGAACGGGAATTTTAAATAGTTAGTCGAGTTGTGTTGGATTATATCTGAGGTGTCAGAATAGAATCAAAAGGATGGTCCTTTGGAATCCAATTGGTCATTAAGAGTAATGATGCATGAAGGTAATGGTTGTATGACATGTGGGTCTATTATGTATATATTAGACATCATACAGAAACCATATTATCTGCTCGATAAAATATAACCGATGTTCTTGGAGTAAAGAACAGTTATGAAAGTAAATTTGGAATTTACTGGAAGTAGAAGTGCGTTAGTTAAGGGATTGACATTTGAATGTCAAGTTTTCTACAATGGTGTGAAAGTATGTAGATATCGCGAGTTTGTAATTATTACAAGGGGCTCTGCATGGCTGAGTGTGTTTTTCAGGGCAGTTATCTGGTTAGTATAATCAGAGTAAGCGCTGGGAAGCAGAAGTCTCACTTAGTTACGGTATTTGCATATATGTTGTTAGACAACATGGTGATATCAAACAAGTTGATGCCAGTGAATCGCAAAAGCATGTACAATCATGGATTGAGCAGTAACACTTTTCCACGAGCAAGCATTATCAAATGATTCTTATTTGATAAGGGATTCTGATAAAGTAAAATGCAGCTAGTTTATTTGTACTCTAGTGCAAGTGGGAGACTGAAGGAGATATGCCCTAGAGGCAAATAAATAAGTAGTATTTATTGCGTTATCTCATAAGTTTATAATAGGTTTGTGTATTATGCTATAACTGTATTAATCGGAATTGTTAATACACGTGTGATACATAGACAACCAGGTCCCTAGGAAGCCTCTATATAAGCTAGTCCATTGGGCAACAGTTGATCGAGATTCCCGATCAAGGACAATGACGTCGGTTGACAATGAAGTCATCTTGTTAGTTGAATAAGGTGGTGGACATACGCAAAGTATTGCAATCGTATTACGATGTTTGTCATTTGCAATAGATAAAAGTATGATAGCTTATTCCTTAGACCGTGAGACCGTACTTATTGTTGCTTCGTAGGAGTGCTTTGAGAGCATCAAACGTTGTGTCTTATATAGCATGACAATAACGGTGTCCATCTTGGGTATTCCGAAAGAGCATCGAGACGTAAGGATCAAGAGCGGGATGTAATGGAAAGATACTCTGGGCCCACTCGGTGATATTGCATCTATATAGCTGCAGCTTATGACTAGGTCATGGAGATGTAATATCGCAGACGAGTTAATAACCTTCGTCGGTAACGAGATACAGCAAAGGCATCGGTGTGTCTACGATCATATCTCGGACAAGGTAGTATCGCAGAGACAAAGGGAATGAATATCATACTTATGGTTCAACGACGATATTCGTGGAATGCACAGGGGTCGTCATATATTTCCAGGTATCCCTGACGATCATTGGTGAGCGGAGTGTCTCGACCATGTCTGGAGTGTTCCCGAACCGTAGCGTAACAAACTTAAGGTCTTAGCGACGCTAGGAGATAGGTTCAGGAATTTTATAGGTTTTAGTTGGAGAGAGAGAAATGATCCGGAAAGAGTTCCGGTGGTCCGGAAGGAGTTCCGGAGAGGTCTGGAATGGTTCCAGGAATGTCCGAAAGTTGTTCGGGTGGTCCGAAAGAGTTTTCGGAGTCACGGGATATTGAATTATATATAAATATATTGATTATGAATTAACGGGATTTTTATATTAATTTAATATTAATTAAATAAAGGAAAAAGGGGGCTCCCACCTATATGGGCCCTAAGAGGGCCCAAGAGGGGGAACCGCACCACCAAAGGGGGTGGGCCCCATAGGCTGGTTCGGCCAGCCCATGTGAGGGCCAAACCCCCCTCCCCTCCTCCTTTGTTTAGTCCCACATGGGGGAGCCAAGGGGTTTGCACACCCCCTTCCCCCTTTATATAGCAAGGCATATTAATTGATTTAATTCACAGGAAATTCAATTAATTCCCAATTTCTCTCTCGATCTCGTGGTTCCCAAGTTGGAGCCGCGCCGAGCTGAGGAAGGGGGTCTCTCTCCACCTAAGCCATACCGCAGAGCGCCGTTGCTCTACGGGATTCCAGATCAGATCTACTCCTGCGATTTCAGCTGGATCTGAATGACCGGGAGTTGTCGCTAGGCTCCGTATGTTTACGAGTGCTCGGAGGCTACTCTATTGAGGAGCTTGGGCGACGTCGTCTCGCCCCCTGCAGCCACCGCGCCTTACCCCCTCTGCTGCCGGCACACCAGCCCCGGTGCTGGCGCTCTGCCTTCTTCCGCCTGACGCCCGTCGACGCAGATCATCGTCGACACCCCGGCGTCATCGACTCCGACATCGCGGCAAGTTCTCCGCGACCTCGAGGTCGGCTACGTACGACCTTATCGCCAACGCTTGTGCGGGAGCGTAATCCCCGCTATCGGTCTACATGGAGGTAATGTAACCCGTTCCGCCACCGTTATCGCATGTACTAGATAGATAGATCCTGGCTAGTTAGGGTTTCGCTCGCTAGAAAATTATTGTTTTCTGCACCGTAACCCCTTCATTCACATCCAGCTGAAATCGCAGGGGTAGAACTTTTCTGGAACCCCGCAGAGCAACGGTGCCCGACGGTATAGCTTTGGTGGAGAGAGGGGGCAAAACGGGCGGAGAAGCAACTCGTCCGGCCTGCTATACAATTAATTGTATTTTTCTGTAATTAATCCAATTAATATGCCTTGCTATATAAAGGGGGGAGGGGGTGTGCAAACACCTTGCCTCCCCCATGTGGGACTAAAGGAGAGGGAGGAGGGAGGCCGGCCGCACCCCATGTTGGTTCGGCCCCCACATGGGCCCCTCTTGGCCCATTAAGTGGGCTTCCCCCTTTTTCTCTTTTTAATTAAAAATTAAATTAATATAAAATATAATTAATTCATAATTAATATATTTACATATAGTTTAATCTCCCGTGACTCAGAAACATTTTTCGGACCACCCGAACATCTTTCGGACATTCCCGGAACCAATCCAGACATTCCCAGAACTCCTTTCGGACCACCGGAACTCTTTCCGGATCATTTCTCTCTCTCCAATAAAATCCTATATTATTCCAGAACCTTTCTCCAGGTGTCGTGAAGACCTTAAGTTTTTTGCGCTACCGTTCGAGAACACTCAAGACATGGTCAAGTCACACCGCTCACCAATGACCGCCAGGGATACCTGGATGCATATGACGGCCCTTGTGCATTCTACGAATATCGTCGTTGAACCTTAAACATGATATTCATTCCCTTTGTTTCTACAATATTACCTTGTCCGAGATATGATCGTAGACATCCAATGTCCTTGTTGTATCTCGTTACCGACAAAGGTTATTAACTCGTCTGTGATATTACATCTCCATGACCTAGTCATAAGCTACGCAGCTATATAGATGCGATCTCACCGAGTGGGCCCAGAGTATCTTTCCATTACAAGAATGAACAAATCCCGCTCTTGATCCTTACGTCTCAACATACTCTTTCGGGATACCCAAGATGGACACCGTTATTGTCATGCTATATAAGACACAACGTTTGATGCTCTCAAAGTACCCCTACGAAGTAGCAATATGTATGGTCTCACGGTCTAAGGAATAAGCTATCATATTACTCATCTATTGCAAATGGCAAACATCGTAATATGATCTTATTGCAATACTTTGCGTATGTCCATCAACTTATTCTACTAATAAGATGGCCCCATTGTCAACCGACGTCATTGTCCTTGATCGGGAATCTCGATCAACTATTGCCCTATGGACTAGTTTATATAGAGGCTCACTAGGGACTCTGGTTGTCTATGTATCACACGTGTATTAATAATTCTGATTAATACAGTTATAGCATAATACAAAAACCTATTATAAATTTATGAGATAATGCAATAAATACTACTTATTTATTTGCCTCTAGAGCATATCTCCATCAGATGGACGGGAGGAGAAGAAGGGGAGGGGAGGCCGGATGCAGAAGAATTGGAACACGGAGGGGAAGATGGGGATCAGAGATTCAGAGGTCAGGTCGAGCTATGAAGGGGATCGCAGACAGAAAACAATAATTTTTCTAACAAAAATATCCTTAAACTAGCCAGAATCTAAACTATGCAGATATAGTAATACGACGGAGATCGGAATATATACCCTTGTAGACCGAAAGCGGGGATTACGCTCCCGCACAAGCGTTGACGACGAAGACGACGTAGCCGATCTCTAGGTCGCGAAGAACTTGGCACGACAAAGCCGACGAAGATGAACTCGAGGTCGGGTGGAGGAAGTAGACCTCCGAGCACCGCTAGCGCAGCACCTCGCAGGGCGTGACACACATACGGTGGAGACGACGACCTCTGAAGCTCCAGTCCAGGACGAGCAGCGTAAGACTTGGACCGGAACACTAACTGCACGGCAGCGAGCGTATGGTGGAGAGAACACTCTCCTCGGCGCGACTCCGACAAAAGGAATCACGTAATCGAGGAGAAAAAGAGAATTAATTGGGTGGATTAAAAGGCCAGGGGTGCCACTCTAGATAAAGGCTCCCGGGGGAACCAACCTTATCAGGCTGGCGGTGTGGGACTATCCCACACCCCAATCCCGCCAAGCATGGTGCTGCCCTAGGTGAGCCCCATTTGGCCCACCTAGGCCGGCCCTCCCCCAATCCGAACCCTGAGGGGGACTTCCCCCCCTCATGGGCCTTCTTTCCACTAGAAGGCCCATTTAGGGAAATTAGCCTTTAAAAATACGAAAATAAATAAATAAAATTTTATTTAATTATTAATTACACTAATTAATATTAATTACATATTATATAATTAATTCCGACTCCGAAAACTATTTCGCAGCTGCCCGATCTCCATCGGACCATTCCCGGGACGTTCCCGGTGTTCTCTTTTCTTTCCGGTTTTCTTGTCAAAACCCCTTAAGTGTGTTACCCTAGCGGTTCGATATAATAACAGACATGGTCGAGACCCCTCTTAGATCAATGATTAACTCGTAGGCCTGGACCCCGTGAATTAACCCATGTGATATAACGAATGACTTTCATCTATCAAAAATGGACGTCCAGTCTTAAACCTTTTTCCGTAGCGATACTTAGCGTGTCCGAGACTCGTTCATAGATATCTCTATACCTAGCATGATCTCGTTACCGACAACTCTATCTTCTACTCGTCTGAGATATTATGTCCTGGTGGCCTAGTCACATGTTTGCAAACTCATTTGATGTCGGGGGGCCACCCCCGGGTAGGGTAATGATCCGGGCAAGATGGCCCGAGTGGTAGGCAAACTGACCCTTTGACTAGCACCAAGAGCCACTTGACCCTTCGTGTTGCGATAAGTTGGCCTTTGGGGCAGAGCAAGGGATGACCTTTAAGATAATGCTGGAGTTGTCCCTTGGAGCAGGCAAGGGGCAGGTGGGAACACTATAAATAGAACCCTAGCCCTTCATTCTCACTCAAGCAGCATCAGGGAGTTCTCCTAAGCACCAGCTTCTCGAAGATGTCTTCGGTAGCAAGACTAAGACATATTCGAGTAGCTAGGCCTAGGGCTACTCTCTTGAGACACAGTGGATTTACATGAGGGATGAAGGCAAGCACAAGGAGCTCTCCTGAGAACTAGTTTCTCGAAGATGTCTTTGGGAGCAAGCCTAAGACATCTTCGAGAAACTAGGCCCAGGACTGCTCTCACGGAGACAGAGGAGGATGAGGGCATAAAAGGTCTGGAACCGGAGAGTCTGGTCCGACTTACCCATATGTCGGAGAGGACTGACATTCATGTACCGGGTTACACTTAGACCGACCTAACTAGGCCGACACTATTAGGTCGGCACCGTACCTTTGTTTCTTGCGTGCAGGTCGGAGACATCGGCTTACTCTTGGTTGGACTCGGAGCAGGTCCCCGACAGTATGAACCTAGCACAGGAGTGACGGGGTGCGAGTGATGATCCGGCACATCTATGCCAGGTTAGGAAAGATACTCCGACATACTTTGAGTGGGAAAGAAGTCAAGGGCAAGGACAATCATATCTCTGACATAGAACCTAAGTCACCTCCCGGCTGACACGGAAGCGGAATAGAAGGCGAAATACCGCACGGACGTGACTTTTCCATTGTAGCACTTGCGTGCTGACAGGGGACACGGCATGGAGAAGCCAAGTCTTGTCTCTGACACGAAGACCATCATCAACTAGCTCGGCGCTACCAGGACTAGGTCATGATGACCTGATAGAGGCTACTCGGATAGCCCGGCGGTTAGGTCAGCTAGGCTACGTCGGCACTACCATTAAACCAGAGTCACTACCAAGTTGACCCGGGCGAGTTAGGGTTTCCGGTCAACCCATCCGGAACTCTATAAATACTGCCATAACTCTTCCTCCGAGGGGGACGCCCATATTCTCTTGAGAAACTTATTGCTCGGAGTTCTACCCCCTCCCACCTTCTAGCATTTAGTGTTCTTGGAGGAAAACAGCTCAAGGATCAACCTTGTAATCTTTGATACACACATATAAGAGAGAGGCAAGGGCAGGAGTAGGGGTGTTACGTCCCCACGAGGGCCCCGAACCTGGGTACATCGGTGTGTCTGCGTGTTTTTGGTTGAGTCACTCCGGTGTTGTGTGTTTTATTTGTGTTCTTGTGAGTTCTTGAGCTCGCACTCGCATGTCTCGCGGCATGCAAGCCCTCCCTGGATCCCCCAGCACACGTCCGGCCCCCAATTTTAGCCACCCTGTGGCATATGCCGTGACACCACCACGACATTTGGCGCACACCATGGGGCCAGAAGCGCTGGCTGGGGTTTCCATCCTGACGGGTTCCGTCACCGAGTCGGGGGAGAGGGTGCTGTGCGGCCTCGTCTGCAACATCGGCGCCTTACACTTCATCTCCGACAACGCCGGTTGCTTCGCCGACAGACCGTTTCCGACGAACGGCTGCCTCGTCATGTTCGGGAGCTTCGTCACCTACGTCGCCATCGAGGTGGTCTACGAGTACCCGGCGTAGGTGCTCGTGGCTACCGACCCGCTAGCGATTGCCGCGGCTGGCGTAACACTCGCCCCGAGAGCTGCGAAGTCATGATGGCTGGGACAACCGAGGTCCCCGCCGAGGAAGAAGTTGCATCGCCCGAGCCCGAGAGGAGGGGCCGGCACGTCAAGCAGAGACTGGAACGTGAAGTTCCCGAGACATCACGCAGGCCGGTTGTCGGGGATGTACTTCCCCGGTACCCTGAGGGTATGGGGTTATCGTGTTAATATTACAGGAACAGGTGAATTTAAATAAGAAAGGTGAAGGAAAAAAGAAGAAGAAAGAACACGGGCCGAGACATCTTCTGCTGGGCCAAATTCCTGACCAACTCGGATGGGCCGGCATCCAGTACTCGGTCGAACCGAGTAGGCCCATCCCGGTTGCATTTTTCCCTGTGGTCAACTGCCTCGGCCTCCTCTGCAACCTCGTCACCAACTCGACACCGCGCCCCACTACGTCCCCGCACCTGCGACTTCCTCAGTGCAGCGCATCCGCACCTCTCCTACGCCTCCCAGGCTCCCAGTTGCCGGAGCTGCCGCGCCCCCGACACCCCCGCCTTCGTCCGACCTCGGCCCCAACTCGCTCCCGAGGTCGTCCTCGACCTCCCATCACTCCGGCATCCACACGCCCGGGCCCGCCTGCATCTCAGAGCACACGACGCCGCCGCCACGACCTCGGCTGCGACAGGCGCCGAGCCACTCCGCCTCCCGAGTTCGTCCCCAACCTCGCTTCAACCCCGACGTCGCCCGTGTCTCCTCCGACCGTGGCCGCTCGAGCCCTACCTCGGCTCGATCTCGACGACCCGTTCTTCCCCGGCATCAGGCACTCCCGACCTCATCACCCACCTCGGCGTGCCCCTGCCCAGCTTCCTCGACCGGCCGCCCGCGCCGCCCGACTTCCTCCCCCAACGCCCGCGACCTCCCCGACCTCGACCTCCGCAGCGCCGAACTCGCCCACGTCGGTCGCCTCCGACATCACCGGCGTGCCCCCGAGCTCGGACGTGCCAGCAGCTCCCGACCCCGGCATGGGCATCCCGGCGCCCGACCTCCTCCGCCCGCGTCTCAGCATGACGGGCATCTCCGAATGCCCCCACCTCCCGCCGAATCCCGGCATGGATCCGAGTTCCACCGCCCGGCTTCGCTTGCACCACGACCTCAACGCCCGACTCCACCGAGATCCCCTAAAGGCCATGTCGTTGGTCTCCTCCGTCCGGGTTGTGGAGATCCCGACGGCTCCGGCATGCGGAACGAGGATGTTCCATGTTAGTCTTTCGGCAGGGACGGATATTTGGCCAGAGGATACCGGAGACAGGAAAAAGAAGATAAGACCAAGTGCGGTGGCTTTACGTGTCCTCTCGGTCGAGACGTGACTAGCCATGGCTACAGTGGCATGATGTGACAACAGTACAACTTTATGATGTATGCTACAGTGTCGATAAGACCCCAGTGGTCATGTCGGCTACTGTGTACCGCGCATAGTACTTCTTGTCTCCTTGTTCCCAACTTGTCCCCTGGGCCCTCCCATATAAAGGGCACCTGGGGGAGAGGGAGAGGAGACCAAGCCCCCCACCACTTCATTTCCCCCCTTTCCATTTGCTCCCAAAACTTCATGGAGGCATATCTAGCAGCTCGCGGAGCATATTGTAGCCCGGATAATGAGAGTAGAAATATACCGAGTAGGCTAGATGCTACAGTAGGGGTTTTATCTCCTCACGAGAGCCCTGAAGCAGGGTAAATCCTCGTGTCATCATGTCGGTTGAGTTTACCTGCGCGCGAGTTCATCGCGCAATCCCTCCCCGAGATCCCCTAGGGTCCATCGGCCCCACAAATTAGCCTACCCGTAGGCATCTGTCTGTTCGCCACGACGACACCGGTAAGACCCGAGCCTCTGACAGAAATAGTGCATAAGTTAGCAGTACCGGTAGCGGAAGTGTCGGATGCAGCGAAAGCTGTAGCCGAGTTAGAGGCTCGGCGACAGTTTTTTGCTAAAGCAAGCCAATACTATGGCCGACTTGAAGGCTTAGCTAGATAAAACAATCCGAGAGTACAATACAGCGCATGGATTCACACCACTAGTAGATCATAGTTCTCGGATGAGTAACCTGCGCAGAAGAGGCAGAGCCCTCAATGTTGAGTTAGGAGGGGAAGAAAGGGACGGTGTTACCAGTTCCACCACTGCACCCACAGAAGTGTCGGCTGGCAAGCCAATATATAGCTCGCCTGCCAAAACTCTTAGGGCGGTTGAGGCTGCGAGGGCTGAGTTTTCCGGGTTAACAGGAGATGTCCGGAAGAAACAACAAGACCGAGTCAATGAGTTAGTCGGCATGGCATCTCGGCAGAATGAAGCTTTACGGCGGACAAATCCTAATGCCGGTGGTTCTCAGGTGGTTCACTCACTCGGGCAGCATAGTGGCTCCAACCGAAAGGCCTCTTCTCCGCGTGTCGGAGGGGACCGTGCTCAGAGTGTAAATTACAGCAGAGACCGGCAGATATTAAATTATGACCCAGAGTATGCCCACCGACAGTTGGCGGGGGCAAGCAGGAGCTCGCAGGACAAGAAGCAACCCGGTGTCGGGCAATCCTGTTCAGCGGCAGGCAAACTCGGCGGGACGAGGTCAGCCCCCAAGATACCCAATACAGAACCAGGCACAGAGGCAGCCAGATATAGTTTATGTCCAGCAGCCACCCATTGTGAACCCGGTAGTACACATGCACGAGGATGGTAACTCGGCAATGGCGCAGGCGGGCTACCGGGCACAGAACAACCCCATGGGCTCTCGCATGGGATCTCGGCAGCTTATCCCGGGAGATGCCCGGCATCGTCTGGACAGAATTTACACGTCGGAAGCACTGGAAGAGCAAGGCCCACCTGGCCCCAAGTGTTTTGGGACCCGGATCATGAACGAGCCACCTGTGCGACACTTCCAGCTGAGATAAGGTACCAAGACATATGATGGCAGCACTAAGCAGGAGGACTTGTTAATAGACTATCTGTCGGCCGTGAACATTGCCGGTGGAAACATAAAAATGGGCGGTGAAGTACATATCGCAGATGTTGGAAGGACCAGCTCGGATTTGGCTCAACAACTTGAGAGAAGTAAGTGTGGACTGTTGGTTGGACTTTGAAGATGTTTTTGTGAGCAATTTTTCAAGCACGTGGAATGAATAGACCTCAGCAACTTGCGATGTGCAAGCAGAGAGACAATGAGACTGACTGATACTACCTGACTCGGTGGAGTACTATGCGCAATTCCTGCGCAGGAGTTGTGGAGTCGCAGGACATTTCATGGTTTGCACAGGGTTCCCGACATGGCTCCATGTTATGGCAGAAACTGGAGAGAGAAATGCCGGAAACTTTGCCCGAGATAATCTGCATTGCGGACACTTATGCACTAGGAGACCCAATGCAGCCCCTGCTTAACTCGGGAGAGTCGAGTAGGAGGTACCAGGGCAACAACAGGACCGGACCACTTCGGCGAGAGGAGAACTTTGGAGTCAAGAGAAGAGAACCTGAGTACAGGTTTGAAGCGCAGCATGTCGTTGCGGTGGCTCTGACACATCCATAGGATTGTGCACCACAGCGTCCCAAGACCGATGGTCCGTCATGGACACAAAACCAGGAGGGAAAGCCATCATGGGCAGGGCCGAGTAAGCAGGCAACGTATGAGGCGATGTTGGACGGACCATGCAGCTTCCACACAACCGATGTTCGCAAGCCAGCGAATCACTCCACCCGGAACTGCAGCTGGTATCAGCGTGCACAGAGGGAAGGAGCCGGGTTAGGCGGATACCAGCCCATAGGACCACAAAGACCACTAGCTCAGAGGCCGCCGGCACAGCTCACCGGGGCAAATGCAACTCGGATGCCACCACCGGCACCAAGAGCACCCCCTCTGTAACATTCCAAAATTTGCAAAAAAAAAATAAAACTTTGCATTCATGCATCATTCATCTTATAAGCATGGCATTTACATCACATAAGTACTAAATAAAATTCAATTATAAGTTTAAATAATTTATGATTCCATAAATTTGTTTATGTAAACTTCTTTAATAATTCTATTTTATCAAATTATTTGATGGGAAAGTATAATACTAAAAAGTTCTAAATTTGATAACCTTTCCAAAACATATTTTCATGAATTTTTCTGAAATGTTTTGAATGAGTTTAAAAATCATTTTTGAATCAGTTTTGAAAACAGAAATTAAATTGAGAAAAGAAAACTAGAAAAGAAAACGGGCCAGCCCTTCTCTATCTACCACGCGCGCGCTAAGAACGGCCCAGCAAGCCATCCCAGGAGCCCACGCCCCTCTCCTCTCATGCTGACAGGTGGGACCCACCTGTCAGGTGGATCTTCAACCTCTGGCGAGATTTCCGCGCGGGTTGTTCTCCGATCCGGAGACAAAATCGACTTCGTTCTTCCCGGGATTTCCTTTCTCTCCGCTCCCATATAAACCTCCACCCCCGCCGCCACTCTCCGCGCCCAAAACCCTAACTCATACGCCTCCAAGCCGCTCAGGTTTCGAGTTCCGCCGCCGCCATTGCCGCCAGTAAGAATTAGCGACTCCGGCGAACATCCGCACTCTCTGAGCCCTCCTTCCCCTTTAGTTCTTCTTCTTATAACCGTGCGCACCTCCGTGACATCGATTTTGCATCTTTACCGCAGCCGAACGCCGTATCCTTCCACGACCGACGCCACCGCCCGCTGTCTCCGTCTCCGGCGAAGGAATCTCGCGAACGACGCCGCTCCGAGGACCAACGCCTCGCCACCGACACCGCCTCGACGTCCTCTACGCCGCGGCAAGCCCCGTTCGTCCCGTAGACCCCTAGGACTCGTGCACACGCGATGCCGGCCCTGGCGCCGCCGCGGTCGGGAGGATCTCCGGCGACTGCGCCGCCCGCGTTTGGTCTTCGTTTATGGACCGTTGGATCTAGATCCAACGGATCTAGATCGATTTAATCTAGCGCGTTCGTTTTTATTTAGGTCGGACGGCTCGCGCTCACGATCCGCACGAAGCGGTACGAGCCAATCAGCGAGCGCTGCGTGGCCGATTTAATTTTCTATTGTCGCAGGAATTTTATAAATAAAACAGAAAATATGCAAAAATTATAAAATTTATAACTTTTGATCTGTAAGTCCAAATTTGATAAATTTTATATCCACGGATAGCCCTGCTAGTGTAGTTTATTTCTACATCATTTGTTTTTCCTTGTGATAACTTTTAATTCGTGTAATTTTCAGAAGAGTATTTTGGCTAATTAAATTCATAACTTAAATATAAAAAAGGTTTTTCTAATAAATTTAATTGTTTTAGTTTTGTATTATTGCTCCCTGTCCAGAAAGATCAACATGAGTTTTATTTGAAAACTTTCATAAAACAATAAAAGTTGTAGTTGTAGAATTCTATTTTTTGCTATATTGTTTTCAATTATTTAATTGATAATTAAAATAAGAAATTCCTGGAAATTGCATTTCATGCATTCAATAACAGAAAGTATAAAATGTTAATAAGTGTGTCTTGTTATACTCATAGCATATCATGCATGCATACATTTTTATGTTTTGGTGTTTTAAGTGTTGTGTGTGTGTGTATTTATTTTATGTATTGCTTGTGCTAGATTGTGAAGAGGAAGGACTTGCTTGTGACTGTTATTATTGTTGCGCTTGCTCCTCCTGTTACCAAGGCAAGTGACATTCATAAACTACCCAATATTTTCTATATGCATTAGTAGAGTATGATAGGAATTTTTGGACTATTTTATAATGCTAAGTTAGTTTTATACTTTGCAAAATTCCTAGTAGTGTGTAGCCACCCTTTACCATGCAGCCATTTAAAAGTTTTATTAGATGCTTAGTAATGCTATAAAATGGTTTACATGCCATGTTATGGAAATATTTCTAAGCGTTAAACTTAAAATGCACACCTGGGTGGATTGGTTGGTATGGTTTATGTTGAGTGGCTATTTCGGACTATGCGTGTGGTTGTCGTCGCCTAGGATGAATGTCTATTGTACTTAGGGCCATGAGCATGGTGGTTGTCACCCAAAAGTGCACTTGTGGACGGCCACCCAGGAACAAAGAGATTACTAAGTCCTTCCAAGTTTAGATGCTTCCTGTGCAACCATTTAACAATGGGCTCTGTCTAGAACAATTAAGTTGTGAGATTTCAACCTGCCAGCTTGATAAGCAGATGTAGAGTTGGTAGGTGGAACGGGTCTTGCTAGTATGGTTGCATTCTTCTTCTGAAAGTTCCTGTCTCAATTCTCTCCTTTCCTTAATGCACTCGGCGTGTATAGGATATCTGGGTTAATTGAGTCTAAAGGTGAAAGTGCACAACCTCTGCAGAGTTGACAATCTGAGTACTTAGCCATGTCCCCGGTGATGGACTACTTCGAGCAGCTGGACAAGGATGGACGGAAGAATCTCAACACCGTTTTCCTGAAGTAAAATTTGACTAAGGAAAGAATTGTTGGTGCACTTGGGCTTCTTCCCTTGGTGCCAAGTCTTTGAGAAATAAAAGTGTTTTACAAAAAGATAGGAGAAAACTTGCATTCTGCAAAAACAGCCTACAACTCCACCAAGCCAAATATGCATATAGAATTAGACTTGTCGTAATATATCCACCATAGTCACTAACCAATACTTCATTGTATTGACCTCCTTCGGGGGTTGCATATTCAAATGTGCAGGTACTTCAGATGAAGAATAAGTTTGGACTCGAGTCTACACCCAATATGTCTGCCTGTGGCGCATGCTTGAAGATGAGGCTCATTCCTATTTGCTTTTGTTGTGAACTCTGAATATTTTAGCTAGCCTTCATTGCTATGCACTTTGTAATAAAGCTATACTCAGCTATTTTTGTATCTCGTTGTAGTATTATGATACTTATGCAATGATACTTTATCTTTTGTACTGTGGTGCTGGCAGTGATCCAGGGACTAGCACTTAACACAGGTGTTCCATCTTTATATAAAAGATGGGGCGCTACACCCTCCAAGGCCAGTAAACGTGGTGAATGTTAGAGCCAACTCGGCAGATGCAAGGCAGCGTGAGAGGGAGCAGTATCCTCAGGGTGATTTCAAATAGGCTCACCAGTCCTCCATTATATTTGTGTCGGAGCCGACAGACAAGAGAAGCTTGCACAAGCGCAACATGAAAGTGAATGCAGTAATGCCGGCAGTTCCGAATTTCATGCATTGGTCCGAGCAAGAGATCACGTGGAGCAGAAAGGACACTCCCCGACTTATGCCTAAACCGGGAGGGTATGCTCTGGTTGTGGACCCGACATTTATTGGTCCGACTTTGAATGTGAGGTTTAGCAAGGTGCTGATTGACAATGGCAGTGCCATTAATATTATGTATCAAGACACGATGGTGAAGTTGGGAATCGGCTTGAAAATGCTCTAGCCGAGTAACACCACTTTTCACGGCAATGTGCCGGGAGTCTCTTGTGCTCCAATGGGAAGAGTTTGGGTAGATGTGTTGTTCGGTACAAAGGATAACTGTCGGACTGAGAGCATACAGTTTGAGGTAGTGGACCTGGATAGCCCGTATCATGCTCTAATTTGGTCGGCCGGCACTGGCCAAGTTCATAGTGTCAACTCATATGGCTTACCTGAAGATGAAGATGCCAGGACCCAATGGAATTATTACTATCTCGGGGGATCATAAGCGCTCCATAGATTGCGCCTCGGCTCATTCTTGCTTGGCAGAGTCCCTGATCATTGCTGCTGAGAAGACAAAGATGCACTAGGTGGTGGCTATGGCTCAAGCTGCGCAACTCGCATGCCAGGTATGGCAAACCCGGAGCAGAACGCGTCATTTCTGCCGCAAAGGAGACAAAGAAGGTGAGCATTGACCCGGACTGCGAGGAGCACAAGGCCATTATCAGTGTGGACCTAACCGAGAAATAGGAAGGCGAGCTCACTCAATTCCTCCGTGAGAATCGAGATGTCTTTGCATGTCAAATCATGACCTGCAAGGAGTCCCGAGGGAGTTGGCTGAGCACTCTTTGTTTGTCAAGCCGGATGCTAAGCCGGTAAAGCAACCCACACGTCGACTGTCGGACGAGAGAAGAGCAGCGATACTGGATCATCTGGCCGTACTCCTAGCGGTCGGATTCATTATGGAGGTACTGCAACCAGACTGGTTGTCTAACCCGGTCCTGGTAGAGAAAAAGAAGGATGAACCTGTGCTGGCCAAGGTGTGCCGGATGTGCATCGACTTCACCAACTTGAACAAGGCGTGCCCGAAAGACCCGTTCCCGCTACCTACGATAGATCAAGTGATCAACTCCACAGCTGGATGTGAAATCTTGTCTTTTGTAGATGCTTATTCTAGTTTTCACCAGATTCCTTTGAACCCTGCTGATCAATTAAAGATTGCTTTTATTACCACGTACGGGGCTTATTGCTATCTGTCATGACGTTGGTTTGAGAAATGTCGGGGCGGCTTACCAGAGGTGTATGTAGAAATGTTTGCACAACCAAATAGGCAAAAACGTTGAAGTGTATGTCGATGACATTGTGATAAAAACAAAAGAAAATTCCACCCTTGTTGAGGACTTGCGACAAACATTCACGAACCTGAGAAAATTCCGGATGAAACTTAACCCGGGTAAATGTACCATCGGTGCACCGGCAGGAAAATTACTCGGTTTCCTTGTATCAAGTAGAGGTATCGAGGCCAACCCAAGCAAGATCCGAGCTATCAAAAATATGAAATTACCGAGGTCACTTAAAGATGTACAAAAGTTCACCGGGTGTTTGGCATCCCTAAGTCGGTTTGTAAACCGGTTGGGCGAGAAGGCTTTACCCCTGTATCAACTCATGAAGAAAAGCAATAGGTTTGTATGGACTCCCCAAGCCCAAGGAACCCTTTTGAAGATTTGAAGAGAATGTTAGCAACTGCGCCGATATTGGCTTCACCCTTACCCAAGGAACCCATGTTGTTGTACATCGCGGCAACTAACCGATTTGTCAGCGTGGTCATGGTGGTAGAAAGGGAAGAAGGAGGCAAGACTGTGCAAAGGCCAGTATACTACCTGAGTGAAGTAATATCGACATCCAAGCAGAACTACCCCCATTATCAGAAGATGTCGTATGGTGTATATCTGGCGGTCAAGAAACTGAAACATTACTTTGAAGAGCACCCAATCACGGTAGGATAGTAAAGTGGGCCATCGAGTTATCACCTTATACCCCGACTTACGAGAGAAGGGATTCCATCAAGTCACAAGTGTTGTTGGATTTCCTTGTGGACTGGGCTGAAATGCAATATGAACCACCTGTGCCGGATTCCAACTACTGGAAGATGCATTTTGACGGATCCAAGACAAAGATAGGGCAGGGTGCCGGAATAGTCCTAACATCTCCAAAGCAAAACCAATTGAAATATGTGCTACAGATACACTTCACTGCATCCAACAATGTGGCCGGATATGAGGCACCGGTGCATGGAACCAAGGTGGCAAAGGAGATCGGTATTCGGCGGATAGAGTGTTTTGGTGACTCGGACTTAGTCATACAGCAGGTCTCGGGAAATTGGGATGCGTTAGATGCAAACATGGCATCATATCGGTTCCATGTCCAAATGATCTCAGGATGTTCTGAGGGATCCGAGTTCAATCATATACCTCGGGCGGAAAATGAAGCGGCCGGCATTCTATCCAAGCTTTGTTCATCGAGAGACGCGATCCCACCCGGCATAGCTTTGGAGCATTTGAGGACATAGCTTTGGAGCATTTGAGGAAGCCATCAATCAAACCCTCACCAGATTCTGAGTCAATTTATGTACCCAAGGTGCCAATGTCCAATGCCACACCAATGGAAGTGGATGTCGGATGCGTAGCAGAAACCTCGGGGACGGCGTTAGGTTTCCCGGGGACTGTTATTTCACACCCGGGGACTACTTCATATGACCTGGGGACTGCACGATGGATTTCCGACATTGTCATGTCGGTTCAACCTATGGAGATAGACGAGCCACTGTTCCCAGAGCGACCTATACCGGAATGGGCCCAACCCATTATGACGTATCTGTCGGACGACATCTTACCCGACAATGAAGTCGAAGCCCGGCAAGTACTGAGAATAGCAAAGGCATACACAATCATCAACACAGAGTTGTACAAAAGGAGTGTGACAGAAGTACTGCAACATTGCGTGGGGCCTGAGGAAGGCGACGAAATGCTACTGGAAATACACCAAGGAGAATGTGGACATCACGCTTCCTCAAGGGCTTTGGTGGCAAAACCATTCGGACATGGATTTTACTGGCCCACGTTGCTGCAGCAGGCAGAGGACATAGTCAGAAAGTGTGAAGGGTGCCAGAGATTTGCTCACATGATACA
Organism: Poa annua; assembly: GCA_026929855.1. Taxonomy (NCBI): domain Eukaryota; kingdom Viridiplantae; phylum Streptophyta; class Magnoliopsida; order Poales; family Poaceae; genus Poa; species Poa annua. Next base: position 122,481,561 of record CM049427.1, on the reverse strand, counting down.
TGTGCCAGCATCGGCCCTCAAGACAATTGCCATAACTTGGCCCTTTGCAGTGTGGTGTCTAGATATGGTTGGACAATTTAAGCCTGCGCGAGGAAACATGGCATACATATTGGTGATGGTGGACAAGTTTACGAAGTGGATAGAGGTCAAGCAATTTCGGAAGTGTGATGGACATACATATGTGGCTTTCCTGAAAGATATCATCTTGAGATACGGCTACCCACATAGCATCATAACTGACAATGGAACCAACTTTGTTGTCTGAGAGTTTGCCAGGTTTTGTGCGGAAAAGAGAATCCGACTTGATGTTGCCTCAGTAGCACACCTTGAGGCAAATGGACAGGTAGAGAGAGCCAATGCACTAGTGTTGGCCGGCATCAAGGCCAGATTGATCGAACCACTAATAAGAACTTTAAGGACCCCTCTGACTACCCGTCAGAGTTGCCCACGTTATGTAAACAGATAACGACCCCAATGGCCAGTGCATCGCGATCACATAACCAACATGATATACAAAGTTATATCATTCAACTCGAATAATACAAGACTTACATAGATAATGGTCATATGATCAAGTCTGCAAACATCGTCGCACACGACTAAGATGAACTAAGGTACATCGGAAGTTTGCGGCTAGTGTCATAACTTGGCCCTCGTCACGACGCATTCCCACAGAGCAGTTGAGCGGTGATACTCAGTTGGCGTAGTCATCGTCGCGTAGTCATCGGCTAACTCCTCCTTCTTGTCGTACATCTCCTCATTGGAACCTAGACGTTTGAATATCCAGGGACATAGCCATATGAGTACATTTACGTACTCGCAAGACCACCTCTAAGGCTTAAATTTTCATGATAATGCAAAAATACACTTTTTGAAAACTGGGATAGCTGCTATATACGACTATAGGGCTTAGTTTTTGAATACGATGCTTTTCAACATAGAGATCACGTCATCTGTAAATCTTTGTTGAAGAAAACATTTAGAGATAGAATTCTCTTCTCTTAGATATAGCAAGGACATATCCAAGTTCAACACTTTCTTTTGTAAAAGTTTGCCAAAACACTAGGATAGGGATACCCCTTTTTCCTGACTTGAGATCGGACTGGTCGTCTCCCCGAGATCAACCATCCTCACCCAAATTCTGTACCTCCCAGGTACCTCCTTAATGCCTCCTTGTTTCTTTCAGAAAATTTTCTTTTTCAAACTAAAATCATCCAGCATGCCTAGTGGGACCTTTCCAACCGTCCATGACCGTAGACGCGGCTATTCTAATAGATTTACACTCTGCAGAGGTTGCACACTTTACCCACACCTATCGGTTATTCCACCGTGTTTGCCACGGCCCATCATACAACAGCATGCGGGGGTCCGGATAACACGATCAAAGCTTTTCAATATGTCCACCCTAGTATCGGGGCCTCCCGGTGGGTTTGTTCTCCTCGGCACCGTGTCCTCCACTAGACCTCCTGGTCTTTCCTCGGGACGCCACACCGCCACGTCAGGAGACCCGCCGTAATCGTCCGATTGCTGGTCCTCAGCAGTGTATTGTCTCATCCGGACGACAACCCGACTTCGAGGGCCCAGCCCTCATAGAAAGTATAAGAACCCCAATACTAAAACAGACAAGCTTCCGACTAAGCCCTACCCATGTCAGGTAGTGTGGTTGCACGGATTAATTGTTCGGGCGGCAGCTAGGGTCACACTTTGTTTTTCAAAACACTTTCTCCTCCGACTATTCTCAGCAGCTCGGGTTTTCGCAAACATCTCCGATTGCTCTCAGCAACTCGGGTTTTAATAAAACACTTGCTCGCCGATTGCTCCCAGCAACTCGGTTTTTCCTCCGTAAAACAGTTTTATCAAATAGGTTCCCATCCTAAGGTTTTAAGGTAAGAGAATAAGAGGATATTACAAGAAAACTTAATCTTCTTGATGGAGCCTTCAACAACAAGTCTTATCAAGTAAAAACTTATCTCGTAACACCTATGATATTCTAGTCGATAACTTTGGCCAAACAATATTTTGACAAATAGTTTTCGGGTGACAAGGTGCCACAAAAGAAGTAAAACATGCATTATTTTATTTTGAAATCAAAACATGCTTGATAAAAATAATAGGATAGCATAATGGTGGTGAGTTGGGCTTGCCTGACTCAGCAATATGTCCTTGGTCTTGATCTCGATGTTCCTCAGGTTCATTCCTCACTCCTAGTTCCTTCCCGATCATATCTAACGTCGTAAACAGGAAAAGGAACCACACTCAGAATACAAGACATTGCCATAAGGACATAACAAACAACAAGCATCGCACAAGACATTAAGTTAACAATCAAAAGCAAACAACTCATTTAGCTAAACAAAAAATAAACCACAAAGTCCATAGAGCTAAGACAAACAACATATTCTCCTAAGAAAATATACACAACAACCCCGAGTATTAAAAAGGTAGTTCTACAGAACACTAACAACACACCACTTAGGGTTATTATATCATTTAACAAGAGTTGTTATATTAGTTTCGGGAATTACTTCAGACAAAAGTATCTTAATTGTTTAGGAAATACTTCAGACAAAAGTATGATCTAATCTAGGAGATACTCCAATCAAAAGTATGTTATCACACAAGCAAGTGTTAACATTAACACCAGCATACTCTCATGCAGACATGTTAATATTTCTAAGACACATTCTAGTAAGTAATCAATCAACCAACTAAGGTTAACCCTAATGTTCACCCAAGTATTTGATTAAGAGCTAAAAAAGGTGCACTAGACTATTTAATAAGACACGACAACTAAGACCACTTCAACAAATAAACCAAACAATCACGCAGTAAACAAGTGTTGACAACATTCTTGAAGTAATCAAACCATACCACAATTATTACAAAGCACAAACAATTACTTTATAGTATTTAACACCAATCACATCCATATGCATAATACCCAAGTAAAGTTAGTGCAACACCCGGGAAACAAGATGAACTATGTTAAACTAACTAGTGAATGTCATAACAATACTTTTAGGAAACTTATTAGGGTTATGCAAGGTTAACACCACTGCTCACACACGTTGTTGATTTAAAACTAAAAAGGTGTAGTTGGCTGATTTAACAAAACACCACAATTAAGACCACTTCAATCATTGGAACAAGCAAGCACATACTAACTTACAACACACCATTTTATCACACAACTTCACCTCAAATTAAATACACACTCATCTACAAAAATATTTCTAAACATGTTTAACTTGTTGGGCAAGGTAAATTAGACTTAGCACAGAAGTAGATTGCTTAAAACAAACAAAAGCACACAATGTGCTAAAAACAGGAATTTAAATTAGTAGTTTTACTAGTTGTAATTGTCCTGTTTTGGGAAATAGATAACTACTCACATAATATAGATCCTAAAATCAAACCCTTCTAACACAGTATACCTAATAACCATATGAAGCTATGGGAATTGGATTTGCATCAAAAGTCATTACTAAACAGGAGTTAAAAATCATACAAATGCTATTGGTCTCAAAACAAAAAGATAGTAGCTTCAGTTTTAGTAATCTCCTGTATGCAAGGTTAATTTCTATGGATAGGTATTTCCTTATTCTTTCTATAGAAATTGGATTCACCCCATTTGGACACTCCTATCTCCATATATTTCAGTTTTAGTGGAACACACACATTTTACGATTAATAGTGTACAACATAAGATATAAATTAGTTTTAGAAAAAACCAACTTTGCATGTTTAGGAAAACACATAAGAATCCAACAAAAATACTCATAATAACTTGCATAAACATATATAGTACAAACCATTAAAACTAGACACATACAATTAACAGAAAACAATTATATTCCTTTTTAAGTGTATTAACCTACTGCTTAAGAATATAATTCACCAAACACAAAATATAAGCTGTAAAATTCTACCAAGCTCAGATATGATATCTACTACTCATATCTACCACATGCAGTTGGATTTACTCCAAAAACTACATTTAATAATGTATTAAAAATCATCAAAAAGCTACTGTTGTTAATCTTAGACTTTAAAGAACTTTTGTTAGGAACATCTCCTGCATGCAAGTCTTATAGATCTAGGTAGGTATTATTTTAGGCTTTACATAGAACTAAAGATTGCAAGTTTTGGATATACAGAACTCCCACAATTAAATAAATGGTGAAAACTATACTTTTTGCTAGATCTAACCTAGCACACACATTAAAATATATTTTTGAAAACGGCCAAAGCCACATTGTTAAGAAAATACCTAGCTATGATAAAAAAATTGGAGTCACTCAATTTGCATGCGCAGATCAACCACAAATGAATTAAATCTTGGCTAGTAATTCACTGGAAAATAAACAGGAAAAGGAATTAAAAGAAAAACAGCAAACGGGCCAGATCTGGCCGGATCTGGCGCTGGGCCGAGGTGGCGAGCTGGGCTGGCCCGCAGAACTGCGCGCGCAAGCGGAGGGTTGCGCCACCGCCGGATCGGGAATGGACGGCTCAGACTAGAACGGGGAAGGTTCAAACGGGACCGTAGATGGAAGATCGGACAGCCGTCGTTCTTCTTCAACCTCGCGACGAGCAGAGGATGGGCAGAAACCCTAGAAGAAGAGGTCGAGCACGTGTGGCTCACATAGGTCACTGAGAGAAGAAGAGGAGGGGCCGAGGAAGATGCGGTGTGCAAGGGGAGGCGAGGGGTGGCCGCAGTTCTTGTCCGCGAGGTTCCGAACGACGGGAACACCGAGGATGCTCGCCTCGGCCATGGCGAGGCTGTGGAGGTTCCGGTGTACCTGCGAAGAAACGGGAGTGTCTCAGGGGTAGCACACGGTGAGGGAAACGCAATGGTGAAGAGAGGAGACGAAAAGGTGGACGGGGTCGCAGGCATTCGTGCTCGCAAGAGCTCGGTCTAGGGAGGAGGTTCACGACCGTTCCTGGCCGAGAGAGAGCTAGGGATAGCTCGAGGGAGTGTGGGATGGTGGAGTGGAGATAGGGGAGATAGAATGGCAAGGCGAGAGGGGCTGAAGGTGCCTCGGCTGCCTAATAAGGGAGGGTGGCCGGTTTGGACATCACGGCATGGGCAGAGGGGGAAAGAGAGAGCTCGGGCAGAGGTTGGCTGTGCTGGGCGGTGTTGCAATGATTTGCCTCTGTGCTGCACCACTTTGTACACTAGCTATTGGGATGGAGTCGTTGGAACTAAAGGAGGGTATGAAGAGGTCGTGCCTGCCCCTTAACTGCTCGACAGAATGCCCACAAAGAAAGGGACAAAAGAGAGGGGAGCTAGGGTTCGACATGGGAAAGGCCAATTGGTCCAGATGGTGAGAGAGAGGTTTCAATACACGCCTAACACCAGAGTTGGGGGAGAGGGGAGAGTAGGTTATGGTGTTGAACTATTTTAGAGATGAAAGGACTAGGTCACTTTGCTAGGATGGAGTAGACAATTCCTTGACAGGAAAATTATAACACAAGTTGGGTTGGGGAGAGGGCATATAGGTTTAACATTATGTTTCAAAGTTTAGGTCAAAGGGGTTTAATAACAACTAATTACAAAAATGGCAAATTGCTATGTTATAAACTAGATATGGTCACCTTATGAACTAGCACTCAGAACAATTAATAATTAGTGACCAAAAGATTTTGTAAATTATCAAGAGGGATAAAAGTGGGAAGTAGAGATGGTGATGATAAGGTTAGGTGAGTTGCATTACTAATTTGAATAAAATAAACCCTAATTATTTTGCTCTACAAAGGCTAAAAATTAAGGGAAAAGAAGATAGTTATTTCCTATTTGAAAAAGGGTAATATTTGAGTTTCACCTAAAATCAAACATAATAATAAAAAGTTAACACACCACAACCATATGGCACAACATTAAAGCATGAATGAATCTCAATTAAATTATATAAATAAAATGTTGTCTCATACCCCACCACATGAACACACATAAAATAACACACTTATGGGAAACAATTTAAGCACATAACATAAAAACCAGCCACATATACAAATAGATAAACACCCTCACACTTGGATCACTAACCATACTTTTAATATAAATCAAAAATATTTGTGAGGAGGTGATCAACCAAATCAAGACAAGGTATTTTTGTGTAGGAATAGAATTAAACAAACATTTTTAGAATTGATTTCCAAGACCAATAGAAATGGGGTTCTGAAAAAAGAGTTGCTAACATTAGCTTCATATAAAACTCAAAATATATTAGGACTTATTATATAGTCCTTTATAGTTCGCAAACATATAGGTTTTGGAAATACTTTTATTTCTTGAAATAAAAGGTCTTTGGGTAGCTGCTGATTTCAGAACATCATGGTAAGTACAGTTTTGTTAAACATAAGATAGCAGAAGATATATGGACCATTTAATTTATCAAAACATTGTTATCAGATGTCATATTATAACTAGGTTGAGTTTTAGGGTTGATAGCTAGAGAGGTTATCAACACAGACACAAAACACAACATGACAATTAGAGCAATCAGAGGATAAACACATCCATTAACAAGGCATTTCAAAAAGTTTTTGTTTCCTAAGAATTTTGGATCTTTTATAATTAAGTTTTTGCTGCTTCCAAAACTTGCAGTGTTACAAGAATCCGGGGTGCTGGATAAAGGAACTACCGGCAATACTTTGGGGATTGAGAATAACACCGAACAGATCAACCGGGTATACACCCTTCTTTCTTGTGTATGGAGCTAAGGCAGTGCTCCCAACCGACATACAATATGACTCGCCAAGGGTGGCCATGTATACTGAAACCGAGGAAAAAGAGGCAAGAGAGAATGATGTGGACTTACCGGAAGAGGCAAGAGAATTAGCATTGTCGAGGTCGGCAATTTATCAGTAGAATCTTCGTCGGTACAATAGTCGGAAAATACACTCACGGGTGTTCAAAGAAGGAGACTTGGTCTTAAGGTTGATAAAAGGACTGCAGTAATGCACAAATTGTCACCTCCATGGGAGGGACCATTTATCATTAGCAGGGCTTTGCACAACGATTCATACTACCTTGTAGATGCACAGGAAGCCAAGAAAGGAGTGATGGACAGGTCGGGAGAAGAAACCAAGAGGCCATGGAATGTAGCTCTTCTTCGCCCATTTTACTCGTAAAAGGAGCAGTGTATGTATTCAGTTTATAAATGAATGAAATGCCGGCACTTCGAGTTAAACTCGGGGACTGCCATGGTTGTCTATATTTATGTTTTTTCTTGCAGTATGTTTTCCTTATTATTTCTGTATGTCCGCACCTCGACTTAAAACTCGGGGACTGCCGGGAATGTTTTATACATGCTTTATTTATATCGACCGTATGCCGAATAAAATTTGACCTTGTTCCAAAGAACAAGTAATGTATGTTGCATGAAGAGATCTCCTGACTCGACTGACGAACACCTAAGAGGTAGTCAAGAGCAGAGACTGAAAATAGTGAACACGAAAACAAACTCGGGGACTCGGTCCAAACTATATTCGGCATATGTTGTTTATTGTTATAATTGTTAATTGTTTATTTTTATGTGTGTCAGATAACTTTTAGCCAACCTCAAAAATTTACAAGTACTGTATGCTATAAACGGCGATTTTTTGACTCGACTGTCAGACACCAAAATGGTAGACAAGAGCAAAAATGGCCAGATATGGTAAACATGAATTATATTCGGGAACTTGGAGAAAAGAAGTTCAACATCAGAAACTTGTTCGATAACTTAAGAGAAATAAGCATGATTGTCTTGACCATCTACTCAAAAGTATATATTACATGCTGCACCCGGCATTCCGGAAATTTGATAAGTTTGAGTTTAGAATCTATGCAGCTAAACCGGAGGCATCAGTATCGGCAACAGTCAAGGTCGAGGCAGCAGTACCGGAGGTCGGAGCAAGCGGAGTCTCGGAGGCTGCTGGAGTAACCTGGCCAGTAGCTTCCGGGGTGGCAGTGTCGGTAGCGGCCGACATGGGAGTGTCGGTCGTGACCGGCTCAACGACAACAGCGGCAACAGAAGAAGGAGTTTGGACAGGCTCGGCGACAGGAGTGTCGGGGGTGCTCGACTTCGGAGGCTCGATGACGGGTGCAGCGCGCGGAGATGGAGTCGGGATCACCGGAGTCTCCTTGGGAACCTCAGGGACTACGGCGGCAACCTCGGGGATCTTGGCGGGAGTCTTGGGGACTTCATTTTCGGCGGTCGGCTCGGCGACTTCCTCTTCGTCGGACTCACCCTCCTCGCCAGCCTTGTAATCCTCATCGGCAGTACAGGTGTCGCCCTCGACATACTGGTGGGGCTGGGAGTAGCGCGCCATGTAATCAGCAAGTTCCTGGCGCTGAGTAATCTTGACGGGATCCACAATCCACGGTGACCCCTCATGCTGCGTTCCCACTTGCTCCAAGTTGATACTTTCGTACCAAGATAGCACGAAGGCCAAGGCCTAATCAGCACCAGCGCGGGACGCGGAAGATCGCCATGCCCGAAGTCGACTCTCAGCGTTTTTCAGTCGATCAGCCAGATCCAAGACATTGGTGGGCGGGACCATGCCGGGCCATAACACCCGGTGCGCCTTGATGCCGGCATCCAGCAACTCGGTGTCGATCAACTTGAGAGGGGTAACTCGGGCACTTAGAGCAACCAGATGATTATCGACTTCCCAATCAGAAGAAATCGGACTCGCTTCAGCGCGCTTGCCCTGGGTCTTCTCCCCAGATTTGCGTGCAGCGGCCTGTGAATGCTCGAAGTGTTCTGAGTGAAGAGCTGCGACAGAGTTAATTCGTATCCCGAAATAAGATCGTTGTGTCGGCCAAGAAATTCAAAGGTACAAAAGAGGAAAACTTGGGAAACTTGCTATCCATCTACGCGTTGACCTTCTTAAGCTGTGCCAGCCAGGAGTTGCACCGAGTTTGCAAAGTGCTCAATCGGAGCTTAGCAGTGTTGGCTCGCGCCTCAACTGCTTCTCTCAACTGAGTTTGAGTCTCCTCAGCGGCGCTCAACCGGGATTCCAGCGTGGCCTTGGCAAGTTGCGCGACGCCTAGCTCCCGTTGTAGACGGATCACCTTGTCCTTCACGGCGTTGTAATCAAGCTTTTGCGCAGCAAGTTCTTGCTCAAGCTGCTGGTGTCTGGCAATGAGTTCTCGATGAGATTTCTTGATGTGCCCAAACTCATGTGTTGCGCGGCGAAAAACTTTGTTGGGCGCGCGCATAACATCCTGCAAGGAGGAATGGAAGTCGGTTAAGTTCAGGTCGGGAAAACAAGTGACAGAAACAAAGAAAAGTTATGGAGAGACACAGAAGGTTTTTGAAGATTCATGCCGAGTAAACTTTACTCAAGAAGAGCTCGATTACTCGACAAAAATCTCGGGGACTGAATATCGGAATTTTTTTGAAGATTCATGCCGAGTAAACTTCACTCGGGAAGAGCTCGGTTACTCAACAAGAATCTTGGGGACTGGATATCAGAAGTTTTTGTAAAAAGATTCATGCCGAGTAAACTTTGCTCAAGAGAAATCGGTTACTCGACATAAATCTCAGGGACTAGTGGAGTGCAGAGTATAACAACTTACCTCGGTAGTCTGCGTGGCTTGGAGGACCGCGACATGCATCTGGTGCATAGCCTGGGCAGTCTTGCCTAGCCCAGCGGGATGCATGGTGGAGGAGAGCTCGGTCGATGTGGGCCCAATGTCAGCACTGTTCCAGTCGACGATCAGTTGGTCAAGTTGGCTGTAGGGGCGAGCGTCGTGGGCGACCGGCACGCCAGACTGACCTCCCTCTAGAGAGGCAACCTCCTTTCCCGCAGTTGCCTGTAGCATCTTCAATGCGGCAGTTGAAGGGTTGGGTTGCAGAGAAGCGATGGCTTTGCATTTCTTGACTAGAGTGGTGCCAGGAGCAGAGGAAGAGCTCTTGGCCAATGTGGTAAGCTGCCGTTTGCTTTGAGGTATGGGCGGCTTCTGGAGCACCAACTTCTAGCTCGATGGAGGAGCAGCCGAGCTGGGCGAAACTGTCGGAGCCTTTGTCGGTCGGGGTACCGGCGAAGGGACGGACGTCTCCTCTTGTGGCTGCGAAACCTTCTTAGGAAGCTCGGCAGACGAAGTGGTGGGGCCAAAAGTTGGTGCGGTGACTGGGCCCGACTTAGGCAGTGTCGGGGGAGTCGGCGGCAGGTCGGACGAGTGGGTGGAACATGGAGGCGAGTCCGGCACGAAAATTGGGGCCGAGCTCCCAGCGGTATCCCGGGCAGCAGCGGCCGGCTGAGGTGCGCCCGAGTCAAGTTCAAAGGCGGCACTGCACAAGTTTTGGTTTATATAGGATAAGTCAAAGATAAAATATGTCGGCCAGGAATGGAAAGGAATCAAGAAAGGGATAGGTCGGAGACTTACCCAGCGGAGGTCGGCGGTTTCTTCCTTGGTGGCTTCTTGCCCGCGGCTTTGGATATCTTGGCCACAGGGGCAGTACCTTCCGGCTCGGCAGAACTAGAAGTGTTGGCAGCTGCGCGCTTGCGTGTGGTTCCCGCAGCAGTCGACGCAGCTGGTGTCGAAGAAGCCGGGTAAGCAAAGGCCAGGGGAGTGGCAGCAATAATCTCTAGCATCACGCAGTCGTCATCATCCGACCAATCTTGTAAGACAGAGCGGGATGGAGGCTTACCCGCAGTGGCGGCGCGAGGTGCCGGTATGGGCATATTATCTTCGTCGTCCGGATCCTCCATCAGAGGAGTTTCCGGAGAGGAGAAGTCGGTTTTCCAGTGGCCCTCGTTATACTCGGCCGCTGCCTCCTTTTGACGCTCAAAATGCTAAGGGAAAAGTGTAAAATTCAGCAAGGAGGTATTAAGTGCGAGCAACCGACACAAAGCTATTAGAGATAAATAATATGTTGGAGATTGAGTAAAAGGACTTACTTGTGCCGGAGGATTGGCTCGGTCATGGGGAACCATGCCCCACTCCCACGCGTCACCCATCTCGGTCGTCGCGATAGCCCGGACGCGGCGATGGACAGAGGCTTTGTCTAGCTCGAGCATACTAACCCGAGTTGGGTCGTATGGGCCACTCATATGGCAGATTTTATGTGCCCAAGCTTGGAGGGGGCAAACTCGGCGGACAATGAAGGTCCGCAGGACATCGTCAGGTGTGAGGTTGTCCTTGATGGTGAGGAGATACTTTTGAATCAAGTTGATCTCCTCGACATTTTCCTTGGAGTCCAGAGGTTAATTGAGCTGGGCAGTTGGGGGATCAATCTTGAACTCGGGCAAGTTGATGTAATCCACCGAAGTGGACCCTTCCACGGGCCCCGGGTTGCGCACGTAGAAGAAGCTCCTCTGCCACTTTCGGCAGGACTCTAGCCTGGGAATCTTGGGGAAAGGAACGAATTTCCGGATGGTTACCCTAGCGGCACCGCAGGCGGTCATCTCCTTGTCCTTAACACCTGGGTTTGGGATACTCTGCTTCCAAAGCTGGAAATACTTAGCCCACAGGTTCACCATGGGCCAGATTCCGAGATATGCCTCACAGAAAGAGACAAAGGCTGAGAGGGAAGTGATGGAGTTAGCCAGGAGCTCGGGGGTTGAAGCCCGAAGGTGTCTAGAAAATGGCGGAAGAAACGGCTGGCCGGAAGGCCAAAGCCACGCTCAAAATGAGCAACAAACACAACCTGTTCCACTTCTCGAGGCTCAGGTTTGTTCTCCTCCTTTGGTAATCGACATTTAACTTGGTCCGGAATACGCCGTGACCGGCGTAACCAGTCAAGGTCGGCCTTCTTACTCTCGGAACCTTCCCAACCACCGCGAATTCCTTCGGCGGCCATGTCGGAGGGCTCAAAGTGTTGCGTTGAGGACATTTCGGTGAGAGCCTGCCAAGATAAACGACCGAGTTAAGAGTACCGATATACCGAATGTCGGACCAAGCCGACATACAAAACAAGACGGCTAACTCGGGCATAAACCGAGTCATGTCGGAAGTAAATGATAAGGAAGATCTAGAGCAGCCATATAAATCAGTGCAAAACAGATGAATAAAATGCTAGCGGAGGGCAAACTGCAACCCTAGCAGAGCCAAACTTCCCTAATGCCTAAGATCTGGATAGATATTAAAGATTGATGCGGGCATGGGCTAAAACAGCATGAATCCCCTGTCACTTCACGGACAAAAGGCCCAAACTACTCCTATGCGTGAGGGTAAGACGATGAACACCGGCGACGGGGACGAGCCCCCGCGGTGCGCAATCTAGAGCACGGGAATGCGGTTAAGATCTTACCGGAGAGCGGGTCGGCGCGATGAAATCGCACGGCGGGAAAAGCGAGGAAGATGCGCCCTCCAATCGAGAACGACGGAGAGGTTCGTCGGCGGTCGCGAGCTCGTTTGGCGGCGCGGTGCGGCGGAGAGAGCGGAGAGGGAAAGATAAGAAGTGCAGAGTGAAGAAGGAAGGAGAAGATGGGGTGCCCGTGCCTTATTTATGAGGGAAACGAAACGGCAGTTGTCGATTTTCCCGCCGTGGAACCGTTTCAAGTGTGTAGTGGGATCGGTTGTGGCGAGTAGGGCGGTTGAGATTCGTGCTCACCGCATAATCGACCACATAGCCGGCCACAGGAGCCCAACGGCTAGGTGGCGCGATCCAGTGTGCCAGCATACCCGGGAACCGAGGCGGCACAACAAAGTCAAGCGCACTCGAGTACCTGGACGATTTGACACCCGGTGGGTCCCACAGAGGCTTGTGCAGGACGGCCTGTCAGTGGAATAAAATAATAACCCGGAGAAAGGACGATCTCGTGATGACAGATGGAACGAGGAAATATGTGAAAAAATCCGGATATATCAGAAACGTATGTCGCGCAAGGAAGGTCGGGGCGGAATACTAGTAACTCGACAGGATGAAGTCGGGTAATCTTTGTCGGAGTAACAAGAGTAAGTCGGAAAACTTCAATACCCGACAGGACAATGCCGGGCTTGTCAAGTGAGGAGAATTTGTGTTTTAACCTGGTCCAGCCCACCATCCGAGGATGTCGGACTACGCCAGCTTCGGGGACTAGTGTCGGGGGGCCACCCCCGGGTAGGGTAAAGATTCGGGCAAGATGGCCCCAGTGGCAGGCAAAATAACCCTTTGACTAGGACCAAGAGCCACTTGACCCTTCTTGTTGTGATAAATTGGCCTTTGGGGTAGAGCAAGGGATGACCTTTGAGATAATGTTGGAGCTGTCCCTTGGAGCAGGCAAGGGGCAGGTGGGAACGCTATAAATAGACCCCCAACCCTTCATTCTCACTCAAGCAGCAGCAGGGAGTTCTCCTAAGCACCAGCTTCTCAAAGATGTCTCCGGTAGCAAGACTAAGACATCTTCGAGGAGCTGGGCCTAGGGCTACTCTCTTTAGACACACTGGATTTACAAGAGGGATAAAGGCCAGCACATGGAGCTCTCCTGAAAACTAGTTTCTCAAAGATGTCTTTGGTAGCAAGCCTAAGACATCTTCGAGAAACTGGGCCCAGGACTGCTCTGTCGGAGACAGAGGAGGATGAGGGCATGAAAGGCCAGGAACCGGAGTGTCTGGTCCGACTTACCCATATGTCGGAGAGGGCCGACATTCATGTACCGGGTTACACTTAGGCCGACCTAACTAGGCCGACATTGTCAGGTCGGCACCGTACCTTTGTTTCTTGTGTGCAGGTCATAGACATCAGCTTACTCTTGGTTGGACTCGGAGCAGGTGCCCGACAGTACGAGCCTAGCATAGGAGTGACGGGGTGTGAGTGATGATATGGCACGTCTATGCCGGGTTAGGTTAGATACTCCGACATACTTTGAGTGGGAAAGAAGTCAAGGGCAAGGACAATCATATCTCTGACATAAAAGCTAAGTCACCTCCCGGCTGACACGGAAGCGGAATAGAAGGCGAAGTGCCGCACGGACGTGACTATTCCATTGTAGCACTAACGTGATGACATGGAACACGGCATGGAGAAGCCAAGTCTTGTCTCTGACACGAAGATCATCATAAACTAGCTCGGCGCTACCAGGACTAGGTCATGACGACCTGACAGAGGCTACTCGGATAGCCCGGCGGCTAGGTCGGCTAGGCCACGACGGCACTACCGTTAACCCGGAGTCACTGCCAAGTGGACCCGGGCGAGTTAGTTTTTCCGGTCAACCCGGACGGAACTCTATAAATACTGCCATAACTGCTCCTGCGAGGGGGACGCCCACATTCTGTTAAGAAACTTATTGCTCGGAGTTCTACTCACTCCCACCTTCTAGCATTTAGTGTTCTTGGAGGAAAACAGCTCAAGGAGCAACCTTGTAATCTTTGATACACACATATAAGAGAGAGGCAAGGGCAGGAGTAGAGGTGTTACCTCCCCACGAGGGCCCCGAACCTGGGTACATCGGTGTGTTTGCGTGTTTTTGGTTGAGTCACTCCGGAGTTGTGTGGTTTGTTTGTTTTCTTGTGAGTTCTTGAGCTCGCACTCGCATGTCTCGCGGCATGCGAGCCCTCCCTGGATCTCCCAGCGCACGTCCGGCCCGCAACTTTAGCCACCCACTAGAGCTATACATGCTACTAGTCCCGGGACGTATGGGCTATTTGTCCCGGGACGCTCCCGGGACAACGTGCTCGTGACAAATAGGGTGCCTTTTTGTCCCGGGTACGTCACGACCCGGGACCAATTAGGGGGCACGTGGCCGCGTCAGCCAGCCTTTTTGGCGGATGCTATTTGTCCCGGTTCGTATTATGACCCCGGACAATAGTGTTTTTTGTTTTTTTGTCCTATTTTCTTTCGTATTTCTTTCCCGGTTCGTATGTTGGCTGCTATTATGTTTTTCTTTTTTTTCGTGTTTTCTATTTTACTTTTTTTTTCTCACTTAGCCACACATTTAATTACCTACTAAGCCACACACTTCATTACTAACTACACATTTAATCTCAAGTCAAACTTCCCGTTCGGTCACCCATCCTCAAACTACTCTAACCCCAGCACGCTTAACATTTGGATTCCTTTCAAATTAGATACTAAGAAATTAGATACTAAGAGAGAACTGAGAACTAACTGATATTACTATCTTATCAATCATATTAACCACTCGGTCATCATGTTATACTTTTTCATTACTTGTATTATAAAAATTAGCTTGGATAAACAACAATGACTATAGAATAATAATAATATTGTAATAAATAATGATAAAATAAATATTACTTTATATTTGCCTTTTTTATTTAGTATGGAATAATTCGTATCTTTAAAACCTTAAATCAGAATTCAACAAATAAAATGTCTAAATTGATCAAAAAATTTAGAGGATTTCCAATATGACATCCAAATAATCTTTTGCATTACAAAAATATAGATAGTCATGGTGACCATTTTGATCGTTTTGACGGAAAAATAAAATAAAGTGATAAACACCTCAAAAAGGATATCCTTTGGCATGAGCTCCTTATACGTGTACTAGTTGCTATGAAAAATGATAAACTTTATTTTCACAAAATTATCAAAAAAATCTTCACAAAAAGGTTTTTCATCTATAAGCATCTAGAAGTTTCAAGTCAAATGATCAAGTTATGATCATTTCCACAGCATAATTTGTGATAAAGATCTCATATTGCACAAATAGGTGCATGTTGGTATAAGAAACAATCATGCTAAAAGGATTCTTCAAATATTTTCATAAATATCATTTTCCATTTTTTAAATGTGGAAAATGACATTTTTTTGAACAAAGTACAAAAAATATGATGCCAAATGGCACCCATTTCATTTTCATGAAAACTAGTACACATATGATGGATAATCCTCAAGTATTAGGTTTTTGCTTGATTTCTAGCTAATTTTGCCTAGTTAAATCAGTTTATGTCGACTATTCGAAACTAATTCAAATTTGAACTACCTCTTTGATGAATAGGTCATCGCGACCATTTTGATCGTTTTAACGAAAAAAATGAAATAAAACGATAAACATCTCAAAAAAGATACTAAGAGAGAACTGAGAACTTACTGATATTACTATCTTATCAATCATATTAACCACTCTGTCATCATGTTATACTTTTTCATTACTTGTATGATAAAAATTAAGTTGAATAAACAACAATGACTATAGAATAATAATAATATTGTAATAAATAATAATGAAATAAATATTACGTTATTTTTGCCTTTTTCATTTAGTATGGAATAATTCGTATCTTTAAAACCTTAAGTGCGAAAAATGACTTTTTTGTGAACAAAGTAAAAAAAATATGATGAAAAATGGCACCTATTTATTTTTCATGTAAACTAGTACACATATGATGGATAATCCCCAAGTATTAGATTTTTCCTTGATTTCTACCTAATTTCGCTTAGTAAAATGAGTTTATGCTGATTATTTGAATCTAATTCATATTCTTCAAATTATATGTGAAAAGGTCTCGTATTCCCCAAATGAGTGCATTTTTATATAGTAAACAATCATGCCAAAGGGATTATTCAAATTATTTTCATAAATATTATTTTCTATTTTGTAAGTGTCAAAAATGAATTTTTATAAGTGTCAAAACATTTTTTAAATATATAGGCACCTAACTTTTGCCCCGGTTCGTGGCTGGAACCGGGACAAATGGGGTCTGATGACCTTTTGTCCCGGTTCGTGGCCGGAACCGGGACAAAAGATTCGATTTTAAAGCGCATGGAGGCTAAGATCAACTATTTGGCCCTATTTGTCCCGGTTTGTAATACGACCGGGACAAATGGGGTATTTCTGTTTTGTCCTATGGCTTGTTTTCTACTAGTGACCATGTGGCATATGCCGTGACACCACCATGACATTTGACATAATCTCACTGAGTGGGCCCTAGAGTATCTATCCGGCTATACAGACTGACAAATCCCGCTCTTGACCCCTCGTCTCAACTACTCCCTTCCGAAACCCGAGAGGGACACCTTTATTGTCACATTATATAAGATATGACGTTTCATGCAATCAAAGTATCTTTCAGGAATAACAATAAGAGTTGATCTCACGGTCGAAGGCGTAATGACTACGTCCTACAAATTATGGGTATGTCCATCACATCATTCTCCCAATGACATGACTCCATTACCAACTAACGCCATGTCACATGATCGGGAAACCTCGATCATCAATCGCACAATGAACTAGTCTTACTAGAGGCTACTAGGGACCTGGTTGTTTATCTACCACACGTGTAGTAATGTTTCCGCTTAATACAGTTATAGCATGGTATAAAACATATAATGAACAACTGGGAATAAACTATCTTTATTAAGTGCCTCTAGGGCATATTCCCTTCAGTCTCCCACTTGCACTAGAGTAAAACTTAATCTAGTTTACAACTTGGTAAAATCTCAACACCCGTAGCATCTTGGTGCATGCTTGTCTCGTGGAAGATGAATACAGTCAACAGATCTGACACATTGAGACCTATATGTGCTTTGCAACACTTATATGTCACCTAGTTTGACATCATCCCGTATCTTACGATGACAGTGAAATATATCCTACTGGATGGAGTGGAACTCAAACCTACGCTCGAAATTTGTTCAGTCCAGTCACACTTGCTACTTCTGAAGTTGGCATATATTTCTATACCTACGTAGATTATGTGACAGTGCATTCATATGAGACTTCGCAAGCTAACCATGTCTTTCTTCAAAACAAAGGACATCTCCTATATGAGATTTCTAGTCGTATGGGTCAGTGTCATAACTTGCATCATCGTAAGCGTTTTACGGCAAGTTGTCTTTCCACTCTTACCCTTTACTAGAAAACATATCTTTAGTTCTCATAGACACTGAAAAATATACAAAACGTTTGTTCATTGATCCACACAAGGGTCACTCTAGAACCCGTTCTTCAACCAAGAACTTGGGTCAACCAAGAACGTTTCAGTCTGATAGAATCTATGTCTGATACATAGAGAATGTCGAACATCATTTGGTATCACTGAAAATGCCAAGATAAACTTAATATTTTACCTAGTCATACAAGTAAGAACCTTTTTTCGCTTGTTCTATTATGAGACACTTCAGAATCTTAACTTAGAAAATATTCCGACCTAATGTTATTAAGCCCCTTTTGATCTATACAATTATAGATCAGATGCCTAATACTCCTAACTTCATTCATAGAAAATTTAATCACTTAAATAATCCTTTATAGTTTACTAGAGGATTTGTATCATTCTCAATATGTCATTACATATAAAATCATGAACGACACCTAGCTCCTACTAAAATATGCCTCCCGCATATAAGATCAAGAAAATCTACTTAGCTCCCACTCACTTCTTTGAAAATGCAAGTTTCTTCAACTATTTTTGACAACTCCAAAATCCTTTCATCACATCATCAAAGTGAAGATTCCAGCTCCAATATGCTTGCTTCAGCCCATGACAACTGAATTTTGCATACATGTTTAGCATCCTCAGGATCACCAAACCATTATTGTACTAATTACAACTCTTCCTTAATGATACCATTAAGAAACATGGTTTCCTTATCCATCTATTAATTTCTCAATTTGAAATTATAGTAATTGCTAAACGACCCCGAATAGATTTAGGCTTCGCCACCTGAGACAAAATATCATTGTGGTCAACTTTTGAATCTTTTGGAACTGTTTCACGACAAATCGATCCTTATCAGTGTCTACTCTCTCATAAAATTCCATATTCTATTAACAGCCTAGATGCCATCAAGAAGATCTCCCAAGTCATTACCTGGTAATCGTACATGGATTTTATCTCATATCATATATGACTCATAGCCATTTCTCGGACTTAGGTCTACCATCTTTTTTTCGTAGTTCGTAGGTCTATCATATTCCATTAACATGACCTTCATAACAAGATTATCGTAACACACAATGTGGAACACAACCTCGTACGCCTACATTCTTAGTATGAGCTCAGAGCATAATGATCTTTTATCATCAGCGTCTTTCAAGATGTGGAGCATGACACCGAAAACACTTTCCGTTGCGCCACTCTGATGTCTGCAGAGAAAGTTCATTAACTTCGTCTTGCTCTACTTTCTTTCCCACTTATACCCTTCGTCAAGAAAATATTTCTTTTGCAAGGTATATTCCGGCAACAATTTTTCCTATGTCGTGAGACATGTACCCAACAAACTCTTTATATACACTACAAAGATTTATCCATTTTAGGTTTGATCTCATCGAAACACTAAATTGTGGAAACGACAATCTAGGCTAAAAGCCATGCCATCACTCATATGGTGTTGTCTCCATGGATTAAATGGTTTCCCTATTATCTAACGTGAATGTTACGTTTCTACCATATGACTCCAATGATCACAATAATTCAATAGGAGATTTATCTACCACACACTATCCGATAGGGTGTGATTATGACGTCCTAACATACCATAACACTATGGTGTTCCATGCGACGTAATTTGTGAAACTTTTCTCACAAGTCTTCCAATGATATGCCAAAATTATAAATCAAATCTTTATTTCCTTGATCTGTATCACAGGAATTTGATTCTCTTGTTAAATTTATTTCCCACTTCATTCTGAACTCGTTTGATCGAGTCAAAATTTCAAGACTAACATTCTCTAAGGGGATATCCATATATCTACTCGGAATATTCATGAAGTCTATGAAATGAAGACTTCCACTATACGTTAAAGTACTTCATTGATTCACATACACCCATATGCATGATTCTCAACAAGTTATACTCAAAACCTTTAGTGAAATTTACGAAATAAAGATCTCCACTGCACGTCAATTATTTCAATCATCCACATACATCAATATGCATGATTATCAATAACTTATATGTCCGCTTTCTGAAAATGGTGTCTTAGTTATCTTGCAAGTGTCAGAAGATCAAATCTAAGGACTTGTAGATCCATCCGTATGGAGCTTATTCATTGACTATAACATTGACATAAATAAACGATAGTGCCACACGAATGTGGTGTCTTTATTAAGTTTGTATTCTTTGGCATTAATATTATGAATGTGAGATCTTCTACCATATAAATTCAAATTGGCTTATGATCATTACTTCATAAATATAGGACAACGAATTTGTCACTAGCATATATGAACAATTGTGTCGCTAGAGGATACACACTTATAACGATCATACTAACATGCGATCATAAAAGAATTTATCCAAATGGTAGATCTAGACGGAGAGTGTCTAAGGCCATCACAACATTTTGTCTGACATCATCAACACGCATTGTCGCCTCATCCTTCCAATCTACTCAAGTAGAAAATTCTGGTTTTCATAAAACATGACTAGTATCAAAAACTTAGTCACTACTACGAGTACTTGCTTAGGTAAAACATTCATAACGTGTATATCATATATACACCATCATCATTGATGACTTCCGACGATCTGTTTCATCTTCTTGATTCTTTCAACGCAATCAAGAACCATGAAGGTGAACGATTCCCCTTGTATGACATAGTCTATGACAAAGCATTTGCATCTGGCAACGTTGTCTGTCATCTAGTGATCGAGCTGAGCGAGGCGTCTCAATGTCATCAAGTATGACCATATGTCATAAAGTATGACCAACGTCATCAAGTATGACTAGTGTCATCAAGTATGACTGCCACGTGCTCCTTCAATGTGTGTATTCTCTTCCATCTTGGTTGAGAAGAAAAACAGTCAACATACTGTCAAACTTCATTAGCCCAACTTTAGGTGTATCCCAAATTTAGCTATCATCTCATATGTTCTCGATCTAACAACTCGTACCCACCTTTAGTTCTCTATGGCAGAGATCATAGCATACACTGGACTATGATGATATTATCCGCACAAAGCTTGATAATCCAAATTATCCTTTTGTTAGCGGAATCTCCGGGTTTATCTCCTAGCGGGTATTGTATCACAAAGAGCTAATGGTTTAAACAATGAGTATCCTCAAGCTTAAGTATAAAACTATGAAGTTTGGACCCAACCTTTTAAGTTTCTCAATTGGTTAATATCTACAAAGGTTTTGCAAAACATGACTTTGTTCACAATATTTTGAGTTCTGGTATTTTAGAAAATAACTTCAAGAACTCCCACTCAAACGAACATCCCTCTGAATCGTTTCAGCGATTACACGACCCCCATCCATTGCGCAACCCCTCATCGTCAGAGCCGGCAACACAACTTCAAAGGTGGATATCAAAATGTCGATCACAACAACTCTGTGACTCATGCTCGACCTTTCGGCCTCCGTGTTCTGAGGCCATATTTGCATATGCTAGACTCGCCACTATAACCTTCAACGTAAATGCTTGTGTAAAATTGTCTTACACCCACTGTATGTGAACGACGATATGTCTGACACCCGATCGTCACGGCCTGCCTCATAACGTAGAAATTTCTTTGTGGTGCACGTTGAAGGAAGAACACTAGTGGTATTTTGGAGGGATCATCTTATATTACTACCTTCGTGTAACTAACATATACTAATATATATATAATCACACAATATAAGATGCACACAAAAACATGAAATGTAATGCGATGTGATATGGTCCATGCGCCATGGTCTTCTTGGCGCCCATAGTTTATAAACAATTTAATAAACCTACCATGACCATATCACATTACCCATGCAAAATAAAGTTAGACGTGTTCTACTTTATCTTTTGCATATTTTACGTGGCTTCAGGCTATCGTAAAAAGAACCGCTTCCTACATACGAACTTATGACCACAACAACGATCAACTAATTGCATATTTAAGCATCCCTTTCGGGCCCTCCATTGAAAATGCAAAGCCAGCTAAAGAGAGAGAGAAAAACACCCGCCAGCCACAAATACGTACCAGTCGTATGTCAGTAGTGGAATCAGTCTCCCGTAAGCGTACGCGTAAAGTCGGTCCGGTCCGCTTCATCAACTCAATACTGCCGGAATCACAAGTGCACTCTAGAGGGTAGCAAATACGAGAACGGTGCCCTCGTGAAGAACACGGGTTCTAAAAGCGTACAACTATATCTACGCACAGATCGGCTCTGATACCACTGAAGGGGATCATAGGCCATAAACAATAATTTTTCTAGCAACGATATCCTTAAACTAGTCAGAATCTATACTATGCAGATATAGTAATACGACGGAGATCGGAATACATATCCTTGTAGACTGAAAGCGGGGACTACGCTCCCGCACAAGCGTTAATGACGAAGACGAAGTAGCCGACCTCTAGGTCGCGAAGAACTTGGCGCGACGAAGATGACCTAGAGGTCGGGTGGAGGAAGTAGACCTCCGAGCACCGCTAACGCAGCACCTCGCAGGGCGTTACACACATACGGTGGAGACGACGGCCTCTGAAGCTCCATTCCAGGACGACCAGCGGAAGACTTGGACCGGAACACCAATGACACGACATCGGGCGTATGGTGGAGAGAAATCTCTCCTCGGCGCGACTCCGACAAAGGGAATCACATAATCGAGGAGAAAAAAGAGAATTAATTGGGTGAATTAAAAGGCTAGGGGTGCCCCTCTATATAAAGGCTCCCGGGGTGGAGCCAACCTTGCCAGGCTGGCGGTGTGGGACTATCCCACACCCCAACCCGGCCAAGCATGGTGCGCCGGCCCTAGGTGGGCCCCATTTGGCCCACCTAGGCCGCCCCTTCCCCAATTCGAACCCTGAGGGGGACTTCCCCCCTCCCCCCCTCATGGGCCTTCTTTCCACTAGAAGAACCATTTAGGGAAATCAGCTTTTAAAAGTTCAAAAATAAATAAGTAAAAATGTATTTAATTATTAATTACACTAATTAATACTCACTCCGTTCTTTGATATAAGGTGTATAAGTTTTTGAAAAAAAATCCAAAATACAAGGTGTATTTGCTATTTATGCACAATTTGACCTATCAAAAAATTAAATCTTATCTCAAAAGAGTGATTTAACGGATTGTATTCATTTAATACCAATTAAAAACTCATCCCTTGCCATTTTTTCTAAATAAAAATTTAGTACACTATGTACAAAATAGGTTGTCTTAATATCCATGCGGAAAACTTATACACCCTATATTCAGGAACAGAGGGAGTATTAATTACATATTATATAATTTATTCCGACTACGAAAACTATTTCGCAGCCGCCCGATCTCCATCGGACCATTCACAGGACGTTCCCGATGTTCTCTTTCCTTTCCGGTTGTCTTGTCGAAACCCCTTAAGTGTGTTACCCTAGCGGTTCGATATAATAACATACATGATCGAGACCCCTCTCTGATCAATGATTAACTTGTAGGTCTGGACTCCGTGAATTAACCCCTGTGATATAACGAATGACTTTCATCTATCAAATTTGGACGTCGAGTCTTAAACTTTTTTCTATAGCGATACTTAGCGCGTCCGAGACTCGTTCATAGATATCTTCATACCTAGCATGATCTCGTTACCGACAACACTATCTTCGAAGCTGCTGAAGTGGGCGGCACCAATGTCGGTACTCCATGAGCGAATTGTGGAGGATTCTTGCAGGAGAAAAAAGAAGGGATCTTCCACACACTATCTTTTTCTCTTGCTCGTGCTGGCGCTGAGGAGAATCACTGATTCCAACTAGACAGAGGGCGTGTATATGAGGCGGACACACACACAAGGAGGCCAGAGGCCGCCGCATGCACGGAGGTTTCCCTCGTTGACATCTCTCCTCACATCACCCGCGGCCACTATGGCCTGGCCCGAGTTCTTCTAGCTCATGTCGAATGTGGCCGGGAGGGCGGGCGGGCGGAGATTTTAGGTGGCCAGGCTCAGGTTCTTCTATCTCAGTATGATGTGGCCGGGAGGGCGGTGGCAAACTATGTTGTTAAACACCAGACTGTCGTGGCTGGTTGAGCAGGTGGACTAGCTGCCGGACTTGACGGGGATGGTGTAGAGGATTGTGGCTTGGACTGAACCGTGCCCATTCACGCAGCGACCTGGTCGACAGCGACCCGCACCATGGACCTCGGCCACATGAGGTCGATGTTGCGCTTTGGTGACGAGATGACTGGGTCGATGACAGCAACAACAGAGAGCCAGCCACAAGCAGCCAATACTGGAATCGGGGAGCGCTGCTGCGGCGAATGTAAGGGCGGCGTTGGAGGATAAGTAATTGAGTACCATGTCATTGTTATGCTGCGCGGTCAGCCTGAATGTTTGTTTGTGTCCCTGAGCCTGAAGGCGTGAATCAGATTGTCTCTTCATGAAATTTTGTAACTATTGTGTTGATCAGAGAAGATGAGGAATGCATTCAGCGACCGGAGGTAAGTCAGTGCATGTGTTTATTATTTGACTGTTTAAAATACATGATGTAATTTACAAGCCTTACTTTATTTTTGGATCAAAAAAATATTTGATTTTAGCAAATTACTTCTATAAAGGATGAGCGACTACCCTCCATCAAAGAGCATTTGCCCCTCCTGGCTACTCTCAGCTGTCGGATCGGCCTTATGATTAGTGAATTCACTACCACTTTTCACCACAGCCGGTGGATGCGGTAGATGTTTTCTTTACTTCGTGCTGACGGTGCTGACTGATATGTGCATGACAGTGTGGGGCAGGTAGTGGGTTGGGTCTGCAGATCAGTGGGCAAAACCAACTCTTCGGCGTCTCATTTTTTGCCCACTCGATGGGTGAAATTACCACTATGCCTCCCACAGGGGAGTCGGGTTCCATTATAAGCATAACAAAACAGTGTTTTACACCCCAAACAGCAAAAGAACAAAGAAAGAAACTGCGAGTTAAAGTTTTTGAAACTACTGGTATGGCGGAAAGAGCTACACAGGGACTGAAAACACCAGACTTAGCAAAACAAAGTATCAACCAACCCGGCCTACCGGCTAAAGACTAAACCAAGTAGTAACGTTTACAAAACGCCAGACCCGGCGTGCAAACTTCGGTTATCCAAGTTACAGCAAACAACTTCCCAAATCCACATCTTCAGACTGGCGATCTTCGCAACACCCATGCATTGTCAACAACAACTTCAGTTAGACGGCATCGTCTTCGACTTCCTCCACCCTGGCAGACGCCGACTGCCCCAGATTCCTAGGGCCAGAACCCTGCGAAGCAAGCGCCACCTGCTGCATGCGATTAGCTCCCTCGATCAGCATCTCCTTCTCCGCATCGTTCTTCTGCAGACCTGTCCAATAACGCATGAAAACGCCCATGTAACATACCAACTTAACAGGATAAGATATTAACCTTCCATCAAAACAAGCTTTATTACGAGTTTCCAGATAGCCCAACACATTGCGGAGATACACACCACATGTAAATTAGTAAACCCAGGCAAAACCTTTGCCATCCACCAGAAATCTCTACTATATAATATTGGTTGGGGTCACCTGTCGTACGTTGTGGCCATTTTGCACAAACCCCCCTACAAAATCTGGAAATCAACCCGCAGTACAACATTAACTTACATTTTAGCCCCTGGTACCGCTTCAACACGGGCCGGTCTCAGCAAGACAGAAATCCACCCCGTTCGAGCAGCGGCGAAACTTCAATGGGGAAAAAATCTCTGCTCTCCCACCTGATGGATCCCGCGCACGATCCACACACCGCCTTCGCCCATTCCCCACCATGCCCGCCGCCGGCACTCACATGCAACGGGCCGCCCGGCCGAGGCGCCAGGCTGGTCCCTTCTGCTCTGACCGTGGCATCACCTCCAGCTCCTCCGGTCGCCGCCTCAGCCTCGCTGCCTGGACTGGCCCGCGAACCAGCACCGAGGGTGGATCACGCCCCTCGGCCTTCGTGTTCGGCATGGACGCGACGATGTCCGACCGCGTCGTACAGGAGAATCCGGCATCGCCGGCCACATGGGGTTCTTGTCGCCGCGCTAGGAGGATGACCGGCGCTGGCGGCAGAGTAGAATGCCGGCCGCTGCGTGGAGGTGCGCAGCGTGCGTAGAGTGCCGGAACAATCGTGCGTAGAGTGCCGGCCGCTGCGTTGGAGCTGCGCTGGCGCTTCGCAAGGAGATCTCACTACCGTGACCTCTACAGGATATACTCCGATCGCCGCCCAGGCTTGCTGCGTCGCACGCCTCCACTGCCTCCCACGCTCGCTAGCGCTGCGCCGACCGGCCACGCCGATTATTTTGTGGCCTGCGCATCCATGGACTCCTTCTTCGCGACACTAGATCTCAGCGGAGCCTGAGTTCTGAGAATTTTCCCTCCATCTAGCCTACTCCCATGGACTCCTTCTTCGCGGCACTAGATCTCAGCGGAGCCTGAGTTCTGAGAATTTTCCCTCCATCTAGCCTACTCCACAGTAATGACGAGGCGACATAATGTATCTGTGATGACCACTAAAGAGTACAGTTTTGTTCTTGCTCGTCAGGGAT
Source organism: Poa annua (assembly GCA_026929855.1). NCBI lineage: Eukaryota > Viridiplantae > Streptophyta > Magnoliopsida > Poales > Poaceae > Poa > Poa annua. The sequence continues at coordinate 122,455,260 of CM049427.1, read as the reverse complement.
TTGGACTCTCCCGTGTTCATTCACTAGAAGTATCCTGTTGGTTGGCTAATCTAGAAAGTATCCATTGCTGAATGTTCTTTTGTTTCCACATGCCCTGTATATTCAGAGACGTTTTCGACCATCTACTCAACTAAGTAGAATCAAACATGCACCTAAATACCACAATCGTTTTTGCTTCTTGGTACATGCTTGGAAGAGAATACATTTAAAATCTTTTTTTTCTTCTTGATGCGTTTTTTCTATGATTTATCAGGCATGACAGACATAAATCCTATTTGCAAGGATATCTACAGAACTGCTTCTCCTTGCAGGTAGCATAAGCCTTTAAATTCAATGTACGCATCACCCAGTTGTGCTAAATTTGAAGTTTTGGTTCATGCATATAGCCATTACACTCAGATGGAGGTGGAATGGTGAATGTGCCCATGTAGAGGGATCGGTAGATATTGGATAAACATCGGTTATATTTGCCATGAGTTTCCCGATTAAAGTGATGGCAAGTGTCATTGTTGAATATTATGCTAAGTTGAACTTAACAATTCCCCCAACAAACAAATAAAACAAGCTAGCAAGCTAACCATAAATGAATGCATATGTTTGGCCAGGAAATTGTAAATGTTTTAAGATATTAAATTGATTACACAATCTTCCATTCTCGTTACACAATTTACAGCTGGTATTGTAATGCAGTTCCCCAGAGTTGGAAAAGATTTCATTAACAATGCTTCGACTCGACTCAAAATGGTGTGTGCTTCTTTCAGGAAGAGAAGCTTGCCTTTATTTAGGAAACTAGACATGCCTTAGGAAGGACTGCATTACTCTGAAGTGGGGGTGCTTCGGCGGGTTGTTTCCATGTAGGTGTAGAGAATTTTTTGTGAAATGTCAAGTTGTTCTGTTTTTATGAGACTATAATTAATTAGAAACAATTTGTGAAATGTCTATGAAGTTCACACATAAAAAATTGTACTGATATGGTCAAATTGAAGGGCTGAATTTGGAGTTAATCGAACATATTCTAACGGTTACAACCAAACACATTGAGCTACTAAGCTCTAGAATTATGTTTCTTTTCAATTTTGTTCACAAATATTAATTTTTGTCTGACCCGTGGCAACGCATAGGTATTCCCCTCGGCTTGCTGGCCGTTTAGGGCGGAGCTCCTTGCCGTATGCCACCTCCATGACAACTCCATGAAGCCCATCGCGTCGGTTTCGCCCTACTTGTCGTGGCCGGGTACAAGGATGGGGATTGAGAGAAGAGAGAGGCGTGACTGCCTAGGTGCCAAGATAAATGAAGGAGGCATGAGTTGCCGAGCCTATAGCCTCCCAGGGCCGGTGTTCCTGCCCCTGAAGACGCCACCGCTCACTGATAGGTTTATAGATGGTTTTTCTTTTCATCGATACATATGTTCATCGGTACATTTTTTAGGGGCTCGTGTCTGTTTACCAGGTGACATCTCTAGATCATCATTGGAGAATACTAATCAGTATAACTTTTTGTTATCTTACACTTCTGGAAACATAGTGACTACTTTTATCATATTTGGATCAATTTTATTTTGTATGAGAAATGAATCATTAAATTTTTTTATCAGCCCGTAGCAATGCACGGGCATTTTACTAGTATTGTGTAAAACAAGTTGGTCTAGGGTGAAATTGCATGAGACAAAACAGAACAACGGGTGAAACCCTAGCCAGTCCCCGCTCATGTCTCCCTCCCCAATCCCATTCTCTCCCATCTACATGACGATATGGCGGCAGCAACAGATCCACAACCAGGTTGGGAGAGGCGGCCGGGAATGGCAGAGGCGGGCGGTCGGGCATGACGGCGGCTGCGGCTGTCGGGCAAGGGGCAGCGGCTGTGGGGCCAGGCAGGGTAGGGGCGGCCGGGCGACGACGAGCTCGACGACGTTGCTGCACCGCCATGCCCACCGTTGCTGGTAGCCTCCATGGAGCAGGTGATGCACAAAGCGGCGATTGAAGGTGTGAGAATCGGGGAAGAATATGGTCTGACCCTCCTCCTCCCGCTCTTTTTGTTTTTCTCCTCCTCCCACGAACTGCTACTCCCACGCTGCTCTGGTGATGATATGATTCTATTCATGTGCAGGGATTTGTTTAATTGACAATTTTGCACTACGACAAGGCTATGGACCAACGTGGATGGGATCATGGGAGAGTGGGGGAAGAGCAAGGCTGGTTGGATCTGTCCGGCAACGATCTTGCTTCATATGACGGGTACGTGCATGGGATGGGCCTCCACTGCATTTTTTTATTACTGTCACGGCCTTATGTTATTGTTCTTCCTGAATATGAACATGGGGGAGGGCCTCCTCTAAGCATTTTTTATGTAGCAAACTTTGGTGGAGAGGTGATGATCTTCTTGCCGGTAGATTCAATTTTATTTTATTTTTGTTAACCTGTGTGTTGTAGATGAGATACTTTGTATGTGTTTTGTGATCCTTTTTAAGTCGTAGAGTTATAGCCATTGATGGGTCATTTTATTTGCAAGTCTATGTTGCTCCAGAAGTCTTCTTGTTTCTACTGCTTCCACTCCCGGAAATGTTCGTCTCTTTCGCTTCATGTATATCTTCAGTTCTTTCTTTGCTAGCAAGGCCTTTTTGGTAGCAGAGCTGTAGAATGCCTTTTTAGCAGAGCAGAGTGGGGTGCTTTTAGGGTGACGTTTTCTATACTGAAGTAAATATTTGTTAGCTAGGTTCTTTGTTTAATGAATCATGTGTTCAGATTTTGATGTCCCCTTTCAGATCTTCATTTGACTTATTATCCATGATAATTTAAAACACCCGTGAAATGAAGTCCATTGATTGTAACAAAAAATTTAAAAGCACAACATTAATGGTTTGTGTTGTCATATATATTGATACTCATTTATTTGTAAGCCAGTTAAAGTAATAATAGTTAATGGCATATTTTCGTTTCAAGTTCTTGTTGTTTTTGCAGATATTTCTATAAATCAATACAATTTTATAATGATACAGTTTAGAATATTTTCAGAACCGCAATTGAATATTTTATTTTACTACTAGGATATTTGTTTGGGGAAGTATCCTGGAGTTAAGATTGCCTGAATGGAGGTATTGGGTTCGCAACTGCAATCTTATTATCAGGAAGCCAGCAGATTTTTGTTGCTCGCGTCGCGATGGTATTGTGGGTTGACTGAGTTTTGTCGTCTCTCCAGTCTCCAGGCTGTAGGCAGGGAGGTTCATCAACCACCGAGGTTTCAGCAATTCCACAAGAAAATATATTGACTTCTTTTTGCAAGTATTGTTGTCAAGAGAGGGTGCCCTGATTTGTTGAGGAATCAAAATTTCTCTAATGAACTCTACTATTTGAACAGAGCATTACTCATTCCTCTACTGATACTATTTTTGAATATATTGATAAAGGTATCCAAATATAGGTTCTGTTGTTCTAATACAGTTGTGTTGTTGGGTAATTTGATCTCCTAAGTACAGGAGTCCTAACACTCTTTTCTCTTTGCACCGGTATTTTAATCTAATTCACTCATTTGTGAATCGTGGTCCTTGTTGACAGGTATGTTACAAGGTCTGTCCTTACAAGAAAGCTTCACAGGTTGAAGAACACAATTCCACTAACCTAAGGTATGTTTCTCGCACTCTTGTCAGGTTTAATATTTTTGTTACTCCCAAATTTAATCTATGGATTAAACTTCACGCTTAAGAAACATAACTTCATATGTAGTTTTGTCCACATCATAGTGGTATGTTGTGGAGATTCTCACATTCATGCTCAATATGGGCGAACAACGAGTGATATTGTTTAAGAAAATTCATTGTGTAGCTTAATAGTTGTTTGTTAGAGAGCGTGGGGTGAGATGTTGTTCATTCCTTATTGTTATTGAACTTTCAGTACAATGGCTTGAAAAATATATAATTTGAAAAAGTTGTGTTGAGCTGCCATTTACTTGAAAACTGGCTGGGGTTCTGAGTTTATATTGGTAGTATAGTCGAAGTTACAATTCGATGACCCTCCACAGAGGTATCAAGTAGCCTCCATAATATGTAAGCTTGTGTATATTAGCAACTTAGTGCCATGTTATATTACGTCACCTTGTTTGAAAAGATTAATAAATCCATATTCTTTAGGGATGCCACTCCACGAATAGATTAGGAGAATACAACCTTTTTCTTCTGTATTTGTTGTGTTTCTATCAGAATTCTCCTGCTTTACTGTCATTTTAGTTTTGAATGTCAGTCCTTTTCTACAAAATTCTTTGCTCAGTTCTGGCGGGATGAGATACCAACTAGCTTTACAAGTGTGTGTCACTCTGAGACTTGTATCCCATACACTTGCATGAAAATTATAGGTTATACTTCTTTTGTGTATGTGAAGTCTAGGCATATATATCCAGTTATGTGCATGTAAGCATGTGAAATGCATTGCACTATGTTATCACCCCTGGAATAGAGATTTTCAATTATCTTGTGCCATTAAATGAAAATGAAGATTTTTGTGGTCAGGCGCTGTGACAAATTTGAAGAATCCTAACGAATAATACACTTCTCAAGAGGAGACAAATGCTATAATGACCCTGACTAAATCCTGAAGGAACTGCAGATATGTCATGATTTTGCACTATTTTTTTAACAAAAAGGTTTATGAGTCACCCCCATACGTGTTGAATGAGCTTTGAGTCCTTCTCATCCAAGTTGGCTTAAAACAGAAAGTATTTGATGCAGTTTATGGCTCCACCTTTATTTGTTTGCCAGTGTAGATCATGTAATAAAGATTATTGATCACCTTATATAGCTTGTAGTGATTTCTGCAGAGTTTTTGTTTTTGAGATACTCTAGGATTTGTTTTCTTAGGATAGTCGCACACTCTGTTAGAAGAGAGCCATCAGAGAAATAGTATTCACCATATGTATCTCTCTTACTACTGCATCCTATGCGGCGTATTTGCTAACAATGAATAATCTGACTTAATTTCGTTGATTTGCAGGTGATTAATGCCCTTTTTGCTTTTGTAATGAGACGACAGAGACCAGTGGTGCCGGTTGTCCCGATAAATCAAGGGTTGTACAATGGTATTATGTCAGGCTTGGGAAATGGACAAGAGGATAGAAGGAAGGTCTGGCTATGTGAGGGCAGCTTTGAGACGTTTAGTCAGAAATAATTGATTAGTTTCTTGTTTTAAATCATGCATAGGTACTGCCTAGGTTTTCATACATTAATTTTATGTGACCAAAATGTTTCGATCTTTGTATCTCGCCTGCCATTTCTTGAAATGAATATAGACTTATACTGCTTATTGGTGCCACTATTAAGCTGCTCTCACACAATATATGTTCTGTTCCTTTTTGTGCCAAAACAAATTTATGTTAGTGTGATCTTTTAGTTCTCCTTCTGATTATGTTTTGAAAACAATTTTTTTTGTATGATGGCAAGATAGTTGATTGGTGTGCTTTCTTTTAGACACAGTTTGACAATGCAAATTCAATCATCTTGTGTTCTGTTTTTGTCCTTTTCAAGTTCTAATTCAAATAAAGAGAACCACATGCTCAATTGCCTTTATTTTGTGTATTTGTCTTTGTCTTCCAGATGATGACGATTAATTGTTGATTGCAAGTATTGAGCCACTCATGTGAGATGGCACTACAGGTTCATCTTTCATATCGTCTTCAATTTAGTGTGAAGGTCAATATTACGTCTAAATTAGTTGTTGGGCTGATCGATGTTGAAATGTGAAAATATGTTAAATATAGCTTCGTTAGAATTATGTAGCACGATCTAACAAAGCAGAAAATATTCTTCTATGCATTCTTATGGTTTCATATATAATCTAAAAAAGATAGACATGGGTATGCACCAAGCCCTCCAGCGATTCTGCGTTTCGGACCGTCCGATCTCCACCCCGGAGCGATCTCCACCGTCTGTTTTGCTGCTTACTTTCGCTGACAGTTTTGGGGCCCATCCGTCATTGACTTAGTGGGTGGATAACTTGGTGCACACGGCTTACTCATGAGCAATTGGTCACTCCGAACCGTCAGATCGGAGGAACCTGCTCCGCATTGATCTGGGTCGTCCGTTGGTCAGACAAAACTGCCCCGATGGAAACCATAGCCGTCACCCCGGTCGCTCCTCTCCCTCGCTTCTCGCCTTTCCTTTCGCTCGATCCAATCCCCTCCCGATCGAATCTCGCCGCCGCCTCCCTCGCCCCCGTGCGCAGCTCCGACCTCTTCGTCACTGGTCGCCCTTCTCTTCGGTTGCCCGCTGATTCCACCCCCACCATCACCTCCTCCTTTTGCAGGCCCTGCACGTCCGCCATGAACACGTGCGCCGTCGGCATCTCCTTCCAGTCCATGCTCGCCATCGAGAACGGCATGCCCAGCGCCTGCCGGCCACCACCGGCGAACGCCGTCAGCGAGATCGTGTCCGTGAACGGCTCCAGGATGTCAATGCTCACCGGCTCCACGCCTGCGCTCCATCTTCCTCTCATATGCTAAGGTACTCTCTCTACCTCTCAAGCACCACCGTGTCTATAGCCTCATAAATGTTTATTTCCTGAAATTTTCTTAACCGCATTTAGATGTTTCATCTCGATTTCTTCTAAAGCCATGTGTGAATGGCCTTTCTGGTACTGGATCTGGTGTGGGGAGGTTTGCTGGTGTCATCTGCAATGGTGTGTCCGGCGTTGGGAGTTCGATAAGCAGGGCGTGCAGCCAGGGGAGCTCGCCATCATCTCCAAGGAGGTAGTTCGCACGCTCTCCCTACACTGTCCTCTCTGCTGCCAAATTGATTCTAGATGTTTCTGCCGTGGTGTTCCCCTTTGTAACTGTATGTTGGCTTGCAGGTTGATGTACAGGTTGCCACTGAACTGAACGAGCTCCCAAACAGGTTTGTGTCCTCGTTGGGAAATGGATTTGTAAAACAGGTTGTTGTATTCTGAATCAGAGAGATGCAATTTTTTGTATCCCCTGTTGTTTTAGGAATGTCAGAAGACTTAATGGGTGGTGCTGAAATTATTGTTCCCCTCAATAGACGGTGCTATCTAACTAGGATTTTTCCAGCAAATCCAAGAAAAATATAAAACAAATCAAGTATTTGTAAGATAGACTGAATATGTTTCTTCTATTTTTTCTTTGTTATCTTTGCTGTATGGGAGCTGTAGGCTTTATTTTGCCCCTTTTCATGGAATAAGTAGCTTCAATAGATATGATATGAACCATTTTCTTCATTTGGTTCAAATATTTATAAGTACTTACAATACTCAATTCTTACAGGTTCATGAATAGCACCTGATGGCTCTGCTCACTACTATGGAATACACATCTATCCCATTTGTAAACGAATGATTTAAAGGTCAGTTGATACGATGAAGTCTATCTCCAGAGCTTCCTACTCGAATAAGTTCGGCACTGTAGATGATTTATGTCAGTGATCCTTATTTTAGTCCAATAAAAGCTACATGCAACTATATCGTCACATTATTCATTAATTTTATTCCTTGCAGATTTTTCATGTAGTAAATTTTTTATTCCTTCTGCACTGCACATTCTCACACATGTCATTAGTGTAATATTGAATGGCATTGTACTAAAAAATCAAAGAAAAGATTTTTTGGTTATTGTATTGCTTCCTTGGATGTCTCTTCCATGTACTTCCTCACTATTGAAACAAACAAGTAAATCTCACTATTAATATTAGTCTATAATTTATGTGGTATAATTAATATCTTCCTGGCTTCTCTTTGGTTTATTCATTGTGTCCTCTTTTGTAGCCTAACCGGCAAAGATTTGCTACTATCAACGGACTAATGGAGCTGACAACAACATGGGATGGACTGTAGGAATTTGATGTTTTACTTTGCAGGTTTGTAGCCTTTGACTACAACTAAAGCCGATCCACACAGTTTTATTTTTGTTCATGAATATTTTATTATCCACCCAATTCAATGCTAATATTTTTTTGCATTTATTTAACTGCAAAAATGTTCAAGTTTTCTCTATATTGTATTATTATGAAACATATGTGTGATAAATTAAGCATGGTTCCATTTTGAAGATAATTGTTGTTGTAGCTAAGACCACATTTTTAAAGCCATGTTCCTAAATTTGATCATGTATTTTTATGTTAATATATTAAAATATTGCTTCCAGACTTTTTCTCATGAATTGTACATCTTGGTTGTGCCGGTTATGATTATGTTTATCAGCTCTTCTACTTCACCTCTGCATCAATGTTGTCGTCAACACGTCAATAATTCTTGTGTCGTCGACAATTATTAGTTTAGTGCCACTAATATTGTTGTCAAAATGAGAAATTTCTTTCTTGTGTATTCAGCTTTTTAGACGTTGAGGTCTAGCTCGGAATACTTTTGTTTTGGGTGGCATGAGGTCAAGAGAAAATAACCACCAAAGTTTATGGCTGCATTTTACAGGTGTTCTTATCCTGCACACCCCACTTGATACTTCATATCTGTCAAAAAATAATGTTTCTATTTTAGGATGTCGTGGAGATCATAGGTTATGGCTAAGGTTCACTAAATCAATGTTGCAAGCTCCAGGTGACTATCTCTATGTGTTTTTTTCAAATAAATTTAGGGGTGTAGCTGAATATTATGTTGCTGATAGATGGTCATTTGAACCCTAATTTTTTTTGGAGTTTCATGATTCTTCTCGACTTCCTCTTCATATGTGAAGGACCATGGCTAACCAGGTGTGTTCCTATTTGTTATCTGTGCCCCTTTGTTTATAATGTAGTTGGTATGAAGCTGCATATTTAAGCTAGCTATTTATAATGATTTGTACAAATATTGGCTTTACCTTCCAAAGTTTAATCCTATTTTGTATTGTTGCGGCTCTATACTATCGTTCAACATGATGCAACCAGTAGCAGGATGTGAGCAAGGGTTCATTCATCCCATTATATCTAATTTATCGGATTTACGTATGTGTGAGGGTTCAATCATCCTACTAGAAGTAATTCATCCGAGTGTGACAGCTCAAATCAAAGAAATTTTCACATCAAAATTCTACTGGATTAATTAGTTTCACCCCATTGTAACATAGTTTACTCATATTTTCAGGGATCCTCAATTGTGTCATCATAGTTCAGTATGCATCAGTCCCGTTAGAAACTTTTAAGAAGTTTATATATCTCTCTGTGTCGCTTCCATTTTGCATTTCTTTTTTTCTGGTTGTATATTATTGATTTTACCTTCTATTTTGTAGGTTCTGGTGTATTCTAAAGGAAAACGGTGCGGTTGTATAGATGTTTGGGATCATCTCATGGTGTTCGAGATGGTAAGGGTTCAAGTTTTTTGAATTTTGCGTCTGATGATTTGAAAAACCTCCCAACTTTGGTTTACCATGTTCTAGGTATTGAATAATGTGGTTCTCCCGACTCTAAATTGTCATTAGAATGAACATTCATGCCAGTTCCCTTTAAATATTTACTATTTTTTCACTGAAGCTAAATATGATATGAGCTTTGAAAGTTAGTTGGTTAAAATCATGACCGAGTCTCACAATTTTTCCAGGAACAACGTTGTTTGTCGTTCAGCTTTTCATGGTTGCACTTTCATATAGATAATAGGGCCTAGATGGCATCTCTGCTTGATTTTGGTATGTCAAGAGCATATCGGTCTGATTTCAATATTTTCTAGGCAAGTATATCTTCAAACATCTCAACCAGCAGCAATAATTCCATTTTGTTGTTCAACCTTGAAGATAAGTCTATTGTTGTCATTCATATGAACACCAATATGCGTGATTTAACTAAGGTTGTCCCTGTATTAGTATTAATTTATTTCCACAGACTGAGAACAAACAGAGTGTTGCGGCCATTCATCTCTTTCGCTTAATGATCGGCAAATTCTATGTCCTTGATTTTGTGTCTCGAATGTCCTCTTATATAGCATGATATCTAGATATAAACCCTACTTAGGTTTGTGATCTCTAATTGAATAATAGCTTATTTCATTAGCAAGTATTTGGGTAAGAAAGGAGATCTATTAGTTTTTTGTGTGTCCTTCCTAGCAAATAATATTTTTAAGCAATTGGAGTTTTCTTATAGTTCATCTGTTTTAGATACAAATTTTCCATATTATGTAATATAGTACCCTGGTTTTTGCTGGTGACGTGGTAAGCTGAGTAATTTGGTTATTTGGTTTTTTCTTGCCAAGCCTACTCACTGTGTTTATAGCTGTTCGATTCAAAAAAATTATCACTGCCACGACTGGATTGTATTTGCTTGCCATTGCCATACATAGCTCTCCCTTGTAGTCCAGGATTGCATCGTTTAGTCGGCCCCTATGATGACTGGATGCGCACAGGATCTCTGCTCCTGCATACCGAAGCTACATCAATCTTCTAGACCTACATTTCTTTTCTCAGGTATGGATGTGCTCCTTCTCCTCCTTCTAAGAAAATCTGAAGTACTTGATCTATGGGCAATGCAGCTTGATATGCATCTGATGCTTTGATTTGCCTCTTTTAATTTTCTGCTATCTTTGGTTCTCGCTGCTCGGATAGTTGCAGAACGGCGCATCCGATGCTTGTGTTCTTACTCGTGAAAATGACACGTCTAATCATTAAATAATCAGATGAGACCTGATCCGACAATAATCAGATGACACCTGATCCGACAGGGAGGGGTCCTGTGACTGTTTCTGGAGGTATAGTTAGAAAATAGCGGTTCATTTAGCTTTCTACGTTTGCATTTGGTCATTGCCAGTTCTATGACAATGATTATTTTTTAGTTTGTTGTGTTTTTAGCTTTGAAACTAAATGTGATGTCTGCATATTTCGCTCCGCCTGTAAACACGATCCTTCACCGATGTTGCTGATCAGTGCACTTTCCGATGTTCATGCTGCTTGAAGTTAGTACTGGCTACCTATTTGTGCTCAAACTAATGAGACCCATCCGTTGTGTCACTCTTAAGATCAAACACTATGTTTCAAGAACCTGTTAATCCTATGTCATCTATCATATGTAATGGACTAAAGCAATATTTACTATCTATATCTATGGTTTAGTTTCTAAGACTATTTATTTTGATATTGTTGATGCCTCCCTTTTAACATCGTCGCAAAGAGTCCCATAGTATCGTCCATACAAATGATGACGAAAAGGACGTTTGACCTTGGCAAAAAAATTATTTCAAACCAGGTGGCGCGCGGCAAGCCGCCCCCCAAATCTAGTACTATTATAGTTAGTGCACAACATAGACTCATGTGTTTACACTTCACAGTTCTACTTGACATTTGCATTATATTTGTATTGTCAGAACCAGAAAATATACAATGATGTTGTGATAAGAAGCTCAGAGTCCCTCTCTTTATACTTTGGATGCATTTACTCCCTCATCCACAAGAAGTGTAGTGACTGCACCTTTAAGTTGTGTGTGAAGTGGTTGTTTCATCCGGCAGTTTTTATGGATCAGACGTAGTATATTTCTTTCAGCTGGTGCCTTCATTTGAAAAAGGGCGGTTCTTTGTGCAATTATTTAGTGTTACATTCAGTATTCAATACATGTTTGTATTCCAATACTGCCTAGCTCTAGAAGCCATGGCATGAGTATCTCACCGGATTTATGACCTCGCGAAAAAAAAATGGTAGGCCAAGATGATGCAGAGGAATAGAAAACTGTGGCTATTCGACTATATGAGAAAGGTGCTTCTTGCCTCAAATGGGAGGAAATTGGCTATTATTTTGCCGCTCCCTTTACGTAACATCGCTATATCCATATTCTGACAGTATCTACTTTCAGGATGTATTGTTTATGTTAGATTATTGGCTATTATATTTGCACAGTATTTGTTGCCTTCTTACAAGGGTAGACATATAGTAGTTTTGACCTTTGCTAAACTTTGTGAGTCATTTACAAGATAATGAGAGTGCATGTAGACGGTGTATCCAGCCGAGTAAAGAAGATGTGTTTCAAACAAAATTAAGACAACATTCTTGACTGTAGGTACATCTGATTATTAAAGTAATCTTTGCTTTCTTATTTTTGTAAGCAAAGAAGTTGGCAGTACCTTATCATACTTTTCTTATGGCAATAGACGTTGGTTAACTACTCCAATCGTTTCATCTAAAACAGTCTAAGATTATAAGATGTCCATTTAAATCCCTTAAAACAAAGTGTCTTCTGATTTAAAACACTCCAAACGGGATTAATCAAAAGTTTAATGTACATACAAACTATGATTAAAACAAATATTATATACACAAATAATTCAAGCCTTGTACAATTATGATCGCCATAAATATTATATACACAAATAAAGTGAAACCTAATGCCTGTTGTTAGATCGGTTCGGTGAAGGGGAGGATTAAGGTGATGATGATTGATGGGGACAAGACATGGGAACACTAGACATGAGACAAGAAGGGTAAAGAACAATATGACATAAAATGAAGAGTAAATAGAAAAATCCCGACTGTTAGCATGAGAGGAGCTTGAAAACCGTAACGGGTATGTTCCATAGTCTCGTGAGATGTCGATAGTAGTGGCATGAGAGTCGCGGAGGTGGGGAACAATATACATGCAAAACCAGTTATGGCTAAAATAGAGTCTCCTTTTGCCTTTGCACCACTGGCTCAACGACTCATCTATTTTTTCCTTTGTGGCGAAACTATAGTCTATTAACTTGAGAAAAGTATTGACTTCGCAAATACTGTGAACTTATGTTATCTTAATATCTACCTATGCATTTTTTATATCAGCCAGAAGACATGCGATTTTTCCGAACCGACTTGGTATTCTATGCGGTCGGTCAACTGTCTCAATGTAAGGCCCTCCTTATTATAAGGTAGCGACCTCTTGTGTATAGTGCTAGTCCCTGGATCGACTTGCTAGCACACACAGTTTAAGATGAAATACCATAACATTGCATCATTATTCATTACACGATGATCCAGAAATAAAAGGGTTCGATACAAGGTGCATAGCCCATGGCTAGTTCAAACCGAAAATAAACACACATCGGAAAGCAAATGGATAAATGAGCTCCATCTTCATCATGCGCCACAGGCAAGGCATGTTGGTTGGAGACTCGCGACCCTAACAATCATTACTCCTCGTCTGAGGGTCCTGCAATGGTGAGTTACAGCCCAAACTATATTGGGTCAGCACAACTGAATTGTGGTGGCAAGATGACACTGTATAGCTAAAATTACTAAGACTATATCTACATGCACATTTGGCTCGGTGGAGTTTGTGGCTGATTTGCATAAAGCCAGTTTTGTCCTATCATTTATAAACAACTATTCATCTTAGACAAAGAGTACCACTGATAGACAACAGTGAACACCTTTGACAATAAAGAGTACCACCGATAGAAAACGGTGAACAACTTTGAAAACTACTCACAACGAGCACCACCGATAGAAAGCGGTGAGCTCTCCCAAACCCTTGTTCACCCATCAAATTTTATTAAAGAAATTGGGATGGGGAGATCTTCACCATCTGCCCTGTCTAGTTGCTCAAATGTCCATAACCGGGGACACGGCTAAGTATACTTAGTTTTTAACTCTCGAGAGGGTGTGCACTTTCACCACAAGACCCAATCATTTCCTCGTCCATGTCACCCAATTATGAAATGGAAAAGGGATGACCGAGACGAGACCTTTCGGAAGTAATTCCCCGAGTCACAACACGTGACCCGAACGAACCTATCATCCCCCTACATCTGCTGGTCACGACTAATCGGGATCTCACAACATGTATGGTCAAGATTGAGCCCATTTTACAAGTGGTTGCACTAGAAGCTACTAAACCAGGCGCGCCTACAATCTCTTTGAGCCTGGGTGACTTTCCACATTTGTGCGCTTCCACCAAGGGTAATTACCACAGACATGAACCATAGACATGGGCCACCTGAGTAGCCACCCACCATTGTTCTCCAACCAGCACCCAGGTAGTTCATTAATTAACTTCATTAATTTTTCACTATCCAACTAGTCAAAACATTTTTTATTGCTTGGCTAAGCATCCTACTAAGTGTTCTTGCTTCTAAGCTCAGGGTGGGGGATAGCTAAACACTACATAGGAGGATAGCATAATATAGTAACTGCACACAACTCCTAACATGCATACTACAGAAAAACACTACTATGCATATAGTGAAAATAATAGGTGGTTTATGAGCGTCACTTGCCTTGGCCAACTGAAGAGTTGAAGTTATACTCTTCACAACACGTAGGACACTCCGCACAATCTAACAAACAACAAACATTCACCGATTAAATACATATGCACAATTCAAAAACAATGATATGCATTTATGAATGCAAACTAGATCATTAAAATATTTAATAGTTCGATGGTTCCTAAATGTATGCATGATGGCATAAGTCAAAATTTAATTTAATTAGCATTTAAAAAATCATTTGAGTAAATAGTTGTACACAATATAATTACATTTCCGTAAATAATTATTCGTAAAATTCATGTTTTAGTTTCTCTGGACAGAGGGTACAATGTAGCAACATTTATCAGAAGGTTTCACTTTAAAAATAGTTTTGGACAATAAGTTATGGACCATATCGCCGAAATGACTCTCTGTAAAATATCATATTTTAACAGATGCAAAATGGAAAAGTAATGATGCTAAAATAATCTACATGAAAAGGGCTTTTCAACGGTATAAAGTTTGTTAAATTTGGACTTATAGTTTGAGAGTTATAAATTTTAAAAATTTGAAATGTTTTCTGATTTTATTTATCTATTTTCGGACAGAAACTAATTAAAGCGGCGACGTGGCGCATCCTCGTTGGCCCGTACCGGTTCTTTGAAAGATCTAACGTGATTTGTCCGATCACGATCGGACGGTCGACGTCCTACTGACCTAAACCGAGCGGCGCGTCTCGTCGGCGCGGCTCTAGCGACAACGGCGGCATTGCTGGTGTGCACTGACGCGACAAGGGAGAGGTACAGGGGATGGGGCGGACTCACCGAAAGACGGAGGAGCTTGGGGCGGGGTTGATGACGTGGTCGGGGAAGACGGGTGCTTCGGGGCGGCGGTGTTTCTTTGCCGGAGTCGAGGTGGCGGACGGCGGTGTCGGTCTCGGACGCTCTGCTCACTCTGGTGCACGGTAGGGGATGAGACAAGATCTGGGGGTGCTCAAAGACGAGGGGAGGCGGATGGAAGAAACGAGATGAAAAGGGGTTTACCGGGCTCACCGGAAACGGAGATGGACGGTGGCTGTCGTTGGAGGTTCATCGAGCTCGGTTTGCCGCAGCCTGGCGGCGCGTTTGGGGAGTGCGAGTTGGGGAAAAATGGGAGCGGGGTGTGGGGATTTTAAGGCTGTGGTCAGTGTGCCGTTGCGAGGACGGGGTAGGGGAGCGTGCGTGAAGTGGGCGACGTGGGCGTCGGGGTCATGGCGGCCGGCGCGCTCGGGCGGTTGGAGGGGATGGAGATGACATGCGGGCTCGGGATGTCAGCGTCAGGTGGGGAGGCGCGGTACTTGGGCTGCTGCTTGGCTGGTCCGCTTCGCCTCACGTGGAAGTTAGGCGCTGGGCCATCTGTAGCGTACCTGCACTTAAAATATGGCAAGGTACCTGTGTATAGTGCAAATCCCTGGATCGATTCGTTTGCACAGACAGTTTACGATGTAATATCACAACAAAGTATCAATTTTATTACATCGGTGATCCAGACTTAGAAAATAGTCTTTACGACTTGCATAGCATAAAGCTAGCACTAAAAGAGTAAACATCGGAAATACAATAGCAGTGAGTCTCCATCATCTTCATGTTGGCCACAGGCGAAAACATGTTGGTTGTAGACTCGAAACCTTTAAACGAAAGCTAACTTGTCATCTGATCAATCTGCAATAAGAAAAATATTGCAACAACGTGGGTCAGATTCCATTAAAAATGGAGTCTGCAAGTGACACTATGGTGGACCCTTGGTGGAATAACTCTAATAACCTATATGCATATTTGGATGGTGGAGTTCAAGGCTATTTTGCATAAAGCCATTTTTTCCTAACTCTTTTGAAAACACTTTTCTTCATTTCGAGACATTCGTGGCATGAAATCCACTGTCTCAAATTACCCTTGTTCACCCATCAAGTTTTAACTTAGAAATTGGAATGGTGGTATCCTCCGTTGACGTCCTTGATCAGCTGCTCAAATTGTCCGTACCGGGGACACGGCTAAGTACTTAGTTATACACTCTGCAGAGATTGTGCACGTTCACCATTGTACCCATTCAGCCCAAACTATCCTCACACTCTGGAAGTGAGAAGGAAAAGGAGAAGAATGAGACGAGATCTTTCAGAAGCATTTTCCCTCCCCATACTGGCTTGACCCGTTCCACCTAACACCTTCTACATCTGCTTGTCAAGCCGGGGCGAGTCCACGCAACATAGTTGATCAAGCCAGAGCCCATTGGCAATGGCTGCACTGGAAGCAATCTTCAATCGGAGTTCTTCAGATCCATTTGTTCCTGGGTGGCAATCCACAAGTGTACTCTCAGGTGAAAACCACCATGCTCACGGCACTAAGTATAGTAGAAACTATCTTAGGCGAAGACAACCACGAGCACAACCCTGAGTAGCCACTCAACATAAACCATTCCACCCAGGTGATTCATTAACTTAGTGGATGTGTACTCTCAGGTGAAAACCACCATGCTCACGGCCCTAAGTATAGTAGAAACTACCCTAGGCGAAGACAACCATGAGCACATCCCTGAGTAGTCACTTAACATTTTGTAAAACTTTTCATCAATTGCATAGCATCAATATTTCTGCTAAGTATGATATAGGTACCTAGACACAGGAATAGGGAAATCTAAACATGGCTGGCATAGCAATACTATCGTACACATGTTTATAGAAAAATACTATACTCATGCATAGAAAAATATTAGGAAGTTTATGAGGTGTGCCACTTGCCTTTGGATGATGTCTTTGTTCACAAACTCTTTTCAACGTAACTCGGGGCTCTCCGTTCCATCTAAACAATATAGGCAAGCAACAATACCACAATCAACATAAACCACCACTACACAATGCATACAAACACATACATAATGAACAGACAAGTTTTAAAAAACTTCTAAGGAAAAATATGTTTATACGTGATGTGCAAAATATTTCTAAGGACTAGAGATGCATGTCATGCCATGAAAATCTTTTAAGTATTGCAGGGCAAATAGGTTTGTCAAAAATGACTAAGGACTAAAGTCATAGGTTGGATAAAATACTTTGTTATAAATCATCTTGAATAAGCACTCTAATGGCTTAGCCATGATGTGCATAAATACTAAGAGAAAATATTAAGTCTATTCTTCTAGACGATCAACAATTGCTAATAACTTTTTGTAAATTGGATATTCACTATAGTGAGAGAGACAGACACCCGGCCAGCCACTTATGATTGTGGGACAGGTCTCATGTACGTGGACATGTAAGGTTAGTCTACAGGCCACTTCATCTCACTTTTCCGCTAGGATCCAACATACTTCAAAGATCATAATAACATGATCAAAAATTGTTTATGTCTAAAGTGAAAGACAAGATTAGGAAAGAGGGAAAAGATAGAAAGAAGGATGTAGTTGGTCTTTCAGGCTTCATCTCCATACTTGTAGCTTTCTCCTTGGTGATGTCTTGATTGAATTTTTTGGTAGACTTGATGATTCTTCAGACTTGGTGATTCTTGTATCACCGAGTCTGGTCTTGTATATAACTTAGCCACCACGAAGTCAAAGAGGAAGAGAAAAGAAGAGAGAAAGACTCAAAAAAATGAAGGGTTGGTCTTCTTGAAGTTCCTCTTGGTTTTTCTTCTAAGTGCTTCTACTTCTTGGAGATGCTTCCAGAGTCTGTTTTCTTCTAAGTCCTTCATTGGCCTTCTAGCTCCATGTTGAAAATCCTAAGTGTCTAAGTGCATATTACTTTACCAAAATATTAAGTTGAAAATAATCCTAACTTAGAGAAAATAAGGAAGAAGTTTTCCTATGAGGAGTATAACCATATAATAAAATATGTTATGCATGCAATGCACTTTTTAATCATAAGAAAGCATCATAACAATTTTTGTGATTTTTATAAATATGCCTGCGGTTCCGAATGCAATTAATTAATTTCTATTATAGCAAGATATAATAAAAGAGTTAATTACAATATTAAGGTTTTCTGTGATTAAACTTTTATAACAAAAATTTATAAACAGTCCTAATGGGCAGAGAGGATTTAAACAAATTTATAGCAATTGGATTTATTCAAAAATAATTTTTCTATCAAGAGTCATGTCAAATTACTCAATTTAAAATTATGATTATTAAGTCATACAAATTACTCTCAAAATTAAATTCTAACATAAGCATAATATAACACATATTCTAAGTTTTCTAAAAAAAAATATTTGCAATTTTTTAACTTATAGATTTAATATTATGACCAATATACTCAAATCATCCATTTGAAATTTGAATATTTTAAACTAAGGCAAATTTGAATTCTAACAGAACTAAAATATTCTACAAGTCAAGGGCTTTCCAATTATATAAAATTTGTCAATTTTTGTGTTGTGGTTAAAAAGTTATGGGGGTTTGAATTACAAGGACTTTTCTGCAATTCAACCTTTTTAATTTTATTCGGAAAATTATTTTCCACGCTGGCGCTGACTGGGCCGCTGACTGTGTGGTGACGCGGCGCGCTCTGATTCGTCCGTACCGGTTCACTGAGTGAATCGAATCTTAGCCGTAGAAAGGTAATCGGACGGCGCACATTGATTTACCAGAAGGTGGCGGCGCGGTTCGTCGGCGACGAGGGAGGTGGCGGCAATGCGCTCCGGTGGTGGATGCCATCGACGCTGCAAACATTCCCCGGACACGCAGAAGCGATGGCGGCGAGCGGCTCGTCACGTCGGAGACGATGGTGGCAGCGGCGTGGTCGATTACTTCCAGTAGTTGCACGGAGGTGCGACCGAAGCGGCGTTGTCGCCAGTGACCTACGGGTCGAGCTCGAGCCGCTCGATTCCCTGCACAGAAGAATATCCCAAAGGCATGAGGGCGTGCGCAAGGACTTGGGGAAGAGCAAGGGGAGGGTCTCGGGCTCGGTTGTTTCTCACCGTGTCGGAATCGAGAAGAAAATGGCGGCGGCGTCGAAGCTACTCCGGCGAGCGATTTCTACAGCCTCGGTGCATGAAATGGAGAGGGAGGAGAGGGGAAACAGAGAGGGAGTCGTGGGCTTTTAGTAGGAGGAAACGGGGAAGGAAACGGTGGAGTAAATCGCACGGATTTAAGACCACAATAAAATCGGCCGTTTTGTCGTTCCGCAGCTTCGGCGACAAAATTCTCCACCACGACTCCCTTTTGGAGAGGGCTTTTGGGGGGAATGAAAGAGGACGTCAAGGGCTTCAATTAGCAACAAACGGCGCATTAAACGGTGTAGTAAACGCCCGGAACAAAGGGCTTCAATTTTTTCTGATTTTTCTTCTTTATTCCATATCTATTATTTTAAGTGTCCAATGAAGTCAAATAAATTTCCAAAAATTTGTAAAAATAACATCTTTGTGTTAAACTAGTTGTGGGCATGTTTTGAACACTTTTCAAAAATCAAAATTTTGAATTATTGATTAAATACAAAATTGAAACTTAATGTCAAATTTGAAAACATGGCTTAAATAATCTCATTTTTGGCTAAATAAAATTTATAAAAATACAACTCTTATATAGGTTTGAAATTAAGTTAATTAAACTCATTTTCCAATATTAAAACATTTTTGTCTTTAGTACAATATTAAATAACATAACACGTTTATTTGAAATGGAAAGGGAAATATAATGTATTCATTTATAAATTCAAAATATTTTGTGCACCTTTAAGTTTTATGTTATGATAAATCATCTGAAAAGGCCATAATATATATTGGAAAACATTATGTCTTTAAATCATTTCTTATCTGGAAATATTCATGAAATTCATTTTATGTTTTAAAAGTTGATGAAATGATTTACATTAATGAGATGCTTATTTAGATAATTTAAATACTTACAAATATATATATAGTTTTCAAAGATATAAACTCTAGGGTTGAATTTACTAAAACCATGTTTTGAACTCAAGTAAATAATCAACACCATTTGGCAAAAATACCATGTTTAAATAGTTTAAAAGAAAATTTGTAAATATTATTTTAATTTATGAATAGCTATGACTAAGTGGTTGAAATCAAATACTTATTAAGAAACCTTTTTATTATAAGAAAATGGTTTGAAAGTTTGTAAACCATTCGTCAAAATATATTATGAAATTTAAGAAAAACAATGGATAGTAAAATGTTTAACTTGAAACAACTTATGAAAATAGTGATTAATTAAAATAATAAACAAATAGGAAATTGCTATGAAGTCTTTTATGGTTTGTTTTCTTATGCTTTTAATGTTTTTTTAATCTAAAACAAATGTTTGAATTGTTAGTGATTTTTAAACATTCCAAAATATTGGGATGTTACACCGGTCAAATATAAGGTACCCTTAGCACGTCCGCCGGGATTTTGCTTCATGCCTGCTGGCACGAAATTTTAACGAGTCCATGTAGCTTGTACGGGTTATCCGGCCTTATTCAGCTCTAACCGTTGCATAGTTTGATGCAGTATCGGGGACTAGACTAGGCTAGAACATCCCGGAATTGCTTTATATTTTGTGTATATATTCGTTTGACATCACCCAATGCCTGTGAATGAAAACCCCTTCGCTCTAGTGTTTGACACCGACTCAACTTCATCCTCCGGCTAACGCTGGTCGTCGAGTGAATTTCAGCCTTCGACTGACGATGATCGCCGAGTGAATTTCATCCTTCGACTAACGCTGATCGCCGAGTGACAAACATTCATCGGGTGCGCGACAGCGCTACCGATGGGAGTAGCCCCCGAGGTTGAGTAAAACTTGCCTGAAATTGTGCTTAATCTGAAAAAAACAACCCGAAAAATATTAAATGCAAGAGTCACACTCCCGATGGGAGTGCACTTAGCGACTGTCTGAGTGCCGACCTTAAATTATATGTTGACCGAAACTGTTTGTATATTTATTTTTATTTTTTCCCCCAACTGTACGGAATGGCGACTGTTTCCTCACGACTGTCCTACCCGTATGCCGATATTCCACTGACTAACCATTTACTCTGACGCAACTGCTGCCGCAAGATTAAAAAATTCCACCCCACTTTTGAAGAGACACGACCCCTGGTGGGCCCACTTTGTCATTGATTGTTCTGACTAGTCACATTGATTTGACCGAACGCCACGCACGCCATGCCATCACGATGATGGCCTCCTCGTTTTTCACGCCTCCGCCCGATGTACGCCACGCGTAAATGCTCAGCAATCCAACGGTTGTCCCGCTCCTGCCGTTTCACATATGTTCTTACCGTGGTGTATTTTTTTATCCTACCTTTCTCATTTGCGCCGCCGCCCTCTGCTCTTCTTCTTCCTCCTGTGCACCGAGCTCGCACCACTGTAGCACCTGGCCGTCCTTCTCTCATCTCTCCGCCGTACAATGGGGAAGTCTGCCACTGTCAAAGGCAAGGAAACCACCGCCGAGGAAACCTAGGAGAGAGGTGGATGGCGCCGCTCCTCGCTTCGGGCAGGACATCTCGATTCCCTGAGAAACGTCCTCCCAGCATCGCCGGACTTTGTTAGGCTGGCCGGCGAGGAAAACCAACCTACGCCTGCCGCCAACGAACGGGTATGCTTCTTCGACCACATGAACCGAGGACTCTCCTTCCCCGTTCATCCATTCCTTCGTGGTTTGCTTTGTGTGTACGGTGCGCAAATCCATGATTTGCCACCAAATGCAGTTCTCCACATCGCCTACTTCATCACTCTCTACGAGTGCTTCCTCGAGATAGCCCCACACTAGGGGCTATTTCGCCTCTGCTTCAGCATCAAGAGACAGGGGTCAGGCAGCAGCCCGGGCCGCCTTGGTATTCAGGCCAAACCCAAGTCTGGGTACTTCAAGATACCAATATCCGAGTCAGTCCAGAACTGGCGCGAACGCTGGTTCTACGTAAAGGATGAAGTTGCCGCAGGACAGTCGACTGGTCTACCACCCTTCAGTCCTGAAGCTGAGCTGGCCAAGAAGCGCTCCTGGAACATCGGCCTGAGCAAGACTGAAGAAAAAGACGCCAAGGAACTTCTGGCCAAGGTCGTTGATCTGCAGACTACCGAGGGTAGAGTGTTTACTGGCGCGCACCTTGTTACCACCTTCCTGCGGCGGCGCGTGCAACCTCTGCAAGCACGCGCTCACCCAATGTTCGAGTACTCTGGAGACGACGACTCCACCCGAGTTTCGAATGAGAACTTCTCCACCAACGAACTGATTCAAGCGGTGAAAATGCTCACTGGTTTGAAAGTTAAAGTTGGGGAGCTGGTCTCACCCATTGACGGATACAAGAAAACCAACCCTGTACCCGAGGTATTGATTCTTTTTATACTTCCTTTCACTTTTGTGTTTCACTGCACCTAAAAACTTCTCTGTGCACTTCCTTTTCACTTTCGTCTGTCTAACAGGGTATCGCCTACCAACCCTTGGAGCCAACTATCCTTGAAGAGGACACACCAATAGCTCCAGCTAGAGACCATCCCTCCGAGCCGTCAGTCGCAACAGCTCACTCGGAGGGTGACGGGACAGAGAAGAGCTTAACTCACAAGCAAACTGGGTCTCCAGCCGAAAGCTCTGGTGACTCGCAAGAAAGAACAAAACGTCTTGCGACTGCTGATACCCGAGATGAGGCCGTCCCTTCACATTCTCCTGTAACTGCCTCGGAGGCCCTGAAGGCCGTTCCGATTTCTAGCCTACCACCCTTGGCAATAGGAGGTCTTAGCCACCGAGAGCTATTTCCATGCGAAATGAGGTATACTAGACTAACTCACTCGATGTTCGCGTTCTGCTCCGTAAACCTGACACTCCTTCGCAACCTTGCAGTACTACTAGCGAGGACGAGTCTGAGAACTCCGAACCTGCCCCCACTATGACTCCTCCTCGTGAAAACATGCCTTCCCCGACTGCATCGCGGGAAAAGAATGATGAGGCGCAGTCGCCTGTCGTAGATGAAGCGGCTGCGACGACCTCAAAAACTGATGCTGTGGCGAGGCCGGTCCCGCAGGATACAACTCCGGATCTTAACCACTTTAGTCACTACCTCTCCCTCCTTGTAAACTTGCATATGAACTTATCGGGTGCGCGACAGCGCTCCCGATGGTAGTAGCCCCCGAGCCTGTGGGGAACTACCTGTAGTTGACCACAAGCTAACAAAATTACATTCTTTGCTTCTGACCACCTGTAGCCTTTCCTCCACCGTCTTTTGGCCGTTGGCGGAGAATGCCTTCACCTGGAGTAGGAGAACTTGAGACTCCGAGACCAGCTGCAGAAGACCCAGGGTAAAAACTTGACACTTAATGCTTTGCCGCAACTTAATATCAGCCCAATAACTTGCTGCTCCAACATGATACAAACGAACTCAACGCGGCACTCCAGGCTAGGGACCATGCCTGCTGCCTCACCAAAGATTTGAAAGAAGAAGTTAGCCGAGCAGCGAACGAGCTCCCCCAACTGTCGCCGATGCGAACACTCAGGGGGCGACCAAGGCCGAAGAAGTGATGACAGCGCTGCGCGCACAGTCAGACAGTGATCTTGCTGCTCGACTCCTGTCGCTCGGGAAAACTCTGGCTTGTAAGTGCTTTCTGCCGCAACTTACTGCATCGAAACTATCTACTGCGAATAAAGGTTGCCGCTGCGACTGACCGAACTATCATTCTTGCTATCCACAGAGGCCCTTGGACTGCCAGCCGACCAATTTGCGGCTACTTCGACTATCGAGCTGGACGCCGCGATTGAATCATCGGAGCACTTCGGGAGCCGATTGAGCGGAGTATTAGCCTCTTCTGCGGCTGCCTTGACTGCACTGCACAAGATCGCCTTTCCAACTCAAGAGCCCCCGAAGGACTTACACACACTGGCTGAGACGTTCCGCCCGGAGGGGGACTCCTTCCCCAAATTCCTTCGCGAGCAGACGGTACGTGGTTCTGCCACAGCTTTCAAGATGCTGCTGGGACACGGGGTGGAGCTTGACTTGACTGCGCTAGCGGCCAATTTTCCCCTGAGCTCGTCTGGCAAGAAGATCTCTCTTAGTCAGTTCGAGCCTGAGGCACGCTGGCTGGCAGACACCCTATTTTTGACATTGGAACAGCGAGCCGCCGCCCGCAAGAAAAAGGGGTCAGCTGCTTAAGCTAGTGACGCCAGCTCGAAATAGATTGCCTAGCTGTCCAAGGAACTGACCTAGGTTTGATAGGGGTTTTATTTTGTAGACTTTACTCGCGCCTGAAGCGCTGTATTGGATGTAACCAAACCTATGTTTTTATTTTGGAGATATCCGAAGGATCGAGGGCTATTGCTTAGCCCTCGAGGCTTTATTCAAAGCCAAATATGAGTTGTCTTCCACTTTTTATTCTTTTCTGTTTGATTGTTGTTTGAGCCTTTCACTGAGGACTTCTTACTGTGATGCAGCCTGCTAGTACTTCCTCTCCTGATGGTGTGCCGTCTTTCAATCCCCGCGACCTATACTTGTACAATCTAGTGAAGGTGCGGTGTGAGAATGCAGAGCAAGAGCTCAGGGTGACTCGGGGTACGCTTGCCATACTCCAGTCAAAGAAACCTCGACCCATAGAAAGGGAGCTTGTATTGATGAAGGAGGTGGAGGACGCTGTTGCTGGTCTTCTTTGTAAGTGCAAAGCATGTAACCCTCGAGTATTCTTTGATTGCTTCGTATGTGCTGAAAATTACCCTGCCTTTACTGCTGTAGGCGCCCAGACTGACGCAAGGGTTGAGCAAAGTAGAGTCCAGGCGCAGCTTGTTAAGGTGACATCAGAACACGGCCGTGACGCGTCTTCAATTTGGCCTATGCGCAGCCGAGCCACCATGCTGCTTACCCTTCGAGATCGCGTCTCGCAAGTACATCACTTAACTTCCTCATTTGCTGCCACGCTCCGCCTGATACATGAGGCCATGTTCCCTCTGAATGACCAACCTAACGGGCTGGCCGGCTTAATGGCTAAGTTCCGCCACGGCGCTGCTACCCGTGACTTTGTCCGCCACCAGCTCGTGGCAGGCGCCACGACGGCCTTCGCTATGCTACGACTCCACTACCCCGACGTAGATTTGGCGAAGGTTGGAGTCGGGCCTCCCGCGGGTCTGGGGTCGTTTGCCATGACCGGACATTATGCTGTTGTCGAGGGAGCTGCCAGCTGTGTGATTGCCTTGATGGAGCACGAGACTGCCCTTGAACTGGAGCGGAGGCGTTTGTCGACAGCGATCAAAGAGGAAGATGCGTAGACGTCCGCGAGACTGGTTTTTCCAAGTTTCTGATTCCTGGTCAAATTAGATGAACTGTTCGAAATGTACATTTTTACCACCAGCCCCCGAGCACTGTATGCATCGAGGAGAACCAGCTAAGGTGCACATACACATGCAGCCGCCGAGCACTGCATGCGCTGGACGAACTAACTAGGTCGTATATTTACAGGCAGCCCCCGAGTATTGCTTGCATAGGGTAGCTCCTCATATGTGATTAAAGAGGAACATTGTATTTTTATTGCTGATCAATATAATGTTTCGCCTGGTGCGACAAAATACACTAAGAATAACTACTAAAGTGATTTTCTAAAAGATAACGAACTGGCTTGACTAAAAAGCTACGCATAGAACCAGCGCAGGTGCGCCGCGTTCCATGGATTGTGGGACGACTCCCTTGTTTCCGCGTGCTTCAGTCTGTACGCTCTGCCGCCGATGACCTCTATAACTAAGAAGGGTCCTTCCCATGGGGACGCGAGCTTGTGAACTTTCTTCTGCTTCAGCCGAAGGACCAAGTCGCCAACGGAGAAGGAGCGTGGTCTCAAACGGCGACTGTGATAATTCCTCAGGCTTTGTTGGTACGTGGCGGTTCTAGCCAGGGCAACATCACGAGCTTCATCCAAAGTGTCGACGTCGTCCTCGAGTGCGTCATCTGAATCTTCCTCATCGTACGCCACCACTCGGGGGGGGGGGGGGGGGGGGAGGGGGGGCGTCAATTTTCACGTCGTACGGCATAACTGCCTCGGCTCCATGTACCAGAAAGAAATGAGTGAACTGTGTTGACCTGTTAGGAGTTGTACGCAAACTCCAGAATACACCGAGCAACTCCTCTGCCCAGGCGCCTGCTGCGTGTTTGAGTGGTACTAACATCCTCTTCTTCAATCCGTTGCAAACTAACCCATTGGCCTTTTCGACCTGACCATTGGACTGCGGGTGTGCAACAGATGCATACTTGAGCTTGATACCCTGCGAGGTACAGAAGTCCTGGAACTCTTCTGCTTTGAAGTTGGTCCCGTTATCAGTGATTATACTATTGGGTACACCGAAGCGGAAGATTATAGACTTGATGAAATTGACTGCGGAAGTTGTTGTGGTATTTGTGACAGGAACTGCTTCAATCCACTTGATGAACTTGTCGACTGCGACCAGAAGGAAAGTGTGACTCCCGTGTGATGATTTCTTGAGTGGTGCAACCATGTCCAGTCCCCACTTTGCAAAAGGCCAGGCTAGCGGCATGGTCTTGACCTCAGATGCAGGGGCGTGCGGCCTGGTCGCATACTTCTGGCAGCCGAGACACTTCCGAACCAGGTCCTCTACATCTCTCATGGCAGTTGGCCAGTAAAAACCTGCCCTTAAGGCCTTTGCAACCAGGGCCCTGCTGCTTGCATGATGCCCACATGTACCGGCATGGATATCCATGAGGATTGCCCGTCCATCCTCGGGTGCTATACACCGCTGCAGTATTCCCGAGATGCTCTGCTTGTATAACTCCTTGTTAATGGTTGTGAATGCCTTGGAGCGTCGAATGATGCGCTTTGCCTCGACTGGATCACTGGGCAGCTCCTGAATGTGATATATGACAAAAAGGGTTTGGTCCAGGATGGCTCTATAAGGAACACTTCTACTGGAGGGATTGAGGTCAAGAGATTGTCGGGCTGCTGATCAGCCGATACGCTTTCACCTTGCTCTTGCGGAGCGCTGGTGTCTACTGCTGACTCGGGTGGATTTCTGATTTTGATTGACCTCTCCTTGATTCTTTCCAGAAAGACTCCATGCGGGACAGACTCTTTTTTGGACCCTATGTTGGCCAGCATATCTGCTTCCTCGTTACTTTCCCGACCGACGTGCCTTAACTCGCACCCGTCGAAGTTGCCATCCATGACATTGTACATATCACGATAAGCCTGCATGTTATCTGCGTTTGCATCGCACTCCTTCATTGTCTGCTGAACCACCAGATTCAAGTCACCATATATCATCAGTCGAGTTGCTCCGCAAGATTTGGCCATGCGCATGCCATGCAAAAGCGCCTCCTACTCTGCCTCATTATTTGTAGCTCGTTGAAAATCCATCTGCAATACATATCTCAGTTTGTCTCCTTTGGGTGAGCTAAGACGACTCCAGCTCCTGCACCCTCAAATCGCCTTGACCCGTCAAAATACATGGTCCAAGAGCTGGACAAATCAGGAACATGTGGCAACTGAGTCTCTATCCACTCGGTTGTGAAATCTGGTTGAACCTGGGCTTTGATTGCCTTGGGGTGCCGATAAGTGATGTCTCTGGGATCAATCTCGATACTCCACTTGGCGACTCGTCCAGCCGCCATGGAGTTGTTGAGAATGTCGGACAATGGGGCGCTGTTCACCACCACTATTGGGTGCTCTGCGAAGTAGTGTGCGACTTTGTGACTCGTCGTAAACACACCATACGCTAGCTTCTGGTAGTGCGGGTATCGCTTCTTGGCTGGAGTGAGAACCTCACTGAGGTAATACACCGGCCTCTGAACTTGCTGCGTTTTTCCTTCCTCCGGCCTCTCGACTACAAGTACCGTGCTGACCACCCTGTTGGTGGCGGCTATGTACATATATAAAGTTTCCTGATCTTGGGTCGCCACGAGTACAGGAGGGTTTGTGAGCATCCGCTTCAACTCTATGAATGCCACTCGTGCCTCTGTTGTCCACTCGAACTTGTCAGCTTTCTTCATTAATTGGTAGAATGGTAGGGCCTTTTCGCCCATCCGACTGATGAATCTGCTGAGAGCTGCCACTCTTCCTTCGAGTCCTTGGACCTCGCGGAGCTTTGTCGGCTCCGACATTTGCAAGAGATCTTGTATTTTCTCGGGATTAGCCTCGATGCCCCTGGCGGACACTAGGTAACCCGATATCTGCCCTGATGGCACCCCGAACATGCACTTAGTGGGGTTAAGTTTGATTCTGTACTTGTTGAGGGCTGCGAAAGTCTCCCTCGGATCGTCTATCAGAGTTCTTGTTTCTTTAGACTTGACAACTATGTCGTCAATGTACAACTGAATATTTCTGCCGATCTAATCCCTCAGGCAGTTTTGCATCATCTGCTGGTAAGTAGCCCCTGCGTTCTTGAGCCTGAAGGTCATTTTGGTGTAGCAGTATACACCGTGAGGGGTGATAAAAGCTGTCTTTTCCTCATCCTCCTTCTTCATCTGAATCTGCTGGTACCCCGAGTAAGCGTCGAGAAAAGACAGACGCTCGCACCCTGCCGTCGAGTCAATGATCTGATCAATTCGAGGCAGGGGAAATGATCCTTGGGGAGCATTTGTTGAGCGACGTGAAGTCGATGCACATTCGCCCATATTTAACTCCTTTTTTTGTTACGAGCACTGGGTTTGAAACCCAATCAGACTTTTTCAACTCTCGGATGAACTTGGCGTCTAGTAATCTGTCAATTTCAGAACCGACTGCCGCACGCTTCGGCTCGCACAACCTTCTCATGGTTTGTTTAACTGGCTTGGTGCCTGGATAAATTTCTAAGGCATGCTTGGCAAGTTCCCTGGGTACACCTGGCATATCAGTAGGGTGCCAGGCGAAAATTTCCCAGTTCTCACGGAGGAACTCGACGAGCGCACCTTCCTATGCTTCATCTAGACTGGACGACATGAGGACTGTCTTCTCATTGTCCGCCGGGTGAACCCTATGGGCCGTCATGTCATTTTTGGCGCTGAACGAATTATCGGGAGCGGGCTTCTTGGCCTCAGGGAACATTGTGCGATCATTATCCAGTGCAATCTCCGCAAGCTGCTCTTGCACACCGAAGGACTCTGATATCTTGCTGAATTCCCTGTCGCAGTCGTCAGAACGCCGAAAGTCGCCGCAGACTATGATGACTCCCTTTGGTCCAGGCAGCTTGAGCATAAGATATGCATAGTGTGGTGCTGCCATAAACCTGGCAAAAGTTGGTCGCCCTAGGATTATGTGGTACTGAGAAGGTCAGTCAACGACTTCGAACTCGACACTTTCCTTTCTGAAGCGGTCCTCGTCACCCAGCACAACCTCGAGCCATAAGGAAGCCAGGGGATATACTGCCTTGCCCGGCACTATGCCGTGAAATGTGTTTTCAGACTGTTTTAAATTGTCAAGTGACATATTCATCTTGCGCAAAGTGTCTGCGAAAACGATGTTAATGCCGCTGCCCCCATCCATAAACACTTTGTTCATCCTGAACCCTCCAATCAAAGCCTGAATGACAAGAGGTGAGTGGCATGGACGCACGACTTGCGGCGGGTGATCCGCTAGAGTGAAGCCGATTGGAGTTTCTGAGCCTTGCAGGTACTCCGGGACTGCTGGTGGCGCTGCAATAGCCAAATGAACTTGGCGACTGATGAGCTTCTGACACCTGTTAGATGGCCGCCCTTTCTGTATCATGTACATTGCCCCCCTGGTTTGCGGGTACTGATCTCGGGGTCCGCCTGAATTTTCCTGCTGCCAGTTTTCCTGAACAGCTCCCGCGATGTGCCCTGCTGGTGGCGGAGGTAACGCTGCGTGCGCGGGCAGAGCCGGATTTGCCGCGGCGTTACGCCGTATCTCAGCCTGCATTGCGATGAAGTCACGACAGTCTTTTAGTATGTGCGTTGCTCGCAAATTTCCGAAATCATCCTTGAACAAGTGCAGTCTGCACGGGTTGTTGAGTTGCTGAGCCGGTGATCGAGAGGGTCGCTCAAACCGGGCTCCTCTTGGCCTGAAATCACGTCTTCTGTTTGCATCTTCTCGATTTTTGTCGAGAAGAGTCCTATCCTCTCACTCTTCACGTGAGTTCTCCCCCTGCTGGGTGCTACGGTTTGCCCGATTCTTCTGGAACCCCGCCGCTACTTGCTCGATTCCATCCATTCCCCCGTATGGCCTTGGCCTGATTCTTCTGTCGAAACGGCCGCGCCGTCCATTATTGCCCTGTTGGCGATCAGCCTCTGGTGATGGCACTCTGTCGTTTCTTACTGAGTCTTCCCCGTCAGCCCATTTATTGGCTATCTCCATGAGGTGCGCAATTGATTTCGGATCTTCATGACCTAATGCTTCCTGCAAGTCATTGCGCCTGACACCTTGTATAAATGTGAATATGGCATTGTCCTCGGAGATATTCGCGCCTGAGTTTTTCATGGTAGTCCAGCGCTGAATGTACTCGCGAAGTGTTTCACCAGGCTTTTGCTTGCAAGCTCGGAGCTGCTAGAAAGACGCGGGTCGTTTGAACATGGAGGAAAAGTTTCTCTTGAAGTCACTACAAAAAGCTTCCCATGTACCATACGAACTGCGCGGGAATCCTCTGAGCCAAGCGTGGGCTGATCCCGTCAACATTAACTGGATGTACTGCATGGAAATCGTGGTATTTCCTCGCTGACACGCTACTGCCGTTGTATAGTCCTCTAACCAGGCTGAAGGCTCTTGACTGCCATCATACTTGGGAGTCTCCGAAGTTAGCTTGAATCTTTTTGGCATGCGGGTTTCCCGTACTGCCGATGTGAAGCATATTGCACCGCAGGGCTCAACATCAGATTTTGAATCTGAACTGCTATGACTGGAACCTGGAGTGTGACTGCGATGCCTACGCTGCTGCCGACGCATGTTTATTAACCGCTGAGTGATCACATCTCTTGCATCGAATCCCTCCTCTGCATAATCATGATCAAAACTGGCGGTGTGTCTCTGCTGACGCCTCTCCTCTCTACTACGTCTGCGCTCTTCTTTCTCGAGGCGGCGTCGAGTGGACCGCTCTTCTTCGGTCTCTTCTCTGTCCCGGCTGCTCTGATTCCGTTTTCTGGACCTCCTCCGCTCCAAGTCTCCTCGGTCTCGCTCGTCGCGGTGACGGCGCCTGGACCTGCTAACTTCTGGTTCGTCCTGAGTACCTTCCTTCTGTCGCTGACTGCCGCGGCGGGTGTTTTCGCCCGGGGCCGACTGATGGACTAGTCTACTGCCGTTTGCACGGGCGCCCGTACCAAGAGGATTCCGACCAGGGCTGTTCCCAGGTCGGCGCATCGGGGTATTGGCTGGTACAAAAGCTGACCCAACATGCCCTAAAGCCTCGATCTGCGCTCGGTGCCGAGGGTCATCCTGCGGTGGCATAGTGGATGTGAGGTAGGTTGCTACAGAAGCTACGACTACTGCTGTGGTTTTTGGGATGGGAATACTGTCCTCCGCGATAGTCATAAACTTTTACCTGACGTTATTCAGGTTTTGCCTAGCCCCAGGTAACTTGGATCTTGTTCTTACATGCTCTGCTGTGTCCGGATCCGCACCAGTCGAATACGAGGACGAATAAGCCAGTCTTCTTGCACTGAGCGAATCAGCTCTAGCCTGCCGCTCGTCGAGGGTGTTCTGCAGCTCAACTAAATCGAGGTTTTTCTTGCGTAACAGGTACTGGTATGCCAATAGATCCTCCCTGGCGGAGTCGATAGGTAACAACGTGCCTCTGTTGACAATATCTTCATGCCTGATGGCCATCTCCTCTGTGATTTCCAGATCCTCATCCGCCATCCGTACTATGATAGGGTAATGGGTGCCCTGAGGCGTCGGGTGCTGTATAGGTGTGGCTCTTGGGGTGGCGTCCACCGTGCACACTTGAATAACCTGTTGGTTGTGTGCGCCGCGCACCCTGCACCTATGCTCGTGCTTGCTGTCCACGAACGATCCCCCACCGCGGAGTATGGATGCGACTCGGGAAACGGTGCAGTCGGAGCAATAGCACGCCACGCCTAACTCCTTCACGAAAGCGAACGGATTTACTGTATCCGGGGACGACGCGGGCATGGATTTCATTGCTGATGATGACGCGAAAGTCAAAACTCCCGTTAACGACGCAGATGTGATCTTAACTGACGATGAGGACGCGGGAGTTGAGGATCCCGCGAGTGACGCAGATGCGATCTTGACTGTTGATGACGACGCGGGAGGCGAGGGTCCCGCGAATGACGCAGATGCGATCTTGACCGTTGATGACGACGCGGGAGGCGAGGGTCCCGCTAGTGACGCAGATGCGATCTTGACCGTTGATGACGACGCGGGAGGCAAGGATCCCGTGAGTGACTCAGATGCGATCTTGAGTGTTGTTGGTGACGCGGGAGTCGAGGATCCCGCGAGTTGTGCATATGCGATCTTGACGCCCATGTTTGTCGATCGGATTGGGCTCGCCACGTGGAGAGTTCCCCACTGATTGACAAGGAAACGGAAACTGCCAAAGGTCAGATCCATACCTGAGTGCACACATGCGAACGTTGATCGCTCCGAAGCTGGGTGCAGGACGAAATCGAAGGTCCCGAGGGCGTACGGCTTCCTCAGATCCAGAGGATCCCGTAACGGCCCTGCCGCTGCTGCTGCTGATGGAACCGCCGACTCCGTTGATGCAACACCCTTCTTTCCCACAGACGGCGCCAATTGACGAGTGATTAACTCAACAAGTCCCATGGTGATATACCTAGGGTTGTATCGATATGAAGAATATATTGGTGTTGGCGAATTCGGACGGCTGACAAGCAAATAGTTGCTCGTCAGGTTTATATTATCGATCTCACAATATGAATACAGGGATAACCCGGCGAGTCGTTGCCTCGCTAGGGTTTAGGGTATAATATTACACGTAGTCTTTCACCTCCCTCCTGACCCATATATATAGGGATCTAGGTCTCAGGAGTTCGAGCCCAACTAGAATTACATCTACTAGATACCTAAGTCGGTACGAAGCCGCCTAACTTATTCCATACTCCAGCTATTAGAAAGCCCTTTGTCTTCATCTTTATATGGACCAACGACTGGGCCTTGTAGGAAATCACCCTTTAATATAGCCCGCTGGGTACTCCCATCGGGTATAACCACATCACCCAGTTTTGGCAGTACGGTAGGGCGTCGACGAGGTGGGAGTAGATTATACTTTTGGATTATATGTACATTATGTGAATTGGTGATGAACTCCTCCGTGGAGTGAAATGGCGAAAAAATCGAGTTCGTTTGCGCCAAAATTAGCCATTTTGCAGATTCGTTTGAACTTTCTGCTATCATGCGCGCGCAGTTGCTACGAGAGTTGGCAAAAACGTCGAACTGTAAACTTATTTTGAGGTTCCTAGTTTGAGATTTCTGTTAGAGATGCTCTAAGGCCCTCTTTGAATCGCAAGGTTGAAAAATATCGGAATAAGAAAAACACAGAAATTTTACAGGTTTATAAGTGCAAAACAGAGAATTGTAAAACACAGGAAAAGTGTGTGAATTATCGTTTGGATAAAACGCAGAAAAACATAGAAAAGTGTCTTGATCCTACGCATTTGAGTGTAAAAAATAAATGAGAGTGAATTTTCAAATTCCTATGAAATTGATTTATAGGAATCCAATCGTTAGGATTTTGTTGACACCATTCTTTCAAACCAAATACAATTCATAAACAAATTCCAAGGAAATCTTATAAAATTCCATTAAATTTACTACTACTACAATCCAAAGAGCCCAGGTAGCTTGCCGCCTGGGTGAATGACGCCACTTCCGAGCGCATATGCAGTACGGTCGTATTACAGGGGATGAAGCTACATGTCATGTGTAGTACACACCTCTGAATGTGGTTGATTGTACGACATCTTTCACTACTAGAAAATAGGGCTTTGGTTCACCCCTTTAGCCTGGATTTTTAAATGAACCGAGAATAAAGCGGTGCCAGCCACCCGGTGCAATTTCAGAGGAACCTTTAGTCCCGATTCGTGTTACGAACCGGGAATAAAATTCCACCACATGCGCCCGCAGAGGCGGGGTCCAGCGCCAGAGACCTTTAGTCCCGGTTCGTAACACGAACCGGGACTAAAGATTATGTCCTTTATCAGCTGCCTTCCTTCCTCCCGAGCTCGAGCTCACAATTTTCTCAGCTCAACCCGTGCTCTCACCATTTTGAACTCCATTTCATCTACATTTTCTCTCCACGAGCTAAGATTTGGTCAAATTGTTTTCACCATTTGGCAAGATTGAAGACACCCCACAGTCAGCCGCTTCATCCTCTTTTCGGTATTGCTTATTTAGCTCATTTAAAATTTCTAGTGCAAGCTAGGTGTTTGATGAAATGCCTAAGTTAGGATTTCATTTGTTTCATATGTGTAATTTGTGCTCAAACTAAATAATGATTAGTGTGTTTTAGTGTCGTGAGGAGCCTTATCGACGTCGTTCGCCCGCGCCATCCCGTCACCACCTCGGTGAGCCTCTTGCTTTTATTTTATTTGATTTTTAAAAACTTAGCTTTATGGTTTAGATGCATTATTACTTGTATAGTTTTCTAACTTGTATTATATGTATATATAGTGTCATTGTTCTGATATCCGTCCTCGTCGGTCCTCGTCCGGTCTATGATTCAGATGTGGTATATTTTCAAAACTATTTATTTCATTTTGTGTTTCTGGCAGCTATGACGACCAACTTGACATAGATTTATTTTTATCTAGGAGGTATTTGAACCAGAAATTGAACCTGACCCTATTGTCGAGTTTTTGTATAAAGAAAACAATGATTGAAAGCAAAATTGAAAAGAACTGAAGATCTTTATCTTCAGTGCTTAGAAGATAAGATGAAATTAGAGCTCAAAATTGCCGACGTGGTCGATGGTAACGAGATCAAGATGGATGCAATGCGCTTGAAGATAAAAAGGATTAGAAAATATTCCATTAATCGGGAGCCTTGGTATCATTGTGTTGTGGGTTCAATATTTAACTTAGTTGCGATTTTGATCGCATTTGTTGTTGGATTTAAATTCTTTAGATAATTTTTATATTTGTTTCAGTTAATGTATGTTTTATGAGAACTATGTATTACGAGTTGTCACTACTCTACTCTTATTTTAATGGATGACCCTGTATTAATTAATTTGCTCTTACATTTTATTCATGACAGTAGTGTAATAATGGGGTTCGATATACTTTTATGTAATACAGATGAACCGACAATGGATGTACGGTGACCGATGGTGTCCTGAGTTCATTGATGGCATGTATAATTTTCTCCATGTGGCTGAGGCAAACAAGCCGAAGAATAGTTTTATTCGTTGTCCATGTAGTGCCTGCAAGAATATGAGTGATCACTCTACCTCAAAAGTCAGTCACTCCCACCTCTTGCATAATGGTTTTATGCCTGGTTATTATTGTTGGACCAAGCACGGAGAAACAGGGGTTATGATGGAAGAAAATGAAGAAGAGGAGGATAATGACAAGTATCCTTGGTTCAGTGATACTACAATGGGAGAAGACGAAGCTGAAGAAGATCCCATTATTGATGAGCCCGATGATGATCTTCGTCGGGCCGTTCGTGATGCACAAATGGACTGTGGAAGTGAAAACGAAAGGTTGAAGTTGGAGCGTATGTTAGCTGATCACGCCAAATTGTTTTACCCAACTTGTCAAAATGACCAGAAAAGCTGAGTACCTCACTTGAATTGCTGCAATGGAAGGCAGAGAATGGTACTTCTGACAAGTGATTTGAAAATTTGTTGAAAATAGTTTAAAAGATGCTTCCAAAGGATAACGAATTGCCCTCTAGTACGTACCAAGCAAAGAAGGTGGTATGCCCTCTAGGATTAGAGGTGCATAAGATACATGCATGCATTAACGACTGCATCCTCTACCGCGGTGAGCACGAAAAAATGAATGCATGTCCTGTATGCGGTGCTTTGCGGTATAAGATCGGGCGAGATGACCCTGGTGATGTTGAGGGCGAGCCGCACCCCACGGAGAGGATTCCTGCAAAGGTGATTTTGTATGCTCCTATAATACCACGGTTGAAACGTTTTTTCAGCAATAGAGAGCATGCCAAGTTGTTGCGATGCACAAAGAAGATCGTAAAAAATACTTGATGTTGAGACACCCCGCGGATGGGTCCCAGTGTAGAAAAATTGACAGAGAGTTCCCGACATTTTCAGATGACGCAAGGAACTTAAGATTTGGCCTAAGTACAGATGGCTTTAATCCTTTTGGAGAGCAGAGCTCCAGTCACAGCACTTGGCCCGTGACTCTATGTATCTATAACCTTCCTCCTTGGGTGTGCATGAAGCGGAAGTACATTATGATGCCAGTGCTCATTCAAGACCCGAAGCAACCTGGCAACGACATTGATGTGTACCTCAGGCTATTAGTTGAAGAAATTTTGCAGTTGTGGCGTGAAGAAGGTGTACGTGTGTGGGATGAGCACAAAATGGAGGAATTTTATCTACAAGTTTTGCTTTTTGTAACCATCAATGATTGGCCTGCTCTTGGAAACATTTCAGGACAGTCAAACAAGGGATACAATGCATGAACGCACTGTTTAGCTGAGACTGATAGTATACATTTAGGTAACAAAAATGAGTACCTGGGTCATCGTCGGTTTCTTGTACCCAAGCATCTGTTAAGGAAGAAAGGCAAACATTACAAATGTGAGGCAGATCATCGGCCGAGGCCTACCCGTCCTTCTAGTTCTTTTATACATGATATGGTTAAGGATTTAAATGTAATCTTTGGAAAGGGTCCTGGCGGACTCACTGTTCCGAATGACGCAAACAACCACGTACCCATGTGGAAGAAGAAATCTATATTTTGGGAGCTGCCCTATTGGATAATGCTAGAGATTCACTCTGCAATCAACGTGATGCACGTGACAAAGAACATTTGCTGCAACCTGCTATACTTCTTGGGCGTGTATGGGAACAAAAGATGGGAAGTCAAAAAAAGGGAAGTCAAAAAAAAGGTACACCGAAAGGAAGGTAGACCCATCAACGTATGAGCGAAGAGATGCATCGAGACGATACTCATTCAGAGAATCAGCTAGGTCCTGCAAGCTACACTCTTACAAAAGAAGAGAAGAAAATATTTTTTGAGTGCCTTCGCAGTATGAAGGTTCCATATGGCTTCTCATCAAATATAAAGGGAATCATAAACATGGCAGAGCAAAATTTTCAGAACCTAAATTCTCATGACTGTCACATGATTATGACACAATTACTTCCGGTTGCATTGAGAGGGCTTCTACCGAAAAATGTTCGAGAACCCATTGTGAAGCTATGTGCATTTCTCAATGCAATTTCTCAGAAGGTCATCAATTCACTAACTCTAAAAAATTTAGAGAAGGATGTGGTCCAATGTCTTGTCAGCTTCGAGTTGGTGTTCCCACCAACCTTCTTCAATATTATGACGCACCTTGTAGTCCACCTAGTCGAAGAGATTTCTGTTCTCGGTCATGTATTTCTACACAACATGTTCCCCTTTGAGAGGTTCATGGGAGTCTTAAAAATATATGTGCATAACCGGGCTAGGCCAGAAGAAAGCATCGTGAAGGGTTATGGAACAGAGGAGGTCATTGAGTTTTGTGTAGATTTTATTCCTGATATGAAGCCGATCGGTGTTCCTGAATCGCGTCATGAGGGGAGACTGCATGGAAAAGGCACCCTAGGAAAGAAAGCAACAATATGTCAAGACGGGGATTCTTTCACTCAAGCACACGACACCGTTCTACATATCCAGTTTAGTGGGTCCGTTTGTCGAGGAACACAAGAATGTTTTACGCTCCAAATACCCGGAGAAATCTGAATATTGTATTGATGGAGAACACATGAAGACTTTCAGCAGTTGGTTAAAAAGACGTCTCATTAATGACACCAATGTTGAAGAACAGCTATACTTGTTGGCCACATCACCAGCTTTAACTATATTGACTTTTCAAGGGTACGAGATAAATGGAAATATATTTTACACAGCCAACCAAGATAAAAAGAGCACCAACCAAAACAGTGGTGTCCTCTTTGATGCAACAAACTGCCACGGGACAAATGACACATATTATGGTTACATAGAGGAGATATGTGAACTTGACTATGGACCTACTTTTAAGGTCCCTTTGTTCAAGTGCAAATGGTTCAACCTACGAGGTGGGGTAGAGGTAGACCCACGATACGGAATGACTACAGTGGATCTCAAGAATCTTTCATACGAGAACGAACCATTCGTCCTAGCCAGTGAAATGGCTCAGGTTTTCTATGTGAAGGACATGTCCAACCTAACGTAAAAAGGAAAAGATAAGAAAGCGAGTACATCACAGGATGAGCCAAAGCGCCACATAGTTCTTGCAGGGAAAAGAGTCATTATGGGAGTGGAGGACAAGACAGACATGTCAGAAGATTACGATAAGTTTCATGACATTCCGCCCTTCAAAGTGAACACTGATCCAAGTATCAAGTTAAATGAAGAAGATTGTCCGTGGTTACGGCGCAATCAGAAGAACAAGTAAACACTAGATAGGGACACTAATGTTGATGTGTAATATCCGAATGCTTTGTATTCTGTCGATGACCTGGAGTATTTTAGTAGATGCACGGAACAAAACACACGGTTTTCCCTGCATACAGCCCAACTGTGGCTCGTGAGTGTCTGCATATCAAATGCACCGTTGGGCGTATGCAGTGAATCCGAATGCTTTGTATTCTATCGATGAACTGAATTATTTTGCAGATGCATGGAACAAAACATACGGTTTCACCTGCATACAGCCCAATAGTGGCTCGTGAGTGCCTGCATATCAAATGCTTGGTTGGGCGTATGCAGGGAATCCGAATGCTTTGTATTATGTCCATGAAGTAGAATGAGGAGACAATGACTGCCGAACATGTTCAAGAGGGGGCTATATATAGGGTCATGTGACTCACGAGCTGGTCATGATAGTGCCCATCCAACAGCTCGAAATGCCTCAAAAGAAACACATCTTGATCCAACGGCTCACAAGTGCTTTAAAGAAACACACAATCCATGTGCTTCTTTAGTACCGGTTGGTGTTATCAACCGAGACTACAAATATAGGGTCATGTGACTCACAAAGTGGTCATGATAGTGCTGATCTAACAGCTCAGAATCCCTCAAAAGAAACACATCTTGATCCAACGGCTCAAAAGTACTTTAAAGAAACACACGATCCATATGCTTCTTTAGTTCCGGTTGGTGTTACCAACTAAGACTATAAATTTGAGATATTTATCACAAACTATGTCGTCGAAATGACCATAACTTGGTCATTTGGCTTGAAACTTCTAGATGTTCATACATGATAGACCTTTTTGTGAATCTTTTTTTTGCATATGTTGTCAAAAATCAAGTTTATCATTTTTCATAGCAACTAGTACACATATAAGGAACCCATGCCAAATGATTTGATTTTTTGAGGTGTTTATCACTTTACTACATATTTTCGTAAAAACGATCAAAACGATCGCTATGACTATTCATCGGAAGAGCTGATATTTTCTAGAAGTATCAATATTTTTGTGATGTAGCCACTAGTTGTGTACCTTAAAATGATTTTTCCAAAAGTTTTAGACCAAACTATCAAACAGTTGTAGTTCAAATTTGAATAACTTTCGAAAAATCAACATAAATTCAATTAACTAGGGGAAATTAGTTAGAATTTAAAGAAAAAACACATACTAGAGGATCATCCATCATATGTGCACCACTCTTAGTGAAAATTAGTTGGGTGCCATTTGGAATCATATTTTATGTACTTCCTTCAAAAAAACCTCATTCTTTCCACTTAAAAAAAGGAAAATGATATTTATGAAAATAATTTGAAAATTCCCTTTGGCAAGATTGTTTAATACACCAAGATGCACCTATGTGTGGAGTATGAGATCTTTATCACAAACTATGTCGTCGAAATGACCATAACTTTGTCATTTGGCTTGAAACTTCTAGGTATTCATGCATGATAGACCTTTTTGTGAAAACTTGTTTTGCAAATGTTATCAAAAATCAAGTTTATCATTTTCATAGCAACTAGTACACATATAAGGAGCCCATGCCAAAGGATTTGATTTTTTGAGGTGTTTATCACTTTATCACATATTTTCGTAAAAACAATCAAAACGGTCGCTATGACTATTCACTAGCAGAGATGATATTTTCTAGAACTATCAATGTTTCTATGATATAACCACTAGTTGTGTACCTTAAAATGAGTTTTCCAAAAGTTTTAGACCAAACTATCAAACAATTGTAGTTAAAATTTGAATAACTTTCGAAAAATCAACATAAACTAAATTAACTAGGGGAAATTCGTTAGATTTCAAAGAAAAAACTCATACTAAGGGATCATCCATCATATGTTCACCACTCTTACTGAAAATGAGTTGGGTGCCATTTAGAATCATATTTTCTGTACTTCCTTCACAAAAAAAAACCTCATTTTTTCCACTTAAAAGAAGGAAAATGATATTTATGAAAACAATTTGAAGAATCCCTTTAGCAAGATTGTTTAATATACCAAGATGCACCTATGTGTGGAGTAGGAGATCTTTATGAAAAACTATGTCATCTCAATGACCATAACTTGGTCATTTGGCTAGAAACTTCTAGAATTCATGCGCGACGGACATTTTTGTGAAGACTTTTTTTTTTGCAAATGTTGTCAAAAATCAAGTTTATCATTTTTCATAGCAACTAGTACACATATAAGGAGTCCATGCCAAATTAATTGATTTTTTGAGGTGTTTATCACTTAATTACATATTTTCGTAAAAACGGTCAAAACGGTAGCTATAACTATTCATCGGAACAGCTGATATTTTCTAGAACTATCAATGTTTCTGTGATATAAGCACTAGTTGTGTACCTTAAAATGATTTTTCAAAAGTTTCAGACCAAACTATCAAACAGTTGTAGTTCAAATTTGAATTACTTTCGAAAAATCAATATAAACTCAATTAACTAGGGGAAATTAGTGAGAATTCAAAGAAAAGACTCATACCTAGGGATCATCCATCATATTGGCATCACTCTAAGTGAAAATTAGTCTGGTGCCATTTGGAATCACATTTTCCGTACTTCCTACACAAAAAACCTCATTTTTTCACTTAAAAAAAGGAAAATGATATTTATGAAAACAATTTGAAGTATCCCTTTGGCACGTTGTTTAATATACCAAGATGCACCTATGTGTGGAGTATGAGATCTTTATCACAAACTATGTCGTCGAAATGACCATAACTTGGTTATTTGGCTTAAATCTTCTAGATGTTCATGATAGATCTTTTTGTGAATACTTTTTTTGCAAATGTTGTTAAAAATCAAGTTTTTCATTTTTCATAGCAACTACTACACATATATGGAGCCCATGCCAAAGGATTTATTTTTTTGAGGTGTTTATCACTTTATCACATATTTTCGTAAAACGATCAAAACGGTCGCTAGGACTATTCATCAGATGAGATTATATTTTCTAGAACTATCAATGTTTCTGTGATATAACCACTAGTTGTGTACCTTAAAATGATTTTTCCAAAAGTTTCGGACCAAACTATCTAACAATTGTAGTTTAAATTTGAATTAATTTCGAAAAATCAACATAAACTCAATTAACTAGGGGAAATTAGTTAGAATTTAAAGAAAAAAACTCATACCTGGGAATCATCCATCATATGGGCACTACTCTTAGTGAAAATTAGTTGGGTGCCAGTTGGAATCATATTTTCTGTACTTCCTACACAAAAAACCTCATTTTTCACTTTAAAAAAGGAAAATGATATTTATGAAAACAATTTGAAGTGTCCCTTT
This sequence comes from Poa annua, assembly GCA_026929855.1. Taxonomy (NCBI): domain Eukaryota; kingdom Viridiplantae; phylum Streptophyta; class Magnoliopsida; order Poales; family Poaceae; genus Poa; species Poa annua. The sequence continues at coordinate 122,413,370 of CM049427.1, read as the reverse complement.
GGCACGATTGTTTAATATACCAAGATGCACCTATGTGTGTAGTATGAGATCTTTATCTCAAACTATGTCGTCGAAATGACCATAAATTTGTCATTTGGCTTGAATCTTCTAAATGTTCATGCATGATAGACCTTTTTGTGTAGACTTTTTATGCAAATGTTATCAAAAATCATGTTTATCATTTTTCGTAGCAACTAGTTCACATATAAGGAGCCCATGCCAAAGGATTTGATTTTTTGAGGTGTTTATCACTTTATCACCTATTTTCGTAAAAATGATCAAAACGGTCGCTAGGACTATTCATCAGAAGAGCTGATATTTTCTAGAACTACCAATGGGTTTGTAATATAACCACTACTTGTGTACATTAAAATGATTTTTCCAAAAGTTTCAGACCAAACTATCAAACAGTTGAAGTTCAAATTTGAATTACTTTCGAAAAATCAACATAAACTCAATGAACTATGGAAAATTAGTTAAATTTCAAAGAAAAAACTCATTCTAGGGGCTGATCTATCATATGTGCACCACTCTTAGTGAAAGTTAATTGGGTGCTATGTGGATTCATATTTTCTGTACTTCCTTCACAAAAAAAACCTCATTTTTTCCACTTAAAAAAAGGAAAATGATATTTATGAAAACAATTTGATGAATCCCTTTGGCAAGATTGTTTAATATACCAAGATGCACCTATGTGTGGAGTATGAGATCTTAATCACAAACTATGTCGTAGCAATGACCATAACCTGGTCATTTGGCTTGAAACTTCTAGATGTTCATGCACGGTGGATCTTTTTGTGAAGACTTTTTTTTGCAAATGTTTTAAAAAATCAAGTTTATCATTTTTCATAGCAACTAGTACACATATAAGGAGCCCATGACAAATGATTTGATTTTTTGAGGTGTTTCTCACTTTTTTACATATTTTCGGAAAAACGGTCATAACGGTCGCTTTGACTATTCATCGGAAGAGCTGATATTTTCTAGAACTATCAATGTTTCTGTGATATAACCACTAGTTGTCTACCTTAAAATGATTTTTCCAAAAGTTTCAGACCAAACTATCAAACAGTTGTAGTTCAAATTTGAATTACTTTCAAAAAATCAATATAAACTCAATTAACTAGCGGAAATTAGTGAGAATTCAAATAAAAAACTCATACCTGGGGATCATCCATCATATTGGCACCACTCTTAGTGAAAATTAGTCTAGTGCCATTTGGAATCATATTTTCTGTACTTCCTACACAAAAAAACCTCATTTTTTCACTTAAAAAAAGGAAAATGATATTTATGAAAATAATTTAAAGAATCCCTTTGGCAAGATTGTTTAATATACCAAGATGCACCTATGTGTGGAGTATGAGATCTTTATCACAAACTATGTCATCGAAATGACCATAACTTGGTCATTTGGCTTGAAACTTCTAGATGTTCATGCATAATAGAACTTTTTGTGAAGATTATTTTTGCAAATGTTATCAAAATTCAAGTTTATCATTTTTCATAGCAACTAGTACACATATAGGGAGCCCATGCCAAATGATTTTATTTTTTCAGGTGTTTATCACTGAATTACATATTTTCGTAAAAACGATCAAAACGGTCGCTATGACTATTCATCCGAAGAGCTGATATTTTCTAGAACTATCAATGTTTCTGTGATATAACCACTATTTGTGTACCTTAAAATGATTTTTCCAAAAGTTTTAGACCAAACTATCAAACATTTGTAATTCAAATTTGAATTACTTTCGAAAAATTAACATAAACTCAATTAACTAGGGGAAATTAGTTAGAATTCAAAGAAAAACTCATACTTGGGGATCATGCATCCTATGTGCACCACTATTAGTGAAAATTAGTTGGGTGCAATTTGGAATCATATTTTCTGTACTTCCTTCACAAAAAACCTAATTTTTCACTTAAAAAATGGAAAATGATATTAATGAAAACAATTTGAAGAATCCCTTTGGCAAGATTGTTCAATATACCAAGATGCACCTATGTGTGGAGTATGAGATCTTTATCACAAACTATGTCGTCGAAATGACCATAACTTGGTTATTCGGCTTAAAACTTCTAGATGTTCATGCATGATAGATCTTTTTGTGAATAGTTTTTTTCTGAAAATGTTGTTAAAAATCAAGTTTATCATTTTTCATAGCAACTAGTACACATATAAGGAGCCCATGCCAAATGATTTGATTTTTTTTGAGGTGTTTATCATTGTATTACATATTTTCGTAAAAACGATCAAAACGGTCGCTATGACTATTCATCGGAAGAGCTGATATTTTCTAGAACTATCAATGTTTCTGTGATATAACCACTAGTTGTGTACCTTAAAATGATTTTTCCAAAAGTTTCAGACCAAACTATCAAACAGTTGCAGTTCAAATTTGAATTACTTTCGAAAAATCAACATAAACTCAATTAACTAGGGGAAATTAGTTAGAATTCAAAGAAAAAACTCATGTCTGGGGAACGTCCATCATATGGGCACCACTCTTAGTGAAAATTAGTTGGGTTCCATTTGGAATCTTATTTTTTGTACTTCCTTCACAAAAAAACTCATTTTTTCACTTAAAAAGGAAAATGATATTTATGAAAATAATTTGAAGAATCCCTCTGGCAAGATTGTTTTATATACAGAGATGCACCTATGTGTGGAGTATGATATATTTATCACAAACTATGTCGTCGAAATGACCATAACTTGGTCATTTGGCTTGAAACTCCTAGATGTTCATGAATGATAGACCTTTCCGTGAGGACTTTTGTTTGCAAATGTTATCAAAAATCAAGTTTATCACTTTTCATAGGAACTAGTACACATAAAGGAGCCCATGCCAAAGGATTTGATTTTTTGAGGTGTTTATCACTTTATCACATATTTTCGTAAAAACGATCAAAACGGTCGCTAGGACTATTCATCAGAAGAGCTGATATTTTCTAGAACTATCAATGTTTCTGTGATATAACCACTAGTTGTATACCTTAAAATGATTTTTCCAACAGTTTCAGACCAAACTATCAAACAGTTGTAGTTCAAATTTGAATTACTTTCGAAAAATCAACATAAACTCAATTAACTAGGGGAAATTAGAAAGAATTCAAAGAAATAAACTCATACCTGGGGATCATCCATCATATGGGAACCACTCTTAGTGAAAATTAGTTGGGTGCCATTTGGAATCATATTTTTTGTACTTCCTACACAAAACACCTCATTTTTTTTACTTAAAAAAGGAAAATGATATTTATGAAAACAATTTGAAGTATCCCTTTGGCACGATTGTTTAATACACCAAGATGCACCTATGTGTGGAGTATGAGATCTTTAACACAAACTATGTCGTAGCAATGACCATAACTTTGTCATTTGGCTTGAATCTTCTAGATGTTCATGCATGATAGAACTTTTTGTGAAGACTTTTTTTGCAAATGTTATCAAAAATCAAGTTTATCATTTTTCATAGCAACTAGTACACATATAAGGAGCCCATGCCAAAGGATTTGATTTTTTGAGGTGCTTATCACTTTATCACATATTTTCGTAAAAACGATCAAAACGGTCGCTAGGACTATTCATCAGAAGAGCTGATATTTTCTAGAACTATCAATGTTTCTGTGATATAACCACAATTTGTGTACCTTAAAATGATTATTCCAAAAGTTTCAGACCAAACTATCAAACAGTTGTAGTTCAAATTTGAATTACTTTCGAAAAATCAACATAAACTCAATGAACTGGGTTAAATTAGTTATATTTCAAAGAAAAAACTCATACTAGGGGATCATCCATCATATGTGCACCACTCTTAGTGAAAGTTAGTTGGGTTCTATTTGGATTCATATTTTCTGTATTTCCTTCACAAAAAAAACCTCATTTTTTTTCCACTTAAAAAAAGGAAAATGATATTTATGAAAACAATTTGAAGAATCCCTTTGGCAAGATTGTTTAATATACCAAGATGCACCTATGTGTGGAGTATGAGATCTTTATCACAAACTATGTCGTAGCAATGACCATAACTTGGTCATTTGGCTTGAAACTTCTAGATGTTCATGCACGATGGATCTTTTTGAAGACTTGTTTTTGCAAATGTTTTCAAAATCAAGTTTATCATTTTTCATAACAACTAGTACACATATAATGAGCCCATGACAAAGGATTTGATTTTTTGAGGTGTTTATCACTTTATTACATATTTTCGAAGAAACGGTCAAAACGGTCGCTATGACTATTCATCGGAAGAGCTGATATTTTCTAGAACTATCAATGTTTCTGTGATATAACCACTAGTTGTGTACCTTTAAATGATTTTTCCAAAAGTTTCAGACCAAACTATCAAACAGTTGTAGAACAAATTTGTATTACTTTCGAAAAATCAACATAAACTCACTTAACTAGGAAAAATTAGTTAGAATTCAAAGAAAAATCTCATACCTGGGGATCGTCCATCATATGGGCACCACTCTTAGTGAAAATTAGTTGGGTGCCATTTGGAATCATATTTTTTGTACTTCCTCCACAAAAAACCTCATTTTTCACTAAAAAAGGAAAATGATATTTTTGAAAATAATTTGAAGAATGCCTTTGGCAAGATTGTTTAATATACCAAGATGCACCTATGTGCGGAGTATGAGATATTTATCACAAACTATGTCGTCGAAATGACCATAACTTGGTCATTTGGCTTGAAACTCCTAGATGTTCATGCATGATAGACCTTTCTGTGAGGACTTTTTTTGCAAATGATATCAAAAATAAAGTTTATCATTTTTCATAGCAACTAGTACACATATAAGGAGCCCATGCCAAATGTTTTGATTTTTTGATGTGTTTATCACTTTATTACATATTTTCGTAAAAACGATCAAAAAAGGTTGCTATGACTATTCATCGGAAGAACTGATATTTTCTAGAACTATCAATGTTAATGTGATATAACCACTAGTTGTGTACCTTAAAATGATGTTTCCAAAAGCTTCAGACCAAACAATCAAACAGTTATAGTTAAAATTTGAATTACTTTTGAAAAATCAACATAAACTCAATTAACTAGGGGAAATGAGTTAGAATTCAAAGAAAAAACTCATACTATGGGATCATACATCATATGTGCACAACTCATAGTGAAAATTAGTTGGGTGCTATTTGGAATCATATTTTTTGTACTTCCTTCGCAAACAAACTCATTTTTTCCACTTAAAAAAAAGGAAAATGATATTTATGAAAACAATTTGATGAATCCCTTTGGGAAGATTCTTTAATATACCAAAATGCACCTATGTGTGGACTATGAGATCTTTATCACAAACTATGTCATCGAAATGACCATAACTTGGTCATTTGGCTTGAAACTTTTAGATGTTCATGCATGATGGAACTTTTTGTGAAGACTTTTTTTGGAAATGTTGTCAAAAATCAATTTTATCATTTTTCATAGCAACTAGTACACATATAAGGAGCCCATGCCAAAGGATTTGATTTTTTGAGATGTTTATCACTTTATTACATATTCTCGTAAAAACGGTCAAAACGGACGCTATGACTATTCATCGGAAGAACTGATATTTTCTAGAACTATCAATGTTTCTGTGATATAACCACTACTTGTGTACCTTAAAATGATTTTTCCAAAAGTTTCATACCAAACTATTAAACAGTTATAGTTCAAATTTGAATTACTTTAAAAAAATCAACATAAACTCAATTAACTAGGGGAAATTAGTTAGAATTCAAAGAAAAAACTCAAACCAGGGGGTAATCCATCATATGGGCACTACTCTTAGTGAAAATTTGTTGGGTGCCATTTGGAGTCATATTTTCTGTACTTCATTCACAAAAAATCTCATTTTTTACTTTAAAAAAGGAAAATGATATTTATGTAAATAATTTGAAGAATCCCTTTGGCAAGATTGTTTAATATACCAACATGCACCTATGTGTGAAGTATGATATCTTTATCACAAACTATGTCGTCGAAATGACCATAACTTGGTCATTTGGCTTGAAACTTCTAGATGTTGATGCATGATAGACCGTTTTGTGAGGACTTTTTTTGCAAATGTTATCAAAAATCAAGTTTATCATTTTTCATAGCAACTAGTACACATATAAGGAGCCCATGCCAAAGGATTTGATTTTTTGAGGTGTTTATCACTTTATCACATATTTTCGTAAAAACGATCAAAACGGTCGCTAGGACTATTCATCAGAAGAGCTGATATTTTCTAGAACTATCAATATTTCTGTGATATAACCACTAGTTGTGTACCTTAAAATGATGTTTCCAAAAGTTTCAGACCAAACTATCAAACAGTTGTAGTTCAAATTTGAATTACTTTCGAAAAATCAACATAAACTCAATGAACTGGGGGAAATTAGTTATATTTCAAAGAAAAAACTCATACTAGGGGATCATCCATCATACGTGCACCACTCTTAGTGAAAGTTAGTTGGGTTCTTTTTGGATTCATATTTTCTGTACTTCCTTCACAAAAAAAACCTCATTTTTTCCACTTAAAAAAAGGAAAATGATATTTATGAAAATAATTTGAAGAATGCCTTTGGCAGGATTGTTTAATATACCAAGATGCACCTATGTGTGGAGTATGAGATATTTATCACAAACTATGTCGTCGAAATGACCATAACTTGGTCATTTGGCTTGAAACTCCTAGATGTTCAATGTGTGTGCTCACTAGGATGTCTCCCACCCTCCCGAGCTCTGGCGGCTCCCGTGGCGACTCCCATGGCGATCTTGGTGCCCACCCCATCTAGGTCTCTCCATGGTGGTTGGAAGAGAGAGGATGGATCCATTCAATGATCCCTCCTCCATTGCTCATCTTCTGGACTTCTCCATTGGTCACCAATTCAGATCTAAGGTTCGCCATCTCTTTGCCTCCTCGGTTAGCCCTGTCTCCTCCTATCGACGTTTTTATCTTGTGGTTTCCTTTAGTAGTGCTGCCTTCTGTTTGGATGAATTGAATGTTAGTTTGGCCCTCTCGGCGGTGTTGGGAGTGGCCTATGATGAGATTGGTACGTCGGTTCTTGCCGGTAGAGTGTTCAAATTTGCAGTCAGCTCAAAAGAGGTGGGGTTCTTGATCTGTAATTTGAGATCTATTGACTGCAAAATGTTCAAATGCTATTTTCATCTCTGGGGTCATGGAGGACATAACTGGATGAGGGAAGAACAGATCTGGCTTCATCAAAGGAATGCGGAATGGTCTCTGGTGGGTGCACGTCGATCACGTCCCCATGCAAACCCTAGACAGCCACCTGTTCCACAATTTTTTCAGCGTCTCCGGCTGCATCTAGAGAACAATTTGCCCAGCTCATCTATTCTCACGGGTGCAAACGCAACTCCGGTTGGTGTTCGTCATGTTTCGGATTTAGATCCTACTGCTATTGTGGAAAATCATAGTGTTCATCCGATCCCGATTACGTCGGCGCAAGAGCGGGATCTTAGCAAATTTGCTTCTCGTCCAAATCCGAAGTTACAATGGAGGCCCATTCAGAGGCCTGTGCAAGTTTCCCCTGTGGCCCATGCAGAGGCCCAACAACCTCTGGTTACTACTGCTGCAAATCTGGCCCATTCAACTGAGGAGATTAATTGCTGCTCCAGATGTCTCAGTCCGTTTCATGTTAAGATTGATTGTTCTAATCAGATTCGCTGCAGAATTTGTTCAAGATACGGTCACATTGCCCGTAATTGCTTTGATCGTTATAACCATAAGAGAATCTTTCGTCGAGTTGCTGCTAAGGAAGTCTCTTTATTGAATAAACAAATACCAATCGATAGAACTCTCTCGGCACCTTCCCCTGTTTTCCCCTGCTTCCCTTGCACCGGCGACTCCGCCAGCCCACCGCCGTCGGCTCCGACTCACATTGAAGCTATGGCGAACTACCCCGTCGACCCTGTCCCCCATCTGCCTCCTAGAGCGGGTTATGAAACTTTTAGTCCTCTCCGACCGCAACGAGGCTATGTGGTAATTGGCGGCTCTACTCCTGAGGCATGCGATGACTGGGCGATCATCCTCCTCGAACCAGAGCCTACCTGAGAGCAATTCGAAGGTACATCTGCTCTGATCACTGCTCAGATGGTGCAGCGAGGATATGATATTCGCCAAGTCGGTCGTTGTGCTATGGGTGCCGCGATGATTAGATTTGAAGAGGTTATTGACCGTGACAGTGCAATTAGGAACAACCCCTATTTCATTGGTGATTCTGTGATGCGTGTCATTGAGCATGATAAAGGCCGTAACTTCAGAGCTGCCACTTTTACTCATGATGTCTGGCTTATGCTACTGAACTTTCATCCTGAGTGCTGGAGCCTTAACACCATAGTTACCACCTTTGCTCCATACGGGCGTTTCTTGATTTGGAATAGAGATGATTCCAACAAGGCTCGGATCCTTGTGAAAATCAGGGCTTTTGACATTGATAGAATTCCTGGCAGTATTGTTGTTATCCAGAACTACAGTGAGGAAGGCAATGGTGGTTCTTGGTCCTGTCCATGTATCATTCTGAATAGACGTATGCTCGGAGCCGGGGCAGGTGATGAAGATCCTCTCCCACCAGAGGGTGAGAACCCACACCCAGTTCCTATTGTGTTTGATGGATTTGCTATGTGGCACGAAGAAGAAGCTCAAGTTGTGCCACGTATCCTTCCTGATAATGTGGAGCATGTTTTAGTTACCCCACCACAGAGTCCTGTCCCTGATGTTAACATTGTCTTACTAGCTCTGGATGAACCTGTGATTGCAGTTCATGAACATGCACCTGTGATAGAAGAACTTGTTCATGTGGTGGAGGCTCCAGTTAATGAGCCAGTTGATGGTCCAGTTGTCCAAGCTGCTCCACCTCCAGTGCAACCTATCTTTGTGGATGTGTTCCTCCCAGCTCGCAATCAACCTGTCCCCTCCTTAGGAAACACAAGCAACATCTCATCTGAGAATTATGTTGCAGTTGGGAATGTTGCAGTTCAACTACCAACTGGCCACAATGCTGCAGTTCATAGCATTTCACTTGCTGATCAACAACCAGGTTCCTCGGTTGCACCAACTGCTACTCTATCTGCTTCAAGGTAGAGAAAAGGAAAAACTATTATGTCTGTTGAACAGGTCAGGAGAAGCACCAGAATTGCTAAGCTCAAGGAGGGTTTCAAGGATGTACATGCTGATACTGTCACTGAGGACCTTGAGGATGATGATGAGGACCAGGACAGGGGAGCTTTCACTGTTCTTGTCAGGGATGTCAATGCTCCTGCTCCACCCTTTCTGCCTTTGGAGACTATCCAGGCTCTGGCTACTGGACCTTGTCAGATGCATCCTGAGGATGTATCAGAAGATAGCCTGAACTATGACAGTACCAATGATAGTGTTGAATAAGCTATGCGAAGAGGGGGGCAGCAGGATCTTGTGCCTCATTCACTCTTGTTTCTTTTATGTTTATTTGGCTTGTAATATGTTGGTTCTCTATTTCTATCTGCTACTCTACCAGTTTAGACCTCTATCTTATCAGTATGGACTGTATTTGGCTGCTTGTGAACTTGGATGTATGCTCTTTTGCTGTCAATGTGCTATATTTGTGCTAACTGGTGTTGACAACTTTTCTCAGATGTCTGTGTCTGTTAATTCTGGGATATGCTCTCAGTCTGTGTTCCTTGTGGCTGTATCCTGTGTTACATTCATACAATTTGTGTTATTTCTGGCAGTTGACTGTTGGCTCTTTCTATGTACATGGAGGATTGTTTCCTGCAACTGCTTCTGCTTGTCCCTGGGCTTTTTAATATTGCTCAGCATAAACCACATAGAATTGGTTATCAATGAGTAGACAATGGAATATTTTGGATTGGAATCTGAGAGGGATTAACTCACAGACCAGATGGGATGACATTAGGCAGAACATTGATGAATCAAATTGCTATATCATTTGTTTCCAGGAAACCAAAAAAGAACACTTTGACCTCCAATATGTCAGGAACTTTTGCCCTAGACGTTTCAATAAATTTGTGTTTTCTCATTCTATGGGGAGCTCAGGGGGTATAATAACTATATGGAATGGGAACCTCTTTGATGGTACTGAGATTTCCTCTTCTAGATTCCATGTGACTGTGCAACTGATCTGTAAGATTACTGGACAGGTTTGGTATCTTACAAATGTATATGGACCAACCTATCCTGCTGAGAGAGCTCTCTTTCTTAATTGGTTGATGAGCATCGACACGAGTCCCATGCATTTGTGGATGATGCTTGGTGACTTTAATCTGATTAGGGGTCCAGAGAATAGGAGCAGACCTGGAGGGTACATCAATAATATGCTTGCTTTTAACAGATTATTAGCCATCATGATCTTATTGATATTCCCCTAAAGGGTAGATCTTTTACCTGGAGTAACATGCAAGCTGATCCCTTGCTTGAAAAGTTAGATTGGGTTTTTACCTCGGCCAACTGGACAGCTTTATTCCCTAATACTTTTGCTAGTCCTCTAGCTAAATTATCATCGGATCATGTCCCTCTTAAGGTTCAGGTTAGTATCCATGTACCAAAAGCACATGTATTCAGATTTGAAGAATTCTGGCTGGGGATGCAGGGTTTTGCACAGATTGTATCTAATAGTTGGCAGCATCTGGGGTCCTATAAAAATGCTGCACAAGATATTACAGCGAGACTGAAATCTTTGAGATATGGATTGAAACGATGGAGCAAAAGCTTGTCTCAGTTAAGTAAGATTATTCAGTCATGCAACTATGTGCTAGCTTTATTGGATGGCCTAGAGGATCAAAGGTTACTCTCTATTATAGAATCCAATTTTAGAAGAGTACTTAAAATCCATTTGACCAAACTACTGGAGGCTAAGAGGATTTATTGGTGTAGTAGGGCAAAAATCAGATGGGCTAAACTGGGAGGTGAAAACACGAGTTTCTTCCATACCTATGCCACCAAAAGCTTCAGATGTAATTATATTGCCATTTTAAGCACATAGTATGATTGTATGGAGTGTGCTCATGAAGATAAAGCAACAGTAATTTGGCAGTCTTTTAAACAGAGGATTGGTTGTTCTGATAATCCAATTGTGCTATTTGATCTACATAACCTTATTGTACCCAATACCAATATTGATTTTGCTAGCCTTGAGGTCCCCTTCACAAAGGATGAAATTGATGACATTGTTAAGTGTGTGCCAACAGATAAGTCACCTGGTCCTGATGGGTTTAATGGAGCTTTCCTAAAAAAATGCTGGAATCAAGTTTAGGAGCAATTCTATCAGTTGAGTTTTAGTTTCTTTGCGGGTGATTTGGATATCTCCAGCATCAATACAGCCTTCATCACTCTTATTTCCTAAGAAAGTTGATCCAGAATATGTTAATGATTATAGGCATATCTCTCTCGTCAGTATCACTTTGAAGTTATTGACCAAGTTGCTGGCTGATAGGATGCAGAAGGTTATTATCCAAGCATTGCACAAGAATCAGTATGGATTCATCAAAAGAAGAACCATTCAGGACTGTCTTGCCTGGGCATTTGAATACATTCACCTATGTCACAAGTCTAAGAGAGAGATCATTATCTTGAAATGGGATTTTGAAAAAGCTTTTGATAAGTTTGAATACTCTGCAATACTATTAATGCTTAAGCATTTAGGGTTTGGAGACCTTTGGTTGAATTGGATATTCAAGATCCTTTACACTGCTTCCACCTCAGTACTTTTGAATGGTATACCTGGCAAGAAAATTTGGTGCAAAAGAGGAGTTAGGCAAGGTGATCCTTTGTCTCCTTTGTTGTTTGTGACTACTGCAGAGCTTCTACAATTCGTCATTAATGCTGCTTGGCAATCTGGAGAGATTGGTTTGCCCCTTGATTGTTCTAATGGATTAGATTATCCTATAATACAATATGCTGATGACACATTGCTAATTATGCCAGCATGTGCTGAACAACTGAGAAGGTTGAAAGTTATCCTGGATAAATTTTCTTTATCTACTGGATTAAAGATCAATTTCAGCAAATCCTCCATGGTGCCTATCAATGTTGATCAAGATAAAAGTACTGAGCTGGCTCTGATTCTGGGGTGTAAAATTGAGGTCCTACCTTTTACTTACCTTGGTTTGCCTTTGGGAACTACTAGACCAAAGATGGAAGATCTTATTGGAATTATTGATAGGATTGACAGAAGATTAGTTGGCATTGCTGATACACTATCCTATGATGGATGACTGGTTGTGATTAAATCCATCAATTCTGCTATACCCAATTTTGCTATGTGCACGTTGAAACTGCCATTGGGTTTCCTAGATTACATTGAGGGATCCACCAGGGGTTTCTTTTGGAGAGGGAAAGATATTCATAAAAAAGGTAAATGCTTGGTAAAATGGGAAAATGTATGTAAGCCAAAGAGAGTGGGTGGATTGGGCATTCTGAACCTCAGAACCCAAAATATTGCCTTACTCATGAAATACATTTTTAAGTTCATGAATAAGGAAGATTTGCCATAGGTCCAGCTTGTATGGCAAGCATATTATGGGAATGATAGAATACCACAAAACACTGGCCCTGTAGGTTCTTTCTGGTGGAAAGATTGTTTAAAGCTGCTTGATAACTTCCTGGAGTTGGCTGCTTGTGTCCCAGGTGAAGGTGGAACTGTAAGACTTTGGATGGATAAGTGGTCTGATGAGCTTCTTCGGCACCAATTGCCTCACCTATGCTCCTTTGTGAAGTCGCAATCCATTTCCCTTAAACAGGCTTTTGCTGTCTTTTCTGATGAAGATTCATTGGATTTGTTTCACATCCCACTTTCAGTCCTTGCTGTTCATCAATTTGCCCAGTTCAATAATTTGCTGACAGGACAAATGGATATTTCTTCTGCTGATAGGTGGGTTCTGTCAAGCAGCAACAAAAGTTATTCGAGTAAGAGGGTTTATGAGACCTTAATGCCAAAAAATCCTGCACCATCCCCTTTTCAATGGATCTGGAAATCTTGTGTTCTCCGAAAACATAAGATCTTCTTTTGGCTTTTATTGCAAGACATTTTGAACACAAGAGACCTCCTAGCCAGAAAGCATTATCAGATTGAGGTCTACAATTGTGTCCTATGTTCTCAGGGGATGACTAAAGAGTTTATCCATTTATTCTTTGATTGCGACTTCAGCAGGAACTTTTGGTGGAAATTATTTCTTGAATGGGATACGGATCTGGACCTCTTCTCCATGCTGATTAAAGCAAAGAAAACTTACAGGCTGATTTGCTATAAGGAAATTCTCATTGTTGGTTGCTGGAGTATTTGGACCCATAGGAAAAGATGTATTTTTTATTCTCAGTCTATTTGTCTTGAGGCATGTTTCTAGGACTTTATTTGTTCTTTTAGATTGATTATGCATAGAGCTAAACCTTCCCTTAAGGAGCGGATGACCCAATGGGTGGACACTTTATGAACTTTTCCTTGTATTTGTACAGCTGTCAATGAGAAAATAGAAAATTAAACAGTAGGGATTTTTCCCTACTGTTTTGTGCCTAAAAAAACTCCTAGATGTTCATGCAAGATAGACCTTTCTGTGAGGATTTTTTTTGCAAATGATATCAAAAATAAAGTTTATCATTTTTCATAGCAACTAGTACACATATAAGGAGCCCATGCCAAAGGATTTGATTTTTTGATGTGTTTATCACTTTATTACATATTTTCGTAAAAACGATCAAAAAAGGTTGCTATGACTATTCATCGGAAGAACTGATATTTTCTAGAACTATCAATGTTAATGTGATATAACCACTAGTTGTGTAACTTAAAATGATGCTTCCAAAAGCTTCATACCAAACTATCAAACAGTTATAGTTCAAATTTGAATTACTTTTGAAAAATCAACATAAACTCAATTAACTAGGGGAAATTAGTTAGAATTCAAATAAAAACTCATACTATGGGATCATACATCATATGTGCACCACTCTTAGTGAAAATTAGTTGGGTGCTATTTGGAATCATATTTTTTGTACTTCCTTCGCAAAAAACTCATTTTTTCACTTAAAAAAAAGGAAAATGGTATTTATGAAAACAATTTCACGAATCCCTTTGGCAAGATTGTTTAATATACCAAGATGCACCTATGTGTGGACTATGAGATCTTTATCACAAACTATGTCGTCGAAATGACCATAACCTTGTCATTTGGCTTGAAACTTCTAGATGTTCATGCATGATGGACCTTTTTGTGAAGACTTTTTTTGGAAATGTTCTAAAAATTCAAGTTTATAATTTTTCATAGCAACTAGTACACATATAAGGATCCCATGCCAACGGATTTGATTTTTTGAGATGTTTATTACTTTATTACATATTCTCGTAAAAACAGTCAAAACGGTCGCTATGACTATTCATCGGAAGAACTGATATTTTCTACAACTATCAATGTTTCTGTGATATAACCACTAGTTGTGTTCATTAAAATGATTTTTCCAAAAGTTTCAGACCAAACTATCAAACAGTTATAGTTCAAATTTGAATTACTTTCCAAAAATCAAAATAAACTCAATTAACTAGGGGAAATTAGTTAGAATTCAAAGAAAAAACTCATACCATGGGGTAATCCATCATATGGGCACCACTCTTAGTGAAAATTTGTTGGGTGCCATTTGGAGTCATATTTTATGTACTTCCTTCACAAAAATCTCATTTTTCACATTAAAAAAGAAAAATGATATTTATATAAATAATTTGAAGAATCCATTTGGCAAGATTGTTTAATATACCAACATGCACCTATGTGTGAAGTATGAGATTTTTATCACAAACTATGTTGTCGAAATGACCATAACTTGGTCATTTGGCTTGAAACTTCTAGATGTTGATGCATGATAGACCGTTTTGTGAGGACTTTTTTTGCAAATGTTATCAAAAATCAAGTTTATAATTTTTCATAGCCACTTGTACACATATAGGTATCCCATGCTAAAAGAGTTTATTTATTGAGGTGTTTACCACTGTATTACATATTATCGTAAAAACGATCAAAACGGTCGCTATGACTATTCATCGGAAGAGCTGATGTTTTCTAGAACTATCAATGTTTCTGTGATATAACCACTAGTTGTGTTCCTTAAAATGATTTTTTTAAAAGTTTCAGACCAAACTATCAAACAGTTGTAGTTCAAATTTGAATTACTTTCGAAAAATCAACATAAACTCAATTAACTAGGCGAAATTAGTTAGAATTCAAAGAAAAAACTCATACTGGGGGATCATCCATCATACGTGCACCACTCTTAGTGAATATTAGTGGGGTGCAATTTGGAATCATGTTTTCTGTATTTGCTTCACAAAAAACCTCATTTTTTCACTTAAAAAATGGAAAATGATATTTATGAAAACAATTTGAAGAATCCGTTTGGCAAGATTGTTTAATATACCAAGATGCACCTATGTGTGGAGTATGAGATCTTTATCACAAACTATGTCATCGAAATGACCATAACTTGGTCATTTAGCTTGAAACTTCTAGATGTTCATGCATGATAGATCTTTTTGTGAAGACATTTTTTGCAAATGTTGTCAAAAATGAATTTATCATTTTTCATAGCAACTAGTACACATATAAGGAGCCCTTGCCAAATGTTTTGATTTTTTGAGGTGTTTATCACTTTATTACATATTTTTGTAAAAACGATCAAAACGGTCGCTATGACTATTAATCGAAAGAGCTGATATTTTCGAGAACTATCAATGTTTCTGTGATATAACCACTAGTTGTGTATCTTAAAATGATTTTTCAAAAGTTTCAGACCAAACTTTCAAACAGTTATAGTTCAAATTTGAATTACTTACAAAAAATTAACATAAACTCAATTAACTAGGGGAAATTAGTTAGAATTCAAAGAAAAAACTCATACCAGGGGATCATCCATCATATGGGCACCAATCTTAGTGAAAATTAGTTGGGTGCCATTTGGAATCATATTTTCTATTCTTCCTTCACAAAAAACCTCATTTTTCACTTAAAAAAAGGAAAATGATATTTATTAAAATAATTTGAAGAATCCCTTTGGAAAGATTGTTTAATATACCAAGATGCACCTATGTGTGGAGTATGAGATCTTTATCACAAACTATGTCGTCGAAATGATCATAACTTTGTCATTTGGTTTGAAACTTCTAGATGTTCATGCATGATAGACCTTTTTGTGAAGACTTTTTTTGCAAATTTTGTCAAAAATCAAGTTTATCATTTTTCATAGCAACTAGTACACATATAGGGATCCCATGCCAAAGGATTTGATTTTTTGAGGTGTTTATCACTGTATTACATATTTTCGTAAAAACGATCAAAACGGTCGCTATGACTATTCATCGGAAGAGCTGATATTTTCTAGAACTATCAATGCTTCTATGATGTAACCACTAGTTGTGTACCTTAAAATGATTTTTCCAAAAGTTTCATACCAAACTATGAAACAGTTGTAGTTCAAATTTGAATTACTTTCGAAAAATCAACATAAATTCAATTTTTTTTAAGCACAAAACAGTAGGGAAAAATCCCTACTGTTTAATTTTCTATTTTCTCATTCAACAGCTGTACAAATACAAGGAAAAGTTCATAAAGTGTCCACCCATTGGGTCATCCCCTCCTTAAGGGAAGGTTTATCTCTATGCATAATCAATCTAAAAGAACAAATAAAGTCTTGGAAACATGCCTCAAGACAAATAGGCTGAGAGTCAAAAATACATATGTTCCTATGGTTCCAAATACTCCAGCAACCAACAATGAGAATTTCCTTATAGCAAATCACTCTGTAAGTTTTCTTTGCTTCAATCAGCATGGAAATGAGGTCCAGATCAGTATCCCATTCAAGATATAATTTCCACCAAAAGTTCCTGCCGAAGTCCCATTCAAAGAATAAATGGATAAACTCCCCAGTCATCCCCTGAGAACATAGGACACAATTGTAGTCCTCAATCTGAAAATGCTTTCTCGCTAGGAGGTCTCTTGTGTTCAATCTGTCTTGCAATAAAAGCCAGAAAAAGATCTTATGTTTTGGGAGAACACAAGATTTCCAGATCCACTGAAAAGGGGATGGTGCAGGATTTTTTGGCATCAAGTTCTCATAAACCCTCTTACTCCAATAATTTTTGTTGTTGCTTGACAGAACCCACCTATCAGCCAAAGTAACATCCTTTTGTCATGTCAGCAAATTATTGAACTGAGCAAATTGATGAACAACAAGGACTGAAAGTGGAGTGTGAAACAAATCCAATGAATCTTCATCAGAAAAGACAGCAAGAGCCTGTTTAAGGGAAATGGATTGTGACTTCGCAAAGGAGAAGAGGTGAGGCAATTGGTGCCGAAGAAGCTCATCAGACCACTTGTCCATCCATAGTCTTACTGTTCCATCATCACCTGGGACACAATCAGCCAACTCCAGGAAGTTATCAAGCAACTTTAAACAATCTTTCCACCAAAAAGAACCCACAGGTCAAGTATTTTGTGGTATTCTATCATTCCCATAATATGCTTGCCATACAAGCTGAACCCACGGCAAATCTTCCTTATTCATGAACTTGAAAATGTATTTCATGAGTAAGGCAATATTTTGGGTTCTGAGGTTCAGAATACCCAATCCACCAACTTTCTTTGGTTTACAGACATTGTCCCATTTGACCAAGCATTTATCTTTTTTATGAATATCCTTCCCTCTCCAAAAGAAACCCCTGGTGGATCCCTCAATGTAATCTAGGAAACCCAATGGTAGTTTCAAAGTGCACATAGCAAAATTGGGTATAGCAGAAATGATGGATTTAATCACAATCAGTCGACCATCATAGGATAGTGTATCAGCAATACCAACTAATCTTCTATCAATTCTATGTATAATTCCAATGAGATCTTCCATTTTTGGTCTAGTAGTTCCCAAAGGCAATCCAAGGTAAGTAAAAGGTAGGACCTCAACTTTACACCCCAGTATCAGAGCCAACTCAGTGCTTTTAACTTGATCAACATTGATAGGTACCATGGAAGATTTGCCGAAATTGATCTTTAATCCAGTAGATAAGGAAAATCTATCCAAGATAACTTTTAGCCTTCTCAGTTGTTCAGCACAAGCTGGCACTATTAGCAATGTGTCATCAGCATATTGTCTTATAGGATAATCTAATCCATAAGAACAATCAAGGGGCAAATCAATCTCTCCAGATTGCCAAGTAGCATTAATGACGAATTGTAGAAGCTATGTAGTAGACACAAACAACAAGGGAGACAAAGGATCACCTTGCCTAACACCTCTCTTGCACCAAATTTTCTTGCCAGGTATACCATTCAATAGTACTGAGGTGGAAGCAGTGTAAAGAATCTTGGATATCCAATTCAACCAAAGGTCTCCAAACCCTAAATGCTTAAGCATTAATAGTATTGCAGAGTATTCAACCTTGTCAAAAGCTTTTTCAAAATCCAATTTCAAGATAATGATCTCTCTCTTAGACTTGTGACACAGGTGAATGTTCTCAAATGCTCAGGCAAGACAGTCCTGAATGGTTCTGCTTTTGATGAATCCATACTGATTTTTGTGCAATGCTTGGATAATAACCTTCTGCATCCTATTAGCCAGCAGCTTGGTCAGTAATTTAAAAGTGATACTGACCAGAGAGATAGGCCTATAATCACTAACATATTTTGGATCACTTTTCTTAGGAATGAGAGTAATGAAGGCTGTATTAATACTGCAGATATCCAAATCACCTGCAAAGAAACTAGAACACAACTGATAGAATTGCTCCTTAACTTGATTCCAGCATTTTTTCAAGAAAGCTCCATTAAACCCATCTGGACCAGGTGATTTATCTGTTGGCATACACTTAACAATGTCATCAATTTCATCCTTGGTGAAAGGGACCTCAAGGCTAGCAAAATCAATATTGGTATTGGGCACAATAAGGTTATGGAGATCAACTAACATAATTGGACTATCAGAACAACCAATTCTCTTTTTAAAAGATTGCCAAATTAC
Source organism: Poa annua (assembly GCA_026929855.1). Taxonomy (NCBI): domain Eukaryota; kingdom Viridiplantae; phylum Streptophyta; class Magnoliopsida; order Poales; family Poaceae; genus Poa; species Poa annua. The sequence continues at coordinate 122,394,365 of CM049427.1, read as the reverse complement.
TGATGCTTTATCTTCATGATCACAAACCATACGATCATCCTCTGTGTTTAATATGGCTATGTAATTACATCTGAAGATTTTGGTGGCAAAGGTATGGAAGAAACTCGTGTTTTCACCTCCCAGTTTAGCCCATCTGATTTTAGCCCTACTACGCCAATAAATCCTCTTGGCCTCCAGCAGCTTGGTCAAATGGATTTTAAGTACTCTTCTAAAATTGGATTCTATAATAGAGAGTAGCCTTTGATCCTCTAAGCCATCCAATAAAGCTAGCACATAATTGCATGATTGAATTATCTTACTTAACTGAGATAAGCTTTTGCTCCATTGTTTCAATCCATATCTCAAAGATTTCAGTCTCGCTGTAATATCTTGTGCAACATTTTTATAATTCCCCAGATGCTGCCAACTATTAGATACGATCTGTGCAAACCCCTGCATCCCCAGCCAGAATTCTTCAAATCTGAATACCTGTGATTTTGGTACATGGATGCTAACCTGCACCTTAAGAGGGACATGATCCGACGATAGCTTAGCTAGAGGACTAGCAAAAGTATTAGGGAATAAAGCTGTCCATTTGGCCGAGGTAAAAACCCAGTCTAACTTTTCAAGCAAAGGATCAGCTTGCATGTTACTCCAGGTAAATGATCTACCCTTCAGTGGAATATCAACAAGATCATGATGACTAATAAATCTGTTAAAAGCAAGCATATTATTGATGTCACCTCCAGGTCTGCTCCTATTCTTTGGACCCCTTATCAGATTGAAGTCGCCAAGTATCATCCACATATGCATAGGACTCGTGTCAATGCTCATCAACCAATTAAGAAAGAGAGTTCTCTCAGCAAGATACCAAACCTGTCCAGTAATCTTACAGATCAGTTGCAGTGTCACATGGAATCTAGATGAGGAAATCTTAGTACCATCAAAGAGATTTCCATTCCATATAGTGATTAGACCCCCTGAGCTCCCCACAGAAGGAGAAAACACAAATTTACTGAAACATCTAGGGCAAAAGTTTCTGACATAATGGAGATCAAAGTGTTCATTTTTGGTTTCCTGGAAACAAATAATATTGCAATTTGATTCATCAATGTTCTGTCTAATGTCATCCCATCTGGTCTGTGAGTTAATCCCTCTCAGATTCCAATCCAAAATATTCCATTGTCTACTCATTAATAACCAATTCTATGGGTTTTTTGCTGAGCGATATTAAAGAGCCCAAAGACAAGCAGAAGCAGTTGCAGGATACAATCCTCCATGCACATAAAAAGAACCAACAGTCAACTGCCAGAAACAACACAGATTGTATGATGGTAACATAAGATACAGCCAAAAGGAACACAAACTGAGAGCATCTCACAGAATTAACAGTCACAGACATCTGAGAATAGCTGACAACACCAGCTAGCACAAATATAACACACTGACAGCAAAAGAGCATACAGCCAAGTTCACAAGCAGCCCAATACAGTCCATACTGATAAGATAGAGATCTAAACTGGAAGGGTAGCAGATAAAAACAGAGTACCAACTTATTACAAGCCATGTAAACATAAAAGAAATAAGAGTGAATGAGGCACAAGATCTTGCTGCCCCTCTCTTTGCATAGCTTATTCAACACTATCATTGGTACTGTCATCATTCAGACTATCATCTGATACATCCTCAGGATGCATCTGACAAGGTCCAGTAGCCAGAGCCTGGATAGTCTCAATGGGCAGAAAAGGTGGAGCAGGAGCATTGACATCCCTGACATGAACAGTGAAAGCTCCCCTGTCCTGGTCATCCGCATCATCCTCAAGGTCCTCATTGACAGTATCAGCAGGTACATCCTTGAATCCCTCCTTGAGCTTGGCAATTCTGGTGCTTCTCCTGACCTGCTCAGCAGACATTATAGTTTTTCCTTTTCTCTTCCTGGAAGCAGAGAGAGTAGCAGATGGTGCAACCGAAGGACCTGGTTGTTTATCAGCAAGTGGAATGCTATGAACTGCAACACTGTGGCCAGTTGGAAGTTGAACAGCAACATTCCCAACTGCAACAGAATTCTCAGATGAGATGTTGCTTGTGTTGCCTAAAGAGGGAACAAGTTGATTGCGGGCTGGGAGGAACACATCCACAAAGATAGGTTGTACTGGAGGTGGAGCAGCTGGGACAACTGGATCAGCAACTGGCTCATTAACTGGAGCCTCCACAAGACGAACAAGTTCTTCTATCACAGGTGCATGTTCAGGATCTGCAATCACAGGTTCTTCTTGAGCTGGTAAAATAATGTGAACATCAGGGGCAGGACTCTGTGGAGGGGTAACTAAAACAGGCTCCTCATTAACTGGAATGTTTGGTGGCACAACTTGAGCTTCTTCTTCCTGCCACATGGCAAATCCATCAACCACAATATGAACTGGGTGTGGGTTCTCACCCTCTGGTGGGAGAGGATCTTCATCACCTGCACCAGCTCCAAGCATACGTCTGTTCAGAATGATACAAGGACAGGACCATGAACCACCATTTCCTTCCTCACTGAAATTCTGGATAACAACAATGCTGCCAGGAATTCTATCAATGTCAAAAGCCCTGATTTTCACAAGGATTCGAGCCTTGTTGGAATCATCTCTATTCCAAATCAAGAAACGCCCGTATGGAGCAAAGGTGGTAACTATGGTGCTAAGGCTCCAGCACTCAGGTGGAAAATTCAGCAACATAAGCCAGACATCATGAGTAAAAGTGGCAGCTCTGTAGTTACGGCCTTTATCATGCTCAATGACACGCATCACAGAATCACCAATAAAATAGGGGTTGTTCCTAATCGCACTTTCACGGTCAATAACCCCTTCAAATCTAATCATCGCAGCACCCATAGCACAACGACTGACTTGGCGAATATCAAATCCTCGCTTCACCATCTGAGCAGTGATTAGAGCAGATGTACCTTCGAATTGCTCCCAGGAGGGCTCTGGTTCAAGGAGGATGATCGCCCAGTCATCGCATACCTCAGGAGTGGAGCCGCCAATGACCACATAGCCTCGTTGCGTTCGGAGAGGACTAAAAGGTTCATAACCCGCTCCAGGAGGCAGATGGGGGACAGGGTCGACGGGGTAGTTCGCCATAGCTTCAATGTCAGTCGGAGCCGACGGTGGTGGGCTGGCGGAGTCGTCGGTGCAAGGGAAGCAGGGGAAAACAGGGGAGGGTGCAGAGAGAGTTCTGTCGATTGGTATTTCTTTATTCAATAAAGAGACTTCCTTAGCAGCAACTCTACGAAAGATTCTCTTATGGTTATAACGACCAAAGCAATTACGGGCAATGTGACCATATCTTGAACAAACTCTGCATCGAATCTGATTAGAACAATCAACCTTAACATGAAACGGACTGAGACATCTGGAGCAGCAGTTAATCTCCTCAGTGGAGTGGGCCAGATTTGCAGCAGTAGTAACTAGAGGTTGTTGGGCCTCTGAATGGGCCACAGGGGAAACTTGCACAGGCCGAATAATTGGCCTCCATTGTAACCTCAGATTTGGACGTGAAGCAAATTTGCTAAGATCCTGCTCTTGCGCCGGAGTAACCGGGTTCGGATGAACACTATGATTTTCCAAAATAGCAGTAGGATCTAAATCAGTAGCATGACGGATACCAACCGGAATTGTATTAGCACCCGTAAGAACGGATGAGCTAGGAAAATTGGTCTCTAGATGCAGCCGGAGACGCTGGAAAATTTGTGGAACAGATGGCTGTCTAGGGTTTGCATGGGGCCGTATCGACGTGCACTCACCAGAGACCATTCTGCATTCCTTTGATGAAGCCGGATCTGTTCTTCCCTCATCCAGTTAGGCCCTCCATGACCCCAGAGATGAAAATAGCATTTGAACATTTTGCAGTCAATAGATCTCAAATTACAGATCAAGAAACCCACCTCTTTTGAGCTGACTGCAAATTTGAACACTCTACCGGCAAGAACCGACGTACCAATCTCATCATAGGCCACTCCAAACACCGCCGAGAGGGCCAAACTAACATTCAGTTCATCCAAACGGAAGGCATCACGACCAAAGGAAACCACAAGATAAAGACGGCGATAGGAGGAGACAGGGCTAACCGAGGAGGCAAAGAGATGGATAACCTTAGATCTGAATTGGTGACCAATGGAGAAGTCCAGGAGATGAGCAATGGAGGAGGGATCGTTGAATGGATCCATCCTCTCTCTTCCAACCGCCATGGAGAGACCTAGATGGGGTGGGCACCAAGATCGCCATGGGAGTCGCCACGGGAGTCGCCAGAGCTCGGGAGGGTGGGAGCCATGGGAGCCGCTAACATAAACTCAATTAACTAGGGGAAATTAGTTTGAATTCAAAGAAAAATATCATACATGGGGATCATCCAACATATGGGCACCACTCTTAGGGAGGGTGGGAGCCATGGGAGCCGCTAACGTAAACTCAATTAACTAGGGGAAATTAGTTAGAATTCAAAGAAAAAACTCATACCTGGGGATCATCCATCATATGGGCACCACTCTTAGTGAAAATTAGTTGGGTGTCATTTGGTATCATATTTTTGTACTTCCTTAAAAAACCCTCATTTTTTCATTTTAAAAAAGGAAAATGATATTTATGAAAATAATTTGAAGAATCGCTTTGGCAAGATTGTTTAATATACCAAGATGCACCTATGTGTGGAGTATGAGATCTTTATCACAAACTATGCCGTCGAAATGACAATAACTTGGTCATTTCGCTTGAAACTTCTAGATGTTCATGCATGATACACCTTTTTGTGAAGACTTTTTTTGCAAATGTTGTAAAAAATCAAGTTTATCATTTTTCATAGCAACTAGTACACATATAGAGATCCCATGCCAAAGGGATTGATTTTTTGAGGTGTTTATCCTTGTGTTACATATTTTTGTAAAAACGAACAAAAAGGTCGCTATGACTATTCATCGGAAGAGCTGATATTTTCTAGAACTATCAATGTTTGTGTGATATAACCACTAGTTGTGTACCTTAAAATGATTTTTCTAAAAGTTTCAGACCAAACTATCAAACAGTTGTAGATCAAATTTGAATTACTTTCAAAAAATCAATATAAACTCAATTAACTAGGGAAAATTAGTTAGAATTCCAAGAAAAAACTCATTCTAGGGGATCATCCATCATATGTGCACCACTCTTAAAGAAAATTAGTTGGGTGCAATTTGGAATCATATTTTCTGTACTTCCTTCAAAAAACCTCATTTTTTCACTTTAAAAAAGGAAAATGATATTTATGAAAATAATTTGAAGAATCCCTTGGGAAAGATTGTTTAATATAACAAGATGCACCTATATGTGGAGTATGAGAGCTTTATCACAAACTATGTCGTCGAAATGACCATAACTTGGCCAGCAATTAGTACACATATAAGGAGCCCATGCCAAATGATTTGATATTTTGAGGTGTTTATCACTTTATTACATATTTTCGTAAAAACGATCAAAACGGTCGCTATGACTATTCATCGGAAGAGCTGATAATTTCTAGAACTATCAATATTTCTGTGATATAACCACTAGTTGTGTACCTTAAAATGATCTTTCCAAAAGTTTCAGACCAAACTATCAAACAGTTGTAGTTCAAATTTGAATTACTTTCGAAAAATCAACATAAATTTAATTACCTAGGGGAAATTAGTTAGAATCCAATGAAAAATCTCATACAAGGGGATCATCCATAAAATGTGCACCACTCTTAGTGAAAATTGTTTGAGTGCCATTTGGAATCATATTTTATGTACTTCCTTCACAAAAAACCTCATTCTTTCCACTTAAAATAAGGAAAATGATATTTATGCAAATAATTTGAAGAAGCCCTTTGGCAAGATTGTTTAATATGCCAAGATGCACCTATGTGTGGAGTATGAGATCTTTATCACAAACTATGTCGTCGAAATGACCATAACTTTGTCATTTGGCTTGAAACTTCTAGATGTTCATGTATGATGGACCTTTTTGTGAAGATTTTTTTTGCAAATGTTGTCAAAAATCAAGTTTATCATTTTTCATAGCAACTAGTACACATATAAGGAGCCCATGCCAAGGATTTGATGTTTTGATGTGTTTATGACTTTATTACATATTTTCGTAAAAAAGATCAAAACGGTCGCTATGACTATTCATCGGAAGAGCTAATATTTTCTACAACTATCAATGTTTCTGTGATATAACCACTAGTTGTGTACCTTAAAATGATTTTTCCAAAACTTTTAAACCAGACTATCAAACAGTTGTAGTTCAAATTTGAATTACTTTCGAATAATCAACATAAACTCAATTAACTAGGGGAAATTAGTAACAATTCAAATTAAAAACTCATACTTGGGGATCATCCATCATATGTGCACCACTCTTAGTGAAAATTAGTTGGGTGCCATTTGGTATCATATTTTTGAACTTCGTTCACAAAAAACCTCATATTTCACTTAAAAAAAGAAAAATGATATTTACGAAAATAATTTGAAGAATCCCTTTGGCGAGATTGTTTAATACACCAAGATGCACCTACGTGTGGAGTATGGGATCTTTATCACAAACTATGTCGTCGAAATGACCATAACTTGGTCATTTGGCTTGAAACTTCAAGATGTTCATACATGATACACCTTTTTGTGAATACTTTTTTTGCATATGTCGTCGAAAATCACGTTTATCATTTTTTATTAGCAACTAGTACACATATAGGGAGCCCATGCCAAAGGATTTGATTTTTTGAGGTGTTTATCATTGTATTACATATTTTCGTAAAAACAATCAAAAAGGTCGCTTTGACTATTCATCGGAAGAGCTGATATTTTCTAGAACTATCAATGTTTCTATGATATAAACACTAGTTGTGTAACTTAAATGATTTTTCCAAAAGGTGCAGACCAAACTATCCAACAGTTGTCGTTCAAATTTGAATTACTTTCGAAAAATCAACATAAACAAAATTAACTAGGGGAAATTAGTTAGAATTCAAAGAAAAAACTCATGCCTGGGGATCATCCATCATATGGGCACCAATCTTAGTGAAAATTAGTTGGGTGCCATTTGGTGTCATATTAAAATTTCTAGATGTTCATGCATGATAGACCTTTTGTGAATATTATTTTTGCACATGTTGTCAAAAATCAAGTTTATCATTTTTTTAATAGCAACTAATACACATATAGGGAGCCCATGCCAAAGGATTTGATTTTTTGAGGTGGTTATCACTATATTACACATTTTCGTAAAAATGATGAAAAAGGTCGCTATGACTATTCATCGGAAGAGGTCATATTTTCTATAACTATCAATGTGTCTGTGATGTAACCACTAGTTGTGTACCTTAAAATAATTTTTCCAAAAGGTTCAAACCAAACTCTCAAACAGTTGTAGTTCAAATTTGAATTACTTTCGAAAAATCAACATAAACTCAATTAACTAGGGGAAATTAGTTAGAATTCAAAGAAAAAACTCATACTAGGGGATCATCCATAATATGAGCGCCACTCTTAGTGAAAATTGGTTGGGTGACATTTGGAATCATATTTTATGTACTTCCTTTACAAAACACCTCATTTTTTCACTTAAAAAATGGAAAATGATATTTATGAAAACAATTTGAAGAATCCCTTTGGCAAGATTGTTTAATATACCAAGATGCACCTATGTGTGGAGTATGAGATCTTTATCACAAACTATGTCGTCGCAATGACCATAACTTGGTCATTTGGCTTGAAACTTCTAGATGTTCATGCATGATAGATCTTTTTGTGAAGACTTTTTTTGCACATGTTGTCAAAAATCAGGTTTATCATTTTTTAATAGCAACTAGTACACATATAGGGAGCCCATGTCAAAGGATTTGTTTTTTTGATAGTTGTGTACCTTAAAATGATTTTTCTAAAAGGTTCAAACCAAACTATCAAACACTTGTAGTTCAAATTTGAATTACTTTCGAAAAATCAACATAAACTCAATCAACTAGGGGAAATTAGTTAGAATTCAAAGAAAAATCTCATACCTGGGGATCATCCATCATATGGGAACCACTCTTAGTGAAAATTAGTTGGGTGCCATTTGGTATCATATTTTTGTACTTTCTTATAAAAAAACCTCATTTTTTCACTTAAAAAAAGGAAAATGATATTTATGAAAATAATATTAAGAATCCCTTTGGCAAGATTGTTTAATATACCAAAATGCAACTATGTGTGGAGTATGAAATATTTATCACAAACTATATCATCACAATTGTAGGGACCCCTCGGACTAGTCCGAGATGCCCACGTTATGTAAGAGATCACGATCCCAATGATCAGTGCATCGCAATCACATAACCAACATAGGTATCAAAGAGTTACATCATTCAAGTCGTACGAATAAAAGTCTTACAACACATAGAAGGTCATACGACCAAAGTCAACATACTTCGTCACGCAGGACGGAATTACTAAGATAGCGGAAGCTCGTGGCTAGCGACGGCTCTTAACATCTCCGAGCGCAGATTCCCACAAGTGCAGTTGACCGGTGACAGCTAAGTGGCAAAGTCGTCGTCAAACACCTCCTCCTCGACGAAGGCCTCCTCATTGCAATCTGGACATTTGAATATCCAGGGACAGAGCCACATGAGTACAATTACGTACTCGCAAGACCACCTTTAGTTTTAAGATCTCATGATAGTGCAAGAAAAACACTTTTGGAAAACTGGGATGGCTGCTATATGTACGACTATAGGGCTCAGTTTTTGAATACCATGATTTTAGACTTAGAGACTACGACATCTCTATATCTTTGTTGAAGAAACATTTAGAGATAGAATTCTCTTCTCTTAGATATAGCAAGGACATATCCAAGTTCAAAACTTTTGTTTATAAAAGTTTATCAAAACGCTAGGATAGGGGTAATCCTTTCTCCTGCCTTGAGATCGGACTGGATGTCTCCCCGAGATCAACCATCCTCACCCAATTTCCGTACCTCCCAGGTACCTCCTTCATGTCTCTATGTTTTCTTCGGAAACAATTCCCTTTTTAAACCAAATTGCCCATACGCCTAGATCAGTGGCCTTTCCAACCGTCCATGACCGCGGACGCGGCTATTCGAATAGATTTACACTCTGCAGAGGTTGCACACTTTTCCCACACCTATCGGTTATTCCGCCGTGTCTGCCACGGCCCATCATACGACAGTATGCGGGGGTCCGGATAACACAATCAAAACTTTCCACTATGACCACCCTAGTATCGGGGCCTCCCGGTAGGTTTGCTCTCCTCGGCACCGTGTGCTCCACTAGACCTCTTGGTCTTTCCTCGGGACGCCACACCGCCACATCAGGAGACCTGCCGTAATCGTCCGGCTGTTGGTCCTCAACAGTGTATTGTCTCTTCCGGACGACAACCCGGCTTCGAGGGGCCAGCCCTCATAGAGAGTGTGAGAGCCCCAACACTAAAACAGACAAGTTTCCGGCTAAGCCCTACCCATGTCAGGTAGTGTGGTTGCACGGGTTAATTGTTCGAGCGGCTGCTAGGGCAGTACTTTGTTTTTCAAAAACAACTTCCACACTTCCGACTACTCCCAGCAGCTCGGATTTTCCTCCATAAAACATTTTTATCAAATAGGGTCCCCATCCCATAGTTTGAGGTAAGATAACAGAATATACTATCTAAAAACTTAATCTTCTTTATAGAGCCTTCAAGGACAAGACTCCACAAGTAAACCTCTTCTTGTAACACCTACAACTATTCTACTTGGTAACTGTGGTCAAACAATACTTGGGAAAAATAGTTTTCGGGTGGCAAGGCGCCACAAAAGAAGTAAAACGTGCATTATTTTGAAAACAAAACATGCTTGATACAATAATAAGATTTCATTAAATGGTGAGGTGGGCTTGCCTTGCTCAAGGTACTGTCCCTGGCCTTGCTCTTCGGCGAAGTCGTGCTCAGCTACCTCGTACTGCTCTTCCTCGGGTTGCGATTCTACCGTAACATGAAAAACAGACGAGACTAGCGTAAGTCCTAGAATGCGAGTTGATAACAATCTAAGGTATAACAGCAAACATCAAGCATCACAGACAGAAAACACAACTAATGCATCCAATATTTATTAGAGGTTGTTTACATGTTTTAAGCATAGTTCTTAAGGTACTGATCCTAAAATTAAACCCTTTTGTCACATTACTCCTAACAATCATGGGGAACTTTGGAAATTAGCTGTGCATGAAAACTCATCACCAAGCAACAATTAAAAATCAGATAAGGGCTGCTGATGTCAAACTTAAACAGAAGATAGGTTCATTTCTATAGATCTCTTGAATGCACAATTAGCCTTTCTGGTGAGATATGAGTTTTCTCTTTAAGTGAAGATTTTATTCATCAAAATTGGATACTCCTAGCCCAAGTTATCCCAGTTTTAAAATAAAATATACTTCTGACCATTATTTATGTGCAGAAAATAAAAAAAATGATTTTGGGGTCAATCCAGTGGGTTGAGTTAGATAAAACCTGTGGCTATCCCAAAAAATTATCCATAACATATTTTTATGGGCCTAGGTGGCTTCACCAATTAAAATAAGACATGTCATAATCTCTGAAATTTCAGAAATGCAATTAAAGAGATTATTTCACTGTTGTTCAGGGATTTATTCACTAAGAATTATCAAATCACTGGAAAAATCCATATTTGTAGTATGTGAGACCTTCAACACATATCTAACAATTCCAATTGGATTTACCTCAAAAAGTGTTTTTATTGAAGAGTTAAAAATCAGCAAACACTTACTGATGTTATTCTTAGAGTAAATATAACTTTTGCTATAATAATATCCTGGATGCAAGATTTACCAATCTAGATAGACATTTTTACAAGCTTTCCAACAGATCCAAGATTGCATGATTTGGATTTACAGAACCCAAGTTATTAAACAAATGGTGTAATAGATACTTTTTACTAGATCTATTTTAACACTCAACAGGAAACACATTTTGGACCAAATCCAAAGCCACATGGTTAAGAAAACGTGCATGCATGTTACAAAATTTGTCTCATCATTTTAGCCACTCCAGATTTACCACAAATGATTTAAAGCTAAACTTTAGATTTACTGGGAAATTAACAGAAAAAGAATAAAAGGGGGACAGGCCGAACGGGCCAGATCTGGGCCAGATCGGCCCAGATGCCACGCAGAACGGCGCGGGAACGCGCGGGGACGGAGCTGGGCCGGCCCAAACGCGCGCGGCTGCGCGCGCACGGAGAGGTTCAAACCTGGCCGTAGATCTCGCGATCTACGGTCCACGGTCGTCGTCCTCCTCGCGACGCAGCGCGGACGAACCAGACGAGGGGGAGGGAGAGGGTGGCGCTGGCGCTCACCAGAGACCACGCTGGGCCAGGGGAAGGGTGGAGATCGACGGAGGGGACGATGGCGAGCTCGACAGTGCCCTCAGCGCTTGCATGCAACGTCGGAAACCATGGCGACGGCGGCGGCGAGCTTCTCGGGTCGAGGACGAGCGCGACGGCAACAGACACCTAGAAGAGAAACGGAGGGCAGGGGGAGTTAGATCTCGACGAGACGCGCTCGAGGGGCCGAGAATGGCAGAAAAAGGTGAAGAGGATCGACGATGAATGCCGCGGGAAGGGCTCGGTCTCCGACGGCGATTTCTTCCTCCAGAGCTCGAGAGGGGGCGTGGCTTTGGGTGAGGGTGGTATGGGTGAGCAGAGGAGGAGTGGGGGAACCTCGGGTGGGGTTTTAAGAGGAGAGGGCGAGCTGGAGCAGCTCCAAAACCAAGGGCGGGTTTCTCGGGCTCTCCTCGGTCAGCGGCGGTTTGGGGGAGGGGAGGGGAGTTCTGGTTGGTCCTCAGGGGCGGTGGAGAGGGGCAGAGGGGATGTTGGTCGGGAGGGGAGTGGCTGGCCAGTGAGAAGTGAGGAGGGGGGGCTCGGATTGGGTGAGAAAGAAGAGAAAAGAGAGAAGAGAGAGGAGAGATTCACCCTAGTCCATGACATGTGGGACCAGGAGGGTGGGTGCTGTTCTCCTCTTCCAGCAGGTGGGGTAGAAAAGAGTGAGAGAGAAAATAGAAGGTGAATGCTTTGTGTGAAATGCTCAAATGAAATTGAAAACCTAAGTTTGAAAAATTTAAATATGACCCACAAAAGTAAAATGGATCTACACCCCAAACTTACCTAAATTTAGAGGAGGTACTGAACTTACAAAATCCCAAGTCAACTATCTCATTTGGCTTTCAAAGAAAATAAATATTTTGGTGATGATTAAAAGAATATCCCAAATGGTCATGTTAATTTGATGACCTCAAAACCTAGTGTGATTTATATGCAAACAAGTTCTTGTGTGGAAATTTAGAACAGGGGGTGGAAGTATATGTGACCTAGATGGAAATGTTTCAAAGGCATGCCAAAAACCAGTTAGGGTTTGCTTAATAAAAGCTCCTGGTTTGGCTAAGTTTTAACAACCATGAAGATCATAATAGTGGATATTTTATTTTGGTGCTATGAGACTTTAGGTTTTTTTTTCAATGACAGGGAAAACTAGTGGAACACACATGGCATAAGATGAGCAAACAAAATAATTATTTACCGAAATTCTACACACAAAAGTTTCAGCAATAGGTGAGAGATTTAGAATAACACCACAATGCTAAGGCTAAGAGAATTGGGTTGTTACAGACCTTCCCCCCTTAGGAGAATCTCGTCCCCGAGATTCCAGATTTGAAGAAGACAGAAAACCAGGGAATTCATGCTCCAAATATTCTTCACGCTCCCAGGTGGCTTCTTCCTCCGAATGGTTGCTCCATTGGACCTTCAAGAACCTGATCTTCCGTTTCCGTGTCAGACGGATGTCTTCAGCGAGAACACGAAGTGGTCGTTCCCGATAGGTGAGATCATGGTTGAGGTCAATGGTGTGATGATCTACCTCCAGATAGGAGTGAGTATCTCCAGGAACTTGCAAACACTTCCGGAGCAGAGATACATGAAATACATCATGAAATCCTGACAGATGGGGTGGCAGGTCTAGCTGATATGACACTTCTCCTCTTCGACCACTTACTCTAAAGGGACCTATATATCTCGGAGACAACTTTCCCTTCACATGGAAACGCTGCATTCCCTTGAGTGGAGTAACGCGTAGGTATACCATATCACCTGCCTTGAAACTAAGCTCCCGCCTCCTAGAATCGGCGTAACTCTTCTGTCGAGACTGGGCGGCCTTAAGACGGTCACGAATGAGTTGAACTTGCTCTTCAGCTTCCCTCAGGGTGTCAACCCCAAAAAAATTGCTGTCTCCTGTTTGCGACCAATTCAAGGGTGTTCGGCACCTACGCCCGTACAAAGCCTCGAATGGTGCCATCTTCAGACTGGCTTGATAGCTGTTGTTGTAGGAAAATTCGGCAAACGGCAGGCAATCCTCCCATTTGGCCCCATAAGCTAACACACAAGATCTAAGCATGTCTTCTAAGACCTGGTTGGTTCTTTCTGTTTGTCCTCCTGTCTGAGGGTGATAAGCAGTACTGAAAAAGAGTTTGGTTCCGAGCTCTTCCTGAAGCTTAGTGCAAAATCGAGAAGTGAATTGGGTTCCTCGGTCTGATACCATAGTCTTAGGTATTCCATGAAGACTGACGATGCGGGACATGTATAGCGCTGCGAGCTGATCCGATCGATGGGTGGTCCGCACTGGCAAAAAGTGTGCTACTTTGGTAAGCCTGTCCACGATAACCCAAATAGCGTCATGCCCACGATTGGATCGGGGTAATCCAGTAATGAAGTCCATGCCAATCTCATCCCATTTCCATTCGGGCAACTTGAGAGGTTGAAGTAATCCAGCGGGTCGCTGATGCTCTGCTTTGACCCTTTGGCAGATATCGCAGTTTTGGACGAAGAGTGCAATCTCGCGCTTCATACCATGCCACCAGAAATTCTGCTTCAAATCCTGGTACATCTTGGTTCCTCCAGGGTGGATAGAATACAAAGTCTCGTGAGCCTCCTTCATAATTAACTGCTTCAAAACAGGGTCTGACGGTACGCATATGCGCTCTTTATACCAAAGAATACCCTCAGTGTCGATGGTGAACCCAAAGACTTCCTCTTTGTCCAACCTTCTTTTGATGCCCTCAATGCTTTCATGGACCTTCTGTGCTCGCTTGGTTTGCTCCCATAGGGTGGGTTGCAATAAGAGTTGATCGACTGCCCCATGGCTGACCACCTCTATACCCATTTTATCCAGTTCTTCCCAGAGTTCTGGCCGTCTAACCTTGATCAGGGAGTTAAATGAACATGGCTAACGACTAAGGGCATCAGCTACCACGTTACCTTTTCCAGGGTGGTAATGGATGTCCAAATCGTAATCCTTGATGAGCTCTATCCATCTTCGCTGCCTCATGTTCAAGTCCCTCTCGGTGAAGATGTACTTTAGGCTCTTGTGATCAGTGTAAACTTCGCAACGGTTACCCATCTGAAAATGCCGCCATGCCTTGAGTGCATGGGCCACTGCAGCAAGCTCTAGATCATGGGTTGGATAATTCTGCTCATGCTTGCGGAGTTGGCGCGACGAGTAAGAAATCACCTTGCCCTCTTGCATAAGGACACAACCAAGTCCAAGTTTGGAGGCGTCGCAATAGACCACAAAATTTTTGGTCACATCGGGCATGGTCAAGATAGGTGCGGTAGTAAGGCGCTTTTTCAGTTCCTGGAAACTGGCTTCACATTTGTCGGACCAAATGAACTTTTGATCCTTCTTCAAAAGTTGGGTAAGGGGCTTTGCAATGCTTGAGAATCCCTCAACAAACTTGCGGTAATACCCGGCTAATCCAAGAATGGACCTTACTTCGGTTTGGTTGGTGGGGGTCGGGAATTCAAGAATGGACTTGATGTGGGTAGGATCTACGGATATCCCTCCGGCTGAAATAACGTGACCGAGAAAGCCTACTTCCTTCAACCAAAACTGGCACTTGCTGAACTTAGCATACAACTGGTGTTCTCGTAGGGTACCGAGAACCAACCTCAGATGCTCTTCATGCTCCTCTTCAGACTTGGAATAAATCAAGATGTCGTCAATAAAGACAACCACAAATTTATCCAAGTAATCCATGAACACCTTGTTCATGAGATTCATGAAATAGGCTGGAGCATTGGTCAGGCCAAAAGACATCACTGTATACTCGAATAATCCGTAACGAGTGACAAAGGCTGTTTTGGGAATATCAGATTCTCTGACTTTCAATTGATGATAACCGGTGCGGAGATCGATCTTGGAGAAGACTCGAGCTCCGTTGAGTTGATCAAACAGATCTTCAATCTTGGGTAGGGGGTATTTGTTTTTAATAGTCACATCATTTAACTTACGGTAATCCACACACAAACGGGTGGTACCGTCTCTCTTATCCACGAAGATGATGGGTGACCCCCAGGGTGACGCACTAGGGCGTATCATACCCTTCCTAAGTAGGTCATCCAACTTCTTCTTTAGTTCCTCCAATTCTGATTCATCCGGTATGGTTTTTGAGCGATAGGCCCAGTACCGGGTACCAACTCAATAATGAATTCAATATCCCTATCCGGTGGCATTCCGGGCAATTCTTCGGGAAAAACGTCGGGATAGTCACAAACTACCGGTACCTCTTCCAAAAGGGCTCCAGCTACACTTTTATGACAATGACTTGAGGTGGAGTGGTAGGTTGAGAAGTGGGTAATCTCTTCTCCTTCCGGGGTGGTTAGTGTGACAGATTTGTTAGTGCAATCTATTTTCCCTCGATTTACTGCCATCCAGTCCATCCCTAAAACCACTTCTATCCCTTGCTTTCCTAATACCACCAAATCCGCATGGAATCGGGCCCCTTGAATTTCCACAAGAGTCTCCTTGCAAGATACAATGGCTCTAGTGGTGGCCCCCGGAATTTGCACACTCATAGGACGATTCAGCAAAGTTGGAACCATACCACTCTTCCTAACAAAAGGTTCCGTAACGAAAGAATGTGAAGCTCCCGAATCAAACAGAACTGATGCAGGAACTGAGTTGACAGGGAACGTACCCATAACCAGATCTGGTGCCTCTTGAGCTTATTCTGCACTGATGTGATTCAGGTGACCTCGGGTGGCAGGGGCTGCTTTCTTGGGATACGGGTTCTTGCCTCCTGGTGGACGGGGTGGACCTTGGTTCATCTTTGTCGCATTGGGGCGACCACCAGCGGGCTGTCTAGTGGGGCACTCCCGCGAGAAATGTCCCGGCTGTCCACAAGTGAAACATCCTCCTGTGGGCTTCGGAGCAGGCGGCCTATTAAAGCTGAGGCCGGGGTTGGAACCACTTCCTGGACGAGGTGCAGGCGGGCGAGAAGGGTAGCTGGGTCTTGGTGCAAATGTTGGAGGTCTTGGTGATGGATAAGAAGGTCTCGGTGGAGGTGAAGGGCGCGGACGGGCATAACTTCCTGTCGGGCTGCTGCTGCTACTGCCTTGCTGCATCAGTTGGCGACGCTTGCGGTTGTCAAACGAAGCCTTGCGTTTGTGTTCCATCATAATGGCTGCATCTGCCAATGATTCCAAATCGGGGAAAGGCATCACCACCAGAATGCACTGCATTTCATCATGAAGTCCATTCATGAATCTCTCTTTCTTCTTGTCCTCAGTATCCGTATCGGTGGGCGCATACCTTGCTAGAGAAGTTAACTTCTCCAAGTACTCACCCACCGACATCCCGCCTTGCTTGAGCTGCAAGAACTTCTCTCGCATGATACTGACGAGTCCAGAGGGCACATAACGCTTCAAGAACTTGGTCTTGAATGCAGGCCAAGCCACAACTTACTCCGGTGGCAATAGAGCACGGATGGCCTCCCACCATGCTCGGGCAGAACCAGAGAGGTAGTGAGTGGCGTAGACCACCTTCTCGTTGTCACCCACTTGGGCGACCCTCAAGTTGTTCTCTATAGTACGGATCCAGTCATCGGCATCCAATGGCACTTCACTCTTGGAGAAAACTGGAGGATTTGTGTTCTGAAAATCACGAAGCTTTGAGCGGGGTTCTTCATTCCCTTGGCCACCAGGCTGATTGACTGCAATTTGAGCAAGATGCTGCAGGGTGGCAAGATTGGCGCTTCTCTCAGTGCGAGCCGCCTCGCGATCCTCCATGAGAAGACGGAGCACCTGAGCCATAGATGGCTCGGGTGGTGGGGGTGGATCCCTTGCCATTCTGAATTTCAGAAATAAATATACATTATCATCCTACTAGGAAATTTTAAAACAAGTTTTTGAAAAAGGGTTCACCAAGCATACACACAAAAAGAACATACAAATTTCAGCAAGACAATACTTCTAAAAAGACATGATTCCAACCTATAGCAAGGTTCCAAAAGCATCATCACAAGTGCATAGCCACAAAACATAGACTGACATAGTTCTTACAATCATCCAGACACACACACGCTAACTAGACCACACAATCGCATACACTTATCGCGATGGTTCGGTCCTAACCCAAAAGATACTGCGCAACTATCTACTCCACGTCCACGGCAGCGTCACTGTCAAAGGGTGGCTCTTCGGGGTCCTCGTCCTCAGACATCACAGCTCCAGAGTCCTCAGCATCCTCGCCTCGAAGGTCGTCATCATCCGGCTCGCTCACGGGCTCCATATCTACGTCCTCGGTAGGGTCCTCATCCTCAGGCAGAAGATCATCATTCTCCTTGCTCAGAGCCTCCACCTTACTCTCCAACTCGCTGATCCGCTCGTCTCGGGCATCAACGGTCGACCTGAGCATGTCAACCATCCCGTCAAGCTGGAACCTGTAGAAACGAGTAGTCTGGAGGCGTGCGAAGGTGGAACGGCGCTCCTTGCGCTCTATCTTGAGCTCTGCCTGGGTATCCGCTAAACGCTCCTCCGATGCCTTGAGCTTCAGCTCCAGGGTCTTTAGCTGGTCCTGAGAGGCCTCGAGTTGTGTCTCCAAGTCCTCTATCCTCAGCTCAGCTGCCAAGATCCGCACCTCAGCTCCGTCATGATTAAGACGGTGAAGGTCACTCTCATACCGACTAACGACCAGCTGGGACTGGGTGTACTCGACGAGGAGTCCCAGCTCGGCCAAGTGGTTACCGAGAATGGGGTGTGGACACGGCGGCACAGGGTTACTCTGCTCGTCCAAGCCAGAGTAAAACTCAAAGCGGGTGCCGCCCAACTCGGAACTATGAGCACACACCAAGCGGGCGAGGGCTCTCTGCAGCACGGTGACGAATGCTCCCATCTGAGTAGATGCAAGGGCATCCTCAACCAGCTCCTCGACGAAGGGTGGCACCAATGGCCCTCGAAGGATGCACCTCACAGCCCAGGACAGCTCATCTCCCACCATGGGCAGACAGCGTCCAATCAGCAACTCTGGTAACGGACGCCTCAGGTGCTGGGTCAACTGGAGTAGGTCTGCCTGGAACAGACGCGAAACTCCGGTATCTGGCACAGCTCCCAACTGAATCGATGACGAGAAATGTCCGCTCATCTACACAAAATTTTAAATGGAGGTTTAATTAGTGAACGATGTATCAAATTTTAAACAGGTAAAATCATAACATTTAATGCAGGTATAAAATTAATCAGTGAGTAATATCAGAGGGGAGTGAGGAGTAGCAGTAGATTCTGCATATTTTAAGTCTTTTCCTCCTAGCTATTTAGGAAAAAGCATTTTTGCGTGACGTCGACGCCCATCCTAGCTAGAGTCTCCTAAGGTCAACGATGGCTCTGATACCAAGTCTGTAGGGACCCCTCGGACAAGTCCGAGATGCCCACGTTATGTAAGAGATCACGATCCCAATGATCAGTGCATCGCAATCACATAACCAACATACGTATCAAAGAGTTACATCATTCAAGTCGTACGAATAAAAGTCTTACAACACATAGAAGGTCATACGACCAAAGTCAACATACTTCGTCACGCAGGACGGAATTACTAAGATAGCGGAAGCTCGTGGCTAGCGACGGCTCTTAACATCTCCGAGCGCAGATTCCCACAAGTGCAGTTGACCGGTGACAGCTAAGTGGCAAAGTCGTCGTCAAACACCTCCTCCTCGACGAAGGCCTCCTCATTGCAATCTGGACATTTGAATATCCAGGGACAGAGCCACATGAGTACAATTACGTACTCGCAAGACCACCTTTAGTTTTAAGATCTCATGATAGTGCAAGAAAAACACTTTTGGAAAACTGGGATGGCTGCTATATGTACGACTATAGGGCTCAGTTTTTGAATACCATGATTTTAGACTTAGAGACTACGACATCTCTATATCTTTGTTGAAGAAAAATTTAGAGATAGAATTCTCTTCTCTTAGATATAGCAAGGACATATCCAAGTTCAAAACTTTTGTTTATAAAAGTTTATCAAAACGCTAGGATAGGGGTAATCCTTTCTCCTGCCTTGAGATCGGACTGGATGTCTCCCCGAGATCAACCATCCTCACCCAAATTCCGTACCTCCCAGGTACCTCCTTCATGTCTCTATGTTTTCTTTGGAAACAATTCCCTTTTTAAACCAAATTGCCCATACGCCTAGATCAGTGGCCTTTCCAACCGTCCATGACCGCGGACGCGGCTATTCGAATAGATTTACACTCTGCAGAGGTTGCACACTTTTCCCACACCTATCGGTTATTCCGCCGTGTCTGCCACGGCCCATCATACGACAGTATGCGGGGGTCCGGATAACACGATCAAAACTTTCCACTATGACCACCCTAGTATCGGGGCCTCCCGGTAGGTTTGCTCTCCTCGGCACCGTGTGCTCCACTAGACCTCTTGGTCTTTCCTCGGGACGCCACACCGCCACGTCAGGAGACCTGCCGTAATCGTCCGGCTGTTGGTCCTCAACAGTGTATTTTCTCTTCCGGACGACAACCCGGCTTCGAGGGGCCAGCCCTCATAGAGAGTGTGAGAGCCCCAACACAAAAACAGACAAGTTTCCGGCTAAGCCCTACCCATGTCAGGTAGTGTGGTTGCACGGGTTAATTGTTCGAGCGGCTGCTAGGGCAGTACTTTGTTTTTCAAAAACAACTTCCACACTTCCGACTACTCCCAGCAGCTCAGATTTTCCTCCATAAAACATTTTTATCAAATAGGGTCCCCATCCTATAGTTTTGAGGTAAGATAACAGAATATACTATCTAAAAACTTAATCTTCTTTATAGAGCCTTCAAGGACAAGACTCCACAAGTAAACCTCTTCTTGTAACACCTACAGCTATTCTATTTGGTAACTGTGGTCAAACAATACTTGGGAAAAATAGTTTTCGGGTGGCAAGGCGCCACAAAAGAAGTAAAACATGCATTATTTTGAAAACAAAACATGCTTGATACAATAATAAGATTTCATTAAATGGTGAGGTGGGCTTGCCTTGCTCAAGGTACTGTCCCTGGTCTTGCTCTTCGGCGAAGTCGTGCTCAGCTACCTCGTACTGCTCTTCCTCGGGTTGCGATTCTACCGTAACATGAAAAACAGACGAGACCAGCGTAAGTCCTAGAATGCGAGTTGATAACAATCTAAGGTATAACAGCAAACATCAAGCATCACAGACAGAAAAGACAACTAATGCATCCAATATTTATTAGAGGTTGTTTACATGTTTTAAGCATAGTTCTTAAGGTACTGATCCTAAAATTAAACCCTTTTGTCACATTACTCCTAACAATCATGGGGAACTTTGGAAATTAGCTGTGCATGAAAACTCATCACCAAACAACAATTAAAAATCAGATAAGGGCTGCTGATGTCAAACTTAAACAGTAGATAGGTTCATTTCTATAGATCTCTTGAATGCACAATTAGCCTTTCTGGTGAGATATGAGTTTTCTCTTTAAGTGAAGATTTTATTCATCAAAATTGGATACTCCTAGCCCAAGTTATCCCAGTTTTAAAATAAAATATACTTCTGACCATTATTTATGTGCAGAAAATAATAAAAATGATTTTGGGGTCAATCCAGTGGGGTGAGTTAGATAAAACCTGTAGCTATCCCAAAAAAATATCCATAACATATTTTTATGGGCCTAGGTGGCTTCACCAATTAAAATAAGACATGTCATAATCTCTGAAATTTCAGAAATGCAATTAAAGAGATTATTTCACTGTTGCTCAGGGATTTATTCACTAAGAATTATCAAATCACTGGAAAAATCCATATTTGTAGTATGTGAGACCTTCAACACATATCTAACAATTCCAATTGGATTTACCTCAAAAAGTGTTTTTATTGAAGAGTTAAAAATCAGAAAACACTTACTGATGTTATTCTTAGAGTAAATGTAACTTCTGCTATAATAATATCCTGCATGCAAGATTTACCAATCTAGATAGACATTTTTACAAGCTTTCCAACAGATCCAAGATTGCATGATTTGGATTTACAGAACCCAAGTTATTAAACAAATGGTGTAATAGATACTTTTTACTAGATCTATTTTAACACTCAACAGGAAACACATTTTGGACCAAATCCAAAGCCACATGGTTAAGAAAACGTGCATGCATTGTCTCATCATTTTAGCCACTCCAGATTTACCACAAATGATTTAAAGCTAAACTTTAGATTTACTGGGAAATTAACAGAAAAAGAATAAAAGGGGGACAGGCCGAACGGGCCAGATCTGGGCCAGATCGGCCCAGATGCCACGTAGAACGGCGCGGGAACGCGCGGGGACGGAGCTGGGCCGGCCCAAACGCGCGCGGCTGCGCGCGCACGGAGAGGTTCAAACCTGGCCGTAGATCTCGCGATCTACGGTCCACGGTCGTCGTCCTCCTCGCAACGCAGCGCGGACGAACCAGACGAGGGGGAGGGAGAGGGTGGCGCTGGCGCTCACCAGAGACCACGCTGGGCCAGGGAAAGGGTGGAGATCGACGGAGGGGACGATGGCGAGCTCGACGGTGCCCTCAGCGCTTGCATGCAACGTCGGAAACCATGGCGACGGCGGCGGCGAGCTTCTCGGGTCGAGGACGAGCGCGACGGCAACGGACACCTAGAAGAGAAACGGAGGGCAGGGGGAGTTAGATCTCGACGAGACGCGCTCGAGGGGCCGAGAATGGCAGAAAAAGGTGAAGAGGATCGACGATGAATGCCGCGGGAAGGGCTCGGTCTCCGACGGCGATTTCTTCCTCCAGAGCTCGAGAGGGGGCGTGGCTTTGGGTGAGGGTGGTATGGGTGAGCAGAGGAGGAGTGGGGGAACCTCGGGTGGGGTTTTGGGTGAGAATCGTCCTATGAGGGCGAGCTGGAGCAGCTCCAAAACCAGGGGCGGGTTTCTCGGGCTCTCCTCGGGCAGGGGCGGTTTGGGGGAGGGGAGGGGAGTTCTGGTTGGTCCTCAGGGGCGGTGGAGAGGGGCAGAGGGGATGTTGGTCGGGAGGGGAGTGGCTGGCCAGTGAGAAGTGAGGATGGGGGGGCTCGGATTGGGTGAGAAAGAAGAGAAAAGAGAGAAGAGAGAGGAGAGATTCACCCTAGTCCATGACATGTGGGACAAGGAGGGTGGGTGCTGTTCTCCTCTTCCAGCAGGTGGGGTAGAAAAGAGTGAGAGAGAAAATAGAAGGTGAATGCTTTGTGTGAAATGCTCAAATGAAATTGAAAACCTAAGTTTGAAAAATTTAAATATGACCCACAAAAGTAAAATGGATCTACACCCCAAACTTACCTAAATTTAGAGGAGGTACTGAACTTACAAAAGCCCAAGTCAACTATCTCATTTGGCTTTCATAGAAAATAAATATTTTGGTGATGATTAAAAGAATATCCCAAATGGTCATGTTAATTTGATGACCTCAAAACCTAGTGTGATTTATATGCAAACAAGTTCTTGTGTGGAAATTTAGAACAGGGGGTGGAAGTATATGTGACCTAGATGGAAATGTTTCAAAGGCATGCCAAAAACCAGTTAGGGTTTGCTTAATAAAAGCTCCTGGTTTGGCTAAGTTTTAACAACCATGAAGATCATAATAGTGGATATTTTATTTTGGTGCTATGAGACTTTAGGTTTTTTTTTCAATGACAGGGAAAACTAGTGGAACACACATGGCATAAGATGAGCAAACAAATTAATTCTTTACCCACACAAAAGTTTCAGCAATAGGTGAGAGATTTAGAATAACACCACAATGCTAAGGCTAAGAGAATTGGGGTGTTACAACAATGACCATAACTTGGTTATTTGACTTGAAACCTCTATATGTTCAGGCATGATAGACCTTTTTGTGAAGACTTTTTTTGCACATGTTGTCAAAAATCAAGTTTATCATTTTTAATAGCAACTAGTACACATATAGGGAGCCCATGCCAAAGGATTTGTTTTTTTGATAGTTGTGTACCTTAAAATGATTTTTCCAAAAGGTTCAAACCAAACTATCAAATAGTTGTAGTTAGAATTCAAAGAAAAAACTCATACCTGGGGATCATCCATCATATGGGCACCACTCTTAGTGAAAATTAGTTGGGTGCCATTTGGTATCATATTTTTGTACTTCCTTAAAAAAACCTCATTTTTTCACTTAAAAAAAGGAAAATGATATTTATGAAAATAATTTGAAGAATCCCTTTGGCAAGATTGTTTAATATACCAAGATGCACCTATGTGTGGAGTATGAGATCTTTATCACAAACTATGTCGTCGAAATGACAATAACTTGGTCATTTGGCTTGAAACTTCTATATGTTCATGCATGATAGACCTTTTTGTGAAGACTTTTTTTGCAAATGTTGTCGAAAATCAAGTTTATCACTTTTCATAGCAACTAGTACACATATAAGGAGCCCATGCCAAAGGATTTAATTTTTTGAGATGTTTATCACTATATTACATATTTTCGTAAAAACGATCAAAACAGTCGCTATGAATATTCATCGGAAGAGATGATATTTTCTCGAACTATCAATGTTTCTGTGATATAAACACTAGTTGTGTACCTTAAAATGATTTTTACAAAAGTTTAAGACCAAGCTATTAAACAATTGTAGTTCAAATTTGAATTACTTTCGAAAAATCAACATAAACTCAATATTTATGAAATAATTTAAAGAAATCACCTTGGCATCTTAAAATGAAAGAATATAAAACAATACATAAAAATAAACTAGAAACCAAAACAATTCAAAAAATAAGTAAACCAAAATAAGAAACAGAAATGTAAAGAATTCAAACAATTTAAAAGAAAATAGAAACAAAAACCAGTAAAAATAAATAAGGGAAAAAAAATTATTTGTCTCGGTTGGTAACACCAACTGAGACTAAAGGGCCGCTGGGCTTCACGCGTAATTTTTCGCGTCCCAGTCAGACCTTTAGTGCCGGTTGGTGTTACCAACCGCGACTAAAGACCCTTTAGTCTCGGTTCGTTACACGAACCGGGACTAAAGGTCAGTTTCACTGTGTTATGTCTAGGCGCGGCCACATTCTTCCCCAAATCGACCGCTCAAATCGGTGAAGCCCTGCTCAACCGCGCCGCCACGCTGCCGCGCCGCCGCCCTCTCCCCGCGCCTCGTGCAGCTCCGACGCCGGCCGTGCGCTCCTTTGCCCGACAAGCGCATCGTCGTGCTCCTCCCTCCCCATCTCCTGCTGTGCCGCGTCGCCGCCCGACGCAGCCGTCGCCCGCGCTGCTCCGGCCAACGCTGCTCCGGCCAACGACTCCTCTGCGCTGCTCCGACCGTTCGTCGCTGTCCAGGTAAGCTCTCCTCCTCTCCCTCCGATTTAGGTTTAGGGTTAGGGCTTGTTACTCTTGATTTCCTGATTGCTATTATGTCGAGATATGCAAGGTAAATCTCGTGAACACTATTATGCATCTCCATTCACCATTCTGAAATATAATTGTGAGATAAATCGCTTACTGAATTCTGAAATATCTTGTTTATCTTACTGGGCATCTTTATGCAGCATTCTGAAATGTCATTGCAAAATCGCTTACTGAATTCCTATGGTTTCGAGTATTCAGTCAGCATTCAAATACATTATTTTGTAGTTGATGTTGTGCATAAATATGTAGTCATTATCTACAATCCTACACAAGAAACAGTAGGTGTATGATCTCTATAGTATTCCTATTCAGATCCATATTTTTTTTGTTGGTTTGCAACCCTTTCCTATAGCAGCCATACTAAAATTATGCTCACTGTCAGGGGAAAGGTGTATTCTTGCAATGTAACCGATGGTTAATAATGGTGTAATAGTAGGCAGAACCCTGTATGGTTGTTGCTTTATTATGGCAGAACCGCTGTATGGTTGTTGAGGAAGGAAATCTTGTGCTGTCACGAAGTAATTCATGTTTTGGACTTGTTCCTGTATGATTGCAGATTTAGTTGCTATGATAAACATTTTAATCTGCAATGAATTAATAGAAGAATGCCCAGATAAGTTTGCAGTTACCAGAAGAATTTGTTCATGTAAAGATTATCATAGAATGCTTCAAGTGTTGAGGATATCTTGTCTCTGTCATATTTGTAGATAAACATGGGCTCCTGATTAATAGTTAAGTACTTGTTCTACTAGTATACTTAAGTATAATAGACAAATTAATTTGGTCGCTGTGTTTCCTCGTACTTAATAACTCAAATTTAGTTGTCTGTCTCTGAATGCCTGAACCTGGACCATGCATGTTTATGCATTTTTGTCTTGTTTCAGGTGATCTGACTAACATGGTCGTCAACGTCACCAACAACCTCGCCGAGCCAGTCCTAATCACCTGGAGTGGGCGAAGGGAGCGGCACTGCTGATTGAACCTGTTTTTTTCAATCAAACCATTTTCTGCAGTATTTGTGATCGCAGGGGGATAAGAGGAACACTTGCCAAGGTAATTAATCCAGAAGCTGAAACAAGTCAAGAAAGAAGTGAATATTGTAGTACATGTAAAATGCCAGGACACCCGTCCAGCAATTGCTACACCAAACCTCTATCTATGGATGATTTCTACATTCATGACATCATAAAGCTATGACATGTTTTATGAGATGCTATTTCTTGTTACATAATTGTAGTTCTCTCAGTGTTCTGTTTTATGGATGCTATGACTTGAAATTGTAATATATGATCCCATATATTATATTGTGTTAGATATGCAAATTGAGATGATTGTAAATGTGTACGAAAAAAAGATGATTTTGTGTTTTATACGCAAAATTCTAAAATATGATTCATATATTGTTTTGTGTTAGATATGCAAGATGAGCACACCCTGTTTTTCTTTGCTGCCACGTTGTTGTGCTATATGATCCATACCCGTTGCAATTATTGTACTTGTATATGTTTTTCAGATGAATAAATGTAAACTTGATTATAATGCCCGAGATATGGATTGCAGGTACATTTGAGCTATGGAGCACTTGCGAGACGAGCAGATAGAAGAAGTACAATTTCAACGAGACGAGGAGATGGAAGACCAAATGAAACAACTTATTTTTAACGATGCCCGAGCTGGAGGAGATGTAAATGATTATGATTTCGAACATTTTTTGAACGACTATGGTGATGGAATGGAGTCACAAGATGTGGTGATAACAAACTCCGGCGGAGAGGTGTATATGTGTTTATAATTAATATGGTGATATATGTTGTTGTTAACTACATGCATTAATTGATTTGTGTTGCATTTATTAACGACTCATTTTTCTTTTAGCCATCCGGATCGAGCAAATCTGCCAAAAAGCAGCCAGCATGTGCTCCTCGAGTCAAGGCAAAAAGAATGACGAGCGAGGATCCAAAGTTACCGATTGAGGAAGTTGCTGATTCCGGCGAACCGCTCGAACCAAAACAGAACCGCAAAAAATTTATAAGTCAAGCTGGAGTTATTCTTAGGGACATGATCCCAATCAGCATACGCGAATGGAATAAGCTGGCGGCCGCAGATGTGGAGGACCCATGTTATGTCCACCAAGTTCTTAAGGATTTGGTCTATAACACGCTGTTGTCACATTTCACCCTCCCGCCAGATCTCTCTAAAGTCAAGAAGGACAACCTCAAGAAGTGGACTCTTATTAAGATGGCGGAACAATTCCGGAACTGGAAGAAAAGGTTATGGAATCAATATGAAGAAACAAAAGAAGAGCCAGATTTTAGTGGAGCACAAGGGAAGAAGTTAGAATCTGAATGGGCGGCGTTTAAGGCGTATAGGGAATCACGTATGGCTGTGGCCCGATCGGAGATAAATAAGTTGAATGCTGGTCTGAAGGTACACCACCATACATTGGGGACAGGTGGCTACAAGAGCGCCATTCCTAAGTGGTTAGCCTATGAAGAATAATTGCTTCGATCGGGGGTCCGTCCAAAGACACTTGACTGGCCCGAGAGGTCAAAATTTTGGTTGTTCGCGCATGGGGCAGGGTTGGACCCAGTTACCGGAGATATTGTTGGAAAAGGAAAATGGAAGGATCTTGCTGACATAGTCAAAAAGAAGCTTGAATATGCAATTTGTAATGTTCACAATGGTGAGTTCAAACCCGATAGAGAGGATGACGAGCTGACACGGGCCCTGGGGAATCCTGAACATGTTGGACGAGCTCGAGGCTATCCTGGCGGTGCTACGTTTAAGAGTGCATGGCCGGAATCGGCTCACACTTATAGAAGCCATAGCAGAGGTAAGAAGAAGGAGGCCGACCGGATATCAGAATTGGAATGTGGCCTGAAGGAGACACGGGAGGAACTGAAAGCATTGAAGGAGCAAAGAACGGAACCTCATGAGCGGGTACAATTAGATCATGAAGTTGATGCCGCCCCATCTCAGCGTAGAAGCAACGTTGGTTCCACGCGTCAAGTCGATGGTCCCTACCCAGTGGATGACATCACAGAGCCTTCAGGTTGTGAGCTACATATAGCAATGAGAAACATAACTTTGAAGGTGGCGGTGGGCCAAGCTTTAGTAATTCAACCTGGAGAACTCTACCAATATGGTGAAATTCTAGATGGCTACGCTCGTGTCGGGGTGGACGAAATTATGGCGGGATTTGAAACCTTGGAACTTGAGTTTCCTGGAGGTGACGAGGAGAAGACATTGGCAGACGTAAAGCATGGCTTCGCCCTGTGGTCCAAGAAATACATCGTCCTTTCAGAACCCCTGCCAAGGCCACCGACTCCTTGTTCTAGGAGTCCAGCTCACCAACAAAGTCCACTCTTCCTCGAGAGGGACCAAAGACCGAGTACATCTCCACCTCATCAGCAAAGCCCACACCTCCCCGATAGGGACACCAACCCGAGTCCATCTCCAGCTCATAAGCAAAGCCCACCACCCCCGAGAGGGTCCCCAGCGCGAGGCCATCGCAGTCTGTGCTAGTCCCCCGGAATGTTAAGTCGCTCTCGAGTAGGCGTCGGTCCGGTTCTCCTGTTATAAAGAAACCTAGAAAGCAGAAAACACCGCCGCCTACTCCAAAGTTACCTTGGGAGAGAACATCCCCTTTTTGTGTCCTTTTTGGTAGGCTAATTGTTTCCATTCCACCATGGGCACTGGATTCTCGTAGAACAGCTGCTGGCTTCTCATAGAACAATTACCACCATGGACAGTGGGTTCTCGTAAAACAGCTGCTGCAAGCTGGGAAAGGCAGCAATATTATTGCGCTCTAGGGATTGTGTACATGTTCTTTCCTTTGTAGACCAAAACTTACCCAGCAATTGACAGGTTACTTGACGAGAACTGCAGCTTGTTGAAGTCACATCGATAATCATTGCCTGCAAGCACAGGCAGATCTAGCCGTCCTTGAGGATGAATTTGTTCTGTAAATTACACGAGTCTGGTTAGTTTTGATTTACTTTTAATGTGCTAAGGCGTGACTTTGTGATTCAAGTAGTCTTTTTTCTGCTTCAAATGCAATTTGTTATCGTTATCTTTTCATTGTGTACTTGGCTGCTTGTTAGGCATGAGGTTCAAGTGCTAATGTTGTCTGCATTGTAGTTATATTTTAGTGTATTGTATTTGTATATTTTAGCACTATACACACATGTATATTTTATTGGTTCTTTGATTGGTTCTTTGCTTATGTTGTTTGAATATTTATTTGTTTGAGATTAGCTGATTAATGTGGAATTAGAACTTTCATGATATATTAGTAATTTTTATCCAGTTATGTTGTCCTTACACGTTATGCTTGCATGATTAAACATAGTGGTACCAACACATATACGCTTCAGGCTTTATTTTGCTGTAGTTTTACTATAAGGTTACTACCTGATTGCAGTCATCATTCACCCACTCTCTTATTTATTTTGTATATTATAGTCATTTACCCGTCTAGCTGGGAATATTCTTATTAAGTATAAAAGATGACATGTTAGAAAGAGGGAAACTCTATGGTTATATTAAGTGTTTGGGCCTATGTTGACTCATGTCGAGAACACACATTATCTAGAAGTTTTTAAGATGAACATAAGGATGGTAGAACCTTCGTCTTGTTTCTCCCAATTTTGGGAAATGTGATCTGCCTGAAGTTTTCAATAATTGCTTCTCCACTTCAGTTTGAGTAGTTATCTATCTCATCTATTCTTTGAGTGTAGCAATGAAGGTTGTTTTTCCACTTCACTTATTTTCTTTGTCCATTCGCATCAACATGAGCATATCTACTACTTCTAAATTTGTTTGTACGTGCCTCAACTTTGTATCACCATCACCACCAATATTAGCTCTAATCGCCCGCTTCCTATTCTTCAGGTTAACATCACAAGAGGTTGCTCATGCATAGGATGCTGAATTATGCTGTGACTTGGTTCTAGATGAATGCCACGTTCTGGTGTTAGATATATACTTGTGCAATGTTATGGATGTCTTCACTCATGGTTTTGGATAGAGATTCTGTTGTAGAAAAAAATTATTGTGCAATTGTTTTCTGTCCAGAAAACTACAATTTGTATGTGACTTGTAGAGCACCATGTTTGATAAAGAATGGGTGAATGTTGATTTGTGGAACTACATCTTTTGTCTATATATAATTCTGTGAAATGTTGAACTGGGATTTGGGATGAGAAACATAGGTGCAGCATACGGGAATAGCTAAACCTGAGAGTGGCCTATTGAACTGCCGGGGGGGGGGGGGGGGGGGGGGGGGGACCAGAGCCCTCTGGAACCGGGACTAGAGCCCCTTTTTTCACTAGTGTTTTAACGGCTATGCCAAAGGCATACCAAACTTTTATAGAAGGAAGAGAACACCAGCTAAATCGCAAACAATTTAGACTAGTTCGAATTCCAAACACACTAAACCTACTCTCTCGCTACAGCCCCTCCAAATCTGTACAAAAAAAACCCCCTCCAACTCCAGTTCTAGCAAACTCCTGATGCACACGGTGGTGTGTTGTTGGGAAACCCCAAGAGGAAGGTATGATGAGTGCAGTTGTAAGGTTCTCCAAGTTATAAAACCAAGGTTATCGAACCAGTAAGAGTTGAGAGTTTTTCACGAGGTGGCAACGGCACCAGATAAGTGCTTGATCTCCCTAGCAACGGCGCTAGAAAAATGTTGTGCTGAGTTGACGTGAAATCTTCACACAACACAATCAAGATATTTTGCCCCAAGTTAACAGTGAGGTTATCAATCTCACTGGCTTGCTGAAACAAATGATTAAACGTATGTGTAGAGAATAATGTTTGTTTGTAGAATGAAAGTAACAGGATTACAATATGTTGTATTATTGGTTTAAAGAAAAGGACTGGGGTTCACAACTGACTAGTGGTGTCTCTCCATAAATAATAATAGCGTACATGTGGGTAAACAAATTACAGCTGGGCAATTGATAGAATAAAGAAGTGCATAATGATGCATATACTAATGTCATGATGTCTAGTATGAGATTTATTTGGGCATTACAACAATATACATAAACCGTTCCAACCACATCTATGACTAATAATCCACCTTCCGGTTAGCGTCCGCACCCTTTCAGTATTAAGTTGCATGAAACAGATTATTGCATTAAGCAAAGTGTGTAAAGTGAGTAATAACATCATCCTTAGATAAAGTACTATCCCTAGTCGCAACAGTACATCTACAATCTTAGATCTTGCTGTCACTACCCCAGATTAAATAGAGACATTAACCCACTATCGAGCATAAATACTCCCTATTGGAGTCACAAGCATCTACTTGGCCAGAGCATATACTAATAACGGAGAGCATGCAAGATCATAAATAACACACACATAATATATTATGCAGCAAATGACATAGTACTCAATGTTCATCGGATCCAAGCAAACACAACATGTAGTATTACATAATGATGATCTTGATCATGATATGCAGCTCACAAGATCTTAACATGATAGCACAAGAGGAGAATACAACAATCTAGCTACTGCTATGGACCCGTAGTCCAAGGATGAACTACTCACGCATCAGTCGAGAGGCGGGCATCGTGACCTAGAGCCCTCCGGTGATGACTCCCCCCTCCGACAGGGTGCCGGGGAGAGCTTCTGATCCCTCCCGAACTAGTGTTGACGAAGGCGGCGGCTCGGGAACTCGTGGAGGAAATATTTTCTTCGTGCGGGTCTTAGGTTTTCTGGGGGTTTAAGTAGGTGAAAGGGCGAAGGCGGTGGAGGGCCGAGGCGGCCTCCTCATGTGGTGGTGCGGTAGGAGGTGGGTCCGCGCCACCACCTCATGAGGGCGCCTCGTGGCCCCTCTTCGTCTCCTCTTCGGTGTTCTGGATGGTTCCGAGGAAAGTTGGGACTTCGGCTTTAGTTTCGTCCATTTCCAAGAATATTTCCTTAAGGGGTTTTCTGAAACCAAAAATAATAGAAAACAGGGAACTGGCACTGTGGCATCTTGTTAATAGGTTAGTCCCAAAAAATGCATAAAACCATATGAAATGTGTGTAAAACATGTAGTAATTGGTATAATATAAGCATGGAACATAAGAAATTATAGATACGTTGGAGATGTATCAACTCCCATAGTTGAAGTTCCTCTCTAATCCTACTAATCAGCACTCCTTTAGAGCATTGCTGGGCCTTGTTATGGAAGACCCTCGCATTTCTTTGTTTACACAACATCCATGCCACATGTATGACGAGGTTTCAAACTTCCGGCAATCACCATGCAAAATCTGTTGTCTACCTGACCTCCACCACGCACCAAAGGAAGCAATGTCTTGTGGCTCTAGCAAGTAAATTCCCACCTCCCTCAAGCACCCTAGCCAGACCTGCCGAGCATACATGTGGTGACCCAACATACCACTGCATGGTGTAGTATGCTATAGTCGTTGACATAGCACCAATGGATCACCGTCCACAAGTGTTGCATCATCAGAGTGGTACAACAAAAACATCGCAGGTCCAAGGCATGACTATAGATTACAAACAGAACATCCAAAACAACATATCTTTAGAACCTCCTCGAAACAATGAGGAAAGGCCCTAATAAAAGAACATCGAATGGAAACCTCTGAGAATAAACTAGACTAGACCTACTGATAATTCGACCAGGTTTGTGATTGCGCTATAGCAACACGCCTACAGACATAGGTTCTATGACTAGGGATCTATCCTCTAACATACTATGCCTTCACTTGTCCTCCATCTTCTCTGAATTGCTTCAACTCGTTGTAGTTGCCTTCTTTGGTACCTTGAGTTTATCCGCCATCGGAGTTTTCATAGCCTAATGTGTTGCCTTCTTGTGGTTCTTCATGTCTTGCAGGGGTATAAGAGGCAAGGGTGAGTAACAACGTTACCCATCAAGTTCATTATGCAAGGTGAGAAGTTTGATGCATAAATACAGCCACGGACAATGGATTGTCGTAGGCTAATGCAAGTTTTAGAAAACATTTCTTCAAAAGGTTTCTTTTATTCTGAAGACTATGCTCGTCAGGAGTCACAGGGCTAGGGCTTTGAGGAGGCTCCTTTCCTGCTGCGT
Organism: Poa annua; assembly: GCA_026929855.1. NCBI lineage: Eukaryota > Viridiplantae > Streptophyta > Magnoliopsida > Poales > Poaceae > Poa > Poa annua. The sequence continues at coordinate 122,361,560 of CM049427.1, read as the reverse complement.
TCGTCGTCCCATCATGGAACGTGGAGTAACATGTCACATTTATACACTCTGCAGAGGTGCGCTGCTTTACCCACAAGAGATCAAGACCTTTTTGCACAACCAGGCAATCTTCCCGTCCACACTTCCTTGGTGTGGGGCCCAGTCAGTAATCCAAGCCAATCACTGCGCCTTTCCACCATCCCCGCACACCCCCATTACTTCGGTGCATGCTAGTGGGAGACACCCCAGCTTAGCAGCTGCCAGCTAGTGGGAGACACCCCGGCTTAGCTGCAAACTAGTGGGAGACACCCCATCTTAGTTCCCGAAGCCAACCTTCATAGATGCTAGAAGCCACAACCCGAAGGTGAGATTATTATCCGAGCCATCTCAAGCTCATGGGTGGATTTACCACCGCCTGGCTTGTACTATGCACCCGTTGGTGTACGAGAGGAAAAGGGTACAACTGACTTCTCCGTCCCATTCCAGATCTCATGGTTGCGCGTTATATACGGCGCAAGAATCACTAGCGACATTTGTTGTTAATTCCTAGGTGATACTTTCCCGTGCAAATGGAACCTCCACCACAACATGCTTACTGTGGTCGCATCTGCCAACCATATGAGATTACCACCTCACTGGTGGATAACCATAGTCATATTTTTATAAAATAAGTTTTCTGCCCTTTTTGTGTGATATAAAATACTAACATCTTGAAAATAGTTTCTTAATAAATACTTCAAGACGTCATGAATAAAAGGGATGAACTTTCCTTTTTGACTGCAAGATTATCCAGCCAAGGTCTTCGATATAATATAAACTCCAAGAAGTCTGAAACCAACATCATTGATCTGGTAAGGACTGATGTTTAAAGAAACATCGTGATTAATGCATAAGTATGAGATGCATCGCAAAGTACCCCACAACTAACTCTCAATGATTGAGTGTTGTTTGAGTTGGGTGATTTCATTTAGGGTTGTCTTGTGTTCAAGTTTACTTCATAAGAAAAATGGATTCTTTAGGCTTAGATAAATAACATCAGTTTAAGCATATGAGTAATGTTGACGAGATTATACCAAACGGGTACCCCTTCGTGTGGTACCTGTGGACGTAATGACTAAATCCCAATTGTCAATAGGCTGAAGAAGCCCAACAAAGAGAAGCCTAAGTCGAAGACTTTTACCACAGATAGCATAGTCGGTAGTACTTTCCGTAATTGTAGTCCTAGTCGGTTACGACCCGAGACCTGTACCACTATATAAAGGACATGAGGGTCGCCGATCAAGGACACGCCCAACCAGAATCACCAAACCCTAACAAGATTGACATATGCCCCTGTACTCCCGCATACACACAATCAAAAACAGACAAGCAGGAGTAAGTGTTTTACCTCACTCGAGGGCCCTGAACCTGGGTAATTCCCGCTTGTCAGCCGACGAATCTACCAATACTACGCTTTCTCTACCTCATAACTCTTATCGTAGGCTAGTAACCATGGGTATCGATGGTGACATCCCTCGTCAAAAGTGAAACAACATATAACATTCAATGATTGTTTTAGGTTGTGCTCATCTTTTGTTGGTAGAAAACATGTATTAACTTTAATTAAGTAGAGAGCTAGTGTTATATTACATGATGGCAAAAAGAATAACTTTTGAAGAACATAAATAATGTAAACAATTGTTGGTATCATATGAAGTGGTTAAGAGAGATGTTATATGATTATTCTCGTTTGTATGTTTTACCCAAGACTTTGCATTATGGACAATATGAATTTAGTCAAACACTAACTAACATACGCTTAGCTTGATTCCTTATAAGTGTAGTTTTAGAATACACAAGTTGCATTATTCCCTTAATGTTATTATACTTTGGAGTTGTATCCAATTTCACTTAACGAAAAAATAAATGGCATGGTTTAAGTAATTCATGGAGTAAGGAAAACATTTATTCAAATAGAAAGTACTTCAAAGTGTTCTTTTTTTTATTGTTAAATGAGTGCTAAGTGATAATAGAACAACTTTTATAAGCTTGTAACTCTAATTTCAAAATTATAAAAATAATTCTTAGTAATTATTATTTTAAAATAGAATATCATTTTGAAATAACATAGTTCTTATTGTAATAAAAACACATTACTAAAGTTAAAGTTATGCATGTGAGACCATTTAAATGAAGTTTGAAATGCATCCAAAATAGCATTTCAAATAACTTCATATTTAAAAGATTATGTGGTTTGTATTTCCAATTTTATTATGTTTCAATTATTTTCAAACACAAATTGTAATGCGACAAACTTACAGATTTTATTTTTCTTAAACTTTTGATATAAATATTATATTTTTCTGTTTGAAAATGAAATAGTGAATTAAAAAGTTTAATTCAATTTTAAACAATTTTCAGGACTTATTAAATTAAGTTGGGCCCACCAGTCAATGTTCTATTATCTACGCAAACTGATTTCTTAAAAGATTAAAAGTCTGACAGTAGGGTTCCGCCTGTCATAGACTTAATCATGTTGAGTTAAATTACAGGAAAATGATTTAATTGATTCACTGACGTCATGCTAACGTCAGCGATGAACCAAATTCCAATACGAGGATCGATTCCACAATACTGAACAAATTAACTTGATTTGAGGTGTGCATCTAATAGAGGATATCGAGGCAGACAATTTGATGGTGGCGCAATGACCAAAATGTCACTGGAGCATCGCCAACGATGAGCTCTAGCGGCGGCCGGACATGGGCTTCAGGGTGAAAACATCCCCGAATGAATTGAAACCTAAATAAAGGTATGGTGAGGTGAAGGAGCTCATCATGAGAACGGAGGCACACTCACTGAGGCGAGAAGTGGTCGGACGACAGCAAGCTCGTCCATGGATGCCGGCGGCCGGACTTGGAGAAGATCTCTAAATACGCCTTCTTCCGAGCTCCTCCGCACGAACTACTAGACGAGGAGGAAGAGGAAGATGATTCGAACCTCCAGGGATGCTCATCAGGGCACGGGGTGGTTGAAATCGGCGGCGCGCGTCTCGGGAAGGCGGTGACCGGAGATGACAAAGATGCTCCAATACACAGCCTCCCGAGCTTCCCCGCATGAACTGCTCGCAAGGGAGTGATACGTCTCCAACGTATCCATAATTTCTTAAGTTCCATGCTATGTTATATCATATTATTACATGTTTTATATGCATTTTATATAGTTTTATGCATTTTCTGTCACTAACCTATTAACAAGATGGCACAGTGCCAGTTGCCTGTTTTGTGCTATCTTTGGTTTTAGAAAAGTACTTAAAGAAATATCCACCAAATTGGAAATAAATCAACCGTGAATTATTTTTGGAATATTTGAGTCGCGAAGAACCGAAGACGAGACGAAGAGGGGCCGCGAGGCGGCCACATCACCTGGTGGCACGGCCCCACTTACTGCCGCGCCGGGAGGTGATGTGGCGCCCTCGGGCGCCCACCGACCTAGGTCTTTCGCCGACAAATACCCTCTTGACCTAACAACAGAGCACGGTTAATCACTTTTTCGTCCATGGGTCCCGAGCCGCTGCCGTCGTCACCACCACTTCGGGAGAGATCAGAACTGCTCCCCGGCACATGGCTAGGAGGGGGAATCATCCCCTGAGGCCTCTACGTCGTCATGACCGCCTCCGGACTGATGTGTGAGTAGTATACCTTGGCCTACGGGTCCATAGCAGTAGCTAGATGGTTGTCTTCTCCTCTTATGCTATCATGTTTAGATCTTGTGAGCTGCCTATCATAATCAAGATCATATTTATGTAATTCTCCATGTTGTGTTTGCTGGCATCCGATGAATATTGAGTACTAAAGTTATTGCTTAATAATATATCATGTGTATGCTATTTAATGATCTTGCATGCTCTCCGTTACTTGTGTGTGCTTTTGTAGCGTACTTGCACTTTAAATAAGGCAGATACCTGTGTATAGTGCAAATCCCTGGATCGATTCATTTGCACACACAGTTTACGATGTAATATCACAACAAAGCGTCAACTTTATTACATCGATGATCCAGAATTACAAAATATTTGTTACAAGTTGCATAGCATAAAGCTAGCATTGAAAAAGTACACAGCGGAAGATACAATAGCAGTGAGTCTCTATAACTTTCATGCTGCCACTGGCGAAAACATGTTGGTTGTAGACTCGAAACCTTTACGAAACCTCACTCGTCATCTGATCGAATCTGCAATAAGAAAAATATTGCAACAACGTGGGTCAGATTCCATTAAAAATGGAGTCTGGCAAGTGACACTATGGTGGACACTTATGGAATAACTCTAAAGCCTATATGCATATTTGGCTGGTGGAGTTCAAGGCTAATTTGCATAAAGCCAATTTTTCCTACTCTTTTGAAAACACTTTTCTTGAAAATCCAGATGAGTATGGCATGAAAACCATAAATCTCATCTTCCCTTGTTCACCCATAAAGTTTTATTTCTGAAGTTGGAATCATGGAATCCTCCGTTGACGTCCTTGATCAGCTGCTCAAAATTGTCCGTAACCGGGGACACGGCTAAGTACTTAGTTTTACACTCTGCAGAGGTTGTGCACGTTCACCATTGTACCCATTCAACCCAAGGTATCCTTTACACACCATTTGTGATAAGGAAAGGAGAGAATGAGACGAGATCATTCAGAAGCATTTTCCCTCCCACCTGGCTTGACCCGTTCCACCTAACATCCTCCTACATCTGCTTGTCAAGCCAGAGAGAGTCCATGCAACATAATTGATCAAGCCAGAGCCCATATGGCAATGGCTGCACTGGAAGCAATCGTCACTCGGAGTTCTTCAGATTCCTCTGTTCCTGGGTGGCCATTCACAAGTGTACATACTACAGGAACCATAGACATGGACCTGAGTAGCCACTCAACATAACCCATGCAACCAATTACCACCCAGGTGTTTCTTTCTTAACTTAGTAGAATTTAGATTTTCACAAAACAACATTTGCATAGCATCAATAATTCTACTAAGTATTGCATAGGAACCTAGACACAGGAATAAGGGATTCTACACAGGTTTAGCATAGCAACACATGCATATAAAAATACACTAAGTAATGCATAAAAATAGGAAGTTTATGAGGTGTGCCACTTGCCTTTGAATGTTGTCGTTGTTCACAAACTCTTTTCATCAACGAACGTTTGCTCTCCGTTTAATCTAAACAATAATAGCAAACAACAATACCACAATCAACAAACAACAATCTTCAAACACACATGCTCATATCAAATGAACCACAAGTTTTGTAAAACTCCTAAGGAAAACATGTCATGTATGATATGCAAATTATTTCTAAGGGCTAGAGATGCATGTTATGCTATGAAAATCTCTTAGGTTAATGCAAGGCAAATTGGTGGGTCAAGAATGACTAAGGACTAAGGTCTTAAGTTGGATAAACATACTTTGTTTTATATCTTCTTGAAACAAGCACTCACATGGCTTAGCCATGATGTGCAAAATACTTAGGGAAAAATACTAAGTCATTTGTTCAAGATGATCAACAATTATTATCAACTCTTTGTAAATTGGATATTCACTATAGTGAGAGAGACAGACACCCAACCAGCCACTTATTGTGGAACAGGTCTCATGTACGTGGACATGTAAGGTTTGTTTCCAGGCCGCTTCATCTCACTATGCCGTTAGGATCCAACAACTTCAAGATGATAACATCATGATCAAAATTTGTTTAAGTCTAAAAGACAAGATTAGGAAAGAGGGAAAAGATAGAAAGAAAGATGTAGTTGTCCTCCAGGCTTCATTTCCAGACTTGTAATATTCTCCTTGATGAAGTCTTGATTGAAGTTTTGATCTTCAGACTTGATGATTCTTGTATTCCTCGAGGCTGGTCTTGGATTTACTTAGTCTTCATGAAGTCTCAGAGGAGAAGAAGAGACAGAGAGAGAGACTTAGAGAATAAAAGGGGGTTGGCCTTCTTGAACTTCTTCTCACTTTTCTTCTAAGTGCTTGACATCTTGAGGATGCTTCCAGAGTCTGTTTTCTTCTAAGTCCTTCATGAAGTTTCAGAGAAAAGAAAGAGAGAGAGCAAGACTTGGAAAATATTTGCTGGTTGGTCTTCATGAACTTCTTCTTGATTTTATTCTAAGTGTGTCTACTCCTTGAAGATCCTTCTGAATTCTTGTTTTGGCTAACTCCTTCATCGGCCTTCTAGCTCCATGATGAAAATCCTAAGCGTCTAGTGCATAGCACTTTCCCAAAATACTAAGTTTGAAAATGATCCTAACTTAGAGAAAATGGGAAGGAGTTTTCCGTATGAAAATATAACTATAAAATATGCTATGCATGAAATGCAATTTTAAATCACAAGCAACATAACACTAATTTTTGTGAAGTTTATAAAATATGGCTAAAGTTATAATTGCAATTTAATTAGTTTCTAATTTGCAAAACATAATAAAAGGAAACATATAGATTAAAGTTTTATGTGATTTATATTTTATAACACAATTTTCTTTATAGATGGTGTTAATAGCCAGAGGTGGTTTAATTATATTTAATGCAATTTGATTTAATCAAAAATAATGTTTCTATTAAAAGTTATTTAAACAAAATAGTCAAACTTATTCAAATTGAACACACAACTATGAAATCATTCAAAAATTACTCAAAAATATTTTATCGCAGTGGCATTAATTCACAAATATTCTAAAGTTTCTAAAACATATTTATTTGCAATTTTTGGATTTATAGATTTAAAGTTATTACAAATATACTCCAATTTCCATTTGAATTTTGAATATTTTATACTAAGTCAAATTTGAATTTTGTCAGATCCACAATATTCTACATGTCATGAGCTTTCCAAATATATAAAAAATATTAAATTTGGAGTTATGGTTAAAAAGTTGTGACAGATCTAAGTGGCAGGGGTGTTTCTGTAAAACTGCCAATTAAATTTTATTACGAAATTGATTTTACACGTCAGCGCTGACTGTGCGCTGACGGGGCATGCCACTTAGGCGCTGACGTGGTTAAGTGATTGAATCTGGATCGTTAGATCTGGATCTGACGGTCCAGATCCGATCTTACCGGTTGATCAACACTTCTAATCGTGACCGTATATAATCGATCGGACGCTCACCGCGATGGGGGGGAGGTGGCGGCGGAAACTCGCCGGAGTTGGAGAAGGTGGCGGCGGCGCTCTCGGGAGAGGACGGCGCCGGGGTTGTAGCTCCTCCCCGGATGAACGGAGGGCAGCCCCGGGCGCGGCGCGTCGCGGGGAGGGCGATGGATGCGGCGGCGTCTTCCCGTTCTTCCTGAAGCAGCGTGGACACGCAGGCGGAGCCACGGGCACTCCAGCGACCTCGGGTCGAGCACGAACTCGTCGTTCTGGCGCCTAACAAATCACGGGAAAAATTCAGTGAGTTGCGCACAGACGAAACAAAGGAGATGGGACAGAGGAGAGAGCACGAGGTGGTCTTCATTCACCGGAACTCGAGGAAAACACCGGCGGCGATGGCGATCTCCGGCGAGCTATGGGGACGGCCTGGCGGCGCGGTTAGGTTTGGAGCGAGAGGGGAAATGCGGAGGAGGGGGAGGGCTACTTATAGGACCGAACGGAGGGAAGAAATCGCGTACATTGCGCTCGGATTTTGGAAAGGATCGGGGAAGTAGTTTCGGCCGCGATTTTCTCTGGAGGTTGAAGAAGGTGACGTCACCTCTGACGTCAGCAGGTTTTTTTCTTTTTCTGTTTTATTTATTTAATTCATATCTTTTGATTTATCTGTCCAAATGATGTCAAATTAATTTCTAAAAATTTGTAAAAATAATATATTTCTGTTAAACCAGTGGTGGGTATGTTTTGAACACTTTTCAAAAATAAGAATTTGGAAATATTGATTAAATGTGAAATTGACACTTTATGTTTAATTTAAAACTAGGGTTTAATTAATTTTAATTTTGGCTAAATAAATTATATGACATACCCATATTCAATTATGTTTGAATTTAATTTATTTTGGTTTAATAGAAGCTTAATATATTATAGATAGTTTTTAAAGTAATAGGAAATATAATGGGTTCTAATTAAATTTTATTTTGGTTAACATTATATTTTATTTTATGATAATTCATTTGAAAACTTCATAACAACTTTGGAAAAGGTTTTTGTTTTAATTCTATTCTTATTTAGAATATATTAATCATTTCATGCTTTGTAATTAGGTGAAATTCATTTAAGCAAATGAAATGTTTATTTGGCTAATTCATTATTTTAAATTCTATGAAGTTTTAAAGTTATACACTATAGGCTTATAATTTCCAAACTATATTTTGAACATAGTTAAAGGAATGAAAACCATTTAATAATTATATAATCTTTTGAATAACCTTGTATTTATGAATAGATATGACTAAGTGGTTTAATTCAAATACTTATAAAGAACTAATTTATTTAAAATATAATGGATTGTAGTTTGTAAACTATTTGCAAATTATATTTTAAGGTTTTTGAAACACATTGGATAATAAAATGTTTAAACTATGACATTGGAAATATTAACTCAAGTTTGAAGTCTTTCATAGTTGGTTTCCTTATACATTTAAAATTTTATTTTAATAAAAAGAAAAGTTTTAAATTTTAGTGATTTTTGAATATTATAAAATGTTGGGATGTTACAGACTACCACCCTTAAAAGGAATCTCGTCCCCGAGATTCGGAGAAGCTAGAAGGACAAAGCAATTGTTTGATTGATTCTAATTACTCGGGATGTTTTGGAAAATGAAATTTCTGACATGGAAACTTGAAGACTTGACAGTGAATGGTTTTTCTGATTAGAAGGATGAAAAGAAAGATAGTTTGAGATCTCTGTGTTTAAGCGACTAGGTTTGAATTCTCTAGGTGGCTACCACCCTTAAAAGAAATTTTTGTGGTCAGTCTAGAAACTTTGTGTAATCTTGTTTATTCCTCTGATGTAGAGCGTACAAGTATTCAAAATACAATGGCATGTGGTGGATACAGAAAGTTTTTAGCACTCACGCTTTCCACTCGATCCTTGGAGAGATTTATTCTTCTTCCACTCAGGGCAGCCACTGACATAGTGTCCTGTTGCTCCGCATCTGCGACATGTCACGGGACTGTTGATTTTCTTGTGCGAGCGGGTAAGGTATTTCTCCTTCATCTTTACTGGGCACTTGTCAGCATAATGTCCTTTGCCTTTACATTTGTAGCAAATTACGTCACTTAAGTTCCTCTTCTTCTTTGGTGTTTCCAGGGCTAACAGTTCTTCCAAATCTTGTTTGTTATATTCTATCTCAATTAAAGAAGTCCAGTCTCGTTTGATGTGACAATTTCGAGCTAGGTGATCTCCTTCACACTTATAGCAGCACTTGGAGGTACTTTTGAATTTCTTCGGAAGTGACCTTACTCTTATTTCATTCTTCACCTTAGTATGACCCACAGTCTCATTTTGATGAAGATTTGGTTCAGTATCCTGACCAGTCCTTTTCTCTTTGCAGTCCCATGAATAATGTCCTAGTTCTCCACAGGTAAAACATGTTATATGGCTAGTATCTCTTTTGTGTTCCTCCTTGTTTTCTTGTACTTCCACATACTTCATGAGATTTTGTTGCATCCCCTTTTTGTCTTGCTGACTGACTTCTTGCACCACGGAGTAGAGTTGATGTTGAGTTGGAACGTGATTTGTTGCTTCACAAAAACAGCAAGACATCTGACTTGTGGGGCATTCCCTAACTGGATGTTCGGTATGACCATGGGGCCACTCATCAGTGCATTCTTGGGACGTATGTCCTATCTCTCCACAAGTTTTGCATGCCTTTAGTTTGGTCATAAGGTTCCCTTCAAAATCACTATGGTTTTGATCAATCTTAGGCAGTTGGTCATTGATCATCTTCAACAGCTGACTCTGGTTCTCTAATAGTAGTTGCATAGTTGTATGCAATTCATTGGTGTTGGCATTGGGGTGAGACATCTGTTTGGTTTAGAAGCAATGAGTTGAATTATTTGTACTTATGGGGGAATCCTAGTTCAATAAAAACAAAACAAGGCAACCATTCTATAACATAATCAATCAATATCTAACAAACATCAAGCATCAAGATTCACAACAAACAAACAATCTAGTATTGTCATATAGCCAAGTTGATATGATCAATACACTAACACGATATCGTCATTCTATTTTTTTTTTTTTTGGTGGTGGTCAAATCTACCTCCTTCATTACTGCTTCAAGTTCTTGTTCAACTTTCTTGGATATCTTAGAAGTGTTGGTCGAATCCCGATTCTTCAGTGGTCTTCCATGCATGCAGAACTTCATGATTAATCGTAGCTTTTCCATATGAGGCAGCAGAATCAGACTTAGACTATAAGAACATGGTCATCTAGAAAAAGATAAGAGGTTTTCAGAAGGTTGATAGTAGATGAGAATATGAGAAGGACATGGTGAAAAGATTTGTTTTTAGAAATGTGAAGAAAAATAGATTTTCAATCCTATGGCCAAACCTATTTCTATCCAAACCTATGGTTTCGAACCTACAGGCAACACAGTGCTCTGATACCATCTGTAGCGTACCTGCACTTTAAATAAGGCAGACACCTGTGTATAGTGCAAATCCCTGGATCGATTCATTTGCACACACAGTTTACGATGTAATATCACAACAAAGTGTCAACTTTATTACATCGATGATCCAGAATTACAAAATATTTGTTACAAGTTGCATAGCATAAAGCTAGCATTGAAAAAGTACACAGCAGAAGATACAATAGCAGTGAGTCTCTATAACTTTCATGCTGCCACTGACGAAAACATGTTGGTTGTAGACTCGAAACCTTTACGAAACCTCACTCGTCATCTGATCGAATCTGCAATAAGAAAAATATTGCAACAACGTGGGTCAGATTCCATTAAAAATGGAGTCTGGCAAGTGACACTATGGTGGACACTTATGGAATAACTCTAAAGCCTATATGCATATTTGGCTGGTGGAGTTCAAGGCTAATTTGCATAAAGCCAATTTTTCCTACTCTTTTGAAAACACTTTCCTTGAAAATCCAGATGAGTATGGCATGAAAACCATGAATCTCATCTTCCCTTGTTCACCCATCAAGTTTTATTTCTGAAGTTGGAATGATGGATCCTCCGTTGACGTCCTTGATCAGCTGCTCAAAATTGTCCGTAACCGGGGAAACGGCTAAGTACTTAGTTTTACACTCTGCAGAGGTTGTGCACGTTCACCATTGTACCCATTCAACACAAGGTATCCTTTACACACCATTTGTGATAAGGAAAGGAGAGAATGAGACGAGATCTTTCAGAAGCATTTTCCCTCCCACCTGGCTTGACCCGTTCCACCTAACATCCCCCTACATCTGCTTGTCAAGCCGGAGAGAGTCCACGCAACATAATTGATCAAGCCAGAGCCCATATGGCAATGGCTGCACTGGAAGCAATCGTCACTCGGAGTTCTTCAGATTCCTCTGTTCCTGGGTGGCCATTCACAAGTGTACATACTACAGGAACCATAGACATGGACCTGAGTAGCCACTCAACATAACCCATGCAAGCAATTACCACCCAGGTGTTTCTTTCTTAACTTAGTAGAATTTAGATTTTCACAAAACAACTTTTGCATAGCATCAATAATTCTACTAAGTATTGCATAGGAACCTAGACACAGGAATAAGGGATTCTACACAGGTTTAGCATAGCAACACATGCATATAAAAATACACTAAGTAATGCATAAAAATAGGAAGTTTATGAGGTGTGCCACTTGCGTTTGAATGTTGTCGTTTTTCACAAACTCTTTTCATCAACGAACGTTTGCTCTCTGTTTAATCTAAACAATAATAGCAAACAACAATACCACAATCAACAAACAACAATCTTCAAACACACATGATCATATCAAATGAACCACAAGTTTTGTAAAACTCCTAAGGAAAACATGTCATGTATGATATGCAAATTATTTCTAAGGGCTAGAGATGCATGTTATGCTATGAAAATCTCTTAGGTTAATGCAAGGCAAATAGGTGGGTCAAGAATGACTAAGGACTAAGGTCTTAAGTTGGATAAACATACTTTGTTTTATATCTTCTTGAAACAAGCACTCACATGGCTTAGCCATGATGTGCAAAATACTTAGGGAAAAATACTAAGTCATTTGTTCAAGATGATCAACAATTATTATCAACTCTTTGTAAATTGGATATTCACTATAGTGAGAGAGACAGACACCCAGCCAGCCACTTATTGTGGAACAGGTCTCATGTACGTGGACATGTAAGGTTTGTTTCCAGGCCGCTTCATCTCACTATGCCGTTAGGATCCAACAACTTCAAGATGATAACATCATGATCAAAATTTGTTTAAGTCTAAAAGACAAGATTAGGAAAGAGGGAAAAGATAGAAAGAAAGATGTAGTTGTCCTCCAGGCTTCATTTCCAGACTTGTAATATTCTCCTTGATGAAGTCTTGATTGAAGTTTTGATCTTCAGACTTGATGATTCTTGTATTCCTCGAGGCTGGTCTTGGATTTACTTAGTCTTCATGAAGTCTCAGAGGAGAAGAAGAGACAGAGAGAGAGACTTAGAGAATAAAAGGGGTTGGCCTTCTTGAACTTCTTCTCACTTTTCTTCTAAGTGCTTGACATCTTGAGGATGCTTCCAGAGTCTGTTTTCTTCTAAGTCCTTCATGAAGTTTCAGAGAAAAGAAATAGAGAGAGCAAGACTTGGAAAATATTTGCTGGTTGGTCTTCATGAACTTCTTCTTAATTTTATTCTAAGTGTGTCTACTCCTTGAAGATCCTTCTGAATTCTTGTTTTGGCTAACTCCTTCATCGGCCTTCTAGCTCCATGATGAAAATCCTAAGTGTCTAGTGCATAGCACTTTCCCAAAATACTAAGTTTGAAAATGATCCTAACTTAGAGAAAATGGGAAGGAGTTTTCCTTATGAAAATATAACTATAAAATATGCTATGCATGAAATGCAATTTTAAATCACAAGCAACATAACACTAATTTTTGTGAAGTTTATAAAATATGCCTAAAGTTATAATTGCAATTTAATTAGTTTCTAATTTGCAAAACATAATAAAAGGAAACATATAGATTAAAGTTTTATGTGATTTATATTTTATAACACAATTTTCTGTATAGATGGTGTTAATAGCCAGAGGTGGTTTAATTATATTTAATGCAATTTGATTTAATCAAAAATAATGTTTCTATTAAAAGTTATTTAAACAAAATAGTCAAACTTATTCAAATTGAACACACAACTATGAAATCATTCAAAAATTACTCAAAAATATTTTATAGCAGTGGCATTAATTCACAAATATTCTAAAGTTTCTAAAACATATTTATTTGCAATTTTTGGATTTATAGATTTAAAGTTATTACAAATATACTCCAATTTCCATTTGAATTTTGAATATTTTATACTAAGTCAAATTTGAATTTTGTCAGATCCACAATATTCTACATGTCAAGAGCTTTCCAAATATATAAAAATTATTAAATTTGGTGTTATGGTTAGAAAGTTGTGACAGATCTAAGTGGCAGGGGTGTTTCTGTAAAACTGTCAATTAAATTTAATTACGAAATTGATTTTACACGTCAGTGCTGACTGTGCGCTGACTGTGCGCTGACGGGGCATGCCACGTAGGCGCTGACGTGGTTAAGTGATTGAATCTGGATCGTCAGATCTGGATCTGACGGTCCAGATCCGATCTTACCGGTTGATCAACACTTCTAATCGTGACCGTATATAATCGATCGGACGCTCACCGCAATGGTGGGGAGGTGGCGGCGGAAACTCGCCAGAGTTGGAGGAGGTGGCGGCGGCGCTCTCGGGAGAGGATGGCGCCGGGGTTGTAGCTCCTCCCCGGATGAACGGAGGGCAGCCCCGGGCGCGGCGCGTCGCGGGGAGGGCGATGGATGCGGCGGCGACTTCCCGTTCTTCCTGAAGCAGCGTGGACACGCAGGCGGAGCCACGGGCACTCCGGCGACCTCGGGTCGAGCACGAACTCGTCGTTCTGGCGCCTAACAAATCACGGGAAAATTTCAGTGAGTTGCGCACGGAGGAAACAAAGGAGATGGGACAGAGGAGAGAGCACGAGGTGGTCTTCATTCACCGGAACTCGAGGAAAACACCGGCGGCGATGGCGATCTCCGGCTAGCTATGGGGACGGCCTGGCGGCGCGGTTAGGTTTGGAGCGAGAGGGGAAATGCGAAGGAGGGGGAGGGCTACTTATAGGACCGAACGGAGGGAAGAAATCGCGTACATTGCGCTCGGATTTTGGAAAGGATCGGGGAAGTAGTTTCGGCCGCGATTTTCTCTGGAGGTTGAAGAAGGTGACGTCACCTCTGACGTCAGCAGGTTTTTTTCTTTTTCTGTTTTATTTATTTAATTCATATCTTTTGATTTATCTGTCCAAATGATGTCAAATTAATTTCTAAAAATTTGTAAAAATAATATCTTTCTGTTAAACCAGTGGTGGGTATGTTTTGAACACTTTTCAAAAATAATAATTTGGAAATATTGATTAAATGTGAAATTGACACTTTATGTTTAATTTAAAATTAGGGTTTAATTAATTTTAATTTTGGCTAAATAAATTATATGACATACCCATATTCAATTATGTTTGAATTTAATTTATTTTGGTTTAATAGAAGCTTAATATATTATAGATAGTTTTTAAAGTAATAGGAAATATAATGGGTTCTAATTAAATTTTATTTTGGTTAACATTATATTTTATTTTATGATAATTCATTTGAAAACTTCATAACAACTTTGGAAAAGGTTTTTGTTTTAATTCTATTCTTATTTAGAATATATTAATCATTTCATGCTTTGTAATTAGGTGAAATTCATTTAAGCAAATGAAATGTTTATTTGGCTAATTCATTATTTTAAATTCTATGAAGTTTTAAAGTTATACACTATAGGCTTATAATTTCCAAACTATATTTTGAACATAGTTAAAGGAATGAAAACCATTTAGTAATTATATAATCTTTTGAATAACCTTGTATTTATGAATAGATATGACTAAGTGGTTTAATTCAAATACTTATAAAGAACTAATTTATTTAAAATAAAATGGATTGTAGTTTGTAAACTATTTGTCAAATTATATTTTAAGGTTTTTGAAACACATTGGATAATAAAATGTTTAAACTATGACATTGGAAATATTAACTCAAGTTTGAAGTCTTTCATAGTTGGTTTCCTTATACATTTAATATTTTATTTTAATAAAAAGAAAAGTTTTAAATTTTAGTGATTTTTGAATATTATAAAATGTTGGGATGTTACAGCTTTGGCCAAGTAGATGCTCGTAACTCCAAGAAGGGGTATTTATACTCGATAGTGGGTTCATGTCTCTATTAAATATGGTGCAGTGACAGAAAGATCTAAGGTTGTAGATGTACTGTTGCTACTAGGGATAAAATAGTAGTACTTTGTCTAAGCATGATGTTACTTACTTACTTTACACACAATGCTTAAGGCGATAATCAGTTGCATGCAACTTAATATTGAAAGGGGTGCGGACAATAACCGGAAGGTGGTTTATTAGTCATAGATGCGATTGAATCTCACACTAGACATCATATCATTAATATATGCATTGGGTTGCACAACATTATTCTGTCAATTGCCTAGCTGTAATTTGTTTACCACACATGGATGAATGTTGTTATTATTTATGGAGAGACACCACTAGTGAACTGTGTACCTCGGTCCTTCTCATTAATCTGATAAAACCACAACTGTAAACCTGTTACTTTCTGCAAACATACATTCTTTCGTTCACACATACGTTTGATCCTTTGTTACAGCAAGCCAGTGAGATTGACAACCTCAGTGTTAAGTTGGGGCAAAGTATCTTGATTGTTTGTGTGCAGGCTCCACGTTCGTTGCTGACGCTTGTGTTGGGCCGTGCCAACGTCTCCACCCACAACCTCGAGGGAACTCTTCATGTCCTACTGGTTTGATAACCTTGGTTTCATAACTGAGGGAAAGTTGCTGCTGCACACTTCACACCTTCCTCTTGGGGTCTCCCAACAACACACCCATCATGTGCATCTAGCATTTTTTTTGCGTCGTTGCCGGGTATTTGAGTGTTCTTCACGACGGGAGTTTTCGCACTTACAATTTTTTTTTGTTATTGTCTTGCTTAGTTTATTTTTATTACTATCTTGTCTGTTTAATATCAAATATACAGATATATTAGTTACTTGCATTACTTTTTATATTTCGGTTTTGTTATTTATTTTCAGTTTTGTTGCTTTTGTTATTTCAGATTGTCTTTATTTTCTGAATTTGGTTATTTCAGTTTTAACTTTACCTTGATTACGATGTTGCTCCCTAAGTACACTTTTGAGGATCTTTTAGTAGGTAGTGGTTCTATAATTGGAAAAGAAAATATTGGAGCATTCTTTAATCATATTAGTAAGAATAGTGATACTGAGGAGAAATCCATAGCAGAACTTGCCCCAAACCATGAAATTGCTGCAACCTCTTTAGTTCACATGCTGGAAACTAGGTTTGTTAACCGTCATCTCATAATACAACAAATGTTTCTTGATCTTCATAATGTTAAAAATGCTGAGAAGAAAGATTTTATCATGGAAACCTTGCTTAAATAATTTGGTGATGTTGCCGTAGAAGCTAGGAAAATTCTTGATCATTTTAATATGCTTGGCTCATGTGTAGATGTTATTAATCCACTTGAAAAAACTAGGGAAAATGAACCTATAAAAGGGGAAGAAATGAAAGTGCCAATACCTGTTAAACTTGTAGCTATGCATGAAGCTTTGGAAGAAAATTTTGATTGGATTGTCACTCGAAACCCATTTGATGAAAAGTAAGCCTAAAAGAAATGAAAGAGGCACCTCTGAACCTTATATAGATAAAATATAATGCATAGTTGAAAGGGTTTCTATTCTTGATCTTGATAATACTTGAGTTTTACTTTGTGCCTAGCTCAAAGGCCTTAAACAAAAGCGCTTATGGGAGACAACCCACTTTTATTTCCTGATATTTTATTTTATTTTGCTTGTTTCAAGGACTTGTCCTAGCTCTGTAGCAAATCCTTTGTATCTTTATTTTATTGCAATGTCGTGTCAAGTTAAGCGTCTAGTCGAAAGTTGATGTTAAAATTCAGTTCCTGAGCTGAAACAGATTTCTGTTGTGCACCGTTAAAATCATAACTCCTTAGTGGAACGTCAGAAAAGTCTGCCCGTTTTTGTGCGCAATCTCCAGATCTGTACGCAACTTTCAATAGTTTTGAGTTTTCTGATCTGAGCAAGTTTAGTGTCTCGAAAAAATTCGTCTTTACGGACTGTTCTGTTTTTGACAGATTTTGCCATTTATTTTGCAATGCCTCTTTTGCTATTTTGATTGGATCTTTTTATCCTATTAGGTATCAGTGGCTGTAGCTAATGTCCAGTAGCATTGGTAGCAATTGTGTTCCTACATAATATCATATTTGTTTATGCACTAACCCTCTAATGAAGTTACTCTAATTTTGGTGTGGGGGAAGTTTTCAAGGATCAAGAGAGAAGGATGATATAATGTAATCAAGAGGATAGTAACGCCAAATCTTGTGGATGCCCGGTGGTTCTACCCCAATATATTCAAGAAGACTAAAGCGTAAAAGCTTGGGGATGCCCAAGGCTTCCCCTTCTTCATCGACAAACTATCAGTTCCTTTCAAGTGAAACTATATTTTAATTCTACCACATCTTATGTGCTTATCTTGAAGCGTCTGTTTGCTTTTGTTTTGTTTTTGTTATTTTCATTCTCTGAATAAAATGGATCCTAGCATTCTTTTGTGTGGGAGAGAGACACGCTATGTTTTTTCATATGAATACTCGTATTCTTCACTTATATCGGTTGAGTATTCTTTTCATGTTATCGTTTGCTCTCTAGGTCTTGTTTTTCATGCATCTCTTGTTAGAGCTGTTAGCTTTGTTATATTATACTCTCATATCTCATTGTTTAATTACTTGGAGAGTTTAAATAAGTTGATTGGTGTTTGGTTGAGAACAGAAAATGTTAAATGTGGTAGGTGGTATAATTAAATGATACATTAATCTTGTAAATCATTAAATTGTGTCACTTGAATCATTGATGTTGTTTTGAGATATTAATTTGCTTAATGGTAAACATGATGGTCTAGTAAAGTGGAATGATTAAACGGTTGGTCTAGAGAAACTTGAAAACTGTGCCACCCTTAAATTTCCAGTTGATTGCATAATGGTATATGACTTCTATTTGCGTAAAGCAACCTTAATGAGTTTATGTTATGCTCTACGGCCGGGGAAGCCAACGGTGACTTTTTCATTCGCCACGATCCCTCTAGGAGTAATTTTCATTATGCCTTGCATGATCATATGTTTATTTGGAATCTTTTTACTTGTGAGTTCTAAAACTGCGGTTTTCATGGCACTTCCACCACCATATTGCTAGTCTTTTCGGTATTTTGCTTTGCCCTTTCTCACATTGAGAGTTGGTGCATTTTTTGCGGGTACATCCAAACTCGTGGGAGATCTTCATCTTGTTCTCCTACACATAAACTAAATATCTTCCTCAAAACATCCACCGTACCTACCTACTACAGCATTACCATAGCTGTTCGGAGATATATTGCCATGCACCATCCATCTTACATTACATGACTTGTTGTCATTCATTACTTATATATTGCTTTGCGCGATTCTATAAATCTGATGTGTGGTTTTACCCATGTTACGCTAGATCATTGCATAACCTGCTACACTAGCAGAGGCACCGTTGCCATATGCATTCTTATGGCACATTCATATTAGTTACTTGTATCATCAGTATGTTGTTTTATCATCATTAGTGTGTTTTCATATATCATATATCATATTAGGATGCTTGCACCTAAAA
The DNA here is from genome assembly GCA_026929855.1 of Poa annua. Lineage (NCBI taxonomy): Eukaryota > Viridiplantae > Streptophyta > Magnoliopsida > Poales > Poaceae > Poa > Poa annua. The sequence goes on along the minus strand of CM049427.1, from coordinate 122,342,633 downwards.
CTGAAAAGAGCCATGGACGCCATCGAAAAGAGAAACAAAAAAAGAGAAAATAAAAAAGAAAGAAAGAAAAGAAATAAAAAAGGGGGCAGCATTACTATTCTTTATCACACACGTGTGCTTATGTTATAGCACCATATCATTTATAGTCATCATTCGTGCTCATGTTTAGCACCTTTACTCCATATGAGAGAGTTTTCATGTCTTAGTTGCATAACTATGTGGGGAACTTTATACTATAGAACTTGGCTTGTATATTCCAATGATGAGCCTCCTCAAAAGTGCTCTAGGTCTTCGTGATCAAGCAAGTTGGATGCACCCCCACTAGTTCCATTGGAGAGCTTTCATATACTTATAGCTCATTCTGGATCCGTTGTATGGCAATCACTACTCCTTGCATAGCTTCGATTGTATGACTTTCTCTTGTCTAATGATCATCTACAGCTTTGTGAGCCTTTCTTCCGTTGGCCTTCCAAACCTCCGTTAACATTCTCTTAGCCATAACATCCTGGTGCCAGGAACCAACGTCGAACGCTTGCTTGTTTCTTTTGAACAAATAATATATTGATATTCTACGAGCATATTGATATTGCTTGACTTGATCCTTTCATTAAGTTGTCATGTTTGTTGGAAGCATTAGATGATTATATTGTTGTGCTTGAGGCTTAAATCATCTTTAATATCTACTTTTCACAGTTGATTGCTATTTAGTACTATATCATTAAAAGCTTTGCTTGCTTCACCTACTTGTTTATTCATTACTCATTTGATATCAATATAAATACAACCCTTATTCATTTGATCTCAGTTTACATGCCTTACATTATTTAGATTGTGTTTAAGCATGTCACTTCAGAAATTATTCTTCTTTTATCGTTCTTGCCTACTCGGGACGAGTAGAACTAAGCTTGTTGATGTTGATACGTCTCCAACGTATCCATAATTTCTTATGTTCCATGCTATGTTATATCATATTATTACATATTTAAATGCATTTTATATAGTTTTATGCATTTTCTAGGACTACCCTATTAACAAGATGCCACAGTGCCAGTTCCATGTTTTCTCCTATTTTTTGTTTCAGAAAAGTACTTAAAGAAATATCCGCCACATTGTAAATAAATCAACTAGGAATTATTTTTGGAATATTTGCGTCGCGAAGAACAAGACGAGACGAAGAGGGGCCGCGAGGTGGCCACATCACCTGGTGGCGAAACCCCACTTTCTGCCGCGCCAGGAGGTGATGTGGCGCCCTTGGGAGCCCACCGACCTAGCTCTTTCGCCTACAAATACCCCCTTGACCTAAAAACAGAGCACGGTTAATCACTTTTTCCTCCAGGGGTCCCGACCTTCAGCCGTCGTCCCCACCACCTCGGGAGAGACCAGAACTTCTCCCTGGCACCCTGCCGGTAGGGGGAATCGTCCCCGGAGGCCTCTACGTCGCCATGACCGCCTCCAGACTGATGCGTGAGTAGTCTACCTTAGACTACGGATCCATAGCAGTAGCTAGATGGTTGTATTCTCCTCTTGTGCTATCATGTTTAGATCTTGTGAGCTGCCTATCATGACCAAGATAATCTTTATGTAATTCTCCATGTTGTGTTTGCTTGGATCTGATGAATATTGAGTACTAAAGTTATTGCTTTATAATTTATCATGTGTGTTCTATTTAATGATCTTGCATGCTCTCCGTTACTTGTGTGTGCTTTGGCCAAGTAGATGCTCGTAACTCCAAGAGGGGGTATTTATGCTCGATAGTGGGTTCATGTCTCTATTAAATCTGGGGCAGTGACAGAAAGCTCCAAGGTTGTAGATGTACTGTTGCTACTAGGGATAAAACAGTAATACTTTGTCTAAGGATGATGTTTCTTACTTACTTTACACACAGTGCTTAAGGCGATAATCTGTTGCATGCAACTTAATATTGAAAGGGGTGCGGACGCTAACCGAAAGGTTGATTATTAGTCATAGATGCGGTTGGAACGGTATATGTATATTGTTGTAATGCCCAAATGAATCTCACACTAGACACCATATCATTTGTATATGCACTGGGTTGCTCATCATTTTTCTGTCAATTGCCTAGGTGTAATTTGTTTACCACGCATGGATGAATGTTGTTATTATTTATGGAGAGACACCACTAGTGAACTGTGGACCCCGGTCCTTCTCATTAATCTAATAAACCACAACTGCAAACCTGTTACTTTCTGGAAACATACACTCTTTATTTCACACATACGTTTAATCCTTTGTTACAGCAAGCCAGAGAGATTGACAACCTCACTTTAAAGTAGGGGCAAAGTATCTTGATTGTTTGTGTGCAGGCTCCATGTTCGTTGCTGACGCTGGTGTTGCGTCGTGCCAACGTCTCCACCAACAACCTCGAGGGAACTCTTCATCTCCTACTGGTTCGATAACCTTGGTTTCGTAACTCAGAGAAACTTGCTGTTGCACTACTTCACACCATCCTCTTGGGGTCTCCCAACAACACACCCACCGTGTGCATCAGGGAGGAAGTATGATTCATGGGGATGCTTCTCGGCAACCCATAATGGTGAGAGGTGGCCGGAGTCGACGATATTCACCGGCGGACAGTGGCGGCTAGGGTTTGCAGTTTTGAGAAAACAAAGAGGGAGGAAGAAAGAGAGAGTGGGTGAGAGAGGGATAAGGATGAGGACGGCTCCTCGGTGTCCTTATCGCCGCAAGAGAGCGAGAGGAGAGGGCACGACTGCTCGGACGCATCGCCACGGTGTTGTGCGTCCTTCTGGCGCAAGGAAGAAGAAGGAAAAGAATTTCCATGTTTGTAGGTATCCCCCTGGGATTTAGGGAAACTACAGGAACAGTTTACAGAGACCCCTGCCTACAGTTTTGGACTTATTCCTGATTATTAAAGTTACAGATTGGTCCAGGAAACTTCAGGATTGCATTATATGTTTATTTAAACTTTGTATAAGCATTAATTTGTACATTAAAACTCCTTTAACTTATAATGGTGAATTTAAGCACATTTGGATTTATTTCATTTATTAAGTTGTGTGGTTTCCAATTCTTTGTTCTTAATGTGCATTAGGGTTATGTTAGAATTTTTTTCTATGTCCTTAATTGTATGGGTGTTTTATTATCTTCAAATCCTAAAATGACTTGAGGTTTGACTCCAAAATGCAAATGGATATAAGTCTTCAAACTTGTTTTCTGGTGCGTTAAGAACTACTGGGCATCAACAATTTGTTGTCTAGTGATGATTGTAAAGATTCATTGTGGGGTGGATAAAAGATATACACAATGATTAGTTCAAATCTGTGTTGAGCATATGGCATTGCCAAACGACTTTGCTTTGTGATTCCCCACAACTAAATCATGTGAAAACATGATCAGATGTCGGGGGGAAGCACATGGTATATATAACCTGCCTAAGGTTAGGTCTTATGGTGATATGATAGATGCATTTAGACTTCTTCTCATACCATCCTCCATTTAGATGGAGTAAGAAGGATGCACTCTCTCCTGATAGAGTTAATGTCTTTGGAATATATATCTGGAAAATATATATGGGAGTTTGTGAAATGAATATCCTTGACATATTACCACTAATGCTTTCATGTCATTCCCAATTTCATATTGCCAAGTCTCACTTTCCTTGAGAATGAATTATTGATTCAACCGATAGATGATTATCCATTAGTGATCTTGTGGCTCCTCTCTTCTGTGAATCTTTTCTTCACATGGTCATGAAAGATGATACATGTGACTCCTAGATATGGATATTGATTATATAGACTTATGATTTGGCATTACTTTCTCTTTGGTTATGATCCCCTTGGAGAAACATCATAAATCCATATGTGTCTTTACTTTGGCATTGATCCTTCTAAACAAGAAGTAGATATTCAAGAAAAGTTCTTCTTGTCCTATATTGAAGTTCCAACACCACTTGTCTCACCCTTGTGGCGATGACAATTCAATTTAACCAATCCAACTTTCTTGGGGTTGGTGGTATACGAATGTATGTGTATTTTATGACATCAAATGGCCTAATGGCTGATAAATTTGATATACTATATTATCGATCCTACTATTCATTTATATATGACATTCATTTGTGTATGCATACAAAAGTGAGTTGTTTACAAGGTTGCAAGGCTTGTTAACAAACTACTCCTATATAACACTAAACTTAGAATGTCACACCATTTCTTGAGAGATTAATAAAGATGGTTGAAGATGAAAGAGAGTACAAATCTTCATGATAGATTGACATAACACTTTTATGTCCATCTAAGGAATACTTCCCCAAGTCATTTTGTTGTGTTTCCTTCTTGGTAGCTTCTCTTGTAGATGCCTTCGAGAAGATTGGGAGATAAGAAAATAAGATGTCTAGATCAAGGAAGAAAATCTAGGTTAAGATTTAGGTGAACCAGCTTGGTCTTCAAGAGTGTCATGAATTCCATGTACTAGAAGTATGTCTAGCACAATTGACGAGAATAGCTGCTCAGAGGATAGCGAGAACAAATGGGTTGATCATTAACTCCTAAGTAATGTTCTGGTGGATGAGTTTGGTTTTCATTTAGTGTAACATTTTATCGTATATCTCTCTAACCCCAAAATAAGGTTTAAGCCAAGATCATCTCAAAGTTTATAGCGCTCAAGTTGATGATCCACTTCAATTCCACCAACTCAAGTGAAACTTCAATCACTTATTGTTTTGAAAATTAAATGCGTGAAAATTATTCAGATTTTCTGATGCATGAATGCAATACACACTCCTGTGTCCACTCTATTTCTGGACCCTAAGTTTTGGGGTGTTATAATACACACACTGAGTTAAGATGTGGTCAGTCGTGTCCTCGTCCTGAACACATGTGAGGCACTCGCTGGTTTCCTCCTCCAATCCATGCTTTTTGCGCCTATCCGTTGTCCATAATATTCTTGTTAGCACAGGCCAGACGAAAATCTTGCACTTGAGCGGAGCGTATGATCGCCAAACCGGCAGTTCCATCCTATCCTTTGGCTGTCCCTGACACAACACCCAGTATGTTGATTTGGCAGAGTAAACCCCATTCTTCGACGCCGTCCAGACAAACTTGTCGTCCACTACCTCCTCCCTTGGCACTCCGTGCACTGCCACCTAGAGCCTAACACATTGCCTCCTTCTATCGTCCGACAAATCCCCTTTGATGTCCAGCATCCATCTGTTCTCCTGCAATGCTTCCGCGACCGATATTGATTTCCTCCATCTCGTCGGCACCGAGTCCACAATCTCAGGTGCTAACTCAGCCGCTATGCACGCATTGATCCATTTGTCGGTCCAAAAGCGAACCTTGGTACCATTCCCAACCTCAATTCTGAAAGACCTGCATTGTTTCTTTATCCTCCACCATCGGCAAGCCCTGCCACAGACGATTCTCATCAGTTCTCCTCAGCCATTCCCACCTGACTCGCAAGGCTAAACCCCGAAGCTCCAAGTTCTTGACGCCAAGACCCCAAAATCTCGTGGCTTGCTGATGCTTTCCCACGAGACAAGACACTTCCCAACCCAAAAGAAGGCCCTCATCCAGTGACGAGGGGTATCCCCATCAATACCCATGACTGATAGCCCTAGGTTAGAGTTATGTGGTAGAGAACATGTAGTGTTAGTAGATTCGTCGGCTGACAAACGGGAATTACCCAGGTTCAGGACCCTCGACTGAGGTAACATCCCTTCTTCCTGCCTGGCTATATTGGTTACGAATATGCGACGAGTACAAGGTCTAGCGAGATGCGCTAGTAGCAAACAGCCTAACAGTCTCGGTTGGTAAGGGCCTTTTGTCCCGGTTTACAAACCGAGACTGCGGAGTCGGAACTAAAGGCCAACCCCTTTAGTCGCGGTCGTGTCTGCAATCGGGACAAATAACATCCACGTGGGCTCGCAGGCGAGCTGCTTAGGCGATGACGTTTTGTCCCGGTTTGTATTACAAACCGAGACTAAAAAGTTCGAGGGTTTTTTGAAGGGAATATGCCCTAGAGGCACTTAATAAACATAGTTTATTGGCAATATCCTAATCGTTCATTATATGTTTTATACCATGCTATAACTATATTAAGAGAAAACATTAATACATGTGTGGTAGATAAACAACCAGGTCCATAGTAGCCTCTACTATGACTAGTTTCGTTGCGCGATTGATGATCGAGGTTTTCCGATCATAGGGCATGGCGCCGGTCGGCAATGGAAGTCATATCGTTAGGTGTAACGATGTGATGGACATACCCAGTATTTATAGGACATAGTCATTACGCCTTAAGACCGTGAGATCAACTCTTATTGTTATCCCTGGAAGATACTTTGATCGCACCAAACTTCATATCTTATAGTGTGACAATGATAGGTGATACTTTTGGGTATCGGAAGGGGGTAGTTGAGACGAGGGGTCAACAGCGGGATTTGTCAGTCCGCATAGCCGGATAGATACTCTAGGGCCCACTCGGTGAGATTATGTCAAATGAGTTTGCAAACATGTGACTAGGTCACCAACTGACATAATATCATAGACGAGTAGAAGATAGCGATGTCGGTAACAAGATCATGCTAGGTATGGAGATATCTGAGAATGATGCTTGGACACGCTAAGTATCGTCATGACAAAGGGTTTAAGACTAGACGTCCAGGTTTGATAGATGAAAGTCATTCGTTATATCACAGGGATTAATTCATGGGGTCCAGGCCTACGAGTTAGTCGCTGATCATAGAGGAGTATTGATCGTACCTGTTATTATATCGAACCGCTAGGGTAACACACTTAAGGGGTTTCGAAAAGACAACCGGAAAGGAAAGAGATCACCGGGAACGTCCCGTGAATGGTCCGATCGAGATCGGGCAGCGCCGAAAGAGTTTTCGGAGCTAGAATAAATTATATAGAATATGTTTGATATTAATTAGTGTAATTAATGTCTAAATATGATTTTATATATTTATTTTCGACTTTATTTAGGCTGATTTCCCTAAATGGGCCTTCTGGTCGAAAGAAGGCCCACGGGGGGGGGGGGGGGGGGGACCCCTCAAGGGAATTCGTTGGGGAGCCTTGGCCGGCCTAGGTGGGCCAAATGGGGCCCACCTAGGACCGGCGCACCATGGCTGGACGCACCAGGCAATGGGGGATAGTCCCACATTGCCTGGCTGGCAAGGTTGGCTCCCCCCGGGAGCCTATATAAGAAGGGGCACCCCTGGCCTTTTAATTCACCAATTAATTCTCTTATTTATCCTCGATCTCGTGATTCCCTTTGTCGGAGTTGCGCCGAGGAGGATGAGGGGATCTCTTCCACCATAGCCCGCTGCCGCGCTGCTGGTGTTCCGGTCCAAGTCTTCCGCTGCTCATTCTGGACTGGAGCTTCGGAGGCCGTCGTTTCCACCGTATGTGTGTAACGGCTTGCGAGGTGCTGCGCTAGCGGTACTCGGAGGCCTACTTCCTCCACCCGACCTCGGGGTCATCTTCGTCGTCTTCGTCGCGCCGATTTCTCCACGACCTAGAGGTTGGATACGTTGTCTTCGTCGTCAACGCTTGTGCGGGAGCGTAATCCCCGCTACTCGGTCTACGAGGGTATGTATTCCGATCTCCGCCGTACTACTATATCTGCATAGTGTAGAACTTGGCTAGTTTAAGGATATCGTTGCTAGGAAATTTTTGTTTTCTACACACGATCCCCTTCAGTGGTATCAGAGCCGATCTATCGTAGATATAGCTATACGCTGTTAGAACCCGTGTTCTACACGGGGGCACCGTTCCTGTTATTTGCTACCCTCTAGCGTGCACTTGTCATTCCAGCGGCATCGATTTGATGAAGCGGCCCGGACCGACTTTACGCGTACGCTTACGCGAGACTGGTTCCACTACTGACATACGGCTTGTACCATATCTGTGGCTGGCGGGTGCCTGTTTCTCTCTCTTTAGTTGGTCTTGCATTTTCAATGCAGGGCCCGAAACGGATGCTTAAACATGCAATTATTGGATCGTTGTTGTGGTCATAAGGTTCGTAGGTATGAAGCGGTTCTATTTACGAAAGCCCCGAGCCACGTAAAATATGCAAAAGATAAAGTAGAAGCGTCTAACTTTATTTTGCAGGGGCTATGTGATATGGTCAAGGTAGGTTTATTAAATTGTTTATAACTGCGGGCGCCAAGAAGACCATGGCGCAATGGACTATATCACATTGCATTACATTTGATGTTTTGTGTGAATCTTATATTGTGTGATTGTATATATAGTATATATTAGTTGCACGGCGGTAGCTATATAAGATGATCCCTTCAAAATACCACTAGTGTTCTCCCTCCAACGCGCACCACCAAGAAAGTTCTATGTTATGAGGCAGGCCGTGATGATCGGGTGCGAGACATCTCGTCGTTCGCATACAGTGGGTGTAAGCCATGTTGCACAAGACTCAGCGTGGAGGTTATGGTGGCGAGCCTAGCATATGCAGATATGGCCTCGGAACAGGGAGACCGAAAAGTCGAGCACGAGTCAACAAATTGGTGTGGCGGACAATTGTTTACTCTTGAAGTTGTGCCGCCGGCTCTGATGATGAGGGGTGGTGCAATGGATGGGGGTCGTGTAATCGCTTAAACGACCAGGAGGGATGTTCGTTTGAGTGGGAGTTCGGATAGTTATTTTCTAAAATACTAGAACTCAAAATATAATGAACAGAGTCTGTTTTGCAAACCTTTGTAGATATTAAGCATTGTGATAGCATCTTTTCAAATTAGGCGCATTCCTGCGATTGAGAAACTTAAAAGGTTGGGTCCAAACTTCATAGTTTTATGCTTTAGCTTGAGGATACTGCTTGTTTAAACCGTTTGCTCTTTGTGTTACAATACCCGCTAGGAGATAACCCCGGAGATTCCGCTGACAAAAGATAATTTGGATTATCAGATTTTGTGCGGATGATATCATCATAGTCCAGTGTATGCTATGATCTCTGCCATAGAGAACCAACGGTGGGTACGAGTTTTTATATCGCGAACATATGATATGGTCGCTAAACTCGGGGTACCCCAAACGCTGGGTTGATGAAGTTTATCAGTACGTTGACTGATTGTCTTCTCAACCAAGATGGAAGAGAATATACACATTGAGCGAGCACGTGGCGGTCATACTTAATGACATATGGTCATACTTGATGAACATTCAGACACCTCACTCAGCTCAATCACTAGATGACAGAGATCGTTGCCAAGTGCAAATCCTCTGTGATAGACTATGTCATGCAAGGGGAATCGTTCACCTTCATGGTTCTTGATTACGGTGGAAGTATCAAGAAAATGAAACAGATCGCTGGAAGTCATCAATGATGATGGTGTATATATGATATACATGTTATGAATGTTTTAGCTAAGCAAGTACTCGCAGTAGTGACTAAGTTTTGAACTAGTCATGTTTTGTGAAAACCAGGTTTACTGCATGAGTAGCTTGAAAGGATGAGGCGACATTGCGTGTGGATAATGGCAGTCAAGTTGTTGTGATGGCCATAGACACTCTCCCTCTAGATCTACCATTTGAATAAATTCTTTATGATCGCCTGTTAGTATGATCGTTACAAGTGTGTCTCCTCTAGCGAGACACTTGTTCATACATGATAGTGACAAATTTGGTGTCCTATATTTATGAAGTAATGATCATATGTCGATTTGAATTTAGATGGTAGAAGCTCCCACATTCATAATATTAATGCCAAAGGACACAAACTTAATAAAGACACCACATATGTGTGGCACTACCGTTTAGTCATGTCAATGTTATAGTCCATGCATTAGCTCCATACCGGATGGATCTACAGGTCCTAAGATTTGATCTTTTGACACTTGCAAAATAACTGTGACACCGTTTTCGGAAAACGGGCATATAACTTATTGATAGTCATACATAGAGATGTATGTGGTTCAATGAAGTAATTGACTGGTAGTGGAGACCTTTATTTCGTGAACTTCACTGAACGTTTTGAGTATAGCTTGTTGAGAATCATGCATATGGGTGTATGTGAATCAATGAATTACTTTAACATGTAGTGGAAGTATTTATTTCAAAAACTTCATGAACATTCGAGTAGATATATGGATATCCACTCGGGGAATGTTGGCCTGGAAATTTTGATTCAATCAAACAAGTTCAGAATGAAGTAGGAAATAAACTTAACAAGAAAATCAAATTCCCGCGATACAGATCGAGGAAATGAAGATTTGAGTTATAATGTTGGCACATCATTGGAAGACTTGTGAGAAGTGTTCCACAAATTACGTCGCATGGAACACCATGGTGTCATGGTGTGTTAGGACGTCGTAATTGCACTCTATCGGATAGTGTGTGGTAAATAAATCTCTTACCGAATTATTGTGATCATTAGAGTCATATGGTAGAAACGTAAACACTCACGTTAGCAAATAGGGAAACCATTTGAATCCATGGAGACAATACCATACGAGTGATGGCATGGCTTTTAGCCTAGATTGTTGTTTCAGCAATTTAGTGTTTCGATGTGATCAGACCTAAAATGGATTAATCTTTGTAGTGTACCGTACCTAAAGAGTTAGTTGGGTACATGTCTCACGACATAGGAAAAACAGTTGCCGGGATATACCTTGCGAAAGAAATAGTTTCTTATCCAAGTGTATAAGTGAGAAAGAAAGTAGAGCAAGACAAAGTTGATGAACTTTCTCTCCAGACATCAGAGTGGCGCAACCGAAAGTGTTTTCGGTGTCAGGCTCCACAGCTTGAAAAAGCTGATGATTCAAGATCATGATGTTCTGAGCTCATACTAAGAGCATAGGCATACGAGGTTGTGTTCCACACTGTGTGTTACGACAATCTTGCTATGAAGGTCATATTAATGAAATATGATAGACCTACGAACTACGAAGAAGAGATGGTGGACCTAAGTCCGAGAAATGGCTATGAGTCATTTATGATCCGAAATAAAATCCATATAAGATTACCAGGTAATGACTTGAGAGATCTTCTTGATGGAATCTAGGATGTTAATAGTATATGGAATTTTATGAGAGAATAGACATTGAGAAGGATCGATTTGTCGTGAAACAGTTCCGACAGAGTCAAAAGTTGACCACATGAGAGTTTGTCTCAAGTGGCGAAGCCTAAATCTATTCTGGGTCGTTTAGCAATCACTATTCGAATGAGAAATTGATAGATGGATAAGGAAACCATGTTTCTTAATAGTGTCATTAAGAAAGAGTTGGTGATCCTGAGGATGCTAAATATGTATGCAAACTTCAGTGGTCCATTCATGGGCTGAAGCAAGCATATCGGAGCTGGAATCTTCACTTTGATAATGTGATCAAAGGATTTTGGAGTTGTCCAAAATAGTTGAAGAAACCTACATTTGCAAAGAAGTGAGTGGGAGCAAAGTAGCTTTCCTTGATCTTATATGCGGAAGACATATTTGAGTGGGAGCTAAGTAGCTTTTCCTTGATCTTATATACGGAAGGCATATTTGAGTGGGAGCTAGGTGTCATTCGTGATTTTGTATATAACGACATATTGAATGACACAGATCCTCTAGTAGAGTGCACATGATTATTTAAGTGATTAAATTTTCTATGAAATGAAGTTAGGAGTATTAGGCATCCGATTTATAATTGTATAGATCGTAAGGGGCTTAATAACATTAAGTCGGAATATTTCCTTAGTCAAGATTGTGAAGTGTTTCAGAATAGGACAAGCAAAGAAAGAGGTTCTTGCTTGTATGACTAGGTAAAATATTAAGTTTATCTTGGCATTTTTAGTAATAGCAAATGATGTTCGACATTATCTATGTATCAGACATAGATGCTATCAGACTGAAAGCTCGACTTAGTGTGACCCAAGTTCTTGGATGAAGAACAGGTTCTAGAGTGATCCTTGTGTGGATCAATGAACAAACGTTAAGTTTATTCTTCAGTGTCTATGAGAACTGAAGATATGTTTTCTAGTAAAGGGTAAGAGTGGAAAGACAACTTGCCGTAAAGCGGTTACGATAATGCAAGTTATGACACTGACCCATGCGACTAGAAATCTCATATAGGAGATGTCCTTTATTTTGAAAATAGACATGGTTAGTTTGCGAAGTCGCATATGAATGCACTGTCGTATATCTACATATGTATATAAATATATCGCGACTTCAGAAGTAGCAAGTGTGATTGGACTAAGCAGTTTTCCGAGCGTAGGTGGTCCCCTTAATAGATCTCTTAGACTTTTAAGGCCCAAGCTACGCGAATGCTCGAGCCTCACTCCATCCACTAGGATATATTTCACCGTCATCGTAAGATACGGGATGATGTCAAACTAGATGACATAGAAGTGTTGCAAATCACATATAGGTCTCAATGTGTGAGATCTATTGACTGTATTCCTCTTTCACAAGGCGAGCCGACACGAAGATGCTATGGGTGTTGAGCTTTTACCAAGTTGTAAACTAGATTAAGTGTTACTCTAGTGCAAGTGGGAGACTGAAGGGAATATGCCCTAGAGGCACTTAATAAACATAGTTTATTGGCAATATCCTAATCGTTTAATATATGTTTTATACCATGCTATAACTGTATTAAGCAAAAACATTAATACAGGTGTGGTAGATAAACAACCATGTCCCTAGTAGCCTCTACTATGACTAGTTTTGTTGCGCGATTGATGATCGAGGTTTTCCGATCATAGGGCATGGCGCCGGTCGGTAATGGAAGTCATATTGTTAGGTGTAACGATGTGATGGACATACCCAGTATTTATAGGACATAGTCATTACGCCTTAAGACCGTGAGATCAACTCTTATTCTTATCCGTGGAAGATACTTTGATCGCACCAAACGTCATATCTTATATAGTATGACACTGATAGGTGATACTTTTGCGGATCGGAAGGGGGTAGTTGAGACGAGGGGTCAATAGCGGGATTTGTCAGTCCGCATAGCCGGATAGATACTCTAGGGCCCACTCGGTGAGATTATGTCAAATGAGTTTGCAAACATGTGACTAGGTCACCAGCTGACATAATATCATAGACGAGTAGAAGATAGCGATGTCGGTAACGAGATCATGCTAGGTATGGAGATATCTGAGAATGATGCTTGGACACGCTAAGTATCGCGATGACAAAGGGTTTAAGACTAGACGTCCAGTTTTGATAGATGAAAGTCATTTGTTATATCACAGGGATTAATTCATGGGGTCCAGGCCTACGAGTTAGTCGTTGATCATAGAGGAGTCTTGATCGTACCAGTTATTATATCGAACCGCTAGGGTAACACACTTAAGGGGTTTCGACAAGACAACCAGAAAGGAAAGAGATCACCGGGAACTTCCCGGTAATGGTCCGATGGAGATCGGGCAGCGCCGAAAGAGTTTCCGGAGCTCGAATAAATTATATATAATATGTTTGATATTAATTAGTGTAATTAATGTCTATATATGATTTTATATATTTATTTTCGAATTTATTTAGTATGATTTCCCTAAATGGGCCTTCTGATCGAAAGAAGGCCCATGGGGGGGGGGGGGGGGAACCCCTCAAGGGAATTTGGTGGGGAGCCTTGGCCGGCCTAGGTGGGCCAAATGGGGCCCACCTAGAGCCGGCGCACCATGGCTGGCCGCAGCATGCAATGGGGGATAGTCCCACATTGCCTGGCTGGCAAGGTTGGCTCCCCCGGGAGCCTATATAAGGGGCACCCCTGGCCTTTTAGTTGACCAATTAATTCTCTTATTTCTCCTCGATCTCGTGATTCCCTTTGTCGGATTTGCGCCGAGGAGGATGAGGGGATCTCTTCCACCATAGCCCGCTGCCGCGCTGCTGGTGTTCCGGTCCAAGTGTTCCGCTGCTCGTTCTGGACTGGAGCTTCGGAGGCCGTCGTCTCCACCGTATGTGTGTAACGGCCTGCGAGGTGCTGCGCTAGCGGTACTCGGAGGCCTACTTCCTCCACCCGACCTCGTGGTCATCTTTATCGTCTTCGTCGCACCGAGTTCTCCGCGACCTAGAGGTCGGCTACGTCGTCTTCGTCGTCAACGCTTGTGTGGGAGCGTAATCCCCGCTATTCTGTCTACGAGGGTATGTATTCCGATCTCCGCCGTACTACTATATCTGCATAGTGTAGATCTTGGCTAGTTTAAGGATATCGTTGCTAAATATCGACCGCTATATCTGCATAGTGTACTACTATATCGACCGCTATTTTTGTTTTCTGCACACGATCCCCTTCAGTTTTAGGTTTTAGGTTTGTTTATTTTGTTTTCTGTTTTATTTACGATTTAAACTATTATTCGTATGCTATGATTACACACATCGATGCATATACTTCCTACCTGTCTGTATTGATTATGAATATGCGGCGAGTACAAGGTCTAGCGAGATGTCGATCTCGCTAGGGTTTGGTGGTTCTGGTTGGGCGTGTCCTTGATCGGCTACCCTCTTGTCCCTTATATGGGGGTATATATCTCGGGTATGTAACCGACTAGGACCACAAGTATGGAAAGTACAACCGACTATGTTTATCTATGGTAACAATCTTCTTCTTGGGCTTCGCTTGTTGGGCTTCTTCAGTCTGTTTATAATTGGGCTGTTGTCATCACGTGCACCAGGTACCCACACGATGGGGTGCCCGTTTGGTATAACCTCGTAATTAGCCCCCGAGTGCTTGGCTAATTCGGAGAATCAGTCATGGACTCACAACATAGTGCACGTCTCATGTTTTATGATTTTGACAGTATATCTATGCATTTGTCTTTCGACTGTGAATTGTGGCAAAGGATTTTTACCGAGTAGGGCTGGATTTACTCGATGAGTCGAGACCAGTTAACTGCACTTGGGTAAAACCTTACTACTCTACAATCAAGTTCGAGTCCTTGGGCTCGAACCTGGAACATACTGGATAGACTCGACTCAGGCCATTTGATGGACTTATTGATTTGTTATGCAGTCTTAACTTTGCGACCCAGCGCGTCCGCCATGATTTTCATCGAATTTGTTGAAGCGGAAAGTATAAGGACTTAACACTGCCGGAGTGGTCCTCAGCCCTACCCGACTGATCGGTAGGTCTTACCTTTACATTACATGCATGCAACATCCGAGATGTCATCGAATGATTTCACTCAGGAATTCTTATTATTCTTTTGCTTTTGACTTAGGCGAATCTTTTATCGACTGTTCGCTTTATGTTTTTGATTCTATCGGGTGCACGACAGTGCTCCCTGTCGGAAAGTGACTCCCAGGAAACAGGGATGGTCACACTCTGTAGAGAGTGTTCGAAGGGGGACTGAACGTGGAGGTCAAGAAACCCTCAACACGAACGACGACGGTGCTCATCGAGCCTGAAGAGGGATACCACGACAGAGAAGGACATCAGCCTGTACATAGGTTCACGTCCCTCTGGAGGAGGTAACACCGCTACTCCTGCTTGTCTGTATTGCACTGCTGAGGTTACAATACAGTGAGCTTGCCGAGGGCTCTCTTTTGACAGTGTGAAGCTCAAAGAGGGGAAGCTAGGATCTTCTTCCTCCTCGAGCGCAGTTGTCTATCGTATGCTCTTGACTGGTGTTCAAGTGCTCAAAGGATCGATCCTTTCCTACGTAGGTGCTCCTGCTCCTTTTATAGGCGCCCCGGGCCTCATCCTCGCACCCTGCACAGTGGATGGGTTCCCACAAGGCGGTGAGACGAAGGAGCAAGGTGCACTGAGCCGAAATGTCCATGGACTCGGTCCAGGGGTGCAAAAAGCCTGCCATAGTGGCCGGCAAACCACCGTCCGTGCAGGAGGGCCAGCTGGTGCCGTAGAGGTCGTGGGGGAGCGCACGGTGATGTCTCCATTGGAGCGTTGCGCCGTCCACCCACTTTATCACCAAAGAGGAAAGCTTCGTAGTCCGGCGCGGGCGGCGCAACTTTGTTAACTCCTTTAATCACCAGAATGGCAACTGCGGCGCCTTCGCCATCACACGCAGACGTGCGCGTCACTCTTCGGCCGCGGCAGAGTCCATGTGCGCTCTGCAGCGATTGCATCGTAGCGACGTATCTCCACAGTTCCTTGGTGGCCTTGTGGATGGATTTTCGTTGACTCCTCTCCAGGGGGAGAGAGAATTGTAGAGTATTAGTTGTGCGAGTAGCCTCTTTGGGCCCTCGCTTCCTCTTCAGGCCCTGTCGAGGATGTTTTTGCCTCGAGAGTCGCTCCAAGCGTTTTGCTTGGTCCTTAGCCATTTCTCCGATGCTGTCGCGTGTGAGGGCTGTGGAGAGTGGGCTCTACATACCCTGGTCTCCACTGGGCCAATAGTAACCCCCGGGCCCAAGACGGGCGCGGCGGAGCCCATGGACTCAGACGAAGCGTCGTGGCACCAAAGCGTCCGGTCGGCCTGAGACACGTGTCGAGCGGTTGCACCACTACGACGACACAATCTCAAGGGCGTGCGTCGTGGGGGGTCCCACCACACCCCTGTAACTGCTCAGACAAGATATAAAACCTACACGCCGGACCGTGGAGCCATTTCTGCTCTCACTCCGCGCTTCCAATCCTCCATTCTCTTTCTCTCCGCTTGAGCACTCCGGCGCGCTTCCTTCCGCGCTCCTCCACGCTTCTCCTCACTTCTCCCTCTTACGGCGACGAGTCTAGCAAAGGGCAAGGCGGTGATGGCAAGGTCCGCCGTGGATGCGCAGGGGGAGGCCGTGCTTGGCGCTGCATTGCTCGGGGAGCGCTACAACGACATGGCGCTAGACAAGATTCAGCACTTGGTCGCTGGGTCGACCAATGAGCATGGCGCCAGCGCTCTACGGGACGCGAATCTCGGACGCTCCTGAAGGGGTTTTGCCCCACCTTCCTCCACACCGCCACCGTCGGGATGGTGCCTCCGTACTCGCCCTTCCTAGAGGCGATCTTGGAGTTTTACCAGATCTAGCTTCTGCATCTTCATCCCAACTCCATCCTTATCCTCTTCATCTTTGCATATCAGTGCGAGGCCTATCTAGGCGTGCACCCCTTGGTGGCCCTCTTCCGGAGCTTCTACGCGCTTTGGAGCTCTGCCAGCCTCGAGCGGTCGGGTTGCGTGTCCATCCGCATATTGGAGGCATGGGGGGAGTCTACATCCCCATGTCGTGGAACAGGGACAAGCCCGTCACGGCGGTGGTGATGAAAGTGGACGACTTCCGGTAGAGGTGGTTCCTCATCGCCGTCAAGTCGCCCTGCACCTTCCTCGACGTCCCGGAGGCACCGCCGATGAAGAGCTCCCACTGGGGCAAGTCAGTTTTTCGCAGCGTGGAGAGCGCGAACTTGGTGGGACGCATGAAGCTTCTGTGGGAGGAAGGCCTCACCGGGTAGATGGTCGTGGAGGACTTCATGAGGCGCCGCATCGCTCCTCTTTAGACGCACAAGAAGCCGATGTGGATGTACTCCGGCCTCACGGACCCGATGCGATTCCATCCCTGCGACAACTGCCCTGAAGTTGTCGCCACCATCATGAGCGTCCTCTTCATCAACCACGACGTGCTTGTGGCGGTTGCGGAGGTGCTGAGGCCTCTCCACCAGATCTCCATCAGCCAGCGCCTGTCAGTCCTGGAGGGGATGCCGGCGTTCACCCCACTCGGCCTAGTGGGGGAGGAGACAGAGGAGGTTGTCGCGCCTATGGCGAAGGAGGAAGGGGCCGCGGAGTCCCCTTCTGCATCTACCGCCGAGCCAGGCGGCGAGGAGGCCAGAGCGAACCCCTCAACCGGTGAGGTGAGTTCGTCAAGGGCCGTGCCCCTTGTCGAGGAGATTTTTTAGGTCTCGTCAGGCGACGACGAGTCCTTCAAGGTGCCTGCTTCGCGCCCTGTCAAGCAAGAGGAGGAAGAAGACGAAGACGAGACCGCAGCGGGGCGGAGAGAGCCCCGGTCCAAGGAGGCCCTCGACATGCCTGTTGCGAGGCCCTCTGACGTACCCCTCAAGAGGAAAGCAGAGGCGCCTCCCGATGGGTCTGTAGCTAGGGCGAAGTCGTCATGGCGCTCCCCAGGCTTGGCGTGGGTTGACACCTCTGCCAAGAAAACTGAGTAAGTATTTTGACTTTGATTGCCTCTTTCTTAGTCTCCTTTTGCCCACTCTTTCCTGATGGTTTTTCTTGTTCTTTATCAGTGACCAGGTGCCTGCGAAGCGTCGGAGGCTTCGCAATGCTGTTGATGTGAAGAAGACCGCGACAGAGGCCGCGACTGACGAGGACTCGAGGCCTGTGGTGGTGGACACCGCAGGCTCTGCCGAGGAGACGCCTCAGGCGGAGGCAATCGCTCCGCCTCCCGAGGGAAAAGGCCCCGAGGAGCAAGCAGAAAGGGTGCCTACTCCTCCTCACGCGCCCACTCCGCCTCGCGCGCCCACTCTGCATCGCGCGCCCACTCTACCTCGCGCGGTCACTCCTCCCACGCAGCAGGAGGCCGAGACAAGCCAGGCGCCGATCCAGAGCCCGCCTAGGGCCAGCGAGATGGAGGGGGGAGCTCCTCTGCCGCCCTTGCCATGCTCCGCAGCAGGAGCAGAGGAAGCAGCTGCGGGGCAGGCTCCTTCAGCCCTAGAGCCACATGAGGAGGTGGTGCTCGAGGGTGGCGACTCCGGTGCGCAAGGCGTAGAGGAGAGTGGCTTTCCCGCCAGCCCCCAGGCCCATGGCGCTGCGGGGCCCCACGCAAAGGCCCCCTTCTTCCAGCTCGACGCGGGTGCCGGGTCCTTTGCTTCGCAAGACCTGGTCCTTAGCGGCTGAGACTGGGGTCGAGGACGTCCGCCTGGTGCGGGAATCTCTGGAGGGGCTGGAGGCCCATCTCGCCCTCGAGGGCGCGGGGATTGCTCGGTGGAGAGCGAGCTCGTGGAGGCCTGGGCAGCTTTTCACGTGGCCGTGGAGGCTCGCTGCCAGAGCACCCTGGCCTTGCAAGCGGAGCGTTAGGGGACGCTGCGCTTCACCAAGGAGGTCCGCGAAGGGGCCGTGCACGAAGCTGAGGAGACTCTTGAGCCCCTCATGGATGAGCGTGAGGCTGCTGCGGAGGACTTGGCCGCGACGAGGGCGGAGCGGAAGGTTGTGGAGCACTCGCTGGCGGAGAAGCACCACGAGCTCGTCCAGCTCGAGGCCAAGATCCATGCCGTTTCCGAGGCTGCACGGGCCTCTCTGGAGAAGGTCCGCGTGACCTTGGACGCCGGGGAACAAGGGTTGTGCGTTCTCGAGAGGGAGGTGCGCCTGCGCGACGAGCAGCGGCTGCAGGCGGAGGACGAGCTGTCGACGAAGCGCGACGAGCTCGAGGCCCGGGAGGGGAACCTGGCTGAAGCCCTCGACCGACACAACCAAGAGGTGGCCACCCACCAGAAGCATGTGGAGCGCTTCAAGGAAAGGTTCGCCAAGCAGAGGGCGGAGGCGGAGGAAGAGTTCCAGACCCAGGCGAAGAAGTATCGCGCGGCTGTCGCCCAGGACTACTGCGATAAACTCGAGAAGCAAGAGAACCGATTCAAGAAGAAGCGCGCCAAGGACGTTGACCGGATCCGCGAGCTGGAAAAGGCGAACGCCAAGCTAGAATCCCGGGCGAAGCGCGCTTCGGAAGGACGCCGCCTTGCTAAAGAGGCTCGTGAGCACATGTCGTAGGACCTAAACTCCCTCATGGCGGACATGGAGGGGATCAACAAGCAGGTGGGTCCTGCCGTGGAGCGCGTGGTGGAGGCTACCGAGGGCGCCCAAGCGGCGCGGGAGCTGTCGTTGCAGCGGGAGTGCATGTTCCACTCCTTAGTGGCTCGGGGCAACGAGCTCGCAGTCAAGCTAGGAGTGGAGGCGCCCCACGTCTCTGCCCAAGGCCACACCGACGCTACCATGTTCCTCCTCTACTTCGAGCAGCTCTTCACGGCGCTTGAGGGCCTTGCCGCAGAGCTCCGCGACGTCATCGAGGAGGAAAGCCGCCAGCTCCTGGCGGTGGCTGTCGACCATGTTTTCTCCAACCTCCAACGCCTCAAGCCCGGCTACTACACGTCGGTGATCGAGCCTCTCATGGGGGAGGAAGGGTGGAAAATCTCCAACTCCATCCGCGACCAGGTCGACGACTTCTGCAACCGCTTCAAGCGAGCTGAGGTGAAGGGCGACGATGGCGAGGAGGCAGGCTCCGCGGGCGCTGGAGAGGAGGACTCTGGGGAGGAGGAAGATGGCGAGGCTTCCGCCTTATCCACTGCTGTATTTGTCATGAGCTTGTAGCACCATATTCAGAAGACTTTGTTTACAAACCTTTGCTTCGTGGTTTGTAATATACTCTTAAGAAGGTACTTCTTTAATTGTGCATGAGTGCCCCTCGAGAGGCCTTTATCGTGACCTCATGTATTTTTCGTTAGGACCCGTCTCTTTGCGCTATGACTCCGCCGCTGCGGTATGCTTAGAGAGGTAAGAGCCCTTGAGGCTCGATGCTCAGGACCCCGCTTGGCGCACAAGCAGTCCATGAGGTGTGAGGGAAACGAATCGCTCGAGGGACGACGAGTGCTTGCGAGAGAGAAAACGACTCTTGAGGCGCGAGCGCAGGACTTAGCTTTGCAAGGCTTTTTGCTCTGCCGAGATTTTCCCTGGCGAGGCGCTCTCCTTTGAGTATTTGCCTCCATGAGCTTGGGGGGACTTTTATTCCCTGCAGATGTTAAAGAGGCAAACCCAAATGCTAGTGCATGGCAGTAAGGACTCATGTGCGCTTATAGGTTTCCTCAGGTGTATCTTGTGAGGAGTTTAAGTACCAAGGTCCTTTGGAGAGGTGGCGTGTTTGTGGGAGCTTGCCCTTTAGCCAGAGCTCGGATCCCTTGGTTTTTACCTGTGCTGCTGGGGTGCTCTTGAGGCACAGGCACCGTACTCAGCCCCCGCTCGCGAGGTGCGCATGGGAAAACATAAGCGCGCATGAAAAAGCAATAAGGCGAAATTAAAACTTACCTCCAAAATATTACATAGCAGCGTCGTAGCGTAGAGTTCACTTAGGAACAATGGTTCATTAGACTTGGGGTTGCCAAGTTAACGTTCTTTCCATGTCGAGGCATGGGGACCACCCATCAGTGGCTGAGACTCTTTACGGCCTGCGGTGGCTGGTTACAAGGAGAGCTCGGAGGGCTGGCCCTCAACAGAAGCTTTGTGAAGCTTGGAGGTGAAGTAGTGAGCTTCCCTCTAGAGACAAAAAATGCCTGACACGACAATGATCATGGGCATGACTCGGAGGGCGGCACGGCGGCGCAGTCCCTCGAAAAGCAGCAGGTCATCGTTGTGGAGGTCCTCTTGTCCGTCCTCATTGAACGCAAGGACCTGTGGGGATCCGTGCTTAATCTCTGTGGGGAGGACTGCTTCGGCTCCATAGACAAGGGCGAACGGCGTTTCGCCAGTAGGCTTTGGGGGCGTTGTGCGTATGGACCAGAGCACCAATGGAAACTCGTTGATCCAGCCCTTGTCGTGGCCCTTGAGGATGTTGAAGGTTCTGGTCTTCAGGCCTTTGTGGACTTCTGCATTTGCTCGCTCGGCTTGGCCATTGCTCTGTGGATGATCCAGCGAGGCAAAGCAGAGCTTGACGCCGAGTTTTTCGCAGTAAGCTCGGAAGATGCCGCTGGTGAATTACAAGCCACTGTCGGTGATGATGAGATTAGGCACTCCGAAGCGGCAGACTAGGCTCCTGATGAACTTCACCGCTGCCCCAGCTGGGATGCTGTGAGTTGCTTCAACCTCGGGCCACTTGGTGAATTGTCGATGGCCACGATGAGGTAGCGATAGCCCCCTTGCAACTTTGGGAATGGTCCCAAAATGTCCAGCCCCCAGACCGCGAACGACCAGGAGAGCGGGATGGTCTGTAGCCCCAGCTCCGGCTGATGGATTCGCTTGGCGTCGCAAGCTTGGACGATGGTGACCGCATCTTGA
Source organism: Poa annua (assembly GCA_026929855.1). Lineage (NCBI taxonomy): Eukaryota > Viridiplantae > Streptophyta > Magnoliopsida > Poales > Poaceae > Poa > Poa annua. Next base: position 122,320,788 of record CM049427.1, on the reverse strand, counting down.
AGCGGTTGCGGCCAGTAGAATCTGCTCCTGAAGACTTTGCCTGCAAGGGTACATCCGCACGAGTGGTGGCCACACTCCCAGCTGTGGATGTCCTTGATCAGCCTTCTGCCTTCTTCAGGAGGGTCTCACTTGAGCGCGTTCCCTTTCGAGCGCTTGCGGTAGAGGTCTCCCTCGAGGATGTAGTAGGACTTTGCCTGTCGAGCGATTTGCTCTGCTTCAGCGTCTTCCTCGGGGAGGATTCCCTTGGAGAGGTAATCTTTGAGCTCGTCAATCCAGCCTGTTTCTTGATGTGCCGCTGAGAGCAGCAGACGCTACCCTGTGTGAGGACCGCAATCGGGAGCCCCAGCTAGTGGAGGTGGTGGGAGTGCTTCGTCTGCGCTTGTGGCTGTGGCCTCTTGAGGATGCTTTATGGATGCCTTGGCGAGCCTTTCTTCAAAGACGCCTGCCTGCTGAGCTTGCCTTCGTGATGCTCGCTTGGCGATGTCGTCCGCCTCCTGGTTTTCTTTCCTCGGGATGTGCATGAGTTCCATGCCCCTGAAGTGCTTCTCGAGCTTGCAGACCTCTCCAAGGTATGCAGCCATATGATCGTCTTTACGCGTGTAGTTTTGTTGGATAAGTTGACAAGCAACTCGGAGTCGCCCTTGATGAGTAAGTGCTTGACGCCTAGAGCGATGGCGGCCTGTGGGCCGGCGAGAAGGCCCTCGTATTCAGCGATGTTGTTGGAGATCTTGTCGATTGCAAAGCACATCTAGACCACGTAGTAGAGCTTGTCGCCCTTGGGCGAGGTAAAGACGACGCCTGCCCCGCCATTGCGGTAGGAGAAGGCTCTGTCGAAGTGCATGGTCCAGTGGCTAGGAATTGTGTCTCTAGAGACCTCTATCTCTTCTCCTCGAGGCTCTTCAGGGCTTGGGTCAGTCCATTCGGCGAGAAAATCTGCCAGCGCTCTTCCCTTGATGACTTTTGTGGTGTCGAAGCGCAAATTGAATAGCTGCAACTCTATGTTCCATCCCGCGACACGATCTGTAGCGTTAGGATGGCGCAGGATCTGCTCCAGGGGGAAGGAGGTGAACACCGTGATGGGGTGGCCCTGAAAGTAGTGTCGCAGCTTCCTGGAGGCGGTGAGGAGCGCAATGAGAAGCTTCTGCTGCATTGGGTACCGTTCCCGAGTGTCCCGCAGTACTGTACGGACGAAGTAGATGGGGTGCTTGACAAGGGTTGTCAACTGAGGCGCGTCGTTAGCTGTCTGTGGAGGCTCTTCAGGGCACCTGTCTAGAATGGCTTGTGGAGGCTCTTCGGCCTGTGGAGGGGTCTCATCAAGGGTGCCTGGGGAGGACTCGACTTGAGGCTTTGGGCCTGGCGGTGGGTCTGTGGATTATGCTTGTTTGCCGAGATCTTCTTCAGGGGTCTCTGGACTTGGAGTGGCAGCGCTTTTCTTGGAGAGGACAGGCTCTTCCCTTTCGGCCACGGGGCTAGCAGTGTGAGGAGTGGCTGACAGGTACAGCTTCAGATGTTCGCCTATCCTTGGGGCCGACATGACTGGTGGGCTGGCCAAGTACCTCTTCAAGTTTTCAAAAGCTTTTTCCGCTTCAGGTGTCCACTTGAATGTGCCAGACTTCTTCATGATCTTGAAAATTGGCAGGGCTCTCTCACTGAACTTGGAGATGAAACGGCCCAAATTGGCCATACAGCCTGCTAGGCTCTGCATGTCCTTGAGCCGGCAAGGAGGATGCATTTCCTCTATAGCCTTGATCTTGTCAGGGTTCGCTTCTATGCCGCGGTGGGACACGAGGAATCCGAGGAGTTTGCCTGAAGGTACTCCCAAGACGCACTTGGCGGGATTGAGCTTGATGTTCACCTTGCGTAGGCTCGCGAAGGTTTCCTCGAGATCCCTCAAGAGAGTGTCTCCCTCGCGAGCCTTGACCACGATGTCGTCGACATAAGCCTCTGCATTTCTACCCATTTGCTCTCCCAGGGCTATGCTCATGATCCTCTGGAAAGTGGCGCCAGCGTTCTTCAGGCCGAAAGGCATGCAAACGTAGCAATACACACCACAAGGGGTGAGGAATGTAGTTTTCTCCTCGTCCTCTTTAGCCATCTTAAACTGGTGATAACCAGAGAAGGCATCTAGATAACCAGAGAAGGCATCTAGGAAGCAACAGAAGTCGCAGCCGGCGGTGGAGTACACGATCTAGTCACCTTGGCATGGGGTATGGGTCCTTTGGGCAGTCTTTGTTTACATCAGTGTAGTCGATGTAGAGTCGGTCTCCTCTGGCGGGTTTAGGGACGACCACGCCGTTGGAGAGCCAAGTTGGGTGTGCAACTTCGCGGAAGACATTTGCCGCTTTTAGCTTCTCTACTTCCTTGACAATGATCGCTTGCTTCTCGGGGGTTTTCTTTCTTTATTTTTGCTTGACGGGGCGTGGGTCTGGACACACGGCTAAGTGGTGCTCAATCACCTCCCTCGGTACAACAGACATGTCTGACGGATTCCATGCGAGCATGTCAGAGTTTGCCCGGAGGAAGGCGACGAGCGCACTTTCCTATTTGGGAGGCAGCGCAACGCCAACAGTGATGCTAGCCCCCGAGCCCTCAGCCCCTAAGCCACTGGTGGTTAGCGGCACCTTTTTTGTGGAAGCTGGCTCTTGAGAGAACAATTGTTTCTTCTTCTGGGGCCTCTCAAGAGGCTCCATGTCCTCTTCAGTCGAGAACGCCATGGCAGCTGCCTTATAGGCGCTCTCGACAGCGTGCGTGGCGTCCAGGATATGAACGTGAATGGCGATGGTGCCAGCGCTGCCGGGAACCTTGACCATGTTGTAATCATGATGCGTGATGGTCATGAACTTCGTGAGGGCGGGGTAGCCGAGGATGGCGTTGTACGTCAGGCCAATGTGCGCGACATCAAAGTCGATCAACTCAGTGCGGTAGTTCTTCAGCGTGCCAAAGGTGACGACGAGCCGGACTTGCCCAGAGGCCCGATTGAGTCACTGGTGACCCCGGTGAATGGCCTGGAGGGCATGGGCCACTCGTAGGGCACCTGAAGCGTCTCGAAGGTCTCGATAGAGATGACGTTTAGGCTAGGGTCCCCATCAATGAGTGTCTTAGAGACAACAATGTTGTTGATGGTGCGGAAGCAGACCAGGGGGAGGGTTCCAACAGTCTTGGTGGACTTGGGGTGGTCCTTTGCATCGAAGGCATTGGTGTACTAAGACCACTAGAGGGGCCTGGAGACCTCGACGCTTGGGAGCGCGGCGTTGAGCTCGCGAGCAAACTGTTTGAACTGGTTGTTCGACTTGGGCGCCTATGCTCCATAAAGGATGCAGGCCATAGCCCCTCTTGGGGCTTGATAGCCTCCATCTTCCTCGTCAGGGAGGTTGTTGTTCTTCTCGGCGGCGTTGGCTTGAGTGCCTGGTGGTCTCTGATAGCCGCCCTTGCGTCCGCCTCCACGGTAGCCACAGCCTCTTCCGCGGCTCCTGCTGCCCTGTGCTTGCTCGCGCTCCCTGCTCAGCCTCTTGAGGTCGAAGCAGTTCTTTGTAGCGTGGCCGCGCTTGTTGCAGTAGGCGCAGAATGGACGATTGTCCTCCTTCTTCTCGCCAGGCTCAGGAGAGTCTCTGCGGGCGCCCTTGGTGTCTGGCTCTGCCGCTAGGACAGCGGTGGCCTTGCGCTTGGGCTCTTCCCACTTCTTGTGGCTCTTCGATCCCTCGGCCGGAACGTCCCCTCGCTGGCTCATCTTGACGAAGAGGAGTCCCTCTTCAGCTTTGGCGCACATGTCAGCGAGGACGAACAACTTCACCACAGAGGTGAGCTTGTCGTGAATGCCCAGCTTCTTGAGCATACTGCGGTTCGTGACGCGCTCTCTGAAGGCGGCGTTGACTTGAGTGTGAGGGATGTTGGGGATCTTGTTGCGCACTTGGCTGAAGTGCTGGATGTACTTACGGAGAGTCTCATCCTTCTTCTCCACCACAGCGCGTAGGTCGTTGTGGGTGAGCGCACACTCATACGCGCCCTTGAAGTTGGAAACGAACTGCCTGCAGAGCTCTTCCAACAAGCCAACGGAGTCCTCAGGTAGGTTCAGAAGCCACGACAGCACGGAGTCCTGAAGCACATGGGAGAACCAGTTGGCCATGACCTTGTCGTCTCCTCCTGCAGCTTGGATAGAGGTAGTGTAGAGCTGCAAGAACTCGATGGGGTTGTTGGACCCGTCATAGCCCTTGTGGAGAGCTGGCCTGAACTTCTGTGGCCAGACCACACGGGACAGGGCATAGGTTAAGGCCATGCAGCCAGTGGCGTACGTGGCGATCCCGTTATGGAGAGCCCCGCGGTTTTGTTGGACCGCCTGGCCAATCTCCTCCACGAGGCGGTTCTGGCGGTCTCTTTGGCGCTCCATCCCCACGCGAGCATCGGGCGTGGTGTGCTGCACGATTTGGCAGTCGCACGGCGAGTACACGTGGGAAGCGGCAATCTATGTCGCGGCCGGAGGCGGTCCCGGAGGAGGCGGAGGCGTGTCTGGTGCAGCCGTTCCTGCGCGGGAGTGGTGCACCATTGACCGCGTCAGAGCGGGGCGCGTCGTCGTGCTGCCAACGAGATGGTTGAGACGGTCCAGCCACAGGTCGTGGGCCTCCGGGTTGGCCAGGTAGCGGAGAAGCTCCTGCGCCATGAGTAGCACAATGTGCGGACCAGGCTCTGCACGTCCTTGAGAAGACGCGCTCGGGTGCCGAGACGGGTGCGAGGATTCAGCATCGTCGGGGTGCTTGGAGTAGTCCTCACCGGCGCGACGGTTGCCACCCTGGTGCTCCACGCTCTCGGGCTCCTCCACGTGCGGGCCGGTGTTGGCGCTCCAGCTCGGTGTCAGCTCCTCCAGCTGCGCGCTTGTTAGCGCGGGCAGCACGGGTGTCCGTCATGTCGTGGAAACGGGTCGTAGGAGCCCCCTACCTGGTGCGTCAAATGTCGGAGAGTGACTCTCAGGAAACAGGGATTTTCACACTGTGTAGAGAGTGTTTGAAGGGGGGCTCAATGCGGAGGTCAAGAAATCCTCAAGAGGAATGGCGACGGTGCTCGTCGAGCCTGAAGAGGGACATCACGACCGAGAAGGACACCAGCCCGTACCCAGGTTCATGGCCCTTAGGAGGAGGTAACACCGCTACTCCTGCTTGTCTGTAGTGCATTGCTAAGGTTACAGTACAGTGAGCTTGCCGAGGGCTCTCTTTTGGCAGTGTTAAGCTCAAAGAGGGGAAGCTAGGATCTTCTTCCTCCTCGAGTGCAGTTGTCTATCCTATGCTCTTGACTGGCGTTCAAGTGCTCAAATGATCGATCCTTTCCTACGCAGGTGTTGCTGCTCCTTTCATAGGCGCCCCGGGCCTCATCCTCGCGCCGTGCGCAGTGGATGGGTTCCCACATGGCGGTGAGACAAAGGAGCAAGGTGAACCGCAGACAAAATGTCCATGGACTCGGTCCAGGGGTGCAAAGCCTGCCATAGTGGCCGGCAAACCACCGTTCGCGCAGTACGGCCAGCTGGTGTCGCAAGGGTCGTGGGGGAGCCCACGGTGACGTCACGGTTGGAGCATTGCGCCTTCCACCCGCTTTATCACCAAAGAGGAAAGCTTCATAGTCCGGCGCGGCAGAGGCCATGTGCGCTCTACAGCGATTGCTTCATAGCAAAGTATCTCCACAGGGCCTTGGTGGCCTTGTGGATTGATTTGCGTTGACTCCTCTTCAGGGGGAGTGAGCCTTGTAGAGTAGTAGTTGCGGGAGTAGCCTCTTCAGGCCCTCGCTTCCTCTTCAGGCCCTGTCGAGGACATTTTCGCCTCGAGAGTATCTCCAAGCGTTTTTCTTGGTCCTTAGCCATTTGTCCGATGCTGTCGCATGTGAGGGCTGTGGAGTGGGCTCTGCATACCCTGGTCTCCACGGGGCCGACACTCCTGATGGGAGTAGCCCCCGAGATTGTGCTTTATTGCTTGTAATAGAGGATAATCCCAATTTTATCTTTTGATTTATTTATGTTAGTCGAAGAATTTTTCATTTGCTCCCAATGGGAGTTTCACACGACCATTCTTTTGTGTTTATGATTTAATTTTGCAACTAGTCGTGAGACTTTTGATTTGAGAGTTTTCTTTTGTCCAGTCGAGCATGTTGTCGACTTTTGTTTATGTGTTTTGCTTTTCTGCCAGACAAATGATGTCATGCATGACAGTCGTTGCGTGTGAGCAGATTTTGACAAGACATGACATGGTGGGCCCATCTATTTGACCGCGGTGGACACCGGTTCAGTTCTGATTTGACATCACGTGGCGTGATTTTCGCAGTCGTGATGATGATTTCCTCGTTTTGCACGCGTTGTGGGCGGCGTGGTCTGCGACGGTTGCTCTCTGAGGGCGCCACGTGTCGTACAAACCCGCTCGGACCGGCCTCGTCATCGCACACAACAGCCATGCATTTCGACATTGGGGTTTTTAATTGTCCCAGAGACGACCGGGGATGAGGGGAGGAAGAGATGTGCTTGAAGAGATATGGTGGTCAGTGATAGATAATAACGGGGACTGATCGATATTAGAAGTGAAGGGCGCTTGGGGAAGTAGTGGGGAAGGTGGATCTGCAAATCTCCGAGTCGCCAGGAGGAAGAAGATCGAACAGTGGTCAAAACGAGATGGAGAGGTAAAAAACGTGGGTCGTGGCGGATGGGTCATTGACAGGTGGGTCCTCTATCTGGTTGGTCCCACGTACCAGTGACTCAAAGTCAGACAATCAGCGTCGGGTCGTGGACGTGTGGAGGCACGATCGTGGGTGAGTGAATCTAAACCGTGCACACAAATCGGCGACATAATCGTGGGCCGTAGGATCAACAAACTGCCGCGGCCGAAAAAATTTGTCCGCACGCGGGAACTTGCAAGAACGCGCGTGCGAAGTCTGCCGCTTCCAAAAGCCGCGGTTGCGCTCGCTTCAAAACCGCTCCGCGCATTCGCTGCAACCAACGCACCACCGCGCCGCCAAGATGCCGCTGCGCCGCGGGAGCACCGACTACGTCGCCGTTCGGGAGAACCTCAATGGCACCTTTTCCGCCATGCTGATCGTCCGCCACGGACATCGCTTCTTCCTCGGCTGGTTCGACACGGCGCGGAGCCGCCTGCGCGCGCGACACCGCGGCGTGGCGCCTCGGCCTTCCTCGTGAGGTTATGAACTTCCTTGACGTCCAAACCCACCGGCAGGCGATTCAACTAGCCCCAGTGCAGCGGCTGAACTACTCCAACTAGCAGCGGCGCCACCGCGCCGAGCAGCGACGCCTCGAGATTGCCGAGGAGGACGAGGAGCGACGCCTGTGCTGGCGCTTCGTCCACATGGCAACAGTGGGTGCGGAGATCCGCTTCCAACATGAAGCCGAAGATAGAAGGAGAAACCGGAGGGAGAACCGCTGGTAGCGTCGCTACGACCCCCACTGGAATGATCTATCATTGTCCGATCCGGTGTCTTCCTCAACCGAGGAATCAGACGCGTACGATTGGGACTCTTACTAGTAGTTTAGATTTTATGAAGTAGTTTAATCAAGTATTTCGTATCTATGAACTTTGAATGAACTATGATCGAATATGAACTTTTGTGAAATGCGGCTGCGCGCAACACTTATTCCAACGCGCGTGATAGTGCTTTTATAGAGCAGAATTATAGCGCCGCTGCTGGAGATTCTCTTAGAACAAGTGTCTAAGAACTGAAGGCACTGAACATAGCACTTGGGCTCTAATTGCAGCAGGCAGTGAGGTAAAACACCTGCCTAAACCTAGGACAGAGTACCCAGGTCCAAAAGGATTGTTCACCAGCCTTCATATGTAAGGCCAACACTACAACGTAACCAGACTAAGCTCACATGGATTGTTCAACAACCATTAAACTGAGGCATACACTACCACTAGACAAATCATAAAGTACATCAGGAACAGGCACTAAACAGAGCACTTGGGCTCTAATTGCAGCAGGCAGTGAGGTAAAACACCTGTCTAAACCTGGGACAAAGTACCCAAGTCCAAAAGGATTCTTCACCAGCCTATATATAAGGCCAACTCTACAACCAGACTGATCTCAGAAGGTTTGTTCAACAATCACTAATTAGAGGCCAACAGTAGCTACCACTAGAGAAACCATAGAGTACATCGGGATTAGGCGCCGGCGCGGCCATTCCTCCCCTGCATCTCCTCCTCCTAGGGGCCGGCGCGGTGCCTCCTACAGGCCCAGATAATCCCCACGGAGGTGGCATGCCTGTAGACCTGGATGGCGAAGCCGTCGTCCATGGGGGTGAAGACGACTGTGTCGTCCACTGCAAGCTTGGACTCCTTGGCGAACACGTCCCATCCCTTCCTAAAGCAGATGCGCTGGGCCATCCAGCGAGTTGCACCCTGTACTGGCATCGTTCGTCGGCGTACAGTACCACCGTCGGTGCGGAGCGCTCGTACCTGAGGTTGTACTTGGTGACCAGTGGATCCTCCATGATCGGCGGGACGCTCATGACAAGGAGATCCTGGGCAGAAGCCTGCACGCAGAAGGCAGGTAGCCGTGCCCTTCGGCCATGTCCCAGGTCAGCCGGCCGGCCAGCTTTTTTGTGGTGTCTTGCAGCTGCACGTATTCCTCCATCAAGGCGACCTTCCCGTCCCTCTCCTAGACGCGAACCGCGACGTCGCCGAGTTCGGGTACTGACCCACTGGGCTCACCAGAAGGTACTTCCAGCTGTGCACAAGACATCCGGTGTCATGATCAATCAGCATATCATACCGATGCACACTGGCATTGTGCACAATGCCAATGTGCATCGGCATTGGACAATGCCAATGTGTATATCAGCATTGCACAATGCAGCAGTGTGCATCGGCATTACACAATAACAGTGCGCATCAGCATTAATTGCACAATGCCAGTGTGCATGCGCATCTAACAATCTAACATTGCCAATTGCTTAATCTAACAACCGATCATGCGCAATATCTAACAATCTAACATTGCCAATTGCACAATATAACCAGTCTACATTTGGTACAATCTAACAACCTACCTTTACGTAGTCTAAATATCTTACAAGCACATGAAAGTATAGATGGGCCATAGACTTGGCCGTCGGTCTAACTATTGGGCCGATTAATTAGCTAGCTGTTGGGCAAATTAATTTTCCATAGACTTGGCCGTCGGTCTAGCTATTTATTCACCGCGCGTGGGCCATAAGAATAACAAAGATACCACAAATATCCCAATAGAGTACAGCCCAACAGAGGAGGATATCACCAATAGTCCAATAGAGTGGTGGGGGCCGTACAGATTCCACTCGGGCTTCGGCCAAAAGAATAGAGATAGCACAAATGGCCCAATAGAGTACAACCCAACAGAGGAATATATCACCAAAAGGTCCAACAGAAGGGTGGGTATAAAAGTAGAAATATCACAAAAAGCACAATACAGTACATGCCAACACACGAGGATAAGACGATCAGCCCAACAGAAGGGTGGGAGCGTAGGAAAAAAACATCGACTGGGGTAGGTTCCACATGTAAGTGGATTAATAACGATCTTGAAATCGTCACTAGCCAGTTTTGAAGGCTTAACGACGATCTTGAAATCGTCACTAGCCTGTTTCGAAGGCTTAACGACGATCTTGAAATCGTGACTAAGTTTAGTGACATTTTGACCTAACCAGGTTGTGACGTTTTGGTCTCAAGACGTCACTAAGGTCGAGGGGTTTGCCTCTCTGCGACGACTAGTGACGACTCATATCAGAAACGTCACTAAGTTGTGACGATTCTGAGATCGTCACTAAAAAAACGTCACAAATGGACTGATTTCTTGTAGTGTATGCTCTTTTGAAAGTGTTTCTTAATTTTTGTCTTCTTCTTTGCTTGTTACCTCATCTGATTTGTACTGTTTTTGACGTATAAATAGCACCTTTGTCGGGAGAGCTCGCGCTTTTCCAGCCGGGGAAGGAATAAATATGGCATCTCCTCGTGCTGAAGCTGAGAGAACCGGGGCTACGACAGTGGTAGTAGCAACGACTACGAACAAGACGCCACTTGTTACTGCTTCGACCGTCGGCCCGTCGACATCTGCTTCCTTCTCCTGGGTAGAGCATGTAAGTCTATTTTTGCGAGCTATAATTTTGTGTGAATCGATCGTTTGTTTTAACATGTGTTGATTATTTTTGTGCAGCCTACCGTAAGTGGCTTAGTTGCCCCTGGCTACGATTTTGTGCGAGCGGATGAGGAGCGGGTTGCCCTTCGCTCTATTTTGGAAGAACTGGGCCGTAGGCATTTCTGATCTTGATTTTTACGATATTAGGCGTTTGTGCCTTTTGTTGACCTATGCCATAATATGTGATTATTTCAAAAGAGAAGATCGCAATCGAAGGGCGACTGGCTGTTCTGGAGCATCAGCCTATCGACCAGCAGCTGCACGCGGAGGAGGAGCTGGAGAAGGTTCGGCGTTCTACCCTCTGTCGAGAGAAGGAGCACGCCAAGCAGCTGCTTGGCCTTATGCATGTCGTGGCAACTTCGGAAGTTAATGTTATGCCAATTCCCCTTTTTGCCTTCTCCTTCTATCTTCTTTAGACCTCTTTTTTGTGTGTTTTGTAAAGGTTCTTCCTCTTGTGCTCATGACGATGCTCATGACGATAATGGGAGTGGCGATTTTCCACTCGAGCGTCTAATCGAGGAGCTGGGCACAAAACATCAAACATATCAAGGGCTCCTTGGATGTATCCACTCAGACCCTTGGTGCTGTATTCACGGAGGTTCTACCGTGGACTGAAATTCCTGCGACTGCGCAAGGATTTTCCGATATGTTAGGTCCTGGTTCGGTGACTATGAGGGATTGGGCACGCGACTTGACGATACGCGGCTCAGAGTCCACCCTCAAGCTTCTTCTTGCAAATGGTGCGGCTGCCGACTATGACGCTGTCCTGTCCGATTACCCTAGGAAACCAAATGGGAAACCTTTGGCTTTCAGGGGTGTAGCGGACTTTGCTGCCCACCTTGCTAGGGTTAGCATTTGCATTATGGAGCGTCGAGCAACTGAGGATGCTTCCATGCACAAGCCACACAAGGATAATCTAGGATCTGCGCTCCGTGACTAGTCGCCACTCCTTGATCTTTTGATGGTCTTGTAGCATGATAACGCTCTCATGATGCTTATGATTTTGCTACATTTTTACTGTATAATATACTTTGGGCTTTTGACAACTCTTTTGTCAGTCTTTTGCTATAAGGCTTGTGACCTTTTCTCTATACCTGAGTTTTATGACTATATACTTGGCGTCCAATCGAATCCATGGTAGCGGATGCATTGTTGTTAGTTGCATTAACTTGAGCCCTTGCTCGGGTGAAGAATGATGCCAAAGTTTAGGCGTTATGTAAAGGATCAGGTGAGCAAACCGTCGATCGTCCTTATATGATTTCCCTTGGGGCATCGTCCAGCCCCCGAGTCCGTCGAGTGGCGCTGGGCTATATGAAACTTTCAGTATGTATGTTTGTGAAGAAACAACTTGTATCTGCGAGTATATTTCAATATTATTTTGATTTTGAGATCTCCAGCCCCCGAGCACTCAAGTGGGGTTGTATGTTTATTTATTTTGATCAAGACCCAGCCCCCGAGTCACTCGGGTGGGTTGTAAATATACGACGTAAGGTATGCAAAAATATTTATGAAGAAACATCGTCTTTGTTGAAGATATTTGACCAGCAGACCGCCTCATTAAAAACCTTCTAGTCCCCTTAGGTACCCTGGTAAGAAAAAGAGCGCGTCTGAAACATGCTGGCCCTTTTGATATTTTGTGCTCTATTACATTGATTGGTTGTGAGACCTGTGCATAGAAGCGACGCATGTGCGCCACATTCCATGGGTTATGCGATAGTTCTCCCGTCTCGGCATGCTTCAGTCGATAGGCACCTCCGTCGATGACCTCGGTGATGATGAATGGACCTTCCCATGGCGATACAAGTTTGTGCACCTTGTTCTGCTTCAGTCGAAGTACTAAGTGTCCTTCCACAAATGTTTTGGGGCGAAGGCGTCGACTGTGACATATTCTGAGGTCCTGCTGGTAAACAGCTGTGCGGGACATGGCCGTGTCACGTGCTTCGTCGAGTAAGTCCATTGTGTTTTCTTGCGAATCGTTTGCATCGTCTTCTTTGTATGCTTCGACTCTTGGTGCATCGATTTTCACCTCTGGTGGCAAAACTGCTTATGCTACGTAAACCATAAAAAATGGAGTGAACTGGGTTGAAGCATTTGGGGTTGTATGCAGACCCCAAAGTACCGCCGGGAGTTCGTCAACCCAAGCACATGCGGCTCTTTTGAGTGGAATTAGTAATCTTATCTTGATGCCTGTACACACAAGGTTGTTAGCTTTTTCGACTTGTCCGTTGGATTGTGGGTGCGCCACAGATGCATAATTGAGTGTGATATCCCACTCTTTGCAAAAAGTTCGGAACACTTCAGCTGTGAAATTTGTTCCGTTGTCCGTGATGATGTTGTTTGGTACGCCGAAACGATGTACTATGGATTTTATGAAAGTGACGGTCGTAGTCGCAGTTGAACTTGTGATTGGGACTGCTTCAATCCACTTTGTGAATTTTTTGACTGCTACTAGTAAGTGGGTATGTCCTCCAGGTGATGATTTTTTGAGTGGTCCGACCATATCCAGTCCACATGGGGTAAAAGGCCATGCTAGCGATATGGTTTTGAGTAATGATGCCGGTGCATGAGGTTTGTTTGCGAATTTTTGACACCCGATACATCGTTTGACTATATCCTCTGCGTCCTTGAATGCGGTAGGCCAGTAAAATCCTGCTCTGAAGGCTTCGGCTACGAGTGATCGACTGCCGGCGTGATTCTCGCAAGTTTATGCATGAATATCGCGAAGTATAGTTTTGCCATCTTGAAACTCCACACACCTCTGAAATATACCTGAGATGCTCCTTTTGTAAAGTTCACCGTTTATGATGGTGTATGCTTTGGCACGTGGCGCGACTCGTCTGGCTTCTGTTGTGTCGTCTGGTAGTTCTTCTCGGAGAAAGAATGCCAGTATTGGCTCGGTCCAAGATGGAATCACATGATCACACTGACACAGAAGTACTTCGATTGGAGGATCTGTAATGTTTGGTGCACTGTCCTTTGTTGGTTAAGTCGAGGGTGGCGTTGATCGCTGTTTGTGAGTGGATCTGTGCTCTATGTATTCTTGAAAAACGCCGGGTGGAACCTGGGCTCTATGCATCTTCTTTGCTCTCCCATCCAATGTGTCGTAGCTCTCATCCCTCAAAATCTCCTTCTAATGTGTTATAGAGATCACGATATGCAATCATGTTGTCCGCTATGACATCGCAAGCTTTCATTGTTTGTTGTACGACTAGATTTGAGTCGCCATATATCATCAGTCGAGTGCATCCCAAAGTTTTGGCCATTCGTATGCCATGTATCAGTCCTTCGTACTCAACTTCATTGTTGGATGGCTTTGCGAAATCCATTTGTAGAACATACTTCAACTTGTCGCCCTTGGGTGATTTGAGCACGACACCTGCACATGCACCTTCATTCTTCTTAGACCCATCAAAGTATATTGTCCAAGAGTTAGATACGTCAGGTATTCCTGTCAATTGAGATTCTATCCACTTGGTGGTGAAATCTGGCAGTACTTGAGCTTTGATAGCCTTCGGGTGATCGTACGTGATTCCAAGGGGTTTCTGAGTACGTCTCCGATTGCAGATTTTATGATCACCATAATTGGGTGCTCTGTGAAGTAGTGTATTAACTTGTTGTTATGAAGACGGCATAGGCCAGCTTCTGGAAGTGTGGATATCTTTGTTTGGACAGAGATAGCACCTCCCTGACATAATAGACTGGCCTTTGCACGCTTTGAGTTTTTCATTCTTCCATGCGCTCGACTACTAAGACTGTGCTCACCGCCCTGTTTGTTTCTGCCACATATAGGTATAGTGGTTCCTTTTTCTTTCGGTGCTACTAGTATGGGGGTTTGGTGAGTATCCGCTTGAGATCAATAAAGGCTGCTTCTGATTCGTCGGTCCACTCGAACTTATCTGACGTTTTCATTAGTCGATATAGTGGCAGTGCCTTTTCACCTAATTTGCAGATGAATCTACTGAGGGCTGCCACCCGTCCCGTCAGCTGCTGCACTTCATAGAGATTGGTATGCCTTTGCATGGTTAATATGACATGTATCTTATATGGGTTTGCCTCGATTCCACGGAATGATACTAAGTATCCCAAAAGCTCTCCGGCTGGGACGCCAAAAGTACACTTATCTGGGTTTAGTTTTATGATGTACCTTCTGAAGTTGTCGAATGTCTATTGTATGTGGGAGAGTAGTGTGTGTTCCTCTTTTGATTTGATAACTATGTCATCGATGTAAACTTCAGCATTTTTGCCAATTTGTGTTTTCAAGCAATTTTGCATCATGCGCTGGTAAGTTGCACCTGCGTTTTTAGGCCGAAAGGCATGGTGGTGTAGCAATATACTCCGAGTGGAGTTGTGAAGGCCGTTTTTTCTTCATCTTCGACTTTCATTCTTATTTGATGAAATGACAGTCATGCACACCATGCCGTGGAGTCGACGATCTGGTCTATACGGGGAAATGGAAAATGATCTTTTGGCCAACATTTGTTGAACCCTGTGAAGTCGATGCACATACTGGTTGCAGTTGTCTTCTTCTTTTCGACTATTATGGTGTTAGCTACCCACTCTGATTTTTTGATCTCTCAGATGAAGTTTGCTTTGATCAGCTTATCTACATGTTTCTCTATAGCTTCTCTTTTTGGTCCTAACACACGACGCACTGCTTGTTTGACTGGTTTAGTTCCTGGACTGAGTTCGAGAGAATGCTCGGTGAATTCCCTAGGTATGCCTGGCATGTCGGTTGCACACCATGTAAACATATCCCAGTTCTCTCGGAGGAATTCAACGAGCGCACTTTCCTATGCGGGTTGTAGACTTGATGACACTTTGATTGTCTTTGCAGGATCAGTCGGGTGTATCTAATGTGTTCGTGTGTCATCTGCGGCGTTGAATGTTTTGTCGACTGCTTGCTTCTTATGATTTGGCATGTACTTCGCTGGTGAGCGGGAGCTCTTCGAGTGCTTGTTCCGCTCCGAACATCTCAGAGATTTTACTGAAGTCGTGGTCGCAAGCATCTGACCTTTGAAAGTTTTCGTTGATTGTGATCTTCGGGCCTGGCATTTTCAATTGGAGGTATGCATAGTGTGGTACTGCCATGAACCGAGCAAATGCTGGTCGTCCTAGTATGGCATGATATTGTGACTTCCAGTCAACAATCTCGAACTCAATTGATTCAGTTCTGAAATGTGTTGTGTCTCCAAATGTGACATCGAGTTGTATCGTGCCTTTGGGTATGATTGCTTTGCCTGGAACTATACCATGGAAGATATTTGAGGATGGTGGTAGGTTTTACATTGACATGTTCATCCGACGTAATGTGTCTGCGAAGATGATGTTGATGACACTCCCTCTGTCCATGAAGATTTTGGTCATAGCGTAACCACCAATCTGAGCATCGAGTACGAGAGCGGCGTGGCCTGGTCTATAAACGGATGGTGGATGGTCTTCCCGACTGAATGTGATCGCCGTTTCGGATCCTCGTAAAAATTCTGGTACGACGGGTGGCGGCATAACTTCCATGTTAACGTATCGAGTATGGAGCTTTTGCTGTTTGTTAGAAGGTCGCCGTTTCTGAATCATGAACATTTTTCCTTGATGTCTTTGATTTTGCTCTGTTGTATTTTGTGGTATGTGATGTACCGCCCATGTGATTTGGCTGCCTGGATTGTATGATGTAGGAGGTGGAAGTGCCGCGACAGGCTGCCTGGATTGTTCGAATTCACGACAGTTCTCCATAGTATGATTGGATGTTAATCTTCCAGTTGACGGGTCTTTGAACAAGTGTAACCTGCATTGATCCTCCATATTTTCTTGAGTCGATTTATCTGGGCTTGGATCTGAGCGTCTGTGCCACTCTTGTCTTCTGTATTCACCGCGGTCCCGGTTGTCTTGTTGGTCGTTCGACCGGTTGTTGTGATGGTCGCTGCCTCGTGTGTCGCGACAGCCGTCATTTCGACTGCTATTACGGTCGTCATGTCGTCTATCTTCTCGACCACGGTCGTCTTGTGAGAAACCAGCTGCTACGAATTTGACTTTGTCTTTGCTATCGTAGTCGTGTCTACGCCTTCGTCGTTTGTCATCTCTATCCCGACGGTCTCGACTGTCGCGGCGGTCTCTATGTTCTTGTGGTGAAGGCAGACGTTTGGACCGAAGGGCATCTTCTCCGTCTGCCCATTCAGTTGCTATTTTCACGAGCTCTGCCACGGATTTTGATTTCTGGCGACCAAGTGCCGCTTTGAAATCGTCTCTGTAGATTCCCATTGTGAAAGCGTCTATAGCTCTATCCTCCGAGATTGTGCTGACTGAGTTGCGTTTGGTGCTCCATCTTCTGATGTATGCTCTAAGCGTTTCACCTGACCCGAAGTTCCTCGAACGTATTAGGCCGTTCACATAGAGGGTCGAAGTATTTTATGTAGTCTTCTTTGAAGTGGTTCCAGGAGTCGTAAGTTCCTCCAGGTAGTGATTTGAGCCAGTCGCCAGATGTGCCCTCAAGCATTAGTTATATGTATTGCAATGTAGTTGTAGTTGTTCCTCATGGGCATACGACTGCCAGTTTATAATCCTCGAGCCATCCTGAAGGCTGTTGTTTGCAGTTGAATTTTGGCATAGTCGGTAGACCAAATTTCTTGGGTAGCCTGGCCTCACGGATTCGTCGAGTGAAGCATTGTGCTCCACATGATCCGATGTCGCGGTGATCACCTGATTCTTTGCTGCTCGATCTTCTGGATCTTTTTCGCGATCGGCTGCTTGATCGGAGGGGACTGGAGTTCTTCCTTGTCCTACCTCGAGGAGGGCTACGACTGTGATGATTTCGCGAGCGGCTCCTACTGCACTCTTTGTTTCTCCCTTCTACGAGTTCTTTTGCCGCGAGTGCTAGAGCTTTCATCTGCTGGAGGTATAACTCTTTAGTTGGACCCCTGGTGGAGGTTTGTTTGCTCTGAGGTATGCTCCTATTGACATGAGTGCGCCCTCGCCTGTTTTGGGCAGGAGTATACCTTCCGAATTCAGCATCATGAATGAGTGCTCTAGATTTCGAGTAACCTCTGATCTTTCTCTTTCCGGGATTCTTGTGAATCTGGATCTGTGCTCTCCTTTTGTTGCTCCCGTGGAGCTAAGTGATAGTTGTCGCCTGCGTGCACTTGAGATGCTTTCCTGCTTCCTTCGTTCCTCGAGTGCTGCCCCATATTACTTTAGGCGAAGTGTTTCTTGCCAGTTGAATTAACTGTATGCCATTAACTCGTCCGACGTTGCATCTGCTAGCATGATTGTAAAATCATCTATGACTTTAGTTATTTTTGCCGGCATCTCGGCTGTGAAAGTCCCATTGATTGTGCCGTCCGGCAATGTGACTGTGCAAGGGAATTATGTCGGCCTTCGGCTGACGGCTACAGCTGAAGTTTCTACGCTAAACGCGATGTAGACCTGTCGGGGTATGACCGGAGGCCATGTGTATGTGCTGTCAATGCCAGTCATTGATTCAATTTCGTTATCCAAGTCGAGTTTTTTTTTGCTGATATGAGTGTCGATGCTGGCATGTGCCTCAAGCGAATGCTCAGGAGGTTCGTCATAGTCGGTGAAGGTGTCATGAAGAGCTTGGATTTCTGGATCAACGAAGTCCGTCAAGTGAATGCTATCTTCTGGAGGCTCGTTGTAGTCAGTGAAGGCATCGTGCAGAGCTTGGATTTCTGGATCAATGAAGTCCGCCCGGTGAATGTTGTCTTCTGGATCTTCAGTCTACATGTAGTCGTGTGTGTCATTAAGTGGATAGATGCGTTTGACTGGGTTGATTCGAAGGTCAGACTGAACTTCTTCTTCTAGTTGATTTTGCGCCACGAGCTCATTGAACTCCTTTGTCGTCATGGAGTCTGCTTGAGATCCTAGTAGTGAGATGGGGCTAATCTGTGATGAAGTAGCTCTGGTACATTCTGCTAACGCGATTACGGTGGCCGGATCTTCGAATGGATTACGTTGATAGGTCGACTGGCCTTCGTCTTCAGGGAATTCTTCCACCATGAGCTTGTTGAATTCTCGTGATGACTTAGAGGAGATTAGGGATTCGGGTGGTGGGATCGAGTTAATCTGTGATGAGGTGATCTCCTTGTCTGCCGAAGATTTAATCGTACTCGACTTCTCCTTGGATGCTTTATGCTCACCAACTATTAGATTGAATCTTGAGTCGAGACTTGAATTGTTCTCTTGTGCTTCTGCTGAATATGGTTTGATCCTCTTTGGCGATGATGTTTGTGATCTTGGCGAGTGGTCGCCTGCGGATTGGATGCAATCTGAAGTCGCTGATGTGTGGCCTTACGATGAAGTCGGCGAGTTGCCGTGTGAAGCTGAAACAGAAAAATCCGTGGATCAAACACTACCTTTTCCAACAGACGGCGCCAATTGACGAGGGGTATCCCATCAATACCCATGACTGATAGCCCTGGGTTAGAATTCTGGGGTAGAGAACGCGTAGTGTTAGTAGATTCGTCGGCTGATAAGCGGGAATTACCCATATTTAGGGCCCTCGACAGAGGTAACACACCTACTTCATGCCTGTCTGTATTGATTATGAATATGCGGAGAGTACAACGTCTAGCAAGATGTCTATCTTGCTAAGGTTTGGTGGTTCTGGTTGGATGTGTCCTTGATCAGCAACCCTCCTGACCATTATATGGGGTACAGGTCTCGGGTATGTAACCGACAAGGACCAGAAGTATGGAAAGTACAACCGACTATATCTATCTATGGTAACAATCTTCGTCTTGGGCTTTTCTTGTTAGTCATTACGTGCACCAGGTACCCACACGATGGCGTACCCGTTTGGTATAACCTCGTCAGCCAGCCTTCCACTTCTCCTAGTATCCACGTCGGCGCTCTCAAAACGAATAGTTGATGAACCATCTTCGCAATGATCACCGTTTTGATTATCATTAGTCTACTCGATCTGACAATCATTCGCCTTTGTCACTCGGGGATGAAATTTAACACTTTATCCAGCAAAGGTAGGCATTCCGCTTTGGTTAAAGGTCGCAGTGCCAGCGGCAGCCCCAAATATTTGATCGGGAAGTACTCCAGATGACAGCCTAGCGCCTCCCTAACCAAGTTCTCCTCCTCCTCGTTTGCTCTGATCAGAGTTGCCGACGTCTTCGTGTAATTGATCGACATGCCAGATGCTTCCCAAAGATATTCAGTATTTCTTTGATCGCTTGTAGCTCATGGTTAGGCTAGACAAAGCAGACCAGATCATCTGTGTAAACTGACAGACGCTGTAGCGGCGTGATGCCCGACATGCTCTCGAACAAATTTAGTTCCATTGCTCTAACCACCGCAGACGTGAAAACCTCCATCCCCAACACAAATAACATTAGTGATGTGGGATCTCCTTGCCGTAGACCACACCACTGCTTAATGCTCCTACTCGTCACTCCATTAACCAATACTTGCATCCTACCAGTGTATAGAAGCAGAGCGATCCACTTGCGGAAGAGGACTCCGAACCCCACGTGTCGCAACACCTCAAACAGGAAACTCCAGGAGATTGAGTCGAAGGCTTGAGAGATATCCAGTTTAATCAGAACACCCGTGTGCCTGCCCCGTTTATTGTCACTTGTCGAACTAGCATGAAGTTGTTATGGAATCTCCTCCCCTTGACAAAGACAGATTGATTAAAGCACACCAATTCCCGTAGTTTGGGCCTAAGCCTCATGGCAATCACCTTCGAGAACAACTTTGAGAAGCTATACACTAGGCTAATGGGCCTGTAATCACCCATCTTCAGCGCGTCCTGTTTCTTCGGGATCAGCGTTATCAGGGCTCGATTCAGCTTCTCAAAAGCCCTCCCATCTCCTACAGCTAACTTCAGCATACATGCCATGATGTCATGTTTGATTATCGGCCATGCCACCTGATAGAAAGCACCAATCAAGCCATCTGGGCCCGAGGCTCTGTCGGGGGCAAGATGTTTTATCACATTCCAGACCTCCTCTTCAGTAATGATGCCCTCGAGCTCCTGCAGATCCAAATTTGGCAAGTTTAACTGGGTCAGATTGATGACATGCATCCTATTTGGCACCTGCCCAATCAGTTCCTCAAACGCCTCCGTGAATACCTCTACTTTCTCTTCCTGGTTTGTGACAATATCCCCTCCCCTTTTATCCGATGCAATAAAATTAAGCATTCTCCTGCCGCTTGCTATCGCATGGAATAATCTAGTGTTGCCACCTCCCTCCTTTAGCAAGTGAACCATTGATCTGTGACGCGCGATTGTTGATTATTTCGTTCAAGGCTCGCCAAGCCAAGCACCGAGTGTTTCAAATCTTGCCGTAGCCAGAACTCCCCAGGCGACAACCTCCTACTGTCTTGGCTTTATCAAGTCTGAATATCACCGTGTTCGCGGTTGCAATCTTCAGTTTGATATTTCCTACCGACCTCTGTCCCAAGGCTTGTAGGTGCCCAGCTGCGTTTCTGTACAAACTGTGTAGGCGCTTGAAAGGGTCAACTACCCGTGGATCGCACTGCCACGCTTCTTTAAAGGGCACGATCAATGCGCGTTTGTGTAGGCTCTGATCGCTCATTGCTCCACGTGTACTTCCTCCCGTGAAGATATAAGTCCTTCAACTCAAATTTCCTCAAAAAACTCTTGAATTTGGCCATCATTACTTGATCTGGGTTAGCGTTATTTTTTCCACCGCATTGAGTATCATGTTAAAATCTCCTAGCACAATCCAGGGACCCGGGCACAGAGATCTCCTCTCTGTTAGTTCCTGAAGAAAGGCCAATCGTTTGTTTGCGGCCCATATACCGTGGTTAACCACCAGGTATTATTGTGTTTCGTTTTCACCTGTCATGTAATCGCACAAGAGTCCCAAGCAATTAGAATTCCTCCTCTCGTGTCATGGGTCGGTAGATAAGCAAACCCATCAAACGATGGGCGTAGACATTAAAAAATTAAGAATTCATCTATTACATACAGGTTAGTCTCTTGGAAACACACCAAACTCACTCGTAAACTTGCTAGGAATACTCTGATCGCGTGCCTCTTGGTAGGATCATTCAACCCTCGAACATTCCAGTCCAGCCATTCTAGGTTTAAATACATAAAAAAAGATTTAACAACCCCTGCTCTGAGCCTGTCTATCAGGCCAGGATCTCAACTCTAGCCTCCTCCATTGCTTCCAAGTTGCTCGGCATGACCTTCGTGAAGATAGAGGCGACCACCTGGAGTTGATGCTCGCGCATCGGCGATTCAAACAAACCACGGGACAACTGCAGGTTCTCCTCAGCAGATGTCAGTTCCGCTTGTGTAATGTTCAGAGAACGTAACAACACATTCTCAGCTGCGGAGGCTTTCTTCACAATCCTGTTGCTCAGACTTCCCGACGCAGCGGTGCCCGATCTCCTTGTCATGCGCCTGGGAGTAAATGGCTTCGCCTTAGCACTCAGTCTTTCCGTTGTTTGCACTTCCTTAAGCAGAGGCGATGCTAATTTCTTGAGAAATTAGCACAGAAAGCTCTCATTTTCCCAACATCCATGTCTCCTGATGTGCCAGGTTCATCAGACAGACTCGCCAATGGCTGGATATGAACCGTCTCTGCATGCCCCTCTCGGTCGGTCGCTGAGCCCACCACATGCACCGGAGTACTAGTGCTACTCTTTGTCGGGTGTCTACCCCTCGGTAGGGTAAAGGCAGGGACAACTTGGTACCATGGTCAGTAAGACTGGCCCTTTGGCTAGCACCTAAGGTCATTTTTTCCTTCAGGGTGTGAAGTGTTGACACTTGGAGGCGCTCAGAAAGTGACTCTTGGGAAAATGTAAGATGTGCCCTTTGGAGGAGGCAAGGGGAAGGCTGGTACACTATAAATAGACCCCCAACCCCTCCTCCTCACTCAAGCAGAAGCAGGGAGTTCTCCTAAGATGTCTTTGGGAGCAAGCCTGAGACATGTTCGAGCATCTTGGTGATATGTCCAAAACATATGTACTTTCCCGAACACTTTTGCTATTGTTTTACCTTTAATCTATGTGTTTTGAATGCAACTAACACGGACTAATGCTGTTTTCAGCAGAATTACCTTGTTGTCTCATTTTTGTGCAGAAATATCAACTTTATGGAAAAAACCCGAAAAACACCTGGGATCGTTTTCTCACCCGAAGAGTCCAGGAACCAAGAAAACCAAACAGAGGGGAGCCAGGAGGGCGTGGCACCACCTGCTGGCGCGGCAGGCATCTGGCCGCGCCAGGGGGTGGTGTGACCGACTCGGTGACCCCGTGGCGACCCCCTCGCGGCTACTTAACCCTCCTGACCTAAAAACGCATGGGGGTATCCACTCTCGCCAGAAACATCTCCGTACGCTGCCGCCATTGCGAACCCTAGTTCGGGTACCAGAAGTCTCTGTTCCGTCACCTTGCCGGGACAGGGAATCGAAGGGGATCATCGCCAACACCTCTGCATCAACCATCCATGTTTCCCCCATCCATGTGTGAGTAATCTACCGTTGTAGGCTTGAGGGGATGGTAGGGATTGGATGAGATCATTCATGTAATAGCTGACACTAGGGCCTGAGTGCCATGATTTCAGATCTGAACATGTTATTGTGTCATGAGAATAATTATTGGTTCAGATCATATCTATGAGTTGTATATTCATATTATTGTCCGGAACCGATGGCCCCAAAGTGAGCAATTGGGATAACCGGAGGGAATGGCTGTGATGTGAGGATCATAGGTGTTCATGGAATATTAATGCTTGCTCCGGTAGTTTATTAAAAAGAGTACCTTAATTGCGAGTAGTTTCCCTAGAGGCCCCGCTGCAAACGGGCTGGCAGGACAAAAGATGTTGTGCAAGTTTCTCATTGCGAGCACGCACAACTAAATTGGAATACATGCTTATGATTAGTTAATACTTGGATGCTTTATATTATTTATCTGGAAATTCATATGCTATGATATTACATAAATAATCTTATCCATGCAACGCCCGTACATCCGTCACTATGCCTACAGTATTTTAATCCTGCTGTCTACTGCAAAAGAAAGTAAACCTCGGTGCCAGGAGGCCACCAGAATAAGCTCCCGCCTTGTTGAATGGTGATGCCTGGGCTGAATAAGCAGCTGCAAGGATTTATCCCAGAAAGTTGTTTGAATATTGACCCACTGAGAGAGAAGCATGTTCCTGAGCATCCATAACCTCGGAATTGATCTTCTCTTTCCCTTTCTTTTCTGCTCCCGTGCTTAGATCGAACAATATTGCGAAATCAGTGATACGAAAAATCCTCTTCCATTCTTTCCGCCTAGGGCTGCAGGCAACTTAGAGAAGAAAACAGGCTTACATCTCCAAGCCACACTAGGTAGGGCAAGGAATAGTCCCTATCACGACTGGTTCTTTTCTTCTTCTATAAGCCTCTGCTGAGCAATCTCCCCATTAGCATCAGCATTCCCTTCATTCTCCCCCTCTCGACTATCACCCTCGGTGCTAGCAGAGAATTCCTCCAAGAACTGACTAAGATCACCTCTACCTGTGTTGTGTAGTATGGCTCATGTTCCCGAAAGGTTACATACATACTTGCATCTAATTTCCTCCCAATAAGATCCCAACATTGATATCCCTTTTGGCTAGATGCATAATCAAGAAATATACACCTCACTGCCCGCGGATCCAACTTGCCAACAGAAGGTCGATGATCTCGCACAAAGCACACACACACAACCTTTCACTTTTGTTTAGGAGGCACCTTGAACTCCCTTTGGCCCAAGTGAAGTTCGGCTGGAGACTTCATACCAAGTATCCTAGACGGCATATGGTTTATGAGGTACGCTGCTGTCATCACTGCCTCACTCAATAATTTATTTCCCACTACTCATATCACATCTTATGTGTTGATGCAAGCTGACTAAATCAATAAGATGGTATTCGTATTTGATTAGACAAGATGGTATTCTTCTTTATTCCGGAGCACAACAATCCGGATCTCTATCTTATAGCTTATCCTTCTTATTCTGTATGTATTACGGTCATGTCAAGTCAATGGTCTGTCTGCCCTGCAACCGGTCTTGAATGGCTTCAGTGAATTGTTTCTGAGCCTACAGAGTGACCTCCTAGGAGGACAATAGACCACAAAATACCCTTACTACCAGGCACTAAACCTGTCAATCAAAGGCCCTATGGATATTATTATTTTCAGAAACTTTCCATTGAGAAAATCATGGACAGCAGAAATCATTCATTCAACCTTCCACCAGCCCATTTGCCCAGCGCTGTTAGTGAAGAAGAAGGCGCTCCGCGTTGGAGGCTTTGCATTGACTATAGGCAGTTTAATACCAGTACAGTGAAAAACAAGTACCCTATACCAATCATTGATGATCTTTTGGATGAATTCCATGGGGCAAGGTACTTCTCTAAGATAGACCTCAGATCTGGGTACCATCAGATCAGGATGAGTGAGGAAGATGTGTACAAAACAGCTTTCATAACCCTACTGAAATAACAGACCTTTTAATCTGTTATTGAATGCCCATCTAGCCTGAGCCGATTCCTCCTTAGAAGAGGGAAAGTTCGTTGACCGCTAATGCCGCATCCACAGGAGGGTGGAAGTAGGTTCCATCATTTCTTGTTTTTTAATAAAAAAGAATCTGAAGTGGATCAACGTCTTTTTTTCTTATTGAGTGAGTTGGGAGTCGCATCTACACTTAGTCGAGTTCGCATACAACAATAGCTGCTACCATTCCACCATTGAGGTGGCTTCGTACAGGCACTATACTACGTACGGGCGGAAGTGTAGATCACCCGTCGGAGAGAAGAAGTTACTCGGTCCGGATCTTGTCCAGGAGGCTGATGAGAAGGTAGAGATGATTCGGAAACGCTTGCTAACCACGCAGAGTAGACAGAAGTGTTATGCGGAGGGGAGAGATTTGGAAAAAAAAGGAAGGAGATCGCGTCTTCCTTTCAAGTCTTCCGCCCGGCTGTGCTCTAGATAAATAAGAACTATGTATTCTACGCACAAAGAAAGAGGCCTACTAGTTGGAAATGTTTAGTAAATATGCGAAAGCAAATGGGGCAGCTCAGTCAGCTCTCTATTCTTCAGTGACCGGGGTAAACAATCAATCGGGCAATCAGTTTGCTTATTCAGTCAGCCACGCTAGATTTTCTTTCTAAGATAACTCACAAGTTTTTAGCCCTTGCTTCAAAGGAGTTGGATCAGCAGAAGAAGCCAGCTCAAGGACGTGTTTTTGCATTAAACCAACAAGATGCACAAGCCACAGGTTCGGTCATTCATTGCACTATTCGAATTTGTGGTACATCTGCTAGCATACTTGTAGACCCTGGTTCCACTCACTCTTTTGTATCCCCGTTATTTGTACCGAAGAACAATAGGGTTCGCCGCTCCATGTAAGTCTTTTAGTAGCTACTCCAATGGGAGATTCCTTGCTTACAAAGCTAGTATTAAAGGACTGTGTTATTACGAGAGCAGATCAGGAAATGAAGGTGGATCTAATAGTTTTATACTTTCTATATTTGTATGCTGGTATGGATTGGTTGTCTGCATACCATGCTCGTGTGGATTGTTTTAGGAAGATAGTGACTCAACACCCTGTAAACCATCGTTTGTGTTGGGGTGTGTGATGAATATCCCGCTCGAATTTCGGCCATTCATGCCACTCCACTTTTGGTTGCACCGGGTACATGGCTTTCATTTCAGAGAGCTACTCGAGTGTTCTGGGCCTTAAAGACATACCACAGGTATGTGAGTTCCCAGACGAATTACCAAGACTTCCACCAGATAGGCAAAGAGTGTTCACCATAGATTTGCTACTGGCTCCAATCTCTAAGCAACCATATTGGATGGCGACAACAGAAATGGAAGAGTTTAAGAAGCAGTTACAAGAACTTCTGGGTGAATTCGACCGAGTTGATCTCCACGCCCGTATTGTTGAAAAAAAAAAGAAGGACGGGCGCCTTTGCATTTCCACTCGTAAGCTGTTCCAGGTAACCGTGAAGAATAGGTATCCACTTCCTCGTATTGATAATCTTTTTGATCAGCTTCAAGGGAGTGAGGTTGACTCCTTTATATATTTGCGGTCCGGTTATCATCAATTGAAGGAGTACTAGTTTGATTTTGTCCTCATTAAATTAGTAGTCGTAGGGATGACTTGAAAGAGAATATCCATGCATATCGTCGCTTCGCTCGCTTTCCAATGGTTCAGAGCGAATGCGAAGAGTAAAATCCAACGCTCAGACCCAAAATTACTAATAGGAAGGATGAATATTTTTTTTTTAGAAAGCCTGCCTTTTCAGTGGAATACAAAGTAGGGAAGGTATCAAATGTTTGGGTTTGGTTCCAGCCGGGTATGGCATGGTCAATTGCTCTTTTAGGAGGTAGTGCTTTAGGTTCCTCAAAGACTACTGGGTATATAGATAGCACCTTCTCAACAGAATGAGGCATAACAGTCTTAGTCTGTTTGTGTGTGGGTATGTCGGTTGGAATCATCAAGTGTAGTTCTCCTTCTTCTTCCTCTTTATTACTCATGTCAGCCATTAGTATGCACTTCTCTTCTTTCATTCCTCTAAGCATGAGTTGGTCTGGGCGGGCAATAGATAAGAAAGAAGTTTTCTTTCCATCCGAGTGTAGAAGCTGAATGCAGCGGCGAGTAACATCACAAAGATAGCAAACCATCACCGAGAAATGCCGAGATCGCTCCATGAAAAGAAATCAAAAGAAGAGTAGGCCCAACTAGTAATTAACTCGTCCCCAACTCCTTTAATCCTTACTATGGGTCCCAGCCAGTCAGAACCTTCTTCCCTACTCCAAATAGAAACCAAATCCGAATGAACCTAATTCTATTTTCAGATCGACAATCGTTGTCTTATTTTTACTGCTGCTATTTCACTATTGTCTCTGCCATAAAACTGGTGCTACCGATAATCTGTCTCGAGCAAGTCTATTCACAGGTGCAGCTGATCTGACAAATCATCTGTTAAAGCTTATAAATATTCTTTGGCTCCCCTTGTGTCGAATCAATAAATTTGGGTTTTACTTCCCTCGAAGACTGTTGTGATCCCCTATACTTGTGGGTAATCAAGACTATTTTCTGGCGCCGTTGCCGTGGTGCGTAGCTTTATTTGTAAGCCCAACTAAGTGTGATATTGTTCGCTGGAATTTATTCATCATGGGAAGGATTACTGATAATAAGTTTCCCATCGTGCCATCCGCTACAAGGAAAGGTAGAACTCTGAACTCTGTTGCTGCTCTTGATTCTCCGTCTGTGTTGAGTAAGCTTGTTACTACTGCTGAATCTGAAATTACTTATGATGATGTTTCTACTATTCTTGATGAAACTCGTTCACTAGGTCCCCTTTTAGATGCTACTATTGCTAAATCTAAAATAATTGAAAATGCTGAAATTCTTGATGAAAATGCTGAAACACCTGTTAATTCACCTTAATTTACACGTCATACTTATGAAGAGCGTGATGATATGTATGTGGATCTTGATGATTCTCTTGTTAAAGAAATTAATGATATTAAAGAAGCTAGTGCTATTAAAAATCTTGGTGAAAAACGTGTTGTTAGATATAAACTATCTCCTGATGCTAAGTTTGCTACATCTCCCATAAACATTAAAGATAAAGCTTATGGTTTCTCTCTTGATTTGGCTCACATAGCTATTGTTGAAAGAGAACCTTTCTGTGGAACTGAAAATGAGAATGTTGTAGAACATATGAATGTACTGTATGATTTAAGTGGAACATTTGCTGAGGACATTGAAAGACGCACTTACTTTGTTGCTAAAATATTTCCTTTCTCATTAGAAGGAAGCTAAAACCTGGTATAATAATTTGTTTCCTGGTTCCATCACTAGTCCTAATGGTTTGCTTGATGCTTTCTTTCAAAAATATTTTCCTACTAGTGCCCAACATGATGCTTTGTTGAGAATCGATGATTTTAATCAAGATGAAAATGAGAAATTGCCTAAGGCTTGGACAAGCTTTTGTTCCATTTTAAGGGGCCATTCGAACCCTGATTTGGAGAAAACTGATCTACTTGATATATTTTATAGTGGACTAACTGCTGAATCTAGGACATACCTGGATAGTTTTGCTAGTTGTGTTTTCATGAAAAGGACTCCCAAAGAAGCCGAGGAATTATTAGCCATGATATGCAAGAATAATGATGATTGGGATATTCGTGAACCTACTCGAACGCCACCACCATCACCGAAGAAGAGGGGTATGATTGAATTAAATGAAGAAACGATGAAGGAAGCTAAAAGATCTATAAAGAAGAGTGGTATTAAATCTGAAGATGTGAAGTGTTTACCTTCTATCGAAGAATTATGTAACCCACGTCCTGCTTCAACCGTAATTGAGGTAAACTCTCTCCACAAGTTTGATGATAGGGATATCCCTTATTCTAAACCTCCTGCTCAATGTTTAGATGAATTTGATACTTGTATTACTAAGCCATGCAATTTTAATATGAGAATAGAGAATCATTTAATGGAAAATTCTAGTGGTGTTAGTGATTTGCATGATATTATTGATAGTGTCGGAGAGTGACTCCCATGGAACAGGGATAGTCACACCCTGAAGAGTAGTTCGAAGGGGGACTGAACGCGGAGGTCAAACGACCCTCGAGAGGCACGTCGACGATGCTTGTCGAGCCTGAAGAGGAGCGACACGACAGAGAGGGACACCAGCCTGTACCCAGGTTCACGGCCCACAGAAGGAGGTAACACCGCTACTCCTGCTTGTCTGTAATGCACTACAGAGGTTACAGTACAATGAGCTTGCCGAGGGCTCTCTTGAGGCTAGTTGGTGCTCGAAGAGGGAAGCTATGGTCTTCTTCCTCCTCAAGCTAGATGGCTATCCTACGCTATGGCTAGGGTTCCCAGGATTCATAATGCAATCCCTCCCTACGGAGTTTCTCCTGCTCCTTTTATACGCGCCCCGGGCCTCATCCCTGCACGTTATGCAGAGGATGGGTTCCCACATGGTAGTGGCGTGAAGGAGCGGAGTTCATCGCCGCGGAATAGTCCATGGACTCGGTCCATCCATGCAAAAGCAGAAGCGGTGGCCGACAACTTGCAGTCCGTGCAGAATGGCCAGCAGGCGCTGTAGCGATCGTGGCGGAGCCCACGATGACGATCTTCTTGGAGCGTTGCGCCGTCCAGCCGCTTTATCTCCAAAGAGGAAAGATCTTGCTATCCGGCAATGGCGACGCATCTTTGTTGACTCCTTTAATCACCAGAATGGCAAGCGCGGCGCCCGCGTCACTGTCTGCAGAAACGTGCGTCACTCTGCGGCTGCAGAGGCCATGTGCGCCCTGTAGCGGTTGCTTAGCGGCGAAGTGTCTCCACAGGGCCTCAGTGGCCTTGTGTAGGGATTTACGTTGACTCCTCTCCAGGAGGGCGGAGCCTTGGGGATTCTCTTGAAGCGCAGGGTCCTCTTCAAGCCCTCGAGAGGAGTTGCCTCTCGAGAGTCTCTCCAAGCGGTAGCTTGGTCCTTAGTCGTTTCGTTGGTTTTGTCGCGTGCGAGGGCTGTGGAGAGTGGGCTCTGCACACCCTGGTCCTCACTAGGCCGACAGTAGCCGCATGGACGCAGCCGAATCATCGTGGGCCAAGAGTGTGCGGCCAGCCCGAGATATGCGTCGCACGGTTGAGCAATTGCACCTCACGATCTCTAGGGCGTGCATCGTGGGGGGTCCCACCACACCCTGGTAACTGGTCCTGATGAGACATAGAGCTTGTGCGCCGCGACGGAGAGTCGTTACTGCTGCCATTCTGTGCGCACAAGCCTCCTGCTCCCGAGCTCTCCGCCTGTCCTCTCCGGTGAACTCGTCTCTTTCTTTCTCAACTCCTTCTCACTCCTCCGCCTTCTCCTCGCCGGTGATGAGTCCAGCCAAGGGCAAAGGTAAGGCGGCGGTGATGGTGTCTTCGCAGGCGGCGCCCGTCGAGCCCTCGTACGACCCGGCGATGATTGGGGCGCGCACGGAGGAGATGGCGTTGGACAAGATCCGTTTCATGGTCGCGGGTCGGACCAACGAGCATGGCCCCAGCGTGCTCCGGGCCGCGGAGCTCGGGGAGCAGCCACAGGGGTTTTTCCCCATCTTCCTCCACTGCGTCGCCCCCGGGCTGTTGCCGCCGTACTCGCCCTTCCTGGAAGTCGTGCTGGAGTTCTACCTGATCCAGCTCCTCCACCTGCACCCGAACTCCATCCTCATCCTCTCCATCTTCGCCTACCTCTGCGAGGCCTACCTCGGCGTGGAGCCCTCGGTGGTGCTCTTCAGGAGCTTCTACGCGCTTCGGAGCACCGCGGGCCACGAGCGGTCTGGGTGCGTCTCCTTCCGCATCGTGGACGGCATGGGGGGCGTCTACATCCCCATGTCGTTGAATGGGGACAAGCCCATCACGGCAGTGCGAAGAAGGTGGTCGACTTCCGCAAGAAGTTGTACTACATCGGTGTGGAGTCGCCGTGCGCCTTCCTCGACATCCCTAACGCGCCGCCTGTGAAGAACTCACACTGGGGCAAGGCCTCCTTCATCAGCGTGGAGAGCGTGAACCTTGTGGGCCGCATGAGCTATCTCCGGGAGGAGGGGCTCACGGGGCAGATGATCATCGCCGACTTCGTGACGCGCCGCATCGCTCCGAACGCCTGGCCATTCTGGAGGCGATGCCCACATTCACCCCGACAGGCCTGGCGGGGGACAAGAGGGAGGTGGTCGCGCTGGTGGCGCAGGAGGCGGGGGCTACGGATTCGCCCTCCGCTTCGGGAGCAGGGCAAGGAGAGGAGGAGGCCCCGGCGAGTCCCTCCACAAGGGAGGCGTCCTCTTCAAGGGCTGGGCCCTTTACTGACGAGATATGCGGGATCTCGTCAGGCGACGACGAGGCCTTCGTGGTGGCTCCTTCGCGCCTTGTGGAGGAGGAGGAGGACGACATAGTAGATGAGGTGGACGCGGCCGGGCGGCGAGAGCCCCGGTCAAAGGCGGCCGTTGACAGGCCTTGGGCGAGGCTGTCTGACGTCCCCTCCAAGAGGAAAGCTGGGCGCCTCCGGAGGGGTCTGGCGCCAAGGCCAAGCCCTCATGGCGCTCGCCAGGCTTGGCGTGGGTTGACACCGGCGCCAATCAATCTGGGTAAGTGTTTTTAACTTTCATCTGTGTTTTTCTTGGTCTTTCTTTCTTCAATCTAATCTGAAGATCTTTCTCTAGTGCTGGCCAGTGATCTTGTGCCTGCGAAGCGCCGCAAGCTTCCCAAGGCAGCTGATGTAAAGAGAGCCTCGACAGAGGCCGTGGCAGACGAGGCCTCAAGACCTGTGTAGACGGGATCCATAGGCCCAACTGAGGAAACGCCTCAGGCGGAGGCGACTGCGTCGCCTCTTGAGCAGGAGCAGCCTGAGAGGCAGGAGGAGCGGGTGCCTACTCCCCCTCGCGTTCCTACTCCGCCTCGAGTGCCAATGCCACCGTGTGGGCCGACTCCACCTCGCGAGGCAACACCGCCTCACGCGTCTACTCCGCCCCGCGCGGCTACTCCTCCCGCGCAGCAGGAGGCTGAGGCGAGCCAGGGCCAGCCTGGCGCTGGTGAGCCCGAGGGTGGAGCCTCTTCTTCGTCTCCACCGCGCCCCGCTTCAGGAAATGAGCAGTAGCAGGAGATGGTGCGCCAGGATGGCGAGGATGGCGAGACGGACGCGGGCGCCAAGGAGCATTGCTCGCTGCCTAGCCCTCAAGCCCGCTCCGAGGCTGCGTTCTCCAAGCTCGACAAAGGAGCGGGCCCCTCTTCCTACTATGACCTAATCCTAAGCGGCTGGGACTGGAGCAAGGGGCACCGCGAAGTCGCCTTCCGCCTGGTGCGGGAGTCGCTGAAGGGCTTGGAGGCGCACCTTGCCCTTGAGGACGCGCCGATCGCCCAACAACGCGGCGAGCTTGCGGAGGCGTGGGCATCCTTCCACGCCGCGGTGGAGGCTCTCCGCTAGGAGGGCTTGGCGCTGCAGGCCACGAGGCGATCCGCGACGCCGACGAGCTTCTCGCGCCCCTTCAAGCTGAGCGCGACGCGGCCGCGGACCTTATGGCTGAAGCGAGGGAGGAACGGGAGGGCATGGAGGGCTCACTGGCGCAGAAGCACCGCGAGCACGCCCAGCTCGAGTCCCAGCTTCGCTCCGCCGACGAGGCCGAGCAAGCCTCTCTGGAGGAGGCCCGCAAGGGCCTGGTCGTCCGCGAGCAGCAGCTGATCTCCACAGAGAAAGAGGTTCGTCTTCGCGACGAGCAGCGGCTTCAGGCGGAGAATGAGCTCGCGGCCAAGAGCGAGGAGCTAAAGTCCTGTAGCACCCCAACTTTTATTAAAGTTGGAACACCTGTGTTATGTGCTAGTCCCTGGATCACTGCCAGCACCATAGTACAAAATATAGAGTACCATCGCGTAAGTATTAAATTGCTACAACGAGATCCAAAAATAATAGCCAATATGGCTTTATTACAATTTGCATAGCCATGAAGGCTAGCTAAAGTTCAAAGTTTACAGCGAAAGCGAAATAACATTGAGCCTCATCTTCAAGCATGCGCCACAGGCAGTCATGTTGGGTGTAGACTCGAGACAAAATCATTCAGCATCAGAATTACCTGCACATTGGAATATGCAGCCCCCGAAGGAGGTCAATACAATGATGTATTGGCAAGTGACTATGGTGGATATATTCTGGCAAGTCTAACATCTGTATGCATATTTGGCTTGGTGGGGTTGAAGGCTATTTGCAGAAACCAAGTTTTCTCCTATCATTTTGTAAAACACTTTTATTTCTCGAAGACTTGGCACCGAGGGATAAAGCCCAAGTGCACCAACAATTCTTTCCTTAGTCAAATTTTACGTTATGAAAACAGTGTTGAGATTCTTCTGCCCATCCTTGTCTAGTTGCTCAAGTAGTCCATTTCCGGGGACACGGCTGAGAACTCAGATTGTCGACTCTGCAGAGGTTGTGCACTTTCACCTTTAGACTCAATTTATCCGAGAAATCCTATACACGCGGAGTGTATTATGGAAGGAGAGAATTGAGACAAGAACTTTCAGAAGAAGAATGCATCCATACTAGCAAGACCCGTTCCACCTATCATCTCTACATCTGCTTGTCAAGCTGACAGGTTGCACTCCCACAACTTAATCGTTCTAGACAGAGCCCATTGTCAAAAGGCTGCACGGGAAGCTTCTAAACTTGGAGGGACTTGGTAATCTCTTCGTTCCTGGGTGGCCATCCACAAGTGTACTTCTGGGTAACAACCACCATACTCATGGCCCTAAGTAGAATAGACATTCATCCTAGGCGATGACAACCACAAGCATAGTCCCAAAAGCCACTCAATATAAACCATATCAACCAATTCCACCCAGATGTGTATTTTAGATTTTTAACACTTAGAAAAATTTCCATAACATGGTAAACATTTTTATAGCATGGCTAAGCAACTAATAAAATCTTTTCATGGCTGCTTAGGAAAAGGGTGGCTACACACTACTAGGATATTTGTGAAACACAAACTAACCTAGCATTATAAAATAAATCAAAAATCCCTATCATGCACACTACTCAAAATATACTACTTATGCATATAGAAATATGGGATTTAGTATGAATGTCACTTGCCTTGGTAACAGGAGGAACAAGCACATCAAGAATAACAATCACAAGCAAGTCCTTCCTCTTCTTCACAATCTAGCACAAACAATGAATAAAATAAATACCAACACAATACCATCACAACACTAAACATAATCATGTATGCATGAATAATATGCTATGATGATAAGACACACTTATTAATAATTCTTATTTTCTGTCATTAATAAATGAAATATAATTTTTAGGTATTTCTTATTTTATTTATCAATTAAATAATTTTAAAATAATATAGTAAAACTTTGATTTCTATAATTACAACTTTTATTGTTTTTATGACATCTTCAATTTGGACATTTATTTATATTGCTGGACAGAGGGAAATTATACAATATTAAAACAATTACATTTATTTCTAAATCATTTTTATTATTTAAGTTATTATTTAAATGGCTGAAATACTCCTCTGATAATTATACAAATTATAATTTGTCAAAGGGAAAAACAAATGATGTAGAAAAAAACTACATGAGCAGAGCTTTCCAATGACATAAAGTTTATCAATTTTGGACTTACAGATCAAAAGTTATGAATTTTGCAAGTTTTAATAGTTTTCTGTTTTAATTTCTAAATTTTATTCGAAATAGAAAAAGAATCGGCCACGCGGCGCGATCTGATTCGTCCGTACCGATTCGACGCGGATCGGCAGCGTGGGCCGTCCGATCTCCTTAATAACGAGCGCTCGGGATTAAATGGATCTAGATTCGTTGGATCTAGATCCAACGGTCCGAAAACGGATACCACGTGCGGGCGGCGCGGTTCGCCGGAAAAACTCCCGACCGCGGCGGTGCCACGGCCGGCATTGCACGCCCTCGCATCCTAGGGACCTACGGGATGGATGGGTCTTACCGAGACGTGGAGAAGGTCGATGCGGGGACGGTGGCGAGGTGGCGGTCTCCGGCGTGAACTCCTCCTCGCGTAATCGTTCGCCGGAGTAGCACGAGGCGGCGGTTCTCCTCGGGCGAGCACGGACACGGCGTTGCACTGCGGGAATTAGTTCGAAACCGTGTCAAAAAGCTCCGCAAGGAAAAGTTAAAGCGAGAGGGAGCAACGATACGACACGGGGTGGTTAGGGTTGCGCGCACGGCGAGGTTCTCACCGACGGCGACGACGGAAAAGCGGGGTCTCTAGCGGCCAGCCCAGGGGCTCTTTGGAGGAGGTGTTTGGAGCAAAACACGGAGGAGCTCGGGGGCTTTTAGTAGGGGAAAACAGGGAGGTAAATGGAGTAGTAAATCGCCGCATTCAAACGAAATCAAATCGGGCGTTTCGGCCGGAGACGTGGGCGTGATTTGGGGACGAACGGCTCCGCGGGGGAGATGACAGGTGGGTCCCACCTGTCAGCGACTGCGAGCGAGCGCGTGGGGCGCTGGGCCGCTGGCGGGCTGATCGGCTACGCGCGCGCGGCAGATAGCTACGGGCCACGGCCCACTCGACTCAGAAATCCGATTATTTTTATTTAAAACCTTTTCTGTTTTTAAATACTGATTTCAAATATGATTTTTAAACCTATTCAAAACATTTCAGAAAAATTCATAAAAATATGTTTTGGAAAGGTTATTAAAAATGGAACTTTTTAACATTATACTTGTCCATATATAAATTGGTAAATTTTTATTTATTAAAGGAGTTTTAAATAAGCACTTTAAGGATTTATAGGTTATTCTATATTTATAATTTGAAGTTTTATTTAATATTTTTGTGATGTAGTTTTATGCCCAATGATGCATGATGCTTGAATGCAAGTTTTAAATTTTTGCAAAATTTGGGATGTTACAGACTAACCCCCTTAAGAGGAAGCTCGCCCTCGAGCTTCGGAAGGATCAACAAATAGGTGTGGATGGTCTTCTCGCAGGTCGTCCTCTCGTTCCCAGGTAGCTTCTTCCTCAGTGTGATGGTTCCATTGGACTTTACAAAACTTGATGGTTTTGGTACGGGTGACTCTTTCTGCGGTCTGCAATATCTTGATGGGTTTCTCCTCGTAGGTCAGGTCACTCTCCAATTGTACTTCTTCGAGGGGTACAGTATCTTTTAAAGGAACTCCCATTATTTCGGGGTGACATTTCTTCAGCTGACTGACATAGAACACATTATGAACCGCAGACAGAGCTTCTGGTAGTTCTAACTCATATGCCACCTCACCCTTACGAGACAGAATTTTAAAAGGTCCAATAAACCGAGGTGCTAATTTTCCTTTAATTCCAAACCTCTTCACACCCCTGAGTGTCGACACTCTAAGATAGGTTCTATCGCCCACCTCGTAGGCGACTTCCCTACGTTTAGAATCCGCGTAGCTTTTCTGGCGTGACTGTGCTACCTTCAACCTATCTTTAATTAATCTGACCTTCTCTTCAGCTTCTTGGATTATATCAGGTCCAAAGAAACTTCGTTCTCCTACACCACTCCACAATAATGGGGTTGTGCATTTCTTCCCATATAAAGCCTCAAATGGTGCCATCTCAATGCTAGCTTGATAACTGTTATTGTAGGAGAACTCGGCATAGGGTAGATTGTCATCCCAACTAGACCCATAATCAAGCGCACAAGCTCTTAACATATCTTCTAAAATCTGGTTTACTCTTTCGGTCTGACCATCCGTTTGCGGGTGAAATGCCGTACTGAACTCCAATCTAGTTCCCAGTGACTCATGCAACTGCTTCCAAAAATGGGAGGTGAACTGGGTCCCTCTATCGGACACGATACTCTTGGGGACGCCGTGTAAGCACATAATCCTCTTCATGTAAATATCAGCTAGCTTTGCGCTGGTATAGGTGGTCTTCACGGGTATAAAGTGAGCTATTTTGGTTAAGCGACAAACAATAACCCAAATAGAATCATACCCTGATCTGGTCCTTGGTAACCCGGTGATGAAATCCATCCCAATAGAATCCCACTTCCAGTCTGGTACCTTCAAAGGTTGCAAAAGTCCTGCTGGTTTCTGATGCTCAGCCTTTACTCGACTGCATACATCGCACTTAGCTATATATTCTGCTATTTCTCTTTTCAGATTGTTCCACCAAAATCTCTCCTTCACATCCATATGCATTTTGGTATTTCCTGGATGAATGGAGTAAGGTGTTTCATGGGCTTCTTGCAGAATTAACTTCCTGAGACCAGGATCATTTGCCACACATACACGTTTTTCAAACCACAAGGTTCCTTGCTCATCTTCATGAAATCCCTTGGCTTTTCCTACTCTCAAATTGGCTTTGATTTCTTCAATATCTTTGTCTCCCTACTGAGCTTCACGTATATTATCCATCAAATTTGGTTGTACTACCATCGAGGCTACAAAACCATCTGGTACCACTTCCAATCGGAGGTCCTTGAATGCCTTGCATAAATCCTCAGGTATTTCTCCTGTCGTGAGGCCATTCAAATACACCTTACGACTCAGGGCATCAGCTACTACATTAGCCTTTCCAGGATGGTATTGGAGACTTAGGTCATAATGCTTGATAAGTTCTAACCATCTTCTCTGCCTCATGTTCAATTCTTTCTGTGTGAAAATATACTTCAAACTTTTGTGGTCAGTGAACACTTCACATCTTTTTCCCATTAGGTAGGGTCTCCAAGTTTTTAGGGCATGTACTACTGAGGCTAACTCGAGATCATGGGTGGATAATTTGTTTCATGTTTCTTGAGTTGTCTAGAGGCATAAGATGCCACTCTGCCTTCTTGCATCAGCACACTTCCTAGGCCTTGGCGTGAAGCATCACAGTATACTTGGAATTCTTTCTCTAAATCGGGTAAGCATAGAACTGGGGCTGAAACTAGTCGTTTCTTTAATTCCTGAAAACTGGCTTCGCATGCGTCAGTCCTCTCAAATTTCTTCTCCTTCTTTAATAATTCCGTCAGTGCCTTGGCGAATTTGGAAAAGTTTTCTATAAATCTTCGGTAGTATCCTGCTAGACCAAGAAAACTTCGTAATTCTCCAACATTCTTTGGTGGTTCCCAATTGGTTACAGCTGAAACCTTTTCAGGATCCACTGCTATACCCTCCTTGGATACTATGTGTCCTAGGAATGCGACTTGTTCCAACCAAAATTCACACTTGCTGAATTTGGCATATAACTTATGTTCACGTAGTCTCTGCAACACTAGGCGCAAATGCTCTTCATGTTCTTTGTGACTCTCGGAGTAGATCAAAATGTCATCTATGAACACTACCACAAACTTGTCCAGAAAATCCATGAACACTTTATTCATCATATTCATGAAATAAGCTGGAGCATTGGTTAATCCAAATGGCATTACTGTATACTCATAAGAGCCATATCTTGTAACAAACGCTGTTTTTGGTATATCCATCTCTCTAACCTTCATTTGGAGATATCCTGATCGAAGATCAATCTTGGAGAACACACGTGCACCTTTCAATTGATCAAATAATTCATTTATCTTGGGTAACGGATACTTGTTCTTGATGGTGTGTTCATTTATATCTCTGTAGTCCGTGACTAGTCTCTGGGTTTGATCTTTCTTTTTGACAAAAAGAACTGGCGCTCCCCAAGGCGAAGAACTTGGACGGATAAATCCTTTCAGAAGGTGTTCCTCCAGTTGCTTCTTGAGTTCTTTCAGTTCATCGACGACCATTGGGTAAGGTCTCTTGGCTATTGGTCCGGTACCCGGTTTTAGTTCAATGAGAAATTCCACATCTCTATCAGGTGGCATTCCCGGTAATTCTTCTGGGAATACATCTGGGTACTCTTGGACAATCAACACATCACCAAGGCTAACCCCCTTAAGAGAATTTAGCCTAACTTTCTTAAGTTCGAAAGTTGATCTGAATTTAATCTTTCATTTTTCTGGGGTGGTGAGGGTGATAGCTCTGTTTGCACAGTCTATGATTCCTTCAAAACGGGTCATCCAATCCATTCCGATAATAACATCCAAACCTTGGGTTTCTAGGATGACTAAGTCTGCTGGAAAAAGATATTTTCCAATCCTTAATTCTAACTGCCTACAGCCTGAATTTACTATCATCTCACCCCCAGGTGAACTCACTCTAATAGGTTTTCCTAAGCTTTCCTCGGCTAGCCCATGTTTGTTTACAAAAGCTCTTGATATGAATGAATGCGATGCTCCAGTATCAAATAAGACCAATGCTGGAAAAGAATTGAGCAGGAACTTACCAATCACAGCGTCAGGTTCATCATGAACTTCTTCCACGTTGAGGTGATTTACTTGTCCCTTCTGGAAAGGATTGGGCTTGGAATTTTCATCGGCCTTTCTCTCTGGGCAATCAGTAGCATAGTGTCCCGTCTTCTTGCATTTGAAGCAAGTCACATTAGACAGATCTTTCTTCCCTTCAGTGTTAGGACGGGGATTACCATTTCCATGATTATGGCCATGCTGATGGTTTCCCTTGAACCCACCATTATTTCCTTTATACCCTCCATTGTGGTTATGACCATGATGCTTTTGGCCACTACCATTGTTGGAGTATTTCCAGGGTTTATGGCCACTGACTTCTGAGGTGTGTGGTTTCTTGTGAGCCACTTCAGTGTTACCTTTACTTGCACCAAACTTCCTCTTCCTATTCTCTTCCTTTCTGATGTTATTGTCCAGGGTGATTGCCTGATCTAGCAGAATCTGATAGTTAGGAGCATATGCCATAGACAAAGGTATCTTTAGTTCTCCCCGAAGTCCATTTAGGAATTTGTCCTTCCTTTTAGCATCAGTGTCGATGTCTTCTGGTGCGTACCTTGATAGCGTACAGAAGTCATCTATATACTCCTTCAGAGTTCTACCTCCCTGTCTCAAGCTACGAAACTCCTCCTTCTTCAGATTCATTATGCCAGAGGAGATGTGAGCATTGCGGAAACCATCCTTGAACGCATCCCAAGTCATGCCATCCAAGGGATGGGTCACTTGATAGGTCTCCCACCACATGGCAGCAGGTCCTTCCAATAGGTGAGCAGTGAACCTCACCTTTTCTGCCTCAGAACACTCACAGGTTACTAAGTCCTTGTTGACTGAACGGAGCCAGTCATCCGCCACTATGGGTTCAGTAGCAGAGGAGAACTTATTAGGTCTAAGCCTGAGAAATCTTGCAAGTCTGTCCACAGGAGGTGGGGGTGGTGGTGGATGGTTGTTATTGTTGTTGTTGTTGTTGTTGTTGTTGTTGATGTTGTTGTTGTTGTTGTTGTTGTTGTTGGTTGCTGCAATGAACTGGGTCATCATAGTCATCAGTTGGGCTTGAGCTGCCATCAGCTGTTGCATAGCTTCGCTGTTGTCGGTATCACGACGTGGAGGCATCTGTGGGGTTTTTGCAGGGATGAGTAAAAGATAGATAGATCTATAAGGAGGAACCTTACCCATGCACAAAACAATCCAGTCAAGCACACCATCAATCATCACACCACTTATAAAACAATCAGCAAACAATTCAAAACCTTTGGTTTAAGGAAAACGATATAAAAGTTTGGAAAATAAACTCGCGAGGTTCCGAGGATACAAGGGAATGTACTGCCTTACCACAAGTTGGTAGGTCAATACAAGATCAAGACAATGTGGTGTATGATAAATGGTAGTCTCACTAACTAACTACTCGACCATATCCTCTTCCTCCTCTTCAATTTCCTGTATCTCGATTCCTTCATTGGCGAGTACATCCTTGAGTTCCTTTACTTCTTTCTCCAGGGCAAGATTCTTCTCTTGCAGCTCTCTCTTCTCAGTACGAAGCCTTTTGATCAAGTCACTATCAGCCTCGAACTCGACTTCATTGCTCTCGAGTTCTGCCTTTTGTTCCCTGATGATCTTGTTCTTCTCTTGAACTCTTTTCTCTTGTCTCCTGTACTTCTCCTCTTGTGCAGCGAATCTCTCTTCCTATGCCTTAGTCACTTCCTCTTGAACCTTCACCTTCTCTTCGTTCTCCTTAAGTAAGGCACATAACTCATCGTTCTTCAGGAGCTCGGTGCGTCGATCTTCATATAGTTCGGTGACAAGGATTTCCAGCTCCTGGAAATAAAGGCTAAGGGTTTTTGCCTTGCCTCTTTCTCTGACATCATACAGGTAAGGTTCTCCATCTTCGTTTCTTTTTCCAAAGAAAATGGAGTAGTGGCCCCTCAACTCTATGCTGTAGCGTCCGCAGAGGCGCCCAATCAAATCTTGCATGAATAGATTGAGCCCTTTGTCTTTGGAGTCACTAACCATTTTGATCTCCAGTGGGGGCTCCTCTCCACGTCCTGGTTGTGTTGCTTTTATTCCCCAGCAACCCTCTTTGTTAAAATTCTTCAGAATGAAGCCCTTTACTTGGGGTAGTGGTAACTCTATCTTCTCGCCGATGTCGAGGAGGTAACAGCCAAAACGGGTGTTCTCGAAGTCCTCCGCAGTGGTGAAGTGAAAGCTCGTCATCCTTTAGGTAGGAAAGAAAGGAAATTAAAACAAGAATTGCATAAGATAAGGAAGTACTAGTTATGGAGTGTATTATTAATTTAGGGGGAATACTAAGTCAAAATCCTAAGGTGATCAACAGATATTAACAACTCTTCGTAAATTGGATTTTTCACTATAGTGAGAGAGACAGACACCCGGCCAGCCACTTATATTGTGGAACAGGTCTCATGTACGTGGACATGTAAAGTTTGTCCCGGGCCGCTTCATCCCACCATGCCGTTAGAATCCAACATACTTCAAAGATGGTAACATTATGACCAAAAAGGGCTTAACCAATCCTAGGGGCTCGAACCTACATGCAACACTTTGCTCTGATACCATTTTGTAGCACCCCAACTTTTATTAAAGTTGGAACACCTGTGTTATGTGCTAGCCCCTGGATCACTGCCAGCAGCACAGTACAAAATATAGAGTACCATCGCATAAGTATTAAATTGCTACAACGAGATCCAAAAATAATAGCCAATATGGCTTTATTACAATTTGCATAGCCATGAAGGCTAGCTAAAGTTCAAAGTTCACAGCGAAAGCGAAATAACATTGAGCCTCATCTTCAAGCATGCGCCACAGGCAGTCATGTTGGGTGTAGACTCGAGCCAAAATCATTCAGCATCAGAATTACCTGCACATTGGAATATGCAGCCCCCGAAGGAGGTCAATACAATGATGTATTGGCAAGTGACTATGGTGGATATATTCAGGCAAGTCTAACATCTGTATGCATATTTGGCTTGGTGGGGTTGAAGGCTATTTGCAGAAAGCAAGTTTTCTCCTATCATTTTGTAAAACAATTTTATTTCTCGAAGACTTGGCACCGAGGGATAAAGCCCAAGTGCACCAACAATTCTTTCCTTAGTCAAATTTTACTTCATGAAAACAGTGTTGAGATTCTTCTGCCCATCCTTGTCCAGTTGCTCAAGTAGTCCATTTCCGGGGACACGGCTGAGAACTCACATTGTCGACTCTGCAGAGGTTGTGCACTTTCACCTTTAGACTCAATTTGTCCGAGAAATCCTATACACGCGGAGTGTATTATGGAAAGGAGAGAATTGAGACAAGAACTTTCAGAAGAAGAATGCAACCATACTAGCAAGACCCGTTCCACCTATCATCTCTACATCTGCTTGTCAAGCTGACAGGTTGCACTCCCACAACTTAATAGTTCCAGACAGAGCCCATTGTCAAAAGGCTGCACGGGAAGCTTCTAAACTTGGAGGGACTTGGTAATCTCTTCGTTCCTGGGTGGCCATCCACAAGTGTACTTCTGGGTAACAACCACCATACTCATGGCACTAAGTAGAATAGACATTCATCCTAGGCGATGACAACCACAAGCATAGTCCCAAAAGCCACTCAACATAAACCATATCAACCAATTCCACCCAGATGTGTATTTTAGATTTTTAACACTTAGAAACATTTCCATAACATGGTAAACATTTTTATAGCATGGCTAAGCAACTAATAAAATATTTTCATGGCTGCTTAGGAAAAGGGTGGCTACACACTACTAGGATATTTGTGAAACACAAACTAACCTAGCATTATAAAATAAATCAAAAATCCCTATCATGCACACTACTCAAAATATACTACTTATGCATATAGAAATATGGGATTTAGTATGAATGTAACTTGCCTTGGTAACAGGAGGAACAAGCACATCAAGAATAACAATCACAAGCAAGTCCTTCCTCTTCTTCACAATCTAGCACAAACAATGAATAAAATAAATACCAACACAAGACTAAACATAATCATGTATGCATGAATGATATGCTATGATGATAAGACACACTTATTAATAATTCTTATTTTCGGTCATTAATAAATGAAATATAATTTTTAGGTATTTTTATTTTATTTATCAATTAAATAATTTTAAAATAATATAGTAAAACTTTGATTTCTATAATTACAACTTTTATTGTTTTTATGACATCTTCAATTTGGACATTTATTAATATTGCTGGACAGAGGGAAATTATA
This sequence comes from Poa annua, assembly GCA_026929855.1. Classification (NCBI taxonomy): domain Eukaryota; kingdom Viridiplantae; phylum Streptophyta; class Magnoliopsida; order Poales; family Poaceae; genus Poa; species Poa annua. The sequence goes on along the minus strand of CM049427.1, from coordinate 122,277,617 downwards.
CAATCTTAAAACAATTACATTTATTTCTAAATCATTTTTATTATTTAAGTTATTATTTAAATGGCCGAAATACTCCCCTGATAATTATACAAATTATAATTTGTCAAAGGGAAAAACAAATGATGTAGAAACAAACTACATGAGCAGAGCTTTCCAATGAGATAAAGTTTATCAATTTTGGACTTACAGATCAAAAGTTATGAATTTTGCAGTTTTAATAGTTTTCTGTTTTAATTTCTAAATTTATTCGAAATAGAAAAAGAATCGGCCACCCGGCGCGATCTGATTCGTCCATACCGGTTCGACGCGGATCGGCAGCGTGGGCCGTCCGATCTCCTTAATAACGAGCGCTCGGGATTAAATGGATCTAGATCCAACGGTCCGAAAACGGAGACCACGCGCGGGCGGCGCGGTTCGCCGGAAAAACTCCCGACCGCGGCGGTGCCACGGCCGGCATTGCACGCGCTCGCATCCTAGGGACCTACGGGATGGATGGGTCTTACCGAGACGTGGAGAAGGTCGATGCGGGGACGGTGGCGAGGTGGCGGTCTCCGGCGTGAACTCCTCCTCGCGTAATCGCTCGCCGGAGTAGCACGAGGCGGCGGTTCTCCTCGGGCGAGCACGGACACGGCGTTGCACTGCGGGAATGAGTTCGAAACCGTGTCAAAAAGCTCCGCAAGGAAAAGTTAAAGCGAGAGGGAGCAACGATACGACACGGGGTGGTTAGGGTTGCGCGCACGGCGAGGTTCTCACCGACGGCGACGACGGAAAAGCGGGGTCTCTAGCGGCCAGCCCAGGGGCTCTTTGGAGGAGGTGTTTGGGTCAAAACACGGAGGAGCTCGGGGGCTTTTAGTAGGGGAAAACAGCGAGGTAAATGGAGTAGTAAATCGCCGCATTCAAAAGAAATCAAATCGGGCGTTTCGGTCGGAGACGTGGGCGTGATTTGGGGACGAACGGCTCCGCGGGGGAGATGACAGGTGGGTCCCACCTGTCAGCGACTGCGAGCGAGCCCGCGGGGCGCTGGGCCGCTGGCGGGCTGATCGGCTACGCGCGCGCGGCAGATAGCTACGGGCCACGGCTCAGAAATCCAATTATTTTTATTTAAAACCTTTTCTGTTTTTAAATACTGATTTCAAATATGAGTTTTAAACCTATTCAAAACATTTCAGAAAAATTCCTAAAAATATATTTTGGAAAGGTTATTAAAAATGGAACTTTTTAACATTATACTTGTCCATATATAAATTGGTAAATTTTTATTTATTAAAGGAGTTTTAAATAAGCACTTTATGGATTTATAGGTTATTTTATATTTATAATTTGAAGTTTTATTTAATATTTTTGTGATGTAGTTTTATTCCCAATGATGCATGATGCTTGAATGCAAGTTTTAAATTTTTGCAAAATTTGGGATGTTACAAGTCCCGGGAGGGGAACCTGGCCTAGGCGCTCCAGAAGCATAGCGAAGATGTTGCCTCCCAGCAGCAGAGCCAAGTTCGCCCAGAAGAAGGACGAGGTGGTGGACTTCTAGGAGCGGGAGAAGAAGTTCAAGCAGTGCATCGCCCAGGACTACCGTGACGTCTCCAACATATCCATTATTTCTTATGTTCCATGCTATGTTATATATTATATTATTACATGTTTTATATGCATTTTATATGGTTTTATGCATTTTTTGGGACTAACCTATTAATAAGATGCCACAGTGCCAGTTCCCTGTTTTCTGCTGTTTTTGTTTCAGAAAAGTACTTAAGGAAATATCCGCCAAATTGGAAATAAATCAACCTGGAAATATTTTTGGAATATTTGCGTCACGAGGAACCAAAGACGAGATGAAGAGGGGCCGCGAGGCGCCTACATCACCTGGTGGCGCAGGCCCCAATCTAGCCGCGCCGGGAGGCGACGTGGGGCCCTCGGGCGCCCACCGACCTTGGTGTTTTGCCCATAAATACCTCCCTGACATAACAACGACGGGACATTAGACACTTTTTCCTCCACGGGTCCCGAACGCTGCCGCCATCGCCGACAAGATTCGGGGGGACAAAAGTCTCTGTTCCGGCACCCTGCCGGGAAGGGGAATTGCCCCCGCAGCCATCTCCGTCGACTCCATGATGTATATCTCTCTCTCCCATGATGTGATCTTGCATGTGTTTATGAGCTTTGTAATCTAGTTGAATATGTGATGCTACTCTTTATCTATTATGCACTCCAGAGGTTACTTTAATATGAACTCCGGGGTTATTCACGTGTGTAATGGTGACAGTGTGTGCACCGTGTGTGATTCCGTTTATGACATTGTTGATGTTAGTTTACTCTGACTTTGAGGGTGCTCTTGTAGTGTTTATTTATTTAACTTTGATGTCACTGTTGAGAATGTCCCCTGGTGAAAGTAGGATCCCTAGGCCTTGTTTCTAAGCATCAAAACACCATTTCCAACAAGTTCTGCTATATGTTTGCTTGCTGCCATTTTTATTATAGATTGCAATTACTACTTATAATCATCCATATTACTTGTATTTCACCATCTCTTCGCATAACTAGTGCGCAGACAAGTGTATTGGGTGTGTTGGGGACACAAGAGACTTCTCGTATCTTAATTGCAGGGTTGCTTGAGAGGAATTTGTTTGACCTCTACCTCCTTGAGTTCGATATACCTTGGGTGACCCACTTAAGAGAAACTTGTTGCTGTTCTACAAACCTCTGCTCTTGGAGGCCCAACATTGTCTACAATAACAGAAGCGTGCGTAGACATCAAGCTATTTTCTGGCGTCGTTGCCGGAGAGGTGAGCGCTTGAAGGTATCTCCTTTAGATTCTACTTTTATTACTTTTTGTTTCTTGTTTTTATTTTCACTACTTAGGCTAATGGAAAACAACAAAAAAATTAGAGATCTATATGAAATTTATATTGCATTAGGACATGATACTTTTGAAGAGAAAATTTAAAAACCTATGGAAGTTTGTTTGCATAATAGTGGTAGTAATGTTTTTAGTATAAATTCTTTGGACACGATTATTGCTAAGTCCGTGGAAAACCTAAGCTTGGGGGAGCAAGATTAAACAAAAATCTTTTTTGCTCCTCAGCTTTGGAGGAATTATTTAACCCCGATAATGTTGTGCCTCCAATATGCGATAATTCTTATGATGCTTGTGATATTCTTAAGCCACCTGAAGAAATAGTGCCATTTAAAATACCTATGAAAATTATTGAACGTGTTATGAATAACCGCTATGTAGGTGATGGATTTGTCCTATCTGATGATCATTTGCTATTTTTACATGAATTATGCGAGTTGTTCAAGTGTGCAGGTATTTCAATGGACAAAACTAAGAAGAAATTATTTTCTATATCACTTGGTGGAAGAGCTGCGAGTTGGTATAAATTGTTGAAGGATAGCCACTCTCTTGAATGGGAGAAGGTTGTATCTCTTTTTTATTTAAAATTTTATCCTCCAAGTGAGATTCACAAAGATCGTAATTCTATATACAATTTCTAGCCTCTTGAAGGAGAAAGCATTGCTCAAGCCTGGGGAAGGCTTAAAACATTAATACTCAAATGTCCTAACCATGAGCTTCCTAATAATATAATTGTTAATACTTTTTATGCAAGACTTTCAGGACATTGCAATGATTATCTAGATGCTTGTTCGGAGGGCTCTTTCACAAGTAAGAAGGCTGAAGCTAGATGGGATCTCCTTGAAACAATTCGAAACAATGCTGAACATTGGGAGAATGACAAAGGTAAAGAATCAAGTATGAACTATGAATATGATTGCACTAAGTCTTGTGTTAAAACTGCTGGTTTTCAAGAGCTTAGTGCTAAATATGGTCTTGATTCTCATATTATTATTGATTATTTTAGAACCTTTGCTTCTCATATTAATGTTCCTAAATAAAATTGGGACGTGTATCATGAACCTTTAAAAGACACTTGTATGGAAAATGAAATTTTTGTTAATGATTGCAATAAACATGCTCAAACTTCTGAAAATACTATTTCTTATAAGCATGTTAATTTTTGTGGAATACATAGACCTTGTGGAATTCATCGAATTGAAGATGAATACTGTATCCATCATTGGAATGAAAATACTAGAGGTTGGTTTAAAGTTTTAAGTGGTCTTGGTAAAACGATTTGTGCCACCTATCCTTCTATTTGCGAACTTTGCTATGAAGAGAGTCATTTTGAATTTCAATGCTCAGGTTCTCATAAAGATATTGCAGGAGATTTTAGTGATAACATGATCACCCCTAATCAATATGATGAACTTACATTATTTTTGGGGTGTGAAGAGATATCAAGAAAAACTTCTTTGTTAAATATGAGTGATATTGATATGATTGATTTTTTGCATGGATGTTATCTCTATTGTGTTAATAATTGCCATGCTAACACCTACATACAAAATATTATAAAATATGAGACTTTACCAAAGTATCATAGGACTAATATGTGTTTTCATCTTATTAATGAAAGAGAGGAATCCTCCCAAGTTTTTTCCATTGTTTCTAATACTAAACCAGATTATGTCGAGAAACTTCCTTTCAAGCCTCTCCCTCCTAAAGAGGAAAAGAAGAATAACAAGGTAAAGGGGAAGAAGAAGAGGAGTAAAAGGAGAGAGGAAACGGTATCTTCTCCCAAACTTGTTGCTCATGTTACAATTTATACTTATAATTCTGAATTTGATGATTTTGAACTTGATGATATACCTATGCCTGTTATTTATATTAGTGATCATGATTTGGATAAGCACACTTCTTTTGATATTAAAGATCTTTGGGATAATAATTCTAAAAATGATGATATTAATAATTGTTGCACTATTAATACTATTCATGTTCCTTCCCATGATGATATAGAGAGCTTTGAGATCGAGGATTAGGTGTTTGAAAATCCTTTTGCTATTAATGATTATATATTTGATACATCCCCTTCTAGTTAAAATGATGACATGTTTGCAAATAAACACACTCTAGGGGATAATTATTCTATTGCTTATGATGATACTATGCCTCCGGTCTTTCATAATTATAAAGAATACTATGACATGAGTTATAATTAAAATTTTCTTTTTGAAACTTCTCATAATTATAGAGGCATCACTCAAACCAATCCTTTTAATGTACAACTTGTCTATCATGTTCAAGTTCTTTATGATGATCCTACTCCCTTTGTTATTAATGAGAAGAACTTTTCTTATGAGGGAGATAATGATACTTTTATGCATATGGATCATGATAAGATTGTTTCATGTGATGGTTATATTGTGGATTTTATCAATGATGCTACTGAAAGTTATTATGAGAGAGTAAAACACGGGTGTAAAAGCTTTCAAGTTACTAAAACCCCTCTCTTTATGTTGGAAGTTTCGAAATTTCATTTGTTTCATGTTGCTATGATAGTTGCTTTATGTTTCAATAATTTATTCTATCACAAGACTCCTTTGCATAGGAAGTGGGTTAGACTTAAATGTGTTTGACGTTTACCTCTTGATGCTCTCCTATGTTTTCCAGCTCTCATTTTTATGAGAGTATCATATGAATCTATGTGCCAAGCTCAAAGGCGTTAAACAAAAGTGCTTATGGGAGAAAACCCACTTTATATCCTGTTATTTAAATTTATTTTGCTTATGTCAAGGACTTGTCCTACCTCTGTAGCAACTCCTTTGTATCTTTATTTTATTGCAATGTTGTGTCAGGTTAAGCCTCTAGTTGAAAGTTGATGCTAAAATTCAATTCATGTGCTGAAACAGGTTTCTGTTGTTCACTGTTAAATTCATATCAAGTCACTGGAACGTTAGAAAAACCTGCCCTTTTTATGCGTAATCCTCAGATATATATGCAACGTTCATTAGTTTTGAGTTTTCTGATCTGAGCAAGTTAAGTGCCTTGAATGTTTTTGTCTTTATGGACTGTTCTTTTTTGACAGATTCTGCCCTTTTCTTTTGCAATGCCTCTTTTGCTATTTTGATTGGATTTTTTATCCTATTAAGTATCAGTGGCTGTAGCTAATGTACAGTAGCAATGGTAGCAATTGTGTTCCTACAGAATATCATAATTTTTTGTGCACTAACCTGAAGTTACTCTCAGTTTGATGTGTAGGAAGTTTTCAAGAATCAAGAGAGAAGGATGATATAATGTGATCAAGAGGATAGTAAAGCAAAAGCTTGGGTATGCCCCGGTGGTTCACCCCAATATAATTCAAGAAGACTCAAGAGTCAAAGCTTGGGGATGCCCAAGGCATCCCCTTCTTCATCGACAAACTATCAGGTCCTTCATATTTTAATTACGTCACATCTTATGTGCTTATCTTGAAGCGTCTGTTTGTGTTTTGTTCATTCTCCGAATAAATATGGATCCTAGCATTCTTTTGTGTGGGAGAGAGAAACGCTCCGCTTTTCATATGAATACTCGTATTCTTCACTTATATTTATTGAGTATTCGTCTTATGTTATCGGTGCTTTCTAGCTCTTATTTTTCATGCATCTCTTGTTAGAGCTATTAGTTTTGTTATATTATACTCTCATATCTCATTGTTTCATTACTTTGAGAGTTTATCTTTTAAATAAGTTGATTGGTGTTTGGTTGAGAACAGAAAATGCTAAATGTGGTAGATGGTATAACTAAATGATTCATAATCGTGTAGATCGTTAAATTGTGTCACTTCAATCATTGATGTTGTTTTGAGATATTAATTTGCTTAATGGTAAACATGATGGTCTAGTAAAGTGGAATGATTAAATGGTTGGTATAGAGAAACTTGAAAACTATGCCACATTTAAATTTCCAGTTGATTGCATAATGGTATATGACTTCTATTTGCCTTAAGCAACCTTAACGACTTTATGTTATGCGCTACGGCCGGGGAAGCCAACGGTGACTTTGTCATTCGCCACGATCCCTCTAGGAGTAATTTCATTATGCCTTGTATGATCATATTTTTATTTGGAATCTGTTTACTTGTGCGTTCTAAAACTGTTGTTTGCATGGCACTTCCACCACCATATTGCTAGCCTCTTCGGTACTTTGCTTTGCCCTTTCTCACATTGAGAGTTGGTGCATTTTTCGCGGGTACATCCAAACTCGTGGGAGATCTTCATCTTGTTCTCCTACACATAAGACAAATATCTTCCTCAAAGCATCCACCGTACCTACCTACTACAACATTTCCATAGCTGTTCCAAGATATATTGCCATGCAACATCCATTTTACATTGCATGACTTGTTGTCATTCATTACTTACTTATTTCTTTGCGTGTTTCTATAAAGCTGATGTGTGATTATACCCATGTTACGCTAGAGCACTGCATAACCTGCTACACTGGCAGAGGCACCATTGTCATATGTATTCTTATGGCACGTTCATGTAGTTACTTATATCATCAGTATGTTGTTTTATCATCATTAGTGTGTTGTCATATATCATGTATCATATTAGGATGCTTGCGCCTAAAAGTGAAAAGAGCCATGGAGTCCATCGAAAAGAGAAACAGAAAAGGAAAAAAATAGAGAATAGAAAAAAGGGGCAGCATTACTATTCTTTATCACACACTTGTGCTTATGTTATATCACCATATCATTTATAGTCATCACTTGTGTTCATGTTATAGCACCATATCATTTATGATCATCATTTGTGCTCATGCTTAGCACTTGTACTCCATATGAGAGAGTTTTCATGTCTTAGTTGCATAACTATGTGGGGAACTTTATACTATAGAACTTGGCTTGTATATTCGAATGATGAGCCTCCTCAAAAGTGCTCTAGGTCTTCGTGATCAAGCAAGTTGGATGCACCCCCACTAGTTCCATTGAAGAGCTTTCATATACTTATAGCTCATTCTGGATCCGTTGTATGGCAATCACTACTCCTTGCATAGCTTCGATTATATGACTTTCTCTTGTCTAATGATCATCTACAGCTTTGTGAGCCTTTCTTCCGTTGGCCTTCCAAACCTCCGTTAACATTCTCTTAGCCATAACATCCTTGTGTCTGGAACCAACGTTGAATGCTTGCTTGTCTCTTTTGAACAAATAATATATCGATCTTCTACGTGCATATTGCTATTACTTGACTTGATCATTTCATAAAGTTTTCATGTTTGTTTGAAACATTAGATGATTATATTGTTGTGCTTGAAGCTTAAATCATCTTTAATATCTACTTTGCACAGTTGATTACTATCTAGTACTATATCATTGAAAGCTTTGCTTGCTTCACCTACTTGTTTATTCATTACTCGTTTGATTCAATATAAACTACAACACTTATTCATTTTATCTCAGTTTACATGCCTTACATTATTATATGATCAAGATTGTGTTTAAGCATGTCACTTCATAAATTATTCTTCTTTTATCGTTCTTGCCTACTCGGGACGAGTAGAACTAAGCTTGGGGATGTTGATACGTCTCCAACGTATCCATAATTTCTTATGTTCCATGCTATGTTATATAATATTATTACATGTTGTATATGCATTTTACATAGTTTTATGCATTTTCTGGGACTAACCTATTAACAAGATGCCACAGTGCCAGTTCCCTGTTTTGTGCTGTTTTTGGTTTCATAAAAGTACTTAAGGAAATATCCGCCAAATTGGAAATAAATCAACCGGGAATTATGTTTGGAATATTTGCGTCACGAGGAACCGAAGATGATACGAAGAGGGGCCTCGAGGCGCGCACATCACCCGGTGACGTGGGCCCCAATCTGGCCACGCCGGGAGGCGATGTGGGCCCTCGGACACCCACCGACCTTGGTCTTTTACCCATAAATACCTCCCTGACCAAAAAAAGACAGGACGTTAGACACTTTTTCCTCCACGGGTCCCGAATGCCGCCGCCATCGCCGACAAGATTCGGGGGACAAAAGTCTCTGTTCCGGCACCCTGCCGAGACGGGGATTGCCATCGGATCCATCTCCATCGTCTCCACCACCATCTCCATCGTCGTTTCTGACTCCTATGATAAGGAGTTAGTAGTTCTCCCCCGGCGCTGCGGGATCTACGGTAGCCATGTGGTTTATCTCTCTCTCCCATGATGTGATCTTGCATGTGATCATGAGCTTTGTAATCTAGTTGATTATGTGATGCTAATCTTTATCTATTATGCACTCTAGAGGTTACTTTAATATGAACTCCCGGGTTATTCACGTGAGTAATGGTGACAGTGTGTGCACCGTGTGTGTTTCCCTTTATGACATTGTTGGAGTTAGTTTACTCTAACTTTGAGGGTGCTCTTGTAGCAGTACACAATGAATGGTGTTTGGTATCGAACATGAGAGTGTTTGAGAGTAGTGTTTATTTATTTTACTTTCATGTCATTGTTGAGAATATCTACTTGTGAAAGTAGGATCCCTAGGCCTCGTTTCAAAGCATCAAAACGCTGTTTCCAACAAGTTTTGCTACATGTTTGCTTGCTGCCATTTTTATTACAGATTGCAATTACTACTTATAATCGTCCATATTACTTATATTTCACTATCTCTTCACATAACTAGTGCGCCTATACATATGATAAGTGTATTGGGTGTGTTGGGGACACAAGAGACTTCTCATATCTTAATTGCAGGGTTGCTTGAGAAGAACATTTTTGACCTCTACCTACCTGAGTTTGATATACCTTGGGTGATCCACTTAAGGGAAACTTGTTGCTGTTCTACAAACCTCTGCTCTTGGAGGCCCAACATTGTCTACAAGAAGAGAAGCGTGCGTAGACATCAAGGCGACGTACGCCGCTGTTCGAGCCCGCGTCGATGCAGCCATGTACCTGGTTTTAACATCCCAACATTTTATAATGTTCAAAAATCACTAAAATTTAAATTTTTTGTTTTTTATTAAAATAGAACATTAAATGCATAAGAAAACCAACTATGAAAGACTTCTTACATATTGAAAGAGTTTAATATTTCAAATATCTCAAGTAATCATTATTTTCAAAAGTTGTTTCAAGTTAAACATTTTATTATTCCATTGTATTTTCTTAAAAACCTCAATATGTAATTTGATAAATGTCTTACAAACTTTTAAACCAATTTCATATAATAAAAAGTTGTCTTTTAAGTATTTGATTTCAACCACTTAACCATAGCTATTCATAAATTGAAATAATATTTACAAGTCTATAGTTTATAAGTTTAATAACTTCATATATTTTATAATTAATGAATTATCCAAATAAACATTTTACTAGGTTAATGATTTCATTTATTTTCAAAACATAAAATTATTTTCATGAACATATATTCTATATAAGAAATGAATTAAAACTAAAATCTTTTCCAACGTTGTCTTATGAAGTTTTCAAATAATTTATCTTAATATAAAATATATAGTTGCACAAAATATAATTTAATTAGAATTGAATCCATTATATTTACTATTACTTTAAAATTACTTATATTTAGTTATTCCACTATTATACCAAAATAAAGATGAATGATTACAGTAAAATGAGTTTAAACAACTTACACTCAAACATATTTGAATATGGGTATTTTACAAATTTTATTTAGCCAAAAGAAAATTTAATTAAGATATAATTTCAAATTTGACAATAAGTGTCAAATTTGTATTAAACCATTATTTTAAAATTATTAATTTTAAAAAGTTTTCAAAACATACCCACTAATATTTTAAAGCATAGATATTGTTTTTACAAATTTTTAGAAATTGGTTTGACTTCATTTGGAGTTATAAATCAAAAATTATGAATTAAATAGAAAAAATCAGAAAAAAAAAGATGACGTCATCGCTGACGTCACTGCGTCTTCAACATCTGCCCGAGATTTCCGCTCCCGATTATTTCCAAAATTCGAGCGCTATTTACGCGATTTGTTTCCTCCGTTCGGTCCTACTAATACCCCTGCTCCTCCTCTCTCTTTCCCCTCGCATCCCCATCGAAATCACGCCACCAGGCTCGAGACATTGCTCGCCGGAGTCCGCACCATCCGCCGCCATTTTTCTCCTTCCCCGGCGAGGTGAGCCTCTACGCGGGTCCAATACCTTTCCCTTTCTCCTTTCATCGCCGATGCGCACACGATAACCCCCTCGCCCGTATTTTGTTTGCAGCTGTTAGTCGACTTGGAGTTCGGTCGAACATGCCGGCGTAAACCGCACCTCCGTCCATGCCTTCTACCCTCTCTCGGATGCGTCGCTCGACGCCGACCACCTCATGGAGCTCGCCGTGCCGCGTTGAACTCCGGCGTCGCCTCCCGGAGCCAAGAGGACCACCGGAGCCACGCCATCGCCAAATCCCGAGCCGCAGCGCCGCCACCGTCTTCAACTCCGGCCGCTGGCGCCGCTACCTCGTGGTCAAACCTCGGTGAGCCGTCCGATATCCCGTCAACGGTCTAGATTAGAAATTTTAATCGAAGAGGTATCCTCGGACCTGAGCCCTTAGATCTAGATCCAACGGTCTTGATTGAATCACTTAACCCAGTCAGCAGCCACGTCGTTGCCTCGTCGCCGTCCAGTCAGCGCTGACATGGAAGTTGAATTTCTCGATTTATTTTAATCTGGCACTTTTGAAGAAAAGCCCCTGCATATTCAAACCTTCATAACTTTTTAACCCCTTATCCAAATTTGATAAATTTTATATATTTGGAAAGCCCTTGACATGTAGAATATTTTAGATTTGTTAGAAATCAAATTTGAGTTAGTTTAAAATATTCAAATTTCAAATGGAGGATTTGAGTATTTTTGGCATAACTTTAAATCTGTAAATCCAAAAATTGCAAATAAAATTGTTTTAGAAACTTTGGAATATTTTAAATTTGATGCCTCTATTATAAAAGAATTTTGAGTACTATTTTCATGATTTACTAGTTATATATTTAATTTGAATAGTTTGACTATTTTTGACATAAGTATTAATAGAAACATTATTTTGATTAAATCTAATTGCTATAAATTTAATTAAATGCCCTCTATCTATTAACACTATTTATAAAATTTTGTTATAAAATTTTTATCATAGAAAACTTTAATCTTGTTTTCATTCCTTTATTTTGCAAAAAATAGAAATTAATTAAATTACATTTATAACCTCATGCATATTTATAAAGAAATCACAAAAGTTATTTTGATGCTTTCTTGTGATTAAAAAGTGCATTTCATGCATAACTTATTTTATTATATAGTTATATTACTCATAGGAAAACCTCTTCATTATTTTCTCTAAGTTAGGATTATTTTCAAACTTAGTATTCTGGTAAAGTGTTATACACTTAGACACTTAGAATTTTCAACATGGAGCTAGAAGACCAATGAAGGACTTAGAAGAAAACAGACTCTGGAAGCATCCCCAAGATGTCAAGCACTTAGAAGAAAAGTGATAAGAGGTTCAAGAAGGCAAACCCCCTTTTTATTCTCTAAGTCTTTCTCTCTATCTTTTCTTCTTCTCTGAGGACTCATGATGACTAAGTTAAATACAAGACCAGCCTCGAGGATACAAGAATTATCAAGTCTGAAGATTTATCAAGTCTATCAAAAACTTCAATCAAGACATCACCAAGGAGAATGCTACAAGTCTGGAGATGAAGACTAGAAGACCAACTACATCTTTCTTTCTATCTTTCCCCTCTTTCCTAATCTTGTCTTCACCTTAGACTTAAACATTTTTTATCATGTTATTACCATCTTGAAGTTTGTTGGATCCTAGCGGCATAGTGAGATGAAGCGCCCTGGAGACTAACCTTACATGTCCACGTACATGAGACCTGTTCCACAACTTAAGTGGTTGGCCGGGTGTCTGTCTCTCTCACTATAGTGAATATCCAATTTACAAAGAGTTGTTAATAATTGTTGATCATCTTGAATAAAACACTTAGTATTTTCTCTAAGTAGTTATGCACATCATGACTAAGTCATTAGAGTGCTTATTCAAGATAAATTATAACAAAGTTATTTTATCCAACTTGACCTTAGTCCTTAGTCATTTTGACCAACACATTTCCTTGCAGTAACTTAAAAGATTTTTATGACATGACATGCATTTCTAGTCCTTAGAAAGAATTTGCATATTATGCATGACATGTTTTCCTTAGAAATTTATGAAACTTGTTTGTTCATTATGTATGCTTGTATGTTGTTTTGTTTTATGATTGTTGTATTGTTGTTTGTTTATATTGTTTAGACTGAACGGAGAGTTCCAAGTATTGTTGGAAAGAGTTTGTGAACAACGACAACATTCAAAGGCAAGTGGCACACCTCATAAACTTCCTATTATTTTCTATATGCATTGCTTAGTGTATTTTTATATAAGCAAGTGTAGGATAGTATTGCTATGCTAAACCTGTGTAGAATCCCTTACTCCTGTGTCTAGGCTCCTATGCAATACTTAGTAGAATTATTGATGCTATGCAAATGTTGTTTTATGAAAATCTAAATTCTACTAAGTTAATAAAGAACCTCCTGGGTGGATTGGTTGTATACGGAGGCGAAGTTGAGTGGCTACTCAGGACCATTTCTATGGTGTATACTTGAGTATGTGCACTTGTGGATGGCCACCCAGGGAACAAAGGGATCTGAAGAACTCCGAGTGACGATTGCTTCCAGTGTAGCCATTGCCAATGGGCTCTGGCTTGATCAATTATGTTGTGTGGACTCTCTCCGGCTTGACAAGCAGATGTAGAGGGTGTTAGGTGGAACGGGTCAAGCCAGAGTGGGAGAGAAAATGCTTCTGAAAGATCTCGTCTCATTCTTCTCCTTTTCCTTATCACTATAAGTGTGTAAAGGATAGTTTGGGTTGAATGGGTACAATGGTGAACATGGACAACCTCTGCAGAGTGTAAAACTAAGTACTTAGCCGTGTCACCGGTACGGACAATTTGAGCAGCTGATCACGGACGTCAACGGAGGATTCCACCATTCCAACTTCAAAATTTAAAACTTGATGGGTGAACAAGGGTAGAATGAGATAGTGGTTGTCGTACCATGAATGTCTCGAATAGAAGAAAAGTGTTTTCCAAAGAGTTAGGAAAAATTGGCTTTATGAAAAATAGCCTTGAACTCCACCAGCCAAATAAGCATATAGGTTATTAGAGTTATTCCACTAAGTGTCACCATAGTGTCACTTGCCAGACTCCATTTTTAATGGAATCTGACCCACGTTGTTGCAATATTTTTCTTATTGCAGATTGATCAGATGACGAGTGAGGTTTCGTTTAAAGGTTTCGAGTCTACAACCAACATGTTCTCGCCTGTGGCAACATGAATGTGATGGAGACTCACTGCTATTGTATTTCCGCTGTTTACTCTTCCAAACCTAGCTTTATGCTATGCAACTTGTATTGAATATTTTGTAAGTCTGGATCATCGATGTAATAAAATTGATACTTTGTTGTGATATTACATCGTAAACTGTTTGTGCAAATGAATCGATCCAGGGATTTGCACTATACACATGTATCTGCCTTATTTTAAGTGCAGGTACGCTACACTGGTCTACTTCGACCAACTCTTCATGGCGCTCGAGGGCCCTGCCGCAGAGCTTCGCATGGTGATCGAGGCGGAGAGCCGCAAGCTCCTGGCGGTGGTCGTTGACCGTATCTTCACCAACCTCAAGCTACTCACGCCCGCCTTCGACCTCTCGTTGGTTACCGAGCCTCTCGAGGGTGAAGAAGTGTGGCGGGTCTACAACTCCCTCCGCGACCAAGTGGAGTCCTTCTACAACCGCTTCAGGCGTACCGAGGTGGGAGCTGAGGGTGGCGAGGAGTCTGGCTCCGCCGAGGCTGGTAAGGAGGACACCGCGGAGGCGGGCGATGACGTGGACTCTGCCTGAGCTTTATCTGCCATGCGCTTGAAGCGTTTGTATGTGAACAACTTTTTTTTAGACGATTTGCATCTTGGCTTGTAATACTCTTTAAGTACTTTAATCTAGCTTGTGTGCCCCTTGAGAGTCCCTTTATCTTATTTTCATGTCTATGTTTGCTCTGCGTCGTTAGGACCCGTCTCTTTGCACTATGACTCCACCACTGCGTTATGCTTGAGCAATGACTCAGCAAGGCCATGGGGAGTTTAAGGCTTGGAGAGGTAACAGCCCTGAGTTGCGATGCTCAAGTGCCCCCCTTTGACGTACGAGTAGTCCATGAAGTGTAAGGGAAAATGAAATGCTCGAGGGACAACGTGCGCTTTCGGAGGAGAAAAAGCTCGTGAGGCATGAGTGCAGGACTTAGCTTCTCGAGGCTCTTTGCCCTGTAGAGATGTTGCCCTGTAGGGATTCCCTTTTCAAGGGTTGAGTATTTTGCCTCCTCAGGCTTGGGGGGACGCTTGTTCCCTGTTGATGTTAGAGAGGCAAACCCAAACGCTTGTGCACGGTATTAGGAACTCATGCGCGCTTATAAGTCTCCTCAGGTGTTCCTCGCGAGGAGAGTAAGTACCAAGGTACTTTGGAGAGATGGCGTATTTGTGGGAGCTTGCCCTTTAGCCAGAGCTCGGATCCCTTGGGTTTTGCAGTGCTGCTGGTGTGTCATTTGAGGCACTGGCACTGTACTCAGCCCCCTGTCGCGAGGTGCGCATGGGGAAAGATATAAGTGCACATTGAAAAACAATAATGCGGGAATAAAAACTCACCACCAAAATATTACATAGCGGCGTCGTAACGCGTAGTTCACTTAGGAACGAAATGTCTCATTATGCTTGGGGTTGCCAAGTTAATGTATTTTCCATGTCGAGGCATGGGGACCAACCATTAGTGGCAGAGACTCTACGGCCTGCGGTGGCTCGTTGCAAGGAGAGCTCGGAGGGATGACCCTCGAGAGAAGCTTTTGTGAAGCTTGGAGGTGAAGCCATGAGGTTTTCTCTAGAGACAAAAAATGCTTGGAGGTGGAGCCGTAAGCTTCCTCTTCAACCAGATGTCTGGACGTGACAATGATCACATGCGTGACGATGATCACGGGTAGAACTTGCGTAGGTGCATGATGTTCCATGGATTTTTGACGGGGATGCCATCTTGAGTTTGGAGGCGAGGTGAGTCGCGCCAGGCCTGGTGATGTGGGTGACCCTGTAGAGACCTTCCCACATAGGTGACAGCTTGTGGAGGCCTTCCCTGGAGGGGATTCACCTGAGGACGAGATCGCCTGCCTCCAGGGTGTGCGAGCGCATGTGGCGGCTGTGGTAGCGTCACAGTGCCTGGTGGTATTTTGCCGCCCGGAGGGCGGCACGTCGGCGTAGTCCCTCGAGAAGCAGCAAGTCGTCATTGTGGAGGTCCTCTTGCTCGTCCTCATTGAAGGCAAGGACCCGTGGGGATCCATGCTTGATCTATGTGGGGAGGACTGCTTCGGCTCCATAGACGAGGGCAAACGGTGTTTCCCCTGTGGGCTTGGGCGGAATTGTACGGATGGACCGGAGCACCGAAGGGAGCTTGTTGATCCAGCCCTTGCCGTGGCCCTTGAGGATGTTGAAGATCGTGTTCTTTAAGCCCTTGAGGACTTCTGCATTTGCTCGCTCGGCTTGGCCATTGCTCTGTGGATGAGCGACCGAGGCGAAGCAGAGCTTGATGCCCAGTTTCTCGCAGTAAGCCCTCAATAGGCCGCTTGTGAATTGCCAGCCGTTGTCGGTGATTATGTGATTAGGCACTCCGAAGCGGCAGAGCAGGCCTCTCATGAACTTCACCGCTGCGCCTGCTGGGATGGTGCGTGTCGCCTTGACCTCGGGCCATTTGGTGAACTTGTCAATGGCCACGAAGAGGCAGCGATAGCCCCCTTGAGACTTGGGGAATGGACCCAAGATATCCAGCCCCCAGACCGCAAACGGCTAGGAGAACGGGATTTGCCTGCAGCCCCATCGCCGTCTGGATGATTTTATTGGCGTGGAACTGGTAGGCCTCACACGCGTGGACGATGTCGACTGCATCTTGAAGTGCTTGTGGCCAGTAGAAGCCTCTCCTGAAGACTTTGCCTGTGACGGTGCGGGCGCACGAGTGGTGGCCGTACTCCCCGCTGTGGATGTCCTTGATCAGCCTTCTTCCTTCTTCTAGAGGGACGCAGATGAGCGCGATGCCGTTTGGGCGCTTGCGGTAGAGATCTCCCTCGAGGATGTAGTAGGATTTCGCCTGGCGAGCGATTCGCTCTGCTTCGACATTTTCCTCGGGGAGGATTCCCTTGGCGAGGTAGTCCTTGAGCTCCTTAATCCAGCCTATTTCTTGATGCACCGCTGTGAGCAATAGGCACTCCCCTGTGTGGGGGCTGCAATCGGGCGCCCCAGTCGCGGGAGGTGGTGATAGCGCTTTGTCTATGCTTGCGGCTATGGCCTCTTGAGGCTTCTTGATGGATGCCTTGATGAGTCTCTCTTCAACGACGCCTGCCTGCTGAGTTTGCCTTCTTGATGCACGCTTGGCGATGACATCAGCCTCTTGGTTTTTCTTCCTCGGGATGTTTATTAGCTCCATGCCCCAGAAGTGCTTCTCAAGCTTGCGGACCTCTTCAAGGAATGGGCCATGGGGTCGTCCTTAGGCTTGTAGCTCTTGTTGGAGAAGTTTACGAGCAGCTGGGAATCGCCTTTGATGAGCACGTGCTTCACGCCTAGAGCGATGGCAGCCCATAGGCCGGCGAGCAAGCCCTCGTACTCAGCGATGTTGTTGGAGATCTTGTCGATTACGAAGCACAGCTGGACCACGTAGTAGAGCTTGTTACCCTTGGGCGAGATCAAGATGACGCCAGCCCCACCATTGCGGCAGGCGAAGGCTCCGTCGAACTTCATGGTCCAGTGGTTGGGCATCTTCTCTCCAGAGGGCTCTGGCTCTTCTCCCAGAGGCTCTTCAGGGGTTGGCTCAGTCCATTCAGCAACAAAGTCTGCCAGCGCTCTTGATTTGATGACTCATGTGGTATCAAAGCGCAAGTTGAATGGCTGTAGCTCTATGTTCTATCCCGCGACACGATCTGTGTCTAGGTTGCGCAGGATCAGCTCCAGGGGAAATGAGGTGACCACCGTGATGGAGTGGCCCTGGAAGTAGTGTCGCAGTTTCCTTGAGGCAATGAGGAGCGCAGTGAGGAGCTTCTGCTACATTGTGTACCGTACCCGAGCATCCCGCAGTACTGTACTGATGAAGTAGACGGGGTGCTCGGCAAGGGTTGTCAGTTTAGGCGCAGCGTTGGCTGCCTGAGGAGGCTCTTCAGGGCCCTTGAGGAGATCGGCATGTGGAGGCTCTTCAGACCCCTTTGCGAGATCAGCCTGTGGAGGCACTTCAGGCCCCGTGGCGAGATCCGCCTATGAAGGTGCCTCGGCAAGGGTGCTTGGGGCCGACTCAGCTTGTGGCTCTGGGCCTGGCAGTGGGTTTGTGGAGTCTTTCCCTTTGTTGAGCTCTTTGTCAGGCGGCTTTGGCCTTGGAGTGGTTACACTATTCTTGGGGAGGACTGGCTCTTCTCTTTCTACCACCAGGACGGCGCTGGCGGTCTGAGGAGTGGCTGAGAGGTACAGCTTCAGATGTTCGCCCGTCCTTGGGGCAACCATGACTGGTGGGCTGGCCAAGTACCTCTTCAAGTCCTCAATGGCTTTCTCTGCTTCAGGCGTCCACTTGACTGTGCCAGATCTCTTCATGATCTTGAAGAACGGCAGGGCTCTCCCGCCGAATTTGGAGATGAAGCGGCCCAACCTGGCTATGCAGCCTGCTAGGCGTTGCATGTCTTTGTGCTAGCGAGGAGGCTGCATTTACTCTATAGCCTTGATCTTGTCAGGGTTGGCCTCTATGCCGGGACACGAGGAATCCAAGCAATTGGCCTGAAGGCACTCCAAAGATGCACTTGGCGGTGTTGAGCTTGATGTTCACCTTGCGCAGGCTGGCAAAGGTTTCCTCGATGTCTCTGAGGAGATTATCTCCCTCTCGAGACTTGACGACGATGTCGTCGACATATGCCTCTGCATTTCTGCCCATTTGCTGCCAAGGGCTATCCTCATGAGCCTCTGGAAGGTGGCGCCAGCATTCTTCAGGCCGAAGGGCATGCAGACATAGCAGTACACAATGCAAGGGGTGGGTAATGCTGTCTTCTCCTCGTCCTCTTTAGCCATCTTGATCTGGTGATAACCAGAGAAGGCGTCAAGGAAACAGAGAAGGTCGCAACCTGAAGTGGAGTCCACAATCTGGTCGATCCTCGGCATGGGGTATGGGTCCTTTGGGCAGGCCTTGTTGAAACCAGTGTAGTCGATGCAGAGGCGGCCTCCTCCAGCGGGCTTAAGGACAACCAAGCCGTTGGACAACCAAGTCACGGGCGAAATTTGCCGCTTTGAGCTTCTCGACCTCTTTGACGATGAACGCTTGCTTCTCGGGGGCTTGCTTCCTTGCCTTTTGCTTGATGGGTCGTGCGTTTGGACACACAGCTAAGTGGTGCTCGATCACCTCCCTTGGTACACCGGACATTTCTGACGGAGTCCATGCGAACATGTCAGAGTTTGCCCGGAGGAAGATGACGAGCGCGCTTTCCTATTTAGGAGGCAGAGCAGCGCCAATGGTGATGCTAGCCCCCGAGCCTTCAGCCCTCGAGCCGCTGGAGCTCAGAGAGACCTTCTTCATGGAAGCCGTTCCTGAGAGAACAACTGCTTCTTCTTCTTGGGCCTCTCGAGAGGCTCCATGTCCTCTTCAGCCAGAAATGCCATGGCGGCTGCCTTGTAGGCGGTCTCGATAGCGCGCGTGGCGTCCAGGACGTGACCGTGGATGGAGATGGTGCCAGCACTGCCGGGAATCTTGACCATGTTGTAGGCATGATGCATGACGGCCATGACCTTTGCGAGGGCGGGGTAGCCGAGGATGGCGTTGTACGTCAAGCCGATGTGCGCAACATCGAAGTCGATGAGCTCGGTGCCGAAGGTGACGGCGAGCCGGACCTGCCCCAGAGCCTCGATGGAGCCACTGGTGACTCCCGTGAAGGGCCTGGAGGCCATGAGCCACTCGTAGGGCACTTGAAGCGTCTCAAAGGTCTCGACAGAGATGACGTTCATGCCTGCACCTCCATCAATGAGCGTCTTGGAGAGGGCGATGTTGTTGACGGTGGGAGAGCAGACCAACAGGAGGGTTCCAAGAGTCTTGGTGGACTTGGGGTGGTCTTGCGCGTCGAAAGCGATGGTGTACTGCGACCACTTGAGGGGCCTCGAGGTCTCAACGCTGGGGAGCACAGGATTGAGCTCGCGGGTGAACTTCTTGAAATGGTTGTTCGACTTGGGCGCCTGAGCCCCTCCGAGGGTGCACGCCATATCTCCTCTCGGGGCTTGGTAGCCTCCATCTTCCTCGTCAGGGAGGTTGCTGTTCTTCTCGGCGGCGTTGGCCTGGGTGCCTAGTGGCTTTTGGTAGCCGCCCTTGCGTCCGCCTCCGCGGTAGCCACGGCCTCTTCCGCGGCTGTCGCTGCCCTCAGCTTGCTCGCGCTCCTTGCTTAGCCTCTTGAGGTCGAAGCAAGTATCTATAGAGTGGACGCGCGTGTTGTGGTAGACGCAGAACAGACAATTGTCCTCCTTCTTCTCGCCAGGATCTAGGAGTACCTTCGGGAGCCCTTGGCGTCAGACTCTTCCACGAGGACCGTGGTGGCCTTGCGCTTGGGATCCTCCTTCTTTTTGTGGCTCTTGGACCCCTCAGCAGGGTCTTCTCCACACGAGCTCATTTTGATGAAGAGGAGTTCCTCTTCAGCTTTGGCGCACTTGTCCGCCTCACCACAGAGGTGAGCTTGTCGTGCATGCGAGGCTTCTCGAGCATCCTGCGGTTCGTGATGCCCTCGTGGAAGGCGGCCATGATCTGGGTGTCAGGGATGTTCAGAATCTTGTTCCGCACCTGGCTGAAGTGCTGGATGTACTTGTGGAGGGTCTCGTCCTTCTTCTGCACCACGGCGCGCAGATCGTTTTGGGTGAGCGCGCGCTCGTACGTGCCCTTGAAGTTGGCGACGAATGGCTTGCAGAGCTCCTCCCACGAGCCCACGGAGTCCTCCGGCAGGTTCAAAAGCCACGACAGCGCGGAGTCGCGAAGCGCGTGGGAGAACCAGTTGGCCATGACCTTGTCGTCTCCTCCTACAGCTTGGATGGAGGTGTTGTAGAGCTGCAGGAACTCGAAGGGGTTGATGGAGCCGTCGTAGCCCTTGGAAAGGGCTGGCCTGAATTTCAGAGGCCAGACCACGTGGCGCAGGGCACGGGTAAACGCCATGTAGCCCGTGGCTTACGTGACGACCGCGGTTTTGCTGGCCTGCCTGGCCAATCTCCTACACTAGGCGGTTCTGGCGGTCTCGCTGGCGCTTCATCCCCACGCGTGCGTCCGGTGCGGTGCGCTCCACGATTTGGCAGTCGCGCGGCGAGGACGCGTGCGAGATAGCTCTTTGTGTCGCGGCCGGAGCGGGTCCCGGAGGAGGCGGAGTCGCGAAAGGCGCAGCCGTACCCGCGAGGGAGTGGTGCACAATTGACCGTGACGGAGCATGGCAAGTCGTGGCGATGCCGACGAGGTGATTGAGGCGTTCCAGCCACTGCTCGTGAGCCTCTGGAGTAGGCCGGTAGCGGAGAAGTTCTTACGCCATGTGCATAGCGGTGTGCGGGCCGGGCTCTGCGCGTCCGTGGGAGGACTCTGCGTCCGCTTGGTGCTCTGGGTGCTCCTCCCCGTCCCTCTCGGGATCACTCTCGGGCTCCTCCACATGTGGGCCGGTGTTGGCGCGCTCCTCACGGCGGGGGCGACCCTGTCGTCCACGAGCGGCGGTGGCGCCGGGCGTGGTGTGGATTCCTCCAGGAGCGCGCTTGTTGGCGCGGGCGGCGCGAGTGTCCGTCATATCGCGGAAACGGCTCAAAGGTCGTTGACACGCCTCAATCCCCTACTTGGCGCGCAAAATGTCGGAGAGTGACTCCCACCAAACAGGGATAGTCACACCTTGAAGAGTTGTTCGAAAGGGGACTGAACGAGGAGGTCAAACGACCCTCGAGAGGCACGGCGATGATGCTCGTCGAGCCTGAAGAGGAGCGACACGACAGAGAGGGACATTAGCCCGTACCCAGGTTCACGGCCCTCAGGAAGAGGTAACACCGCTACTCGTGCTTGTCTGTATTGCACTGCAAAGGTTACAGTACAATGAGCTTGCCGAGGGCTCTCTTGAGGCAAGTTGGTGCTCGAAGAGGGAAGCTATGGTCTTCTTCCTCCTCGAGCTAGTTGGCTATCATACGCTCTTGGCTAGGGTTCCCAGGATTCAGAATGCGATCCCTCCCTATTGAAGTGCTACTGCTCCTTTTATTGGCGCTCGGGCCTCATCCCTGCACTTTATGCAGAGGATGGGTTCCCACATGGAAGTGGCGCGAAGGAGCGGAGTTCACCGCCACAAAGTAGTCCATGGACTCGGTCCATCCTGCAAAAGCAGCCGCGGTGGCCGACAACTTGCAGTCCATGCAGAACGGGCAGCAGGCGCTACATCGATCGTGGCGGAGCCCACGATGACGATCTTCTTGGAGCGTTGCGCCGTCCAAAGAGGAAAGGTCTTGCTGTCCGGCAGTGGCGACGCAGCTTTGTTGACTCCTTTAATCACAAGAATGGTAACCGCGGCGCCCGCGTCACTGTTTGCAGACGCGTGCGTCACTCTACGGCTGCTTAGCCACGAAGTGTGTCCACTGGGCCTCGGTGGCCTTGTGGAGGGATTTACGTTGACTCCTCTTCAGGCGGGCGGAGCCTTGGGGAGTCTCTTGAAGCGCAAGGTCCTCTTCAGGCCCTCGCTTCCTCTTTAGGCCCTCCAGATGAGTTGCCTCTCAAGAGTCTCTCCAAGCGGTAGCTTGCTACTTAGTCGTTTCATTGGTTCTGTCGCGTGGCGAGGGCTGTGGAGAGTGGGCTCTGCACACCCTGGTCCTCACTAGGCCGACAGATAGAACTTCTAATGATGTTAAAGTACTCATTAAACACTTTCATATGGTTCAAACTCAAATAGATCAACTCACTAAAGTGCAAAAAGAATTGCTAGTAAATGCCTCTATAGCTAAAGAAAAACTTGTTTGTGAAGTAACAACTAGAGGTGGCAAATCTTCTCAAGATCCTTTGTATCCTAAGGGACATTATAAAAGAATTTAACAAGATTCTCAACGAGTTAAAGAACCTAGTACTCCTTGTAGGAAAAAGTAAAGGAAACATAAAACTGTTTAGAATCCTCTAAACCTGTTAATGATCCTAATAGTATATATGTTTCCGATGCTGAAACTGAAATTTGGTAATGAACACAACAATGATAATGCTAATAACAATGATAATAATAAAATGCTAATTCGGATGAAGAAGAATTAGAAGAGGAACCTGTAAAACATGCTAAAAATAAAAAGTACACTAAAGAAGATTTTATTGCTAAGAAACAAGGTAATTATAGAGAACCTTGGGTCCAAAAACCAATGCCTTTTCCTGCTAAGAAACTTAAAACCAAAGAGGAAGAACCTTATAATAAATTATGTGATTGGATGAAACCATTGTTCTTGCAAAATATTTTGACTGATGCTATTTAGTTGTGTAAGGACCACTCCGACTTCCCGTTAGAGATGCCCACGTTATATAAACAGATCACGATCCCAATGATCAGTGCATCGCGATCATATAACCAACATGGTATACAAAGTACATCATTCAACTCGAATAGTACAATAGTTACATAAATAATGGTCACATGACCAAGTCTACAATCATCGCACAAAGGACGGGAATTATCTAAGGTTCAGCGGAAGTTTTCGTCTAGCGTCGGCCCCCGTCACGTCCTGACGCATTCCCACAGAGCAGTTGACCGGTGACACTCAGTTGGCGAAGTCGTCGGCGTTCTCCTCCTTCTTGTCGTACATATCCTCGTATAATCTAGACTTTTGAATATCCAGAGACAAAGCCACATGAGTACATTTACGTACTTGCAAGACCATCTCTAAAGCTTAAATTTTCATGGTAATGCAGGAACACTTTTCAAATCATCAATCATACAGGAACCCATTAGAGAATTCATATCATCCGTCTCATATAAGTACAAAATCACCAATGGATAAGTGTGCCAACATCTGGATTAGAACATGCTTCTGGATAAATCAAGGCGTTGAAATTCATGTAGAGATAGTCTTGTATACTACTACAATTCATGTATATATCTCGTTTTACCAAGTACATGTGTTCCTACAATATATCATACATGAAAGAGAATAACAAATAACCTTCTGCAATGTCACATCTTGTAGGTAAGAGCTTCGATCTGCCAGCTCTTGCGGTTGGCATCCTTAGTCTTGTCTAGCTTCTGTAACCATTACTACAGGCAAATTAACCAAAGTATGCATCAGCCAATCTGGAACCCATTAATACATAAAAATTAACCAAAGTATGCATCCAATTAACCACCAATTTCTTGTCGAAGGCCTCGTTTTCTTCCTCCCTCACCCTCTCCTCTTCCTCCACAAGAATGAGAAATTGAGAACAGACAAAGGAGACATAGATAGAAGAGGGAGAGGAAAACCTGGATGAACCCTAGCCCCCCTCCTCCCGCTGTACCGGAGGTCGGCCTTGGGCTGGCGACGTGCCTCCTTTTCTCTATCGCCGAGCGCCGCCGCCGTGCTCCTTCTCGGTCTGGCCATGGATCCCGTCAGCCGCCGTACAACTCTCTCCTCTGCTCGCTCCCGAGTTCTCCAAGCCCGAGCACCACCGGTCCGAGCACTTCGCCTCTGTGCGAGCAGATTCCCTACGTCCGCAGCACAACCCAGCCTCCTCTACGCCGAGGGAGATGTGAGGGCCTGCCTCACTTGTGCTGCTGACGTAGAGAAGATGAGGTGACGCCTCCATGACGCGGCTGTTGGAACCCCTGGCTTTGTCGCCGTGGGGTGCCGACCGTCGCCGTTCTCCTTCTCCTCCTACCACCCCCGCTGTCCAGGCCGCTTCTAGCTCCCCCAGAAGGGCGACTGGGGGCATGGAGCAGAGGGCAACAACAGTGCGCGCGGCGGCGGCGCGAGAGGAGGAGACGATTGAGGGGATTGGTGGGGAGAGAGGCGAGCGACGAGGGAGGCCTTGTTTTGTCTCCCTGCGAGCGCGTCCAAAAGGAGACAGACGCATACGAGAGCTGGACTCCGCAGCTGATCGGTGGATCGCGGGCGCTGCAGGCCCCACCCGTCATCGACTTATGCGACAAGCCATGCAGTGAAAAAACAATTCACCGCATCCCACGACTGTGGTGAAAAGTGGGAGGAAAGTTACTATTCCTAAGGCCAATCCAACGGCCCAAAATCGCCAGGAGGGGCAAACCCTCTCATATGGAGGGTATGCTCTCAACCTTTATAGAAGTAATACTCATTCATGTGAGCATACTTAGATGGTTCGCATAAGGTATATGTCGATTGTTGGATGCTTAGTAGTTCGTGTTCTCTTATGATCGTTTCCAATTTATTTATGATGGATGCCATGTTTCTATGGATATTTGCTTGCATTGTTTTCTCATAATAGAATATGACATTGTTGTATCCTCCTCAGAATAATTCATTTGAATTGACTTGGCACATGTGTAACATCCCAAATTTCACAAAAAAATTAAACTTCCAAATTCATATCGTTTCATGCATCATGTCATTGCATTTTGCATTTGCATCATTATTTATAAATGTTGAAAGAATACACAATTTATTAATTATAAAAATGTTATAAAATACTTTAAAAGGTTTAGTTTGGTAAGGATAAATTTTACAAAATTTTACAAATTGGTTGAATCTTTTTGGAGTGGCAACTCAAAAAGGTGTGTAAATTCAGAAAAGAAAAAGAAAAGAATACAAAAAAAGGGCTTGCCGAGCCGGCCTGGCTCGGCCCATTACCCCTCTCTCACGCGCGCTGGGCGTAGCGGCCCAGCAAAGGCCCAAGTCCGCGCCCCGCTCCCTCTCTCGTTGACGCCAGGGACCCACACGCTGACGTAAGCAATGAAGTGCCATCTTCAACCTCCCGGCGAAGATATCCTCGACGCAGATGCCGTGTGCTCTACGATTGTGTGCCGTACGCCGCCTATTTAAAACCAGTCCCGCCGCCTCCCTTTGCACCCTGAAACCCTAAAAATCTCGCCCAAAGGCTGCTCGGACGAAGCTCGCCGCCGCCGCCATTACCGCCGCCGCAAATGGCAAGTGCGGGTGAGTTTTCGATCTCCCCGAGCCCTCTCGTTTGTCCCGTTACCCACCCCTCGTCCGTGCGCTTCCGTTTGACTTAGTTGCTCGTCCTTTTCCGCGCCAGAGCCACCTAACCGTGGTCAACCGAAGAAAGCCGCCGTTGTCGCCGTCTCCGGCGAGGAACTCCGGAAAGAGAAGAGGACGCCCGAGCCCGTCGTCGCGCCACCAACACCGCCTCAACCTCCCGATCGTCGAGGTAAGATCCTTTCATCTCCAACCCTCTTGAATCGATCGGAACGAAGCTTGCTGTTGCGCGGTTTGGGGTCACCGGAGTTTACCAGCGAGCAGCGCCGCCGGTTTTCTACCTCTTGTGTTCTGTGCCGTTAGATCGGTTATCGATGCTCCAGATTAGATCTCATCGTGAATAGGTATCAACCAACGAGAGTGCGCCACGTCACCGATGAACCCGTCGGGATCCCGTCCGCGTCCGCCCGCTCCGCGCCGTCCGCCGTCCGCGCCCACTTATCCCGCATCGCCAGGAGCACACCAATCAGAGGAGGCCACGTCGCCGAGGATCTCTGCGCTAAGATTTATTTTCTGTTTATCACAGATTAGTCCCTGCAATTTGTTTTTATCATTAATTTTCACTCCTTTATCCAAAAATTATAACAAAAATTGTTTTGGAAAGCTTATGAAGTATAGAAACTTTTGGCATCATTACATTTGTATTTTATCGAATAAAATTTGTTTAAATAAAGAAGTGGCATTATTGGTAAATTAAGCATAACTACAAATATAAAATTTATTCCTCCTCGAACTATTTTGCTATGAACTTGTAGGGCTAAGTACTAGCTACAGGAACACTCCAATATTTTTGTAGAATATTTTATGAGCTTTTGTGTAATTATTGTGATTAAAAGCTTTTTAGACATTATAAAATAAATAAAATTAATTAGAAAAATTCTTAAAATTATTTTCTTCATGGATTCGAAATTATAAAAGTACTTATTATGTTATAGCACCTTTACCACCTTAAAATACTTAGAAAATAATTGAGGAGCTTTTATTTGGCTAGAGGTGCTAATTTCCTCTAAGTGATGTCTTTAGAAAATCAATTGAATCTTTTAAGTCCTTAGTAAAATTTTAGTAAATTTTGGACCAACAAAACTTGCCTCGCATTAACTCACATACTCCATAGCATGGCATGCATCTAGTCCTTAGAAATATTTTGTTCATCATACATGGCATATTTTCCTTAGTAGTTTAAGAAACGTGTTTGTTTATGTTGTATTGTTTGTTGTGTTAGAATTTTCGGAGAGGAACGAGGACTGCAGTTGCTCTTGCTGTTCTGCTTGTTGCCAAGGCAAGTGGCACACCCCCATAAATTTCCTAAGTATTTTCTATGCATTACCTAGAGTATTTTTCTAAATGCATGTGTAGGACTTAGTAGATTGCTACGCAAAACCTTAGAACTCTCTACCCCTTGAGTCTAGGAACCTATGTAATGACTTGGTAGAATTTTGATGCTATGCAAAAGTGTTTTACTGGAAAACTTAAATTCTACTAAGTTAATGAAACACCTGGGTGGAATTGGTGTTGAATGGTTTATGTTGAGTGTTATTCCTTAGGGGTGATCTCTAAGGAATGGTCACTTGTGGATGGCCACCCAGGGTAATAAAGGGACCAAGGTTCTCTCTAAGTGAAGATTGCTTCTCGTGCAACCATTAGTCAATGGGCTCTGGCTAGATGGAGTAAGCTGTGTGGACTCGGCCCGACTTGACAGGTGGTGGTAGATGGTTAGCATGGAGCGCGTCAAGTTTGCAAGGGACGGGAAGATGCTTCTGAAAAGTCTCAACTCTCTCCTTTTCCTTAGCACAAATGGTGTGCTTGAGGATAGTTTGGGTTAGTTTGGTATAATGGTGAAAGTGCACAACCTCTGCAGAGTTAAAACTAAGTACTTAGCCGTGTCCCCGGATACGGACAATTTGAGCAACTGATCAAGGATTTAACAGGGGCTCCCAACATTCCAATTTCTAAGTTAAATTTGATGGGTGAACAAGGGAAGATGAGATTATGGTTTTCATGCCATACCTGTCTTGATTTGAAGAAAGTGTTTTCAAAAGAGTAGAAAAAATTGGCTTTATGCAAATTAGCCTTGAGCTCCACCAGCCAAATATGCATATAGGCTATAGAGTTATTCCATTAAGTGTCCACCATAGTGTCACTTGCCAGACTCCATTTTATATGGAATCTGACCCACTCTGTTACAAATTATTATTTGTTGCAGAAGTTTCTGATGAAGAGTAAGGAATACGTTTGGGTTTCGAGTCTGCGCCAACATGTTTTCGCCTGTGGCGTGTCTAGAAGATGGAGGCTCATTGAAGTTTAATTCCGCTGCTTTACTGTTTGAGCTAGATTTATGCTATGCAAAGATGTATCGAACTATTTATTTTACCAAGTCTGGATTACTCGTGTAATATTGATACAATGTTGTGATATTCATCGTAAACTGTGTGTGCAAATGAATCGATCCAGGGGTTTGCACTATACACAGGTACCTGCCATAATTTTAAGTGCAGGTACATTACAGATGGTATCAGAGCACTGTGTTGCCTGTAGGTTCGAACCCCTAGGTTTGGTTAGAAATAGGTTGGCCAAAAACTTAATTTTTACAAGTATAAAAACTCTATAGAATATTCTTGCTTTTCTTCTAGGTACTTTCTTTTCTCTTCTCTTATTTTATCTCATATCTTTCCTTCACAACTTAAGGATGAAGAGATTCGAGTACACCTGCGAGGAAGACTACCCGGTGTCTCGTTTTGGCAGCATCTTGTTCGACATACTCAAGCATTTGTAGCTACCAACACCCATGATCAAGGGATGCATACTAAAGAAGTTCAAGAGAGAAGACCTTTGGGGAATCATAATTTGTCAACAAGGACATGAAGGCGAAGCACCCATTGAGACAAGAATAATGGGAGTCTCCATAGGAAGAGGAATCAACGTCGTCATGCAATACACAATAGGATGTCTTTGTGGACATTATTCCAATGAACTTGAAGGACACTACTCCCTCCCTTTTGGCAGACGTAACGATGATGGATATCCTTGCTGCTATGGCACCGAGGACATGGGCAAGGATGAGTTTGTGAGCGATTACCTCCAAAGCTTAGAACTCTTAGTCTATGAACTTTATTTTGATTCCTATGAAGAACTTTACAAGAATGATGAGTTGTGCGCCCTAGTCAAGGAAAATGAAAAGAAGATGAAGGAACAGGAGGAGAAGACCAAGGAACTAGAAGAGAAATTCCAGTTACAAGAAGAAATATATAAGTCAAGAAAAGAGGGTCAAGCAAAGAAACAAGCAAATAAGGGAGTTAAAGGTAGAACTTTCCACCAATGAGGTGGAACTTGAAGCTGATAGCGACTTGATCAAGCGTCTTCGTGCTAAGAAGAAGTATCTCCAAGACCAGAACTTAGAGATGGAAAAGGAAGTGGCCTTAGAGTATGAACATCTACGTGTGTCGAACAAAAAGGGAACTCAACAATAGCGTTAGTTGGAGAACCCAACCAAGGGTCATATCCTAGATGTCCTATGAGTCTTGGTCATTACTACTTGTTGGAGTCTTCATTTCTTCAGCTTGGGATCCTGCTGGAAAGCTTGAGACTGTCGATGTTGCAACTCGATTACCATTGTTGGGGTTGATGCTTTGAAAGTGAGACGGCTTCGGCGAACAAGGGTTATTTGTAGCTTGTTTCTTCCCTTGAAGACCACCTTGAAGGGGCTAACATAAGGGGTTGCCTCTTGATAAGTGGATATCAACCACGCATCTTGCCTCTTGAGGGGTTGTTCCAAAAGGTGCGAGCCGCAAGAGCGAGATGTTCATTGTAAGCAATCTTGAGTGCTTCCTCGGACATGGCGGCAAAGCTTCCAAGATCATCATCATTGTTGTCTTCCTCAACGGTAGCCTTCAAGGCAAGGTTGTTTGTGCCTCTTTGCATTCCAAGAGCCCTTGCCCTTGCGTCTTGAGCATTCTTAGTGGCTACCTTGTACGCGGCCATCTCTTGCATAACCTCATTGGACGTCATGAGATGGTAGTTGTGTCTTCCTTGAAGACTCTTGCCATCGGTTGGCTCGCATGCCATCATAGAGCTAACATAATTCCTCTTGATCCAAGCATCATCAATATGAGAGGCACCAACTTCCCGAAAGCTTGTGGCTATTGTCACCAATCTTCTATACATCATCTCATGATCTTCACCATCAAGCTTGAAGAAACCCTCGGCTTCATTGCTCAAAGAGTCATAGCGGTTCCTCCTCATGCTATCATTTCCAACGAACAACTCGGATAGAGCATCCCATGTATCCTTGGCGGTGGTGAGGTGTTGAATGAGAGACATGTCCTTGTTCCCAACCGCTTTTTGGATCATGTAGAGAGCGGTGGCATCAAGTTGAGCCTCCACCACTTATCTTCTTGTTAATTTGGTCGGATCATGCGGCTTGTATACAACTTGAATGATGCGCCACAACTCGATTGAAGAGCTGCACACATGAGACTTCATCACATATTGCCATTGAGAGAATGTATAATCTTTAAGCAATGGGGGATCACCCCTATGAGAAACTTGCGGATGAGGAATAATGGGATCGGGGTATGGTATTGGGATGGGGGAGGAGTGGCGTTGTAGCCTTTAGGCACTTCATCTTGGGAAGATGAAGTGTTTTGATGGTTTGAGGAACTAGTAACATCACCCTTCCCATCCAAAGGCAATTGCTTTCCCTTCAACAATTCGGGGTCCACATCTTGAGTAATGCCCGGAAGCACCGGAGACTTTGAGGGCAAAGCAAGAGAGGTTTCCTTAGATGTCTTGAGAGACTCAAGCATATCATGAAACTTCTTGAACTTGATTTGTATGGACGATGTCAACTTTGTTTCCAAAGAGTTGATATCGGCCATAGTGGCACCTTTATCTTGCATTGCCGCCAAAGTCGCGGCGTCCGCTTCGGAACCCTCTTTCGGATCAACTTGCATTGTCCAAGGTTGGTCTCAAGCGGTGAAGCTTTTAAGAGAGAACCTAGCTCTGATACCAATTAAACGGCAGTTGACCACCTAGAGGGGGGGTGAATAGGTGGTGACCAATTTTTATGTGTTTTTCAGTTTTAGGCTAGCGGAAGGTAAGTTGTCTAAATGTGCAACTAGGTGATACAAGTGAAAGACAACAAGGAAACTAAACAAGTACAGGAATGCAGTAAAGGAGAGTGGAACAAGACAACCGTAGGATCTCGAAGACACCGATTTTATCCCGAGTTCCACCACATAGGTGTACGTCTCGTTTGAGAGGTGTGAGCTACCACAAAGGTTTGCTCAACGCCACAAAGGCCTCACCCTATTCTTCTGTGAATTCGACCACAAAGGTGCGAATCCACTCTTCACTAAGGACTCCTTTAAGGGCGGAGAAGGTCCCGTACAAACACGTGAGGCACACACCCACAACTGAATTGGGGGCTCCCACAAAGATCACAACAGGTCAAATCCACAAAGGAATCCACAAAGGATTAAGAACACACAAAGTTGATCCTAGCTATCCACAAAGTAACCGTAGAATCGTTGCCCCTCAAGAAATAGAGGGGGGAAATTAAAACGCTTCGGTGGAGTTGTAGATCGGTGGCTTCTCCCTCAGATCCCCAAGTATCAAAGGATTTGAGTGGCTAGATTGAGAGATCTGAAAGAAACAAGCTTCAGCACCAATGGAGGAGAGAGAAAATCTGGAAGCTTGATCTGCTGGAGGTAGGTGGAGGGGTATTTATACCCCTCTCCAAAATCTGCCCGTTGTACATCCGCCAGACCGGAAATCTCCGGGTTGAGGACCGGAGATCTCCGGACTCCGGAAATTTCCGGTACGAATTCCGGTTGTGCTTGACTCTGGATCAGTACTGGTTGGGCTTCTTGACTTGGTAGAACATTCTCTGACACTCGGAGATCTCCGGACTGGGGCTCGGAAATCTCCGAGCGCCGGAAATCTCCTAGAGCATTTCCGGCTAAGTTTGTGTTGGATTCAGTACGCATTCTGAGTTCTGGACTTGGTCGAAATTCCTCTGTCACTCGGAGATCTCCGGACTGGGGCTCGGAAATCTCCGAGCGCCGAGCATTTCCGGCTCAGCTAGAGTTGGAGTCAGTACGCATCTGATTTGAGACTTGGTGAAAAACTTGATTAGCTCGGAGATCTCCGGTCTAGGGACCGGAAATTTCCTGACTGAAATCCTGATAAAAGACCAAGTGAAGTAGAATTGAAACTTAGGCAAAACAAGTGTTCCTGTTTATCAAACGACCTGTAAAAGAACCTGCATGCTTCATCACAAACATTAGAATACCTTTTGTGTTGTCATTAGTCACCAAAATCTGGGAGTGCATAGAATGCACTTTCAAGGTGTTCGGCGAAAAGCCGGCACAACAATGGACTACGACAAGGAGATACTCACCGAGCTGTTCGACGAGGAAGATC
Source organism: Poa annua (assembly GCA_026929855.1). Taxonomy (NCBI): domain Eukaryota; kingdom Viridiplantae; phylum Streptophyta; class Magnoliopsida; order Poales; family Poaceae; genus Poa; species Poa annua. The sequence continues at coordinate 122,245,084 of CM049427.1, read as the reverse complement.
AGGCGGCCATCGACGACGAAGAACACCTGTTGATCTTGGCCTCCCTCGCCGGCTTGCTCGCCCAGAATCAGGGCGGGCCGTGGCGTGTTGGATCGACAATGGGTCGCCGCAAGAGCAAGCCGAGGCAGCGGTACGAGGGGTACTACATCCTCTACTCCGACTACTTCGTCGATGATCCCACCCAAGACGCGAAGGTGTTCCGACGCCGTTTCAGGAAGAACTGCAAGCTCTTCCTAAAGATCATGCAAGACACCAAACTAGATCACATTCTCACTATTACAAAATGTCTTATCAAAAACTATTGATGAGAACTAATATGATACCTCGAGGGCGTGAGCACTACTGGCCATGAACTTGCCATCACTCGTGCACTGTCACGTCACCCTTCGCCACATACTTGTGATAATCAGGGACTGTTTCACAAACAGAACAAGTATCAAATACTTTTCATCAAGTATGAGAAGAATACATTTATATCTTCGTATATCAAATATACCCGCAGCGTCGAAGAACTCTTCTTCGATGGAATCAACTTTTAGAGATTTGAACTTGTTCACAAATGGAAGAAGCTCACCGTGTCTCTATAGCATATTCACGCACATGCTATTCACAGCTAGGAGGTAAAGCACAATCTCTATTGCACTGGAGTTCGCTATCTAGAAATCGTAGATATTCGTAAGCCTGAAGTAGATATCACACAACTTCTTCAACTGAGTCTCCAGACAGGTATGCCCCCATGTGAATGGTCCGGAACTTTCTAAGCTGTCTGAACTGCTCTAGTCTCAATTCATCTTTGAAGTGACCTCTGATCGCATCAATCACGACATATGGCTCCATGTGTTGAAACAACTTTCAACTCAGGTGCTAGGCATACGCTCATGACGACCTTCACTTCCATGAAAATATCATGATGCTTACAGAACTCATCATCTTGCTCCTTGCTATCAGAATCATCTGGTCTAACTCCTAACTAATGTTCTAGCACATATAGGATGTTTGTTGTGTTTGGAGAATGTTTCTAAAACCAATGTACCATCTGATGAAGTTGGACCCGTCGGCTTCCAAGGTAGAATCCGAGCTCTTGAAGAAGTAACCGAAGCGTAGTTCCGTAGTCTCCAGATGTGATCGCAAAAGAGGTAAGGTAAAGTTTATAACATATAGGTGAGTTTTAGTTCTATAATCTCATTATCAAAAACACACCACACCAAGATTATTATCCCTAAAAATAATAATGGCGATTACACGACCCTCATCCACCACACTACCCCCGATCATCACGGCCGGCAGAACAGCTTCAAAGGTGGACATAACATGTCGATCACAACAACTCTGTGACTCGTGCTCGATCTTTCGATCTTCCTGTGTTCCGAGGCCATACCTCTGAATATGCTAGGCTCGCCAATCAAACCTCGAAGACCCTGCGCGTGCAACATGGCTTACACCCACTATATGCGAACGACGAGATGTGTGACACCCGATCATCACGGCCTGCCTCATAACGTAGAACTTTCTTGGTGGTGCGCAATGAGGGAGAACACAATTTTGGTATTTTGTTAGGGATCATCCTATTCATGATGCTACCATTGTATATCTAGCATATAAGCAATCAATTGGATGCACACACAACAGCACACAATAATGATGCAATGAAGTGCGATGTGACATGGTCGATGCGCCTGGACCTTCATGGCGCCATGTGCCTGGCCCCCGGCGCCCCGGCATGGCTCCGAGTCTACAGAGCCCTCCATTGCCTCCGACAGTATGAGTAATATTAAAACTTACCGTAACCATGTCATATAAAATAACGCCTCTGCAAAACAAAGTTAGACGCCTCTAGCTTTATTTAGTTTTGCAAATTTTACGTGGCATATAGGCTTATTCGTAAGAGAATCGCTTCCCTACCTACGAACTTTGTACCACAACGTCGATCGTATAATTGCATGTTTAAGCATCCCTTTCGGGCCCTCCATTGAAAATGCTTTGCCGACTAGAGAGGTTGAAACAGACACCCGCCAGCCATAGATACGGTGCAAGCCGTATGTCAGTAGTGGAACCAGTCTCGCGTAAGCGTACGCGTAAAGTCGGTCCGAGCCGCTTCATCAACTCAATACCGAAGGCATCGCAAGTGCACGCTAGAGGGTAGCAAATATAAGAAAGACGCCCTCATTCAACATGAGTTCTAACCGTACCAGCAGTACTACGCATAGATCGGCTCTGATACCACTGAAGGGGTTACGTAGCAGAAAACAATAATTTTTCTAGCGTATGAAACCCTAACTAGCCAGGATCTATCTATCTAGTACATGCGATAACGGTGGCGGAACGGGTTACATTACCTCCATGTAGACCGATAGCGGGTATTACGCTCCCGCACAAGCGTTGACGATGAAGTCATACGTAGCCGACCTCGAGGTCACGGAGAACTTGCCGCGATGACGAAGACGATGACGCCGGGGTGTCGACGATGATCTGCGTCGACGGGCGTCGGGCGGAAGAAGGCAGAGCGCCAGCACCAGAGGTGGTGCGCTGGCGGTAGAGGGGAGAGGGGCGCGGCGGCTGCAGGGGCGAGACGACGTCGCCCAGGCTACTCAAAAGGAGTTACCTCCGAGCACTCACAAACATACGGAGCTTAGCGACAACCCCCGGTCATTCAGATCCAGCTGAAATCGCAGGGGTAGATCTTATCTGGAATCCCGCAGAGCAACGGTGCTCAGCGGTATAGCTTAGGTGGAGAGAGACCCCCCTTCCTCAGCTCGGCGCGGCTCCAACTTGGGAACCACGAGATCGAGAGAGAAATCGGGAATTAATTGTATTTTCCAATGAATTAATCCAATTAATATGCCTTGCTATATAAAGGGGGAAGGGGGTGTGCAAACCCCTTGGCTCCCCCATGACGTATTTTTAGCAGCTATTCTTCTTCATCTATGCTTAAACAACAGATGCCTCCCCGTCGAGCTCCCGAAAACAACAACAATGATGCTATGCAGCAGTTGATGGCCGCCCAAGCCCAACTGATGGCCATGATGACTCAATTCATTGCAGCAACCAACAACAACAATAAAAACAACAATCCACCACCACCACCCCCTCCTCCAGTGGACAGACTTTCCAGGTTCCTTAGGCTTAGGCCAAATAAGTTCTCAAGTTCAACTGAGCCACTGGTGGCTGATGACTGGCTGCGTTCTGTGCAAAAGGATCTGGTGACATCTGAATGTACTGATGCTGAGAAGGTGAGGTTCACCGCACATCTGTTAGAAGGACCCGCTGCAAAAATGGGGGAGACTTATCAGGTTACTCACCCACTAGATACCTTAACCTGGGAGGACTTCAAAGATGGCTTTCGTAATGCTCATATTTCCATGGGCATTATGAATCTGAAGCAGGAAGAGTTTTGCAATCTGCGTCAGGGAAACAAAAGTCTTAAGGAGTATATGGATGACTTTCATGCCTTGTCACGATATGCTACTGAGGACATTGACACAGATGCAAAGAGGAAGACAAAGTTTCTCAATGGACTTAGTGACGAGCTGAAGATACCTCTGACTGTTGCTTATGTCCCAAACTAACAGATACTCCTTGATCAAGCTATTACCCTTGAGGATAGCATAAAGAAAGCTGAAAACAGGAAAAGAAAGATGAACAAGCACTCCTCTGAACCTCCATACAAGAAACATTTTGTTCACGATGGGACCCAAAGTTTCAAACATGGAAACCACACTAGGGGTAACTTCCACAAACATGGACACAGTCATAATGGAGGATTCAAAGGAAATAATGGAGGATCCAATGGAGGACACAAAGGGAATGGAAATGCTGCAAATAATCATAACAACGGTTAGCAACGCCCAAATTTTGAAATAAGGATCTCAGTCAAGTGCTATGCTACAAATGCAACAACAAAGGATATTATGCTAATGAATGCCCTGAGAAGAGAGTGGACACTCCTACCAAGCCCAACCCTTTCAACAAGGGACATGTGAACCACATCAATGTTGAAGAAGTTCTTGATGAACCTGATGCTGTGATTGGTACGTTCCTAATCAATTCTTTTACAACATTAGTTTAATTTGATACCGGAGCATCTCATTCATTCATATCAAGAGCATTTGTTAACAAACATGGGATAGCAACCGAAAATTTGGGGTGTCCAATTAGAGTTAGTTCCCCGGGAGGAGAAATGTTAGTATCATCTGGGTGTAGACAACTTAGCCTTGAGATTAGAAAGCATGAGTTTCCAGCAGACTTAATCATCTTGGAAACCCAAGGTCTAAATGTCATTCTAGGGATGGATTGGATGACTCAATTTGAAGGAATCATAGACTGTGCAAACAGAGCAATCACCCTCACCACTCCAGAAAACAAGAAGATCAGATTCAAGTCAAAATTTGAAATGAAGAAAGTTAGGCTTAATTCTCTTAAGGGGGTTAGCCTTGGCGATGTACTCATAGTAAGGGAATACCCAGATGTGTTTCCCGAAGAATTACCGGGAATGCCACCCGATAGAGATGTTGAGTTTCTCATTGAGCTTAAACCAGGTACAGGGCCCATAGCCAAGAGGCCATACCCTATGGAAACATATGAACTGAAAGAACTCAAGAAGCAGTTAGAGGAACAATTGCAGAAAGGTTTCATCCGTCCAAGTTCCTCACCTTGGGGAGCACCAATCTTGTTTGTCCAGAAGAAAGATAGTACTCAGAGGCTAGTCACAGACTATAGAGCCTTCAATGAAGTAACCATCAAGAATAATTACCCACTTCCTAGAATCAATGACCTCTTCGACCAATTGAAAGGAGCATGTGTGTTCTCAAAAATTGATCTCAGATCTGGATATTTTCAGATGAAGGTTAGGGAGTTGGACATACCTAAAACCGCTTTCACCACCCGTTACGGTCTGTATGAGTACACAGTTATGCCCTTTGGCTTAACCAATGCGCCAGCATACTTCATGAATATGATGAATAAGGTGTTCATGGATTTCTTAGACAAGTTTGTCGTTGTATTCATCGATGACATCTTAATCTACTCCAAAAGCCATGAAGACATAAGGAACATCTACATCAAATATTGCAAAGGCTTAGAGAGCACAAGTTATATGGAAAGTTCAGCAAATGTGGTTTTGGTTGGATCAAGTTGGATTCTTAGGACACATCGTATCTAAGGATGGAATAGCAGTAGACCCAGAAAAGGTTTCAGCTGTCACCGACTGGGAGTCACCCATGAATGTGGGAGAAATTCGTAGTTTTCTTGGACTAGCAGGATACTATAGGAGATTCATTGAAAATTTCTCCAAGATTGCTAAAGCCTTAACAGAATTGCTAAAAAAGGAGAAGAAGTTTGTGTGGACTGAAGAATGTGAAACTAGTTTTCAAGAGTTGAAGAAACGCTTAGTATCAGCACCTGTTTTATGTTTGCCTGATCTAGAGAAAGATTTCCAAGTTTACTGCGATGCTTCGCATCGGGGACTCGGAGGAGTGTTGATGCAAGAAGGCAAAGTGGTGTAATATACCTCAAGGCAACTCAAGAAGCATGAAGTCAACTACCCCACACACGACTTAGAATTAGCAGCTGTAGTACATGCATTGAAGACATGGAGACCATATCTTTGGGGAAAACGTTGTGAAGTATTCACGGATCACAAAAGTCTTAAATACTTTTTCACGCAGAAGGAAATGAACATGCGTCAAAGGAGATGGCTTGAATTGATTAAGGACTATGACTTGAGTTTGCAGTATCATCCAGGAAAGGGAAATGAAGTAGCAGATGCTTTGAGCCGTAAAACTTATGTTAACAGACTCACGGCAGGGGAATTGCCAGAAGACTTATGCAAAGGACTCAAAGATCTGAGACTAGAGATAGTACCGGAAGGTTATGTAGCCTCTCTTGAAGTGCAACCTCTTTTGATGGACAAAATCAAAGAAGGTCAGAAGAAAGACAAAACGATGGAAAAAATCAGAAAGAACTTAAGTGAAGGCAAGGACAAAGGTTTTCGATTAGATGAAGGAGGCACAGTGTGGTTCAAGGAACGAGTTTGCGTTCCAGAAGATGTTGATCTCAGAAAGTTGATACTTCAGGAAGCCCATGACTCACCTTACTCCATACACCCGGGTAACACCAAGATGTATATGGATGTGAAGGAAAGGTTCTGGTGGAACTATTTGAAACGGGATATCGCAGAATATATTGCTAAGTGTGATGTGTGTAGCCGTGTGAAGGCTGAGCATCAGAAGCCAGCAGGATTACTTCAACCTCTACCAGTACCCGACGGGAAATGGGATCAGATTGGGATGGACTTCATCACGGGTCTACCTAGAACCAAGTCAGGTTATGATTCTATATGGGTTATTGTTGATCGTTTGACCAAGGTAGCTCATTTCGTGCCAGTAAAGACGACTTACACCTGTGCCAAGCTAGCAGATATTTACATGAAGAGAATAGTATGTTTGCACGGAGTCCCTAAGAAGATTGTGTCAGATAGGGGCACTCAATTCACTTCTCACTTTTGGAAACAACTACATGAAGTCCTTGGAACTAGGCTCGAGTTCAGCACAGCCTTTCACCCACAAACAGATGGACAGACTGAAAGGGTAAATCAAATTTTGGAGGACATGCTGAGAGCATGTGCTTTAGACTATAAGTCTAGTTGGGATGACAATCTTCCCTATGCTGAGTTCTCTTATAATAATAGTTATCAAGCCAGCATAGAGATGGCACCATTTGAACCATTGTATGGAAGAAAGTGTACTACCCCACTTTTGTGGAGTGGAGTAGGGGAGAGAAGTCTGTTTGGTCCGGATATAATCGGAGAAGCTGAAGAAAAGGTCAGGTTGATTAAAGACAGATTGAAGACAACTCAATCCCGACAGAAAAGTTATGCCGATTCCAAACGAAGAGAAGTCACCTTCGATATTGAAGATAGAGCCTATCTTAGAGTCTCACCCCTTCGTGGAGTGAAGAGGTTTGGAATCAAGGGAAAACTGTCACCAAGATTCATTGGACCCTATAAAGTTTTGTCACATAAAGGAGAAGTGGCATATGAGTTGGAACTAGCAGAAGCACTTTCCGCAGTTCATAATGTTTTTCATGTTAGTCAGCTGAAAAAGTGTCACCCGAAAATGGCAGAAACTCCGCTGAGGGATACAGTGCCACTAGAAGAAGTTCAGCTGGAAAGCGATCTCACATATGAGGAAAACCCATAAAAATTTTGGAGACAGCTGAGAGAATTACCAGAACTAAGACCATCAAGTTTTGCAAAGTACAATGGAATCACCATTCAGAAGAAGAAGCGACTTGGGAAAGACAGGATGACCTCAAGGAAGAACATCCTCACCTATTTGCTAGCCAGTCCGAATCTCGAGGGCGAGATTCATCTTAAGGGGGTTAGTCTTGTAACATCCCAAATTTCATAAAAAATTTAAACTTCCAAATTCATATCATTTCATGCATCATGTCATTTGTCAGACCCTGAAAGCAAGCTACACAAACAAAACGTATCGGTTGGGCCACACAACCAAGAACATACTGGGGTTACCAATCCCAGGAAACAATCAGGCCATGCTCGGAATGGATCATCGGCCGACAGCTCTTGGCGACCCCAACGTCACATACGTTTCCAGATTGTGCACACAAGAACCCAAAAAGTCTTCCAACTCGTATACTTCAAACATACACACATGGTATACGAGTCGGATTTTTAACAAGTTGAAACCACAGAATAAACCTAAGACACAAAGAAAGGAAATAATATCCAAAAGCTCTCACTGAGCAAAAAATATATCGAATGGCACCAAACAGAGGACACATGTCCCAACATTACATCATGCAGCGGAAACAAACCGGTCTGAGTACAGACAAGAAGCAAAGGGCTCAAAGCCGAAACGGAAAAGAAGGCCCATCCACGCGGTCCACCAGGAAGAAGCCCAGGGGAACTCTAACTACTCGTCGTAAATCACATCGTCGAACTCCACGTAGTATCCACCAACCTGGTCGTGCGAAGAATCCTCAACTGCAGAAAAACCACAGCCCGCGAGCGGGTCAATACACCGAAGCATATCGAACAAGCTTAAGCTAACAGGTTACAAAACTGTAAGACTCCCAAAATATGGGGTTAAGTGGACTTTAGCGGCAGCAGCACTAGCAACCTAATAGAGACACGCTACAACTTCCGTCTAAGTTAGAGAGGGAAAGAGAGCGCATAAGTTAACCATCTACAACTAACACCAATCATAACCCATTCTCGGATTAACCCCCTCAACCAAGTATGAGGAAGCAATTTGGGAATTACTCACACAGTGAACAATTTTAGTTACAAGTTATTGTGAACGTAAGTCTATATTACTAGTCAGGTTAATTAACAATGATTAGGTGTAAGTTGTCTATGATCTTGTTAGCCAACATCATCACCAAGTCGTCCATAACCGTGGACACGGCTCATCGATAAGATTATACCCTGCAGGGGTGCACTACTGGACCCGTACTCGTTCGATCAACCCCAAAAGCAAAACCAGAAGCTAGGGCATCTCAACACTGCAAATCTCTTCTCTACAACCCATCCAGGGAACCGCATGATTGTGTGCACGGCTAATCAGGTCCAGTGCCCGCGGGATACGACCTTCATAGCACTCTAAGAACGTGCCACCCTATATGAGAATCGACTACTCCATCATCATGAGATCGTTAGGTAACCTTATGCATGCATCAAATGGAAAGCCCGAACTACTTGCGGCGCCCTGGATAAGAAGCGGATTAGATCGAAGCCGCGGGGGGCTCCATAGGGCCTCCCACAAGCGGTTAGTGCGCTCAAAATTGGATCCGAGGACAAGAACTGAGTTCCTAGGTCGACATTTAGCAGAACAAAACACCTCGCAAGGCCTTCCGCCGGTGCCTTATCTTTTAATTATAATACCCCAATATAAGACAACATTTTATTAAGGTAGACAATCTATCATGCTAAGATAAATGACATAGGACAAACAGACTCGCAGAACCAACCTTAAGCATGCACTACGACTCGCAAGGCTAACAAATAAACATACAACAGGTGATAGGATGTGGGGATAAAGCTGTATGGGCTGCAGGATAAACATATGATGGGATCGCAATTCAAGAATCGTAACTAGGATAGCATAGATCAAAAGGCAAGAATGAAAATCAAACAATCGTGTAAACTATTAGCAGAAGCTTGCCTGGCAGCTTGTGGCCCGGCACAAAAGCTGGAATCTCAAGGATGAAAGTATCGGCAGCAGACACGTCGTCGTCTACCCAGAAAAGAGCAAAACACAGACAATAGGAAACATAATCAATACAAAGCAAATGCGCAATCAAATGATGTTGCAATATGGTATGAGATGATTAGGTCATATTAATGCGGGGATGAAATCCCGGCAATTAATTATGGTGCAAGTTATTTGTGTAACCAACAAGTTAAATGTTGTTTAACATATATAACATGGCATGGTGATCTAATTAATTTAAATGGAATAGGCAATAGATAAATATTTGCCCAACACATTCCATATTTATTTTTTAAGTGCAAATTATTTATGTACACATCAAATTAAATGTTTATTAGCATGGAAAGACATGGTATAAAATATAGGAGTAAATTAAATGGAATTAGGGCATTTTATATTTATTACCCCACATATTCCATATTTAATTATTTAAGTGCATTGTTAAATTAAACTAAGCATTTAAAATAAATGATGCAAAAATGACATAAGAAGGTGATATTAATGTCTATTGCATTTTTCTGGTATGAAAACATATAAAGTTTATTTTATTTGGAGTTATAGAAATAAAGTTATAGCATTTATAAAACCAGGGTCGTTTCTGAAAAAGTGCAGGGACTTATCCGTGATGGCAGAGTTTCTGGCAAGGGCTAAAGTATGAAAAACAGAGAGCAGGGGGCTCTGTGTAATTTTCCCAGTGCCTCTGACTCTGACGAGTAGGACCCACTTGTCAGCGAGCTTCAAGAAATTAAAAAGGTTTTGGCTTTTATTCAACTAGCCAGGGATTTGAACCGTGCGCGCGCGGAGGGATCGGTTCGGTGGTGCTAGTCACTGGGCTCGGGTGGTGTTGTTGAAAGTAAGTGTGGGTTTTTTTGTTTTATGCCGTAACCAGTGCACAATACTGACGAAACTGAATTTTCTTCAGGATCCGAGCGCGGCGGCGGAAAAGCTTGCGCCGGCGGCGACCAAAGGAGGGCGGCGCCGTGCTCGGGGTGCGCGGGGTTGCGGGAGCACGCGAGGGATTCATTCCAGAGCTCGGTTGGAGAGGGGAGACGTGGAAAGGCTCGTATCGGTGCTCGCCGGCGTGGTGGGCCGTGGCCGTGGCGGATGTTGTCCGGCTCCGGCGGAATCCGGCGAGCGGAGACGGGAAAAAAGGGGGAAAGGACCGGAGGGGTCTCTGCTCACCTCGGAACTCCTTACGGCGAGAGGTTGGAGGTCGGGGACGGCGGAGACGACCCGTTGGTGCCGGAGAAGAAGGTCGCGGCGGCGCACGGCCGTCGTCGGGGACGTAGGTGTAGAGGGCGCATCCCGGTTCTGCTCCGCAGTCATCGAAGAAGGGGGAAGAAGCGGCGCGACTCCGGGGCTCCTCGGCGTGTCCTCGTCGGCGCCGGAGCTGCGGGGACAGCGAGGTTTTCTCGGTGGTGTTTTCTGGGGAAAGAAGAACAGAGAGAAAAATGGCGGCGGCGAGATGGGATAGGGTTAGGGTTGGGGGCGCACTGCGGCTTAAGGAGAGGAGAAAATGGAACCGGGGCCGCTGTGGGGGCAAGGCGCAGCGACTCCACGCCATGCCTCGCTGTAAAGCGAGGTAGTCCCGTACGGAGGTAGGGGAAGCAGGCCAGGCAGGGGTGCTGGGTCGGGCTGGGCCAGGTAGTGGCCCAGTTCGGCCAGGAGAGCCTCTCCCCTTTTTTTTTTCCTTCTTGTTTTTCTGTTTTCTTTTTATTCTTTTCTGTTTTTGTATTTTTAAAACAAATCAGAAAGGAACCTCATAAAAACTTTTGAGCAATTTTTGATAGTTTCAAATTAGACATATTAATTATTGGTTTAATTATTTATAAGTAATTTGAAACTTTATTTGAAATAATTGAAAAGCATTTGAATTTAAATATGGGATTTAAAATGTTGAAAGTAATTTATTTAATTGATATGCAATTCAAAAAGAAAGATGCAAGATGACACACTATATTACACCACAAACATACAATTTAGGAAAGTACAACTTTGGGATGTTACAACACTCCCCCCCTCAAAGGAATCACGCCCCGAGATTCTTCATGGAGCAACGAAGAGGTCGGGATACTCGGCACGGAGGTGGTCTTCACGTTCCCATGTAGCTTCCTTGTCAGAATGATGAGACCATTGAACCTTGTAGAACTTGACAGTGTTGTTACGGGTGCGACGTTCAGCTTCGTCAAGAATGCGAATCGGTTGTTCCACATAGGAGAGATCTTCTCGAAGTTCAATTGATCCATGATCAACTGCACGTCCTGGATCTTGGAAGAACTTCTTGAGTTGTGACACGTGGAAGACATCGTGCACTTTGGAGAGGTTTGGAGGAAGTTCCAGACGGTAAGCCAATTCACCACGCCTTGAAAGAACGTTGAAAGGCCCAACATAACGCGGAGCGAGTTTGCCTTTGATGCCAAAGCGTTGCGTGCCTCTCAGAGGAGTGACACGAAGGTAAGCTTGATCACCAGGTGCATAGACCATGTCCTTGTGCTTGCTATCATAATAGCTTTTCTGCCGAGACTGGGCAATCTTCAGATTGTCACGAATGATGCGAACCTTTTCTTCAGCCTCTTGGATAATGTCAGGGCCAAAGAATTGACGTTCACCAGCTTGAGACCAATTCAGAGGAGTTCTGCATTTGCGGCCATAGAGAGCTTCGAAGGGAGCCATGCCTAGACTTGCTTGGAAGCTGTTGTTGTAGGAGAACTCAGCATACGGAAGGCAATCCTCCCATTTCATGCCAAAGGAGATAACACAAGCTCTGAGCATATCCTCCAGAATTTGATTCACTCTTTCCACCTGTCCACTTGTCTGCGGATGGTAAGCTGTGCTGAACAGAAGTTTGGTACCCAAGGCTTTCTGAAAGCTATCCCAAAATCGAGAAGTGAAGATACTTCCACGATCTGAGCTTATTGCCAAAGGAACACCATGTAACGGAACCAGTCTTGTCATATAGAGTTCTGCCAACTGACTAGCTGATACTGTCTCTTTGACTGGAAAGAAGTGAGCCACTTCGGAGAGACGATCAATGACAACAAAGATTGCATCGTTGCCTTTCTTGGACTTTGGAAACCCAGTAACGAAGTCCATCTCGATCTTGTCCCATTTCCACTCAGGAATTTGCAGTGGTTGAAGAAGTCCAGGTGGTCTCTGATGAACTGCCTTGACACGACAGCAAACATCACAATGAGACACATAGCGAGCAATTTCACGCTTCATCCTGGTCCACCAATAGATTGACTTGAGATCCTGGTACATCTTTGTGCTGCCAGGGTGGATAGAAAGCGGAGTATCATGAGCCTCCTTGAGAATGATCTCTCTTAAGCTGTCAAGCTTGGGCACTACAATGCGTTCTTCAAACAGCAAGGTACCCTTGTCATCGAGAGAGAAACTATTGTACTTATCCTTGCCAATATTGTCTTTGATATTCTTGACACCAGAATCACGCAACTGTGTGGCACGGATCTTATCCTCAAGTGTAGGACTGGCAATCAAGTTTGCAAGATAACCAGAAGGAACGACTTGAAGATTGAGTTTCTTGAATTCTTCATGAAGAGGAGGTTGGATGTCCTCAACCATGAGGTTGTTGCAATAGGACTTGCGACTGAGAGCATCAGCCATTACATTAGCTTTGCCTGGAGTGTAAGAGATGGTAAGATCATAATGTGAGAGTTTCTCAAGCCACCTTGTTTGCATGAGGTTCAAATCTGGTTGAGTGAAGAGATATTTGAGACTCTTGTGATCAGTGAAGATCTCACAGCTGTGCCCCAACAAATAAGGTCTCCACGCCTTGAGGGCATACATGATTGCTGCAAGTTCAAGATCATGTGTAGGATAGTTGAGCTCATGAGGCTGCAACTGGCGCGATGCATAAGCCACAACTTTGCGTTCTTGCATGAGGACTGCGCCTAGTCCTTGAAGAGATGCATCGCAGAAGATTTGGAAAGGTTTGGAAGTATCTGGGCCAACTAGAAAAGGAGTAGAAGTGAGTTTAGCTTTCAAGAGATTGAAGCTCTCATCACACTTTGGAGTCCAAAGGAACTTTCTATCCTTCCTAGTAAGATCGGTGAGAGGCTTAGCGATTTTGGAGAAGTTCTCAACAAATCGGCGGCAATAGCTAGCCATGCCAAGGAAACTCCTGACTTGTTTCACTGATGTAGGAGGCAACCATTCAACAATGGCCTTCACTTTTTCTGGATCAACAAAAATGCCTTCAGAAGAGATGACATGACCAAGATAAGATACTTTAGGAAGCCAGAATTCACACTTGGAGAACTTGGCGTAGAGACGATGTTCTCGGAGTTTCAACAAGATAAGACGTAGATGTTCTCCGTGTTCTTCCTCGGTTTTGGAATAGATAAGAATGTCATCGAGATAGACTACCACGAACTTATCGAGGTATTCCATGAAAACGAAGTTCATTAGACGTGAGAAAGTCGCCGGGGCATTTGTGAGACCGAAAGACATGACAGTGTATTCGTAGAGACCATATCGAGTGGTGAAAGCTGTCTTAGGAATGTCTTCTTTGCGGATCTTGATCTGGTGATAACCTGACCTCAAGTCCAACTTGGAGAAAACCTTAGCACCAGCGAGTTGATCAAACAGGTCATTGATGTGAGGGAAAGGATACTTGTTCTTGATGGTTTTCTTGTTCAGAGGACGGTAGTCAACAACCGGTCGCTCAGTCGTGTCCCTCTTTTTGACAAACAGAGTAGGACAACCCCAAGGAGAAGTACTAGGTTGAATGTGACCTTTACTTTCCAACTCCTCTAGCTGTCTCTTAAGTTCAGCCAGCTCTTTGGGGCCCATCTTGTAAGGACGTTTGGAGATAGGAGCAGTGCCTGGTTCTAGTTCAATAACGAACTCCACGGCTCTATCAGGCGGCATGCCTGGCAATTCTTCAGGAAAGACGTCAGGAAAGTCTCGGACCACCGGTATATCTTCCATAGCAGGAAGAGGATGAACATTGATAGCGAAAAGCTGAGCTGAAGAGCTTTGATTTGGAGAATAGACTATCTGTCCAGAAGGATGAGAAAGAGTTACAGTCTTTGTGGAACATTCTATCTTAGCTTTGTTGGCCTTCAACCAATCCATGCCTAGAATGACATCAATGTCTGAGTTACCCAGAAGAATTAAGGAAGCCAGGAACAAATGACCTCCAATTTGAATTTGGTTTCCATGGCTTACCATAGAAGTCTGCATTTGCGTTCCCGGAGAATGGATCACGAGTGGAATAGATAAGGGATCTAGAGGCAGCTTCGTTGTTTGAGCGAAGGTTACTGACACACAAGAATGAGATGCTCCAGTATCGAACAATACCTTAGCCGGAAAAGAGTTAACTAGGAGTTTGCCCATTACAACTTCTGGAGCTTCATCTGCCTCTTTGGCGTTGAGGTGGTTCACCCTTCCACTCCTAGCTGTAGGCAAATTGCTGGGGAGAGCACAAACTAAAGCTTGTGTTGGAGGAGAAAGAGCTTGTTGCTTATGAAGCTTGTTTTGTGGACAATGGATAGAGATATGGCCTGGATCACCGCACTTGAAGCAGGTTTTTGGAGTCACTGGCTTTGGCGGAATTTGAACACTTGGCCTTTTCTGAGCTTGAGAACCTCTTGTAGGAAACATTACGGATGGAGGACGAGGAGTGAACACTAAAGGGCTTGGAAGATAGGTGTGTTGAGTTGGAGATGCATATGGAACCCAAAGCCTACGCTTCTGTGGAGGCATGGTGTTTCCTGAAGAAGAAGCACCTTCAAGAGCATGTTTTCGAGATTCTTCAAACATCTCACGACCAAATTCCTCCCGGAGAGCTGTGTTCACGAGCTCTTCAAAGTTAACGCACTTGAACAAGGTGAGTGCATACTTCAGATTTGGGCTTAGACCTCTGCGAAATTTGGCTTGGTTGTGTGCATCAGTTGATACCTCATCTTGAGCATAGCGAGCCAGACGGTTGAACTCAGCTTGATAGTCCAACACAGACATGCCTCCCTGAGTCAAGTCATAAAATTCATCACGCTTTCTTTCCATGACCCCATCGGGAATATGGTGGCGTTTGAAAGCCTCCTTGAACTCATCCCAAGTGATAACAACACCTGGTGCTCGTAACTGTTGGAAGTTCTCCCACCAAGACATGGATTTTCCGCGGAGAAGATAGGACACAAACGGAACACGGTCCTCATCGGACACATGACAAACAGCCAGAGCATTGTTCATCTCACGCAGCCAGTCATCAGCATCTAGTGGCTCAGAGGGAACATCAAACGTGCGTGGGTTGAGCTGGAGGAACTCTACAATTGTCACACGACAGTTGCCCTGGTTTTGGTTTTGCTGAATGTGACCCAAAACTTGCGTCATCTGAGACATCACTTGCCTCATTTCGGATGGCATTTGAGTATCTTCTACGCCACTCTCCATCCTGAGGAGGATACAACGTTAACACCACAATCGGATAAATAAAATCCAATGTAAGCGCTTTAAAGGAAAAACTTCAGATTGCTTAGAAAAGACAACAAGGAACCAGACATGGCCATCCATCATGGTACGCCACTTTGTTAACTTCCAGAAAGGTTTAAAGAGAGGTAAGAACGAAGCCTAGCACTAGAACGAGGAAACACCAACTGATCTTGACGTAACTCCACCAGAAGAGGAGAAACAACTGATTGATTCAAGAAAGAAACTGAACGTAGGCGAAGAGGTTGATAACTGATGAAGCGAAAAGCACCACCTTGAAGACACCTGCAACTATGGTACTACAGAAACCCAGAACACGTGATGTCCTAATTTTAAAATTTAGGTGAGAAGGGAAATATTGTAACACTTCCTTACCAGAAGAACAGGGAGGGTGGGTGGGGAAAGAAGTAAAAGAACAGAATTCCTACGCTCACGTTTAAGAATTTCCTGATAACTACAAAATATTTTTCTAGACTCAAACAACGACCAGTAGAAGGGAACCTGAGGGCGTTTAAGCTCTGATACCAACTGTCAGACCCTGAATTCAAGCTACACAAACGAAACGTATCGGTTGGGCCACACAACCAAGAACATACTGGGGTTACCAATCCCAGGAAACAATCAGGCCATGCTCGGAATGGATCATCGGCCGACAGCTCTTGGCGACCCCAACGTCACATACGTTTCCAGATTGTGCACGCAAGAACCCAAAAAGTCTTCCAACTCGTATACTTCAAACATACACACATGGTATACGAGTCGGATTTTTAACAAGTTGAAACCACAGAATAAACCTAAGACACAAAGAAAGGAAATAATATCCAAAAGCTCTCACTGAGCAAAAAATATATCGAATGGCACCAAACAGAGGACACATGTCCCAACATTACATCATGCAGCGGAAACAAATCGGTCTGAGTACAGACAAGAAGCAAAGGGCTCAAAGCCGAAACGGAAAAGAAGGCCCATCCACGCGGTCCACCAGGAAGAAGCCCAGGGGAACTCTAACTACTCGTCGTAAATCTCGTCGTCGAACTCCACGTAGTATCCACCAACCTGGTCGTGCGAAGAATCCTCAACTGCAGAAAAACCACAGCCCGCGAGCGGGTCAATACACCGAAGCGTATCGAACAAGCTTAAGCTGACAGGTTACAAAACTGTAAGACTCCCAAAATATGGGGTTAAGTGGACTTTAGCGGCAGCAGCACTAGCAACCTAATAGAGACACGCTACAACTTCCGTCTAAGTTAGAGAGGGAAAGAGAGCGCATAAGTTAACCATCTACAACTAACACCAATCATAACCCATTCTCGGATTAACCCCCTCAACCAAGTATGAGGAAGCAATTCGGGAATTACTCACACAGTGAACAATTTTAGTTACAAGTTATTGTGAACGTAAGTCTATATTACTAGTCAGGTTAATTAACAATGATTAGGTGTAAGTTGTCTATGATCTTGTTAGCCAGCATCATCACCAAGTCGTCCATAACTGTGGACACGGCTCATCGATAAGATTATACCCTGCAGGGGTGCACTACTGGACCCGTACTCGTTCGATCAACCCCAAAAGCAAAACCAGAAGCTAGGGCATCTCAACACGGCAAATCTCTTCTCTACAACCCATCCAGGGAACCGCATGATTGTGTGCACGGCTAATCAGGTCCAGTGCCCGCGGGATACGACCTTCATAGCACTCTAAGAACGTGCCACCCTATATGAGAATCGACTACTCCATCATCATGAGATCGTTAGGTAACCTTATGCATGCATCAAATGGAAAGCCCGAACTACTTGCGGCGCCCTGGATAAGAAGTGGATTAGATCGAAGCCGCGGGGGGCTCCATAGGGCCTGCCACAAGCGGTTAGTGCGCTCAAAATTGGATCCGAGGACAAGAACTGAGTTCCTAGGTCGACACTTAGCAGAACAAAACACCTCGCAAGGCCTTCCGCCGGTGCCTTATCTTTTAATTATAATACCCCAATATAAGACAACATTTTATTAAGGTAGACAATCTATCATGCTAAGATAAATGACATAGGACAAACAGACTCGCAGAACCAACCTTAAGCATGCACTACGACTCGCAAGGCTAACAAATAAACATACAACAGGTGATAGGATGTGGGGATAAAGCTGTATGGGCTGCAGGATAAACATATGATGGGATCGCAATTCAAGAATCGTAACTAGGATAGCATAGATCAAAAGGCAAGAATGAAAATCAAACAATCGTGTAAACTGTTAGCAGAAGCTTGCCTGGCAGCTTGTGGCCCGGCACAAAAGCTGGAATCTCAAGGATGAAAGTATCGGCAGCAGACACGTCGTCGTCTACCCAGAGAAGAGCAAAACACAGACAATAGGAAACATAATCAATACAAAGCAAATGCGCAATCAAATGATGTTGCAATATGGTATGAGATGATTAGGTCATATTAATGCGGGGATGAAATCCCGGCAATTAATTATGGTGCAAGTTATTTGTGTAACCAACAAGTTAAATGTTGTTTAACATATATAACATGGCATGGTGATCTAATTAATTTAAATGGAATAGGCAATAGATAAATATTTGCCCAACCCATTCCATATTTATTATTTAAGTGCAAATTATTTATCTACACATCAAATTAAATGTTTATTAGCATGGAAGACATGGTATAAAAGATATGAGTAAATTAAATGGAATTAGGGCATTTTATATTTATTACCCCACATATTCCATATTTAATTATTTAAGTGCATTGTTAAATTAAACTAAGCATTTAAAATAAATGATGCAAAAATGACATAAGAAGGTGATATTAACGTCTATTGCATTTTTCTGATATGAAAACATATAAAGTTTATTTTATTTGGAGTTATAGAAATAAAGTTATAGCATTTATAAAACCAGGGTCGTTTCTGAAAAAGTGCAGGGACTTATCCGTGATGGCAGAGTTTCTGGCAAGGGCTAAAGTATGGAAAACAGAGAGCAGGGGGCTCTGTGTAATTTTCCCAGTGCCTCTGACTCTGACGAGTAGGACCCACTTGTCAGCGAGCTTCAAGAAATTAAAAAGGTTTTGGCTTTTATTCAACTAGCCAGGGATTCGAACCGTGCGCGTGCGGAGGGATCGGTTCGGTGGTGCTAGCCACTGGGCTCGGGTGGTGTTGTTGAAAGAAAGTGTGGGTTTTTTTTGTTTTATGCCGTAACCAGTGCACAATACTGACGAAACTGAATTTTCTTCAGGACCCGAGCGCGGCGGCGGAAAAGCTTGCGCCGGCGGCGACCAAAGGAGGGCGGCGCCGTGCTGGGGGTGCGCGGGGTTGCGGGAGCACGCGAGGGATTCATTCCAGAGCTCGGTTGGAGAGGGGAGACGCGGAAAGGCTCGTATTGGTGCTCGCCGGCGTCGTGGGCCGTGGCCGTGGCGGATGGTGTCCGGGTCCGGCGGAATCCGGCGAGCGGAGACGGGAAACAAGGGGGAAAGGACCGGAGGGGTCTCTGCTCACCTCGGAACTCCTTACGGCGAGAGGTGGGAGGTCGGGGACGGCGGAGACGACCCGTTGGTGCCGGAGAAGAAGGTCGCGGCGGCGCACGGCCGTCGTCGGGGACGTAGGTGTAGAGGGCGCATCCCGGTTCTGCTCCGCAGTCGTCGAAGAAGGGGGAAGAAGCGGCGCGACTCCGGGGCTCCTCGGCGTGTCCTCGTCGGCGCCGGAGTTGCGGGGACGGCGAGGTTTTCTCGGTGGTGTTTTCTGGGGGAAGAAGAATAGAGAGAAAAATGGCGGCGGCGAGATGGGATAGGGTTAGGGTTGGGGGCGCACTGCGGCTTAAGGAGAGGAGAAAATGGAACCGGGGCCGCGGTGGGGGCAAGACGTAGCGACTCCACGCCATGCCTCCCTGTAAAGCGAGGTCGTCCCGTACGGAGGTAGGGGAAGCAGGCCAGGCAGGGGTGCTGGGTCGGGCTGGGCCAGGTAGTGGCCCAGTTCGGCCAGGAGAGCCTGTCCCCTATTTTTTTCCTTCTTGTTTTTCTGTTTTCTTTTTATTCTTTTCTGTTTTTGTATTTTTAAAACAAATCAGAAAGGAACCTCATAAAAACTTTTGAGCAATTTTTGATAGTTTCAAATTAGACATATTAATTATTGGTTTAATTATTTATAAGTAATTTGAAACTTTATTTGAAATAACTGAAAAGCATTTGAATTTAAATATGGGATTTAAAATTTTGAAAGTAATTTATTTAATTGATATGCAATTCAAAAAGAAAGATGCATGATGACACACTATATTACACCACAAACATACAATTTAGGAAAGTACAACTTTGGGATGTTACATCATTGCATTTTGGATTTGCATCATTATTTATAAATGTTGAAAGAATACAAAATTTATTAATTATAAAAATGTTATAAAATACTTTAAGAGGTTTAGTTTGGTAAGGATAAATTTTACAAAATTTTACAAATTGGTTTGAATCTTTTTGGAGTGGCAACTCAAAAAGGTGTGTAAGTTCAGAAAAGAAAAAGAAAAGAATACAAAAAAAAAATGGCTTACCGAGCCGGCCTGGCTCGGCCCATTACCCCTCTCTCGCGCGCGCTGGGCGTAGCGGCCCAGCAAAGGCCCGAGTCCGCGCCCCGCTCCCTCTCTCGCGGACACCAGGGACCCACACGCTGACGTCAGTGATGACGTGCCATCTTCAACCTAACGACGAAGATATCCTCGACGCAGAGTCCGTATCGATCACGAGAAGTTGATGCCGTGTGATCTACGATTGTGTGCCGTACGCCGCCTATTTAAACCCAGTCCCGCCGCCTCCCTTTGCACCCCGAAACCCTAAAAATCTCGCCCTAAGGCTGCTCGGACGAAGCTCGCCACTGCCGCCAATACCGCCGCCGCAAATCGCAAGTGCTGGTGAGTTCTGCGCCGTTAGATCAGTTATCGATGCTCCAGATTAGATCTCATCGCGAATAGGTATCAACCAACGAGAGTGCGCCACGTCAACGATGAACCCGGCGGGATCCCGTCCGCGTCCGCCCGCACCGCGCCGTCCGCCGTCCGCGCCCACTTATCCCGCATCGCCAGGAGCGCACCACTCAGAGGAGGCCATGTAGCCGAGGATCTCCGCGCGAAGATTTCTTTTTTGTTTATCACAGATTAGTCCCTGCAATTTGTTTTTATCATTAATTTTCACTCCTTTATCCAAAAATTATAACAAAAATTGTTTTGGAAAGGTTATGAAGTATAGAAAGGCATCATTACATTTGTATTTTATCAAATAATTTTTTTTTAAACAGAAGTGGCATTATTGGTAAATTAAGCATAACTACAAATATAAAATATATTCCTCCTCGAACTATTTTGCTATGAACTTGTAGGGCTAAGTACTAGCTACAGGAACACTCCAATATTTTTGTATAATATTTTATGAGCTTTTGTGTAATTATTGTGATTAAAAGCTTTTTAGACATTATAAAATAAATAAAATTAATTAGAAAAATTATTTTCTTCATGTATTCGAAATTATAAAAGTACGTATTATGTTATAGTACCTTTACCATCTAAAAATACTTATAAAATAATTGAGGAGCTTTTATTTGGCTAGAGGTGCTAATTTCCTCTAAGTGATGTCTTTAGAAAATCATTGAATCTTTTAAGTCCTTAGTAAAATTTTAGTAAATTTTGGACCAACAAAACTTGCCTCGCATTAACTCACATACCCCATAGCATGGCATGCATCTAGTCCTTAGAAATATTTTGCTCATCATACATGGCATATTTTTTCCTTAGTAGTTTAAGAAACGTGTTTGTTTATGTTGTATTGTTTGTTGTGTTAGAATTTTCGGAGAGGAACGAGGACTGCAGTTGCTCTTGTTGTCCTGCATGTTGCCAAGGCAAGTGGCACACCCCCATAAATTTCCTAAGTATTTTCTATGCATTACCTAGAGTATTTTTCTAAATGCATGTGTAGGACTTAGTAGATTGCTACGCAAAACCTTAGAACTCTCTACCCCTTGAGTCTAGGAACCTATGTAATGACTTGGTAGAATTTTGATGCTATGCAAAAGTGTTTTACTGGAAAACTTAAATTCTACTAAGTTAATGAAACACCTGGGTGGAATTGGTGTTGAATGGTTTATGTTGAGTGTTATTCCTTAGGGGTCATCTATAAGGAATGGTCACTTGTGGATGGCCACCCAGGGTAATAAAGGGACCAAGGTTCACTCTAAGTGAAGATTGCTTCTCGTGCAACCATTAGTCAATGGGCTCTGGCTAGATGGAGTAAGCTGCATGGACTCGGCCTGACTTGACAGGTGGTGGTAGATGGTTAGCATGGAGCGCGTCAAGTCTGCAAGGGACGGGAAGATGCTTCTGAAAAGTCTCGTCTCAACTCTCTCCTTTTCCTTAGCACAAATGGTGTGCTTGAGGATATTTTGGGTTTGTTGGGTCTAATGTTGAAAGTGCACAACCTCTGCAGAGTTAAAACTAAGTACTAAGCCGTGTCCCCGGATACGGACAATTTGAGCAACTGATCCAGGATTTAACAGGGGCTCCCAACATTCCAATTTCTAAGTTAAATTTGATGGGTGAACAAGGGAAGATGAGATTATGGTTTTCATGCCATACTTGTCTTGATTTGAAGAAAGTGTTTTCAAAAGAGTAGGAAAAATTGGCTTTACGCAAATTAGCCTTGAGCTCCACCAGCCAAATATGCATATAGGCTATAGAGTTATTCCATTAAGTGTCCACTATAGTGTCACTTGCCAGACTCCATTTTATATGGAATCTGACCCACTCTGTTGCAAATTATTATTTGTTGCAGAAGTTTCTGATGAAGAGTAAGGAATACATTTGGGTTTCGAGTCTGCGCCAACATGTTTTTGCTTGTGGCGTGTCATGAAGATGGAGGCTAATTGAAGTTTAATTCCGCTACTTTACTGTTTGAGCTAGCTTTATGCTATGCAAAGATGTATCGAACTATTTATTTTACCAAGTCTGGATTACTCGTGTAATATTGATACAATGTTGTGATATTCATCGTAAACTGTGTGTGCAAATGAATCGATCCAGGGGTTTGCACTATACACAGGTACCTGCCATAATTTTAAGTGCAGGTACATTACAACATGTTTACACATGTTATGACTGAAAACAACAAGTCAATTAAGCCTTGATGACATATTTTGCCTCAGAGTTCTAGTATCATTTTTATGCCTCCGTTAATTCTATTTCGTCGCAAGCATGATTATGACGGTTATTTCTCTCTTGAATTGTCGCTTTCCCATCTTATGCTAGCCTCCACTTGTACAAAGCTGAAAATGATTGTGCTTCCAAATCCCTGAGAACCAAGTTATTCCAAAGAGTCAACCATAAACCTCTATGCATGGCAATTTCAAATGATTCAACTAAAATTTGCATGTGTTATCTTTAAAACCTTCAAACACTTCTGTTTCGAGCTCATGAGGAAGTAGTAGTTGGGCTTGTTATCTTCCATATTAATTAAGTAATTGACTTGCATGCTACATCTGCTATCACTAATTTGTCAAAGGGCTGGTTATGATGGAGATATGCCCTAGAGGGAAATAAATATAAAATATTTATCGCATTATCTCATAAGTTTATAATATGTTTTTGTATTATGCTATAACAGTATTAATCGTAATTGTTAATACACATGTGATGCATAGACAAACCAGAGTCCCTAGTAAGCCTCTATATAAACTATTCCATTGGGCAACACTTGATCGAGATTCCCTATCAAGGACAATGACGTCGGTTGACAATGGGGTCATCTTATTGGTAGAATAATGAGATGGACATACGCATGAAAGTATTGCAATAAGATCGTTTTACGATGTTTGTCATTTGCGATAGGAAGTAATATGATAGATTATTCCTTAGACCGTGAGATCGTATTTATTGCTGCTCCGTAGGGTACTATGAGTGCATCAAACGTTGTGTCTTATATAGCATGACAATAAAGGTGTCTATCTTGGGTATTTCGAAAGAGTATGTTGAGACCTATGGATCAAGAGCGGGATTTTTTCATTCACGTATTGGAAAGATACTATGGGCCCACTCGGTGAGATTACGTCGATATAGCTCCACAGCTTATTACTAGGTCATCGAGATGTAATATCACATACGAGTTATTAACCTTTGTCGGTAACGAGATAAAACAGGGCATCATATGTCTACGGTCATATCTCGGACAAGGTAGGATCATAGAAATAAAGGGAATGAATATGATGTTTAAGGTTCAACGACGATATTTGTAGAATGCAAAGGGGTCGTCACAGGCATCCAGGTCTCCCTGGCGGTCACAGGCGAGCAAAGGGTCTCGACCATGTCTGGAGTGTTCTCGAACCATAGCGTAACAAGACTTAAGTTCTTAACGACACTTGGAGAAAGTTTGGGAATAATATAGGAAGTGAATGGAGAGAGAGAAATAATCCGGAAAGGGTTCCGTTAGTCTGGAAGGAATTCCGGGAAGGTCTGGAATGGTTACGGGAATGTCCGAAAGATGTTCGGGTGGTCCGGAAAATGTTTCGGAGTCACGGGAGATTAAAGCATATGTAAATATATTAATTATGAATTAATTATATCTTAATTTAATATTAATTAAAAATGAAGGAAAAGGGGAAGCCCGCTTAATAGGCCAAGAGAGGCTCATGTGGGGCCGAACCACCAAGGAGGGAAAGGGGCCCATGGCATGGCCGGCCGAACCCCCTCTCCATTGTTTAGTCCCATATGGGGGAGCTAATGAGTTTGCACGCCCCCTTCCCCCTTTATATAGCAAGGCATATTAATTGAATTAAATACATCTAAAATCAATTCATGTTGTATCCGCCGGCCTGAGTTAATTCTCCGACCGCTTTGCTTTCTCTCTCCCACTGTAGCGTACCTGCACTTTAAATAAGGCAGATACCTGTGTATAGTGCAAATCCCTGGATCGATTCATTTGCACACACAGTTTACGATGTAATATCACAACAAAGCGTCAATTTTATTACATCGATGATCCAGAATTACAAAATATTTGATACAAGTTGCATAGCATAAAGCTAGCATTGAAAAAGTACACAGCGGAAATACAATAGCAGTGAGTCTCTATAACTTTCATGCTGCCACAGCGAAAACATGTTGGTTGTAGACTCAAAACCTTTAACGAAACCTCACTCGTCATCTGATCACATCTGCAATAAGAAAAATATTGCAACAACGTGGGTCAGATTCCATTAAAAAATGGAGTCTGGCAAGTGACACTGTGGTGGACACTTAAGGAAATAACTCTAAAGCCTATATGCATATTTGGCTTGGTGGAGTTCAAGGCTATTTGCATAAAGCCAATTTTTCCTACTCTTTTGAAAGCACTTTTCTTGAAATCGATGAGTATGGCATGAAAACCATAAATCTCATCTTCCCTTGTTCACCCATCAAGTTTTTTACTTCTGAAGTTGGAATGATAGAATCCTCCGTTGACGTCCTTGATCAGCTGCTCAAAATTGTCCGTAACCGGGGACACGGCTAAGTACTTAGTTTTACACTCTGCAGAGGTTGTGCACGTTCACCATTGTACCCATTCAACCCAAGGTATCCTTTACACACCATTTGTGATAAGGAAAGGAGAGAATGTGACGAGATCTTTCAGAAGCATTTTCCCTCCCACCTGGCTTGACCCATTCCACCTAACATCCCCCTACATCTGCTTGTCAAGCCGGAGAGAGTCCACGCAACATAATTGATCAAGCCAGAGCCCATATGGCAATGGCTGCACTGGAAGCAATCGTCACTCGGAGTTCTTCAGATTCCTCTGTTCCTGGGTGGCCATTCACAAGTGTACATACTCTAGGAACCATAGACATGGACCTGAGTAGCCACTCAACATAAACCATACAACCAATTACCACCCAGGTGTTTCATTCTTAACTTAGTAGAATTTATATTTTCACAAAACAACATTTGCATAGCATCAATAATTCTACTAAGTATTGCATAGGAACCTAGACACAGGTATAAGGGATTCTACACAGGTTTAGCATAGCAACACATGCATATAAAAATACACTAAGTAATGCATATAAAATAGGAAGTTTATGAGGTGTGCCACTTGCCTTTGAATGTTGTCGTTGTTCACAACTCTTTTCAACGATACTCGGGACTCTCCGTTCAATCTAACAGTATAGACAAGCAACAATTCAACAATCAACAGCAAGCACAACTCCACAATGCATACAAACACGTACTAGATGAATAAATAAGTTTTATAAAACTTTCTAAGGAAAATATGTTTATGCATGATGTGCAAAATATTCCTAAGGGCTAGAAATGTTTTTTTCATGCCATGGAAATCTTTTAAGCTTATGCAAGGCAAATGTGTTGGTCCAAAAGGACTAAGGACTAAAGTCTTAAGTTGGATAAACATACTGCGTTTTATATCTTCTTGAAACAAGCACTCTAATGGCTTAGCCATGATGTGCAAAATACTTAGAGAAAAATACTAAGTCATTTGTTCAAGATGATCCACAATTATTATCAACTCTTTGTAAATTGGACATTCACTATAGTGAGAGAGACAGACACCCGGCCAGCCACTTAAATTGTGAACAGGTCTCATGTACGTGGACATGTAAGGTTTGTTTCCAGGCCGCTTCATCCCACTATGCTGCTAGGATCCAACAACTTCAAGATGATAACATCATGATCAAAATTTCTTTAAGTCTAAAAGACAAGATTAGGAAAGAGGGAAAAGATAGAAAGAAAGATGTAGTTGTCCTCCAGGCTTCATCTCCAGACTTGTAACTTTCTTCTGGATGATGTTTTGATTGAGTTCTTGGTAGTCTTGCTGAATCTTCAGACTTGATGGTTCTTGTATGCTAGAGGCTAGTCTAGGATTTACTTAGTCTTCATGAAGTCTCAGAGGAGAGGGAAAGACAGAGAGAGAGACTTAGAGAATAAAAGGGGGTTGGCCTTCTTGAACTTCTTCTCAGTTTTCTTCCAAGTGCTTGACATCTTGAGGATGCTTCCAGAGTCTGTTTTCTTCTAAGTCCTTCATGAAGTCTCAGAGAAAAGAAAGAGAGAGAGAGAGCAAGACTTGGAAAATATTTCTAGTTGTTCTTCATGAACTTCTTCTTGATTTTCTTCTAAGTGTTTCTTCTCCTTGAAGATACTTCTGAAGTCTTGTTCGGCTAAGTCCTTCCTTGGTCTTCCAGCTCCATGTTGAATTCTACTAAGTGTCTAAGTGTAGCACTACACAAACATGCTAAGTGAAATTATTTCTAACTTAGAGAAAACTAATGAAGAGGGGTTTTTCTATGAGAATAAAATATGCTATGAATGAAATGAAATTTTAAATCACAAGAAACATAAAAATAACTTTTTTGATTTCTTTATAAATATGCATGAATTTATAAATGCAATTTAATTAATTTCTAGTTTTGGAAATTATAATAAAAGGAATAATTATAAGATTAAAGTTTCCTATGACTAAATGTTTATAACAAAAATTTATACTTAGTGTTAATAGACAGAGAGCATTTAACTAAATCTATTGCAATTGGATTTAAATCAAAAATAATGTTTCTATTAGAAGTTATTTAAACAAAATAGTCAAACTCATTCAAATTAAACACACATTTATGAAATCATTCAAAATTACTCAAAATATTTTATAGCAGTGGCATTAATTTACAAATATTCTAAAGTTTCTAAAACATATTTATTTGCAATTTTCGGATTTATAGATTTAAAGTTATTACAAATATACTCAAATTCACCATTTGGAATTTGAATATTTTATACTAAGTCAAATTTGAATTTTGGCCGATCTAAAATAATCTACATGTCAAGAGATTTCCAAATATATAAAAATTATTAAATTTGGATAAACAGAGAAAAAGATATGATAGTTTGAATAGACAGGGGCTTTTCTGCAAAACTGCCAATTAATTAAATTGCGAAATTGATTTTACACGTCAGCGCTGACTGGGCGCTGACTGTGTGCTGACGGGGCATGCCACGTAGGCGCTGACGTGGTTAAGTGATTGAATCTGGATCGTCAGATCTGGATCTGGCGATCCAGATCTAAGTACCGGTTCGAATTTAAAATTTCTAATCTACACCGCACGATTGGGATCAGATGGCTCACCGTGCTCGACCAGTTGGTGGCGGCGGAAATTCGCCGGAGGTGGAGGAGGTGGCGGCGGTGCTCTCGGGCGAGGATGCTCTGGTCGATTCCGTGCCTCCCCGGATGCGCGGAGGCCAGCTCCGGACGCGGCGCGGCACGACGAATGGAATGGTGGCGACGTTTGGTGGCGGGGTGCTCCGGTGCTTGATCTACTCCTCGCCGGAGTTGCGGGTGGCGGCGGCCAGCTCCTGTCGATGACGGGGACGGTGTTCTGGCGCGCGAAAGAAAAACCCGGCCAGTTAGAAAAGATGCGTATGGGAAAAATAAAGAGGAAGAGAGCAATGAGAGAGCTTGGGAGGTCTTGTACTCGCCGGAGTTGGAGATATTCGCCGGCGGTAATGGACGAACGGCGGCGGCGATTGCGGTAGCCTGGGGGCGTTCTGAGCTAGGGTTTGAGAGGGGAAAACGGCGGCGGGATCTGGGGTTTATATAGGGGGCGTCAGGAGATCGTATCCCGCACGAATCGGAGAGGATTTGACTCCGATTCGAATCCATCTTCTGCGCTTTGTTCGGATAGAGGTTGAAGACGATCTGCTGACGTCACCGCTGACGTCAGCAGGTATTTTCTTTTCTGATTTTTTTATTTTATTTATATCTTTTGATTTATAA
Source organism: Poa annua (assembly GCA_026929855.1). Taxonomy (NCBI): domain Eukaryota; kingdom Viridiplantae; phylum Streptophyta; class Magnoliopsida; order Poales; family Poaceae; genus Poa; species Poa annua. Next base: position 122,216,631 of record CM049427.1, on the reverse strand, counting down.
CTCCAAATGATGTCAAATAAATTTCTAAAAATTTGTAATATTATTATCTTTCTGTTAAACCAATTGTGGGCATGTTTTGAATATTTTTGAAAAATAATATTTTGAAATATTGATTAAATACAAATTTGACACTTAAAAGTCAATTTGAATTTATATCTTAAATAAATTTTCTTTTGGCTATATAAATTTTATAAAATACCCATATTCATAATATTTAAATTTAAGTTATTTAAACTTATTTTTGCTGAAATCATTTATCTTTATTTTGGCATAATATTAAAGAACTAATTATAAATAATGTTTAGGAAAATGTGGAGTATAAGATATTCATTTTTAATTGAAAATAATTTGTGCAACATTATATTTTATAATATGATAATGCATTTGAAAACTTTGGACAAGCCTTTGTTTTAATTTTATTCTTATTTAGAATCTATTAATCATTTCATGCTTTGAAAAATAGATGACATTCATTTAAGCAAATGAAATGTTTATTTGGCTAATTCATTAATTTAAATTCTATGAAGTTTTAAAGTTATACACTATAGGCTTATAATTTCCAAACTATATTTTGAACATAGTTAAAGGAATGGAAACCATTTAGTAATTATATAATCTTTTGAATAATCTTGTATTTATGAATAGATATGGCTAAGTGGTTTAATTCAAATACTTATAAAGAAACTAATTCATTTAAAATAAAATGGATTGTAGTTTGAAAAATATTTGTCAACTACATTTTTAGGTTTTTGAATTACAGTGGATAATAAAATGTTTAAACTGTGACATTTGAAATATTAAACCCAAGTTTGAAGTCTTTCATAGTTAGTTTCCTTATACATTTAATATTTTATTTTAATAAAAGAAAAGAGAATTAAATTTTAGTGATTTTTGAATATTATAAAATGTTGGGATGTTACAGACTACCACCCTTAAAAGGAATCTCGTCCCCGAGATTCGGAGAGGCTAGAAAGACAAGCAATTGTTTGATTGATTCTGATAACTCGGGATGTTTTGAGAAATGAAATTTCTGACATGGAAACTTGAAAACTTGTAGTGAATGGTTTTTCTGATTAGGAGGATGGAAAGAAAGATAGTTTGAGATCTCTGGGTTTAAGTGACTGGGTTTGAATTATCTAGGTGGCTACCACCCTTAAAAGAAAAGTTTTGTTGATAATTAGACATTCTAATGCACAACCGAAAATCAAGGTAATCTATTACAAACATCATCTAACAATCATCAAGCAACAAGGTTCAAACACAAGGAAATGCATACATGAAATTTTCAAACTTATTTTGAGACATCGAATAATTCGTTTATCAAACGAAACACACCAAAGTCGTGGGAATACAAAAGCAATAGTACTGCCATACCACAATTTGATAGGTCAATACACTAAATCGATACGATAAGCTATATAAGATAAATGGTGGTCCCTCTAACATGGTTTTGATTGCTACACTTTTCCCTCCTAAATATTACGCTTGCGTTTTATTGCGTGGTTATTTGCCACAGGCGTGACTTCTCCCTCAGTTGACTCTTCAAAACAGCACCTCTTCGGGGTCTTCTTCCTCTGGTCCTTCCTCCTTCGTAGCTGCAGATACAGTCACATCTCCAGTGCCTTGGTCACCTCCTTCTTCAGCTACTGGCGGTGGTGGAGGTGGAATGAGTTGTGCCTCAAGCATGGCAATTTGCTCATCCTTGCCAAGGTTCTCCAAATGTAGGTCATGGATGAGTTCCTCCAACTGACCATTAAGATTTTCAGAAGCCTGGAGTTCTTCGGTTTTTGCGTGTATGACGGCTTGTACATGATTTGCGACGTCATAAGTCTGTTGGACCCTCCTGGTCAGACAGTTGATGAGATAATCCAAGTCTTCAAACGTCTTGTTAACGAGGGGCAGGTCCAGGCGATTTCCCGTGTGAGCCATCGAGAGACCATGTGCATTCCTCTTCCCAAAGGCACGGAAGGGCGATCCTGGTGCTAGCTTGAATCGATACTTGTAACACAAACGAGCCATTAAGTCCACCATAGCTATGTTCACTCCCACAATCCACTCTGGGTAGTAGGTGACATAGTCCACGGGCTCGAAGTCTGGCATCGTAGGATCCGGGGTCATGATGGTGCGTATTTCCCAACGTATCCCATGGGGTATGTCGGTCTCCTCCTTCCTTCCTCGGAAATAGGTGGTGGTAGCTTCAATACACTTGTCAACCTCGACAGCTGCCTCCCAAAGACGAAACCCGACAAAACTCCAGCATACGCAGTCTCAGTGTATTCTCCCATCTAGAATTTTCAACAGGTAAGAGTATTAGAATTTAAAAAGAAAGGGAAAGATGCAGGACAAGATAATTAATGTAAAACAACATTAAAGGAATTTTCAAAATTTACTCAAGTTTTGGAAACTTAGTTTATTTAACTATTTAACCTTTGGGGTCTCAGTCCAATCCTAGGGGTTTCGAACCTACAGGCAACACAGTGCTCTGATACCATCTGTAGCGTACCTGCACTTTAAATAAGGCAGATACCTGTGTATAGTGCAAATCCCTGGATCGATTCATTTGCACACACAGTTTACGATGTAATATCACAACAAAGCGTCAATTTTATTACATCGATGATCCAGAATTACAAAATATTTGATACAAGTTGCATAGCATAAAGCTAGCATTGAAAAAGTACACAGCGGAAATACAATAGCAGTGAGTCTCTATAACTTTCATGCTGCCACAGGCGAAAACATGTTGGTTGTAGACTCGAAACTTTTAACGAAACCTCACTCGTCATCTGATCACATCTGCAATAAGAAAAATATTGCAACAACGTGGGTCAGATTCCATAAAAAATGGAGTCTGGCAAGTGACACTATGGTGGACACTTAAGGAAATAACTCTAAAGCCTATATGCATATTTGGCTTGGTGGAGTTCAAGGCTATTTGCATAAAGCCAATTTTTCCTACTCTTTTGAAAACACTTTTCTTGAAATCGACGAGTATGGCATGAAAACCATAAATCTCATCTTCCCTTGTTCACCCATCAAGTTTTTTACTTCTGAAGTTGGAATGATGGAATCCTCCGTTGACGTCCTTGATCAGCTGCTCAAAATTGTCCGTAACCGGGGACACGGCTAAGTACTTAGTTTTACACTCTGCAGAGGTTGTGCACGTTCACCATTGTACCCATTCAACCCAAGGTATCCTTTACACACCATTTGTGATAAGGAAAGGAGAGAATGTGACGAGATCTTTCAGAAGCATTTTCCCTCCCACCTGGCTTGACCCGTTCCACCTAACATCCCCCTACATCTGCTTGTCAAGCCGGAGAGAGTCCACGCAACATAATTGATCAAGCCAGAGCCCATATGGCAATGGCTGCACTTGAAGCAATCGTCACTCGGAGTTCTTCAGATTCCTCTGTTCCTGGGTGGCCACTCACAAGTGTACATACTCTAGGAACCATAGACATGGACCTGAGTAGCCACTCAACATAAACCATACAACCAATTACCACCCAGGTGTTTCATTCTTAACTTAGTAGAATTTAGATTTTCACAAAACAACATTTGCATAGCATCAATAATTCTACCAAGTATTGCATAGGAACCTAGACACAGGTATAAGGGATTCTACACAGGTTTAGCATAGCAACACATGCATATAAAAATACACTAAGTAATGCATATAAAATAGGAAGTTTATGAGGTGTGCCAATTGCCTTTGAATGTTGTCGTTGTTCACAACTCTTTTCAACGATACTCGGGACTCTCCGTTCAATCTAACAGTATAGACAAGCAACAATTCAACAATCAACAGCAAGCACAACTCCACAATGCATACAAACACATACTAGATGAATAAATATGTTTTATAAAACTTTCTAAGGAAAATATGTTTATGCATGATGTGCAAAATATTCCTAAGGGCTAGAAATGCTTTTTTCATGCCATGGAAATCTTTTAAGCTTATGCAAGGCAAATGTGTTGGTCCAAAAGGACTAAGGACTAAAGTCTTAAGTTGGATAAACATACTTTGTTTTATATCTTCTTGAAACAAGCACTCTAATGGCTTAGCCATGATGTGCAAAATACTTAGAGAAAATACTAAGTCATTTGTTCAAGATGATCCACAATTATTATCAACTCTTTGTAAATTGGACATTCACTATAGTGAGAGAGACAGACACCCGGCCAGCCACTTAAATTGTGGAACAGGTCTCATGTACGTGGACATGTAAGGTTTGTTTCCAGGCCGCTTCATCCCACTATGCTGCTAGGATCCAACAACTTCAAGATGATAACATCATGATCAAAATTTGTTTAAGTCTAAAAGACAAGATTAGGAAAGAGGGAAAAGATAGAAAGAAAGATGTAGTTGTCCTTCAAGCTTCATCTCCAGACTTGTAACTTTCTTCTGGATGATGTTTTAACTTTCTTGTAACTTGCTGGTTCTTGTATCCTAGAGGCTAGTCTTGGATTTACTTAGTCTTCATGAAGTCTTAGAGGAGAGGGAAAGACAGAGAGAAAGACTTAGAGAATAAAAGGGGGTTGGCCTTCTTGAACTTCTTCTCACTTTTCTTCCAAGTGCTTGACATCTTGAGGATGCTTCCAGAGTCTGTTTTCTTCTAAGTCCTTCATGAAGTCTCAGAGAAAAGAAAGAGAGAGAGAGAGCAAGACTTGGAAAATATTTCTAGTTGGTCTTCATGAACTTCTTCTTGATTTTCTTCTAAGTGTTTCTTCTCCTTGAAGATACTTCTGAAGTCTTGTTCGGCTAAGTCCTTCCTTGGTCTTCCAGCTCCATGTTGAATTTTACTAAGTGTCTAAGTGTAGCACTTCACAAACATGCTAAGTGAAATTATTTCTAACTTAGAGAAAACTAATGAAGAGGGGTTTTTCTACGAGAATAAAATATGCTATGAATGAAATGAAATTTTAAATCACAAGAAACATAAAAATAACTTTTGTGATTTCTTTATAAATATGCATGAATTTATAAATGCAATTTAATTAATTTCTAATTTTGGAAATTATAATAAAAGGAATAATTATAAGATTAAAGTTTCCTATGACTAAATTTTTATAACAAAATTTTATACTTAGTGTTAATAGACAGAGAGCATTTAATTAAATCTATTGCAATTGGATTTAAATCAAAAATAATGTTTCTATTAGAAGTTATTTAAACAAAATAGTCAAACTCATTCAAATTAAACACACATTTATGAAATCATTCAAAATTACTCAAAATATTTTATAGCACTGGCATTAATTTACAAATATTCTAAAGTTTCAAAAACATATTTATTTGCAATTTTTGGATTTATAGATTTAAAGTTATTACAAATATACTCAAATTCACCATTTGGAATTTGAATATTTTATACTAAGTCAAATTTGAATTTTGGTTAAGAGCTTTCCAAATCTACATGTCAAGAGCTTTCCAAATATATAAAAATTATTAAATTTGGTTAAACAGAAAAAAAGATATGATAGTTTGAATAGACAGGGGCTTTTTTGCAAAACTGCCAATTAATTAAATTGCGAAATTGATTTTACACGTCAGCGCTGACTGGGCGCTGACTGTGTGCTGACGGGGCATGCCACGTAGGCGCTGACGTGGTTAAGTGATTGAATCTGGATCGTCAGATCTGGATCTGGCGGTCCAGATCTAAGTACCGGTTCGAATTTAAAATCTCTAATCTACACCGCACGATTGGGATCGGATGGCTCACCGTGCTCGACCAGTTGGTGGCGGCGGAAATTCGCCGGAGGTGGAGGAGGTGGCGGCGGTGCTCTCGGGCGAGGATGCTCTGGTCGATTCCGTGCCTCCCCGGATGCGCGGAGGCCAGCTCCGGACGCGGCGCGGCACGGCGAATGGAATGGTGGCGACGTTTGGTGGCGGGGTGCTCCGGTGCTTGATCTACTCCTCGCCAGAGTTGCGGGTGGCGGCGGCCAGCTCCTATCGATGACGGGGACGGTGTTCTGGCGCGCGAAAGAAAAACCCCGCCAGTTAGAAAAGATGCGCATGGGAAAAATAAAGAGGAAGAGAGCAATGAGAGAGCTCGGGAGGTCTTGTACTCGCCGGAGTTGGAGATATTCGCCGGCGGTAATGGACGAACGGCGGCGGCGATTGCGGCAGCCTGGGGGCGTTCTGAGCTAGGGTTTGAGAGGGGAAAACGGCGGCGGGATCTGGGGTTTATATAGGGGGCGTCAGGAGATCGTATCCCGCACGAATCGGAGAGGATTTGACTCCGATTCGAATCCATCTTCTGCGCTTTGTTCGGATAGAGGTTGAAGACGATCTGCTGACGTCACCGCTGACGTCAACAGGTATTTTCTTTTCTGATTTTTATTTTATTTTATTTATATCTTTTGATTTATAACTCCAAATGATGTCAAATAAATTTGTAAGAATTTGTAATATTATTATCTTTCTGTTAAACCAATTGTGGGCATGTTTTGAATATTTTTGAAAAATAATATTTTGAAATATTGATTAAATACAAATTTGACACTTAAAAGTCAATTTGAATTTATATCTTAAATAAATTTTCTTTTGGCTATATAAATTTTATAAAATACCCATATTCAAAATATTTGAATTTAAGTTATTTAAACTTATTTTTTCTGAAATCATTCATCTTTATTTTGGCATAATATTAAAGAACTAATTATAAATAATGTTTAGGAAAATGTGGAGTATAAGATATTCATTTTTAATTGAAAATAATTTGTGCAACATTATATTTTATAATATGATAATGCATTTGAAAACTTTGGACAAGCCTTTGTTTTAATTTTATTCTTATTTAGAATCTATTAATCATTTCATGCTTTGAAAAATAGATGACATTCATTTAAGCAAATGAAATGTTTATTTGGCTAATTCATTAATTTAAATTCTATGAAGTTTTAAAGTTATACACTATAGGCTTATAATTTCCAAACTATATTTTAAACATAGTTAAAGGAATGGAAACCATTTAGTAATTATATAATCTTTTGAATAATCTTGTATTTATGAATAGATATGGCTAAGTGGTTTAATTCAAATACTTATAAAGAAACTAATTCATTTAAAATAAAATGGATAGTAGTTTGAAAAATATTTGTCAACTACATTTTTAGGTTTTTGAATTACAGTGGATAATAAAATGTTTAAACTGTGACATTTGAAATATTAAACCCAAGTTTGAAGTATTTCATAGTTAGTTTCCTTATACATTTAATATTTTATTTTAATAAAAGAAAAGTTTTAAATTTTAGTGATTTTTGAATATTATAAAATGTTGGGATGTTACACCCTCGAAGCTATACGCTGGGCGTCGTTGCCCTGCGGGATTCCACAAAAGTTTTACTCATGCGATCTCATCTGGATCTGAGTGACCAGGGGTTGTTGTTAAGCTCCATACGCTTGTGAGTACTCGGAGGCGACACGTTTGAGGTGCTTAGGCGACGTCGTCTCACCACCGCCGCAGCCCTGCTACCGATGCCACCCACCTGCTGCCGTCGGCACCGCCCCCCCTTTGCTGGGTGTGCCCTGCGGACGTCGATGCTAGGTCTTCGCCGACCTCGCCGCGTCATCCTCTAGTTCGTCACACCAAGTTCTCCGCGACCTTGAGGTCGGTTACGTACGGCTTCATCGCAACGCTTGTGCGGGAGCGTAATTCCCGCTATCGGTCTACAAGAGGTATGTGACCAGTTCAGCCACCGTTATCACATGTACTAGATAGAGAGATCCTATCTAGTTTCGGTGTTTATACGCTAGAAAATTATTGCTTTCTGCCTCGGAACCCCTTAAGTGGTATCAGAGCCGATCTATGCGTAGTCTTGCTGGTACGGTTAAAACTCATGTTGAATGATGACGTCTTTCTTATATTTGCTACCCTCTAGCGTGCACTTGCTATGCCTTCAGTATTGAGTTGATGAAGCGGCCCGGACCGAATTTACGCGTACGCTTACACGAGGATGGTTCCACTACTGACATATGGCTTGTACCGTATCTGTGGCTGACAGGTGTTTGTCTCTCTCTTTAGTCGGCTAAGCATTTTCAATGGAGGGCCCGAAAGCGATGATTAAACATGCAATTATATGATCGTCGTTGTGGTACAAATTTTGTAGGTAGCGAAACGGTTCCCTCGCGAATAAGCCTATAAGCCACGTAAAAATTGCTAAACCGAACTTTGTTTTGCAGAGGCGTTTATAAATATATGACATGGTTACGGTAAGTTTGATATTACTCGTACTGTCAGAGGCAATGTAAGGCACCGTAGAGTTGGAGCCATGCCAGGGCGTCCAGTCCAGGCACATGGCGCCATGGAGGTCCAGGCGCAACGACCATGTCATATCGCACTTCATTACATTATTTTATATTGTGTTGTTGTGTGTGCATCCTGTTGATTGCTTATATATTAGATATACAATAGTAGATTTAAATAGGAGGATCCTATGTTGTGCACCACCTAGAAAGTTCTACGTTATGAGGCAGGCCGTGATGATCGGGTGTCATACATTTCGTCGTTCGCATATAGTGGGTGTAAGCCATGTTGCACGCGTAAAACCCTTTGAGGTTCAATTGGCGAGCCTAGTATGTGCAGACATAGCCTCAGAACACGGGAAGATCGAAAGGTTGAGCATGAGTCACATAGTTGTTGTGATCGACATTTTATGTCCACCTTTGAAGTTGTGCCGCCGGCTGTGACGATCGGGGGTGGTATAGTGGATGAGGGTCGTGTAATCGCTAAAATTATTGTAGGGATAATAATCTTAGTGGAGTGTGTTTAATAATTTGATTATAAACTAAAACTCACATTGTTATAAACCTAGCCTTACCTTATTTGTGATCATATCAATAGATGGAACTCTACTTCGGACACTTCCTTAGGAGTGCGGGCTTATGAGCCGATGGGTCCAACTTCATTGTAACACCCCAATTCTCTTAGCCTTAGCATTGTGGTGTTATTCTAAATCTCTCACCTATTGCTGAAACTTTTGTGTGTAGAATTTGGGTAAAGAATTATTTTGTTTGCTCATCTTATGCCATGTGTGTTCCACTAGTTTTCCCTGTCATTGAAAAAAAACCTAAAGTCTCATAGCACCAAAATAAAATATCCACTATTATGATCTTCATGGTTGTTAAAACTTAGCCAAACCAGGAGCTTTTATTAAGCAAACCCTAACTGGTTTTTGGCATGCCTTTGAAACATTTCCATCTAGGTCACATATACTTCCACCCCCTGTTCTAAATTTCCACACAAGAACTTGTTTGCATATAAATCACACTAGGTTTTGAGGTCATAAAATTAACATGACCATTTGGGATATTCTTTTAATCATCACCAAAATATTTATTTTCTTTAAAAGCCAAATGAGATAGTTGACTTGGGCTTTTGTAAGTTCAGTACCTCCTCTAAATTTAGGTAAGTTTGGGGTGTAGATCCATTTTACTTTTGTGGGTCATATTTAAATTTTTCAAACTTAGGTTTTCAATTTCATTTGAGCATTTCACACAAAGCATTCACCTTCTATTTTCTCTCTCACTCTTTTCTACCCCACCTGCTGGAAGAGGAGAACAGCACCCACCCTCCTGGTCCCACATGTCATGGACTAGGGTGAATCTCTCCTCTCTCTTCTCTCTTTCCTCTTCTTTCTCACCCAATCCGAGCCCCCCCCTCCTCACTTCTCACTGGCCAGCCACTCCCCTCCCGACCAACATCCCCTCTGCCCCTCTCCACCGCCCCTGAGGACCAACCAGAACTCCCCTCCCCTCCCCCAAACCGCCCCTGCCCGAGGAGAGCCCGAGAAACCCGCCCTGGTTTTGGAGCTGCTCCAGCTCGCCCTCTCCTCTTAAAACCCCACCCGAGGTTCCCCCACTCCTCCTCTGCTCACCCATACCACCCTCACCCAAAGCCACGCCCCTTCTCGAGCTCTGGAGGAAGAAATCGCCGTCGGAGACCGAGCCCTTCCCGCGGCATTCATCGTCGATCCTCTTCACCTTTTTATGCCATTCTCGGCCCCTCGAGCGCGTCTCGTCGAGATCTAACTCCCCCTGCCCTCCGTTTCTCTTCTAGGTGTCTGTAGCCGTCGCGCTTGTCCTCGACCCGAGAAGCTCGCCGCCGCCGTCGCCATGGTTTCCGACGTTGCATGCAAGCGCTGAGGGCACCGTCGAGCTCACCATCGTCCCCTCCGTCGATCTCCACCCTTCCCCTGGCCCAGCGTGGTCTCTGGTGAGCGCCAGCGCCACCCTCTCCCTCCCCCTCGTCTGGTTCGTCCGCGCTGCGTCGCGAGGAGGACGACGACCGTGGACCGTAGATCGCGAGATCTTCGGCCAGGTTTGAACCTCTCCGTGCGCGCGCAGCCGCGCGCGTTTGGGCCGGCCCAGCTCCGTCCCCGCGCGTTCCCGCGCTGTTCTGCGTGGCATCTGGGCCGATCTGGCCCAGATCTGGCCCGTTTGGCCTGTCCCCCTTTTATTCTTTTTCTGTTAATTTCCCAGTAAATCTAAAGTTTAGCTTTAAATCATTTGTGGTAAATCTGGAGTGGCTAAAATGATGAGAAAAATTTTGTAACATGCATGCACGTTTTCTTAACCATGTGGCTTTGGATTTGGTCCAAAATGTGTTTCCTGTTGAGTGTTAAAATATATCTAGTAAAAAGTATCTATTACACCATTTGTTTAATAACTTGGGTTCTGTAAATCCAAATCATGCAATCTTGGATCTGTTGGAAAGCTTGTAAAAATGTCTATCTAGATTGGTAAATCTTGCATGCAGGATATTATTATAGCAAAAGTTATATTTACTCTAAGAATAACATCAGTAAGTGTTTGCTGATTTTTAACTCTTCAATAAAAACACTTTTTGAGGTAAATCCAATTGGAAATGTTAGATATGTGTTGAAGGTCCCACATACTACAAATAAGGATTTTAACAGTGATTTGATAATTCTTAGTGAATAAATCCCTGAACAACAGTGAAATAATCTCTTTAATTGCATTTCTGAAATTTCAGAGATTATGACATGTCTTATTTTAATTGGTGAAGCCACCTATGCCCGTAAAAATATGTTAAGGATAGTTTTGTGGGATAGACACAGGTTTTATCTAACTCACCCCACTGGATTGACCCCAAAATCATTTTTATTATTTGCTGTACATAAATAATGGTCAGAAGTATATTTTATTTTAAAACTGGGATAACTTGAGCTAGGAGTATCGAATTTTGATGAATAAAATCTTCACTTAAAGAGAAAACTCATATCTCACCAGAAAGGCTAATTGTGAATTTAAGAGATCTATAGAAATGAACCTATCTTCTGTTTAAGTTTGACATCAGCAGCCCTTATCTGATTTTTAATTGTTGTTTGGTGATGAGTTTTCATGCACAGCTAATTTCCAAAGTTCCCCATGATTGTTAGGAGTAATGTGACAAAAGGGTTTAATTTTAGGATCAGTACCTTAAGAACTATGTTTAAAACATGTAAACAGCCTCTCATAAATATTGGATGCATTAGTTGTGTTTTCTGTTTGTGATGCTTGATGTTTGCTGTTATACCTTAGATTGTTATAAACTCGCATTCTAGGACTTACGCTAGTCTCGTCTGTTTTTCATGTTACGGTAGAATCGCAACCCGAGGAAGAGCAGTACGAGGTAGCTGAGCACGACTTCGCCGAAGAGCAAGACCAGGGACAGTACCTTGAGCAAGGCAAGCCCACCTCACCATTTAATGAAATCTTATTATTGTATCAAGCATGTTTTGTTTTCAAAATAATGCATGTTTTACTTCTTTTGTGGCGCCTTGCCACCCGCAAACTATTTTTCCCAACTATTGTTTGACCACAGTTACCAAATAGAATAGATGTAGGTGTTACAAGAAGAGGTTTACTTGTGGAGTCTTGTCCTTGAAGGCTCTATAAAGAAGATTAAGTTTTTAGATAGTATATTCTGTTATCTTAACTCAAAACTATAGGATGGGGACCCTATTTGATAAAAATGTTTTATGGAGGAAAATCCGAGCTGCTGGGAGTAGTCGGAAGTGTGGAAGTTGTTTTTGAAAAACAAAGTACTGCCCTAGCAGCCGCTCGAACAATTAACCCGTTCAACCACACTACCTGACATGGGTAGAGTTTAGCCTGAAACTTGTCTGTTTTAGTGTTGGGGCTCTCACACTCTCTATGAGGGCTGGCCCCTCGAAGCCGGGTTGTCGTCCGGAAGAGACAATACACTGTTGAGGACCAACAGCCGGACGATTACGGCAGGTCTCCTGACGTGGCGGTGTGGCGTCCCGAGGAAAGACCAAGAGGTCTAGTGGAGCACACGGTGCCGAGGAGACCAAACCTACCGGGAGGCCCCGATACTAGGGTGGTCATAGTGGAAAGTTTTGATTGTGTTATCCGGACCCCTGCATACTGTCGTATGATGGGCCGTGGCAGACACGGCGGAATAACCGATAGGTGTGGGAAAAGTGTGCAACCTCTACAGAGTGTAAATCTATTCGAATAGCCGCGTCCGCGGTCATGGACGGTTGGAAAGGCCACTGATCTAGGCGTATGGGCAATTTGGTTTAAAAAGGGAATTGTTTCCGAAGAAAACATAGAGACATGAAGGAGGTACCTGGGAGGTACGGAATTTGGGTGAGGACGGTTGATCTCGGGGAGACATCCAGTCCGATCTCAAGGCAGGAGAAAGGATTACCCCTATCCTAGCGTTTTGATAAACTTTTATAAACAAAAGTTTTGAACTTGGATATGTCCTTGCTATATCTAAGAGAAGAGAATTCTATCTCTAAATGTTTCTTCAACAAAGATATAGAGATGTCGTAGTCTCTAAGTCTAAAATCATGGTATTCAAAAACTGAGCCCTATAGTCGTAGATATAGCAGCCATCCCAGTTTTCCAAAAGTGTTTTTCTTGCACTATCATGAGATCTTAAAACTAAAGGTGGTCTTGCGAGTACGTAATCGTACTCATGTGGCTCTGTACCTGGATATTCAAATGTCCAGATTGCAATGAGGAGGCCTTCGTCGAGGAGGAGGTGTTTGACGACGACTTTGCCACTTAGCTGTCACCGGTCAACTGCACTTGTGGGAATCTGCGCTCGGAGATGTTAAGAGCCGTCGCTAGCCACGAGCTTCCGCTATCTTAGTAATTCCGTCCTGCGTGACGAAGTATGTTGACTTTGGTCATATGACCTTCTATGTGTTGTAAGACTTTTATTCGTACGACTTGAATGACGTAACTCTTTGATACCTATGTTGGTTATGTGATTGCGATGCACTGATCATTGGGATCGTGATCTCTTACATAACGTGGGCATCTCGGACTTGTCCGAGGGGTCCCTACAGACTTGGTATCAGAGCCATCGTTCACCTTAGGAGACTCTAGCTAGGATGGGCGTCGACGTCAAGCAAAAATGCTTTTTCCTAAATAGCTAGGAGGAAAAGACTTAAAATGTGCAGAATCTACTGCTACTCCTCACTCCCCTCTGATATTACTCACTGATTAATTTTATACCTGCATTAAATGTTATGATTTTACCTGTTTAAAGTTTGATACATCGTTCACTAATTAAACCTCCATTTAAAATTTTGTGTAGATGAGCGGACATTTCTCGTCATCGATTCAGTTGGGAGCTGTGCCAGATACCGGAGTTTCGCGTCTGTTCCAGGCAGACCTACTCCAGTTGTCCCAGCACATGAGGCGTCCGCTACCAGAGTTGCTGATTGGACGCTGTCTGCCCATGGTGGGAGATGAGCTGTCCTGGGCTGTGAGGTGCATCCTTCGAGGGCCATTGGTGCCACCCTTCTTCGAGGAGCTGGTTGAGGATGCCCTTGCATCTACTCAGATGGGAGCATTCGTCACCGTGCTGCAGAGAGCCCTCGCCCGCTTGGTGTGTGCTCATAGTTCCGAGCTGGGCGGCACCCGCTTTGAGTTTTACTCTGGCTTGGACGAGCAGAGTAACCCTGTGCCGCCGTGTCCCCACCCAATTCTCGGTAACCACTTGGCCGAGCTGGGACTCCTCGTCGAGTACACCCAGTCCCAGCTGGTCGTTAGTCGGTACGAGAGTGACCTTCACCGTCTTAATCATGACGGAGCTGAGGTGCGGATCTCGGCAGCTGAGCTGAGGATAGAGGACTTGGAGACACAACTCGAGGCCTCTCAGGACCAGCTGAAGACCCTGGAGCTGAAGCTCAAGGCATCGGAGGAGCGTTTAGCGGAGTCCCAGGCAGAGCTCAAGATAGAGCGCAAGGAGCGCCGTTCCACCTTCGCACGCCTCCAGACTACTCGTTTCTACAGGTTCCAGCTTGACGGGATGGTTGACATGCTCAGGTCGACCGTTGATGCCCGAGACGAGCGGATCAGCGAGTTCGAGAGTAAGGTGGAGGCTCTGAGCAAGGAGAATGATGATCTTCTGCCTGAGGATGAGGACCCTACCGAGGACGTAGATATGGAGCCCGTGAGCGAGCCGGATGATGACGACCTTCGAGGCGAGGATGATGAGGACTCGGGAGCTGTGATGTCTGAGGACGAGGACCCCGACGAGCCACCCTTTGACAGTGACGCTGCCGTGGACGTGGAGTAGATAGTTGCGCAGTATCTTTTGGGTTAGGACCGAACCATCGCGATAAGTGTATGCGATTGTGTGGTCTAGTTAGCGTGTGTGTGTCTGGATGATTGTAAGAACTATGTCAGTCTATGTTTTGTGGCTATGCACTTGTGATGATGCTTTTGGAACCTTGCTATAGGTTGGAATCATGTCTTTTTAGAAGTATTGTCTTGCTGAAATTTGTATGTTCTTTTTGTGTGTATGCTTGGTGAACCCTTTTTCAAAAACTTGTTTTAAAAATTTCCTAGTAGGATGATAATGTATGTTTATTTCTGAAATTGAGAATGGCAAGGGATCCACCCCCACCACCCGAGCCATCTATGGCTCAGGTGCTCCGTCTTCTCATGGAGGATCGCGAGGCGGCTCGCACTGAGAGAAGCGCCAATCTTGCCACCCTGCAGCATCTTGCTCAAATTGCAGTCAATCAGCCTGGTGGCCAAGGGAATGAAGAACCCCGCTCAAAGCTTCGTGATTTTCAGAACACAAATCCTCCAGTTTTCTCCAAGAGTGAAGTGCCATTGGATGCCGATGACTGGATCCGTACTATAGAGAACAACTTGAGGGTCGCCCAAGTGGGTGACAACGAGAAGGTGGTCTACGCCACTCACTACCTCTCTGGTTCTGCCCGAGCATGGTGGGAGGCCATCCGTGCTCTATTGCCACCGGAGGAAGTTGTGGCTTGGCCTGCATTCAAGACCAAGTCCTTGAAGCGTTATGTGCCCTCTGGACTCGTCAGTATCATGCGAGAGAAGTTCTTGCAGCTCAAGCAAGGCGGGATGTCGGTGGGTGAGTACTCGGAGAAGTTTACTTCTCTAGCAAGGTATGCGCCCACCGATACGGATACTGAGGACAAGAAGAAAGAGAGATTCATGAATGGACTTCATGATGAAATGCAGTGCATTCTGGTGGTGATGCCTTTCCCCTATTTGGAATCATTGGCAGATGCAGCCATTATGATGGAACACAAACGCAAGGCTTCGTTTGACAACCGCAAGCGTCGCCAACTGATGCAGCAAGGCAGTAGCAGCAGCAGCCCGACAGGAAGTTATGCCCGTCTGCGCCCTTCACCTCCACCGAGACCTTCTTATCCATCACCAAGACCTCCAACATTTGCACCAAGACCCAGCTACCCTTCTCGCCCGCCTGCACCTCGTCCAGGAAGTGGTTCCAACCCCGGCCTCAACTTTAATAGGCCGCCTGCTCCGAAGCCGACAGGAGGATGTTTCACTTGTGGACAGCCGGGACATTTCTCGCGGGAGTGCCCCACTAGACAGCCCGCTGGTGGTCGCCCCAATGCGACAAAGATGAACCAAGTTCCACCCCGTCCACCAGGAGGCAAGAACCCGTATCCCAAGAAAGCAGCCCCTGCCACCCGAGGTCACCTGAATCACATCAGTGCAGAAGAAGCTCAAGAGGCACCAGATCTGGTTATGGGTACGTTCCCTGTCAACTCAGTTCCTGCATCAGTTCTGTTTGATTCGGGAGCTTCCCATTCTTTCGTTACGGAACCTTTTGTTAGGAAGAGTGGTATGGTTCCAACTTTGCTGAATCGTCCTATGAGTGTGCAAATTCCGGGGGCCACCACTAGAGCCATTGTATCTTGCAAGGAGACTCCTGTGGAAATTGAAGGGCCCCGATTCCATGCAGATTTGGTGGTATTAGGAAAGCAAGGGATAGAAGTGGTTTTAGGGATGGACTGGATGGCAGTAAATCGAGGGAAAATAGATTGCACTAACAAATCTGTCACACTAACCACCCCGGATGGAGAAGAGATTACCCACTTCTCAACCTACCACTCCACCTCAAGTCATTGTCATAAAAGTGTAGCTGGAGCCATTTTGGAAGAGGTACCGGTAGTTTGTGACTATCCCGATGTTTTTCCCGAAGAATTGCCCGGAATGCCACCGGATAGGGATATTGAATTCATTATTGAGTTGGTACCCGGTACTGGGCCTATCGCTCAAAAACCATACCGGATGAATCCTGAAGAATTGGAGGAACTAAAGAAGCAGTTGGATGACCTACTTAGGAAGGGTATGATACGCCCTAGTGCGTCACCCTGGGGGTCACCCATCATCTTCGGGGATAAGAGAGACGGTACCACCCGTTTGTGTGTGGATTACCGTAAGTTAAATGATGTGACTATTAAAAACAAATACCCCCTACCCAAGATTGAAGATCTGTTTGATCAACTCAACGGAGCTCGAGTCTTCTCCAAGATCGATCTCCGCACCGGTTATCATCAATTGAAAGTCAGAGAATCTAATATTCCCAAAACAGCCTTTGTCACTCGTTACGAATTATTCGAGTATACAGTGATGTCTTTTGGCCTGACCAATGCTCCAGCCTATTTCATGAATCTCATGAACAAGGTGTTCATGGATTACTTGGATAAATTTGTGGTTGTCTTTATTGACGACATCTTGATTTATTCCAAGTCTGAAGAGGAGCATGAAGAGCATCTGAGGTTGGTTCTCGGTACCCTACGAGAACACCAGTTGTATGCTAAGTTCAGCAAGTGCCAGTTTTGGTTGAAGGAAGTAGGCTTTCTCGGTCACGTTATTTCAGCCGGAGGGATATCCGTAGATCCTACCCACATCAAGTCCATTCTTGAATTCCCGACCCCCACCAACCAAACCGAAGTAAGGTCCATTCTTGGATTAGCCGGGTATTACCGCAAGTTTGTTAAGGGATTCTCAAGCATTGCAAAGCCCCTTACCCAACTTTTGAAGAAGGATCAAAAGTTCATTTGGTCCGACAAATGTGAAGCCAGTTTCCAGGAACTGAAAAAGCGCCTTACTACCGCACCTATCTTGACCATGCCCGATGTGACCAATAATTTTGTGGTCTATTGCGAAGCCTCCAAACTTGGACTTGGTTGTGTCCTTATGCAAGAGGGCAAGGTGATTTCTTACTCGTCGCGCCAACTCCGCAAGCATGAGCAGAATTATCCAACCCATGATCTAGAGCTTGCTGCAATGGTCCATGCACTCAAGGCATGGCGGCATTTTCTGATGGGTAACCGTTGCGAAGTTTACACCGATCACAAGAGCCTAAAGTACATCTTCACCCAGAGGGACTTGAACATGAGGCAGCGAAGATGGATAGAGCTCATTAAGGATTACGATTTGGACATCCATTACCACCCTGGAAAAGCTAACGTGGTAGCTGATGCCCTTAGTCGTCAGCCATGTTCATTTAACTCCCTGATCAAGGTTAGACGGCCAGAACTCTGGGAAGAACTGGATAAAATGGGTATAGAGGTGGTCAGCCATGGGGCAGTCGATCAACTCTTATTGCAACCCACCCTATGGGAGCAAATCAAGCGAGCACAGAAGGGCCATGAAAGCATTGAGGGCATCAAAAGAAGGTTGGACAAAGAGGAAGTCTTTGGGTTCACCATCGACACTGAGGGTATTCTTTGGTATAAAGAGCGCATATGCGTACCGTCAGACCCTGTTTTGAAGCAGTTAATTATGAAGGAGGCTCACGAGACTTTGTATTCTATCCACCCTGGAGGAACCAAGATGTACCAGGATTTGAAGCAGAATTTCTGGTGGCATGGTATGAAGCGCGAGATTGCACTCTTCGTCCAAAACTGCGATATCTGCCAAAGGGTCAAAGCAGAGCATCAGCGACCCGCTGGATTACTTCAACCTCTCAAGTTGCCCGAATGGAAATGGGATGAGATTGGCATGGACTTCATTACTGGATTACCCCGATCCAATCGTGGGCATGACGCTATTTGGGTTATCGTGGACATGCTTATCAAAGTAGCACACTTTTTGCCAGTGCGGACCACCCATCGATCGGATCAGCTCGCAGCGCTATACATGTCCCGCATCGTCAGTCTTCATGGAATACCTAAGACTATGGTATCAGACCGAGGAACCCAATTCACTTCTCGATTTTGGACTAAGCTTCAGGAAGAGCTCGGAACCAAACTGTTTTTCAGTACTGCTTATCACCCTCAGACAGGAGGACAAACAGAAAGAACTAACCAGGTCTTAGAAGACATGCTTAGATCTTGTGTGTTAGCTTATGGGGACAAATGGGAGGATTGCCTGCCGTTTGCCGAATTTTCCTACAACAACAGCTATCAAGCCAGTCTGAAGATGGCACCATTCGAGGCTTTGTACGGGCGTAGGTGCCGTACACCCTTGAATTGGTCGCAAACAGGAGACATCAATTTTTTTGGAGTTGACACCCTGAGGGAAGCTGAAGAGCAAGTTCAACTCATTCGTGACCGTCTTAAGGCCGCCCAGTCTCGACAGAAGAGTTACGCCGATTCTAGGAGGCGGGAGCTTAGTTTCAAGGCTGGTGATATGGTATACCTACGCGTTACTCCACTCAAGGGAATGCAGCGTTTCCATGTGAAGGGAAAGTTGGCTCCGAGATATATAGGTCCCTTTAGAGTAAGTGGTCGAAGAGGAGAAGTGTCATATCAGCTAGACCTGCCACCCCATCTGTCAGGATTTCATGATGTATTTCATGTATCTCTGCTCCGGAAGTGTCTGCAAGTTCCTGGAGATACTCACTCCTATCTGGAGGTAGATCATCACACCATTGACCTCAACCATGATCTCACCTATCGGGAACGACCACTTCGTGTTCTCGCTGAAGACATCCGTCTGACACGGAAACGGAAGATCAGGTTCTTGAAGGTCCAATGGAGCAACCATTCGGAGGAAGCAGCCACCTGGGAGCGTGAAGAATATTTGGAGCATGAATTCCCTGGTTTTCTATCTTCTTCAAATCTGGAATCTCGGGGACGAGATTCTCCTAAGGGGGGAAGGTCTGTAACACCCCAATTCTCTTAGCCTTAGCATTGTGGTGTTATTCTAAATCTCTCACCTATTGCTGAATCTTTTGTGTGTAGAATTTGGGTAAAGAATTATTTTGTTTGCTCATCTTATGCCATGTGTGTTCCACTAGTTTTCCCTGTCATTGAAAAAAAACCTAAAGTCTCATAGCACCAAAATAAAATATCCACTATTATGATCTTCATGGTTGTTAAAACTTAGCCAAACCAGGAGCTTTTATTAAGCAAACCCTAACTGGTTTTTGGCATGCCTTTGAAACATTTCCATCTAGGTCACATATACTTCCACCCCCTGTTCTAAATTTCCACACAAGAACTTGTTTGCATATAAATCACACTGGGTTTTGAGGTCATCAAATTAACATGACCATTTCGGATATTCTTTTAATCATCACCAAAATATTTATTTTCTTTGAAAGCCAAATGAGATAGTTGACTTGGGCTTTTGTAAGTTCAGTACCTCCTCTAAATTTAGGTAAGTTTGGGGTGTAGATCCATTTTACTTTTGTGTGTCATATTAAAAAATTTCAAACTTAGGTTTTCACTTTCATTTGAGCATTTCACACAAAGCATTCACCTTCTATTTTCTCTCTCACTCTTTTCTACCCCACCTGCTGGAAGAGGAGAACAACACCCACCCTCCTGGTCCCACATGTCATGCACTAGGGTGAATCTCTCCTCTGTCTTCTCTCTTTTCTCTTCTTTCTCACCCAATCCGAGCCCCCCCTCCTCACTTCTCACTGGCCAGCCACTCCCCTCCCGACCAACATCCCCTCTGCCCCTCTCCACTGCCCCTGAGGACCAACCAGAACTCCCCTCCCCTCCCCCAAACAGCCCCTGCCCGAGGAGAGCCCGAGAAACCCGCCCCTGGTTTTGGAGCTGCTCCAGCTCGCCCTCTCCTCTTAAAACCCCACCCGAGGTTCCCCTACTCCTCCTCTGCTCACCCATACCACCCTCACCCAAAGCCACGCCCCCTCTCGAGCTCTGGAGGAAGAAATCGCCGTCGGAGACCGAGCCCTTCCCGCGGCATTCATCGTCGATCCTCTTCACCTTTTTCTGCCATTCTCGGCCCCTCGAGCGCGTCTCGTCGAGATCTAACTCCCCCTGCCCTCCGTTTCTCTTCTAGGTGTCCGTAGACGTCGCGCTCGTCCTCGACCCGAGAAGCTCGCCGCCGCCGTCGCCATGGTTTCCGACGTTGCATGCAAGCGCTGAGGGCACCGTCGAGCTCGCCATCGTCCCCTCCGTCGATCTCCACCCTTCCCCTGGCCCAGCGTGGTCTCTGGTGAGCGCCAGCGCCACCCTCTCCCTCCCCCTCGTCTGGTTCGTCCGCGCTGCGTCGCGAGGAGGACGACGACCGTGGACCGTAGATCGCGAGATCTACGGCCAGGTTTGAACCTCTCCATGCGCGCGCAGCCGCGCGCGTTTGGGCCGGCCCAGCTCCGTCCCCGCGCGTTCTCGCGCCGTTCTGCGTGGCATCTGGGCCGATCTGGCCCAGATCTGGCCCGTTCGGCCTGTCCCCCTTTTATTCTTTTTCTGTTAATTTCCCAGTAAATCTAAAGTTTATCTTTAAATCATTTGTGGTAAATCTGTAGTGGCTAAAATGATGAGACAAATTTTGTAACATGCATGCACGTTTTCTTAACCATGTGGCTTTGGATTTGGTCCAAAATGTGTTTCCTGTTGAGTGTTAAAATAGATCTAGTAAAAAGTATCTATTACACCATTTGTTTAATAACTTGGGTTCTGTAAATCCAAATTATGCAATCTTGGATCTGTTGGAAAGCTTGTAAAAATGTCTATCTAGATTGGTAAATCTTGCATCCAGGATATTATTATATCAAAAGTTATATTTACTCTAAGAATAACATCAGTAAGTGTTTGCTGATTTTTAACCCTTCAATAAAAACACTTTTTGAGGTAAATCCAATTGGAAGTGTTAGATATGTGTTGAAGGTCTCACATACTAAAAATATAGATTTTTCCAGTGATTTGATAATTCTTAGTGAATAAATCCCTGAACAACAGTGAAATAATCTCTTTAATTGCATTTCTGAAATTTCAGAGATTATGACATGTCTTATTTTAATTGGTGAAGCCACCTATGCCAATAAAAATATGTTAAGGATAATTTTGTGGGATATCCACAGGTTTTATCTAACTCACCCCACTGGATTGACCCCAAAATCATTTTTATTATTTTCTGCACATAAATAATGGTCAGAAGTATATTTTATTTTAAAACTGGGATAACTTGAGCTAGGAGTATCCAATTTTGATGAATAAAATCTTCACTTAAAGAGAAAACTCATATCTCACCAGAAAGGCTAATTGTGCATTTAAGATATCTATAGAAATGAACCTATCTTCTGTTTAAGTTTGACATCAGCAGCCCTTATCTGATTTTTAATTGTTGTTTGGTGATGAGTTTTCATGCACAGCTAATTTCCAAAGTTACCCATGATTGTTAGGAGTAATGTGACAAAAGGGTTTAATTTTAGGATCAGTACCTTAAGAACCTCTAATAAATATTGGATGCATTAGTTGTGTTTTCTGTCTGTGATGCTTGATGTTTGCTGTTATACCTTAGATTGTTATCAACTCGCATTCTAGGACTTACGCTAGTCTCGTCTGTTTTTCATGTTACGGTAGAATCGCAACCCGAGGAAGAGCAGTACGAGGTAGCTGAGCACGACTTCGCCGAAGAGCAAGACCAGGGACAGTACCTTGAGCAAGGCAAGCCCACCTCACCATTTAATGAAATCTTATTATTGTATCAAGCATGTTTTGTTTTCGAAATAATGCATGTTTTACTTCTTTTGTGGCGCCTTGCCACCCGAAAACTATTTTTCCCAAGTATTGTTTGACCACAGTCACCAAATAGAATAGCTGTAGGTGTTACAAGAAGAGGTTTACTTGTGGAGTCTTTTCCTTGAAGGCTCTATAAAGAAGATTAAGTGTTTAGATAGTATATTCTGTTATCTTACCTCAAAACTATAGGATGGGGACCCTATTTGATAAAAATGTTTTATGGAGGAAAATCCGAGCTGCTGGGAGTAGTCGGAAGTGTGGAAGTTGTTTTTGAAAAACAAAGTACTGCCCTAGCAGCCGCTCGAACAATTAACCCGTGCAACCACACTACCTGACATGGGTAGGGCTTAGCCGGAAACTTGTCGGTTTTAGTGTTGGGGCTCTCACACTCTCTATGAGGGCTGGCCCCTCGAAGCCAGGTTGTCGTCCGGAAGAGACAATACACTGTTGAGGACCAACAGCCGGACGATTACGGCAGGTCTCCTGACGTGGCGGTGTGGCGTCCCGAGGAAAGACCAAGAGGTCTAGTGGAGCACACGGTGCCGAGGAGAGCAAACCTACCGGGAGGCCCCAATACTAGGGTGGTCATAGTGGAAAGTTTTGATCGTGTTATCCGGACCCCCGCATACTGTCGTATGATGGGCCGTGGCAGACACGGCGGAATAACCGATAGGTGTGGGAAAAGTGTGCAACCTCTGCATAGTGTAAATCTATTCGAATAGCCGCGTCCGTGGTCATGGACGGTTGGAAAGGCCACTGATCTAGGCGTATGGGAAATTTGGTTTAAAAAGGGAATTGTTTCCGAAGAAAACATAGAGACATGAAGGAGGTACCTGGGAGGTACGGAATTTGGGTGAGGATGGTTGATCTCGGGGAGACATCCAGTCCGATCTCAAGGCAGGAGAAAGGATTACCCCTATCCTAGCGTTTTGATAAACTTTTATAAACAAAAGTTTTGAACTTGGATATGTCCTTGCTATATCTAAGAGAAGAGAATTCTATCTCTAAATGTGTCTTCAACAAAGATATAGAGATGTCGTAGTCTCTAAGTCTAAAATCATGGTATTCAAAAACTGAGCCCTATAGTCGTACATATAGCAGCCATCCCAGTTTTCCAAAAGTGTTTTTCTTGCACTATCATGAGATCTTAAAACTAAAGGTGGTCTTGCGAGTACGTAATTGTACTCATGTGGCTCTGTCCCTGGATATTCAAATGTCCAGATTGCAATGAGGAGGCCTTCGTCGAGGAGGAGGTGTTTGACGACGACTTTGCCACTTAGCTGTCATCGGTCAACTGTACTTGTGGGAATCTGCGCTTGGAGATGTTAAGAGCCGTCGCTAGCCACGAGCTTCCGCTATCTTAGTAATTCCGTCCTGCGTGACGAAGTATGTTGACTTTGGTCGTATGACCTTCTATGTGTTGTAAGACTTTTATTCGTACGACTTGAATGATGTAACTCTTTGATACCTATGTTGGTTATGTGATTGCGATGCACTGATCATTGGGATCGTGATCTCTTACATAACGTGGGCATCTCGGACTTGTCCGAGGGGTCCCTACATTCATCAAGTGGTACAATAAACTTTGGGAGACTCTCATACACAACAACACACTAGATATCATAGAACAAGCATTAGGAGAGAACCAGATGATTCTGCTGGCGAAGAGAATGATCGTGACATTTTCATCGAAGTGGAGTCCGTTGATACGTCCAAAACGTATCTACTTTCCCGAACACTTTTGCTATTGTTTTACCTCTAATTTGTGTGTTTTGAATGCAACTAACATGGACTAACGCTGTTTTCAGCAGAATTACCCTGGTGTCTCCTTTTTGTGCAGAAATATGAACTTTATGGAAAAAGCCCGAAAAACACCTGCAAGTCATTTTCTATCCGGAAGGGACCAGGAACCATGAAGACCAAACGGCAAAGAGCAACGAGGGCTCCACACCACCTCCTGGCGCAGCAGGCTCCTGGCTGCGCCACCAGGTGGTGGGACCACCTCGGTCGCCTCCTCGCGCCCCCCCTCGCGGCTAATTAACCATCCCAACCTAAAAACCCACGGGGGGTATCCACTTTTCCAGAGAACATCTCCGTACGCCGCCACCATCGCGAACCCTAGTTCGGGGACTAGAAGTATCTGTTCCGGTACCCTGTCGGGACGGAAAATCGAAGGGGATCATCGCCATCGTCATCACGAACGCCTCTCCATCAACCATCAATGTTTCCCCCATACATGTGTGAGTAATCCACCGCTGTAGTCTTGAGGGGATGGTAGGGATTGGATGAAATCATTCATGTAATAGCTGTAATATCGTTAGGGTAGGTGCCTAGTATCCGTTATCGGTGTTTTACGTCATTGTTGGAACCTGTTATGCTTAATGCTTGACACTAGGGCCGAGTGCCATGATTTCAGATCTGAACATGTTATTGTGTCATGAGAATAATTATTGTTATAGATCATATCTATGTACATATTATTGTCCGGAACCGATGGCCCCAAAGTGACAGCAATTGGGATAACCGGAGGGAATGGTTGTGATGTGAGGATCACATGTGTTCACGGAATGTTAATGCTTTGCTCTGGTACTTTATTAAAAGGAGTACCTTAATTGCCAGTAGTTTCCCTAGAGGCCCCACTGCAAATGGGCTGGCAGGACAAAAGATGTTGTGCAAGTTTCTCATTGTGAGAACGAACAACTAAATTGGAATACATGCTTATGATTAGTTAATACTTGGATGCTTTATATTATTTATTTGCAAATGCTTATGCTTTGATATTACATGAGTTATCTTATCCATGCAACGCATGTACATCCGTCCCTATGCCTACAGTATTTTAATCCCGATGTCTACTCAATCACAATTGATGTCTTAATTATACTACTGCTATTATTTCACTAATGTCTCTGCTATAAAATTGTTGCTACTAATAATCTGTCTCGAGCAAGTCTATTCACAGGTGCAGCTGATCTGACAAATCATCTGTTAAAGCTTATAAATATTCTTTGGCTCCCCTTGCGTCGAATCATCCGTAATGACCGTAAGCCTAGCACCAGAGTTGAAATAGTTGTTTCGACACATGGAGCCTTATGTCATGATTGATGCAATCAAGGAGCACTTCAAAGATGAAATGAAGCTTGAGCAATTCAGACAACTTAGAAAGTTCCAGACCATCCACATGGAGGAACATACCTGTTAGGAAAATCATCTGAAGAGATTGTATGACATCTACTTCAAACTTACGAATGTCTACGACCACTGGATGGTGGAATCATGTGCGATAGAGACTGTGTTAATATCTCTACCTCCCAGCTATGAGGAGCATGTGCGTGAATATGCTATAACGAGGGATACGATGAATTTCTTCACGTACTTGATGAAAAATATTTGATACTTATTTTGTTTATGAAACAAGTCCTAATTGTTACGAGTATGACAAGATATATGATGTGACAATACGCAAATGATAGAAAGCAAGGGAGTTGATGGCCAGTTATGCTCACGTCCTCAAAAGATCATAGTAGTTATCGTTAATAGTTTTTTATAAGACCTTTTTGTAATAGTGAGAGTGTGATATTATTTAGTGTTTTCAATGTTACAAGACAAAGTTATTCATATATGTAATAGAACAAATCAGTTGTTTTATGTTATTGAACAAGCCAGCTGTTTTATATTATGAGTAAAGTTTTTATGCAATCACAACTCAATTACATTACTCGAATGATAACATGATATAAATTTATCAAAGCGGGAATGATTAATTATGTGTCCAAGGATTAAATGATTTTGTTGTAAGAACAAACACCACCGAATATGATCATAAAAGGAATGTAAGAAATAATAGATACTTCGATCTATTAAAGGTTGCATGTGCCGAAATGATTAAAACTGGAATTGGATATTGAAGTGTCAATGTGCAAGAAAATTAATTGAAAGTCATATTATATGATTATTAAATTAAATAAGTGGTGAATTTCATTGATTCGAATTTTTCTATGATTTTACGTAAATAAATGTATTTTCATAATGAATCATGAGTCTGAAAAACAATTTGATAAAAGATCAAAGGAATTTTCAGAGAAAAGATTAGTGAATGTTGCATTCACAAGATTTGTTCAAACAGGACAATGTTTTTGAATTATTGTTTTAACATAGAAGACTTGTGGAAATTCGTTTCACAAAATTATAATATCATATATAGTGATATGTGAAATACTATAATCATACTCTATTTTAGATAAAGTGTGGTCTTTCAGAATCTCTTAATATGTTTGAAACATTATAGTCGACGTCCACTTTAGAAAATAGATATTTTTCAGCAGTAATTCGTGTGATCGACAATAAGTGTCATAGTATAGATGATTATACAATAATACAAAATATACATGGATAGTTCTTTGAAGAATACTCACATTAGGATGAGAGTATATTCCAAATACCAACATAAGCAAAACTTGTATTGATGTCTGTGTAATTCCAAGCAAATATGATTTTTCAAATTTTGGTTAATGGAATAAAAGTAGTGTCGGGGGGCTACCCCCGGGTAGTGTAAAAAACTGGACAAGTTGGCCCCACTTGTAGTCAGATTGGCCCTTTGACTAGCGTCAAGAGTCACTTGACCTTTCGTGTTACAATAAGTTGGCCTTTGGGGGCAAAGCAGAAGGTGACCCTTGGGGTGCAGGTGGAGCTGTCATTTGATGGAGGCAAGAGGTAGGTGGGTGCACTATAAATAGACCCCCATACCCTCGTCCTCATTCAGGTAGAAGCGGGGAGTTCTCCTAAGACTCAGCTTCTCGAAGATGTCTTTGGCAATGAGACTAAGACATCTTCGAGAAACTGGGTCTAGGGCTACTCTCTTGGTTGATCCAGAGTGCATATCAGAGACATGGCAAGAGCAGGGAGTTCTTCTGAGAACCAGTTTCTCGAAGATGTCTTTGGAGCAGGCCTAAGATATCTTCGAGGAACTGGGCCCAGGATTACTCTCTCAGGAGAAACATGAGGGTTAAGGCAACTGAGACACAAGCACGAAAGAGCTAACCCGACATATCCGTATGTCGGGGATGACCGACATGAGATATACCGAGTTGTACCTAAACCGACATAACCAGGCTGACATTGCCATGTTGGCACCGTTCCCTTATTTGTGGTGTGCAGGTTGGAGACGTCGGCTTACCCGTGTCTAAATCGGAAGAGGTCCCCGACAGTGCAAGTCCGGCATGGCAGTGCCGAGCTGCAGATGACGACCCGGCATAACCCTGCCGGATTAGGAAAGATACCCCGACATACTTTATGTTGGGAAAGAAGTCAAGGGCAAGGACAATCATATCTCTGACATAGAAGCTAAGTCACATCCCAACTGACACGGAAGAGGACTAGAAGGCGAAGTACCGCACGGACGTGACTATTCCACTGTAGCACTGACGTGCTGACAGGGGACACAGCATGGGCAAGCCAAGTCTCGTCTCCGACACGAAGACCATAATCAACTAGCTCGGCACTATCAGTACTAGGTCATGACGACCTGACAAAGGCTACTCGGGTAGCTCGGCGGCTAGGTCGGCTAGGCCATGTCGGCAATACCGTTAACCTGGAGTCACTGCCAAGTGGACCCGGACAAGTTAGGGTTTCCGGTCAACCCGGCCAAAACTATATAGATACCGCCATCACTCATCCTACGAGAGGGACGCCCGCATTCTGTTGAGAGAGTTATTGCTCTGTGTTCTACACCCTCTCTCCCTCTAGCATTTAGTGTTCTTGGAGGAAAACAGCTACAGGAGCACCTTTGTAGTTCTTGATATACACATATAAGAGAGAGACAGAGGCAGGAGTAGGGGTTTTACCTCTTCACGAGGGCCCCGAACCTGGGTACATCGTGTTGTTCGTGTGTGTTGGTTTGTATCACTTTGGTGTTTGGTGTTTCATCTTCATCCTTGTGAGTTCTTGAGCTCACCCGCGCATGTCTTGCAACATGCAAGCTCTCCCCGGATCCCCCAGCGCACGTCCGGCCCCCAACATTAGCCACCCCGTGGCATATGCCGTGACACCACCACGACATTTGGCGCCCACCGTGGGGCTAGGCGCGCTGGCTGGGGTTTCCATCCGGACGGGTTCCGTTACCGACTCGGGAGAAAAGGTGATGTGCGGCCTCGTTTGCGACATAGGCTCCTTCCACTTCATCTCCGACAACGCCGGGTGCTTCGCCGGCAGGCTGTTCCCGACGAACGGTTGCCTTGTCATGTTCGGTAGCTTCGCCACGTATGTCGCCACCGAGGTGGTCTGCGAGTACCCGGCGCAGGTGCTCGTGGCCGCCGACCCGCCAGCGATTGCCGTGGCTCGCGGCTGGCGTGGCACTCGCCCCGAGAGCTGCGGGGTCATGATGGCTGGGACAATCGAGGTCCCCGCCGAGGAAGAGGCCGCACCACCCGATCCCGAGAGGAGGGGCCGACACGCCAAGCACAGACTGGAACGTGAGGTTCCCGAGTCATCGTAGAGGCCGGTAAGACCCAAACCTCTGACAGAGATAACACAGAGGTTAGCAGTGCCGGTAGCGGAAGTGTCGGATGCGGCAAAGGCCGTACCCGAGTTAGAGGCTCAAAGACAGTTTTTGCTCAAGGAAGCCAATATTATGGCAGAGTTGAAGGCTCAGCTAGATAGAACTCTCCGGGAGTATAACATTGCACATGGATTTACACCACTGGTAGATCATAGAGCGCGGATAGATAACTTGCGCAGGAGAGGCAGAGCCCTCAATGCCGAGTTAGGAGGAGAAGAAAGGGACGGTGTCACCAGTTCCACCACTGCACCCACAGATGTGTCGGCTGGTAATCCGATATACAGTTCGCCGGCCAAAACTCTTAGGGCGGCAGAGGCTGCAAGGGCTGAGTTGTCTGGGTTAACAAGAGATGTCCGGAAGAAACAGCAAGACCGACTCAACGAATGAGTTGGCATGGTAACCCGGCAGAATGAAGCTCTACGCCGGGCAAACTCCAATGCTGGTGGCTCCCGGGTGGTTCACTCTGTCGGACAACGTAGAGGCTCCAACCGGCAGGCCTCTTCTCCGCATGTCGGAGGAGACCGTGCTTAGAGTGTGAATTCCGGCAGAGACCGGAAGATGCTAACTTATGACCCGGAGTATGCCCACCAGCAGTTGGCGGGACAAGCCGGAGCCGGCAGAACAAGAATCAACCATGTGCTGGGTAATCCTCTTCAGCGACAGGCAAACTCGGCTGGACGAGGTCAGCCCCCGAGATACCTTGTGCAGAACCCGACACACAAGCAACCGGAGGTGATCTATGTCCAGCAGCCACCAAATGTTAACCCGGTGGTAAACCGGCATGAGGACGGCAACTCGGCAATGGCGCAGGCCGGCTACCAAGCACAGAACAACCCCTTGCGCTCTCGCTTGGGATCTCGGCAGCTTACCCTGGGAGATGCCCGACATCGTCTGGACAAGATTTAACTGTCGGAGGAACAGGAAGAGCAAGGTCCACCTGGCCCCAAGTGTTTTGCGCCCTGGATCATTAACGAGCCACCTGTTCGACACTTCCATTTGAGTAGAGGTGCCAAGACATATGACGGCATCACTAAGCCGGAGGACTGGCTGATAGACTATCTGTTGGCTGTGAATATTGCCGGTGGCAACAGGAGATGGGCGGTGAGATATATCCGACAGATGTTGGAAGGGCCAGCTCGGATCTGGCTCAACAACTTGAGAGAAGGAAGTGTCGACTGGTGGCTAGATTTTGAAGATGCTTTTGTCAGCAATTTTTCAAGCACATACAAGCGACCGATCAGACCACAGCAGCTTGCGATGTGCAAGCAGAGAGACAACGAGACTGACAGAGATTACTTGACTCGGTGGAGTACTGTACGCAATTCCTGCGAAGGAGTTGTGGAGTTGCAGGCCATTTCATGGTTTGCGCAGGGATGCCGACATGGCTCCATGTTGTGGCAGAAACTGCAGAGAGAAATGACGGAAACTCTGGCTGAGACAATCCGCATTGCAGACAGTTACGTACTAGGAGACCCAATGCAGCACCTGCTCAACTCGGGAGAGTTGAGTAGGAGGTACCAGGGCAACATTAGGACCGGACCACCCCGACGAGAATAAAATTGTGCAGTCAAGAGAAGAGAACCAGAGTACATATTTGAAGTGCAGCATGTCGCTGCAGTAGCTCCGACACAACCAGAAGCTAGCGCACCACAACGCCCCAAGACGGATGGTCCGGCGTGGACACAAAATCAAGAGGCGAGTCCAACATAGGCAGGACCGAGTAAGCCAGTAACGTATGAGGCAATGTTGGATGGACCATGCAGCTTCCACATCACCGACGCTCGCAAGCCAGCGAACCACTCTACCCGGAACTGCAGCTGGTATCAGCGTGCACAGAGGGAAGGAGCCAGATCAGGCGGAAACCAGCCAAGAGGACCACCAATACCACTAGCTCAGAGGCCACCGGTACGGCTTACCGGGGAAAATGCAACTCGGTTGCCGCCACCAGCACCACTAGCATCCCCTCCAAGGCTAGTGAACATGGTAAATGTCCGAGACAACCCGGCGGACGCAAGGCAGCGAGAGAGGGAGCAGTATCCTCAGGGTGACTTCAAGGAGGGCGCACCAGTCCTACATGATATTTGTGTCAGAGCAAACAGATAAGAGAAGTGAATGCAGTGATGCCGGCGGTGCCGAAATTCATGCATTGGTCCGAGCAAGACATTACATGGAGCAGAAGAGACACTCCCCGACTTTTGCCGAACCCGGGAGGGTATGCTCTGGTCATGGACCCGACATTCATTGTCCCGACATTGAACATGAGGTTCAGCAAGTTACTGATTGACAATGGCAGTGCAATTAACATTATGTACATGGTGAAGTTGAGAATCATCTTGAACATGCTCCAGCCAAGTACCACCACTTTTCACGGCATTGTGCCGGGAGTGCTTGTGCCCCAATGGGAAAGATTTGGGTTGATGTGCTGTTCGGTACAAAGGATAACTGTCGGACTGGGAGCATATAGTTCGAGGTGGTGGACCTAGATAGTCCGTATCATGCTCTGATAGGTCGGCCGGATCTTCATGGTGTCAACTCATATGGCCTACCTGAAGATGAAGATGCCGGGGCCCAATAGTATTATCACCATCTCGAATGACCACAAGCACTCCATAGATTGCGCCTCGGTTGGATCTTGTTTGGCGGAGTCACTGATCCTTGTTGCTGAGAAGATGAAGATGCACCAGGTGGTGGCCATGGCTCAATGTAACGTACCTGCACTTAAAAATATGGCAGGTACCTGTGTATAGTGCAAACCCCTGGATCGATTCGTTTGCTCACACAGTTTACGATGTAATATCACAACAAAGTATCAATTTTATTACATCGATGATCCAGACTTACAAAAATAAATAGTTCGATACATCTTTGCATAGCTTAAAGCTAGCTCAAAACAATAAAGCAACGGAAATAAATCTTCTATGAGCCTCCAACTTCATGATACGCCACAGGCGAAAACATGTTGGTGCAGATTTGAAATCCCTTAACGAAAACCTCACTCGTCATCTGAACAACCTGTATCGAATAAAATTTTGCAACAGAGTGGGTCAGATTCCATTAAAAATGGAGTCTGGCAAGTGACACTATGGTGGACACTTAATGGAGTAACTCTATAGCCTATATGCATATTTGGCTGGTGGAGTTCAAGGCAAATTTGCATAAAGCCAATTTTTTTTATACTCTTTTGAAAACACTTTTCTTGAAATCAAGACGAGTATGGCATGAAAACCATAATCTCATCTTCCCTTGCTCACCCATCAACTTTTAACTTAGAAATTGGAATGTTGGGAGCCTCCGTTGAATCCTTGATCAGCTGCTCAGAATTGTCCGTAACCGAGGACACGGCTAAGTACTTAGTTTTACACTATGCAGAGGTTGTGCACTTTCACCACGAGATTCAAACAACCCTTCTGTCCTTGACCCTCATGTAGTGAAAAGGAAAGGAGAAGCCTGAGACGAGACCTTTGGGGAAAAGTCAAGGCAGAGCCATTATACCACGTGGCTGCACTGGAAACATCTTCACTTGGAGAAAACTTTGGTCCCTTTGTTCCTGGGTGGCCATCCTCAAGTGTACGTACTCAGGTTCACTCATCTAAATGAGCCTGGGTCTTAGCCAGGTGCACCCACCTAAATGAGCCTAAGCAGCCACTCAACTCTAACCTCCATCCTCTTGCCACATCCACCCAGAAGTATCTTTAACTTAGTAGGAATTAACTTTTCACAAAACAACTTTTGCATAGCATCAATATTTCTACCAAGTTACCCATAGGATTCTAGACACACCTAGTGTAAGGGATATAGTAGTTTCAGCATAGCAATACTATCCAACACATGCATATAATAAACATACTAAGTAATGCATAGAAAATACTTAGGAAATTTATGAAGGTGTGCCACTTGCCTTGGCAACAGGGAGAGCAGGAGTAACAGTTGCAAAAGCCTTCGTTTCTCTCCGAAATTTCTAACAAGTCAAACAAAGCCAATAAACATACAAACAAAATAACAATACAAAAATATGCTATGCATGATGTGCAAAATATTTCTAAGAACTAGAGATGCATGCATGAAATTTATTCTTAAGTTAATGCAAGGCAAGTGTGTTAGCCAAATATGACTAAGGACCAAGGTCGTAAAATCAATTGCTATAAGCCAACTTGACTAAGTTGTAAGACTGCTCCTAGTCTTCATCATGTTTGATCTTGAATTCTTCAACTCCTTTGTAGTTTCCTTCATCTTCAATTAGCACTCTAAGGACTTGGTCAAAATCACTAAGGACTTGGTTTATGTCCAAAGTGGAAGAAGAATAGGGAGACAAAAAAAGATACAGGGGAGATATAGTTGATCTCCCAGGCTTCATCTCCAGATTTATAACTTTCTCCTTGGTGATGTCTTCATTGAATCATGTAGACTTGATGGTTCTTCACACTTGATGATTTGTATATCGCCAGGGCTGGTCTTGGATATAACTTAGCCACCACGAGGTCTAAGAGAGAAGAAAAGAAAAGAGAGAAAAGACTTAGAGAAATAAAGGGGTTTGTCTTCTTGAAGTTCCTCTTGATTTTCTTCAAAGTGTATTTTGTTTCTTGGAGATGCCTTCGGAGTCTGTTTTCTTCTAAGTCTTCGTTGGCCTTCTAGTCTTCATATTGAGAATCTCAAGTGTCTAAGTGCATAGCACTTTACCAAAACACTATGCTCAAAATAATCCTAACTTAGAGAAAATAAGGAAGAAGTTTTCCTCAGAGGAGTATAACTATACAATACAATATGCTATGCATGCAATGCAATTTATTTCTAAGGACAACACTTAACAAAATAAAACAACTAAGTCTTCTAGATGCTAAAATTTTCTAAGGAAAAGATTTAGCATCTTTTAGATGTTGAAATTTTTCTAAGGAAGAGTGTTGTCAAAAAAAAAAGTTATTTACTAAGGAAGAATTTATTTTGTTTAAAGAGGCAAAATATTTCTAAGTACATTTTAATACCAAAGTGGTCATAATATGACTAAGTACTTTATAATTCGAATAGATGATGAAAATAATTTTTAATCAATTTTTAATCAATTTTAATCATTAAAACAACACTTAAAAGTATTTAATCAATATTAAATATAAAATCATAGAAATTATTCTATAAAAATTAGTAGAACAATACTACTGCCAAAACTTAGACATTAAAATTTATAGCAAAAGAGTTTGATAAATTTCAAATTTGAAGTTATGTTCAAATTACCATTAATGCCACTTTTGAATTTCAACAAATTTTAATTTGAAAAAAACATAAAAGTAATGATGCCAAAAGTTTCTACGTGTCTTAAGCTTTCCAAAAATATTTTATTTGTAAAGTTTGACCAAACCAATAAAAAGTAGTGATAGATTTAAAATTTATATTTTTCTGCAAAACTGCCGGGTCTTCGGTTGACTGTTGACTTTGACCGCTGACGTGGGAATTGACTTGCTGACGTGGCAGGCTGATTGGGATTTGACTACGAATTTGATCAAAAATAAAGTTGCTCGGATGGAAAAACACTCTTAACGAAAGTTGTAGAGAATTATGTGCTCTTTCTAGTTATCAGAATTATAACATAAGTGGATGAATAGATTGGTCACAAATCTCAAAATACCTTTCTGGTCCGAAACTGCAAACGCGAATATCTCTCAGCTCGCTGAACCAAAAGAGGTGAGGCTTGGGGCAAAAGAAAGGTCTTGATCAGAGGAACAACTTTCGTATTGTCGTCTCAAACTTTTGAGATGGTTTGGTTACTCGAATAACATCAAACACGATCTGTATTATACAGAACATTACGTACGTTAAAATAAAAAGTTGTCAACAGGAAAGTTGTAGATATAGAGTACATCTACCTTTTCACCAAAGGAATTTCGATTTGACGCAACGAGCGCGAAGAGATCTGAGAAATACGACTTCAGATCTGATGGATGACGATTCGAAATTCTTCCTCCACGTTTGATGAAAAGAGTTGAGGCTTACTGCGATGGAAAGGTATCGACGAGATATACAACAATGATTAAGGCCCCGTCACGATTGGAGATGGTTTTGTTCGTCGAACGAACGAAATACTATTTCGCTGATTAGGATTTCGGTGGAACGAAAAGAGTAAAAGAGATACCGACGGCTACAGGGGTTTATATAGGCTGAGGGATGGTGGAATAGATAGGGCTTGGAGTTGTGAACGCGTAGGATCAATCGGATCCGGATTTGGAGTTATATTTCTTGAGATAAACGTGTTTGAATGAAAGGTGGTTGGAAAAACGAATTTTTAGAGTTTGATTTGGATACGATAGCAAGTCACGGTTCGGTTCGGACTCAATCTTCGGCCGGCCGACTGGGCTGATTTGTTTTTTTTTTGTTTTTTTTCTTATTTATTTCATATTTTTGTTTTAGAACTCCGAATTAAGTGAAATTAATTTCTAAAAATTTCTAAAAATCATATCTTTATTTTAAAACATTTATGGACATGTTTTGACCACTTTTTAAAAATATTAATTTTGAATATTTGATTTAATGCAAATTTGACACTTTTGTCCAATTTGAAAATAGAAATTTAATTAATTTATTTATGGCTAAATAAAATTTGGTACCACAATTGTGAACATATGAAAATAATTATTTCTAATAATTACAATCAAAATATTAAAGTAAAATAAGATAAATAGCATAATCATTATTTGTTTTTAATATTTTCTCAGATAGATTTTCAACTAGAAATAGTATTTCAACCATTGTAATTTCAAATCTAAACAATGCTAGAAAATGATGAATGCATGCATGAATTTTGTTTTCAAATTGACATACAAAAAGTTTTCAAAAAGTTTTTAATTTTTCTGATTTTTCGGAATTTGAAAAATCGTAGGATGTTACACTCAAGCTGCGCAACTCGTCATGCCGGGTATGGCGAACCCGGAGCAGAACGCATCATTCCTGCCGCCAAAGGAGACCAAGAAAGTGAGCATTGAACCGAGCTGCTAGGAGAACAAGGCCATTATCGGCGCGGACCTGACCGAGAAATAGGAATGCGAGCTCACTCAATTCCTGCGTGAGAATCGAGACGTCTTTGCCTGGTCGAATCAGTACCTGCAAGGTGTCTAGAGGGAGTTGGCTGAGCACTCTTTATTTGTCAGACCGGAGGCTAAGCCTGTGAAGCAACCAACACGTCGACTGTCGGATGCGAGAAGGGCGGTGATACTGGATCATCTTGCCGTACTGCTAGCGGCCGGATTTATTATGGAGGTACTGCACCCGGACTGGTTATCTAACCCAGTTTTGGTAGAGAAGAAGAAGGATGAACCTGTGCTGGCCAAGGTGTGGCGGATGTGCTTCGACTTCACCAACTTGAACAAGGCGTGCCTGAAAGACCCATTCCCGCTACCTAGGATAGATCAAGTGATCGACTCCACTGCCGGATGTGAACTGTTGTCTTTTGTAGATGCTTATTCTGGTTTTCACCAGATTACTCTGAACCTTGCTGATCAACTTAAAACTGCCTTTATTACCCCGTACGGTGGTTATTGCTATCGTGTCATGACCTTTGGTTTGAGAAATGCCGGTGCGACTTATCAGCGATGTATGCAAAAGTGTTTGTACAATCAAATAGGCACAAATGTTGAGGTGTATGTCGATGACATTTTGATAAAAACAAAAGAAAAATCTACCCTCATTGAGGACTTGCGAGAAACATTCACAATCCTAAGAAAATTCCGGATGAAACTTAACCCGGATAAATGCACCTTTGGAGTGCCGGCAGGAAAGTTACTCGGTTTCCTCGTGTCAAGCCGGGGTATCGAGGCTAACCCGACTAAACTCCAAACAATCGAGAACATGAAATTGCCAAGGACACCTAAAGATGTGCAAAAATTCACCGGATGTTTGGCATCCCTAAGTCGGTTTGTAAGTCCGTTGGGTGAAAAGGCTTTGCCTCAATATCAACTAATGAAGAAGAGCAACAAATTCGTGTGGATTCCGCAAGCGGACTTGGCTTTTGGCGACTTGAACAGAATGTTGGCAACTGCTCCTATATTGGCCTCACCTTGCTAAAGGAACCAATGTTATTATACATCGTGACAACCAATCGAGTATGTGCTGCAGATACACTTCACCGCATCTAACAACGTGGCCGAGTATGAGGCACTGGTGCATGGAATCAAGGTGGCCTAGGAAATCGGCATTCGGCGAATAGAGTGTTTTGGTGACTCATACTTGGTCATACAGCAGGTCTCGGGAAATTGGGATGCGTTAGATGCAAATATGGCGTCATATTGGTTCCATATCCAGATGATCTCGGGTTGTTTTGAGGGATGAAAGTTCAATCATATACCTCAGGCGGAAAATGAAGCGGCCGACATTCTGTCCAAGCTCGGTTCATCAAGAGATCCAATTCCACCCGCCATAGCCTTGGAACATCTGAGAAAACCGTGAATCAAACCCTCACCTGAATCCGAGTCAATCTATGTACCCAAGGCGCCAGTGTCGGAAGTCACACCAATGGAGGTGCTAGTGTCGGAAGTCACACCAATGGAGGTGGATGTCGGATGTGTAATGGAGAGCTCAGGGACTACCTCGTCTTACCCTGGGACTGTTATATCTCACCTAGGGGCTACTTCATATAACCCGGGGACTGCGTAGTGGATTTCTGACATTGTAATGTCGGTTCAACCTATGGAGATAGATGAACCACTGTTCGCAGCACGACATGTGCCGGAATGGGTGCAACCTATTATAAATTATCTATCGGAATATACCTTACCCGACAATGAAATAGAAGCCCGGCAGATACTACGAAGAGCAAAGGCATACACAATAATCAACAAGGAGCTATACAAGAAAAGTGTGACGGAAGTACTGCAACGCTGTGTGGGGCCCGAGGAAGGAGGTGACATGCTATTGGAAATACACCATGGAGAGTGTGGCCATCATGCTACGTCTAGGGCGCTAGAGGCAAAGGCGTTCCGGCATGGATTTTATTGGCCCAATGCGCTGCAGAAGGCGGAGGACATAGTAAGAAAATGTGAAGGATGCCAGAGATTTGCTCACAGGATACATGTACCGGCATCAGCACTCAAGACCATCCCCATCACTTGGCCATTTGCTGTATGGTGCTTGGATATGGTAGGACAGTTTAAGTCGGCACGAGGTAACATGACACACATATTGGTGATGGTGGACAAGTTCACACAGTGGATAGAGGTCAAGCCAATTTGGAAATGCGACGGGCATACAGCCGTGGCCTTCTTGAAAGATATCATCTTGAGGTACGGCTATCTGCACAGCATCATTACCGACAATGGAACCAACTTTGCTGTCGGAGTGTTTGCTCGGTTTTGTGCAAAAAGAGGATCCAACTTGATGTAGCATCAGTGGCACACCCGGAAGCAAATGGACGAGTGGAAAGAGCTAATGCACTAGTGTTTGTCGGCATCAAGGCTAGGTTGATTGAACCACTGGTAAGAACACCAGGGTGTTGGATAGAAGAACAACCTGCAGTACTATGGGGATTGAGAACAACACCGAACAGATCAACCGGCTATAAAACCTTCTTTCTTTTATATGGAGCTGAGGCGGTGCTCCCAACCGACATACAGTATGACTCGCCAAGAGTGGCTATATATACTGAAACCGAGGCAAAAGAGGCAAGAGAAAATTATGTGGACTTACTGGAAGAGGCAAGAGAATTGACACTGTCGCGGTCGGCAATATATGAGCAAATCTGTGTCGGTACCATAGTCAGAAAGTCCACCCACAGGTGTTAAGAGTAGGAGACTTGGTTTTGAGGTTGATACAAAGGACTACCGGAATGCACAAATTGTCGCCTCCATGGGAAGGACCATTTATCATTAGCAGGGCCTTGCACAATGATTCATACTACCTTATAGATGTACAAGAAGCCAAGAAAGGAGTGATGGATAGGTCGGGAGAAGAAACCAAGAGGCCATGGAATTTTGCTCTCCTTCGCCCCTTTTACACATAAAAGGCGCAGTGTATGTATCTGGGTTTATAATGAATAAAATGTCAGCACTCCGAGTAGAACTCGGGGACTGCCATGTTTGTCTATACTTGTGTTTTTTCTTATAGTATTTTATTTTATAACTTTTTTATGTTGGCACACCGACTTAAAACTCGGGGACTGCCTGGAGTATTGTATGCATGTTTTGTTTATGTCGTCCATATGCCGAATAAAATTTGACCTTATTCTACCGAACAAGTAATGTACGTTGTATGATGAGATCTTGTGACTCGACTGACAAACACCTAAAAGGTAGTCAAGAGCAGAGACTATGAGAAAAGTGAGCACGAAAACAAACTCGTGGACTCGGTCCAAGCTATATTCGGCATATGCTGTTTTTTTACTATCCTTGTCTTTCATTTATTTTCCTGTATGTCGGATGACTTTAAACCAAACCTCAAAAGTTTACAAGTACTGTATGTTGTAAGTGGCGATTTTGTGACTCGACTGTCAGATACCGAAATGGTACACAAGAGCAGAAATGGCCAAGTATGGTAAACATGAAGTAAACTCGGGGACTTGAGGCAAAGAAATTCAACATCGTAAGCTTGTTCGATAACTTACCAAAATAAGCATGACTATTTTGAGCATCTACTTAAAAGTGTATATTATATTTTGCACCCGACATTCCGGGGATTTGATGAGTTCGAGCTTAAAGTTCATGCAACAGAACCAGAGACAACGGTATCGGCAGCAGGAGTGTTGGCAGCAGTCGCGGTGGCAGGAGTCTCGGCGATTGAAGTTGAGTTCGGGGCGGCAGGAATCTCGGAGGCTGCCGGCTGGGCGTTGCTGGTGACTTCCGGGTTGGAAGTGTCGGTCACAGCCGACTCGACGACGACAACGGCAGCAGGAGTGGAGGTCTTCGTAGGCTCGGCAGTAGCAGTGTCGGGGACGCTCGACTTGGGAAGCTCGGCGACTTGCTCGGCACCTGAAGACGGAGTCTGGATCATCAGAGTCTCCTTGGCAGCCTCGGGGACTTTGTCGGAGGTCTCGGGACTTCATCCTCCGCAGTTGGGTCGGCTTCTCCTTCTTCCTCAGAGTCGGTTTCCTCACCTTGCTCACCCGCCTCATAATCCACATCGACGGTGTAAGTGTCGCCCTCGACATATTGATGGGGCTGAGAGTAGCGCGCCATATAGTCAGCAAGTTGCTGCCGCTGGGTGATTTTGGCGGAGTCAACGATCCATGGTGATCCTTCCCGCTTCGTCCGCACTTGCTCCAGATTGATAGCTTCATACCATGACAGCACGAAGGCTAGTCCCTAGTCAGCGTCGGCGCGAGCTGCAGAAGATCGCCACTCTCGGAGCCGGCTCTCAGCCTTCTTCAGCCGGTCAGCCAAGTCTGCGACATTGCTGGGAGGAACAGTGCCGAGCCATAGAACCCGGTGCGCTTTTATGCCGGTGTTCAGCACCTCAGTACCCATGAGCTTGAGGGGCGTCACCCGGGCGCTCAGTGCGATCAAGTGATCCTCGACATCCCACTCGGGGGAGATAGGACCGGCTTCCGCACGTTTGCCCGGGGTCTTCTCAACAACCTTCAGAGCCGCAGCTTGGGAGTGCTCAAAGTGTTCTGAGCGAAGGGCTGTAACAGAGTTAATTCGCATCCTGACATAAGAAGGGTGTGTCGGAAAGCAATTCAGAGATACAAAAAGAATATACGGTGGAAACTTACTATCCATCTGGCGTTGAGTTTCTTCAACTCCACCAGCCAAGAGTTGCAACGGGTCTTCAAAGTGGTAAGCCGGAGCTCAGCCGTGTTGGCGCGTGCCTCAACCTCCTCTACCAGCTGGGTCTGAGTCTCCTCGGCAGCGGTTAGCTAGGATTCTAGAGTGGCCTTGGCAATTTGCACGTTGCTGAGTTCACGCTACAAACATAGCACCTTGTCCTTCTCTTTGGAATAAGCGATCTTTTGTTTGCAAGTTCCTGCTCAAGCTGCCGGTGATGTGCGAGGAGCTCCCGATGTGAATTCTTGAGGTGCCAAAACGTGTGTGTCGCGCGCCGGAAAACCTCGTTGCGCGCGCATCACATCCTGCAAAGTGTAAAAGGCACGGTGAGTGTCAGAAATTTTAAGTCGGAAGAAAAAAAATAAGGTGAGTTATGACAGAGTCCGGAGATGTTATGAAGATTCCTGCCAAGTATTCTACACTCAGTAGAGTTTGATCACTCGACAAAATCTCGGGGATTAGTGTCAGAAATAATTTTTTTGAAGATTCATGCCGAGTATTCTGCACTCAAAAGAGTTAGATCAGTCGACACAAATCTCGGGGTGACAAGGTTATATCAAACGGGTACCCCCTCATGTGGGTACCTGGTGCACGTAATGACTTAACCCCAATTGTCAATAGGTTGAGGAAGCCCAACAAGTGAATTCCAAGACGAAGGCTTCTACCATAGATAGCATAGTCGGTAGTACTTTCCATAAATGTAGTCCTAGTCGGTTACGACCCGAGACCTGTACCCCTATATAAAGGACAGGAGGGAGACCGACCAGGGACACACCCAACGAGAACCATCAAACCCTAGCAAGATCGACATCTTGCTAGATATGTGTACTCGCCGCATATACACAATCAACAACAGACAAGCAGGAGTAAGGGTTTTACCTCACTTGAGGGCCCCGAACCTGGGTAATTCCCGCTTGTCAGCCGACGAATCTACCAACACCACGCGTTCTCTACCTCATAACTCTTACCCTAGGCTAATAATCATGGGTATTGATGGGGACATCCCTTGTCACGGGGACTAGTGGAGTGGAGAGAAAATAAGGGTTCTATTCTACAAGGTGATCAACACTATTATCAACTCTTTGTAAATTGAATATTCACTATAGTGAGAGAGACAGACACCCGGCCAGCCACTTATAATTGTGGAACAGGTCTCATGTACACGGACATGTAAGGTTAGTCTTCGGGCCGCTTCTTCTCACTATGCCGCTAGGATCCAGCATACTTCAAAGATGGTAATATTATGATCAAAAAGGGGCTTAACCAATCCTAAGGGCTCGAACCTACAGGAAACACTTTGCTCTGATACCATTTTGTAGCGCCCCATCTTTTATTAAAGATGGAACACCTGTGTTAAGTGCTAGTCCCTGGATCACTGCCAGCACCAAAGTACAAAATATAAAGTATCATTGCATAAGTATAGCTTTATTACAAAGTGCATAGCCATGAAGGCTAGCTAGAATATTCAGAGTTCACAACAAAAGCAAATAACAATGGGCCTCATCTTCAAGCATGCTCCACAGGCAGACATGTTGGGTGAAGACTCGAGTCCAAACTTATTCTTCATCCGAAGTACCTGCACATTTGAATATGCAGCCCCCGAAGGAGGTCAATACAATGAAGTATTGGCAAGTGACTATGGTGGATAATAAATGACAAGTCTAATTCTATATGCATATTTGGCTTGGTGGAGTTGTAGGCTATTTTTGTAGAATGCAAGTTTTCTCCTATCTTTTGTAAAACACTTTTTTTCCAAGACTTGGCACCAAGGGATGAAGCCCAGGTGCACCAACATTTCTTTCCTTAGTCAAATTTTACTTCATGAAAACGGTGTTGAGATTCTTCTGTCCATCCTTGTCCAGTTGCTCGAAGTAGTCCATCCTATACACACGGAGTGCATTAAAGAAAGGAGAGAATTGAGACAAGAACTTTCAGAAGAAAATTCAACCATACTACCAACTCTACATCTGCTTGTCAAGCTGAAAGGTTGAAATCTCACAACTTAATTGTTTTAGACAAAGCCCATTGTCAAAAGGCTGCACGGAATGCATCTAAACTTGGAGGGACTTAGTAATCTCTTTGTTCCTGGGTGGCCATCAACAAGTGCACCTTTGGGTGAAAACCACCATGCTCATGGTTCTAAGTAGAATAAAATTCATCCTAGGCGAAGACAACCACAAGCATAGTCCCAAATACTAACTCAACATAAACCATACCAACCAATCCACCCAGGTGTGTACTTTTAAGTTTAACACTTAGAAAAATCTTTCCATAACATAGCATGTAAACAATTTTATAGCATTGCTAAGCAGCTAATAAAACTTTTAAATGGCTGCATGGTAAAAGATGGCTACACACTACTAGGAATTTTGTATATCATAAACTAACTTAGCAAAATACAAATAATCGAAAATTCCTATCATGCATACTACTCAAAATATACTACTAATGCATATAGGAAAATATTTGGTAGTTCATGAATGTCACTTGCCTTGGTAACGGGTGGAGCAAGCACAACAAGAATAAATCACAAGCAAATCCTTCCTCCTCTTCACAATCTAGCACAAGAAATACATAAATAAATAAAGGCACACACATTACAACACTTAAAACACCAAAACATAAACATGTATGCATGCATGCATGATATGCCATGAGTATAACAAGACACACTTATTAACATTTATACTTTTGTAGCGTACCTGCACTTTAAATAAGGCAGATACCTGTGTATAGTGCAAATCCCTGGATCGATTCGTGTGCACACACAGTTTACGATGTAATATCACAACAAAGTATCAATTTATTACATCGATGATCCAGACTTACAAAATATTCAATACAAGTTGCATAGTATAAAGCTAGCTTTGAAAGAGTAAACAGCGGAAATACAATAGCAGTGAGTCTCCATCTCGTTTATGTTGCCACAGGCGAAAACATGTTGGTTGTAGACTCGAAACTTTTAAACGAAACCTCACTCGTCATCTGAATAATCT
This sequence comes from Poa annua, assembly GCA_026929855.1. Lineage (NCBI taxonomy): Eukaryota > Viridiplantae > Streptophyta > Magnoliopsida > Poales > Poaceae > Poa > Poa annua. The sequence goes on along the minus strand of CM049427.1, from coordinate 122,173,120 downwards.
GCAATAAGAAAAATATTGCAACAACGTGGGTCAAATTCCATAAAAAATGGAGTCTGGCAAGTGAAACTATGGTGGACACTTAAAGGAATAACTCTATAACCTATATGCTTATTTGGCTGGTGGAGCTCAAGGCTATTTTGCAGAAAAGCAAGCTTTTCCCTAACTCTTTGAAACAACTTTACCTAGTGGAGACAAATATGGTATAAAAGCCATAGTCTCATTCTACCCGTGTTCACCCTTCAAGTTTTAATTTAGAAGTTGAAATGGTGGAATCCTCCGTTGACGTCCTCGTTCAGCTGCTCAGATTGTCCGTACCGGGGACACGGTTAAGTACTTAGTTTTACACTCTGCAGAGGTTGTGCACGTTAACGATTGTACCCATTCAACCCAAACTATCCTTTACACACCTATAATGATAAGTAAAAGGAGAAGAATGAGACGAGATCTTTCAGAAGCATTTTCCCTCCCACTCTGGCTTGACCCGTTCCACCTAACACCCCCTACATCTGCTTGTTAAGCCGGAGAGAGTCCACGCAACATAATTGATCAAGACAGAGCCCATTGGCAATGGCTGCACTGGAAGCAATCGTCACTTGGAGTTCTTCAGATTCCTCTGTTCCCTGGGTGGCCATCCACAAGTGCACATACTCAAGTATACACCATAGAAATGGTCCTGTGTAGCCACTCAACTTCGCCTCCGTATACAACCAATCCACCCAGGAGGTTCTTTATTAACTTGGTAGAATTTAGATTTTCACAAAACAACATTTGCATAGCATCAATAATTCTACTAAGTATTGCATAGGAACCTAGACACAGGAATAAGGAATTTCTACACAGGTTTAGCATAGCAATACTATCCTACACATGCTTATATAAAAATACACTAAGTAATGCATAATGAAAGTAATAGGAAGTTTATGAGGTGTGCCACTTGCCTTTGAATGTTGTCGTTGTTCACAAACTCTTTTCAACGATACTTGCAACTCTCCGTTTAGTCTAAACAATACAAACAAACAACAATACAACAATCATAAAACAACACAATCATACAAAATGAACAAACAAGGTTCATAAACTTCTAAGGAAAATATGTTTTTGCATGATATGCAAATTCTTTCTAAGGACTAGAAATGCATGTCATGCCATGAAAATCTTTTAAGTTAATGCAAGGAAATGTGTTGGTCAAAATGACCAAGGACTTAGGGCAAGTAGGATAAAATAACTTTGTTATAATTTATCTTGAAGAAGCACTCCAATGACTTAGTCATGATGTGCAAAAATACTTAGAGAAAAATACTAAGTTTATTTCTTCAAGGTGATCTACAATTATTATCAACTCTTTGTAAATTGGATATTCACTATAGTGAGAGAGACAGACACCCGGCCAGCCACCTAAATTGTGGAACAGGTCTCATGTACGTGGACATGTAAGGTTAGTCTCCAGGCCGCTTCATCTCACTATGCCGCTAGGATCCAACAAACTCCAAGATGGTAATAATATGATAAAAAATTGTTTAAGTCTAAAGTGACAGTCAAGATTAGGAAAAGGGAAAGATAGAAAGAAAGAAGTAGTTGGTCTTCCAGGCTTCATCTCCAGACTTGTAACTTTCTCCTTGGTGATGTCTTGCTTGAATTTTTGGTAGACTTGATTGATTCTTGTATCATCGAGGTTGGTCTTGGGTTTAACTTGGTCATCATGAAGTCTTAGAGAGAAGCAAGAAAGAGAGAAAGAAATACTTAGAGAATAAAGGAGGTTGGTCTTCTTGAACTTCTTCTTGATTTTCTTCTAAGTGCTTCTGCTCCTTGGAGATACTTCTGAAGTCTTTATTTGGCTAAGTCGTTCATTGGCCTTCTAGCTCCATGTTGAAAAATCCTAAGTGTCTATGTGCATAGCACTTTATCAAAATACTAAGTTTGAAAATAATCCTAACTTAGAGAAAAATAATGGAGAGGTTTTCCTAGGAGGAGTATAACTATATAATAAAATAAATTATGCATGAAATGCACTTTTTAATCACAAAAAATCATCAAAATAACTTTTGTGATTTCTTTATAAATATGCATGAGGTTATAAATGCAATTTAATTAATTTTTATTTTGGAAAATATAATAAAAGGAATAATTATAAGATTAAAGTTTTCTGTGATAAAACTTTTATAACAAAATTTTATAAATGGTGTTAATAGACAGAGGGCATTTAATTAAATTTATAGCCATAGCATTTAATCAAAAAATAATATTTCTATCAAAAGTTAGGTCAAAATTACTCAAACTATTCAATTTAAGCATATAATTATTAAATCGTTAAAATAATATTAAAAACTATTTTATAAAGAGGCATCATAATACACATTTTATAAAGTTTCTAAAACAATTTTATTTGCAATTTTTGGATTTATAGATTTAAAGTTATTACAAATATACTCAAATCATTCATTTGAAATTTGAATATTTTAAACTAAGTCAAATTTGAAATCTAACTGATCTAAAATAATCTACATGTCAGGGGCTTCCCAAATATATAAAATTTATCAAAATTTGATAAGTGGTTAAAAAGTTATGAAGGTTCGAATATGCAGGCGATTTTCTGCAAAAGTGCCAGATCTGTTGACTGGGCGCTGACTGGATCTGACGTGGCGCTGACTGTGCGCTGACGCGGCTGCCACACTTGCCCTGACGTGGATAAGTTATTGGATCTGGGCCATCAGATTTAGATCTAACGGATCAGAGCCATCCGTGCCGATTCGTGCTAGCAGTTCTAATCTTGGCCGTGGATTTCGGATCGAAGGGCCAGGAGAGGGCGTTGACCATACCTGCCGGAGAAGTTCGCCGGAGAGAAGAAGACAACGGCGCCCGAGCTCGGTGTGGATGCTCCGGTGGCCGCGGAGGCTCCCCGGAGTCACGGAGGATGGAGGTGACGGTTGGTGGCGGGGTGCTCCGGTGCTCGTCCTACTCCTCGCCGGAGTTCGCGGGGCGGCGACGGCTTCGGTCGACCACGGGCAGCTCGACACACTGCACGAAATCATCGAACGCGAGCCTTAGGAGATGCGGTGTAAAAGTAAGATGGAGGGGAGCGGATAGGGGGCTCGAGGTGGTCTCCACTCACCGGAATCAAGAAAAAGGGCGGCGGCGGCTTCGGTTACTCCAGCGAGCTCTCACGGCAGCCTGGGGGCGCAATAGGCTAGGGTTTGAGAGGGGAAACAGAGGCCGGGGTGCAGGGAATTTATAGGGGGCAGAGTAGGAACCGAATCGCGTTGATTTCGCTCGAATTTGGAAGGAGATCACCAGCGTGATTTCCGTGCGGGAGGTTGAAGACAATGCTGACGTCAGCGATTTCTTTCTTTTTCTGATTTTCTAATTAATTCGTATCTTTGGTTTAAATGTCCAAATGATGTCAAATTAATTTCTAATTTTTTTAAAAAACAATATCTTTGTGTTAAACCAGTTATGGGCATGTTTTGAACAATTTTCAAAATTAATAATTTTGAAATATTGATTAAATACAAATTTGACACTTTATGTTAAATTTAAAACTAGGTTTTAATTAATTTTATTTTTGGCTAAAATAAATTCTATGAAATACCCACACTCAAATATGTTTGAATTTAAGTTATTTAAACTCATATTCCAATATTAAATAAATTTTAGCTTTAATAGATTATTAAATAACATATTACAACTATTTGTAATGAAAAGAGAAAATGTAATGTAATCATTTCTAATTTAAAAAATTTTGTGCACCATTAAGTTTCATAATATGATAAATCATTTGAAAACTTTATAACATATATATAGAATAGATTTTAGATTTAATTCATTTCTTATATAGAATATATTCATCATTTTATATTTTGAAAATTAATGAATGCCATGCTTTTTTAGAAACACTTTTTATTTCAATAAAATGGTTTGAAAGTTTGTAACACATTTGTCAAATTAGATATTGTGGTTTTAAGAAATACAATGGATAATAAAATGTTTAACTTGAAAAAACTTTTGAAAATAATGTTAAACTAAGCTATTTGAAAAATTATACTCTTTCAATAAGTTTGAAGTCTTTTATAGTTCGTTTTCTTATGCATTATAATATTTTATTTTAATCAAAACAAAAGGTTTAAATTTTAGTGATTTTTAAACATTCCAAAAATGTTGGGATGTTACAACTTTTTGTTATTAAATGCATGAAATACAATTTCCAAAAATTTCTTATTTTAATTATTAATTAAATATTGGAAAACAATATAGCAAAATAAAGTTCTACAACTACATACTTTCATTCTATTATGAAATGTTTTCAAATAAAACACATGTTGAACTTTCTGGACAAAGGACAATAATACAAATCTTAAACAATTAAATTTATTAGAAAAACATTTTTATTATTTAAGTTATGAATTTAAATAGACGAAATACCAATCTGATAATTACACGAATTAAAAGTTATCAAAAGGAAAAACAAATGATGCAGAAATAAACTACACTAGCAGGGCTATCCGTGGATATAAAAATTATCAAATTTGGACTTACAGAATAATAGATATGAATTTTCCAAGTTTTACATATTTTCTGTTTTTATTTACTAAATTGTGCCAAAAATAGAAAAAGAAGGGGCTACATGGCGTGATCTAATTGGTCGATAACGTTTCGACGCGGATCGGCGTGGAAGCCGTCGGATTTTAAATAACAATGCACGCGCCACATTGATCGGTCTAGATCCGTTGGATCTAGATCCAACGGTCCAGAAGCAGATGCCAAAAACGGGCGGCGCCGTCACTGGAATCTCTCCGACCGCGGCGGAGCCATCGCCGGCGTCGTCCTAAACCGCGCAAGAAGGGGAGCGGGGGGGGGGGGGGGGTCGGGGGAAGTCGTTACCGAGCGGTGCAGGGCGACGTGCCGAAGACGATGGCGCGACGGTGGCTTCGCGGGCTCCTCCTCCTCTTCTAGGTCCTCCCCGGAAACGACGAAGCGGACGGCGGCGTCGGTCATGGATGAAGACGGCGAATGGCTGCGATTCAAGACACGAGGCTAAGTCACAAACGTGCACAATGAAAAAGGAAATCAAAGAGGGGAGACGGGAGGGTCCGGCGTGACCGGGGTATCCCGTACGGTGCGGTTTACGGCGACGGAAGTGGCTAGGGTTTGGGGCGAGGAGACTGGCAGCGGGGTGGGGTTTAAGTAGGGGGTGCGGGGAGCAAACCGTGCACGAATTCCGCTCGGAAATCACGGCCGGCTTCGATTCGAATCGCGCGCGATCTCCGGCGGGAGGTTGAAGAACCTGATAGGTGGGCCCCACCTGTCAGCGAGAGGGAGAGAGAGGAGGGCTGCGTGGGCTGGTTTGCTGGGCCGAACGTAGCGCGTGTGCGGTAGATTACCGTGGCCTCGGCCCAATTGGCTCGAAAAAATCGTTTTTCTTTTATTCAAATGTTTTTCTTATTTTTCAAACCAGATTTGAAAAATGATTTTTAAACTTAACCAAAACATTTCAGAAAAATTCATAAAAATATGTTTTGGAGAGCTTATTAAATTTAGAACCTTTTAGCATCATACTTGCCTATCAAATAATTTGATAAATAGAAATATTATAAGGAGTACAAATAAACATCTTTATGGAATTATAATTTATTTAAACTTATAATTAAATTTGTATTTAGTCCTTATGTGATTTAAATGTCATTCCTATATGATGAATGATGCATGAATGCAAAGTGTAAATTTTTTAAAATTTTGGGATGATACAGACTAACCCCCTTAAGAGGAAGCTCGCCCTCGAGCTTCGAAAAGGTCAGCAAATAGGTGAGGATGGTCTTCTAGAAGGTCATCTTCTCGTTCCCAAGTGGCTTCTTCCTCGGTGTGATGATTCCACTGAACCTTGCACAACTTGATGGTATTGGTACGAGTGACTCTTTCTGCTACCTGTAATACCTTGATGGGATTCTCTTCCTAGGTCAGGTCACTCTCCAATTGTACTTCCTCGAGGGGTACATTATCCTTCAAAGGAACTCCCATCATCTCGAGATGACATTTCTTCAACTGACTGAAATGGAACACATTATGGACAGCAGACATAACTTCTGGTAGTTCTAACTCATATGCCACTTCACCTTTGTGAGAAAGTATATTGAATGGTCCAATGAATCGAGGTTCTAACTTTCCTTTGAAACCTTTTTACACCCCGGAGTGGTGACACTCTAAGATAGGCTCTATCACCCACCTCGTAGGTGACCTCTCTACGCTTGGAATCTGTGTACCTTTTTCTGTCGTGACTGGGCTATCTTCAATCTATCCTTGATCAGTCTGACCTTCTCTTCAGCATCCTGGATTATATCAGGTCCAAAGAAACTCCGTTCTCCTACACCACTCCACAACAATGGGGTAGTGCATTTCTTTCCATATAAGGCTGCAAACGATGCCATCTCAATGCTGGCTTGGTAAATGTTATTGTAGGAGAACTCAGCGTATGGTAGATTATCATCCCAGCTAGATCCATAATCGAGTGCACAAGCTCTTAACATATCTTCTAGAATCTGATTAACTCTCTCTGTCGGACCATCTGTTTGGGGATGAAAAACCGTGCTGAATTCCAATATGGTTCCTAGTGATTCATGCAACTGTTTCCAGAAATGAGATGTGAATTGGGTTCCTCTATCAGACACGATACTCTTGGGATCGCCATGAAGGCACACAATTCTTTTCATGAAAATTTCAGCTAACTTAGCACATGTATATGTGGTCTTCACGGGTATAAAGTGAGCTATTTTTGTCATACGGCAAACAATAACCCAAATAGAATCGTAACCCGATTTGGTCCTTGGTAAACCGGTGATGAAATCCATTCCAATAGAATCCAACTTCCAGTCCGGCACTTTCAAAGGCTGTTGAAGTTCTGCTGGCTTCTGATGTTCTGCGTTTACTCGACTGCATACATCACACTTTGTGATATATTCTGCTATTTCTCTCTTCAGATTGTTCCACCAAATTCTCTCCTTCACATCTATATGCATCTTAGTATTTCCCGGATGGATAGAATAAGGTGTCTCGTGGGCTTCTTGCATAATTGACTTCCTAAGATCAGGATAATTGGCCACACACACACGTTTTTCAAACCACAAGGTTCCTTGATCATCTTCGTGAAATCCCTTAGCTTTTCCTGCTCTCAGATTGACTTTGATTTCTTCTATAACTTTGTCTCCCTTCTGAGCTTCGCGTATCTTGTCCATAAAAGTTGGTTGCACTACTAATGAGGCTACAAAACCTTCGGGTACTACTTCCAATCTGAGGTCCTTGAATGTTTTGCATAAATCCTCGGGTATTTCTCCTGCTGTGAGGCCATTCACATACACCTTACGACTCAGGACATCTGCTACTACATTAGCCTTTCCCGGATGGTATTGCAGACTTAAATCATCATCTTTGATAAGTTCCAACCATCTTCTTTGTCTCATGTTTAATTCCTTCTGAGTGAAAATATACTTCAAACTTTTGTGGTCAGTGAATACTTCACATCTTTTCCCCATCAGATAGGGTCTCCATGTCTTCAGGGCATGTACTACTGATGCTAATTCAAGATCGTGGGTAGGATAATTTGCTTCATGTTTCTTGAGTTGTCTAGAGGCATAAGATGCCACTCTGCCTTCCTGCATCAATACACTTCCCAGGCCTTGGAGTGAAGCATCACAGTACACTTGGAATTCCGTTTCTAAATCAGGTAAGCATAGAACTGGGATGAAACTAGACATTTCTTCAATTCCTGAAAACTGGCTTCACATGCCTCAGTCCACTCAAACTTTTTCTCCTTTTTCAATAATTCCGTCAAGGCCTTGGCAATCTTGGAAAAGTTTTCAATGAATCTTCGGTAGTATCCTGCTAGACCAAGAAAACTCCGTAATTCTCCCACATTCTTTGGCGGCTCCCAATTAGTTACAGCTGAAACTTTTTCAGAATCCACCGCTATACCCTCCCTGGACACCTCATGGCCTAGAAATCCGACGTGTTCTAACCAAAACTCAAGTTTGCTGTATTTGGCATACAACTTATGTTCACGTAGTCTCTGCAATACCAGACGCAAATGCTCTTCATGTTTTTTGTGACTCTTGGAGTAGATTAAAATATCATCGATGAAAACTACCACAAACTTATCCAGAAAATCCATGAACACTTTATTCATCATATTCATGAAATAGGCTGGAGCATTGGTTAATCCAAAGGGCATTACTGTGTACGCATAGGAGCCATATCTCGTAACAAATGCAGTCTTGGGTATATCCATTTCTCTAACTTTCATTTGGAGGTACCCTGATCAAAGATCGATCTTTGAGAAAACACAAGCACCTTCCAGTTGATCAAATAGTTCATTAATCTTGGGTAGCGGGTACTTGTTTTTGATAGTTTGCTCATTTATATCACTGTAGTCCGTTACTAGCCTCTGGGTTTAATCTTTCTTTTTAACAAATAAGACTGGTGCTCCCCATGGGGATGAACTTGGACAAATAAATCCTTTCTGAATGTGTTCCTCCAGTTGCTTCTTGAGCTCTTTTAGTTCATCGACGGCCATAGGGTATGGTCTGTTAGCTATTGATCCAGTACCCGGTTTCAGTTCGATGAGGAACTCTACATCTCTATCGGGTGGCATTCCCGGTAGTTCTTCCGGAAAAAAATCTGGGTATTCCTTGACAATAAGCACATCACCAAGGCTAACCCCCTTAAGAGAATTTAGCCTAACTTTCTTAAGTTCGAAAGTTGATCTGAACTTAATCTTCCTTTTCTCTGTGGTGATGAGGGTGATTGCTCTATTTGCACAGTCTATGATTCCTTCAAAACGAGTCATCCAATCCATTATGATGATAACATCCAAGCCTTGGGTTTCTAGGATGACTAAGTCCGTTGGAAAAATGTGCTTAGCAATATTTAAGTCTACCTGCCTACGCCCATAATTTACTATCATTTCTCCTCTAGGTAAACTTACTCTAATAGGTTTTCTAGGCTTTCCTCAGGTAGCCCATGCTTGTTTACAAAAGCTCTTGATATGAATGAATGCGATATTCTAGTATCAAATTGAACTAATGCTAGAAAAGTATTGAGCAAGAACGTACCAATCACAGCATCGGGTTCGTCATGTACTTCTTCCACATTTATGTGATTCACTTGTCCCTTCTGGAAAGGATTCGGCTTGGAATTTTCATCAGCCTTTCTCTCTGGGAAGTCAGTTGCATAATGCCCCGTCTTCATGCACTTGAAGCAAGTCACATCACACAAGTCTCTCTTCCCTTCATAGTTAGGACGGTGATGGCCATTTCCATGATTATGGCCATGGTGATGGTTTCCCTTGAATCCACCATTGTTTCCTTTGTATTCTCCATTGCTTCCTTTGTATCCTCCATTGCTTCCTTTGTATCCTCCATTATGGTTATGACCATGATGCTTGTGGCCATTTCCGTTGTTGGAGTGATTCCATGGTTTATGCCCACTGCCTTCAGAGGTGTGTTGTCTCTTGTGTATTCCCACAGAATGAACCTTACTTGCACTGAACTTCCTCTTTCTATTCTCTTCCTTTCTTATGTTGTTGTCCAAAGTGACTGCTTGATCCAACTGAGCTTGATAGTTAGGAGCATAGGCAACAAACAAGGGTATCTTCAATTCTCCCTTAAGTCCATTGAGGAATTTTTACTTCCTCTTAGCATCAGTGTAAATATCTTCTGGTGCATACCTTGATAGCATACAGAAGTCATCCATATACTCCTTTAGAGTTCTTCCTCCCTGCCTCAAGCTGTGAAATTCTTCTGTCTTCAGATTCATTATGCCAGAGGAAATGTGAGCATTGCGAAAACCCTCCTTGAAAGCATCCCAAGTCATGCCCTCTAGAGGATGCGTCACTTGGTAAGTCTCCCACCATAGTGCAGCGGGTCCTTCCAGCAGGTGTGCAGTGAACCTCACCTTCTCTGACTCAGAACACTCACAAGTCACTAAGTCCTTGTTGACTGAGCAAAGCCAATCATCAGCCACTATAGGTTTAGTAGCAGAGGAGAACTTATTAGGCCTAAGCCTTAGGAATCTAGAAAGTCTGTCCACTTGAGGTGGTGGTGGTGGAGGTGGCGGGTTGTGGTTGTTTTTGTTGTTGTTGTTGTTGGTTGCTGCAATGAACTAAGTCATCATAGTCATCAGTTGAGATTGAGCGGCCATCAGTTGCTGCATGGCATCATTGTCGTCGGGATCACGACGAGGAGGCATATGTGGGGTTTTCAACATGGATGAGTAAAATATAGATAGAACTAAAAGAAGGAAAATCCTACCCATGCACAAAACAACCAAGTAAAGCAATCAACAAACAATAAACAACTTAAAACTTTACTTCCTTAGCAATTCGAAAAAGGCATTCTAGGTAGATTAAATAAAACGACAAAGTCTGCAAACCGAAACATTCTAACATTGTCATAACACAAGTTGGAGATCAATGTTTTAAAAACGACGAGCTAAACGAGAATAAAACATGGTGGTCCAACTACCAAGTATAATTTTCGTCCATGACATCTCCTTCATCTTCTTCAACCTCCTCGATGGTGATTCCTTCCTTCATGAGGATCTCCTTGTAGTCGTTCACCTCCTTCTCTAAAGATTCATTCTTCTCCTGTAGCATCGTCTTCTCACGGCGCAGAGTCTCGGTCGCTTCCTTCTCTAGGGATTCAATCTTCTCTTGTAGCATTCTCTTCTAACGGCGCAGAGTCTCGATCAGATATCGATCAGCCTCGAACTTGACATCGTTGCTCAAAATTTCATCCTTCAAGTTTTTAATCTCCTTGTACTTGTCTCTAATTCTCTTCTCTTGATTTTGGAACTTCTTCTCTTGAGCCCGGAATTTCTCCTCCTGAGAGTTGGCCACTTCTTCTTGGGCGTCAATCTTCTTTTTATTCTCCTTGACTTGGGCCATTATTTCATCATTCGTCAGCAGCTCATCGCGCCTATCCTCTTCTAGTTGCCAGAGGTGAATTTCTAAGTCTTGAAGATAAGGGTGCAAAGGATCTGGTTTGCTTTTGTCCTCCTCATTTACAAGGTAGGGTATCCCATCTTCGTCACGTTGGCCTAGGATAGAAAAGTAGTGGTCCTTTAACTCCTCCTGGAATTGCCCACAAACACGTCCTATTAGCTCCTGCGTGACGAGATTAAGTCCTTTCTCCAAGGACTCACTAATCGACTTGTACTGAATGTCTTCAGTCTTGGTTTCAGTCTGGCGCCCGAGTTGCATAATGCAAACTCCCCATAAGCCATTCTTGTTGAAGTGCTTCAGCGGACTTGCCTTGATGATGGGTGTTGGAAGCGCCTGTTCTTGAAGTCCTCCGCGGTTTGATACATAAAGAACGACATCCTTAAGTTATAACAATAAAAATAGTTAAAACAAAATAAATAAGGTAAGAAGTACTAGTCATGATGCAAATAAGTACTTAGAGAAAATAAGGGTTATACTATACAAGGTGATCAACACTATTCTCAACTCTTTGTAAATTGGATATTCACTATAGTGAGAGAGACAGACACCCGGCCAACCACGTATACTTGTGAAACATGTCTCATGTACGCGGACATGTAAGGTTGGTCTCCGGGCCGCTTCATCTCACTATGCCGGTAGGATCAACCTACTTGAAAGATGGTAATTTTATGATCAAAAAGGTGCTTAACCAATCCTAAGGGCTCAAACCTACTGGCAACACTTTGCCCTGATACCATTTTGTAGCGCCCCATGTTTTATTAAATATGGAACACCTATGTTAAGTGCTAGTCCCTGGATCACTGCCAGCACCACAGTACAAAATATAAAGTATCGTTGCATAAGTATCAAATTACTACAACGAGATCCAAAAATAGCTAAGTATAGCTTTATTAAAAAGTGCATAGCCATGAAGGCTAGCTAGAATATTCAGAGTTCACAACAAAAGAAAATGACAATGAGCCTCATCTTCAAGCATGCGCCACAGGCAGTCATGTTGGGTGTAGACTCGAGTCCAAACTTATTATTCATCTGAAGTACATGCACATTTCAATATGCAGCCCCCGAAGGAGGTCAATACAATGAACTTTTGGCAAGTGACTAGGGTGGATAATATGCATATTTGGCTTGGTAGAGTTGTAGGCTATTTTTGCAGAAAGCAAGTTTTCTCCTATCTTTTGTAAAACACTTTTGATTTTCAAACACTTGGCACCAAGGGATGAAGCCCAAGTGCACCAGCATTTCTTTCCTTAGTCAAATTTTACTTCATGAAAACGGTGTTGGGATTCTTCCGTCCATCCTTGTCCAGCTGCTCGAAGTAGTCCATCACCGGGGACACGGCTAAGTACTCAGATTGTCGACTCTACAGAGCTTGTGCACTTTCACCTTTAGACTTAATTAACCCAAAGATCCTATACACGTGGAATGCATTAAGGAAAGGAGAGAATTGAGACAAGAACTTTCATAAGAAATATTCAACCATACTAGCAAGAACCGTTTCACCTACCAACTCTACATCTGCTTGTCAAGATGACAAGTTGAACTCTCACAACTTAATTGTTCTAGACAAAGCTCATTGTCAAAAGGCTGCACAGAAAGCATCTATACTTGGAGGGACTTAGTAAACTATTTGTTCCTGGGTGGCCATCCACAAGCGCACCTTTGGGTAAAAATCACCATGCTCGTGGCCCTAAGTAGAATAAAATTCATCCTAGGCGAAGACAACCACAAGTATAGTCCCAAATAGTCACTCAACATAAACCATACCAACCAATCCACCTAGGTGTGTATTTTTAAGTTTAACACTTAGAAAAATCTTTGCATAACATAGCATGTAAACAATTTTATAGCATTGCTAAGCAGCTTTTAAATGGCTGCATGGTAAAAGATGGCTACACACTACTAGGAATTTTGTATATCATAAACTAACTTAGCATAATAAAAATAATCCAAAATTCCTATCATGCATACTACTCAATATATACTACTAACGCATATAGGAAAATATTGGGTAGTTCATGAATGTCACTTGCCTTGGTAACAGGAGGAGCAAACACAACAAGAATAAAAATCACAAGCAAATCCTTCCTCCTCTTCACAATCTAGCACAAGCAATAGATAAAATAAATAAATACACACACATTACTACACTTAAAACCCCAAAACATAAACATGTATGCATGCATGATATGCTATGAGTATAACAAGACACACTTATTAACATTTTGTATTTTCGTTATTAAATGCATGAAATGCAATTTCCAGAAATTTATTATTTTAATTATTAATTAAATATTGGAAAACAATATAGCAAACTAAAGTTCTACAACTACATACTTTCATTCTTTTATGAATTTTTTTCAAATAAAACATACGTTGAACTTTCTGGACAGAGGACAATAATACAAATCTTAAGCAATTAAATTTATTAGAAAAGCATTTTTATTATTTAAGTTATGAATTTAAATAGACGAAATACCAATCTGATAATTACACGAATTGAAAGTTATCAAAAGGAAAACCAAATGAATCATAAATAAACTACACTAGCAGGGCTATCCGTGGATTGAAAAATTATCAAATTTGGACTTACAGATATGAATTTTCCAAGTTTTACATATTTTTTGTTTTTATTTACTAAATTCTGCCGAAAACAGAAAAAGAAGGGCGTACGTGGCGTGATCTAATTGGTCAATAACGTTTCGACGCAGATCGGCGTGGAAGCCGTCCGATCTAACGCGCCAGATTGATCGATCTAGATCCGTTGGATCTAGATCCAACTGTCCAGAAGCAGAGGCCAAAAACGGGCAGCGCCGTCGCCGGAATCTCTCCGACCGCGACATAACCATCGTCGGCGTCGTGCTAAACCACGCAAGAAGGGGAGCGGGGGGGGGGAGGGGGGAATCATTACCGAGCGGTGCAGGGCGACGTGCCGAAGACGATGGCGCGACGGTGGCTTCACGGGCTCCTCCTCCTCTCCTGAGGTCCTCGCCGGAGACGACGAAGCGGACGTCGGCGTTAGTCGCCGATGAAGACGACGAATGGCTGCGATTCAAGACACGAGGCTAAGTCACGAACATGCGCAATGAAAAAGTAAATCGAAGAGGCGAGAGGGGAGGGTCCGGCGTGACCGGGGTATCCCGTACAGTGCGGTTTACGTTGGCGGAGGTGGCGGAGCTCCGAGCTCGTTCTCGAGCAGCCCGGCGGCGGAAGTGGCTAGGGTTTGGGGCGAGGAGACTGGCGGCGGGGTGGGGTTTAAGTAGCGGGGGGGGGGGGGTGCGGGGAGCAAACCGTGCACTAATTCCGCTAGGAAATCAAGGCCGGCTTCGATTCGAATCGCGCGCGATCTCCGGTGGGAGGTTGAAGAACCTGATAGGTGGGCCCCACCTGTCAGCGAGAGGGAGAGAGAGGAGGGCTGCGTGGGCTGGTTTGCTGGGCCGAACGTATTATAAGGAGTACAAATAAACATATTTATGATATTATAATTTATTTAAACTTATAATTAAATTTTTATTTAGTCCTTATGTGATTTAAATGTCATGCCTATATGATGAATGATGGATGAATGAAAAGTTTTAAATATTTGAAAATCTTACGATGTTACACCCTGGGTTGGAGAACGGCAACATGCATTTGGTGCATAGCTTGGGCAGTCTTGCCTGGCCCGGCACGGTGCATGGTAGGGAGAGCTCGGTTAAACCGGACCCAACGTCGACATTGTTTCAGTCGACGATCAGCTGATCAACTTGGCTATACGGGCGAGCATCATGGGCGACCGGCACTCCGGACTGGTTGCTCTCATTAGCAGCAACCTCCTTGCCCGCAGTAGCTTGTAGCAACTTCAGTGCAGCAGTTGGAGGAGGGGCTTGCGGAGAGGTGATGGCTTTCCGTTTCTTGACCAAAGCAGTGCCACCAGGATCATAAGTGTAGCTCTTGGCTAAGGTTGTAATTGTCCCTCGGCCTTGGGTTGTTGGTGTCTTCTGAGCCACCTACTTCTGGGTCGGTGGTGGCACGGCCGAACTGGACGGTGGTGTCGGAGTCTTTGTTGGCTGGACTATCGGCAAGGCAGACGACTTCCGCCCTTGTGTCTGAGAAACCTTTGAAGGAATCTCGACAGACGGTGTGTTGGGGCAGGAAGTCGGTGCAGAGGTTGAACCCGACTTGGATGCAACAGGACGGGTCGGCGGTAAGTCGGTCGCCGGAATAGAGCGCGAGGGCGAGTCGGGCACAAGGGTCGGACTAGAACGCCCCGAGGCACTCGAGTCGGCAGCGGCACGCTTGGGTGCGCCCAGGTCAAGCTCAAGGGCGGTACTACATGAATTGTAATACAAAGAAGTTAACTCGAGGAAAGGGTGTGTCGGGAAAATGCTATAACGAGTCAAGACAATGGTAAAGCAAGAGTACATAACCGGTGGAGGTCGGGGGTGTCTTCCTCTGGGGCTTCTTGCCCATGGCCTTGGATCTCTTGGCCGGAGGAGCGGCGCTCTCCGGATTTCTCAAGGAGGAAGTATCGGTGGCAGCACGTTTGTGCGGGCCTCCCGTGGCAGTGGAAGTAGCTGGTGTCGAAGAGGTCGGGTAAGCATAGGCCAGAAGAGGGGAGGCAATAATCTCTAGCATCACACAGTAGTCATCATCCGACCAATCTTGTAAGACGGGACGGGATAGAGGCTTACTCGCGGCAGCGGCGCGGTGCTCCGGGATGGGCATGTAGTCCTCGTTGTCCGGGTCTTCCGTCGGAGGAGTTTCCGGAACGGGGAAGTCGGCTTTCCAGTGGTCCACATTATACTGGGCTAAAGGAAAAGCGTAGGATATAAACAAGCTAATATAAATCAAGAAACCGATTTAAGATTGTCCGAGATAGAAGATATATCGGGAAACGTAAAAGGAACTTACTTGTGCAGGAGGGTGGGCGCTGTCATGTGGAACCTTGCCACACTCCTACTCGTCTCCCATCTTGGTATGGGCGATGGACCGGACACGCCGATGGACAGAGGCTTGTCCAACTCGAGCATACTTACCCGAGTCGGGTCATAGGGGCCACTCATATGGCAGATCTTGTGCACCCATGATTGGAGAGGGCAAACTCCGCGAATGATGAAAGTCCGCAGGAGGTCGTCGGCTGTGAGGATGTCCTTGATGGTGAGGAGATACTTGTGGATCAAGTTGATCTCCCCGACATTGTCCTTGTGTTCCAGCGGCCAGTTGAGCTGAGTAGTCGGAGGCTCAATTTGGAAATCGGGAAGGTTTATATAATCAACAGCAGTAGCCCCCTCCTCGGGCGCCAGGTTGCGCACGTAGAATAAGCTCCTCTGCCACTTCCGGCAGGATTCTGGCCCGGTAATCTTGGGGAAGTAAACAAACTTCTAGACAGTTATAGTAGCAACACCGCAAGCAGTCATTTCCTTCTCCTTGACACCTGGGTTCGGGATGCTCTGCTTCCGGAGTTGAAAGTACTTGGCCCACAGATTCACCATGGGCCAAAGTCCGAGATAAGCCTCACATAAAGAAACAAAGGCCATGAGGGCCGTGATGGAGTTAGCGGGAAGATGGTGAGGTTGGAGGCCGAAAGTATCAAGGAAGGAGCGAAAGAAACGGCTGGCCGAGAGGCCAAAGCCGCGTTCGAAATGGGCGACAAATACGACCCTTTCCCCTGCTCGGGGCACGGGTTCGTTTTCCTCCTTGGGCCACCGACATAGAACTTGCTCCGGGATACGGCACGACCGACGTAGCCAGGCGATATCCTCCTTGCTAGTGTCGGATCCTTCCAAGCCATCCCGGATTCCCTCGGTAGCCATGTCGATGGGTTCAAACTGTTGGTTTGAGGTCATTACGGGGAAAACCTGTGAAAGCAAAATACCGAGTTAGGAATACCGACATAAGGAATGTCGGATCAAACCGACGTAGGAGACAAGGTGGGTAACTCGGGCATAAACAGGATAGTGTGTGATTCGTCAGGCGAGGGTGATCTAGAGCAGCAGTAATAAAACACCGTAAATAGATGGATAATGTGCTAAGGGGGAGAGGAACCGCAACCCTAGCGGAGCAAATCTACTCTAATACCTAGAGTCCAGATTGGCGTCACGAGATTGGCATGGATTTGGGCAAGTGCGGCATGGATCCCGTTGTCAATTCATGAGCAAAGGACCCCTATCACTCCTAAGCAACGAGATTCGGCAAAGAACACCGGCAGCGGTAATGAACTAGCGCGGTGAACGATCGAGAAAATAGGGAATGAGGATGAAATCTTACCGCAGAAGAGATGGGCACGATGGAATTGCGCGGTGGGAGAGGCAAAGAGGAGGCGCAGCCTACAATCGAGAACGACGGCGAGGTTCTTCGGCGGTCACACGCGTGAGCTCGTTCGACGGCGTGGCGACGGAGAAGATAGGGAAGGCAACAGGGCAAGAGTGAGGAGTAAAGAGGAAGAAGAGGCACACGTGCCCGTATTTAAGAGAGAAGGGGGAACCGTGGTTCCCGTTTTTCCCGCCGTGGGCAGTTTTGAATAGATCGTGGGATCGGGTGTGGCTATTGGAGCGGTTGAGATTCGTGTCCATCACACGATCGGGCACACAGCCGGCCACAGGAGCCCAACGGCTAGGCGGCACAATCCGGTGTGCCGAACCACCTAGGAACCGAGGCGGCGCACCAGAGTCAAATGCAATCGAGTGCCTGAGGGATTTGACATCCGGTGGGCCTCGCAGAGGCTTGTGTAGGACGGTTTGTCACTGGAATAAACTAATAAACACGGGATAGGTGATCTCGTGATGACAAGTGACATAAGAAGATCTACCAAAAGATTTGGATGTGTCGGAAAAATGTGTCAGACACGAAGGTCGGGAGAAACGCGAACAACCCGGTAGGGTGAGGTCGGATAACCTTTGTATCAAAATGAAAAGAGTATGTCGGAAAACTTTGCTACCCGACAGGGCAATGTCGGAGCTCGCTGTATGAGGAGAATTGTATTTTAATCTGGTCCGGCCCACCATCCAGGGATGTCGGACTGCACCAGCTTCAGGGACTAGTGTCGGAGGGCTACCCTTGGGTAGGGTAAAAACCAAGACAAGTTGGCCCCACTGGAAGTCAGATTGGCCCTTTCACTAGCGTCAAGAGTCACTTGACCTTTCGTATTACAATAAGTTGGCCTTTGGGGGCAAAGCAGAAGGTGACCCTTGGGGTGCAGCTGGAGCTGTCCTTTGATGGAGGCAAGAGGCAGGTGGGTGCACTATACATAGACCCCCAGACCCTCATCCTCATTCAGGCAGAAGCGGGGAGTTCTCCTAAGCTCAGGCTTCTCGAAGATGTCTTTGGCAATCAAACTCAGACATCTTCGAGAAGCTGGGCCTAGGGCTACTCTCTTGGTTGATCTAGAGTGCATATCAGAGACATGGCAAGAGCAGGGAGTTCTTCTGAGAACCAGTTTCTCGAAGATGTCTTTGGGAGCAGGCCTAAGAAATCTTCGAGGAACTGGGCCTAGGATTACTCTCTCAGGAGAAACAGGAGGGTTAAGGCAACAGAGACAGGGGCACGGAAGAGGTAACCCGACTTATCCGTATGTCGGAGATGACCGACATTCATCACCCGGTAGAGGCTGGGGTGCGCCACATGGGATATACCGAGTTGTACCTAAACCGACATAACCATGCCGACATTGCCATGCCGGCACCGTTCCCTTATTTGTGGTGTGCAGGTTGGAGGGATTGGCTTAGCCGTGTCCGAACTCGGAAGAGAACCCTGACAGTGCAAGTCCGGCACGGCAATGCCTGGCTGCGGATGATGATTTGGCATAACCCTACCGGATTAGGAAAGATACCCTGACATACTTTATGTTGGGAAAGAAGTCAAGGGCAAGGACAATCACATCCCGGCTGACACGGAAGCGGAATAGATGGCGAAGTACCGCACAGAAGTGACTATTCCTTTGTAGCACTGACGTACTTACAGGGGACACGGCATGGGCAAGCCAAGTCTCCTCTCTAACAGGAATACCATCATCAACTAGCTCGGTGCTATCAAGACTCGATCACGATGACCTAACAAAGGCTACTCGATTAGCTCGGCGGCTAGTTCGGCTAGGCCACGTCGGCAATACCATTAACCCAGAGTCACTGCCAAGTGGACCCGGACAAGTTAGGGTTTCCGGTCAACCCGGACGGAACTCTATAAATACCGCCATAACTCCTCCTGTGAGAGGGACGCCCGCATTCTATTGAGAGATTTATTGCTCTGTGTTCTTCTCCCTCTCTCCCTCTAGCATTTAGTGTTCTTGGAGGAAAACAGCTCAAGGAGCACCTTTGTAGTTCTTGATATACACATATAAGAGAGAGAGACAGAGGCAGGAGTAGGGGTTTTACCTCCTCACGAGGGCCCCGAACCTGGGTACATCGTGTTGTTCATGTGTGTTGGTTTGTATCACTTTGGTGTTGGGTGTTTTATCTTAATCCTTGTGAGTTCTTGAGCTCACCCGCACATGTCTTACAACATGCAAGCCATCCCCGGATCCCCCAGCGCACGTCCGACCCCCAACATTAGTCACCCCGTGGCATATGCCGTGACACCACCACGACAAGTAGAAGCTTAAAAATAAGGTGTCAGACCTATTTTCATAAGAGTAGAATACTGGAATATGTTCCGATAAGAATATCTCTACAAATGGAAATGAAAATTTGATGATAAGAGTGAAGGAAATTGGAAAATTGTTTTCTGCTTGTAATGCTCTTCAAAGAGATCATAGTCTTTTCATACAAGAAGCTTTTAATAAGGTGATGTTATAACAATATTTCCTGTCAGGTTACAGTTTAATATTAAGTATTTTAGATCTTGTTGACAAAACAAGGTACACCTTATGAATACAAAGAAAGTTGAGAAAATATCAGAATTCGAACAAAGCCTTTTGAGTCTTAAAAGTCCAAGTTACATTTAAAGGATTAAAACGGTAAATGTTACTCTAAATCTTATTGTAAGAATAAGATTCCTTAATCATCATATAAAGTGTTATATGAAAGAAATGCAACTATAAGAAAGATATGGAAGCATATTTTGTGAAGAAATGTTTCTTAGACAAAATCAAATTTGTTGACTACATAAATGTAGACATGCTTAAAGTATGTGGGATATGTATTATTAGAATACTGATGGATCGTATTAAAATTCGAACTGATAAATGATCAATGATTTTGGTTTGACCATAATATCGAAAGAAATTATTAAATACTAATTTAAGTGGGAGTAAAATTAGTTTACTCAAGTGTCATCTTGTCTAATGATCACTTGTATCTTTGTGAGACTTTCTTCCGTTGGTCTTCCAAACCCCCCTTAACATTCTCTTAGCCAAAGCATCCTGGTGCCAGGAACCAATGTTGAACGCTTGGTTATTTCTTTTGAACAAATAAAGAGTTGATCTTCTACGTGCATATTGATATTGCTTGACTTGATCCTTTCACAAAGTTGTCATGCTTTGTCGGAAGCATTAGATGATTATATTGTTGTGCTTGAAGCTTAAATCATCTCTAATATTTACTTTGCACAGTTGATTGCTATCTAGTTCTATATCATTGAAAGCTTTGCTTTGCTTTGCCTACTTGTTTATTTATTACTCATTTGATATCAATATAAACTACAGCCCTTATTCATTTTATCTCAGTTTACATGCCTTACATTTACCTGATCAAGATTGTGTTAAAGTATGTCACTTCAGAAATTATTCTTCTTTTATCGTTCTTGCCTACTCGGGACGAGTAGAACTAAGCTTGGGGATGTTGATACGCCTCCAACATATCTATAATTTCTTATGTTCCGTGCTATATTATACCAACTTATTACATGTTTTATAAACATTTTATATAGTTTTATGCATTTTCTGGGACTAACCTATTAACAAGATGCCAAAGTGCCCATTCCCTATTTTCTGATGTTTTTGGTTTTAGAAAATTACTTAAGGAAATATTCTCGGAATTGTACGATTTCTTTTCTGAAGTCCATTTTTAATTGGTAACGTTCCAGAAGACCGAACACGGGACGAAGTGGCGACCGAGGCGGACACATCCCCTGCTCGTACGATAGGCTTCCTAGCCGCGTGAGCACGTGGTGTGGCCCCCTCAGGACTCCACCAACCTCGCCCTTTCTCCTACAAATACCCTCTGAACCAAAACCCTAGCACGGTGTTCAATATTTCCTCCACGGGTCTCGATCCGCCGCCATCGTCAACACCAATTCGGGAGAGATCAGAACTTCTCCCCGGCACCCTGCCGAGAGGGGGAATCGACTCTGAAGGGCTCTACGTCACCATGCCCGCCTCCGGACTGATGCGTTAGTAGTTCACCCTTGGACTACGGGTCCATAGCAGTAGCTAGATGGTTGTCTTTTCCTCTTGTGTTATCATGTTTAGATCTTGTGAGCTGCCTATCATGATCAAGATCACAGTTATGTAATACTTCATGTTGTGTTTAATGGGATCCAATGAATATTGAGTACTAAAGTTATTGCTTCATAATATATCATGTGTGTGCTTTTTAACGATCTTGCATGCTCTCCGTTACTAGTAGATGATCTTGCCATGTAGATGCTTGTAACTCCAAGAGGGAGTATTTATACTCGATAGTAGGTTCATGTCTCTATTTAATCTGGTGTGGTGACAGCTAGCTCTAAGATTGTAGATGTACTGTTATAAAAGAATAGTACTTTGTGTAAGGATCATGTTACTTACTTACTTTACACACAGTGCTCAAGGCGATAATCTGTTGCATGTACTTAATACTGAAAGGGGTGCAGATGCTAACTGTAAGGTGGATTATTAGTCATAGATGCGGTTGGAACGGTCTATGTATATTGTTGTAATGCCGAATGAATCGCACAATTGACATCATAACGTTAGTATATGCATTGTTATGCACTTCATTATTTTATCAATTGCCTAGTTGTAATTTGTTTACCCGCATGAATTTTATTATTATTTATGGAGAGATACCACTAGTGAACTATGAACCCAGGTCCTTCTCTTTAATCTGATAAACCATCAACTACAAACCTGTTACTTTATGCAAACAAACATCTTTCTTCCACAGGTATGTTTAATCCTTTGTTACAGCAAGCCGGTGGGATTGACACCCTCACCGTTGAGTTGGGACAAATACTTTGATTGTATTGTGTGCAGGCTCCATGTTAACTACACGCCACAAGGAATTCCTGGTGCCATTGACACCTCGAGGGAATTCTCATTTCCTACTGGTACGATAACCTTGGTATCATAAGTGAGCGAAATCTTGCTGCTGCACTACTTCACACCTTCCTCTTGGGTTTCCCAACCACACGTGTGAGCATCACATATCTCAATTGTTCATTATATGTTTTATACCATGCGATAATTGTATTAAGAGAAAACATTAATACACGTGTGGTATATAAACAACCAGGTCCCTAGTAGTGTTAGGGATATATAACCTAGGGGTATCACCAACATGGATCAATCCGGCTAGTCCAGGGTGGCCCAAGGGTGGTAAGGCTGAAGCCTGCCAGGCGGCCGAGATAGCTGACGTACAAGGAAGTAGGCGGACGGTCCAAGGAAGGCGGAAGGCCGAAGCCCATCAAGCCACCAGGTCCAAGACGGAAGGCGGCAACCAAGCCAGCTAGGTCTAGGACTCTGATTATTTGCCGGACAAGTACTTGCCTTGTACCCTGGGGTCTGGCCGCCTATATAAGCCGGCTACCAGGGAGCCTTTAAGGTACGCTTCAATACGCATCATACACATTGTAACCTGTTCACGGCTATTGCCTCATAGTGAATTATAGCAGCACGTAGGATCTCGCCATCGCTGTGGGATCCGAAGCTGGGTAAACTCGCCGTGTTCAATCCCGTCCTCGAGGACACCAACCTTCTTCCCCACGATCCATACGTAGGCTAGAGGACCCCCGTCTCCTATCAATTATGCCGATACCACGACAGTTGGCGCCCACCGTGGGGCATAAGGTTCCTGGCGTCACGTTCCAGGCGGGAACACTTGGCGGCATGGGCAAGCAGATGTCCGTCGGTCGCGTCACAAGGTGTGGCGGCCACAGCTACGTCAACTCGGATGAGTCCTGGCTCCCAGCGGACGACTACCTTATCGGATGCGCAATCGTACCGATCGGAGGGATCGACGTCTTCATCGGGTATACGCTAGAGGCGTACGGCCTACCGCGTTTCTACAACCCCACCCACCAACCCTTCGACCAAGCAGTCGACCGACAAGATGGATCTAAACCCGCCTTCTCCCAGGAGTCGGCCGAATCTGATTTCCACTTCGTCGGAGTTGTCGGACTGGGATCAGACTCCCAGCCGGAAAACAACGATCCTTAGTCAATCCTCCCTGCTCTCCAGGAGGATGCGATGTCAGATGCCGGATCCAGATCTACCGTTCAAGTCAACGTAGACTCTTACTCTGATGATGATGCTAGTCTCTTCGAAGAGAAGATCAAAACCCGCTTTTCCAGTGGTAATCCGGCTCCTTCAGAGGGCACAGCAGATACTGACATGCCTAACAAGCTGGCTATGATGGTTGTTGTCGGTCACGAGACAACCCCAGTTGCTTCGGAAGCGCAAAACAAGCCGGCCGAAGATGCGGCGACACCACTGCCGGTCAACTCATTGAAAGTTCCGACAAGGTGCGCGCAAAGAAGAAAACTGGCCTCGAGAAAGGCGGCAGCAGCAAACCCACGGATTTGCTCTCCGTCATCAAAGAAGTAGACGAGATCATGAATACTCCGGTGAATAAAGACACCCCACTTGACGAAGTGGAAGAGCTTAGGCTTAACATGCTTAAGCACTCTGACTTCCTGCGAAAAAGAGAGGAGCACGTTGAGAGCCTTGCGAAGAAGATCGAGAAAGAACAGGAGAAGATGTCGGCCAAAACAAGCCGGCAACTCTTTGAGGAGAAAAGGTCATCAAAAAACCGACGTGGCAAGGAGCCGCCAACACAAGCAACGACAGAGGCTCAAGATCTCGGGTTCGACTGGCGTACGGCACCACAGCGCGTGGACAGAAGGGGAGATGTTGTCTTCTGCACCCCCGTCCTCAACGCGGCCGCCGCGCTAGATACCCTAGACGACAACACTTACACGGCGGAAGAAAAGCTGGCCAATGCAAGACACTTCGTAAGCAAGGCCCTAGAACAACAAGCTCGCGCTGATTCCTACGGCCACATGGCGGATGCTCGCGGGGGAGACCTAGAGTTTAAGTCAGAAAACTGCAAAGCTGCACCTGGCGGCGACCCCAAAGGCCCGTCTGGCTCCAGTAGCCATGGCGACAAAAGGAAGGCAACGCCACCTCCAAAGAAGACGCCACCGCCAAAGCCAAGGCGGGACGAGAATTCAAGGACAGGAAGCAGAGGAGACCTGCCACCTCCATCCCAGCCAAGACGCGACAACGGCGGTAGCCGGAACAATAGGCCGCCGCCTATGAAAGATGTCGGCAATGACCCTCCCAGGAGAGGTCGAAGCCGGTCTCCGCAGCGTAGCACCGGCAGCAAGAGGAAAGAGGAGGCAGAAGGACCCAGGCGCAGCATAAGCCGGGCAGCTCATGACGAGCCAGACGCAAACAGAGGCGCACGGCAGCTCGATCCAAAAGACGCACGACACCGCCTACAAGACATAGCAAGAGGAAAGGAGCCGCTATACTCTGGACCAAAGTGCTTCGGTGACGCCATCCGCAGAGAGCCGTTCCCTAAGGACATGCCATCAGTGTCAAAAAACTGTTCTAGGTACAACGGCCTCGTTAAGCCGGATTCATGGCTAGCCGACTATGCCATGGCCATAGAAATTGCCGGCGGGAGCAGCTTCATTGCCGTCCGTTACCTACCTCTCATGTTGGAGGGCACGGCAAGGGCTTGGATCGACAACCTTCCTGAAAAGTCTATCCATAGCTGGTACGACATGGAAAAGGTTTTCTCCCAACACTTCCAAGGAACATACAAGCGTCCAAATACCTACACGGATTTGCAACGCTGTATCCAAAAGCCGGACGAAACCATGACAGATTTTGTCAGCCGTTGGATATCCGAAAAAGCCAACTGTCATGGTGTTTCGGACGCACAGGCTATCCACGCCTTCTATACGGGCCTGCAGAAGAAGTCCTTGCTCCGTCATCGGCTCGTCCGCGAGCAAATCACGGACCTTGGTGAGATGCTCAACCTAGCCGCCCAATACGCGGCGGCGGATGACGACGCCCAGGACGATGACCCAGACGTCAACATCATACCAAGGCGGAACAACAAGCGCAAGCAGGCGGCAGATGACAAAGCCGGACCTTCCAACGAGGTAGCCGTAGCATTCAAAGGGAATGCCGGCAAAAAGAAGTGGAAGAATAAGAAAGATGGTCGCGACGCCGGCTCAGGGCCTAAGGCGGCGCGAATCACTTATGAACAGGCAAAACTTTTGCCATGTCCCATCCACGCCTCACTGGGCAAGGTCAACCATATGCTTGGCGAGTGTCGTTTCATGGACGACTTCAAAAAGGACCCCACAGTCGGCTGGAAGTCAAAGAAGTCAAAGAAGAACGACAAGAAAGACAACAAGGAGGATGAGGATGACGACGACATGTCTATCTCAAGCGAGGATGGCGCGGCCGCCAATAAAAAGAAACCATATCCGAAGGTCAAAGAATCTCTTGTGTGCTTTGTCGGTACGCCTTCGGCTAAGGCGGATAAGGCGGAAATGCGCGAACTCAACGCGACAATGCCGGACGTCCCTCAGTATTTGAACTGGTCGGAAGCAACGATCACTTGGGACCGGTCCGACCACCCTGATCACATTCCTCACCCAGGCAAGTACGCCCTTGTCGTCGATCCCATTGTCGACAACTTCAGACTCACAAAGGTACTCATGGATGGCGGCAGCAGCCTCAGCATCCTGTACTATGACACACTAAGCCGCATGAACCTATCAGAGGATCAGCTGGACCACAGCAACCTCACTTTTCACGGCATAGTGCCCGGCAGGCAAGCAAAGTCAATGGGGAGCATTAGGCTGAAGGTAACTTTCGTACTAAAAGAGAACTACCGCTCAGAGTTCCTCCGGTTCGAAGTTGTCCCCTTCAAAAGCGCCTATCATGCAATCTTCGGACGACCGGCTTTCGCCAAGTTCATGGCAAGGCCGTGCTACATATACAGCAAGCTTAAAATGCCGGGGGAAAACGGAACCATCACGATTTCTGGCAACTTCAAGAAAGCCAAGGAGTGCGAGCGTGGCATGGCCGCCTTCGTAGAAGCCGTCATCCACAAGGAAGAACTCGCACTACTTGGGGCGGATTCAGACAACTTCATTCCCAAGCCGAAGATTGATGTCAAGAAGACCTTTGAAGCTTCAGAAGACACCAAAAAGGCGGACCTCATCCCAGGCGACAAGTCTAAGCAAGTCGTCATCGGCTCCAACCTTGACAGCAAATAGGAAGGTGCGCTCGTCGAGTTCCTCCGTGAGAATCATGACATCTTTGCATGGTCGCCTTCCGACATGCCTGGTGTACCGAGGGAACTTGCCGAGCACTCACTCAACGTCATAAAAGGATCCAAGCCGGTGAAGCAAGCAACAAGATGCTTTGGAGATGAGAGACGCAAGGCTATAGGAAAGGAGATAAATAGGCTGAAGGCCGCCAATTTCATAAAAGAAGTTGTACACACTGATTGGGTGGCAAATCCTGTACTTGTTCCAAAGAAGAATAAAGAGCTGAGGATGTGTATCGACTATACCGGTGTTAACAAGTGCTGCCCAAAGGATCACTTTGCGCTGCCTAGAATTGACTAAGCCATAGACTCCACATCAGGCTCCGAGCTGCTTTGTTTTTTTGACGCCTACTCAGGATACCATCAAATCAAGATGAGAGAGTCGGATCAGCTGAAAACATCTTTCAACACTCCATACGGGACTTTCTGCTACATCATGATGCCTTTTGGCCTGAAGAATGCAGGGGCAACATACCAGCGATGTATGCAAAATTGCCTGCACGAACAGATCGGCCGCAATGTTCACGTCTACGTAGACGACATCGCGGTGATGTCAAAAAAGAAGGAAGATCTCCTAGAAGATTTGGAAGAAACTTTTTAGAATCTTCGGAGGTATCAGATGAAACTCAATCCCGCCAAGTGTGTTTTCGGCGTTCCAGCCGGCAAACTGCTCGGGTTTATCGTCTCAGAACGAGCAATCGAGGTTAATCCGGAGAAGATCAAGGTCATCCAAAACATATCCAGACCTACTTGTCTGAAGGACGTGCAACGTCTAGCCGGATCGGCAGCGACCGTCAGTCATTTCATAAGCCGCCTAGGGGAAAAGGCAATGCCTCTCTACCGGCTATTGAAGAAATCCGACAACTTTGAGTGGACAGCAGAGGCAGATGCCGCCTTACAACAACTTAAGGAGGCCCTCATATCCGCTCCGATATTGGCAGCACCTCGATCACAGGAACCAATGCTGCTATACATCGCGGCAACAGGAGCAGTTGTCAGCGTTGTCTTGGCTGTGGAAAGAAAGGAGAACGAAGCCGCGACGTCTGAGCAACGACCGGTCTACTTCATCAGTGAAGTATTCTCCGCCTCCAAGCAGAGGTATCCGCATTACCGAAAGCTGGCTTATGGTGTATTCTTCGCCGCCAGAAAGCTTAGGCATTATTTCCAGGAGCACACAATGACAGTGGTCAGCAAGGCACCGTTGGGAGACATAATCAACAATGCAAAGGCAACACGTCGAGTTGCCAAATGGGGCATCGAACTTGCCGCCTTTGATATAGTCTATAAGCCACGGACCGCCATTAAGTCTCAAGCACTTGCTGATTTCGTCGCCGACTGGACAGAAGCCATGGAGGAAACGACACTCCCCGAATCAGAATATTGGGTCATGCACTTTGACGGATCAAAGATGCTCAAAGGCTCGGGGGCCGGAGTTGTTCTATGCACGCCTAAAGGTGACAAGCTTAACTACGTGTTGCAAATCCACTTCACAGCAACCAACAACGTTGCCGAGTACGAAGCTTTGCTTCATGGGTTACACGTGGCAAATGACCTAGGCGTCAAAAGAATCCTCTGTTATGGTGACTCAGATTTGGTCGCACAACAAGTAAGCGGAACATGGGATGCGAAAAGCGCAACAATGGCGGCATACAGAGCCAAAGTTGACGAATTCACAAAGAACTTCGCGGGCTACAAAGTCCGGCATGTACCAAGAGCTGAGAACGAGGCGGCGGACACACTTGCCAGGCTAGGGTCGGAACGCAAAAAGGTACCAAAAGATATTTTCCTGGAACATTTGCACAAGCCATCCATTAAAGGCGCCGATTTGATGGACCCAGATGCAGAAGAACCGGTAGAAGCGGCAAGTCTCGCTGTCTACTTGACACAGCCGGATTGGACTGTCCCATATCTCGATTTTCTAATCGACAAAAAGTTGCCGGAGGACGATGAGGTGCTAAAAAGGCAGATCATAAGGCGAGCCAAGGCATTCACGATAATAAAAGGCGAGCTATATAAGCGAAGCACGTGCGGCATCTATCAGAGGTGCATACAACCAGAAGAAGGCCGGGAAATTCTGAAAGACATACATATTGGCACCTGCGGGCATCATGCTTCCGCCAGGTCCATTGTATCCAAAGCTTTCCGCTAAGGTTTCTACTGGCTTACTGCCAAAGAAGACGCCGAGAGCATCGTAAAAACATGCAAAGGCTGCCAGTTGTACGCTCGTCAACCTCACTTGCCGGCACAAGAACTAAGGACGATTCCAATCACCTGGCCGTTCACGGTCTGGGGCTTAGACATGGTGGGTCCCTTCAAGAAGGCGCGTGGTGGGTATACCCACCTACTGGTCGCTGTCGACAAGTTCACCAAATGGGTCGAGGCTAAGCCGATCAGCAAACTTGACGCACGAACAGCCACCAATTTCCTCTGGGGAATAATCTCTCGGTTTGGAGTTCCACACAGCATTATCACTGATAATGGCAGCAACCTATCCCAAGGCGACATAGAAGAATACTGCAGTGATCTGGGTATCCGGCTTGATTTGGCATCCGTGTCACACCCTCAATCAAATGGACAAGCAGAGCGTACAAACGGCCTAGTCTTATCAGGACTTAAGCCTCGTCTCGAAGCTCCATTACACAGGGCAGCCGGCGCTTGGGCAGATGAGTTACAGTCGGTACTATGGAGTTTGCGCACTACGCCAAACAGGTCTACCGGCTACACTCCTTTCTTCTTAGTATATGACGCTGAGGCAGTGCTACCTTACCGACATGAAATACGATTCCCCAAGAGTTCAATCCTACATCGAGCAAGACGTAGAAGGTGCAAGACAGGATAGCCTAGACCTGCTAGACGAAGAAAGAGACGTCGCTCTACATCGCTCCGCCTTGTACCAGCAACAACTTCGCCGCTATCATAGCCGGAGAGTGCGGAAGCGAAGCTTCCGAACAGGTGACCTGGTTCTCCGCCTAATTCAAGACAGAAAAGGAGGCTTGCACAAGTTATCCCCGCCATGGGAAGGACCGTTTATAGTCATAAAGGCGCTGCTCAATGGTTCCTACTAACTGGCCGACATCCGCGACGAAGACGAAAAGAAGAGACGCAAGAAGGCGGCAGGAAAAAGGGGAACCAAGCGCAAAAGAGGCATTGACGATCCGTTCGAACAAACAAGACGGCCTTGAAATATTGAGCAGCTACGTCCTTTCTACACTTAGCAATTTATAATTGTAATAAGTTATATATGATTATGAAATAAAAGTCTATGGTTCCTCATCTGTGTTGAGAAGCATGCCATCTTTTGTCTTTTCTTGCAATCATATTTCCCCTATGTATCTAAGTTACCTATTTTTCTAGCTCCGTGCAAAGGTTCAAACTGGTAGATACTTCCAGCTCTCGAGCCAACCTAAAGCAAAAATAAACTTTTGCGCCGCCTAATTCCTTTACCTATGATTACTTATGTGTGGTTCGCCTAGTAGTATGTCTTTGGCACCAACATGTTGGCTTTGGTCTCTAATCCTAAACGCATGGTTTAGCCCTGGTTGTTTCAGCTAAAGTTACCGGCTGAGGTTCGTCAACATACAAAAAGTCAAACATATAAGTCAGGGTAAAATTAAGGCGGGCCATATAAATAAGGCAAAATAAAAACTTGTCAGCTAGTTTCTCGCCTAGCAGAGCAACAAAAGTATATACAAATATTACAAGTTAAAGTTGCATTGTTTCAGGGGCTGGCAAAACATGTCAGAAGAAGGCAAAGACACTACGGCTCGAGGGAGCGTCTACATCAGACTTGGGGGCTGACAACTTCAGCTGGGGAACTGTCACTCCCCTCCGCCTCGGCCGTGCCGGCAGCCCCAGCTTCCCCTCCGGCAGGCACAGGATGGCGCCGATAGAAGATGGAAGTATCCACCATGTCGGCAACACGCGTGGCGTAGCCAGCAACGCTGTCCAGAACAGCGGCCGACTCGACCTCGCCGCCGTCTTCATACGTAGATGGCATGCCTTCGGTGACGGCTTCTATCTCCGCCTCGGGGTAGTGCGCCATGAATAGTCCAAGTGCAGTCTTGGCACCACCCCGCGCCGCCGACTTCAGCGAGCTCTTGTGCAGCTTGGTAGCTTGATCCAACATAGTGGGCACGTCGCTGAATTCGGTCGGTTCCTGGCTGCCAGAGGAGATGCAGAACTTGGCGGCAAACCGCTTGGACGCTGCCAAAGTCTCGGTGATGAGCTCGCATAGACGCGCAAGGCGATCCAGGCGGGGGCTGACAACCTTGTCGTCGCCCAAACCGGCGGGAAATGCATCAAAAATAAAACCATCAGTTTGGCTCAGGCTAAGCAAAATGGCAAAATCAAAGTAAGGAGTGAGAAATTACCAAGGGCCGAGTTATGGAAAGCAGACAACTCAACCATATGAGCCGCCAACGCATCCTCAGCAGTTTGGGCGCGAGAAGTCTGCTTGGAGATTTCCTCGGCAGCCGTCTTCTCTGCCTCCGCCAACTTCTTGCGCAGGCTTTCCAGCTCACCAGTGAGCTGGCTAGATTCCTGCGCAAACTTTAGCTGCTGGGCCTCCATCTCCTTCCGGTGATCCTCCTTCATCGCCAAGTTGGCGGCTGCCAAATCGGAAGCTTCATTCATAAGAGCTTGCATATCAGTGGACGCCTTCAGTATATCCTGGGCATGGTCTAGCAGTTATACAAATATGGATTCGCTAACTAAATGATTGACGGCAACATAAGTCGAAAATATAGCTGAAGGCAAAAAGGATAAACCCTACCTTCATATTTTTGGCAGGCCGCCTCCAACTCGGCAATCCGCAGGTCCTTGGCCTCGCAATCCTTCTTCAGGTCGCGGCACCGCTGGTTTATCTTGACTCGGGAGGAGACAAGCTCAACGTTGGCGGACACAAGGCCCTGCAGGAAAAAGCAAAGGCATAAAACGTATTGTCGAATAACCACTAAGCCGGCAGTCAAATTTTTTTGACCTGCCATCTAAGTGCTCGGGGGAAAGACTATGTATATGCCGGAGTTGTAAAAACTTACAGACAGGTCGCCCTCCAAGTCGGCGAAGGCCTGGGAGGTGAAGTTGGCAAAGGCTAAGGCTGACTCCTTGGCCTTCGTGAAGGTGGACCAAGGGTCCCTAACTTTGCCGCCTCCTGCAGTCGGGGCTGCCCTCTGGGACCTGCCGGCAGCCGCCTCCAGCAACCCTTCCTTGGCGGCGCGCGATTGAGCAGCTTCATCGGCTGTAGCCTCAGCCAAAAGGGGATTCGTGGGTGCGCGGTCAGCGGAGGAAATCCTTGGCGGCACGCCAGAAGCCGGAGCCGGGGGCTGGCGACGAGCGTCGCCCATAAAGTTGCCGGCCCGGGGCTGGGGAGTTTTTCGGCACAGTAGCAGGCGAGCTGCCTTGAGGCCGCTTACCCTTGGTAAGAAGCCTGGTCGGCAACCGGGAAGTTGCGACCCTTTCCCTGTCAATAAACAACAAGCACAGTCAATTGGGTGCCAGTATTAAAGAAGCTCGTCCTCAACGGTTAAAAGCAAAATTGAGTACCTTCGGGGGATGTTAATCCCCGCGTTCTCGTCAATGTTGACGAGAGTCGGCTCGGTAGCCGTTGCGATCCGTTTCTTCCTCTCGGCGATCGCCTAGAGGAAGCGGCGCCGGATGCCTTGCGCTTCTTAGTCTTCCCGGCTTCCGACTCGTAAAAGTCGGGAGCCAGGTCATCCTCCCCCAAGTCGGAGAGCTGAAAAAGAAGACAAGTATTAATGGAACTCAAGATTAGCCGGCGAAGCTGTCAAAAAGGGGCAAGGAGCAAGATATCTACCTCGATGGGAGGGTTGTCGTGGGTGTGCATGGGCACGCCCTCCACCGCCTTCACCAGCCCCGCCTTGACGAAGCTGCGGAGCCGGAACGCCAGGTCGGCAACCGGCAACCTCTCTTCGCTTACGCGGAGAGAGGCCGTGGCAGTAGGCGAATACTGACACATTTTGTGCGGGCTGTACCGCAGGGGGAGAATCTGCCGGCCGAGCCAGCAGATGACGGTGTCCACCCCGTCCAGCAGAGGGGGAGCCATCGTCCGGGTGAGGAATTCAATCCGCCTTTCGAAAAGGCGGAGTTCCTCCGTCATCTTGGGCACCGCCTCGTCCCAGCATGGCCTTGGCATAGGCGGCGCGTTGACAAATTCCGGGATGCCAAATTGGCGCCCCGGCGCTGCCATGTCTTGGCAGTAGAAGAAGGTGGACGTCCAGCCCTTGACGGACTCGAGGTATGGTATCTTAGGATACCATTGGCGGCCCTGACGGCAGTTAAAAGTAACACTGCCGCAGGTTGCCAGCCCGCCGTCTGGCACAGTCTGACGCCGACAACGAAAACAGTACCTGAAGAAGTCTAAACTAGGCCTAATACCTAGGTAGCCCTCGAACAGAGCTGTGAAGCCGGCTAAGACTAAAATGCTATTGGGCGCTATGTTGTGGGGCTGGAGCCCATAGTGATCTAAGACCTCGCTAAAAAAGGCGGAAGGCGGCAGAGCCATTCCCCTAACTAGATGGGAGGTGAGGATTACCCGTTCCCCGGCTTTCGGAACCGGGATGACGTCTCCTAAGGCGGATCTCCATTGGTAGTCTTCCCGAGTGGGTAGATAGCCGACGGCCTCCAAGTCTTGGAGGGCGTCTTCGTCGACTATGGAGGGGAGCCAGTAGCGGGACCCGAGGTCCGCCGCTTCCTCTTCCTCGTCGACGGGAGCGCCTCTCGACGCCATCGCCGCGCTGGAAGATGGAGGAGCCGAGGAGACCGTCGCCGACGCGCGCGCGGTAGGAATCCGAGAGGCGACGGTGGCGACATTGCCCGTCGCCGCCGTCGCGGGGCGAGATATCGCGCCGCGCATCGCTGCCGCGGGCGCGGTTCCGGTCGCCGGACCGCTAGACGCCGTGGAAGGAAGGTCTTGGCCGGTGGACATCGCCGTGCGCGGAGGACGTCGGAGGAGAGTGCTCGCCCGAGTTCGCTCGGAAGCAAGAAGCGGTGAAGAGCAAAGGCAGGGGTGCAAAAATGAACCGTTCGGTTCCCTATTTATAGGTCCAGGCGTCGCTCCCTGTTCAAATGGCGCTTTTAGTCGGACACGTGTCCAGCATCCGCTGCGGTGCATGATAGCAAGATCTCCACGCCTCCTCTTTTCTCGCGATTCGTGATCATGGCGAGATTCCCGCCTAGGCCGTTTTCAAACTGTCGTGAGCCGACTAAGTGGAATCCGTCAAGAAGAACGAAGTAGTCGTCTTTTCCCATGTTGGATAAAGGCGGCCGCGTGCCAATATCAAGACACGCATGCCTCATTGATTTTCAGAATGGTTCAAGTCCTGCAGCCGCCAACATTGGCAAATGAAGAATCAAGAAGAAGACGGCGCCTGGAGAACTTCAACCTTTCTGGGGGCTAATGTTAGGGATATATCAACTAGGGGTATCACCAACATGGATAAATCCGTCTAGTCCAGGGTGGCCCAAGGGTGGTAAGGCTGAAGCCTGCCAGGCGGCCCAGATAGCTGACGTACAAGGAAGTAGGCGGACGGTCCAAGGAAGGCGGAAGGCCGAAGCCCATCAAGCCACCAGGTCCAAGACGGAAGGCAGCAACCAAGCCGGCTAGGTCTAGGACTCTGATTATTTGCCGGACAAGTACTTGCCTTGTACCCTGGGGTCTGGCCGCCTATATAAGCCGGCCACCAGGGAGCCTTTAAGGCACGCTTCAATACGCATCATACACATTGTAACCTGTTCACGGCTATTGCCTCATAGTGAATTATAGCAGCACGTAAGATCTCGCCACCGTTGTGGGATCCGAAGCTAGGTAAACTCGCCGTGTTCAATCCCGTCCTCGACGACACCAACCTTCTTCCCCACGATCCATACGTAGGCTAGAGGCCCTCGTCTCCTATCAATTATGCCGATACCACGACAAGTAGCCTCTATCTAACTAGTTCATGGGCAATTGAAGATCAAGGTTTCCCGATCATGTGACATTGATGTCAGTTGACAATGGAGTCATGTCATTGGGAGAATGACGTGAGGGACATACCCAATATTTGAAGGACGTAGTCATTACGCATTTGACCGTGAGATCAACTCTTATTATTGTTCCTGAAAGATACTTTGATTGCATCAAACATCATGTCTTAAAAGTATTACAATAAAGGTGTTCCTCTCGGGTATCGGAAAGGAGTATGTTGAGACGAGGGATCAAGAGCGGGATTTAACCGTCTGCATAGTAGTATAGATAATCTAGGGCCCACTCGGTGAAATTATGTCAAATGAGCTTGCAAGCATGTGACCAGGTCACCAGGACATAATGTCACAGACGAGTAGAAGATAGTGTTGTCAGTAACGAGATCAAGATAGGTATGGAGATATCTATGAACGAGTCTCGGAAACACTAAGTATTGCCATGGCAAAAGGTTTAAGACTCGACGTCCAGGTTCGAACGACAAAGTTATTCGTTATCCCGTAGGGATTAATTCTGGGTTTCCAGGCCCACGAATTAGTCATTGGTCGGAGAGGCGTCTCGATCATGTCTGTTGATATCTCGAACCTCTAGGGTAACACACTTAACGGTAACACACTTAAGATCCTAGCTAGTTTAAGGTTATCGTTGTTAGAAATTTTTGTTTTCTTCCTGCGATCACCTTCAGTGGTATCAGAAATAGTTGTACGCTTTAAGAACCCGTGTTTATCATGGGGGCATCGTTCTTTATTTGCTACCCTCTCGCGTGCATTTGCATTGTCGGCAGCATTGGGTTGATGAAACGGCCCGGACCGACTTTACGCGTACGCTTACGCGAGACTGGTTCCACAACTGAAATGCGGCTTGTACCGTATATGTGGCTGGCGGGTGTCTGTCTCTCTCTCTATAGTTGCCTTTGCATTTTCAATGGAAGGCCAGAAAGGGATGAATAAACATGCAATTATTTGATTGTTGTTATGTTAATAGGTTCGTAGGTATGAAACATGATCTATTTACGAAAGCCCCTAGCCACGTAAAATATGCAAAAGATAAAGTAGAAATCGTTTAACTTTATTTTGCAGGGGGCAATGTGATATGGTCAAGGTAGGTTTGATCAATTGTTTATAAAATTTGGGCGCGAAGGAGACCATTGGCGCAAGGACCATATGACGTCGTATTACATTTGATGTTATGTTGTTGTTTGCATTTTATATTGTGTGTTTATATATATAGTTATATATTAGTTACACGGCGGTAGTAATATAAGATGATCCGTCCAAAATACCATTAGTGTTCTTCTTTTGCCGTGCACCACCAAGAAAGTTCTACGTTATGAGGCAGGCCGTGACGACCGGGTGTCAGACATATCGTCGTTGACATACAGTGGGTGTAAGACATGTTTGCACAAGCGTATACGGTGAAGGTTATTCTGGCGAGCCTAAAATATACAGACATGGCCTCGGAACACGATGACCGAAAGCTTAAGCATGACTCACAGAGTTGTTGTGATTGACATGTCAATGTCTAACTTTGAAGTTATGTTGCCAGCTCTGACGATGAGGGGTTGCATAATGGATGAGGATCGTGTAATCACTAAAACAATTAGAGGGATATTCGTTTTGAGTGGGAGTTCTGGTAGTTTTATTTTATTAAAACTTGAACCCTATTTTATAATGAACAAAGTCTTTATGTTTTGCAAAACCTTTGTAGATATTAACCAATGTAATAGCTTTCTTTAAAAATTTGGCGCAATCCTTCAATTGAGAAACTTAAAAGGTTGGGTCCAAACTTCATAGTTGTATACTTTAGCTTGTGAATACTCCTTGTTTAAACCATTAGCTCTTTGTTATACAATACCCTCTAGGAGATAAACCCGGAGATTCCGCTAACAAAAGGATAATTTGGATTATCAAGTTTTTGTGCGGATAATATCATCATAGTCCAGTGTATGCTATGATCCCTGCCATAGAGAATTAACAGTGGGTGCGAGATGCTAGATCGCGAACATATGAGATGATCGCTAAACTCAGGATACACCTAAAGTTGGGTTGATGAAGTTTATGAGTATGTTGACTGTTTTTCTTCTCAACCAAGATGCAACAGAATAGACACATTGAAGGAGCACGTGGCAGTCATACTTGATGACACTGGTCATACTCGATGACATTGGTCGTACTTGATGACATTGAGACGCCTCGCTCAGCTCGATCACTTGATGACATACAACGTTGCGAAATGCAATTGCCTTGTAATAGACTATGTTATGCAAGGGGAATCGTTCACCTTCATGGTTCTTGATTGCGTTGGAAGAATCAAGAAGATGAAACAGATCCCCGAGAAGTCATCAATGATGATGGTGTATATATGATATACACGGTATGAATGTATTACCTAAGCAAGTTCTCGCAGGAGTGACTAAGTTTTTTATACTAGTCATGTTTTATGAAAACCAGATTTACTACTTGAGTAGCTTGGAACGATGAGGCGACAATGTGTGCTGATGATGGCAGACAATATGTTGTGATGGCCATAGATACTCTCCCTCTAGATTTACCATTTGAATAAATACTTTTATGATCGCCTGTTAGTATGATCGTTATAAGTGTGTTTCCTCTAGTGAGACGATTGTTCATATATGTTAGTGTCCAAATCGTTGTCCTATATTTATGAAGTAATGATCCTAAGCCGATTTGAAGTTAGATGGTAGAAGCTCCTACATTCATAATATTAATGCCAAAGGATAAAAACTTAATAAAGACACCACATTCGTGTGGCACTACCGTTTAAGTCATGTCAATGAACAAGCTCCATACGTGTCGGCCCAGTGAGGACAAGGGTGTGCAGAGCCCACTCTCCACAGCACTCGCACGCGACAGACTCGACGAAACGACTAAGGACCATGCTACCGCTTGGAGAGACTCTCAATAGGCAACTCCTCTCGAGGGCCTGAAGAGGAAGCGAGGGCCTGAAGAGGACCCCCTCGCTTCAAGAGACTCCCCAAGGCTCCACCCGCCTGGAGAGGAGTCAACGCAAATCCCTCCACAAGGCCACTGAGGCCCCGTCGAGACACTTCACGGCTAAGCAATCGTTGTAGGGCGCACATGGCCTCTGCAGCAGCCGCAGAGTAAAGTGCACGTCTGCAGACAGTGTCGCAGGCGGCGCAGTTGCCATTCCGGTGACTAAAGGAGTGAACAAAGCTGCGCCGCCAGAGCCGGACAACGAGACCTTCCTCTTTGATGATAAAGCGGCTGGACGGCGCAACGCTCCAAGAAGATCGTCATCATGAGCTCCGCAACGATCGCTGCAGCGCCTACTGGCCGCTCTGCGCAAACTGCGGATTGTCGGGCACCGCGGCTTCCTTTAGGACGGATGGACCAAGTCCATGGACAATTCTGCGGCGCTGAACTCCACTCCTTCGCGCCACTGCCATGTGGGAACCCATCCTCTGCATAAAGTGCAAGGATGAGGCCCGGGGCGCCTATAAAAGGAGCAGGAGCACCGCCGTAGCGAGAGAACAACTTCTGGAGCCTTGGAACCCTAGCCACGAGCGTAGGATAGCCAACTAGCTCGAGGAGGAAGAACACCATAGCTTCCCTCTTCAAGCACCACACTGCCTAAAGAGAGCCCTCGACAAGCTCATTGTACTGTAACCTCTGCAGTGCAATACACACAAGCAGGAGTAGCGGTGTTTCCTCCTCTCGAGGGCCGTGAAACTGGGTACGTGCCGGTGTCCTTCTCTGTCGTATCGCTCCTCTTCAGGCTGGACGAGCATCGTCGCCGTGCCTCTCGAGGGTCGTTTGACCTCCGTATTCACTCCCCCTTCGAACTATCTCTTCAGGGCGTGACTATCCCTGTTCCGTGGGAGTCACTCCCCGACAATATGGATGGATGTACAAGTCTTTACATTTGATCTTCTGACACTTGCAAGATAACTAAGACACCTTTTTCGGAAAGCGGGCATATACCTTATTGATAATCATGCATATAGATGTATGTGGATCAATTAAGTAATTAACGTGTAGTAGAGACCTTTATTTCGTAAACTTCACTGAATGTTTTGAGTATAACTTGTTGAGAATCATGCATATGGGTGTATGTGAATCAATGAAGTACTTTAATGTATAGTGGAAGTCTTTATTTCATAGACTTCATGAATATTCCAAGTAGATATATCGATATCCACTTACAAAATGTTAGTCTGGAAATTTTGATTCGATCAAACAAGTTCAAAATGAAGTAGGAAAATAAATTTAACAAGAAAATCAAATTCCTTCGATACAGATCGAGGAAATAAAGATTTGAGTTATAATGTTGTCATATCATTGGAAGACTTGTGAGAAGAGTTCAACAAATTATGTCGCATGCAACACCATAGTGTTATGGTATGCTAGGACGTCGTAATCGCACCCTATCGGATAGTGTGTGGTAAATAAATCTCTTATCTAACTATTGTGATCATTAGAGTCATATGGTAGAAACATAACATTCACGTTAGAAAATAGGGAAACCATTTAAATCCATGGAGACAATTCCATATGAGTGATGGCATGGCTTCTAGCCTAGATTGTCATTTCAGCAATTTAGTGTTTCGATGTGATCAAACCTAAAATAGATAAATCTTTGTAGTGTACCGTACCTAAAGAATTAGTTGGGTACATGTCTCACGACATAGGGAAAACGTTGATGGAATATACCTTGCAAAAGAAATAGTTTCTTGTCCAAGCGTATAAGTGGGAAAGAAAGTAGAGCAAGACGAAGTTAATGATCTTTCTCTCCAGACATCAGAGTGGCGCAACGAAAAGTGTTCCGGTGTCATGCTCCTCAACTAGAAAAAAGTTGATGATAAAGATCATGATGCTCTGAGCTCATACTAAGAATGTAGGCGTACGAGGTTGTGTTCCACACTGTGTTGTATGACAATCTTGTTATGAAGGTCATGTTAATGGAATATGACAGACCTACGAACTACGAAGAAGAGATGGTAGACCTAAGTCCGAGAAATGGCTACGAGTCATATATGATCGGAGATAAAATCCATGTACGATTACCAAGTAATGACTTGGGAGATCTTCTTGATGGCATCTAAGCTGTTAATAGAATATGGAATTTTATGAGAGCGTAGACACTGAAAAGGATCGATTTGTCGTGAAACAGTTCCGACAGATTCAAAAGTTGACCACAACGAGATTTTGTCTCAAGTGGCGAAGCCTAAATCTATTCGGGGTCGTTTATCAATTACTATAATTTCAAATTGAGAAATTGTTAGATGGATTGGAAACCATGTTTATTAATGGTATCATTAAGAAAGAGTTGTAATTAGTACAATGAAATGGTTTGCTGATCCTGAGGATGCTAAATGTATGCAAACTTCAGCTGTTCATTCATGGGCTGAACCAAGCATATTGGAGCTGGAATATTCACTTTGATGATGTGAACAAAGGATTTTAGAGTTGTCCAAAATAGTTGAAGAAACTTGCTTTCGCAAAGAAGTGAGTGGGAGCTAAGTAGATTTTGTTAATCTTATATGTGGAAGGCAAATTTGAGTTGGAGCTAGGTGTCATTCATGATTTTATATGTAACGACATATTCAGAATGATACATATCCTCTAGTAAAGTATAAAGGATTATTCAAGTGATTATTTTTCTATGATTGAAGTTAGGATTATTAGGCATCTGATCTATTATTGTATAGATCAAAAGGGGCTTAATAACATTAGGTCAGAATATTTTCTTAGGATAAGATTCTGAAGTGTTTCAGAATAGAACAAGCGAAGAAAAAGGTTCTTGCTTGTATGACTAGGGAAAAAGGTTCTTGTCATTTTCAGGGATAGCTAATGAAAGAAAATGATGTTTAACATTCTCTATGCCTCAGACATAGATTCTATCAGACTGAAAGATCGACTTGGTGTGACCCAAGATCTTGCTTGAAGAACGGGTTTGTCGGCCCAGTGAGGACAGGGGTGTGCAGAACCCACTCTCCATAGCCTTCGCACGCGACAACATCGAAGAAACGACTAAGGACCAAGCCATCGCTTGGAGTGACTCTCGAGAGGCAAACACTCTCGAGGGCCTGAAGAGGAAGCGAGGGACTGAAGAGGACACCCATGCTTCAGGAGACTCCGCAAGGCTCCCCTAGCCTGGAGAGGAGTCAACGCAACTCTCTCCACAAGGCCACCAAGGCCCTGTGGAGAAACTTTGCTACGAAGCAGCCGCTGCTAAGCGCACATGGCCTCTGCAGCAGCCGCAGAGTGACGCACGCGTCCGCATACGATGACGCGGGCGCCGCACTTGCCATTCTGGTGATTAAAGGAGTCAACAAAGCTGCGCCGCTAGAGTCGGACTACGAAGCTTCCCTCTATGGTGATAAAGCAGCTGGACATCGCAACGCTCAAAGGGAAACGTCATTGTGGGCTTCGCCATGATCTCTGCAGCGCCTACTGGCCGTTCTGCGCGGACGGTGGATTGTCGGCCACCACGGCTGGTTCTTGCAAGGATGGACCGAGTCCATGAACAATTCCGCAGTGGTGAACTTCACTCCTTCGCGCCGCTGCCATGTGGGAACCCATCCTCTGCATAAAGTGTAAGGATGAGGCCGGCGCGCCTATAAAAGGAGCAGGAGCACCTCCGCAGAAGGGGACGGATGATTGAAACTCTGGAGCACTAGCCTAGAGCATAGGATAGCCAACTAGCTTGAGGAGGAAGAAAACCATAACTTCCCTCTTCAAGCACCGCACTACCAAAAGAGAGCCCTCGGCAAGCTCATTGAACTGTAACCTCTGCAGTGCAATACAGACAAGCAGGAGTAGCGGTGTTAGCACCTCCTGAGGGCCGTGAACCTAGGTATGGGCTGGTGTCCTTCTCTGTCGTGTTGCTCCTGTTCAGGCTCGACGAGCATCGTCACCGTGTGTCTCGAGCGTTGTTTGACCTCTGCGTTCAGTCCCCCTTCGAACATCCTCTTTAGGGTGTGACTATCCCTGTTCCGTGGGAGTCACTCTCCGGCATTTAGCGCCAGGTAGGGGATTGAGGCGCGTCTCCAACCTTCGAGACGCTTCCGCGAGATGACGGACACCCGCGCCAGCAAGCGCGCGCCTGGAGGAACTCACACCGCGCCCGGTGCCACCGCCGCTCGCGGCCGTCGAGGTCGCCCCCGCCGGGAGGAGCGCGCCAACACCGGCCCACACGTAAAGGAGCCCAAGAGTGAGGCCGAGCGCGACGGTGAGGAATACTCCGAGCACCCTGACGACACCGAGTCCTCGTACTCGACGCGACGCCCGAGCGGCTCCTCAAGGACGCGCAGAGCCCGGTCCGCACACCGCTCTGCTCATGGCGCAAGAACTTCTCCGCTACGGGCCTACTCCTGAAGCCGACGACCAGTGGCTGGAACGGCTCAGCCATCTCGTCGGCATCGCCACGACGCGCCCCGCTCCGTCGCGGTTAATTGTGCACCGTTCTCTCGCGGAAACATGACGCGCCTCCGCCTCCTCCAGGACCCGCCCCGGCCGCGACGCAGAGAGCTGTCTCCCACGCGTCCTCGCCACGCAACTGCGAAATTGTGCAGCGCACCGGGCCGGACGCACGCGTGGGGATGGAGTGCCAGGGAGACCGCCAGAACGGCATCATGAAGGAGATTGGCCAGGTGGGCCAGCAGAACCGCGGGGCTCTCCAGAACAGGATCGCCACGTACGCCACAGGCTGCATGGCGTTCACCCGTGCTCTGCGCCGCTTGGTCTGGCCTCAGAAGTTCAGGCCAGCGCTTCCCAAGGGCTACGACGGCTCCAGCAACCCCATCGAGTTCCTGCAGCTCTACCACCTCCATTCAAACTGTAGGAGGGGACGACAAGGTCATGGCCAACTGGTTCTCCCACGCGCATCTTGACTCCGCGTTATCATGGCTCCTGAACTTGCCTGAGGACTCCGTGAGCTCGTGGAGGAGCTCTGCAAGCAGTTCGTCCCCAACTTCAAAGGCATGTACGAGCGTGCGCTCACCCACAATGACCTGCGCACTGTGGTGCAGAAGAAGGACGAGACCCTCCGCAAGTACATCCAGCGCTTCAGCCAATTGCGCAACAAAATCCCGAACATCCCTGACACCCAGGTCACCTTCTGTGAGGGCGTCACGAACCGCAGGATGCTCGTGAAGCTGGGTATCCATGACAAGCTCACCTCCGTGGTAAAGTTGTTCGACCTAGCTGACAAGTGCGTCAAGGCTGAGGAGGGGCTCCTCTTCGTCAAGATGAGCTCACGAGGCGACGACCCTCCTGAGGGTCAAAGAACCACAAGAAGAAGGAGGAGGCCAAGCGCAAGGCCATCGCGGTCCTAGCGGCAGAGCTAGACGCCAAGGGCTCCCATAGGGACTCTCCAGAGTCTGGCAAGAAGAATGAGGACAATCGTCCATTATGCGTCTACCACAACAGGCGCGGTGTCGTGGTGGTGTCACGGCATATGCCACGGGGTGGCTAAAGTTGGGGGCCGGACGTGTGCTGGGGGATCCGGGAAGGGCTTGCATGTTGCAAGACATGCGCGGGTGAGCTCAAGAACCCAGAAAAACAAGGATGGAAACCGCAACACCGAACGAACAATAACAAACCGACACCAACAACACGGTGTACCCAGGTTTGGGGCCCTCGTGGGGAGGTAAAACCCCTACTCCTGCCTCTGTCTCTCTCTTATATGTGTATATCAAGAACTACAAGTGTGCTCCTTGAGCTGTTTTCCTCCAAGAACCCAAGAGCACTAAATGCTAGAGGGAGGGAGAGAGTGGAACTCAGAGCAATAAGTCTCTCAGCAGAATGTGGGTATCCCTCTCGCAGGAGGAGTTATGGTGCTATTTATAGAGTTCTGGCCGGGTTGACCGGAAACCCTAAGTTACCCGGGTACACTTGGCAGTGCCTCCGGATTAACGGTAATGCCGACGTGGCCTAGCCGACCTAGCCGCCAATGTCTCCGAGTACTCTGTCAGGTCGTCATGACCTAGTCCTGATAGCGCCGAGCTACTTGATGATGGTCTTCGTGTCAGAGATGAGACATGGCTTTCCCATGCCGTGTCCCCTGTCAGCACGTCAGTCCTATAGTGGAATAGTTACGTCCGTGTGGTACTTCGCCTTCTATTCCGCTTCCATGTCAGCCGGGAGGTGACTTAGCTTCTGTGTCAGGGATATGACTGTCCTTGCCCTTGACTTCTTTCCAAACATAAAGTATGTCGGGGTGTCTCGCCTAACACGGCAGGTGTATGCCGGGTTAACCCTCGCGACCGGGCCCTGCTGTGCCTGACAAGTACTGTTGGGAACCTCCTCCGGGTTTGGTCAGAGATACGCTGATGTCTCCAACCTGCACACAACGAATAGAGAAACGGTGCCGACATGGCAATATCGTCCTGGTTATGTCGGTTTAATTACAGCTCGGTACTTCCCATAGAATGCACCCTGGAACCTATGGCCAGGGGAGAATGTCGGTCCTCCCCGACATAAGCGTATGTCGGCCCAGTTTCCCCGGGAGCTTGTCTTCCTTAGTGTATTTCTTATGTGTGCTTGGAACAACCAAGGGAGTAACCCTAGGGCCAGCTACTCGAAGATGTCTTAGGCTTGCTCCCGAAGACATATTCGAGAAGCTGGTTCTTCGGAGAACTCCCTGCTTCTGCCTGAATGAGAATGAGGGGATGGGGGTCTATTTATAGTACATCCATCTGCCCCTTGGCTAATGAAAGGACAGCTCCAACTCCTTCATAAAGGTCACCCTCTACACTGCCCCAAGGGCCAACTTATGATCACCCGAAAGGTCAAATGACTCTTGGTACCAGCCAAAGGGCCAATCTGGCTGTCAGTAGGGCCAACTCGGTCGGGTCTTTACCCTACCCGGGGGTAGCCCCCCGACACTCCTGATGTAGTCCGACATCCTCGGATGGTGGGCTGGACCAGATTTTAATACACTTACTGCCTCCTACCAAGCTCCAACATTGGTCCGTCGGACCACGGAGTTGTCCGACACAGCCTGAGCGTTTTCCATAAATCTTGTCCGAATTTTTCTTGCCGAGTTATTCACACTTTCGTCGACATTACTTACTCAAGAATCTTTTCCGACACAACCAAATCTTTTAGATAGATCTATTCATGCAACATGTCATTGCCAGAGCATTACTTCCCGTGCTATTTGTTTATTCTACTGACAAACCGTACGGAACAAGCCTTAGCGGTACCCACCAGGTGTCCAATCTCTCAAGCACTCGAGTGCGTTTTACTT
Organism: Poa annua; assembly: GCA_026929855.1. Lineage (NCBI taxonomy): Eukaryota > Viridiplantae > Streptophyta > Magnoliopsida > Poales > Poaceae > Poa > Poa annua. Next base: position 122,128,467 of record CM049427.1, on the reverse strand, counting down.
AAGGGCGACGCCTCGGTTCCCGGGTGGCTCGTCATACCGGATCCCGCCGCCTAGCCGTTGGGCTTATGTGGTGTTAGACCCTGGATTCAGACGTCACAAAGAAGACGTACCGGTTGGGCCACACAATTAGGAGCATAATGGGGGTACCAATCCCAGGAAAAATTCATGCGGGCTCGGAATGGATCATCGGCCCACAGCTCGCTAGCGATCCCAACGTCACGTACGTCTCGTGATTGCACACGAAAGAAATCCAAAATCCTACCAATTTGTATACTTCAAACATACGTACACTGTATACGAATCGGTTTGGAAACGGAATGGAAATCACAGGATAAGACTAAGACACAAAGAAAAGAAATAATATTCAACGCTCTCACTAAACAAGATAACAAATATCACCAAGCAGAGGACACATGTCCCAACATTTCATCATTCAGCGGAAGCATGCCGGTCTAGGTACAGACAAGAAGTAAATAGGCACAAGGCCGAAACAAAAAGAGAAAGCCCATCCACGCGGTCCACCAGGAAGAAGCCCAGGGGAACTCTAACTACTCGTCGTAGATCTCGTCATCGAACTCCACAATGTAGCCACCCACCTGGTTGTACGGAGACTCCTCAACTGCAGAGAAAAACCACAGCCCGCAAATGGGTCAATACACCGGAGCGTATCGAACAAGTTACAAAGCTGAAAGACTCCCAAAGTAAGGGGTTAGGTGGACTTAGCGGCAGCAGCACTAGCAACCTAATTGAGACACGCTACAACTTCTGTATAATTAGAGAGAGATAAGAGACCGCATAAGTAACCAACTACAACTAACACCAATCATAACCCATTCTCGCATTAACCCCCTCAACCAAGTATGAGGAAGCAATTCGGGAGAACTCACACATTGAGTAGTTTTAATTACCAGTTATTGTGAAAGTAATTCTATATTACTAGTCAAGTTAATTAACCATGATTAGGTGTAAGTTGTCTATGATCTTATTAGCCAGCATCATCACCAAGTCGTCCATAACTGTGGACACGGCTCATCGATAAGATTATACCCTGCAGTGGTGCAATACTGTACCCATACTCGCATGATCAACCCAGTCAAAAACATTAGGGCCTATCAACACGACTCATTCCTTCACTACAGCAAGTCCAAGTGCCACCATATGAGTTGTTACCCGCGTCAGGTACCGGCCGTATCTCAATTGCGGACTCATTAGTTTGTGTGTCCACGTGCCATGCGGCTCAAATCACAAAAGGAACTGTCCGCTTCGCGCGCACCACCCCTATATGATCGCCCGTATCACGTAACCTCTCATATATCATCATCATCATGCACATGCATATGAGAAAATGGAAAACCCGAACTACTTGCGGCACATGGACAAGCTGAAGATCCGTTCATAGTCGCGGGGGGCTCCATAGGGCCACCCACAAGTGGTTAGTGCGCTCAAAATTGGATCCAAGGACAAGAACTGAGTTCCTAGGTCGACACTTAGCAAAACAAAGCACGTCGCAAGGCCTCCTGTCGGTGCCTTATCATTTAGTTATAATACCCCAACAGAATATAGCATTTTATTAAAGTAGAATAATCTATCATACTAAGCATGTGGAATAAAAGACAGACGGACGACTCGTACAACCAACTGTAAGCATGCACTACGACTCGCAATGGTCAACAGATAAACATGCAACAGGTAATGGGATGTGGGGATAAAGTTATATAGGCTGCAGGATAAACATGTGATGTGATCATGACACAAGAATCGAATACTAGGGTAGCAGAGATCAACGGCAAGTATGAAAATCAAACAGCCTGTAACAAGTTAGCAGTAGCTTGCCTGGCAGCTCGTGGCCCGGCACAAAAGCTGAAACCTCAGGGATGTAAGTAACGTCAGCCAACACGTCGTTGTCTACCCAGAGATGAGCAAAACATAGATAATAGGAAACATAATCAATACATGGAAATGCGCAAACTATTGATGGTGCATGACATGGCAAGATGCAACATGAGATGCACTCAATCCGAATTAAGTGGGAAATACAATCCCGACAATCAATATTTAGGTTCAAGTTATTTAGCTATCCATCAAATTTATTGTTGTTTAACATTGCAAGACATGGCATGTATGTGCAAGTCAATTTAAATGGAATAGGGCAATACATGAATTTAATTACCCCACACATTCCATATATAATTTATTAGGTGCATGTGTTAAATTAAACTAAGCAATGAAATTAAATGATGCATGGATGGCATAATGTTGTTAACTGCATTTTTCTAATAATAATACATATAAAGATTATTTAATTTGTAATTATAAAACTAAAGTTATTAATGTTTTAAGTCTAGGGGTGTTTCTGCAATTTACAGGGACCTGTTGGTCAGAGAAACATGCTGGTGAGGGTACCTGTGCAAAAGAACACAGAGCCAGGGGGCTCTGCGTAAATGCGCAGTGCAGAGCTAGATCTAGGCTTTTTCCACCGCGCGTGGAGCTAGCCCGAGAGGCTCACATTCGGGTCCAGGCGACACGTGGGCGCGGGCCGCTGCGCTGGCCTCCACGGTCACTGACCAGTGGGGCCAGGATGTCAGTGAGTCGCTAAAATGAAAAAAGTGGCCTTTTTTATTCCACGAGGCCGGGATTCGAACGAGCGACGGGGCGCTACGCACGGAGGAAACACACTTAGCTGCTAACCAAAGGACCATATCGTGTGATGTTAATAGAGACAGGAACTAGCTTCTTTTAACAGGTAAAGATTACGAAGTTACTGACACAACTGAATTTCTGCGACAGCGTGCGGTGGTGGAGGAAAACAGGCGCCGACGACGATCATTCTGGCGGCGCTGGGCTGGCGTGCGCGCGCGGGCGTGCGGAAACTGTTGTATTGTGCTCGGAAGTGAAGTGGGAGGCTCGAGTTTCTCGTGTCCGTGCGATGTTTGTGCGCTGTTCACCACGGCCGTGCGGGAGTAACTCCGGCGCCGCCCGAATTGCGCCTAACGGAGGAGAAATAGGAGGGGAGAAGCAAGGGGATCGTTGTGGCTCACCGAGGGGAATGTGGTGGCAAGAGGAGGAGGCGCGGCGAGATCGGAAACGAGCGGTTGGTGTCCGAGAAGAGGATGCGGTGCCACGGCCGGCGTCGAGGAAGAAGACCCCGTGCGACTGTCCTTGTTGCTCCCGAGTCCGGCTTTTGGGTGACAAAGACGGAGGAGGTCGTGGGACAGCTGCTGGCGAAGCAGATGGGGAGGTGGAGCACATGCTCACGTGGGGGCCGAGCCTTGCGCCTCGGTCTCCATGGCGACGGCGTGCGCGGGGAGAGAGAGCAAGCAGCGGCACGGAAGATGGAAAGGGGTGGCTAGGGTTAGGGTTGCGGCGCGGCAACTTAAAGGAGAGGGGGAATGGGAGTAGGGCTCGGTGGGGGCAAGGAGCTGTGGCACATCGCCATGGCCTCGTCTCTGCCTCGTTGTAAGGGTGTACGACAGGAAGACGACGAAGGAAAGGGAAGGCCTTCGGCCGGAGTTGGGCCGAACGGCCCACTTCGGCCAGGAGTGAGTTTTTTTCTTCTCTGTTTTTTAGTTTTTTTCTTTATTTCTTTTCTGTTTTGTATTTTCAAAACAAAACAGAAAAAGAAAAAGGCATATAAACTTTTGGCAAATTTGTACAGTTTCAAAATAGACCATTTGATTCACTATTTAGAAAGTTTGCAAAAGATTTGAACATCACATTTGAAAAGATTTGAAATGCATTTGAATTCAAAGTGAGTGATTTAAATTTAAATGCAACAATTTAATTGAATGAAGAGACAAAATGGAATGATGCCATGATGTTATTCTTTATTGCACAAACAAACATACATTCTAGGAAGGCATTACATTTGTGATGTTACAACACTCCCCCCCTCAAAGGAATCACACGAAGAGATCGGGATACTCGGCACGGAGGTGGTTGTAGCGTACCTGCACTTTAAATAAGGCAGATACCTGTGTATAGTGCAAATCCCTGGATCGATTCGTTTGCACACACATTTTACAATGTAATATCACAACAAAGTATCAATTTTTATTACATCGATCATCCAGACTTACAAAATATTCATTACAAGTTGCATAGCATAGCTAGCTTTGAAATAGTATACAACGGAAATACAATAGCAGTGGGTCTCCAACAACTTCATGTTGCCACAGGCGAAAACATGTTGGTTGTAAACTCGAAACCTTTAAACGAAACCTCACTCGTCATCAGATCAATCTGCAATAAGAAAAATATTGCAACAACGTGGGTCAGATTCCATTTAAAAATGGAGTCTGGCAAGTGACACTATGGTGGACACTTAATGGAATAACTCTGTAGCCTATATGCATATTTGGCTGGTGGAGTTCAAGGCTATTTTGCATAGAGCCAATTTTTCCTATATCTATGGAAAACACTTTCTTCAAATCAAGACAAGTATGGCACGAAAACCATAATCTCATCTTCCCTTGTTCACCCATCAAGTTTTATTTCTGAAGTTGGAATGGTGGAATCCTCCGTTTACGTCCGTCATCAGCTGCTCAAATTGTCCGTACCGGGGACACGGCTAAGTACTTAGTTTTACACTCTGTCAAGGTTGTGCACTTTCACCATTGTACCCATTCAACCCAAACTATCCTTTACACACTTGTAGTGATAAGGAAAGGAGAAGAATGAGACGAGATCTTTCAGAAGCATTTTCCCTCCCACTCAGGCTTGACCCGTTCCACCTAACATCCCCCTACATCTGCTTGTCAAGCCGGAGAGAGTCCACTCAACATAATCGATCAAGCCAGAGCCCATATGGCAATGGCTGCACTGGAAGCAATCATCACTCGGAGTTCTTCAGATTCCTCTGTTCCTGGGTGGCCATTCACAAGTGTACATACTCCAGGAACCATACACATGGACCTGAGTAGCCACTCAACATAAACCATACAACCACTTACCACCCAGCTGTTTCATTCTTAACTTAGTAGAATTTAGATTTTCACAAAACAACATTTGCATAGCATCAATAATTCTACTAAGTATTGTATGGGAGCCTAGACACAGGAATAAGGAATTTCTACACAGGTTTAGCATAGCAATATACTATCCTACACATGTTTATATAAAAGCACACTAAGTAATGCATATAGAAAATAATAGGAAGTTTATGAGGTGTGCCACTTGCCTTTGAATGAAGTCTTTACTCCCAAACTCTTTTGAACGTACTCGGGACTCTCCGTTCAGTCTAAACAATATAAACAAACAACAATACAACAATCATAAACCAAACAACACAACACATACAAACAAGTTTCTTAAACTTCTAAGGAAAACAAGTCATTCATGATATGCAAATTATTTCTAAGGACTAGAATTGCATGTCATGCCGTGAAAAATCTTTTAAGTTAATGCAAGGAAATGTGTTGGTCAAAAGGACTAAGGACTAAAGTCATAGGTTGGATAAAAATAACTTAGTTATAATTCATCTTGAATAAGTACTCTAATGACTTAGTCATGATGTGCATATCTACTTAGAGAAAATACTAAGTCTATTCTTCAAGGTGATCATCAATTATTAACAACTCTTCGTAAATTGGATACTAGGATCCAACAAACTTCAAGATGATAATATCATGATCAAAAATTGTTTAAATCTAAAGTTAAAGACAAGATTAGGAAAGAGGGAAAAGATAGAAAGAAAGACGTAGTTGGTCTTCTAGGCTTCATCCCCAGACTTGTAATATTCTCCTTGGTGATGTCTTGATTGAATTCTTGGTAGACTTGAATAATCTTCAGGCCTTATGATTTTTGCATCACCTAGGCTGGTCTTGGATTTACTTAGTCTTCAAAAGGTCTAAGAGAAGAAAGGAGAAATGGAAGAGAGAGGAAGTAAGACTTAGACAATATTTCCGGTTGGTCTTCATGAACTTCTTCTTGATCTTTCTTCTAAGTGCTTCTACTCCTTGGAGATACTTCTTAAGTCTTGTTTTGGCTAAACTCTTCATTCGTCTTCAAGCTCCATGTTGAAAATACTATGTGTATAACTATATAATAAAATAAGTTATGCATGAAATGCACTTTTTAATCTCAAGAAAGCATCAAAATAACTTTTGTGATTTCTTTATAAATATGCATGAATTTATAAATGCAATTTAATTAATTTCTATTTTTGGAAAATATAGTAAAAGGAATAATTATAAGACTAAAGTTTTCTATGATTAAATTTTTATAACATAATTTTATAAATGGTTTTAATAGACATGGAGCATTTAATTAAATTTATAGCAATTTGATTTAATAAAAAATAACATTTCAATTAATAGTTATGTTGAAAATACTCAAACTATTCAAATTAAATATATAACTATCAATACATTCAAATATTACTCAAAAATATTTTATAGCAGTGGCATCAATTTACAAATATTCGAAAGTTTCTAAAACAATTTTATTTGTAATTTTTAGATTTAAAGATTTAAAGTTATGCCAAAAATACTCAAATCCACCATTTGAAATTTGAATATTTTAAACTTAGTAAAATTTGAATTTTGGCCGATCTAAAATATTCTACATGTCGAGGGCTTTCCAAAAATATAAAGTTTGTTAAATTTGGATAAGTGGTTAAAAAGTTATGACAGATCTAAGTGGCAGGGGCTTTTCTGCAAAACTGCTAATTAAATTTAATTTAGAAAATCATTTTCCATGTGGCAGCTGAATGGACGCTGACGAGGCACGACGTGGCGCTGACTGTGCGTGCTGACTGGATCCTACGTGGATAAGTGAGTAGATCTGGGCCGTCAGATCTATATCAGGCGGTCCAGATCAAATCCTACTGATTCGTTACTGCGATATAATCCTGGCCGCAGATTGAAGATCGGACGACTGTGGGACAAGATGCTCACCGGGCGGCGCGGATGGTCGCCGGAGTTGGAGGAGACGGCGGCGCAGGGCTCGAGCGAGGACGCTCCAGTCGCTACGGTGCCTCCCCAGACGAATGGAGGGCAGCTCCGGGCGCGGCGTGACGCGGGGAGGGCGATGGTGGCGTCGGGTTCTTCTTGCAACGTCGAGGAGGGACGGCCGGAGTGGTGGTTGCGGCAGCGACCGTCGGTCGAGTTCGTCCCCGACGATCGGCTGTGAAAACGAAGCGAGGAAGGGGTTGAGAGGGTGCGCAAGGACAAGGGGAGGAGGATGGATGGAGAAGGTCTCGGGCTCGGGGGTGGCTTACCTCGCCGGGAAAGGAAGAAATACGGCGGCGGACTCGAGCTTCTCCGGCGAGCGATTGTAGCAGCCCGGCAGCGTCAAATGAAGAGGGAGGAGAGGGGAAATGGAGGCGGGGGCGTGGGGGTTTTATAGGACAGGAGGAGGGAACCAAATGCGCGTCAATCTCGCCGGATTTGGAGAGGGAATCGAGGGCGCGATTTCTGGACAAAGCTTGAAGACGAGCTGACGTCAGCAATTTTTCTTTTCCTTTTCTGAATTTTCTTTTAATTCATATCTTTTGATTTAATTGTCCAAATGATGTCAAACAAATTTCTAAAATTTGTAAAATTAATATCTTTGTGTTAAACGAGTTGTGGGCATGTTTTGAACATTTTTGAAAAATAATATTTTGAAATATTCATAAAATACAATTTTGCCTATTTTAGGTTAATCTTTGAAATAAGGGATTTAATAATTCATTTGAGGTTAAATATTTTTTTTGGAATTACCCACAATCAAATATGTTGAATTCAAGTTATTTAAACTCATTTTCAAATACTAAAATCATTTTGGATATATGAAAATGGAAAAGGGAAATATAATGAATGTATTTTTAATTGAAAATAATTTGTGCATCATTATATTTTATATTATGATAATTCATTTGAAAACCTTATAACAACTTTTGAAAAGATTTTTGATTTAATTCAATTCTTATATAGAAAATATATTCATTAAAGTCATTTTATGTTTTGAAAATAAATGAAAATTATTTAAGCTATTGAAATGTTTATTTGGGTTGTTAAGTAATTATAAAATCTATGAGGTTTTAAGTTATAAACTATAGACTTGTAATATCCAAATTATGTTTTGAACTCAGGTAAATGAATAATAATCTTCTGGCAAATAGACAATGTTTTCAATAGTTTAAAATAACACTTGTAATTATTATTTTAATTTATTTATAGCTAGGATTAAGTGGTTGAATTCAAATACTTATAAGGAACTTTTTATTACATGAAAATGGTTTGAAAGTTTGTAAAACATTTGTCAAATTAGATGTTGAGGTTTTAAGAATTACAATGGATAATAAAATGTTTAACTTGAAACAACTTTTGAAAATAATGATTACTTGAGATATTTGAATTAATAAACCTTTTTAATATGCCAGAAGTCTTTCATAATTGGTTTTTCTTATGCATTTTAATATTTTATTTTAATCAAAAAGAAAAGTTTTAAATTTTAGTGATTTTTGAACATTATAAAATGTTGGGATGTTACACACTACCACCCTTAAAAGGAATCTCGTCCCCGAGATTCGGAGAAGCTAGAAAGAAAAGCAACTGCTTGAAATGATTCTGATAACTCGAGAGTTTTGAGAAATGTAAATGTTTTGACATGGAAACTTGAGATTTGGCAGCGAATGATTTTTCTGATTAGGAGGATAGAAAGAAAGATAGTTTGGGATTTCTGGGTTTAAGCAATTGGATTTGAATTAACTGGGTGGCTACCACCCTTAAAAGAAATAATTGTGGTCAGTCTATAAACTTGGTTTAATCTTATTTATTTCTCTGATGTAGAGCGTACAAGTATTCAAAATACAATGGCATGTTGTGGGTATAGAAGTTTTAGTACTCACGTCTTCCACTCGGTCCTTGGAGAGATTTATCCTTCTTCCTCTCAGGGCAGCCACTGACATGGTGTCCTGTTGCTCCGCATCTACGACATGTCACGGGGCTGATAATTTTCTTGTGCGAGCGGGTAAGGCATTTCTCCTTCATCTTTAGTGGGCACTTATCAACATAATGTCCCTTGCCCTTGCATTTGAAGCAAATTACGTCGCTTAAGTTCTTCTTCTTCTTAGGTGTTTCTAGTGCTAAAAGTTCTTCCAAGTCTTGTTTGTTATATTCTATCTCAATTAAAGAAGTCCAGTCTCGTTTGATGTGACAACTCTGAGCTAGGTGTTCTCCTTTACACTTATAGCAACACTTGGAGGTACTTTTGGGTGTCCTCGGAAGTGACCTTACTCTTATTTCATTTTTCACCTTAGTATGATCCACAATCTCATTTTGATGAAGATTTTGTTCGGTATCTTGACCAATCCTTTTCTCTTTGCAGTCCCATGAATAATGTCCTAGTTCTCCACAGGTAAAACATGTTATATGGCTAGTATCTCTTTTGAATTCCTCCTTGTTTTCTTGTACTTCCACATACTACATGAGATTTTGTTGCATTCCCTTTTTGGCTTTCTGACTGACTTCTTGCACCACGTAATAAAGTTGACACTGTATTGGGACATGATTTGTTCCTTCACACAGGAAGCAAGTGACCTGACTTATGAGGCATCCTTTACCTGGATGTCTGGTATGACCATGGGGCCACTCATCAGGACATCCTTTGGACATATGTCCTATCTCTCCACAAGTTTAGCATGTCTTTAGTTTGGTCATAAGGTTCTCTTCAAAATCACTATCGTTTTGATCAATCTTAGGCAGTTGGTCATTGATAACCTTCCACAGATGACTCTGGTTCTCTAATAGTAGTCGCATAGTTGTATGCAAATCATTGGTGTTGGTATTGAGGTGAGACATCTGTTTGGTTTAGAAAGCAATGAGTTGAATTATTTGTACTTATGGAGGAATCCTAGTTCAATAAAACAAAACAAGGCAACCAAACTATTACATAATCAATCAACGTCTAACAAACATCAAGCAACAAGGTTCACAACAAACAAACAATCTAGTATTGTCATATAGCCAAGTTGATATGATCAATATACTAACACGATATCGTCATTCTATTTAGGGGGTGGTCAAATCTACCTCCTTCGCAAGTGCTTCAAGTTCTTGTTCAACTTTTATGGATATCTTCGAAGTGTTGGTCGAATCCTGGTTCTTCACTGGTCTTCCATGCATGTAGAACTTCATGATTAATCGTAGATTTTCCGTATGAGGCACCAGAATCAGACTTAGACTATAAGAACAGGGTCATCTAGAGTAAGATAAGAATTTTCAGAATGTTGATAGTAGATGGGAGTACAAGAATATAAAATGAAAAGTTTTGTTTTAAATAACTGAATGAAAATAGGCTTTCAATCCTATGGTCAAATCCTATTTCTATCCAAACCTAGGGTTTCGAACCTACAGGCAACACAATGCTCTAATGCCATCTGTAGCGTACCTGCACTTTAAATAAGGCAGATACCTGTGTATAGTGCAAATCCCTGGATCGATTCGTTTGCACACACAGTTTCCGATGTAATATCACAACAAAGTATCAATTTTTATTACATCGATGATCCAGACTTACAAAATATTCATTACAAGTTGCATAGCATAAAGCTAGCTTTGAAATAGTACAGAGCGGAAATACAATAGCAGTGGGTCTCCAACAACTTCATGTTTCCACAAGCGAAAACATGTTGGTTGTAGACTCGAAACCTTTAAACGAATCCTCACTCGTCATCTGATCAATCTGCAATAAGAAAAATATTGCAACAACGTGGGTCAGATTCCATTTAAAAATGGAGTCTGGCAAGTGACACTATGGTGGACAGTTAATGGAATAACTCTATAGCATATATGCATATTTGGCTGGTGGAGTTCAAGGCTATTTTGCATAAAGCCAATTTTTCCTATCTCTTTGGAAAACACTTTCTTCAAATCAAGACAAGTATGGAATGAAAACCATAATCTCATCTTCCCTTGTTCACCCATCAAGTTTTATTTCTGAAGTTGGAATGGTGGAATCCTCCGTTGACGTTCGTGATCAGCTGCTCAAATTGTCCGTACCGAGGACACGGCTAAGTACTTAGTTTTACACTCTCCAGAGGTTGTGCACTTTCACCATTGTACCCATTCAAACCAAACTATCCTTTACACACTTATAGTGATAAGGAAAGGAGAAGAATGAGACGAGTTCTTTCAGAAGCACTTTCCCTCCCACTCTGGCTTGACCCGTTCCACCTAACATCCCCCTACATCTGCTTGTCAAGCCGGAGAGAGTCCACGCGACATAATCGATCAAGCCAGAGCCCATATGGCAATGGCTGCACTGGAAGCAATCGTCACTCGGAGTTCTTCAGATTCCTCTGTTCCTGGGTGGCCATTCACAAGTGTACATACTCCAGGAACCATAGACATGGACCTGAGTAGCCACTCAACATAAAACATACAACCACTTACCACCCAGGTGTTTCATTCTTAACTTAGTAGAATTTAGATTTTCACAAAACAACATTTGCATAGCGTCAATAATTCTACTAAGTATTGTATGGGAGCCTAGACACAGGAATAAGGAATTTCTACACAGGTTTAGCATGGCAATATACTATCCTACACATGCTTATATAAAAATACACTAAGCAATGCATATAGAAAATAATAGGAAGTTTATGAGGTGTGCCACTTGCCTTTGAATGAAGTCTTTACTCCCAAACTCTTTTCAACGTACTCGGGTCTCTCCGTTCAGTCTAAACAATATAAACAAACAACACTACAACAATCATAAACTAAACAACACAACACATACAAACAAGTTTCTTAAACTTCTAAGGAAAACAAGTCATGCATGATATGCAAATTATTTCTAAGGACTAGAATTGCATGTCATGCCGTGAAAAATGTTTTAAGTTAATGCAAGGAAATGTGTTGGTCAAAAGGACTAAGGACTAAAGTCATAGGTTGGATAAAAATAACTTAGTTATAATTCATCTTGAATAAGTACTCTAATGACTTAGACGTGATGTGCATAACTACTTAGAGAAAATACTAAGTCTATTCTTCAAGGTGATCATCAATTATTAACAACTCTTCGTAAATTGGATACTAGGATCCAACAAACTTCAAGATGATAATATCATGATCAAAAAGTGTTTAAATCTAAAGTGAAAGACAAGATTAGGAAAGAGGGAAAAGATAGAAAGAAAGATGTAGTTGGTCTTCCAGGCTTCATCCCCAGACTTGTAATATTTTCCTTGGTGATGTCTTGATTGAATTCTTGGTAGACTTGAATAATCTTCAGGCCATATGATTTTTGCATCACCTAGGCTGGTCTTGGATTTACTTAGTCTTCAAAAGGTCTAAGAGAAGAAAGGAGAAATGGAAGAGAGAGGAAGTAAGACTTAGATAATATTTCCGGTTGGTCTTCATGAACTTCTTCTTGATCTTTCTTCTAAGTGCTTCTACTCCTTGGAGATACTTCTGAAGTCTTGTTTTGACTAAACTCTTCATTGGTCTTCAAGCTCCATGTTGAAAATACTATGTGTCTAGTGCATAGCACTTTTACCAAAAATACTAAGTTTGAAAATAATCCTAACTTAGAAAATACTGAAGAGGTTTTCCTATAAGGAGTATAACTATATAATAAAATAAGTTATGCATGAAATGCACTTTTTAATCTCAAGAAAGCATCAAAATAACTTTTGTGATTTCTTTATAAATATAAAGGAATTTATAAATGCAATCTAATTAATTTCTATTTTTGGAAAATATAATAAAAGGAATAATTATAAGATTAAAGTTTTCTATGATTAAATTTTTATAACATAAATTTATAAATAGTGTTAATAGACAGGGAGCATTTAAATAAATTTATAGCAATTTGATTTAATCAAAAATAACATTTCTATTAATAGTTATGTTGAAAATACTCAAACTATTCAAATTAAATATGTAACTATGAATTCATTCAAATATTACTCAAAAATATTTTATAGCAGTAGCATCAATTTACAAATATTTGAAAGTTTCTAAAACAATTTTATTTGCAATTTTTGGATTTATAGATTTAAAGTTATGCCAAAAATACTCAAATCCACCATTTGAAATTTGAATATTTTAAACTTAGTAAAATTTGAATTTTGGCCGATCTAAAATATTCTACATGTCGAGGGCTTTCCAAAAATATAAAGTTTGTTAAATTTGGATAAGTGGTTAAAAAGTTATGACAGATCTAAGTGGCAGGGGCTTTTCTGCAAAAGTGCTAATTAAATTTAATTAAGAAAATCATTTTCCACGTGGCAGCTGACTGGACGCTGACGAGGCACGACGTGGCGCTGACTGTGCGTGCCGGCAGATCTGGATCAAGCGGTCCAGATCTAATCCTACCGATTCGTTATTGAAGATCAGACGACTCTGGGACAAGATGCTCACCGGGCGGCGCGGATGGTCGCCGGAGTTGGAGGAGACGGCGGCGCAGGGCTCGGGCGAGGACGCTCCGGTCGCTACGGTGCCTCCCCGGACGAATGGAGGGCAGCTCCGGGCGCGGCGTGACGTGGGGAGGGCGATGGGGGCGTCGGGTTCTTCTCGCAACGTCGGGGAGGGGTGGCCGGAGTGGTGGTTGCGGCGGCGACCGTCGGTCAGGTTCGACCCCGACGATCTGCTGCGAAAACGAAGCGAGGAAGGGGTTGAGAGGGTGCGCAAGGACAAGGGGAGGAGGACGGAGAAGGTCTCGGGCTCGGGGGTGGCTAACCTCGCCGGGAAAGGACGAAATATGGCAGCGGACTCGAGCTTCTCCGGCGAGCGATTGTAGCAGCCCGGCGGCGTCAAATGAAGAGGGAGGAGAGGGGAAATGGAGGCGGGGGCTTGGGGGTTTTATAGGGCAGGAGGAGGCAACCAAATGCGCGTCAATCTCGCCGGATTTGGAGAGGGAATCGCGGGCGCGATTTCTGGACAAAGCTTGAAGACGAGCTGACGTCAGCATGACGTCAGCAATTTTTCTTTTTCTTTTCTGAATTTTCTTTTAATTCATATCTTTTGATTTAATTGTCCAAATGATGTCAAACAAATTTCTAAAAATTGTAAAATTAATATCTTTGTGTTAAACCATGCTGACGTCAGCAATTTTTCTTTTTCTTTTCTGAATTTTCTTTTAATTCATATCTTTTGATTTAATTGTCCAAATGATGTCAAACAAATTTCTAAAAATTGTAAAATTAATATCTTTGTGTTAAACCACTTGTGGGCATGTTTTGAACATTTTGGAAAAATAATATTTTGAAATATTCATAAAATACAATTTTGCCTATTTTAGGTTAATCTTTTAAATTAGGGATTTAATTTGAGGTTAAATAAAATTTATGGAATTACCCACAATCAAATATGTTTGAATTCAAGTTATTTAATCTCATTTTCAAATACTAAAATCATTTTGGCTTTTGTATATTATAAAATAGTATAACACAACTATATGAAAATGGAAAAGGGAAATATAATGAATGTATTTATAATTGAAAATAATTTGTGCACCATTATATTTTATATTATGGTAATTCATTTGAAAACCTTATAACAACTTTGGAAAAGATTTTTGATTTAATTCATTTCTTATATAGAAAATATATTCATGAAAGTCATTTTATGTTTTGAAAATAAATGAAAATCACTTAAGCTATTGAAATGTTTATTTGGGTTGTTATGTAATTATAAAATCTATGACGTTTTAAGTTATAAACTATAACTTGAAATATCCAAATTATGTTTTGAACTCAGGTAAATGAATAATAATCTTCTGGCAAATAGATATTGTTTTCAATAGTTTAAAATAACACTTGTAATTATTATTTAAATTTATTTATAGCTAGGACTAAGTGGTTGAATTCAAATACTTATAAGGAACTATTTATTACATGAAAATGGTTTGAAAGTTTGTAAAACATTTGTCAAATTAGATATTGAGGTTTCAAGAATTACAATGGATAATAAAATGTTTAACTTGAAACAACTTTTGAAAATAATGATTACTTGAGATATTTGAATTAATAAACCTTTTTAATATGCCTGAAGTCTTTTATAATTTGTTTTTCTTATGCATTTTAATATTTTATTTTAATCAAAAAGAAAAGTTTTAAATTTTAGTGATTTTTGAACATTATAAAATGTTGGGATGTTACAGTGGTCTTCGCGTTCCCATGTAGCTTCCTTGTTAGAGTGATGAGACCATTGGACCTTGTAGAACTTGACACTGTTGTTACGGGTGCGACGTTCAGCTTCATCAAGAATGCGAATAGGTTGTTCCACATAAGAGAGATCTTCTCGAAGTTCAATTGATCCATGATCAACTGCACGTCCTGGATCTTGGAAGCACTTCTTGAGTTGTGACACGTGGAAGACATCGTGCACTTTGGAGAGGTTTGGAGGAAGTTCTAGACGGTAGGCCAAATCACCATGCCTTGAAAGAACATTGAAAGGCCCAACATAACGCGGAGCGAGCTTTCCTTTGATGCCAAAGCGTTACGTGCCTCTCGGAGTAGTGACACGAAGGTAAGCTTGATCACCAGGTGCATAGACCATGTCCCTGTGCTTGCTATCATAATAGCTTTTCTGACGAGACTGGGCAATCTTCATATTGTCACGGATGATGTGAACCTTTTCTTCAACCTCCTGGATTATGTCAGGGCCAAAGAATTGACGTTCACCAGCTTGAGACCAATTCAGAGGAGTTCTGGATTTGCACCCATAGAGAGCTTCGAAGGGAGCCATGCCTAGACTTGCTTGGAAGCTGTTGTTGTAGGAGAACTCAGCATACGGAAGGGAATCCTCCCATTTCATGCCAAAGGAGATAACACAAGCTCTGAGCATATCCTCCAGAAATTAATTCACCCTTTCAACCTGTACACTTGTCTGCGGATGGTATGTGGTGCTGAACAGAAATTTGGTACCCAAGGCTTTCTGAAAGCTATCCCAAAATCGAGAAGTGAAGATACTTCCACGATCTGAGCTTATTGCTAGAGGAACACCATGTAAAGGAACCAGTCTTGTCATATAGAGTTCTGCCAACTAACTAGCTGAGACTGTCTCTTTGACTGGGAAGAAGTGAGCCACTTTGGAGAGACGATCAATGACAACAAAGATTGCATCGTTGCCCTTCTTGGACTTTGGAAACCCAGTAACAAAGTCCATCTCGATATTGCCCCATTTCCACTCAGGAATTAACAGTGGTTGGAGAAGTCCAGGTGGTCTCTGATGTACTGCCTTGACACGACAACACACATCACACTGAGACACATAACGAGCAATTTCACGCTTCATCCTGTTGCACCAATAGATAGGCTTGAGATCCTGGTTCATGTTTGTGCTGCCAGGGTGGATAGAAAGCGGAGTATCATGAGCCTCCTTGAGAATCAGCTCTCTTAAGCTGTCAAGCTTGGGCACTACAATGCGTCCTTCAAAGAGCAAGGTACCCTTGTCATCGAGAGAGAAACTCTTGTACTTATCCTTGCCGATGTTGACTTTGATATTCTTGACACTAGAATCACGCAACTGTGCGGCACGGATTTTATCCTCAAGTGTAGGAGTGGCAATCAAGTTTGCAAGATAACCAGAAGGAACCACTTGGAAATTGAGCTTCTTGAATTCTTCGTGAAGAGGAGGTTGGATGTCTTCAACCATGAGGTTGTTGCAATAGGACTAGCGACTTAGAGCATCAGCCATCACATTAACTTTGCCTAGAGTGTAAGAGATGGTGATATCAAAATATGAGAGTTTCTCAAGCCACCTTGTTTGCCTGAGGTTCAAATCTGGTTGAGTGAAGAGATATTTGAGACTCTTGTGGTCGGTAAAGATCTCACAGCTGTGCCCCAACAAATAAGGTCTCCAGACCTTGAGGGCATACATGATTGCTGCAAGTTAGAGGTCATGTGTAGGATAGTTGAGCTCATGAGGCTGCAACTGACAAGATGCATAAGCCTCAACTTTGCGTTCTTGCATGAGTACTGCGCCTAGTCCTTAAAGGGATGCATCACAGAAAATTTGGAATGGTTTGGAAGTGTCTGGGCCAACTAGAATTGGAGCAGAAGTGAGTTTAGCTTTCAAGAGATTGAAGCTCTCGTCACACTTTGGAGTACAAAGGAACTTTCTATCCTTCCTAGTAAGATCGGTGAGAGGCTTTGCGATTTTGGAGAAGTTCTCAACAAATCGACGGCAATAGCTAGCCATGCAAAGAAAGTTTTTGACTTGTTTCACCGTTGTAGGAGGCAACCATTCAACAATGGCCTTCACTTTTTCTGGATCAACAGAAATGCCTTCAGAAGAGATGACATGACCAAGGTAGGATACTTTAGGAAGCCATAATTCACACTTGGAGAACATGGCGTAGAGACGATGTTCTCGGAGTTTCCACAAGATAAGGCGTGGATCTTCTCCGTGTTCTTCCTCGGATTTGGAATAGATAAGAATGTCATCGAGATAAACTACCACGAACTTGTCGAGGTATTGCATGAAAACGAAGTTCATGAGACGTGAGAAAGTCGCCGGAGCATTTGTGAGGCTGAAGGACATGACAGTGTACTCATAGAGACCATAACGAGTGGTGAAAACTGTGAGGACCCCTCGAAAACAAGTCCGAGATGCCAACGTTATGTAAACAGATCACGATCCCAATGATCAGTGCATCGCGATCACACAACCGACATGGTATACAAAGTTACATCATACAACTCGAATAGTACAATACTTACATATATACTAGTGACATGACCAAGTCTGCAAACATCGTCGCACTTGACGAACATTAACTAAGGTACAGCGGAAGATTCGGCTTGCGTCGGCCCTCGTCATCTCCTGACGCATTCCCACAGAGCAGTTGAGCGGGACACTCAGTTGGCGTAGTCGTCAGCGTACTCCTCCTTCTTGTCGTACATCCCTTCATTTCAACCTGGACGTTTGAATATCCAGGGACACAGCCATATGAGTACATTTACGTACTCGCAAGACCACCTTTAAGGCTTAAGTTTTCATGATAATGCAAGAAAACACTTTTCGAAAACTGGGATAGCTGCTATATACGACTATAGGGCTTAGTTTTCGAATACCATGATTTTAGACATAGAGAATACGACATCTCTGTATCTTTGTTGAAGAAAACATTTAAAGATAGAATTCTCTTCTCTTAGATATAGCAAGGACATATCTAAGTACAAAACTCTCTTTTGTAAAACTTTGTCAAAACACTAGGATAGGGGTAACCCTTTTTCCAGTCTTGAGATCGGACTGATTGTCTCCCCGAGACCAATCATCCTCACCCAAAATCCGTACCTCCCAGGTACCACTTTTGTGCCTCCTTGCTTCCTTCGATACATTTATCTTTCAAAACCATAAAACAGCCAGCATGCCTTGTGGGACCTTTCCAACCGTCCATGACCGAGGACGCGCCTATTCGAATAGATTTACACTCTGCAGAGGTTGCACACTTTACCCACACCAATCGGTCATTCCGCCGTGTCTGCCACGGCCCGTCAAACGACTGCATGCGGGGGTCCGGATAACACGATCAAAGCTTTCCACTAAGACCACCCAAGTATCGGGGCCTCCCGGTAGGTTTCTTCTCCCCGGCACCGTGTGCTCCACTAGACCCCTGGTTTTTCCTTGGGACGCTACACCGCCACGTCGGGAGACCCACCGTAATCGTCCGGCTGTTGGTCCTCAACAGTGTATTGTCTCTTCTGGACGACAACCCGGCTTCGAGGGACCAGCCCCCATAGAAAGTATGAGAGCCCCAACACTAAAACAGACAAGCTTCCGGCTAAGCCCTACCCATGTCAGGTAGTGTGGCTGCACGGGTTAATTGTTCGGGCGGCAGCTAGGGTCACACTTTGTTTTTCAAAACACTTTCTCCTCCGACTACTCCCAGCAGCTCGGGTTTTCGTAAACATCTCCGATTGCTCCCAGCAACTCGGGTTTTAATAAAACACTTGCTCGCCGATTGCTCCCAGCAACTCGGGTTTTCCTCTGTAAAACAGTTTTATCAAATGGGTTCCCATCCTAAAGTTTTGAGGTAAGGAAATAAGAGTTCACTACTAGAAAACTTAATCCTTTTGATTGAGCCTTCAACAACAAGGCTCACCAACTAAACTCCTTTTTTAACACCTATAATGTTCTAGTAGATAACTTTGGCCAGACAATATTTTGGAAAATATTTTTCGGGTGGCAAGGTACCACAAAAGAAATAAAACATGCATTTTTTTATTTTGAAAACAAAACATGCTTGATAAAAATAATAGGATTCATTATAGTGGTGAGGTAGCTTGCCTGGCTCAGCAATATGTCCTTGGTCTTGATCTTGATGTTCCTCAGGTTCATTCCTCACTTCCCGTTCCTTCCCGATCGTATCTAACGTCGTAAACATGAAAATGAACCACACTTAGAATACAAGACAAAGCCACAAGGACATAACAAACAGCAATCATTGTACAAGACACTGAGATACAAACAGCAGCAAACAACACCTTTTTCTATACAACAACAATCAACAAAGTCCATAGAACTAAGACAACAACAGATTCTCATAAGAAAATATACACAACAACTCTGAGTATTAAAAGGGTAGTTCTTCAGAACACTATAACAACACATTACGTAGGGTTATTATATCATTTAATAAGAGTTGTTATATTATTTTCAGGATATACTTCAGACAAAAGTATCCTAACACACAAGCAAGTATTAATATTAACACTAGCATTGAGCACACTCACATGCAAACGTGTAACTAGCTCAAGAAACACCTATTATGAAGTAACTAGTCGACAAACAATGGTAACACCACTATCCAAACTAGTTTGTGACTAAGAGCTAAAATGGTGCACCAGGCCTATTTAACAGGACACCACAATTAAGGTCACTTTCAACCAATAAACAAACAATCACATGGCAACCAAGTGTTGACAACAATCTAAAATAAGAAACTGATATATTAAGCATTACAAAACAGAAGGAACTACTGGATAAAATTTAACACCAAACAATCATTCACATGCATAATACACAAATGAAACTAGTGCAACTCCTAGGAAACAAAATGAACTATGTGAAACTCAAAAGTGAATGCGCTACCAATACTTTTAGGACATTTACTAAAATTATTAAAGGATAACCTAAGTTTTTGGACTTATGGGTTACTAAGCACATCAACACATAACAGTTCAAGGAAAACAGGGAATTAACTTATTACATTTATTGGATAAAAAAAGATGATGCTTTAAAGAGATAAAACATAACACACAAACATACCCACAAGCAAAGCATATAAACACAAATGGTGTTATTATTAGAGTACAACGTGAATAATGCTAAACATAAGTAAACAATGCACCACACATTATCAAAGTGGTTTAACCAAGTCATTATTATTGGGTTATGGTTCTGAACTTCAAAAGTTGATTAGTAATATTTCTACCAATCTCATTTGCTAAGAACAGATGATTAAAAGCTAATACGTCTATTAGCCAAATGTTGGTGTTTTGTTAGATAAATCATAACTCCTAAGATAATGTTCATAAAGTAGAATCCTTCTACCACAGTACACCTAAAAACCATATGAAGTGGTGAAAATTGGTTTTGCATCATAAGCTATTACAAAACAGTAGCTAAAAACGATGCAAATGCTACTGGTCTCAAAACCAAAAAGATTGTAGCTTTAGTTTTAGGAATTTCCTGTATGAAAGGTTAATTTCTATGGATAGGTATTTCCTTATATTTCTTCAGAAATTGGATTCACTCAATTTGGACACTCCTAGCTCCATATATTTCAGTTTTAGTGGAACACACACATTTTACCATTAATGGTGTACAGCGTAAGATATAAATTATTTTTACACAAACCCAAGTTTTCATGCTTAGGAAAACACATAAGTATCCAACAAAATTACTCTTAATTTATTTATACAAACAGATATAGCACCAAACATTAAAATCAAACACATGCAATTAATAGAAAATAAAAATATTTTTTTTCTAGTGTAATAACCTACTGTTTTAGAAAATAATCTACCTAGAGCAAGATATAAGATGTAAAATTCTACCAAGATAGGATATGATAGCTAATACTAATATCTAACACATGCAATTGGATTTTCTCCTAAATGTATTTTTTATAATGAATTAAAAATCAACAAAATGCTACTGTTGTTAATCTTAAACTTAATAGAACTTTATTTAGACACATCTCCTGCACGCAATGCTTATAGAGCTGGGTAAGTATTTTCCTAGGCTTTCCAGATAACTAAAGTTTGCAGGATTTGGAGTTACAAGATTGCACATATCACACTCATACAAATATATTTTTGAGAAGGGCCAGTGCCACATGATTGAGAAAACACATAGCTATGCTACAAAATTTATTTCACAATTTTTGCATGCTTAGATCTACCAGAAATGAATTAAAACTAGGCCATAGATTTTCTGGAAAATAAATGAGGAAAAAGGTTTAAAAAAGAAAAACACCAGAACGGGCCAGATCTGCACCGGACCGAGCCAACGAGCTGGGCCGGCCCATCTGGTCCACGCGCGCGAGCGAAGAGGCACGCGGGCGTCCGATCTAGAAAGGAGGGCTAGGATTAGATCGAGAGCTTTTCAAACTGAACCGCCGATTGAAGATCGGATGACTCCTGTCCTTCTTCTCCAACGCGACGGGAAACCGAGGGCAGCAAGCAAAGAAACATGGCAGGCACGAGCTGCTCACCCCGGGGGCTCGTCCGGCGACGGGGAGGAACGGAGGAGGATGCGGAGGGCTAGGGAGAGGCGTGGGCAGCAGCGGTTCTTGACGGCGAGCTGCGAGACGCCGGGAACGTCGAGGACGTCCGGCTCGGCCACGGCGAAGCGACGACCACACCGGAGTTCCTAGGAGCAAATGGAAATGTCAATGAGGTAGCCAGGGGAGAGGTGAGCGTGCAAGAAGAAGAATGGACGAAAGGGGTGGTCAAGGAAGACGACATCATCCTCGACAAGATCTCGGCCCGAGCATTGCTTCCTCGACGCCTACGAGCAGGAGAGGAGGAGAGATGGAGCGGCCTCACAGGGGGTGGGAGAGTTGACGAGCAGGATTGCAATGGGCAAGGTGAGAGGAGGTGGGGTGGCCTCGGCTACATTTGAGGAGAGGGTGGCCGGTTCGGTGCTCTCGGCATGGGCAGGGGTGGAGAGAGAGCATTTGGGATGGGATTGGGTGAGAGGGACGGTGTGCAATGATGTCCAACGCTGCAGCACCTCTTTGGACAGTAGCTCTTGGCCTAGGGCAATTGGAAGGGGGTGAGTAAGGGAGAGGTTGTGTCCTGCTTGTCAGCTGCTCGATGAAATGCCAGGAAGAGAAAGAAAAGAAGAAAGGCAGGGCTAGGTTTGGGATGGTCGTGCTATGGGTACTTCAGGGGTGAGGGGGTTACATGATACACTAAAAACCAGAGGATGGGGTGAGAGGAGTGTGAGTTTTAGATATAGAGGATTCGTGGCTGATTAGACTAGCCCACTTTGCCAACATGAATTTGTCAAACCCTTTATGAAGAAATTATAAAACAAGAGGGCTTGGGGTAGAGGACATAAAGGTTTAACATTAGCTTAAAGAGTTAGGTCAGGGAGGATCAATAACAACTAGATACAAAAAAGTCAAAATGCTACTCTATAACACAACTTATTGCCACCTTATGTTTAAGCACTCAAAACAAGCAAAATTTAGTGATTAAACATTTTTGTAAAATTTAAAGGAGGCTATCAATGGAAAATAGAGGTGATGTAGATAGTGCTAGAGGTTTTTTTCTTCCAAGATGAACAAAATAAACCCTAATTGTCATGCTCTAGGAATGTTAAAAATTAATGGAAATGAAGATAGTTGTTTCTTATTTGAAAAAGGATAATCTTTGAGTTTCTCCTAAAATCAACATAATAATCAAAGGTTAAACACACTACAACCATATGACACAACATGAAAAGCATGAATGATCTCAATTAAATTATATAAATAAAATGTTGTCTCATACACCCCACATGACAAACATAAAATATCACACTTATGGGAAACAATTGGAGCACATAACATCTAGGTCAACCACACATACAAATAGATAAACACCCACACAATTGTATCACTAACCATACTTTTAATATAAATCAAAAATATTTGTGAGGAGGTGATCAATAGGGTAATTTTGGTAGGAATAGAATTAAACAAACATTCTTGGAATTGATTTTCCAAGAGAAATAGAAATGGGGTTCTTAAAAGAGAGTTGCTAATTTTAGCCATATATAAAAACTCAAAATATATTAGGACTTATTATATAGTCCTTTATAGTCTTGCAAACAAATACTCTTGTTGGAAAACTGTTAGTCTCTCAATTGACATATATATTTTGGGTGGTTGCTAAAATAAAAACATCAGGGTAAAAATAGAGTTTATTAAAAAGAGAATGGGAGAAGATATGTGGACTATTTCACTTGTTAAAACATTGACCTTAGAGGTCATATAATAACTTGTTTTCAGTTTTAGATGGTTGTTACTTAGAAGTCATTAACACAAAAACCAAAACACAATTCGACAAACAGAGCATACAAGGGAAAGCACATCCATTAACAAGACATTTCAAAAAGTTTTTGTTGCCTCAGAATTTTGGATCTTTTTATGATTAAGTTTTTGTTGCTTCCAAAATTTGGGGTGTTACAGACCTTCCCCCCTTAACAGAATCTTGTCCCGAGATTCCTAAGTGTGTATTAAGAGAGTGCAAGGTTAGTGGTCTTTGTTGAAGGTGTCGACATGGTGGTTGATGCTGGTGTAGGGCTCTTGTTGAGTTGACTTCAAAAACTCCAGGGTTTGGGGGTGCAAAGAAACAACTTTGTCACGACTATCCAATCAAACTAGCATGTGTCTTCCCCCCTTAAAAAGGGGCACACATGAAGGGTTAAAGTTAATTGCATAAGTTGTCGCTGACTTCAGGAAGTTGTTGCTCTTCGGTAACACGATGATCTTTATCTTGGTCGTATCTCTTCGGTCCTTGGGGTTATTGAAGATATTTTCCCAATAGTGCCGTCCTGAGGGGGTTAGCAGTCAGACACACATGAAAAGTTGTCAAAACCTCACAAGGGCGTCAGGTCGAAAGACTTGACTCTCCTTCTTATTATAAAAGAAAAACCACGGGTGTTAAGATCTTCTAAAGACGTCTAAACTCGCTTGATGTTAGGTATTGTCAACTGCAACAGTCGTTGGTCTTGTCATCGTTCTTGCACCTTGTTGATGATGTTATCTTGTTTTGTGTCCTCCTTCAGTGTAGCAGAGACAACCCAAGTTGATGATGACATCCATGGTTCTTGGGCTTCATAAGGCTTCGCACCAGTCTTCAGAGGTTAATAGGATCTAAGTTAGCCTAAAAGTCATTTCTTTCTATATTACTCAAGTCAGGGTCAGTTGAGTTAATTAAGTAGAGACGCAGAAGGCACTGACGACACTAGCTTCATGGCACATCTTCATGTAGACGACCTTCCGTGTTGTTTGTCTCCGTTGTTGCTGACGTCGATTTTCTTTGCACGTCACCGCTTGAGGTTTTCATAGAGTCTTGAAATAGTCGTGGCTTTTGGCGTTATTCGAGTCATCCGTGTTGCCATCTGTAAGAGAGACTTCCGTTGGCACTTTTATTCTAATCTTGGTTTGTAGGTCTTGAAGAGGTTAGTAAGTAACAAGTCATTGGTGTCAGATGTTACTCTAAGGTTAGATACGTTAGGTTAGTGATGTCATACGTGTAATTCAAATGTTTTATTTAACTAGGCAAGGCTCATCACATTACGGGGATGGGCTTTCTTTGGGGGTTTCGGTATCATCTGTGGTTCATAACTCTTATGTGTTAAAGTTTAGATTAGAAGGAAAAGCATTTTAGGAAGTTTTCGAGGACAAGTTTATACGTGCATTAGGGTCCATCTATGACAAAAAGGTAAGAAAGGTTTTTGTGTAGACAAATCAAGATGCTTAAACAAATTTAAAGTATGTGCCTAATATGTATTGCCTTGAAGGAGTGCTTGTGAAAGATACAAGGGAACATCATATCAAAAACAAGCAAACAAACAAGGCACACACAAGCAACAAATATACCAGCAAATGAGCACACTAGACACCTATAGAACAAAAATGACACTCAACAATCGCGTTAGTCGGAGAATCCAACCAAGGGTCATATCCTAAGAGTCCTATGGGTCTTGGTCATTCCTACTTGTTGGAGTCTTCATATTATCGGCTTCGTTTCCTGCTGGAAAGCTTGAGATTGTCGAAGTTGCAACTGGAGTAGCACTGTTGGGGTTGGGGTCTTGACAGTGACACTACTTCGGTAAGCAAGGGTTGCTTTGTAACTTGTTTCTTCACTTGACGACCACCTTGATGCCGTATGCTGAAATCTTGAGATTGAACTTCACCTTCTCGGTACTAGTTACTTAGGTCTCATTTGGGTTCATCGTCAAGTCTAAACAAGTTTTGATTAGGGACAAGATAGTCGAGAAAACTCTTTTTGAAAAATTTAAATTAGAGGGGTAAGATCAAGATATTTTTGAGAGTAGGTGTGGAGTGGAAACCATTCTAGGCTTACCTACAAGAAAAGAGATTTTATGTCGAAATAGGTTTTAGAAAAATATTTCCTTCCTAAGCTAACGACCATGCTAACTAAGGTCTCCTAAGGTCAACTTGGCTCTGATACCAAGTCTGCGAGGACCCCTCGAAAACAAGTCCGAGATGCCCACGTTATGTAAACAGATCACGATCCCAATGATCAGTGCATCGTGATCACATAACCGACATGGTATACAAAGTTACATCATACAACTCGAATAGTACAAGACTTACATATATACTGGTCACATGACCAAGTCTGCAAACATCGTCGCACTTGACGAACATTAACTAAGGTACAGCGGAAGATTCGGCTTGCGTCGGCCCTCGTCACCTCCTGACGCATTCCCACAGAGCAGTTGAGCGGGACACTCAGTTGGCGTAGTCGTCGGCGTACTCCTCCTTCTTGTCGTTCATCCCTTCATTTCAACCTGCACGTTTGAATATCCAGGGACACAGCCATATGAGTACATTTACGTACTCGCAAGACCACCTCTAAGGCTTAAGTTTTCATGATAATGCAAGAAAACACTTTTTGAAAACTGGGATAGCTGCTATATACGACTATAGGGCTTAGTTTTCGAATACCATGATTTTAGACATAGAGAATACGACATCTCTGTATCTTTGTTGAAGAAAAAATTTAGAGATAGAATTCTCTTCTCTTAGATATAGCAAGGACATATCTAAGTACAAAAGTCTCTTTTGTAAAACTTTGTCAAAACACTAGGATAGGGGTAACCCTTTTTCCAGTCTTGAGATCAGACTGATTGTCTCCCCGAGACCAATCAACCTCACCCAAAGTCCGTACCTCCCAGGTACCACTTTGTTGCCTCCTTGCTTCCTTCGAAAACATTTCTCTTTCGAAACCATAAAACAGCCAGCATGCCTAGTGGGACCTTTCCAACCGTCCATGACCGAGGACGCGGCTATTCGAATAGATTTACACTCTGCAGAGGTTGCAGACTTTACCCAGACCAATCGGTCATTCCGCCGTGTCTGCCATGGCCCGTCATACGACTGCATGCGGGGGTCCGGAAAACACGATCAAAGCTTTCCACTATGACCACCCTAGTATCGGGGCCTCCCGGTAGGTTTGTTCTCCCCGGCACCGTGTGCTCCACTAGACCCCTGGTCTTTCCTTGGGACGCCACACCGCCATGTCGGGCGACCCACCGTAATCGTCCGGCTGTTGGTCCTCCAAAGTGTATTGTCTCTTCTGGACGACAACCCGGCTTCGAGGGCCCAACCCCCATAGAAAGTATGAGAGCCCCAACACTAAAACAGACAAGCATCCGGCTAAGCCCTACCCATGTAAGGTAGTGTGGCTGCACGGGTTAATTGTTCGGACGGAAGCTAGGGTCACACTTTGTTTTGCAAAACACTTTCTCCTCCGACTACTCCAAGCAGCTCGGGTTTTCGTAAACATCTCCGATTGCTCCCAGCAACTCGGGTTTTAATAAAACACTTGCTCACCGATTGCTCCCAGCAACTCGGGTTTTCCTCCGTAAAACAGTTTTATCAACTGGGTTCCCATCCTAAAGTTTTGAGGTAAGGAAATAAGGGTTCACTACTAGAAAACTTAATCTTTTTTATTGAGCCTTCAACAACAAGGCTCACCAACTAAACTCCTTTTTTAACACCTATAATATTCTAGTAGATAACTTTGGCCAAACAATATTTTGGAAAATAGTTTTCGGGTGGCAAGGTACCACAAAAGAAATAAAACATGCATTTTTTTATTTTGAAAACAAAACATGCTTGATAAAAACAATAGGATTCATTATAGTGGTGAGGTGGCTTGCCTGGCTCAGCAATATGTCCTTGGTCTTGATCCTGATGTTCCTCAGGTTCATTCCTCACTTCCCGTTCCTTCCCGATCGTATCTAACATCATAAACAGGAAAATGAACCACACTTAGAATACAAGACAAAGCCACAAGGACATAACAAACAACAATCATTGTACAAGACACTGAGATACAAACAGCAGCAAACAACACCTTTTTCTATACAACAACAATCAACAAAGTCCATAGAACTAAGACAACAACAGATTCTCATAAGAAAATATTCACAACAACTCTGAGTATTAAAAGGGTAGTTCTTCAGAACACTATAACAACACATTACTTAGGGTTATTATATCATTTAATAAGAGTTGTTATATTAGTTTCAGGAAATACTTCAAACAAAAGTATCCTAACACACAAGCAAGTATTAATATTAACACTAGCATTAAGCACACTCACATGCAAACGTGTTACTAGCTCAAGAAACACCTAATATGAAGTAACTAGGCGACAAACAATGGTAACACCACTATCCAAACTAGTTTTTGACTAAGAGCTAAAATGGTGCACCATGCCTATTTAACAGGACACCACAATTAAGGTCACTTTCAACCAATAAACAAACAATCACATGGCAACCAAGTGTTGACAACAATCTAGAATAAGAAAGTCATATATTAAGCATTACCAAACACAAGGAACTACTGGATAAAAATTAACACCAAACAATCATTCACATGCATAATACACAAATGAAACTAGTGCAACTCCTAGGAAACAAAATGAACTATGTGAAACTCAAAAGTGAATGGGCTACCAATACTTTTAGGACATTTACTAAAATTATTAATGGATAACCTAAGTTTCTGGACTTATGGGTTACTAAGCATATCAACACATAACAATTCAAGGAAAACAGGGAATTAACTTATTACATTTATTGGATAAAAAAAGATGATGCTTTAAAGAGATAAAACATAACACACAAACATACCCACAAGCAAAGCATATAAACACAATTGATGTTATTATTAGGGTACAACGTGAATAATGCTAAACATAAGTAAACAATGCACCACACATTATCAAAGTGGTTTAACCAAGTCATTATTATTGGGTTATGGTTCTGAAAAAGTTGATTAGTAATATTTCTACCAATCACATTTGCTAAGAACAAATGATTAAAAGCTAATACTTCTATTAGCAAAATGTTGGTGTTTTGGTAGATAAATCATAACTCCTAAGATAATGTTCATAAAGTAGAATCCTTCTACCACAGTACACCTAGAAACCATATGAAGTGGTGAAAATTGGTTTTGGATCATAAGCTATTACAAAACAGTAGCTAAAGACGATGCAAATGCTACTGGTCTCAAAACCAAAAAGATTGTAGCTTTAGTTTTAATAATTTCCTGTATTAAAGGTTAATTTCTATGGATAGGTATTTCCTTACTATTTCTTTAGAAATTCGATTCACTCAATTTCGACACTCCTAGCTCCATATATTTCAGTTTTAGTGGAACATACACATTTTACCATTAATGGTGTACAGCGTAAGATATAAATTATTTTTACACAAACCCAACTTTTCATGCTTAGGAAAACACATAAGTATCCAAAAAAATTACTCTTAATTTATTTGTACAAACAGATATAGCACCAAACATTAAAATCAAACACATGCAATTAACAGAAAATAAAAGTATTCTTTTTCTAGTGTAATAACCTACTGTTTTAGAAAATAATCTACCAAGAGCAAAATATAGGATGTAAAATTCTACCAAGATAGCATATGATAGCTAATAATAATATCTAACACATGCAATTAGATTTGCTCCAAAATGTATTTTTTATAATGAAATAAAAATCAACAAAATGCTACTGTTGTTAATTTTAAACTTAATAGAACTTTATTTATACACATCTCCTGCACGCAAGGCTTATGGATCTGGGTAGTTATTTTCCTAGGCTTTCCAGAGAACTAAAGTTTGCAGGATTTGGATTTATAAAACTCAAGTTATTAAGTAAATGGTGCAAAAACCAGAGGATGGGGTGAGAGGAGTGTGAGTTTTAGATATAGAGGATTTGTGGCTGATTAGACTAGCCCACTTTGCCAACATGAATTTGTCAAACCCTTTACGAAGAAATTATAAAACAAGAGGGCTTGGGGTAGAGGACATCAAGTTTTAACATTAGCTTAAAGAGTTAGGTCAGGGAGGATCAATAACAACTAGATACAAAAAATTCAAAATGCTACTCTATAACACAACATATTGCCACCTTATGTCTGAGCACTCAAAACAAGCAAAATTTAGTGATTAAACATTTTTGTAAAATTTAAGGAGGCTACAAATGGAAAATAGAGGTGATGTAGATAGTGCTAGAGGTTTTTTTTCCAAGATGAACAAAATAAACCCTAATTGTCATGCTCTAGGAATGTTAAAAATTAATGGAAATGAAGATAGTTGTTTCTCATTTGAAAAAGGATAATCTTTGAGTTTCTCCTAAAATCAACATAATAATCAAAGGTTAAACACACTACAACCATATGAGACAACATTAAAAGCATGAATGATCTCAATTAAATTATATAAATAAAATGTTGTCTCATACACCCCACATGACACACATAAAAGATCACACTTATGGGAAACAATTTGAGCACATAACATCTAGGTCAACCACACATACAAATAGATAAAAACCCACACAATTGTATCACTAACCATACTTTTAATATAAATCAAAAATATGTGTGAGGAGGTGATTAATAGGGTAATTTTGGTAGGAATAGAATTAAACAAACATTCTTGGAATTGATTTTTCAAGAGAAATAGAAATGGGGTTCTTAAAAGAGAGTTGCTAATTTTAGCCATATATAAAAACTCAAAATATATTAGGACTTGTTATATAGTCCTTTATAGTCTTGCAAACAAATAGTCTTGTTGGAAAACTGTTAGTCTCTCAATTAACATATATATTTTGGGTAGTTGCTAAAATAAAAACATCAGGGTAAAAATAGAGTTTATTAAAAAGAGAATGGGAGAAGATATGTGGACTATTTCACTTGTTAAAACATTGACCTTAGAGGTCATATAATAACTTGTTTTGAGTTTTAGATGGTTGTTACTTAGAAGTCATCATCACAAAAACCAAAACACAACTCGACAAACAGAGCATACAAGGGAAAGCACATCCATTAAAAAGACATTTCAAAAAGTTTTTGTTGCCTCAGAATTTTGGATCTTTTTATGATTAAGTTTTTGTTGCTTCCAAAATTTGGGGTGTTACAAAAACTGTCTTTGGAATGTCTTCTTTGCGGATCTTGATCTGGTGATAACCTGACCTCAAGTCCAACTTGGAGAAAATTTTAGCACCAGCAAGTTGATCGAATAGATCGTTGATGCGAGGAAGGGGATACTGGTTCTTGATGGTTTTCTTGTTCAGAGGACGGTAGTCAACAACCAGTCGCTCGGTCGTGTCCCTGTTTTTGACAAACAGAGTAGGACAACCCCAAGGAGAAGTACTAGGTTGGATGTGACCTTTACTTTCCAACTCTTCGAGCTGTCTCTTAAGTTCGCCCAGTTCCTTGGGGCCCATCCTGTAAGGACGTTCGGAGATAAGAGCAGTGCCTGGTTCTAGTTCAATGACAAACTCCACGGCTCTGTTAGGTGGCATACCTGGCAATTCTTCAGGAAAGACGGCAGGAAAGTCTCGCACCACCGGAATAGCTTCTATGGCAGGAAGAGGATCAACATTGAGAGCGAAAAGCTGAGGTGAAGAGGTTTGGTTTGGAGAATAGACTATCTTTCCAGAAGGATGAGAAAAGATTACAGTCTTTGTGGAACAGTTTATCTTAGCTTGATTGGCCTTCAACCAATCCATGCCTAGAATGACATCAATGTCTGAATTGCCGAGAATTATTAGAGACGCCAAGAACATGTGGCCTCCAATTTGGATTTCATTGTTGTGGCTTATCTTGGAATAGTTCATCTAAACACCGGGGAAGTGATGCTAAGACCATTGGACATAGACTCGAATGAGAGATCATGCATTTGTGCAAAAGCTTGTGACGCAAAAGAATGCGATGCGCCCGTGTCAAATAACACCTTTGTAGGAATATAATTAACAGGAGTATACCAAGAACAACTTTTGGAGCTTCCTCTGCTTCATCGGCCCAAATGTGGTTCACCCGTGCAGCACGAGCCGGAGGCCTGTTGTTGGGGACGAAAGGCCTAGTCGGGGCAGGTGCGTGGACCATCCCTTGAGTTGGAGCAGGGCGAGGTGGGGGTGGAGGAAGACGGTTCTCCGGGCAATTGTTGGAGTAGTGGCCCATTTGCCCGCACTTGTAGCAGGTCACGTTGGGGCGAGCGCCCTTTGGCCTTGGCGGTCCTCCAAAACCCCTCGTAGCAAGAGCCGGGTTCGGTAGGCGAGGCGCGAGTCCTGGAGGTCCTGGCACATAGGTAGCTCGTGCGAATGCCATGTTGGGCACCCAGATCCGACGCTTCTGAGTAGGAGCGGCGGCGATTGAGGATGAAGAAGAGTTGCTCTCACGAGAGTGCTTGCGCGACTCCTCGAAGATCTTGCGCCCATGCTCCTCATTGATCACGATGTTGACGAGGTCCTCGAAGTTATCAGCCTTGACGACTTTCAGCTTGTACTTGAGCGTGGGGTTGAAACCCTTGCGGAACTTGGCCATCTTCTTGGCCTCAGTGTTCACCTCATCTCCAACATAACGAGCAAGGCGATTGAACTTGCCGTTGTACTCCATGACGTCCATCTTTCCTTGCATCAGCGAGTTAAAGTGCTCGCGCATCCTATCCATGAGACCTTCTGGGATGTGGTGGGGCAGGAAGGCTGTCTTGAAATACCCCCAAGTGGTAACCACCCCGGGAGCTCTCATAGCCTGGAAGTTCTCCCACCATGAGGCAGACTTGACCATAAGCAGGTAGGACACGTAAGGCACATTGTCTTGCTCAGCCACGTGGGCGATAGCAAGGGTCCTTTCCATCTCACGAAGCCAATCATCAGCGTCCAGAGGCTCAGTAGGTGAAGCAAAGTTCCTTGGGCCCAGACTAAGGAAGTCCTTGATGGTCAGACGTGCATTGCCTTCATTGCGATGCCCGTGGTTGTTCTGGTAGGCTTGATGCTCAGCCATTTGAGTCAGGACTTGGGTCATCTGGCCAAGCAACGCGGTGATCGGCGGCGACTCACTGCCTTCCGCATTGCGGTTGTTCCTGGTGTTCGGCATCCTAGATACATTTGATATTAGAACAACAACAAGATAAGGTAAGAAAAACCTTTCAAATTAGAATTCTTGCTCAGAAAACAGTTACAATTGTACGATAACAAGGATAAAGGCTTCTCATAGAAAAGATAACAACATGACACTTAGTTAGCTATCAGTACAACCACCAAGGTTTGAGTACAACAAAGATAGCTACTAGTACAAAGGAAGAGATAGCAACATGAAGACTAGCACAGCATGCCAGCTACCTAGATATTCGAAGTAGAAGTTGGCCGTCGGGAACAAAAGGGTTGATTGCACAGATTAGATTGTACAACAACAAGGAGATGATTTAAGAGTAAGGTAGAACAACAACTGATTGATTCAAGAATGAAATTGAACTTAGCCGAAGAGGTTGCTAACTGCCAAAACGAAAAACAACCTTCAAACACCTGCAACTATGGTACTACGGAAACCCAGAACACGTGATGTCCTAATTTGAAATTTTAGATGAGAAGGCAAAAACATCGTAACACTTCCTTACCAGAAGAACAGGGAGGGTGGGTGGGGAAAGGAATAAAAGAACAGAATTCCTACTCTCACGTTTAAGATTTTTCCTGATATCTACAAAATATTTTTCTAAACTCAAACAACGGCCAGTGGAAGGGGACCTGAGGGCGTTTAGGCTTTGATACCAACTGTCAGACCCTAGATTCAGACGTCACAAAGAAGACATCCCGGTTGGGCCACACAACTAGGAGCATACTGGGGGTACCAATCCCAGGAAAAGGCATGCGGGCTCGGAATGGATCATCAGCCCACAACTCACTAACGATCCCAACGTCACGTACGTCTCGTGATTGCGCATGAAAGAAATCCAAAATCCTACCAATTCGAATGCTTCAAACATACATACACTGTATACGAATCGGTTTGGAAACAGAATGGAAATCACTAGATAAACCTAAGACACAAATAAAAGAAATAAATATCCAACGCTCTCACTGAACAAGGTAGAAAATATCCCCAAGCAGAGGACACATGTCCCAACATTACATCATTCAGCGGGAGCATGCCGGTCTGGATACAGACAAGAAGCAAATAGGCACAAGGATGAAACGAAAAGAGAAAGCCCATCCACACGGTCCACCAGGAAGAAGCCCAGGGGAACTCTAACTAATCGTCGTAGATCCCATCATCGAACTCCACAAAGTAGCCACGCACCTGGTCGTACGCAAACTCCTAAACAGCAGAGGAAAATCACAACCCACGAACGAGTCAATACACCGGAGCGTATCGAACAAGCTAGAGCTAACAAGTTACAAAACTGAAAGACTCCCAAAGTAAGGGGTTAGGTGGACTTAGCGGCAGCAGCACTAGCAACCTAATAGAGACACGCTACCAGTTCCATTTAATTAGAGAGGGATAAAAGAGCGCATAAGTAACCAACTACAACTAACACCAATCTGTAGCGTACCTGCACTTAGAAATATGGCAGGTACCTGTGTATTGTGCAAACCCCTGGATCGATTCATTTGCACACAGAGTTTACGATGAATATCACAACATTGTATCAATATTACATGAATAATCCAGACTTGGTAAAGTAAATAGTTCGATACATCTTTGCATAGCTTATAGCTAGCTCAAAACAATAAAGCAGCGGAAATAAATCTTCAGTGAGCCTCCAACTTCATGATACGCCACAGGCGAAAACATGTTGGTGCAGACTCGAAACCCAAACGTAGTCCTTACTCTTCGTCAGATATTTCTATAACAAATAATAATTTGCAACAGAGTGGGTCAGATTCCATTAGAAATGGATCTGGCAAGTGACACTATGGTGGACACTCAATGCAAATAAATCTAAAGCCTGTATGCATATTTGGCTGGTGGAGTTCAAGGCTATTTTGCATAAAGCCAGTTTTGCCTAACTCTTTTTAAAACAAACTTATTAACATCATAATTGGCAACACTGGCAAGTTCCAGTGAACCAAAAGATATCACGTCCTTAGGTGTACCCTCAGGTGAAAACCCTCACATTCAATGGTCCTAAGTATAGTAGAAACTATCTTAGGTGAAAACCCCCATGAACATGGTCCTGAGTAGTCCACTGTTGTTTATCAAAATTTTATTAAGAAGTTAGAATGTTGGGATTTCTCCATGTTCCTTGATCAGTTGTAGTCTTTACTTGGAATACTTCTCCTTGCATCCTTCACAATCTTCTCCATTTATTCCTCACATCCCTTTGTTCCTGGGTGGCCATCCACAAGTTTGCTCTCAGGTGAAAACCCCCACGTTCATGATCCTAAGTATAGTAGAAACTATCTTAGTTGACAACCCTCATGGACATGGTCCTGAGTAGCCACTCAACATAAATCAAACAACCAATCCACCCAGATGATTCATTAGCTTAATGATGTGCACTCCCAGGTGAAAACCCCCACATACTATGATCCTAAATATAGTAGAAAATATCTCAGGTGACAACCCTCATAGACATGGTCCTGAGTAGCCACTTAACATTTTATAAAACATTTCATCAATTGCATAGCATCAAAATTTGACTAAGTCATTTCATAGGTACCTAGACACAATGGAATAGGGGATTCTAAACATGTCTTGCATAGCAATACTATCCTACACATGCTTATAGAAAAATACTCTATTCATGCATAGAAAAGTATTGGGAAGTTTATGAGGTGTGCCACTTGCCCTGACAACAAGAATAATAGTAACATCAACTGCAACTGTTGTCGTTTCCCTCCGAGATTTCTAACACATCAAACAAAACAAACATAAACATACTATCAAGTAACAATACAAAAATATGTTATGCATGATGTGCAAAATACTTTGAGAAAATACTAAGTCTATGCTTCAAGGTGAGCGACCATCATTATTAACTTTTTGTAAATTGGATATTCACTATAATGAGAGAGACATACACAGAAGTGAGCCTAGCTCACATGGTTAGGGAAGTGGATGTACAACCCAGCCACCCAGGTTCAAGTCATCATGGACGCAGATTTGGGTTCTTATTATTTAAAAATAAAAAACCCGCTGTAGGGGCTTCCCCTACCGCATTCCTTTAAAAAAAAGAGAGACAGACAACCGGCCAGCCACTTAAGTTTGTGGAACAGGTCTCATGTACGTGGACATGTAAGGTTAGTTTCCAGGCCGATTCATCTCACTATGCTGCTAGGATCCAACAAACTTCAAGATGGCAATAACATGATCAAAAATTGTTTTAAGTCAAGATTAGGAAAGATAGAAGAAAATGATGTAGGTTATCTTCCAGGCTTCATCCCCAGACTTGTAGTATTCTCCTTAGTGATGTCTTGATCACCATGTCTTTGAGAGAAGAAAAGAAAAAGAGAAAGAAAGACTTAGAGAATAGAGGGGGTTGGTCTTCTTGGACTTCCTCTTGATTTTTCTTCTAAGTGCTTCTACTTCTTGGTGATTATTCGGGAGTCTTGTTTTGGCTAAGTCCTTCATTGGTCTTCTAGCTCCTTGATGAAAATCCTAAGTGTCTACTCCTTGGTGATACATAAAGTTATAATTGCTATTTAATTAGTTACAAATTTTGCAAAATATAACAAAAGGGTTAAATATAATATTAGAGTTTTATGTGATTAAATTTTTATAACAAAATTTTGTAATTAGTATTAATAGAAAGGGGGAATTTAAATAAATTTATAGCAATTATATTTATTTAAAAACAATGTTTATATTAAAAGTTATATCAAAGTTACTCCAGTTATTCAATTTAAACATATAACTATTAAATCATCAAAACTAATACCCAAAATTATTTTATAACAGAGGCACATTATAACACATATTCTAAAGTTTCTAAAAAAAAATTATTTGCAATTTTGAATTTATAGATTTAAAGTTATGACAAAGATACTCAAATTCACCATTTGAAATTTGAATATTTTAAACTAAGTCAAATTGGAATTTTGGCAGCTCTAAAATATTCTACATGTCAAGGGCTTTCCAAATATATAAAATTTATCAAATTTGGATAAGTGGTTAACAAGATATGATTGATCTAAGTTGCAGGGTCTTTTCTGTAAAAATGCCATTTTAATTCTATTCGGAAAATTATTTCGACGCTGGCGCTGACGTGTCGCTGACGCGGACTGTGCACGCTGAGTCAGCGTAACGATTCGTTTAAAGAAGATCTAATCTTGGCCGTACGAACGAGATCCAACAGTTGAAATCAAAAACCGAGCGGCGGCCGGCCGGAGAACTCTGGTGACCTAACCGAGGCAGCGCCATCGCCGGCGACACACGTTCTACGCATTTCAGGACGAGCGAGGATGAATGGGTCATATCCTTACGCACGGGAGGTCGAGGCGGCCGTTTTGGCGAGGTGCACGGCGCCGGGGTGCTCTCCTTCTCTCGAAAACGCTCGCCGGAGTTGGTGACGGCGGCGGTTGTCCTCGGGTGTGGACGCGGGCGTCGATTTGCTGCGAGAAAAATTGCGCGACTTTGTCAAAAACGTGCGCACGGATTAAAGAAGAAGAAAGGAAGAGATGGGAGGGCTCGGGATTCACGGACTGTCGTCAGAGTTGAGTTTTTTGCCGGCGGCAACGGCGGGGCTCCGGGGACGCTTGTGGACGGGCTGGTGGCTCTCGGGCTGTGGTTTTTGGGGCAAAAGAGAGAGGGTGGAGAGGGCTATTTGAAGGAGCAAGCGGAGGCGGGAATCACGGTCTTAATCGCCGGGATTTAAGAGAGGAAACGGCCGGCTGTTTTCGGGCGTGAAATCCTGCTGGAGCTTGAAGACGATGACGTCAAGCTGACGTCATCAATTTTCTTTTTCTTTTCTAGTTTTTCTTTTAATTCATATCTTTTGATTTAAGTGTCCAAATGAAGTCAAATAAATTTCTAAAAATTTATAAAAACAATATCTCTGTGTTAAACTAGTTATGGGCATGTTTTGAACAATTTTCAAAATTACTAATTTTGAAATATTGATTAAATACAAATTTGATACTTAATATCAATTTTTAAATTATAATTTAATTAAATTTTATTTTGGTTAAATAAAATTTGTAAAATACCCATATTCAAATATGTTAGCATTTAGATTATTAAACTTATTTTGCTGAAATCATTCACCTTTATTTTGGCATAAAAGTATAATAATAGAATATAAATATTTTTAGAGTTATATGAAATATAATGGATTTTTAATTTAAACCTTTTGTGATTTAATCAAATGATGAATGATGAGATGCATGTATGCATGAATGCAATGCTTAAATTTTCTTTTCAAAGCAAAAATACATAAATGTTTTCAAAAGTTTTAAATTTTAGTGATTTTTATCATTCCAAAATATAGGGATGTTACAGACTACCATCCTTAAAAGAAATCTCGTCCTCGAGATTCGAGAAGGCTAGCAAAAGGTTTTGTTTGGTATCGGGTTTGGCCACCACCCTTAAAAGAAATCTTTGTAGGTATTGAAATCTTCAATATGAAAACTTGATTTAGAATGTACCGTTTACTTCTTCCACAGTGATGTGGTTCACATATCCTTTATCGAAAGGATTTGACTTAGCAGCTTCTTCGGCTTTCTTCCTTGCAGGGCACTCATTGGCGTAATGACCCTTGTTCTTGCATTTGTAACAGAGTACCTGACTGATATCTTTGTTTTCAGGATTTGGACGGTGGTGTCCATTGCTATGGTTATGGCCAGCAAATCCATTTCCTTTATGGTCTCCATTGCTTCCCTTGGATCCACCACGGTGATCATGATGCTAGTGGTGACTTCCTCCATTATGGTGATTCCCATGTTGGTGGCCACTGTTCACATCATGAACAAGGTGCTTCTTGAATGAGGGTTCAGAGGAGTGCTTCTCCATCTTCCTCTTCCTATTTTCAGCTCTCTTTATGCTATCTTCAAGGGTGATTGCTTGATCCAGAAGTATCTGATAGTTTGGTGCATACGCAACTGTCAGAGGTATCTTCAGCTCATCACTAAGTCCATTGAGAAATTTTGACTTCCTCTTTGCA
This sequence comes from Poa annua, assembly GCA_026929855.1. Lineage (NCBI taxonomy): Eukaryota > Viridiplantae > Streptophyta > Magnoliopsida > Poales > Poaceae > Poa > Poa annua. The sequence continues at coordinate 122,089,887 of CM049427.1, read as the reverse complement.
TCTGTGTTAATGTCCTCAGGCGCATATCGAGACAAGGAATGGAAGTCATCCATATACTCCTTAAGACTTCTGTTTCCCTGACGCAGATTGCGAAACTATTCCCGTTTAAGATTCATAATTCCCGTGGAGACATGAGCATTACGAAATCCTTCCTTGAATTCCTCCTAGGTCAAGGTGTCCAATGGGTTTCCCACCATTGGGCAGCAGGTCCTTCAAGTAGATGTGCGGTGAACCTAACTTTCTCAACATCATCACATTCAGTTGTCACCAGATCCTTTTGTACCGAGCGTAGCCAGTCATCAGCGACCATCGGTTCTGTTGCATTCGAGAACTTGTTTGGCTTAAGCCTCAGAAATCTGGTAAGCCTGTCCACTTGGGGAGGTGGTGGTGGAGGAGGATTGTTGTTGTTGTTGTTATTGTTATTGTTGCTTGCTGCAATAAACTGAGTCATCATGGTCATTAGCTGAGCTTGAGCGGCCATTAGTTGTTGCATGGCATCATTGTTGTTGGTGTTTTGAATTCTAAATTGAAGTCTTCTTCTAAGGTTCTCGATGGCTTTGCATGCTGCACTTCTTGCTGAGTCAAAGAATGATGTGTAGAGTATTGGGTTGGTGAACATGCAGTAGCCCTTGGTCTTGTGGTCATCTTGTTTGCTCTTGTATAGATGAAGTTGCACCCACCAGTACTCTTGATCTTCATCTATGAAAGGGAAACCTTTGTATATTGCTTCTCCTTCAAATCCCAAGCTCTTCATGTTATCCTTAAGTGCTCTTGGAAAATCAGTCTCACTTTGTAGGGTCATGGTTATCATTGGTCCCTTCTTGAGTGATTCAATGAGGGCGGTCATCTAAGAAAAACAAGAGAAGATACTTAGAAAGGAAATAGATAAGATAGATACAAGAATGATGTTTGAAAAGTTCATATTTTCGGCAAAATGAATGAAATAGATTTTCAATCCTATGGCCAAATCCTATTTCTATCCAAACCTAGGGTTTCGAACCTACATGCAACACAGTGCTCTGATACCATCTGTAGCGTACCTGCACTTAGAAATATGGCAGGTACCTGTGTATTGTGCAAACCCCTCGATCGATACATTTGCACACACAGTTTATGATGAATATCACAACATTGTATCAATATTACATGAATAATCGAGACTTGGTAAAGTAAATAGTTCGATACATCTTTGCATAGCTTATAGCTAGCTCAAAACAATAAAGCAGCGGAAATAAATCTTCAATGAGCCTCCAACTTCATGATACGCCACAGGCGAAAACATGTTGATGCAGACTCGAAACCCAAACGTAGTCCTTACTCTTCGTCAGATATTTCTGCAACAAATAATAATTTGCAACATAGTGGGTCAGATTCCATTAGAAATGGATCTCGCAAGTGACACTATGGTGGACACTCAATGGAAATAACTCTAAAGCCTGTATGCATATTTGGCTGGTGGAGTTCAAGGCTATTTTGCATAAAGCCAGTTTTGCCTAACTCTTTGTAAAACAAACTTATTAACATCATAATTGGCAACACTGGCATGTTCCACTGAACCAAAAGATATCACGTCCTTAGGTGTACCCTCAGGTGAAAACCCCCATATTCAATGGTCAAAAGTATAGTAGAAACTATCTTAGGTGAAAACCCCCATGAACATGGTCCTGAGTAGTCCACTTTTGTTTATCAAAATTTTATTAAGAAGTTAGAATGTTGGGATTCCTCCATGTTCCTTGATCAGCTGTAGTCTTTACTTGGAATACTTCTCCTTGCGTCCTTCACAATCTTCTCCATTTATTCCTCACATCCCTTTGTTCCTGGGTGGCCATCCACAAGTGTGCTCTCAGGTGAAAACCCCCACGTTCATGATCCTAAGTATAGTAGAAACTATCTTAGGTGACAACCCTCATGGACATGGTCCTGAGTAGCCACTCAACACAAAACAAACAACCAATCCACCCAGATGATTCATTAACTTAGTGATGTGCACTCCCAGGTGAAAACCCCCACATACTAGGTATAGTAGAAACTATCTCAGGTGACAACCCTCATAGACATGGTCCTGAGTAGCCACATAACAATTTATAAAACATTTCATCAATTGCATAGCATCAAAATTCTACTAAGTCATTTAATAGGTACCTAGACACAATGGAATAGGGGATTCTAAACATGTCTTGCATAGCAATACTATCCTACACATGCTTATAGAAAAATACTCTACTCATGCATAGAAAAGTATTGGGAAGTTTATGAGGTGTGCCACTTGCCTTGACAACAAGAATAATAGTAACAACAACTGCAACTGTTGTCGTTTCCCTCCGAGATTTCTAACACATCAAACGAAACACACATAAACGTACTATCAAGTAACAATACAAAAATATGTTATGCATGATGTGCAAAATACTTTGAGAAAATACTAAGTCTATTCTTCAAGGTGAGCGACCATCATTATCAACTCTTTGTAAATTGGATATTCACTATACTGAGAGAGACAGACACTCGGCCAGCCACTTAAGTTTGTGGAACATGTCTCATGTACGTGGAATGTAAGGTTAGTTTCCAGGCCGCTTCATCTCCCTATGCCGCTAGGATCCAACAAACTTCAAGATGGCAATAACATGATCAAAAATTGTTTTAAGTCAAGATTAGGAAATATAGAAGAAAATGATGTAGGTTATCTTCCAGGCTTCATCCCCAGACTTGTAGTATTCTCCTTAGTGATGTCTTGATCACCATGTCTTTGAGAGAAGAAAAGAAAAAGAGAAAGAAAGACTTAGAGAATAGAGGGGGTTGGTCTTCTTGGACTTCCTCTTGATTTTTCTTCTAAGTGCTTCTACTTCTTGGTGATTATTCTGGAGTCTTGTTTTGGCTAAGTCCTTCATTGGTCTTCTAGCTCCATGATGAAAATCCTAAGTGTCTAGTGCATAGCACTTTTACCAAAATACTAAGTTTGAAAATAATCCTAACTTAGAGAAAATGGGGGAGGAGTTTTCTTATGGGAAATATAACTACAAAATATAATATGCTATGCATATAATGCAATTTAAATCACAAGAAACATAATACTAATTTTTTGTGATATTTATAAAGTATACATAAAGTTATAATTGCAATTTAATTAGTTACAAATTTTGCAAAATATAACAAAAGGGTTAAATATAATATTAGAGTTTTATGTGATTAAATTTTTATAACAAAATTTTGTAATTAGTATTAATAGACAGGGGGAATTTAAATAAATTTATAGCAATTAAATTTATTCAAAAATAATGTTTATATTAAAAGTTATATCAAAATTACTCATGTTATTTAATATAAACATATAACTATTAAATCACCAAAACTAATACTAAAAATTATTTTATAACAGAGGCACATTATAACACATATTATAAAGTTTCTAAAACAATTTTATTTGCAATTTTTGAATTTATAGATTTAAAGTTATGACAAAGATACTCAAATTCACCATTTGAAATTTGAACATCTTAAACTAAGTCAAATTTGAATTTTGGCAGCTCTAAAATATTCTACATGTCAAGGGCTTTCCAAATATATAAAATTTATCAAATTTGGATAAGTGGTTAAAAAGATATGATAGATCTAAGTTGCAGGGTCTTTTCTGTAAAAATGCCATTTTAATTCTATTCGAAAAAAAAATTCCACGCTGGCTGACGTGCCGCTGACGCGGCGCTGACTTTGCACGCTGAGTCAGCGTAACTATCCGTTTAAAGAAAATCTAATCCTAGCCGTACGAACGAGATCGAACGGCTGAAATCAAAAACCGAGCGGCGGCCGGTCGGAGAACTCCGGTGACCTTACACGCGTTCTACGCATTTCAGGACGAGCGAGGATAAATGGGTCATACCCTTACACTCGGGAGGTCGAGGCGGACGTTTTGGCAAGGTGCACGTCGCCGGGGTGCTCTCCTTCTCTCGGAAACGCTCGCCGGAGTTGGTGACGGCGGCGGTTGTCCTCTGGTGTGGACGCGGGCGTCGATTTGCTGCGAGAAAAATTGCGCGACTTTGTCAAAAACGTGCGCACGGATTAAATAAGAAGAAAGGAAGAGATGGGAGGGCTCGGGATTCACGGACTATCGCCGGAGTCGAGTTTTTCGCCGGCGGCAACGGCGGGGCTCCGGGGACGCTTGTGGACGGCATGGTGGCTCTCGGGCTGTGGTTTTGGGGGCAAAAGAGAGAGGGTGGAGAGGGCTATTTGAAGGAGCAAGCGGAGGAGGGAATCACGGCCTTAATCGCCTGGATTTAAGAGAGGAAACGGCCGGCTCTTTTCGGGCGTGAAATCCGGCTGGAGCTTGAAGACGCTGACGTCACGCTGACGTCATCAATTTTCTTTTTCTTTTCTGATTTTTCTTTTAATTCATATCTTTTGATTTAAGTGTCCAAATGAAGTCAATTAAATTTCTAAAAATTTGTAAAAACAATATCTTTGTGTTAAACCAGTTGTGGGCATGTTTTGAACAATTTACAAAATTAAGAATTTTGAAATATTGATTAAATACAAATTTGATACTTAATATCAATTTTGAAATTATAATTTAATTAAATTTTATTTTGGTTAAAGAAAATTTGTAAAATACCCATATTCAAATATGTTTGCATTTATATTATTAAACTTATTTTGCTGAATTCATTCACCTTTATTTTGGCATAAAAGTAGAATAATAGAATATAAATATTTTTAGAGTAATTTGAAATATAATGGATTTTTAATTTAAACCTTTTGTGATTTAATCAGATGATGAATGATGAGATGCATGTATGCATGAATGCAATGCTTAAATTTTCTTTTCAAAGCAAAAATACATAAATGTTTTCAAAAGTTTTAAATTTTAGTGATTTTTAACATTCCAAAATATAGGGATGCTACACAATCATAACCCATTCTCGGATTAACCCCCTCAACCAAGTATGAGGAAGCAATTCGGGAGAACTCACACATTGAGCAGTTTTAATTACCAGTTATTGTGAAAGTAATTATATATTACTAGTCAAGTTAATTAACCATGATTAGGTGTAAATTGTCTATGATCTTATTAGCCAGCATCATCACCAAGTTGTCCATAACCGTGGACACGGCTCATCGATAAGATTATACCATGCAGTGGTGCACTACTGTACCCATACTCGCATGATCAACCCAGTAAAAAACATTAGGGCCTCTCAACACGACTCATTCCTTCACTACAGCAAGTACAAGTGCCACCCATATGAGTTGTTTCCCGCGTCAGGAGTCCGGCCGAATCTCAACTGCTGACTCATTAGTTTGTGTCCACGCGCCATGCGGCTCAAACCACAGTAGGAACTGTCCGCTTCACGCGCACCACCCATATATGACCCCCCGTATCACGTAACCTCTCATCAATCATCATCATCATGCACATGCATATGAGCAAATGGAAAACCCGAACTACTTGCGGCACATGGACAAGATGAAGATCCGTTCAAAGTCTAGGGGGGCTCCATAGGGCCACCCACAAGTGGTTAGTGCGCTCAAAATTGGATCCGAGGACAAAATTGTGTTCCTAGGTCGACACTTAGCAGAACAAAGAACCTCGCAAGGCTTCCCACCGGTGCCTTATCATTTAGTTATAATACCCCAACAGAAGACAACATTTTATTAAAGTAGAAAAATCTATCATACTAAGCATGTGGAATAAAAGACAGACGAACGACTCGCACAACCAACTCTAAGCATGCACTACGACTCGCAATGGCTGCAGGATAAACATGTGATGGGATCGTGACACAAGAATGGAATACTAGGGTAGTAGAGATCAACGACAAGTATGAAAATCAAACAGCCTGTAACAGGTTAGCAGTAGCTTGCCTGGCAGCTCGTGGCCCGGCACAAAAGCTGGAACCTCTGGGACGTAAGTACTGTCAACAGACACGTCGTTGTCTACGAATCGAAGAGCAAATCATAGACATTAGGAAACATAATCAATACATGGAAATGCGCAAACAATTGATGGTGCATGACATGGCAAGATGCAACACGAGATGCACTTAATCCGAATTAAGCGGGAATGCAATCCCGATAATTAATATTTAGGTTCAAGTTATTTAGCTAACCATCAAATTAAATGTTGTTTAACATGGCAAGACATGATATATATGTGCTAGTCAATTTAAATGGAATAGGGCAATACATGTATTTAGTTACCCCACACATTCCATATTTAATTAATTAGGTGCATGTGTTAAATTAAACAAAGCAATGAAATTATATGATGCAAAATGATGCATGGATGGCATAATGTTGTTAATTGCATTTTTCTGATAATAATACATATAAAGAATATTTAATTTGGAATTATAAACTAAAGTTATTAATGTTTTAAGTCTAGGGGTGTTTCTGCAATTCACAGGGACCTGTTGGTGGTAGAAACATGCTGGTGAGGGTTCCTGCGCAAAAGAACAGAGAGCCAGGGAGAGCCAGGGGGCTCTGTGTAAATGCGTAGCGAAGATCTAGATCTGGGCTTTTTCACCGCACGTGGAGCTAGCCCGAGAGGCTGACATGGGCCACGCGGGGCGCTGCGCTGGCCTCCGCGGTCACTGACCGGTGCGGCCAGGATGTCAGTGAGTCGCAAAAACAAAAAAAAGTGGACTTTTTTTATTCCACGAGGCTAGGATTCGAACGAGTGACGGCGCGCTATCCACGGAGGAAACGCACTACGCTGCTAACTAGAGGACCATATCGTGTGATGTTAACTGAGACAGGAACTAGCTTCTTTTAACAGGTAAAGATTTCGAAGTTACTGCCGCAACTGAATTTCTGCGCTAGTGCGCGGCAGTGGAGGAAAACAGGCTCCGATGGCGACCATTCCGGTGACGCTGGGATGGGCGTGCACGCGTGGACGTGCGGAAACTGTTGGTGTGTGCGCTTTTGTGCACGGAAGCGAAGGGGGAGGCTCGAGTTTCTCGTGTTCGTGCGATGTTCGTGCGGTGTTCGCCACGGCCGTGCGGGAGTAACTCCGGCGCCGCCTGAATTCCGCCTAACGGAGGAGAAATAGGAGGGGAGAAGCAAGGGGATCGGTGCGGCTCACCAAGGGGAATGCGGTGGTGAGAGGAGGAGGCGCGGGGAGGACGAAGACGAGCGGTTGGTGTCGGAGAAGAGGATACGGTGCCGCGGCCGGAATCGAGGAAGAAGACCCCGTGCGGCTTTCCTCGCTGCTCCCGAGTCCGACTTTTAGGCGACGAAGACGGAGGAGGTCGTGGGTAAGCTACTGACGAAGCAAAAGGCGAGGAGGAGCACGGGCTCACATGGGGGACAAGCTTGGCGCCTCGGTCTCCATGGTGACGGTGTGCGCAAGGAGAGAGAGCAAGCGACAGCGGGGAAGAGGGAAAGGGGTGGCTAGGGTTAGGTTTGCGGCGCGACAACTTAAAGGAGAGGGGGAAAGGGAGTAGGGCTCGGTGGGGGAGAGGAGTAGTGGCACATCACCATGGCCTCCTCTCTGCCTCGCTGTAAAGGTGTACGGTAGGAAGTCGACGAAGGAAAGGGAAGTCCTTGGGCCGGAGTTGGGCCGAACGGCCCACTTTGGCCAGGAGTGAGTTTTTTCTTCTCTATTTTTTAATTTTTTTCCTTTTATTTCTTTTCTGTTTTGTATTTTTTAAACAAAATAGAAAAAGAAAAAGGCATATAAACTTTTGGCAAATATGTACAGTTTCAAAATAGACCATTTGATTCACTATTGAGAAAGTTTGCAAAAGCTTTGAACATCACATTTGAAAAGATTTGAAATGCATTTGAATTCAAAGTGTGTGATTTAAATTTAAATACAAAAATTTAATTAAATGAAGAGACAAAATGAAATGATGCCATGATTTTATTCTTTATTGCACAAACAAACATACATTCTAGGAAGGCATTACATTTGGGATGTTACATGTGGCCCGATATGTGGCCGATAGTGCGCTTCGCACGAATCTCACCCGCTCCAATAGCCACACACGATCCCATGATATGTTCGAAACTGCCCACGGCGGGAAAATCGGAAACCGCTGTTCCCCTTCCCTCTTAAATACGGGACCGGGTGCCTCATCTTCTTCCTCCTTCTTCACTCTTGCGTCCCTGCCTTCTTGCCTTTTCTCTCCGCGGCGCCGCCGAATGAACCTGTGCCCGTATCGATTCATTTGCACTTTAAATAAGGCAGATACCTGTGTATAGTGCAAATCCCTGGATCGATTCATTTGCACACCGAGTTTACGATGTAATATCACAACAAAGCGTCAATTTTATTACATCGATGATCCAGAATTACAAAATATTTGATACAAGTTGCATAGCATAAAGCTAGCATTGAAAAAGTACACAGCGGAAATACAATAGCAGTGAGTCTCTATCACTTTCATGCTGCCACAGGCGAAAACATGTTGGTTGTAGACTCGAAACCTATAAACGAAACCTCATTCGTCATCTGAACAATCTGCAATAAAAAAAATATTGCAACAACGTGGGTCAGATTCCATAAAAAATGGAGTCTGGCAAGTGACACTATGGTGGACACTTAATGGAATAACTCTATAGCCTATATGCATATTTGGCTGGTGGAGTTCAAGGCTATTTTGCATAAAGCCAATTTTTCCTATCTTTTTGGAAAACACTTTCTTCAAATCAAGACAAGTATGGCATGAAAACCATAAATCTCATCTTCCCTTGTTCACCCATCAAGTTTTATTTCTGAAGTTGGAATGGTGGAATCCGCCGTTGACGTCCGTGATCAGCTGCTCAAATTGTCTGTACCGGGGACACGGCTAAGTACTTAGTTTTACACTCTGCAGAGGTTATGCACGTTCACCATTGTACCCATTCAATCCAGATTATCCTTTACACACCATTTGTGATAAGGAAAGGAGAAGAATGAGACGAGATCTTTCAGAAGCATTTTCCCTCCCACTCTGGCTTGACCCGTTCCCCCTAACATCCCCCTACATCTGCTTGTCAAGCCGGAGAGAGTCCACGCAACATAATTGATCAAGCCAGAGCCCATATGGCAATGGCTGCACTGGAAGCAATCGTCACTCGGAGTTCTTCAGATTCCTCTGTTCCCTGGGTGGCTATCCACAAGTGCACGTACTCCAGGAACCATAGACATGGACCTGAGCAGCCACTCAACTTCGCCGCCATACAACCAATCCACCCAGGAGTTTCATTAACTTAGTGGATGTGCACTCTCAGGTAAAAATCACCATGCTCACGGCCCTAAGTAGAATAGACATTCATCCTAGGCGACGACAACCATGAGCACAGCCCTGAGTAGTCACTTAACATTTTGTAAAACTTTTCATCAATTGCATAGCATCAATACATCTACTAAGTATGATATAGGAACCTAGACACAGGAGTAAGGGAATTCTACACAGGTTTAGCATAGCAATACTATCCTACTCATGCATATAAAAATACTAAGTAATGCATATAGAAAATAATAGGAAGTTTATGAGGTGTGCCACTTGCCTTTGAATGTTGTCGTTGTTCACAAACTCTATTCAACAACGAACGTTTGCTCTCCGTTCAATCTAAACAATATAAGCAAACAACAATACAACAATCAACAAACAACAATACAAAGTGAACAAACAAGTTTTTATAAAATTTCTAAGGAAACATGTTATGCATGATATGCAAATTATTTCTAAGGACTAGGGATGCATGTCATGCCATGGAAATCTTTTAAGTTTATGCAAGGCAAATATGTCAGTTAACTTGACTAAGGACTAAGGTCAAGTTGGATAAAACTAACTTCGTTACTACCTTATCTTGAATAAGCACTTTAATGACTTAGTCATGAAGTGCATAAAATACTTAGAGAAAATACTAAGTCTATAAGGTGATCAACCATTATTATCAACTCTTTGTAAATTGGATATTCACTAAAGTGAGAGAGACAGACACCCGGCCAGCCACTTAAATTGTGGAACAGGTCTCATGTACGTGGACATGTAAGGTTTGTTTCCAGGCCGCTTCATCTCACTATGCCGCTAGGATCCAACAACTTCAAGATGATAAAATCATGATCAAAAATGGTTTAAGTCAAATGTGAAGGACAAGATTAGGAAAGAGGGAAAAGATAGAAAGAAAGATGTAGTAGTCCTCCAGACTTCATCTCCAGACTTGTAACTTTCTTCTGATTGAGCTCTTGGTAGTCTTGATGAATCTTCAAACTTGATGATTCTTGTATCACCTAGGCTGGTCTTGGATTTAACTTAGTCTTCACTAAGTCTCAGATAAGTAGGACGAAAAGAGAGAGAGCAAGAAATACTTAGAGAATAGAGGAGGTTGGTTTTCTTGAACTTTTTCTTGCTTTTCTTCTAAGTGCTTCTACCCCTTGAAGATACTTCTGAAGTGTTGTTTTGGCTAAGTCCTCCAATGGCCTTCTAGCTCCATCTTGAAAATTACTAAGTGTCTAAGTGTAGCACTTTACTAAAATGCTAAGTTGAAAATACTTCTAACTTAGAGAAAATAATGAAGGGAAATTTTCCTATGGGAAATATATCTATATGTGAAAAATAAGTTATGCATGCAATGCACCTTTTAAATCCTAGGAAATATCATACAAAATTTAGGATATTTATAAAGTATGCATTTGGCTATAAATGCAATCTAATTAATTTCTATTTAATATAATAAAAGGAATAATTATAATATTAAAGTTTTCTATAATTAAATTTTTATAGCAAAATTTTGTAATTAGTGTTAGTAGACAGGGGGCATTTAATTAAATTTATAACAATTTGATTTAATCAAAAATAATATTTCTATTAATTGTTATGTGGAAAAATACTCAAACTATTCAAATTAACTATATAACTATGAATCTATTCAATATTTCTCAAAAATATTTCATAGCAGCGTCATCACATTATAAATATTCCAAAGTCTCTAAAACAATTTTATTTACAATTTTTTGAATTATAGATTTAAAGTTATGACAAATATACTCAAATCTTCCATTTGAAATTTGAATATTTTAAACTAAGCCAAATTTGAATTTTGGCAGATCCAAAGTAATCTACATGTCAAGAGCTTTCCAAATATATTAAATTTATCAAATTTGGATAAAGGGTTAAAAAGTTATAACAGATCTAAGTTGCAGGGTCTTTTCTGTAAAACTGCCAATTTTAATTTAATTAGAAAAAGGAATTCCACGCTGGCGCTGACTGTGCGCCGACGTGGCGCTTACTGGGATCGCTGACGTGGTTAAGTGATCTGATCTGGTCCACACGATCTATATCTAACGGATCACATCCAACCGTACCGATTCGGAATGAGTAATCTAATCACGATCGTCTAAAACGAATCTAACGACCAGGAGTGAAACCGAGAGAGGAGCTCACCGGCGGCGGCGACGGCTCGGCATTCGCGTTCTTCGCGCTCTAGGGGGTCTTGGGACGAGCAAACTATACCGGAGCGAGTAGGGTGGCGAGGCGGTGTCGATGGCGAGCTCGGAGACCTCGTCGCGTCTGCGTTCTTCGGCAATCCTTCGCCGGAGTTGGAGATGGCGACGGACGGCGTCGGTCGTGGATACGCAACTCGTCCTAGCGTGAAATAAAATACCGCACCATGTTAGAAAGACGCACGAGGAAGAATACCGAAGGATGGAGTAGGTGTGAGAGCTCGGCGTGGTCTACGTCCACCGGAAATGGAGCTCCTCGCCGGCGGCAGTGGCGGATGGTCGGCGAGGATTTCTGACAGCCCGACGGCACGAAACAGAGAGCAACGAGAGGGGAAATGGTGCGGAGGAGGAGGGGGTTAAAAGGGGTCGAAGGGGGCGTTGAATCCGGCCCTAATTCCCGCGAATTGAAGCGAGGTAACGCCGGCGTTTTCTGCTCTGTCGAGGGCGTGATTGACGCGCGAGGAAGACGACCACGTCGCGCTGACGTGTGGGTCCCGCTGTCAGGATTTTCTCCTTTTCTTTTCTGTTTAATTTATTTCCTTTATAACTTTTGATTTATAACTCTAAATGAAGTCAAACAAATTTCTACAAATTTGTAAAATTATTATATTTGTGTTAAACCAGTTGTGGGCATGTTTTGAACAATTTTTAAAAATAATAATCTTGAAATATTGATTAATGCAAATTTTGACACTTTATGATATGTTTGAAAATAGGCATTTAATTAATTCATTTGGGTTAAATAAAATTTATGAAATTACCCACATTCAATTATGTTTGAATTCAAGTTATTTAAACTCATTTTCAAATAATAAATTCATTTTAGGCTTTAGTATAATACTAAATAACAATACACATTTATTTGAAATGAAAAGGGAAATATAATGTATTCATTTTTAATTTAAAATATTTTTTGCACCATTATATTTTATATTATGATAATTCATATGAAACTTCATAACAACTTTGGAAAAGATTTTAGTTTTAATTCATTTCTTTATATAGAAAATATATCAATGAAAGTCATTTTATGTTTTGAAAATAATTGGAATTCATTTTAAGCTAATGAAATGTTTATTTGGATAATTCATTAATTATAAAACATATGAAGTTTTAAAGTTATGAATCATAAACTTATAATTTCCAAAACTATAATTTGAATTTAGTTAAATGAATGAAAACCATTCGGCAAAAAATATACTTTTTTTAAATAGTCTTGAATTTATGATTAGATATGGCTAAGTGGTTGAGATCAATTATTTATAGGTAAACTGTTTTATTAAAATAAAATGGTTTGAAGTTTATAAAACATTTGTCAATTTATATAATGAGGCTTAAGAAAATACAATGCATAATAAATTGTTTAACTTGAAACTACTTTTGAAAATAATGACACATTGGGAATTTTGAAATAATAGACCTTTTCAAATTGGTTGAAATCTTTTATAGTTAGTTTTCTTATGCATTTTAATATTTTATTTTAATCAAAACAAAAGTTTTAAATTTTTGTGATTTTTGAACATTCCAAAATGTTGGGATGTTACAGACTACCACCCTTAAAAGGAATCTCGTCCCCGAGATTCGGAGAGGCTAGAAGACAAAGCAAATGCTTGAATGATTCTGATAACTCGGGATGTTTTGGGAAATGAAATTTCTGACATGGAAACTTGAAAACTTGACAGCGAATGATTTGTCTGATTGTGGAAGAAAGAAAGATAGTTTGGGATCTCTGGGTTTAAGCAGCAGGGTTTGAATTATCTGGGTAGCTACCACCCTTAAAAGGAATTTTTGTTGGTACTCAAATATTCTAACTTATACAAGATACTCAAGACAATTAATTACAAACAACATCTAACAAGCATCAAGCAACAAGGTTCAAACACAAGCAAACACATACGTGAAAATTTCAAACTTCTTTTGAGAAATCGAACTAATCGTTTCTCGAACGAAACACACCACTGTCCTGGAAGGACAAAATTGATAGTACTGCCATACCACAATTTGATAGGTCAATACATCAACGCATCTCGTTATTCTAATGGGTAGGTGGTCTAATCTATCCTTTTCTTGAGTGCTTCAAGTTCTTGTTCAACTTTCCTGGATATCTTCGAAGTGTTGGTCGAATCCTGGTTCTTCAGTGGTCTTCCATGTATGTAGAACTTCATGTCGCATCGTAGCTTTTCCATATGAAGCAGCAGAATCAGACTTAGACTATAAGAACATGGTCATCTAGAAAATGATAAGATGTTTTCAGAAGGTTGATAGTAGATGAGAGTATGAGGAAGATAAAATGAAAATTTTGTTTTTAGAAAAGTGAATAAAATAGATTTTCAATCCTATGGTCAAATCCTATTTCTATCCAAACCTAGGGTCTCGAACCAACAGGCAACACAGTGCTCTGATACCATCTGTAGCGTACCTGCACTTTAAATAAGGCAGATACCTGTATATAGTGCAAATCCCTGGATCGATTCATTTGCGCACACAGTTTACGATGTAATATCACAACAAAGCGTCAATTTTATTACATCGATGATCCAGAATTACAAAATATTCGATACAAGTTGCATAGCATAAAGCTAGCATTGAAAAAGTACACAGCGGAAATACAATAGCAGTGAGTCTCTATCACTTTCATGTTGCCACAGGCGAAAACATGTTGGTTGTAGACTCGAAACCTATAAACGAAACCTTACTCGTCATCTGAACAATCTGCAATAAAAAAAATATTACAACAACGTGGGTCAGATTCCATTAAAAATGGAGTCTGGCAAGTGACACTATGGTGGACACTTAATGGAATAACTCTATAGCCTATATGCATATTTGGCTGGTGGAGTTCAAGGCTATTTTGCATAAAGCCAATTTTTCCTATCTTTTTGGAAAACACTTTCTTCAAATCAAGACAAGTATGGCATGAAAACCATAAATCTCATCTTCCCTTGTTCACCCATCAAGTTTTATTTCTGAAGTTGGAATGGTGGAATCCTCCGTTGACGTCTGTGATCAGCTGCTCAAATTGTCCGTACCGGGGACACGGCTAAGTACTTAGTTTTACACTCTGCAGAGGTTGTGCACGTTCACCATTGTACCCATTCAATCCAGATTATCCTTTACACACCATTTGTGATAAGGAAAGGAGAAGAATGAGACGAGATCTTTCAGAATCATTTTCCCTCCTACTCTGGCTTGACCCGTTCCCCCTAACATCCCCCTACATCTTCTTGTCAAGCCGGAGAGAGTCCACGCAACATAATTGATCAAGCCAGAGCCCATATGGCAATGGCTGCACTGGAAGCAATCGTCACTCGGAGTTCTTCAGATTCCTCTGTTCCCTGAGTGGCTATCCACAAGTGCACGTACTCCAGGAACCATAGACATGGACCTGAGCAGCCACTCAACTTCGCCGCCATTCAACCAATCCACCTAGGAGTTTCATTAACTTAGTGGATGTGCACTCTCAGGTAAAAATCACCATGCTCACGGCCCTAAGTAGAATAGACATTCATCCTAGGCGACGACAACCATGAGCACAGCCCTGAGTAGTCACTTAACATTTTGTAAAACTTTTCATCAATTGCATAGCATCAATACATCTACTAAGTATGATATAGGAACCTAGACACAGGAGTAAGGGAATTCTACACAGGTTTAGCATAGCAATACTATCCTACTCATCCATATAAAAATACTAAGTAATGCATATAGAAAATAATAGGAAGTTTATGAGGTGTGCCACTTGCCTTTGAATGTTGTCGTTGTTCACAAACTCTATTCAACAACGAACGTTTGCTCTCCGTTCAATCTAAAAAATATAAGCAAACAACAATGCAACAATCAACAAACAACAATACAAAGTGAACAAACAAGTTTTTATAAAACTTCTAAGGAAACATGTTATGCATGATATGCAAATTATTTCTAAGAACTAGAGATGCATGTCATGCCATGGAAATCTTTTTAATTTTATGCAAGGCAAATATGTCAGTTAACTTGACTAAGGACTAAGGTCAAGTTGGATAAAACTAACTTCGTTACTACCTTATCTTGAATAAGCACTTTAATGAATTAGTCATGAAGTGCATGAAATACTTAGAGAAAATACTAAGTCTATAAGATGATCAACCATTATTATCAACTCTTTGTAAATTGGATATTCACTAAAGAGAGAGAGACAGACACCCGGCCAGCCACTTAAATTGTGGAACAGGTCTCATGTACGTGGACATGTAAGGTTTGTTTCCAGGCCGCTTCATCTCACTATGCCGCTAGGATCCAACAACTTCAAGATGATAAAATCATGATCAAAAATGGTTTAAGTCAAATGTGAAGGACAAGATTAGGAAAGAGGGAAAAGATAGAAAGAAAGATGTAGTTGTCCTCTAGACTTCATCTCCAGACTTGTAACTTTCTTCTGAATGATGTCTTGATTGAGCTCTTGGTAGTCTTGATGAATCTTCAGCCTTTATGATTCTTGTATCACCTAGGCTGGTCTTGGATTTAACTTAGTCTTCATGAAGTCTCAAATAAGTAGGAAGAAAAGAGAGAGAGCAAGAAATACTTAGAGAATAGAGGAGGTTGGTTTTCTTGAACTTCTTCTTGCTTTTCTTCTAAGTGCTTCTACCCCTTGAAGATACTTCTGAAGTCTTCTTTTGGCTAAGTCCTCCAATGGCCTTCGAGCTTTATCTTGAAAATTAATAAGTGTCTAAGTGCAGCACTTTACTAAAATGCTAAGTTGAAAATACTTCTAACTTAGAGAAATAATGAAGGGAAATTTTCCTATGGGAAATATATCTATATGTGAAAAATAAGTTATGCATGCAATGCACCTTTTAAATCCTAGGAAATATCATACAAAATTTGGGATATTTATAAAGTATGCATTTGGCTATAAATGCAATCTAATTAATTTCTATTTTTGGAAAATATAATAAAAGGAATAATTATAATATTAAAGTTTTCTATAATTAAATTTTTATAGCAAAATTTTGTAATTAGTGTTAGTAGACAGGGGGCATTTAATTAAATTTATAGCAATTTGATTGAATCAAAAATAATATTTCTATTAATTGTTATCCGGAAAAATACTCAAACTATTCAAATTAACTATATAACTATGAATTTATTCAGTATTACTCAAAAATATTTCATAGCAGTGTCATCACATTATAAATATTCCAAAGTCTATAAAACAATTTTATTTACAATTTTTGGAATTATAGATTTAAAGTTATGACAAATATACTCAAATCTTCCATTTGAAATTTGAATATTTTAAACTAAGCCAAATTTGAATTTTGGCAGATCCAAAGTAATCTACATGTCAAGAACTTTCCAAATATATAAAATTTATCAAATTTGGATAAGGGGTTAAAAAGTTATAACAGATCTAAGTTGCAGGGTCTTTTCTGTAAAACTGCCAATTTTAATTTAATTAGAAAAAGAAATTCCACGCTGGCGCTGACGTGGCCGCTGACTGGGATCGCTGACGTGGTTAAGTGATCTGATCTGGTCCACACGATCTAGATCTAACGGATCACATCCAACCGTACCGATTCGGAATAACTAATCTAATCACGATCGTCTAAAACGAATCTAACGGCCAGGAGTGAAACCGAGAGAGGAGCTCACCGGTGGCGGCGCTAGGTCACCGGAGCGCGGCGACGACGGCTCGGCATTCGCGTTCTACGCGCTCTAGGGGGTCTCGGGACGAGCAAACTATACCGGAGCGAGTAGGGTGGCGAGGCGGTGTCGATGGCGAGCTCGGAGACCTCGTCGCGTCTGCGTTCTACGGCAATCCTTCGCCGGAGTTGGAGATGGCGACGGACGGCGTCGGTCGTGGATGCGCAGCTCGTCCTAGCGTGAAATAAAATACCACACCATGTTAGAAAGACGCACGAGGAAGAATACCAAACGATGGAGTAGGTGGGAGAGCTCGGCGTGGTCTACGTCCACCGGAAATGGAGCTCCTCGCCGGCGGCAGTGGCGGATGGTCGGCGAGGATTTCTGACAGCCCGACGGCACGAAACAGAGAGCAACGAGAGGGGAAATGGTGCGGAGGAGGAGGGGGTTAAAAGGGGTCGAAGGGGGCGTTGAATCCGGCCCTAATTCCCGCGAACTGAAGCGAGGTAACGCCGGCGTTTTCTGCTCTGTCGAGGGCGTGAGTGACGCGCAGGGAAGACGACCACGTCGCGCTGACGTGTGGGTCCCGCTGTCAGGATTTTCTCCTTTTCTTTTCTGTTTTATTTATTTCCTTTATAACTTTTGATTTATAACTCCAAATGAAGTCAAACAAATTTCTAAAAATTTGTAAAATTATTATCTTTGTGTTAACCCGGTTGTGGGCATGTTTTGAACAATTTTCAAAAATAATAATTTTGAAATATTGATTAATGCAATTTTTGACACTTTATGATATGTTTGAAAATAGGCATTTAATTAATTCATTTGGGTTAAATAAAATTTAGGAAACTACCCACATTCAATTATGTTTGAATTCAAGTTATTTAAACTCATTTTCAAATACTAAATTCATTTTAGGCTTTAGTATAATACTAAATAACAATACACATTTATTTGAAATGAAAAGGGAAATATATTGTATTTGTTTTTAATTTAAAATATTTTGTGCACCATTATATTTTATATTATGATAATTCATATGAAACTTCATAACAACATTGGAAAAGATTTTAGTTTTAATTCATTTCTTTATATAGAAAATATATTCATGAAAGTCATTTTATGTTTTGAAAATAATTGGAATTCATTTTAAGCTAATGAAATGTTTATTTGGATAATTCATTAATTATAAAACATATGAAGTTTTAAAGTTATGAATCATAAACTTATAATTTCCAAAACTATAATTTGAATTTAGTTAAATGAATGAAAACCATTTGGCAAAAATATACTATTTTTAAATAGTCTTGAATTTATAATTAGATATCGCTAAGTGGTTGAGATCAATTATTTATAGGTAAACTATTTTATTAAATTAAAATGGTTTGAAGTTTATAAAACATTTGTCAATTTATATAATGAGGCTTAAGAAAATACAATGAATAATAAACTGTTTAACTTGAAACTACTTCTGAAAATAATGACACATTGGGAATTTTGAAATAATAGACCTTTTCAAATTGGTTGAAATCTTTTATAGTTAGTTTTCGTATGCATTTTAATATTATATTTTAATCAAAACAAAAGTTTTAAATTTTTGTGATTTTTGAACATTCCAAAATGTTGGGATGTTACACCCCGCCGACAAGCTTTTCCGTTCTCCTCGATTGGAGGCCGCGGATCTTCACTGCCTCCTCCGCCGTGCGATTCCGTCGCTCCTCGACTTTGTCCGGTAAGGTCTTACCCGTGATCTTTTCCTTGTTCTTGATGTCTATCCGTGCTAGTTCATCATGGCCTCCGTAGTTCCTCTTCGGATCATGGCGATTACTGATGATTAGGGTAGTTCGTCACGTGTGATGGTAGCGAGACTTTTAGCTTTTAGGACTGATTTGCATTGGTGCGAGTAACCGATTCTGACAATGCGCGCTAGAGGAGATTTTGCATCGCTAGGGTTGCGGTTCGTCTCCTTCTTACTGTTTTATTCGTATATTTACCGCAATTTGTTACTGCTTCTTTGGATCTTCTTCCTCTGATTTATCCGACATTGGCCTGTTTGTGCCTGACCTATCCAACTTGTCCCGTGTGTCGACTCTCTCCGACACTCTTCATGTCGGTATTTTTAACTCGGTACTTGTTTTTACAGGTTTTCCGCGGAATGTCCTCAACCCAACAGTCCGAGCCCACTGACATGGCCGCCGTGGGAATTCGGGGCGGCTAGGAAGGGTCTGACACTGACAAGAGGGATATCACCTGGCTGCGTCGGTCACGCCACATCCCGGATAGTGTTATATGTCGGTTGCCGAAGGAGGAAAACGAACCGAGCCTCGAGAGGGGGAACGGGTTGTTTTTGTTGAAGGGGATCGTGTGCAGAAAACAAAAAAATTCCTAGCAACGATATCCTTAAACTAGCCAAGATCTACACTATGCAGATATAGAAGTACGACAGAGATCGGAATACATACCCTCGTAGACCGAATAGCGGGGATTACGCTCCCGCACAAGCGTTGACGACGAAGACGACATAGCCGACCTCTAGGTCGCGGAGAACTCGGCGAGATGAAGACGACGAAGATGACCCCGAGGTCGGGTCGAGGAAGTAGGCCTCCGAGTACCGCTAGCGCAGCACCTCGCAGGGCGTCACGCACATACGGTGGAGACGACGGCCTCCGAAGCTCCAGTCCAGGACGAGCAGCGGAAGACTTGGACCGGAACACCAGCAGCGCGGCAGCGGGCTATGGTGGAA
This sequence comes from Poa annua, assembly GCA_026929855.1. Lineage (NCBI taxonomy): Eukaryota > Viridiplantae > Streptophyta > Magnoliopsida > Poales > Poaceae > Poa > Poa annua. The sequence continues at coordinate 122,070,100 of CM049427.1, read as the reverse complement.
GAGATCCCTCCTCTACTCGGCGTGACTCCGACAAAGGGAATCACGAGATCGAGAGAGAATTAGGAAATTAATTGGTGAATTAAAAGGCCAGGGGTGCCCCTATATATAAAGGCTCCCATGGGGAGCCAACCTTGCCAGCCAGACAATGTGGGACTATCCCCCATTGCCTGGTGCGGCCAAGATAGGTGCGCCGGCCCTAGGTGGGCCCCATTTGGCCCACCTAGGCCGGCCCTCCCTCAATCCGAAGCCCTGGGGGGACTTTCCCCCCCTCATGGGCCTTCTTTCCACCAGAAGGCCCATTTAGGGAAACCAGCCTTTAAAAATTAAAAAATAAATATATAAAATCATATTTAATCATTAATTACCCTAATTAATATCAAACATATTTTATAGAATTTATTCTAGCTCCGAAAACTCTTTCGTCGCTGCCCGATCTCCATCGGACCATTCACGGGACGTTCCCGGTGATCTCTTTCCTTTCCGGTTGTCTTGTCGAAACCCCTTAAGTGTGTTACCCTAGCGGTTCGATATAATAACAGGTACGATCAAGACTCCTCTATGATCAATGACTTACTCGTAGGCCTGGACCCGATGAATTAATCCCTGTGATATAACGAATGACTTTCATCTATCAAACCTAGACGTCTAGTCTTAAACCCTTTGTCATGGCGATACTTAGCGTGTCCGAGCATCAGTCTCAGATATCTCCATACCTAGCATGATCTTGTTACCGACATCGCTATCTTCTACTCGTCTATGATATTATGTCAGCTGGTGACCTAGTCACATGTTTGCAAACTCATTTGACATAATCTCACCGAGTGGGCCCTATAGTATCTATCCGGCTATGCGGACTGAAAAATCCCGCTGTTGACCCCTCGTCTCAACTACCCCCTTCTAATACCCAAAAGTATCACCTATCATTGTCACACTATATACGATATGACGTTTGGTGCGATCAAAGTATCTTCTAGGGATAACAATAAGAGTTGATCTCACGGTCTTAAGGCGTAATGACTATGTCCTATAAATACTGGGTATGTCCATCACATCGTTACACCTAACGATATGACTCCCATTGCCAACCGGCGCCATGCCCTATGATCGGAAAACCTCGATCATCAATCGCGCAACGAAACTAGTCTTAGTAGAGGCTACTAGGGACCTGGTTGTTTATCTACCACACCTGTATTAATGTTTTCGCTTAATAAAGTTATAGCATGGTATAAAACATATAATGAACGATTGGGATATTGCCAATAAACTATGTTTATTAAGTGCCACTAGGGAATATTCCCTTCAGTCTCCCACTTGCACTAGAGTAACACTTAATCTAGTTTACAACTTGGTAAAAGCTCAACACCCATAGCATCTTGGTACCTGCTCGCCTCGTGGAAGAGGAATACAGTCAATAGATCCCACACATTGAGACCTATATGTGCTTTGCAACACTTCTATGTCACCTAGTTTGACATCATCCTGTATCTTACGATGACTGTGAAATATATCCTAGTGGATGGAGTGAGACTCGAGCATTCGCGTAGCTTGGGCCTTAAAAGTCTAAGAGATCTATTAAGGGGACCACCTACGCTCGGAAAACTGCTCAGTCCAATCACACTTGCTACTTCTGAAGTCGCGATATATTTCTATACCTATGTAGATTATGCGACAGTGCATTCATATGCGACTTCGCAAACTAACCATGTCTATTTTCAAAATAAAGGACATCTCCTATATGAGATTTCTAGTCGTATGGGTCAGTGTAATAACTTGCATCATCGTAACCGCTTTAGGGCAAGTTGCCATTCCACTCTTGCCCGTTACTAGAAAACCTATCTTCAGTTCTCATAGACACTGAAGAATAAACTTAACGTTTGTTCATTGATCCACACAAGGATCACTCTAGAACCTGTTCTTCAACCAAGAACTTGGGTCACACTAAGTCGAGCTTTCAGTCTGATAGCATCTATGACTGATACATAGATAATGTCGAACATCATTTGCTATAACTGAAAATACCAAGATAAACTTAATATTTTACCTAGTCATACAAGCAAGAACCTCTTTCTTTGCTTGTGCTATTCTGAAACACTTCAGAATCTTGACTAAGGAAATATTCCGACTTAATGTTATTAAGACCCTTACGATCTATACAATTATAAATCGGATGCCTAATACTCCTAACTTCATTTCATAGAAAATTTAATCACTTAAATAATCTTTTACACTCTACTAGAGGATCTGTTTCATTCAATATGTCGTTACATACAAAATCACGAATGACACCTAGCTCCCACTCAAATATGCCTTCCGCATATAAGATCAAGGAAAAGCTACTTAGCTCCCACTCAAATATGCCTTCCGCATATAAGATCAAGGAAAGCTACTTTGCTCCCACTCACTTCTTTACAAATGTAGGTTTCTTCCACTATTTTGGACAACTCCAAAATCCTTTGATCACATTATCAAAGTGAAGATTCCAGCTCCGATATGCTTGCTTCAGCCCATGAATGGACCACTGAAGTTTGCATACATGTTTAGCGTCCTCAGGATCACCAACTCTTTCTTAATGACACTATTAAGAAACATGGTTTCCTTATCCATCTATCAATTTCTTATTCGAAATTATAGCGATTGCTAAACGACCCAAAATAGATTTAGGCTTCGCCACTTGAGACAAACTCTCATGTGGTCAACTTTTGAATCTGTCGGAACTGTTTCACGACAAATCGAATCTGCTCAATGTCTACTCTCCAATAAAATTCCATATACTATTAACATTCTAGATGCCATCAAGATCTCCCAAGTCATTACCTGGTAATTGTATATGGATTTTATTTCGGATCATATATGACTCATAGCCATTTCTCGGACTTAGGTCCACCATCTCTTCTTCGTAGTTCGTAGGTCTATCATATTCCATTAGTATGACCTTCATAACAAGATTGTCGTAACACACAGTGTGGAACACAACCTCGTATGCCTACGCTCTTAGTATGAGCTCAGAACATCATGATCTTGAATCATCAGCTTTTTCAAGCTGTGAAGCCTGACACCGAAAAAACTTTCGGTTGCGCCACTCTGATGTCTGGAGAGGAAGTTCACCAACTTCGTCTTGCTCTACTTTCTTTCTCACTTAGACCCTCGGAAAAGAAACTATTTCTTCCGCAAGGTATATCCCGGCAAAGATTTTGCCTATGTCGTGAGACATGTACCCAACTAACTCTTTAGGTAGGGTATACTACAAAGATTAATCCATTTAAGGTTCGATTACATCGAAACACTAAATTGCTGAAACGACAATCCAGGCTCAAAAGCCATGCCATCACTCGTATGGTACTGTCTCCATGGATTCAAATGGTTTCCCTATTTGCTAACGTGAGTGTTTACGTTTCTACCATATGGCTCTAATGATCACAATAATTCGGTAAGAGATTTATTTACCACACACTATCCGATAGGGTGCGATTACGACGTCCTAATAAACCATAATACTATGGTGTTCCATGCGACGTAATTTGTGGAACTCTTCTCACAAGTCTTCCAATGATGTGCCAACATTATAACTCAAATCTTCATTCCTCGATATGCATCGCGGGAATTTGATTTTCTTGTTAAGTTTATTTCCTAGTTCATTCTGAACTTGTTTGATTGAATCAAAGTTTCCAGACCAACATTCCCCGAGTGGATATCCATATATCTATTCGAATGTTCATGAAGTCTATGAAATAAAGACTCCACTACACGTTAAAGTACTTCATTGATTCACATACACCGAAATGCACGATTCTCAAAAAGCTATACTCAAAACGTTCAGTGAAGTTCACGAAATAAAGGTCTCCACTACCCGTCAATTACTTCATTGAACCACATACATCTCTATGTATGACTATCAATAAGTTATATGCCCGCTTTCCGAAAACGGTGTCACAGTTATTTTGTAAGTGCCAAAAGATCAAATCTTAGGACTTGTAGATCCATCTGGTGTGGAGCTAATGCATTGACTATAACATTGACATGACTAAACGGTAGTGCCACACATATGTGGTGTCTTTATTAAGTTTGTATCCTTTGGCATTAATATTATGAATGTGGGAGCTTCTACCATCCAAATTCAAATCGGCATATGATCATTACTTCATAAATATAGGACACCAAATTTGTCACTATCATGTATGAACAAGTGTCTCGCTAGAGGAGACAAACTTGTAACGATCATACTAACAGGCGATCATAAAGAATGTATTCAAATGGTAGATCTAGAGGGAGAGTGTCTATGGCCATCACAACAACTTGACTGCCATTATCAACACGCAATGTCGCCTCATCCTTTCAAGCTACTCAAGCAGTAAACCTGGTTTTTACAAAACATGACTAGTTCAAAACTTAGTCACTACTGCGAGTACGTGCTTAGCTAAAACATTCATAACATGTATATCATATATACACCATCATCATCGATGACTTCCGGCGATCTGTTTCATTTTCTTGATACTTCCACCGTAATCAAGAACCATGAAGGTGAACGATTCCCCTTGCATGACATAGTCTATGACAGAGGATTTGCACTTGGCAACGATGTCTGTCATCCAGTGATTGTGCTGAGCGAGGCGTCTCAATGTTCATCAAGTATGAACATATGTCATTAAGTATGACCGCCACGTGCTTCCTCAATGTGTGTATTCTCTTCCATCTTGGTTGAGAAGACAACCAGTCAACGTACTGATAAACTTCATCAACCCAACTATAGAGGTACCCCGAGTTGAGCGACCATATCATATGTTCGCGATCTAAAAACTCGTACCCACCGTTGGTTCTCTATGGCAAAGATCATAGCATACACTGGACTATGATGATATCATCCGCACAAAATCTGATAATCCAAATTATCTTTTGTCAGCGGAATCGTCGGGGTTATCTCCTAGCGGATATTGTAACACAAAGAGCTAACGGTTTAAACAAGGAGAATCCTCAAGCTAAAGCATAAAACTATGAAGTTTGGACCCAACCTTTTAAGTTTCTCAATCGCAGGAATGCGCCTAATTTGAAAAGATGCTATCACAATGGTTAATATCTACAAAGGTTTGCAAAACAGACTTTGTTCATTATATTCTGAGTTCTAGTATTTTAGAAAATAACTATCCGAACTGCCACTCAAACGAACATCCCTCCTGATCGTTTAAGCGATTACACGACCCCCATCCATTGCACCACCCCTCATCATCAGAGCCGGCGGCACAACTTCAAGAGTAGACAATTGTCCGCCACACCAATTTTGTGACTCGTGCTCGACCTTTCGGTCTCCCTGTTCCGAGGCCATATTTCTGTATATGCTAGGCTCGCCACCAAAAACCTCCACGCTCACGCTTGTACAACATGGCTTACACCCACTGTATGCGAACGACGAGATGTCAGACACCCCATCATCACGGCCTGCCTCATAACGTAGAACTTTCTTGGTGGTGCGCGTTGGAGGGAGAACACTAGTGGTATTTTGAAGGGATCATCTTATATAGCTACCGATGTGTAACTAATATATACTATATATACAATCACACAATATAAGATGCACACAAAACATCAAATGTAATGCAATGTGATATAGTCCATTGCGCCATGGTCTTCTTCGCGCCCGCAGTTTATAAACAATTTAATAAACCTACCTTGACCATATCACATAGCCCTTGCAAAATAAAGTTAGACGCTTCTACTTTATCTTTTGCATATTTTACGTGGCTTGGGGCTGTCGTAAATAGAACCGCTTCATACCTACGAAGCTTATGACCACAACAACGATCCAATAATTGCATGTTTAAGCATCCCTTTCGGGCCCTCCATTGAAAATGCAAGACCAACTAAAGAGAGAGAAACAGACACCCGCCAGCCACATATATGGTACAAGCCGTATGTCAGTAGTGGAACCAGTCTCGCGTAAGCGTACGCGTAAAGTCGGTCCGGGCCGCTTCGTCAACTCGATGCCGCTGGAATCACAAGTGCATGCTAGAGGGTAGCAAATAACAGGAACGGTGCCCCCGTGTAGAACACGGGTTCTAACAGCTTACAGCTATATCTACGATAGATCGACTCTGATACCACTGAAGGGAATCGTGGCAGAAAAAAAAATTCCTAGCAACGATATCCTTAAACTAGCCAAGATCTACACTATGCAGATATAGAAGTACGGCGGAGATCGGAATACATACCCTCGTAGACCGAATAGCGGGGATTACGCTCCCGCACAAGCCTTGACGACTTAGCCGACCTCTAGGTCGCGGAGAACTCGGCACGACAAAGACGACGAAGATGACCCCGAGGTCGGGTGGAGGAAGTAGGCCTCCGAGTACCGCTAGCGCAACACCTCGCAGGGCGTCACAAACATACGGTGGAGACGACGGCCTCCTGAGCTCCAGTCCAGGACGAGCAGCGGAAGACTTGGACCGGAACACCAGCAGCGCGGCAGCGGGCTGTGGTGGAAGAGATCCCCCTCCTCTACTCGGCGCGACTCCGACAAAGGGAATCACGAGATCGAGAGAGAATTAGGGAATTAATTGGTGAATTAAAAGGCCAGGGGTGCCCCTCTATATAAAGGCTCCCAGGGGGAGCCAACCTTGCCAGCCAGACAATGTGGGACTATCCCCCATTGCCTGGTGCGGCCAATATAGGTGCGGCCCACCTAGGCCAGCCCTCCCTTAATCCGAAGCCCTGGGGGGACTTTCCCCCTCTCATGGGCCTTCTTTCCACCAGAAGGCCCATTTAGGGAAACCAGCCTTTAAAAATTCGAAAATAAATATATAAAATCATATTTAATCATTAATTACACTAATTAATATCAAACATATTTTATAGAATTTATTCTAGCTTCGAAAACTCTTTCGTCGCTATTCGATCTCCATCAGACCATTCCCGGGACGTTCCCGGTGATCTCTTTCCTTTCCGGTTCTTGTCGAAACCCCTTAAGTGTGTTACCCTAGCGGTTCGATATAATAACAGGTACGATCAAGACTCCTCTATGATCAACGACTAACTCGTAGGCCTGGACCCCATGAATTAATCCCAGTGATATAACGAATGACTTTCATCTATCAAACCTGGACGTCTAGTCTTAAACCCTTGTCATGGCGATATTAGCGTGTCCGAGCATCAGTCTCAGATATCTCCATACCTAGCATGATCTCGTTACCGACATCGCTATCTTCTACTCGTCTATGATATTATGTCAGTTGGTGACCTAGTCACATGTTTGCAAACTCATTTGACATAATCTCACCGAGTGGGCCCTAGAGTATCTATCCGGCTATGCGGACTGACAAATCCCGCTGTTGACCCCTCGTCTCAACTACCCCCTTCTGATACCCAAAAGTATCAGCTATCATTTTCACACTATATAAGATATGACGTTTGGTGTGATCAAAGTATCTTCCAGGGATAACAATAAGAGTAGATCTCACGGTCTTAACGCGTAATGACTATGTCCTATAAATACTGGGTATGTCCATCACATCGTTACACCTAACGATATGACTCCCATTGCCGACCGGCACCATGCCCTATGATCGGAAAACCTCGATCATCAATCGCGCAACGAAACTAGTCTTAGTAGAGGCTACTAGGGACCTCGTTGTTTATCTACCACACATGTATTAATGTTTTCGCTTAATACAGTTATAGCATGGTATAAAACATATAATGAATGATTGGGATATTTCCAATAAACTATATTTATTAAGTGCCTCTAGGGCATATTCCCTTCATTTGTCGCCCACTTCGAGCGCGGCTTTGGCCTTCTAGCCAGCCGTTTCTTCTGTTCCTGCCTTGACACCTTCGCCCTTCAAAGTCATCATCTCCCCGCCAACTCCATCACGGCCCTCTCGGCCTTTGTTTCTTTCTTTGAGGCTTAACTCGGACTTGGGCCCATGGTGAATTTGTGGGCCAAATACTACCAAATATGGAGACAAAGCATCCTGAATACGGATGTCAAGGAGAAGGAGATGACTGCTTGCGGTGCGGCCACCGTCACCGTCCGTAAGGTTGCCAACTTCCCCAAGATCACCGGGTTAGAATCCTGCTGGAAGTGGCAGAGGAGCTTCTTCTACGTGCGCAACCCGACACCCACGGAAGGGGCTACCACCGTTGATTACATCGACCTGCCCGAGTTCAAGATTGAGCCCCCCACTTCTCAGCTCAACTGGTTGCTCGATCCGAAGGACAATGCCGGGGAGATCAACCTGACCCACAAGTACCTCCTCACCATCAAGGCGACCCTTACTGCCGACGACCTCCTACGGACCTTTATTCTCTGCTAAGTTTGCCCTCTCCAGTCCCGGGCACACAAGATCTGCGATATGAGTGGCCAGTACGACCCGACTCGGGTCAGTACCATTGAGCTGGACAAGGCTTCCATTCATCGGCGCGTCCGGGCTATTGCCTAGACCGAGATGGGCGATGAATGGGAGTGGGGCATGGCCCCTCACAGCCACGCCAATTTTTGGCACAAGTAAGTTCTCTTTTACATCGCTCGACACATATTTTACCTCGGATAACTTTATGTCGATTTTCTGGCCTATACTTGCTTTGCTGATCACTTTTGCTTTTTTCTTAGCGCTTCGAGCGTCAGAAGGAGGAAGCGGCTCAGTACGATGAGGGCCATTGGCAGGCCGACCTCCCTGTACCGGAAACTCCTCTGGCAGAAGACCTAGAAGACGACGATTACCTGTCTATCCCGGCACCTCGCGTCGCTGTCGCGGGTAAGCCTCCAACCCGCTCCGTCTTACAAGATTGGTCGGATGATGACAACTGTGTGATGCTAGAGATTACTGCTGCCACTCCTCTGGCCTTTGCTTACCTGACCTCTTCGACACCAGCTGCGTCGGGTGCCGCGAGAGCCACGCGCAAGCGCGTAGCCACCTGCACATCCACCTCGACCATTCCGGAGAGTGCCGCTCCGCCGGCCAAGAAAGCCAAGGCCACGACCAAGAGGCCTGCAAAGAAGAAACCCCCGACCTCCACTTCATATGTGTTTTTGCTCTATCTTTGTCTTGACTCTTTTCCGTACTTGTCCGACACATCTTTTCCTCCATATAACTCTTCGTATCAAACTTTTTGCAGTGCTTCCCTCGAGCTTCACCCGGGCGCGCCTAAGCGTTCCATTGCCGACTCAAGCACCGCGGGGCGTTCCAGTCCGATCTTGGTGCCCGACTCGCCCCCGCGCTCAACTCCTGCAGCCGACTTGCCGCCGACTCTTCCGGTCCCGTCCAAGTCGGGTGCCGCTACAGCTCCGACCTCCGGCGCGACATTGTGTCTGTCGAGACTCCTGCGAAGGTTTCTCAGACACAAGGGGAAAAGTCAGTCCCCTCGCCGGTACTTCAACCGACAAAGACTCCGACACCACCGTCTACCTCGGCCGTACGACCACCGATCCAGAAGTCGGTGCCCCAAAAGACGCCAACTCCCCAAGGCAAAGGGACGATTACAACCTTGGCCAAGAGTTCCACTCCCACTCCTGTGGTCAAGAAACGGAGAGCCCGAGCGGCTCCTCCCAAGGACGCACAGAGCCCGGTCCGCACACCGCCCTCCCCTTGGCGCAAGAACTTTTCCGCTACCGGCCTACTCTAGAGGCCCATGACCAGTGGCTGCAACACCTCAACCATCTCGTCGGCATCGCCATGATGCGCCCCGCTCCGTCGCGGTTGATTGTACACCACTCTTTCACGGGAACAGCTGCGCATGACACGCCTCCTGCTCCTCCAGCACCCGCCCTGGTCGCAACGCAGAGAGCTGTCTCCCACTCATCCTCGCCATGCGACTGCCAAATCGTGCAGCGCACCGTGCTGGACGTACGCGTGCGGATTGAGTGACAGCGAGACCACCAGAACCGCGTCGTGAAGGAGTTTGGCTAGGCGGACCAGCAGAACCGCGGGGCTCTCCAGAACAGGATCGCCACGTACGCCACAGGCTGCATGGCGTTCACCGGTGCAATGCGCCGCGTGGTCTGGCCTCAGAAGTTCAGGCCAGCCCTCCCCAAGGGCACTGACGGCTCCAGCAACCCCATCGAGTTCCTGCAGCTCTACCACCTCCATTCAAGCTGCAGAAGGGGACGGCCAGGTCAAGGCCAACTGGTTCTCCCACGTGCTTCATGACTCCGCGTTGTCATGGCTCCTGAACCTACCTGAGGACTCCGTGAGCTCGTGGGAGGAGCTCCGCAAGCAGTTCGTTAACAACTTCAAAGGCACGTACGAGCGTGTGCTCACCCACAACGACCTGCGCGCGGTGATGTAGAAGAAGGACGAGATCCTCTGCAAGTACATCCAGCGCTTCAGCCAAGTGCGCAACAAAATCCCGAACATCCCTGACACCCAGGTCGCCTTCCGCGAGGGCGTCACAAACCGCAGGATGCTCCAGAAGCTGGGTATCCACGACAAGCTCACCTCTGTGGTAAAGTTGTTCGACCTAGCTGACAAGTGCGCCAAGGCTGAGGAGGGGCTCCTCTTCGTCAAGATGAGCTCACGAGGTGACGACGCTCCTGAGGATCAAAGAGCCAGAAGAAGGAGGAGGAGCCCAAGCGCAAGGCCACCACGGTCCTCGCGGCAGAGCCAGACGCCAAGGGCTCCCGTAGGGACTCTCCATAGTCTGGCGAGAATAAGGAGGACAATCGTCCATTCTGCGTCTACCAGAACAAGCACGGTGTCGTGGTGGTGTCATGGCATATGCCACGGGGTGGCTAAAGTTGGGGCCGGACATGCGCTGGGGGATCTGGGGAGGGCTTGCATGTTGCAAGACATGCGCGGGAGAGCTCAAGAACCCACAAGAACAAGGATGGAAACCGCAACACCGAACGAACAAGAACAAACCAACACCAACAACATGGTGTACCCAGGTTCGGGGCCCTCGTGGGGAGGTAAAACCCCTACTCCTACCTCGGTCTCTCTCTTATATGTGTATATCAAGAACTACAAGTGTGCTCCTTTAGCTGTTTTCCTCCAAGAACCCAAGCACACTAAATTCTAGAGGGAGGGAGAGAGTGGAACTCAGAGCAATAAGTCTCTCCGCAGAATGTGGGCGTCCCTCTCGCATGAGGAGTTATGGTGCTATTTATAGAGTTCTGGCCGGGTTGACCGGAAACCCTAAGTTACCCGGGTCCACTTGGCAGTGACTCCGGATTAACGGTAATGCCGACGTGGCCTAGCCGACCTAGCCGCCGAGCTATCCGAGTAGCCTCTGTCAGGACGTCATGACCTAGTCCTGATAGCGCCGAGCTACTTGATGTTGGCCTTCGTGTCAGAGATGAGACATGGCTTGCCCATGCCGTGTCCCCTGTCAGCACGTCAGTGCTATAGTGGAATAGTCACGTCTATGCCGTACTTCGCCTTCTATTTCGCTTCCATGTCAGCCGAGAAGTGACTTAGCTTCTGTGTCAGGGATATGACTCTCCTTGCCCTTGACTTCTTTCCTAACATAAAGTATGTCGGGGTGTCTCTCCTAACCCTGCAGGTGCATGCCGGGTTACCCCTCGCAACCCGGCCCTGCTGTGCCTGAGAAGTACTGTCGGGGACCTCCTCCGGGTTTGGTCAGGGCTACGCCGATGTCTCCAACCTGCACACAACGAATAGAGAAAAGGTGTCGACATGGCAATGTCGGCCTGGTTATTTCTGTTTGCTTACAGCTCGGTACTTCCCATAGAGCGCACCCCGGATCCTCTGGCCAGGGGAGAATGTCGGTCCTCCCCGACATAAGCGTATGTCGGCCTAGTTTCCCCGGGAGCTTGTTTTCCTTACTGTATTTCTTATGTGTGTTTGGGAACAACCAAGGGAGTAACCCTAGGCCCAGTTACTCGAAGATGACTTAGGCTTGCTCCTGAAGACATCTTCGAGAAGCTGGTTCTTAGGAGAACTCACTGCTTCTGCTTGAATGAGAATGAGGGTTGGGGGTCTATTTATAGTACATCCATCTACCCCTTGGATAATGAAAGGACAACTCCAACTCCTTCCCAAAGGTCACCTCTGCACTGCCCCAAGGGTCAACTTATGATCACCCGAAAGGTCAAATGACTCTTGGTACCAGCCAAAGGGTCAATATGACTGCCAGTAGGGCCAACTCGGCCGGGTCATTACCCTACCCGAGGGGCAGAACCCCAACACAAGTCCTAGAAGCTGGTGTAGTCCGACATCCTCAGATGGTGGGCTGGACCAGATTTTAATCCACTTATTGCCTCCTACCAAGCTCCAACATTGGTCTGTCAAAGCACGGAGTTGTCCAACACAGCTTGAGTGTTTTCCATAAATCTCGTCCGAAGTTTTTTTCGCCGAGTTATTCGCACTTTCATCGACATTCCTTACTCAAGAATCTTTTCCGACACAACCACATCTTTTAGATAGATTTTTTCATGCCACATGTCATTGCCAGAGCATTACTTCCCGTGATACTTGTTTATTCTACTAACAAACCGTCCAGAACAAGCCTTAATGGGACCTACCAAGTGTCAAATCTCTCAGGCACTCGAGTGCGTTTGACTTAAGGGCGACGCCTCGGTTCCCGGGTGGCTCGTCATACCGGATCCCGCCGACTAGCCGTTGGGATTCTGTGGCCCGATATGTTGCCGATCGTGCGCTTCGCACGAATCTCAACCGTTCCAATAGCCACACACGATCCCACGATATGTTCGAAACTACCCACGGCAGGGAAATCGGAAACCGCAGTTTCCCTTCCCTCTAAAATACGGGCACGGGTGCCTCCTCGTCTTCCTCCTTCTTCACTCTTGCGTTCCTGCCTTCTTGCCTTTTCTCACCGCCGCGCCGCCGTACGAACATGTGCCCGTTCCCGCCGACGAGCTTTCCCGGTCTCCTCGATTGGAGGCCACGGATCTTCACTACCTCCTCCGCCACGTGATTCTGTCGCGCCTCGATTTCCTCTGGTAAGGTCTTACCCGTGATCTTTTTCTCTTTCTTGATGTCAATCCGTGCTAGTTCATCATGGCCGCCGTGGTTCCTCTTCGGATCATGGCGATTGCAGATGATTTGGGTAGTTCGCCCCGTGTGATGGTAGCAAGAATTTTAGCTTTTAGGACAGATTTGCATTGGATGCGAGTAACCGATTCTGAGTATGTGCCCTACAGGAGATTTGGCATCGCTAGGGTTGCGGTTCGTCTCCTTCTTACTGTTTTATTTGTATATTTACCTCAATTTGTTACTGCTTCCTTGGATCTTTTTCCTCTGATTTATCCGACACTGGTCTATTTGTGCCCGACCTATCCAACTTGTCCCGTTTGTTGACTCACTCCGACACTCTTCATGTCGGTATTGTTAACTCGGTACTTTGTTTTTACAGGTTTTCCCCGGAATGTACTCAACCCAACAGTTCGAGCCCACCGACATGGCCGCCGAGGGAATTCGGGGTGGCTGGGAACGGTCTGACACAGACAAGAGGGATATCGCCTGGCTGCGTCGGTCACGCTGTATCCCGGAACAAGTTATATGCCGGTTGACGAAGGAGGAGAACGAACCCGAGCCTCGAGAGGGGGAACTGGTTGTTTTGTCGCCCACTTCGAGCGCGGCTTTGGCCTTCCGGCCAGCCGCTTCTTCCGTTCCTTCCTTGACACCTTCGCCCTTCAACCTCATCATCTCCCCGCCAACTCCATCACGGCCCTCTCGGCCTTTGTTTCTTTCTCTGAGGCTTACCTTGGACTTTGGCCCATGGTGAATCGGTGGTCAAAATACTTCCAACTTCGGAGACAAAGCATCCCATATCGGGCGTCAAGGAGAAGGAGATGACTGCTGGCGGTATGGCCACCGTCCGTAAATTTGTCAACTTCCCCAAGATCACCGGGTTAGAATCCTGCTGGAAGTGGCAGATGAGCTTCTTCTATGTGCGCAACCCGACACCCAAGGAAGGGGCTACCGCCGTTGATTACATCAACCTACCTGAGTTCAAGATCGAGCCCCCACTGCTCAGTTCAACTGGTTGCTCGATCCGAAGGACAATGTCGGGGAGATCAACCTGATCCACAAGTACCTCCTCACCGTCTAGAGGACCCTTACTGCCGACGAACTCTTGCGGACCTTCATCGTCCGCCGAGTTTGCCCTCTCCAATCCCGGGCACACAAGATCTGCCATATGAGTGGCTAGTACGACCCGACTCGGGTCAGTACCATTGAGCTGGACAAGGTTTCTGTTCATCGGCGCGTCTGGGCTATTGCCCAGACCGAGATGGGCGATGAATGGGAGTGGGGCATGGCCCCTCACAGCCGCGCCAATCCTCTGGCACAAGTAAGTTCTCTTTTACATCCCCCGACACATTTTATACCTCAAATAACTTTATGTCGGATTTATGGCTTATACTTGCTTTGCTGATCACTTTTGCTTTTTTCTTAGCGCTTCGAGCGTCAGAAGGAGGAAGCGGCTCAATATGATGAGGGCTAGTGGCTTGTCGACCTCCGACAGAAGACCCGGATGATGAGGATTACCTGTCCAACTCGGTGCCTCGCGTCGCTGCCGCGGGTAAGCCTCCAACCCGCTCCGTCTTACAAGATTGGTCAGATGATGACGAGTGTGTGATGTTAGAGATTACTGTTGCCACTCGTCTGGCCTTTGCTTACCCGACCTCTTCGACACCAGCTGCGTCGAGTGTCGCGGGAGCCACGCGCAAGGGCGCAGCCACCGGCACATCCACCTTGACCAACCCGGAGAGTGTCGCTCCTCCGTCCAACAAAGCCAAGGCCACGACCAAGAGGCCTGCGAAGAAGAAACCCCTGACCTCCACTTGGTATGTGTTTTTGCTCTATCTTTGACTTGTCTCTTTTTCGTAGATTGTTCGACACATATTTTCCTCGAGTTAACTCTTTGTATCAAACTTTTTGCAGTGATGCCCTCGAGCTTGACTCAGGCACGCCTAAGCGTGCCATTGCCGACTCGGGCACCGCGGGGCGCTTTACTCTGATCTTGGTGCCCGACTCGCCCCCACGCTCGACTCCTGCGACCCACTTGCCGCTGACTCCTCCGGTCCCGTACAAGTCGGGTGCAGCTACTGCTCCGACGTCCGGCCCCGACACCGTGTCTGTCGAGACTCATGCGAAGGTTTCTCAGACACAAGGGGAAAAGTCTGTCCCCTCACCTGTACTCCAACCGGCAATGACTACGACACCCCCGTCCACCTCGGTCGTACCGCCACTGACCCAGAAGTCGGTGCCCAAGAAGACGCCATCTCCCAAAGGCAAAGGGACGATTACAACCTTGGCCAAGAGTTCCACTACCACTCATGTGGTCAAGAAACGAAGCCATCACCTCTCTACAAGCTCCTCCCCCAACTACTGCACTGAAGTTGCTGAAAGCTACTGTAGGCAAGGAGGTCGCAACCATTGAGAGCGGCCGTCCCGGAGTGTCGGTCGTCCACGACGCTCGCCCCTACAGTCAAGTCGATCAACTGATCATTGACTGGAATAACGCCGACATAGGGTCTGCCTTGACCGAGCTCTCCTCTGCCATGCATCCTGCCGGGCCAGGCAAGAATGCACAAGCTATGCACGAGATGCACGTAGTAGTTCTTCAAGCCACCCGAACAACCGAGGTAACGTACCAAACTCTCCATCCCACTAGTCCCCGAGATTCGTGTTGAATGACCAAGCTCCTTTTGAGTGAAAGACATTCGGCACGAATCTTCCCAAAATAACACCAGGTTTCTTACCGTCTTATCTTGCCTGAGTCTTCCATTTTTATGATGCCCGACACTTATCTCCTTCTCGCCTCTTGTAGGATGTTATGCGTGCGTGTAGCGAGGTTTTCAAGCGCGCGACACATGAGTTTGGGCACCTCAAGAAGTCCCACTGGGAGCTTCTCGCACAGCATCAGAAGCTTGAGCAGGAACTTGCCAAGCAAAAGCTCGCTTATTCCAAAGAGAAGGATAAGGTGATCCGTCTGCAGCGCGAACTCGGTAACGTGCAAATTGCCAAGACTACCCTGGAGTACCGGATGAGAGCTGCTGAGGAGACACAGGCTCAACTGATAGAGGCAGTTGAGGCGCGAGCTAACACAGCAGAGCTCCGGCTGAGCACTTTGAAAACCCGGTGCAACTCCAGGCTGGTGGAGTTGAAGAAACTCAACGCCCAGATGGATAGTATGTTTCCGAAGTCACCTATTTGTCTCTTTGAACTTTTTGCCGACACAATGTTCTTATGTTGAGATGTGAATTAACTCTGTTACAACTCTTCGCTAAGAATATTTTGTGCACTCCCAAGCTGTGGCTCTGAAGGCTGTCGAGAAGACTGAGGGCAAATGCGCAGAAGCCGGTCTTATCTCCTCGAGTGGAATGTCGAGGATCACTTGATTGCTCTGAGTGCCCGGGTGACTCCCCTCGAGCTCATCGGCACCGAGCTGCTGGATGCCGGCATAAAGGCGCACCGGGTTCTATGGCCTGGCTCTATCCCACCAAGCAATGTTGCCGACTTGGCCGATCGTCTATAGAAAGCGGAGAGCCAAATCCGAGAATGGCGATCCTCTGTTGCTCGTGCTGGTGCAGGCCAAGCTCTGGCCTTTGTGCTTTCTTGGTACGAAGGTGTCAGCTTAGAGTAAGTTCCAACTCAACGTGAGGGCTCTCCAGGGATTACGGACCCCGCCAAGATCGTCTTGCGCCAAGACCTTGCTGATTATATGGCGCGCTATTCTCAGCCCCATCAATTTGTCGAGGGCGACACTATACCGATGACGAGGATTATGAGACCAGTGTGGCTGCTGAGGATGCTAAGTCCGATGAGGAGGAAACGGCCGATGCGGATCCTGAAGGTGAAGTCCCCGAGACTTCGGAAAAAATTCCAAGGCTGCTGGTGCAACCTCGGTCATCCAGACTCCGTCTTCGCGGGCTGAGCAGGTTGCCGAGCTTCCCAAGTCAAGTGCTACCGACACTCCTACTGCCGAGCCCGCCAAGACTTCCACTCCGGCTGTCGTCGTCGTCGTCGAGATGGCTACATCCGACATCGCCGTGTCGGCTGTGGCCGACAATGCTAATCCGGAAGCCGCCAGCAACGCCCAGTCGACCGCCTTCGAGACTCCGCTGGCTTCCACGCCCGTCACTACCGCCTCGACTTCAACCTCAGCCGCGGAGACTCCTGCTACTGCGACTTCTGCCGCCGAGACTCCTACCACCACGACTCCCGCTGCCGAGATTCTTTTGTATAACTCCTTGTTGATCACCGTGTACACCTTGGATCTTCTTAGAACCTGCCGCGCTTCAACCTCATTGTTGGGCAAGCTTCCCTCTGATAGATAAGTCATGATCGATTGCGCCCATCCCGGCACAGGTCGTTGAGAGAACAGTGGTTCGTCTATCTCCATTGGTTGATCCGACATTACAATGTCGGAAATCCACTTTGCAGTCCCCGGGTTATCAGAAGTAGTCCCCGGGTGAGATAAGGCAGTCCCCAAGCTCACCGCTACACATCCGACATCCACTACCATTGGTGTGACTTCCGACACTGGCACCTTTGGTATTATAACATCCCAAATGTAATGCCTTCCTAGAATGTGGTGTTTGTTTGTGCAATAAATAGAACATCATGGCATCATTCCATTTGTCTTGCTTGTCTTTCATTTAATTAAATGGTTACATTCAAATTCAAATTCGACATTTAAATTCAAATGCAAATTCAAATGTGAAGTTTCAAAATCTTTTCAAATATTCAAACTAGTAAATTAATTGTCTATTTTGAAACTATAAAAATTTGCCAAAAGAATAAAAAAAAGAAAAAGAAAAAATAAGAACAAACCTTATCCCTGGCCGAGCTGGGCCAAACCAGCCCAACTCGGCCTTTTCCCTGGCTGTCGTCTTCCTCCGTACGAGGAGAGCGAGACGCTTTCTAGCGAGGCGCCATGGCTGGCTCACTGCCGAGCCGCCCCCACTGCTCCTCACCTGCCCACTCCTCTAGTAAGCCGAGTCCTCAAACACTAACCCTAATCCTTTTTCTCCCTTTCCCCCATCGCGGCCGCTCCGTTCCTTGCGCACGCCGTCGACATGGATGTTGTGCAACCGAGGTCGGGTCCCCACTGATTCCGGCAATCTCCTTCCTCCTTCCTCGTGTCAAGGGCTGCACGGCGTCTCCCTCTTGTTCCTCGATGCCGCAGCCTCAAAGAAGCTCCTCCGACGCAGCCGCCCGAGCGCTTCTGCTTCGACGCCGGCCGCAGATCTTCATCTCCTTCCCGGCACCGTCTACTCAACTCCGGCCACCACAAGCCTCCTCCGCTCGCCATCGACTCCCCCAAGGTGAGCCGCGTCGCCTCGCCTCTTTTCCCCCTCCAATTTCTTCTCCGTTCGCCTCCACCTCGCTGGCGCCGGAGTCGTTCCCGCCATGGCCACCTCGCCACGCGCCGGCACGAGGACGAACCCGAGGTTTTAGCCTCCCTTCATTGCGCTTGAGCACGGAAACGGACTCACCACCCCTCCCACGCGAACGAATGCACCCGAAAGCTTCCAGCGCCGCCCGGACAAGGTCACCGTCGTCCTTTTTGCGCCGTCGTTCGCCACTGTCGATTTGGTTCTCCAGTTTCGTCAGAGAAAAACATAGCCTTTTACTGTTGAAAACTAAAACAAACCTAAGTCTAGCAACAACACGTCCACAGCTCCACTGGCTAGCGCGTCCGTCTGGTTCCATCGCTCGCGAGTTCGCGGGTTCGAATCCCCGGGGCGCTAGGTAGAAAAAGCCCCCTTTTTCCTTTTCCGCAGCCACTGACACCACAAGCCCACCGATCAGCGACCGAGTGCGCCGCACCCGCGCAGTCAGCACCCAGTCACCGCTGGGACCAGCATGGCAACCTCTCTGGCTAGCCCTCTGCGCGGTGAGAAAATATCCCAAGAGATCTCTGCACAGAAGAATTAGACTGAGCCGCCTGTGCTCTCGGGTTTAGTGCTTTAGTTCCTCACAGATACTTTTCTATCATGAACAAGTCCCTGCTTTTTGTAGTTTAGTCCAGAAACTTAAAACATTAATAACTTTAGTTTTATAATTCCAAATTAAATAATCTTCATATGTTTTATTATCAGAAAAATGCAATGAACATTAATATGCCATTCTTATTCCATTTTGTAATTTAATTTTATTGCTGAGTTTAAATTAACAAATGCAACTAAATAATTAAATATGAAATGTTTGGGGTAATTAATATATAATGCCCTATTCCATTTAATTTGATTAGATAATATGTGCCATGTCTTGCCATGTTAATGAACATTTAATTTGATGTGTAGATAAATAACTTGAACCTAAATATTAATTGTCGGGATTGCATTCCCACTTAATTTGGATTAAGTGCATCTCGTATTGCCTCTTGCCATGTCATGCACCATCAATTGTTTGCGCATTTCCATGTATTGATTATGTTTCCTATTGTCTATGTTTTGCTCTTCTCTGGGTAGACGACGATGTGCCTGCTGACGGTACTTACGATTCTGAGGTTCTAGCTTTCGTGCCAGGCTACGAGCTGCAAGGCAAGCTACTGCTAACTTGTTACAGGCTGTTTGGTTTTCATCATTGCCTTTTGATCTATGCTAGCCTAGTTTCCGATTCTTGAATTGCGATCCCATCACAAGTTATCCTGCAGCCATGTACAGCTTTATCCCCACATCCCATCACCTGTTGTATGTTTATCTG